>CM032228.1:124180000-125555000 GCA_019009955.1 Riptortus pedestris | reverse complement strand
GGACTTTTTGGTTAAGTGGCAGATTCTTGAAGAATTCCAACTACAGTGGTTCATAATTGCCATGAGAGATAGGTGTAAAGCCTGAAATGTTAGGTAAATCATCTAAGGCTTTAGCAACAGATTTAACAAAATCTTGTCTTAGCTGCGATGAATTTTCTGAAAACGAACAGCAGATTATTAAATAAAGATATATTAAAATTTTCATTGTAAATGTGAAACTATATTGTAAGGTCGGGTACGATTGTTGACCGTTAGAGGTCCAAAATCACCCACTACTCAGAGCACTCAATGAGGTTACAATGCTAAATATCTTCCTGACTCGCCTGTTTGAATACGTTAAACCTTCTCCTCCCATCCTTATTGTCGAATATACAATTATTCAAACGTTTGCTATGCCACGCACCATGCATCACAAGTTACGGGTTAAATATAAAATATTTAGAAGCAGAACACAATTAAATATAACATATCAGTACTAATAAATGAACAAGAAGCATTTTCGTAAAAAAACACTGATAGTTATGATTATCCTGGAGCTTCAGAATTGTTAGAAGTGTGTTTCTCGGATTAAAAAAACTACTAATCATTCAGGTGAACATACTACGCTAAGGAAATGCGCAAAGAGCTAAGATGAAGCTGGAATCCAGTACTGCGGGAGAAAATATCTGTTTGGGGATCGAAGATGCTTCCCATTAAAGTATATATAGGGAGATGCCCCTTCGCCCCTTTTTTGTGAGTTTGAGAGAGTGGACTGTATGGGGAGAGGGGGTATGATGTTGCAAATTATAAGGCATGGATGGGTACAATAGATATAATTACATGGACCATGTTTGTGGTCGATAATAAGAACAAATGATAAGTAAATTGTTGAGCTTTTGATATCTAATGATGTTCCATTGGTGAGCTGCTGTGGGTTGATTGGAACTTGTGGTGGAGCTGGTTGCTTCGATGCCCATTATTGGGTTAATGCGTTGGCTTCGAAGTGCGTTGAATTTTGAAATAAATGTGAGTACTCACTTTTTTTTTTATTGTCCCTTTTTTCCCCTCCTTGTTTCTTCCCTGCTTCATCGCCCGACGGGCCCTTTTACGACTACTCTTGTATGGTTCGGGGGTTTTTCTCCTCGACGAAAATATGGCTCCTTTCACTAGCCGCACAAGGCTCCCATCTTGTCCTGTCTTCCTTCTTGCCCTTTCCTGCCAGTCCCCCTCGTGGTTGGATAGCAAGGATGAGTGGCGGTGGATGACGTCATGGAGGTCTTGCGCCTACTTCACTCTTCGCGGAGTTGATTCTTCCGCGAACAATATCTTTAATTATTTTGCTGTATGGACTACTGATGCCAATACCAAGTAAAACTGTTTTGATATTAAAGAACTCATATAAGTAAAATTCCGATGTTAATTTGGAATAACGTTTCCTAAATCCAGAAATTTCCTGATTGTTGTGTTGTTCTTCTTGCAGAAATTTCATGTTTTTCTTAAAGCTGTTTTTGTAGCCAGATTCAAAAGTATAAAACATCTTATTAAAAATTGAATATAATTTTTGAGAAGGAAAATAAGTACCCTTTAATTCAATAATTTAATGGACACTATTATATACGTAAGAAATTATTCTGATGAAATACAGAAATAAAATACGAAACTGAACGTTTCGTGACCTTGTGTAAAATATTTTTGCAACTCTAAAGTAAAATAACAAACTGACGTATTGATCTTGGGAATTAGGTAAGAAATATAAAAATAAAAAAAAAAGTTCAAGAGCCAAAAAGAGAGAATAAAAATTGTGAATACATACTGAAACAAAAAATTATAAGTAAACCAAATAGAGGACACGTATCTTAATTGTATTGAATTAAAACTGCTATAAGTTTTTCTTATGGAGTATACAGTATATTATGGTAGTCTGCAGAAACACATCTTTGGAAAATACCATGCTAAGTGCCCCCTGAAATCAAAAATGTGGCAGAATATCAGGTGACCCCTGCTGACCAAACAGCATTTAGTCGGGGGAATTGGTGAGTACTGATTGCATCATTTATCCTATATAATACTGGTATAAACATCATTGAGTATTTTATTATTTACTATCAGTTGTACATCGTTTCAAACGACTATGATGAAAGTAAGTGTGCTAATTGATCGTGTTCTTTGATCAAAATCTATGAAAAAAAAAACAGGATAATATGCTGATTCGTCTCTAAACATACAGAAGGACATTAAATCTTAATAGAGCTTTTGTGTGGGTAATTCTTATTTGCTCTAATTCTTATAAGACCTGCATTAGGAAGTTAGTATACAAATTTTCAAACAGTACTGCTTGAAAGGATAAATGCTAGAAATGGCATATGCACATAGAGTTGACGTGGAGCCACCCCTACATTGACTTCCAGGAAGTTCCAAAAATGGATTTTACTTATCCCAAAACCGGGATTTGGGGCTACTACTGGCTCTAAACAAGAAACTCATAATCACGTCTACTGCACAAACTCATGATTGCTCGAATGATATTCTCGTTTCTATGAAACTTAATCTCACTAGCATGCATACTTGATTTTGTTTTTTCTTTCAATGTATTAAAGATAAGGCAAGATTCTGCATGGGTCGACAGCTTCCTTATTTACTGGCAATGCTTCATATAACAGGGAAAAATGTGAAGAAGTCATCTTACAAACAATATGGAACCCTCTTCAGCTTTACATTTTGCTACATTATATTGAGTAAACCTTTAACGCATATAAAACATTTTGATAAACCTGTGAACTATAAAAATTTTGTAAAGATTGACACTCGCAATATTGGGATCATTGGTATAACGAAGTTATCCAATACCGTTTCCAAAAGAATGAAGAAAACATTTTTCTTTCCGTTTTAAATTTATGGGTTGAATATTTTACATTGCTTTAGTTATTTAAGTAAGTATTCATTCCAAGACAAATCAATAAACCATCCACTGGATGTGACATACCATATTTAGTACAAGATGAACTAAACTTTTACTTGGACCACTGAGGGGTAGATGAATAAATTGAAACATTAGCGAGAATTAATAAGCTGAAGCCAAATTTGTATTTACTCAATTTGTAGATAATGCTCAAGAAATGTAAGAACAGGAAAGTTGAGAGAAAAATACTCTACGTGAAAAAAACTCTTTCGAATATACATAAGAATAAGGGCGGAACCCCTTTTCTTATTCTCCTGAGATCTTGTCACTTTCCCTAAGTATAACTTAGCTCAGATAGCGGGTAAAATTCCTCAGACTGAAAGGAAAATACACAGGCCTTTCCAAACCTAATCTGTGAGATTTTATTTTTTAAACACAATACTAAAGAATGAAGGTAAGTTGTTATCTAGTTTCAAAAATTTATAAATAAAGGTATACAAAAATTGGGTGACTTCTCGTTCATTGAATTTAAAAAAAATGCTCAATATCCTCCGAACTTAGGCGTAAGAAGAGACTATCATCAATTTTTGAATCAGGTCCTGGGCACACGAAGAACTCAGGGAATATTATGAACTTCAATCTTGGAAGTGTGATGTACTCTTATAAGCTCTTAGAAAGAGAATTTATTATAAGAACAGAATGCCTGCTTAAGCTTCCTAGTTATTTGGAATATTAGATTTTTTTAGAAATGCACAGATACAGCATTTGGATTTAAGACACTTGTCATAAACAAAATGTGCCATGTAGAGATCAAATATGAATCGTGCTATGAAAGGAGACTTTACTGAACGTTTACTAAAACTTGCGTTTTATTGATTAATTTTGCGTTTACTCGATTGAATTAATGTAGACACACACGCACGCGCGCGCACACACACACACGCACACACACACACACAGACACAAACAAACACACACACACACATACATATATATATACATTAAGCCCATTAATTCAATAAGATAAGAATTGTGATGAGTTTTTAAACAGCTTGAATAGTGTTCACCACAATACCTTTATGAGAAGGTTTTTGTTGTGGCAAATAATTCTAATAATATTTTAACGTATAGTAATGTGACCTTTTCGTAACCTACTATAGTGTTGAGGGGGTATCCCTAAAGACCTAATCAATTGTTCGACTGATTACATAAATGCATTCACTAACGATATAGAAAGTATAATCAAGTTATCTAAAAAATATTGTACTTGTTGAAATTCAAGTAAAATGGCTTAAATTTTTAACGTTATGTATGATAATTATGTGGGGTCTTAATTTGTTAATGTCGATATTGAAAGCCCTCGTAAAATAGTGCGATAGGACGAGCCTTTATAAAAGAAACATTCAACAAGTGTGACATGTTATACCGAAAGTCAATTTTAATAGCTGGATAATGCGCAAATGCCAACAAAATTCAGAATTCACACTCAATATTGCATACACACTATTCCCTTCATCCAGTAAGTCTTATCCATGACTCCCCCAAATGACTATCTATTATTTAATTTTAAGGCGATCGAAAAAAAGGAAGGAAGGAAAAAAAAGAAAACATATAAAAATTGCTTTACATGCATTTAAAATTATCAGACAATGACTTCAAACATATTATCATTGACACCTGATTTTTAAAGAAATTGTGACAGCTTATATCAGGACTCGTTTTTCAAGGCTGATATCACTGGAACGGTGGAAGACAACTCAAGTGGATGTTGAAAGGCCACCAAGGAGAGGAGACAGGTTTGATCTGATTTCATAGATTTTTTTTTATTATTTTTTGACAAAACTCAAAGATATAGTAAATGAAATCCCAACAGTCGATATGATAGACAGAATATTAGGTGTTTTTTTTTCATAGTACATAGCTGTAGTAGAACAAAACCAATACGTAAAAAAATCCGATGTTTCAAAATGATTCTAAATTTAAAAGATCTTTCTTATTTTAAATTAATAGCGTATATTTGCGTAAGCCATGTTCGTATGAAGATGTGTAGAGTATTTAACCGGAGTCCTGATTCCTATCTACTGATTTTGAACTAAAATAAAGTGATCGATTTTCACTCACACCGTTTAATTATTGGTTTTGTAAGTGACAAACCGAAAAATTAGTGAAACTCCTGGTACGATCATGTACAAAAGGTCAGATGGCAAATGTGCAGCAAGCTCACCACTAGAAATCTATGGCTGGTGGTTTACATGATCGAGTACTCCAAATAATTAAAGAAGAGATCAAATAGCAGTAAGTCGGCTTTCCGTTGCATGTTCGAGTTCCTTCAAGAATAGCAACGGAGAGCAATTGTGAGGTAGCAAGTAATAAATCAGTTGAGTTTAACCCCGTGCCATCTAGGCATGTTCTTCGCTCTGCTGTTCTGATGTTGGCAATTTAAATTCCTGAAAGCGCTAAGCGTTCAGGAATTTAAATTCCTGAAATCACTGATCGGTGTTTAAAAAATACATTGTGAGGTAAAATTGAAGAGCCACAAATTTTCACGCTTTTTCCCGGTCACCCTCACCACCGGCAGAAAAGGAAATGTGAAACAGAAACTAGGTGATAATTGCAGATTCGAGATATCTTAATGCCCAGAAAAAGTATCCACACTATAGGAGTTTTTCCAGGAAGATAATTCTACAAATATACAGGTGACCATCATATCCAACGTTATTCACGACAATGTATCACGCCCTCGAAAAATCATCAATGTTGTCCTGAATCCCTATTGGATAAATTTGGAGGGGTAAGAGAGTAGCGTAGATGGTGTGCCAGAAGTAACACCGAACTGACAGTGTTGTTATGCGAACATGTATCAAGAGTTTTATTAAAAAGAGAACTGGTTGGGATACAAATATAGGATATAAAACTACAAGCTATCCAGGCCAATTTTGTATAGAAAACCACGTGAAGTGGTCTTTGGATAACCTCAGAGAGGAATTGCGGGAGCTGAGGGTCCGATAGTTAAACCCGTGAAATTATACAAGATTATGGCAGAGACCCTGCTTTTAAGAACCGTAGTACCAAATGATTACATTAATTAATTAATAAGAATACAACTCGTTTTTAATTATAAGTTTCTAACAATTTACCATTCATTTATTCAGACAAAAAGTATGTATAAAAGTTAAATAGGAAACACAATTGAATACAGAATATAAATTATATTGAACTCCAATATCTAAATAAATTACTACTCCCCACTAAATACTTAATAGACATTAAAATAATTCATTTAAAAACAATAAAAAAGCATTCACACAAATTATGAAACTTCCGGAAATATTTCCTACATTAAATGGCTCAATATTAAAATAAAAATTGTGTCAATCTCGTTTTTAAAGTACCCTTTAAAAAAGCAGTAACTTTTTCCGTATTAAACACAATGGCGAGCAGAGGATTTTGTTTTATGGTTACGTTTATCTTTTCTGCATCCCGTGCTGTTCACTTTATCCTGGTATACTGCATATTCATTGCACGGTCTATTTTTATTAGATCTTTATGGAAGCACAGAGGCCTCAGATTATCCATACCGCCTTTCGATGCAGCTATTCAAAGTTAGTACTAACTGGTAAAAATTTAGTAGTACAAAATGACGGCTTTCAAAGAAGCATATAATTAATCTTAAACTATTCAAAAGAAAACAGTATTGCTTCAGAGAAGCAGAGAAAGATGTCGCTGCATTTAAAAAAATATAAAACAAAAAAAGTTAGACAAGAACAATTATAGGCCTATCAATAAGAATGATAGTATAACCTTTTCCCCAAAAATCGATAGTTGATTTTCGTTGTACGAAATCATCGGTCATGATCATTTTATTTTAAAATATTTTCAATCGTAAGAACAGTATTTTTTTTTTAAATAAAAAACATTTTTAACATAAACAACCCAGTTAATTTTTGTCATGGATTTAAGCGATGAGCATTAATTAATCATTAGGAATAATGAAATATGTATTTTTTAGTTAAGTAATAATTTTGTTATAATAAAAACTGTAGAGGACTTGGCCTTCTTCTTGATCCTTATCAATTGGTTCCTCTACCATCCAGCATATTCCAGAGATATCACTTTTGTTATACTTCAGACACTAGATTAGATGTTTTTATACATAAAATGGTTATTTTTGTATACAGAAGTATTACGAAATATTGATACAAATATATACATTCTAACTTAAATTTGTTTAAATATTTAGTTATATATACAAATTTTATATATATATATATATATATATATATATATATATATTAAAAATTGGAGGTAGAATGAATATATTTATTACATATATATATATATATATATATATATATATATATATATATATATATATATATATATATATATATTACAAATTTGAGGTAGAATGAATATATTTATTACACATATATATATATATTATATATATATATATATAGTACAAATTTGAGGTAGAATGAATATATTTATTACATATATATATATATATATATATGGTGAACAAATAGTCATTTATCGAAACATTTGCATAATCCTGAAGACTCATCCCCATAATCAAGCTTCGTTCATCAATTCTGGACTAACCTCAAATAGCATAGACCCAAATAGAAACAGTTTCAAAAATTTGTCGGATAGACTTATTATGATAATAGAGAATGGGTCACGTTTTTCAGTGAAATAAATATATTAATTTAAATCAGATAACTGTTAAACATTCTGTAAAACTTATAAAACTCAGAAAAGACATTGGTAAAATTTTTCATGGATGAATATAGTTGGCAAATAGGAGAGGGAGGTAGTGAGGCATGAGTAATAAGGGTGGGCATTGTCCGGAAAATGACGATACATTCATCAGGGTACAATCATATCCAACACGCAACGGGATGCCATGATCAATATGATAGCAGTTGGAAACGCTTCACTAAAATAGAAGGAAACTTTCATTTCAAATGCACGAGTAACGTTGGTTTTTGTTACTTTTGTAATGAGCACTGGGAACCTAAATAATAAAAAAACTTTAGTATAGCCATTTTGAAAAATTTGGACATTCAATGAATGATTCAATGTCTAAAGAAATTTGAGAAATTAACTGTACATATGGAGTGTTTGACGCATAGTCAGTCGGTTATGAAACTCTCTGATGAATTTATTGTAGATTATATTGAAGAATGTCTCAATCGTTATAAATAATGTAAAGGCAATGTTTCTAAAGAAAACAGCATCTAAGATTACAATGAAGTTATACGCCAGCTTGATATTTATGTTAATATATTCAATAAAGAGCGGCAAACAGTGAGAGAAGCCTCTCTAGCTGAATATATAATAAAAGGAGGAAGCTGAAGCTACCTCAGTAACTAGTCTTCTAAAGTCTTGGCGAAGCATCATCTTCTATAGAGTGGTTGAAATGTCTTACTGTTTTATTTTCATTAAGTGTAGAGTTTCTCTCTCTGCGCATTCTGATCGCTCAAGAGTAACTTTATACAGCATTATCTGCTTATCTATTTTCGGCGATAGATGCCCTGCATGCTCGGTGTCGGCTAAGAATGGAGAGGAACATTTGATTCCCTGAGAGCAACAGGTGTGTTTCTGACTTACTACTAGCAGGGCTCTGTAATCTCCCATTCTGTGTGGAGGCAAATACCCTGCTTTCTCCTTGCCAAATGAGAACATTACACATCCTCATAACCAAAATTTTCAATAATGTAAATGCCATAATGAATAAGTAAAATAAATATTCGAAATAAAAGAAGCGTGTAATCAATGAATATAGCTTCGATTTGCCATATATCATACAAATAACAATGAAAAAAAATCAACATGTCATCATACTATGTAATTCATTGTTTGTGACCTATTAATAATGCCAATATTTTAGTTCAGAGATTTTACTCTATATTGCTAATATCTCTTCAATACATACCAATAAACAGAAGCAATTGTTGTTAAATCAAAGCTATATAATCCAATATTGGCAATTTTCTTGAATTTTCTCAGTCTTCATAAGTTTATATTTATTCAAAAACATTGAACGCTATCAATTCATGCCATTTAGCAGTCAAAATAACAGTTTTTGGAAAACATGTATAAATATTAAAAGCAAAAGCGGTCGTTTTGGCTAACTTCAATAGTAAAAAAGTCCTTCACGCAGGGGCTGCGTAAATTAAGAGGATTTCCCACGTGAAGTTTTACAATAGAGAAATCTGCATACTGCTAACACTTAACACTACCGGTAAATACAAACGGTAATGAGAAATCGTTCAGTTAATTTTTAAAAGCTCCCAACGGAAGCGCTGAATAAATAGGATTATTCTAGACCATAAAGAACAATTAATGAAATATATCTAGATATAACTCATTAACTTTATTCCAAAATATTTAGTATATCTAGTACTGACTTAGAGTAAGGGGATATGTCGAATTTTCGAAAATCCTCCCTTCTAAACACGCCTTCCCACTGGTCCGATTTCAGCCATTAACAATCTTGATCTTTCCTTTTACATTAAATGATTAAATATCGAGTTTGATACCGATAAAACAAAAATTGTGACCCCCTAATGTGTGTTAACAGACACACACACACACACACATATATATATAATTTTGAATGGACCTCATTTTCGTCATCTCCTGGGCAGGATCAATGGAAATTTGAAGAAATTCATCAAACATCGCTTCATGAGTACGACCTCAATAGCTGATTTCCCTTAAGGGACATCTGCTAAAACGTTATTACTGATAAAGCGCGTGAGGTGACAATGTTGACAAGACATCCTATTAGTGGGAATCAACTATTGTAACCAAAAAAAAAAAAAAAACTTGAAATAAATCACTCTTTAGTACATACCTGAACATTTGTTCTAAAATAAAATAAAATAATATATAATAAATAATCTGCTAAAATAACACTTCTTGAAGTGGTTGGATTTTTTAAGTAGTCGTACACAACTCGTGAGGCTTGTATAGTGTTAGTCGAAAACATTTAGTAGATCTCTACAGAGTTTTTCAATCAAATATTCATGAAAAATCATGCCATAAATTAAATACTTTATTAACACCAACATAATTTCATCAAACAATGACCTGCAGGTTAAATCTAAAATCCGATTTGCTGTTTCAGAAGAAGTTAGCATAAAAGCGATAAACTACCTCTATGTTTTACCAGAATAGGGTTTTAAAAAAAAATTTTAATTTAATGTTAAATTAATTTACAAACTAAACGTCTTTGTCTCCTTGTATATGAATGAGATGGACTCACAATATTAATAGTGTTGCGAAAATTAAATACGTGAATAATCCTTCAGAGAGAGAGTCGCGTATTAGGGAAGTGCGCCAATTCCCCTTTGATGTATGCCGACGACCTTTATAAAGAACCGGCCAGCCGCGAGAGAGTCAGTTTTCTTCTCAAGTACTCATATGTGCGTTCGGTGCTACAGTGCGACTTAGTGCAGTGCGGTAAAGTGTTTTTATAAGAAGAACAGTGTTGTCCCGGTGACTGTAAGTAACAGTTTAGTGCCGTGTATAAGACAGACCAGTGCCGCGAAGTAAAGGACAGTGCAGTTCCGCGAAGTAAAGGAGAGTGCAGTGCCGTCTTTTGGTGTACTTCAGTGACCGTGAGTGAATTATTGGACTGTGTAATCTGAAGAACAGTGACGCTATCAGTGTATACTGTGAGCAGTAATTAAGAATAATTACCAAGTGTATTGTGCATTGTGAAATAAATGGTGCAGTGATAAAAACTGTGAAATTTGTGAGTATTTAATTTTGCAATACAAAAGAACTCTTATTAACAACGTTTATAATTGGTTTAGTAATAAAACGTAACAATATGCTCTAATAGTGAATATAGCTTAATTAAATACTTTTAAAAAAGTAAAACTTGTTTCAACATTAATGAAAATAAACATAAGATAACTTTTAAATAAAACTGTTTCCAGAAGCCTAAGTATCTAATGTACTTTATTATATTTCTCGAAATGGTTAACATTAATGTTAAAATGGTAGGAACACAAAGCCAAACATTGGCTTTTGTTGCCAAGGTCCCTCTGAAATACAATTTACCTCTAACTCTGGGAGATCAACCTGAAAAGGAAGCGATATTTTTCTTTACTTTTTCAGTCTTATCTTTGACACTGGCCCCTTTGTAACTTAATGTTTGCTAAAACAAATTTTCGATGCTTTCCTTCATCTCCTTTTTATCTTTTTAAAATATTTGATTATAAAGAAAATATGATTACTGTGATCTTAGCCGAGTATATATAAAATATTCTTGTTTTTTCCCCTATAAATATAAGTAATTCTCAACAGTAATTTTGCAAAATTTAAAAAGATATAAACCAAATAAAGAGAGACAAGAACAATTATAGGACATTACATTATCAATAAGAATGATAATGTAATTTTCCCCCCAAAAATCGCACTATAATACAACCGCTCGATATTTAATTTTCGTTTTACGAAATCTTCCATCATGATAATTTTTAACATAAACACCCCAGTTAACTTTTGTCATAAATTTAAGTGATGTGCATTAACCTTGTGTATTCATCAGGAAAAATCATCTATATGAAATACCTATTTTTTAGAATTTATTTGCTCTATTCAGTTCTATATTTTTTGTTTAGAATGTTTATGATCGTGTATATGTATGCTATATGTATATGATAACGATTGTTAAAAATAATAGGTTCCTGGCGAGGTTTTCATCGATTTCTCTCTCTCTCTCTCTCTCTCTCTCTCTCTATATATATATATATATATATATATATATATATATATATATATATATATATATATGAAGCTACACCCCAACAAAACGTATTTAGCCCAAGTTATTGTAGTTCGTATGGACACTGATCAACTGTAATATATTGAGGAAACTATTTAATGTGACAACTTCTTCTAGATGGTGGTGTTATTTTCTAAGAGTACGCTGTGATGCACACTCTGCTGATGAATAACCAGCTCAGTGTTAATCAGTGGTTCTTTTACCACATTAGGGTATTTTGTTTTTATTATTAAGGTGGGGCTTATCAAAATACCATTTAGGCATTTTTTTTTCATATCATAATTTATACCTGTGGTTTGATTGGTTGTATTTAATATATATATATATATATATATATATATATATATATATATATATATATATATATATATATATATATAAAATTGTAACCTCTGTCTGTACATTGATTTTTTTCGCGAAATTTCACGATAACTTTTCGTTTCACATGTCATAGACACCATAACTGCATTTTGTTTCTTTGGTGTCTGTTTGTTTGTTTGTTTGTTTCTAACCTTTTCAAGCATAAACGGCTCAACCGAGTAATATGAAACTTGGTATGTATATTACTATTAACCCAACTTCGACTTTAGGCTATTCCAATATTCTCTGAGACGAACAGGAGTGGGGGTTATAAGGGAGGCCTGGAATTAAAAATAGCGATATTTCGTTTCCTATTGGTTTTTTGGCAAATATGAACATTAAAAAAGTTGTTTGTTTTGTTATTTAGAGTAACTTTTGTTATATGCACTTTTTTCGTATACCGAATTATAAACGAGATATACGCTAAAACCTATAGCGGAAGTGAACTAATTTATTTGGGACAAAAGACCCAACTGAAATAAATAAAACTCGGTATATGTATTAGTACTAACGCTTTCATTATAACAAGTCATACCAACATTTCTAGGGACGGGCAGGAGTGGGGGTTATAAGGGAGGGCTGAAATTAAAAATAGCGATATTTCGTTTCCTAATGCATTTTCGGCAATTATGCACATAACAAAAGTTGTTTATTTTGTTATTTAGAGTAATTTTTGTTATATACACTTTTGTCGTATATCGAAGTATAAAGGCGTTATATACTAAAAATTATAGCGGGAGTCAATTTTATTTGGCACCAGAGTCTCAGCTGAACTAAATAAAACTCAGTATGTGTATTAGCACTAAAGCCTTCCTTATAATAAGCCATACTAACATTTCTAGGGACGGACAGGAGTGGGGGTTATAAGGGAGGCCCGAAATTAAAATAGTGATATTTCATTTTCTATGGGGGTGTTGTTCACTTTGTTATTTAGAGCAACTTTTGTTTCATTCACTTATGTCGTAAAATGAAGTAAATACGGGATATAAGCTAAATCTATAGCGGGAGTCGACGATTTTATTAGTACTTATTTAAGTGTTTTTAATATAGGCATATTATGACAAATGATGTTATGTTTTAGCCTTATCTATTTCGATTATTTAGTACTACTAAGTATGACTCGGATTAGTGAGATTATAAATCCCCTTCCCCCTTCGCCTCATTTATTTATTTTCCATAGAAAATAACTTTGTTATTTATTCCCAATAGAAATTTAAACTATAAGAGCATTTCCATTATTTAATTTGTATAATGTATTATTTAAAAAAAAAAAATCGTGCTGAATTTCCTCAAGGAGTGATAGGGGAAGTAGTAGGGAATCAAACTCTTTGATTTTGGTTATATACTATCTTATTTCCGATATCTTCATGTTATTGAAACAAATAAGGACTATCATAACAATTAAACGTTAATGTCATTAAGACAAAAGACAAAATGCTCTTAAACCCGATATGATTGTTTAAAGTATTACTTAGATTGCAGGGACGGCTACGATCTCTTCCCCCGACTAGCTTTTTGAATATAATTGAAATTATTTTTGGGTAACAATATTATTTAATTCCATCAGGTAGATAAATTATTGCAATAATATTTTGCCCTTAATAATTTAATGCTATGCACTAATGCGAGAGCGGAAATAGACGGAGGCTAATAGAGTTAATTGAGTTTATTAATTTCCTGTGAAATGCTGGGCATTACGGGAAGTGATTACCACTGAGATCTACTATTATGAATATAACCTTACGTGCTAAACTATGCTTAAACTATATGTGCTCGGATTGGTTATTGACAGGAAATAAGTTTCATTATAGACGATATTTAATGTAATAAATACTATCCATGATTATAATTTGAAGTATTCAAAAAGGTGAGTTAAAAAGTGGCAAGGGATAGATTAGGAACACATTTTTATTTATTCTTCAAATATAAAATTTCTCATTTAGAAGTCGCCTGCCTGACCCTCACAGCAAAACAATCCGCGCCGACGGGAAGTGTAGTTGTAAATATTGAAGCCTTGCCCAAAAAAATACCATCACCATTCAGCCTCAAATCAATTCCCGGGCGAAGCCGGGTATCTGAGCTAGTATATATATATATATATATATATATATATATATATATATATATATATATATATATATATATATATATAATTTTAACCACTGTCTGTACATTGATTTTTTACGCGAAATTTCACGATAACTTTTCGTTTCACATGTCATAGGCACCATAACTGCATTTTGTTTCATTCGTGTGTGTTTGTTTATTTGTTACCTTTTCACGCATAATTGGCTGAACCGAATTTTATGAAACATGGTATGTTTATTACTACTAGCCCAACTTAGACTTTAGGCTATATTAATATTCTCTAAGACAAACAAGAGTGGGGGTTATAAGAAAGTCCTGAAATCAAAAATAGCGATATTTCGTTTCCTATTGGTTTTTCGGCAAGTATGAACATAACAAAAGTTGTTTATTTTGTTATTTAGAGTAACTTTTAATATATACACTTTTTTCGTATAACGTATTATAAACGTGATATACGCTAAAAACAATAACGGAAGTGAACAATTTTGTTGGGCACTAACGATTGAACATTGATTGATTAACAAAACTCGGAATGTGAATTAGCATTAATTCTTCCATGATTTTAAGCTATATTAAAATTTGTAGGTCCAAACGGGAGTGGGGGTTATGAGGGAGGCCTGAAATAAAAACTCGCGATATTTCTTTGTCTATTTGTTTTTCGATAAACGTGCTCATAACAAACGTTGTTTACTTTGTTATTTAGAGTTACTTTTGTTTTATACATTTTTTTCGGGAATTATGCATGAAGCAAGTAATTCGCTTATATAGAAATATTGATATGTTCAACAATTCTTTACAATATCAACTACCAGGTACCTCTCCTGGAATAATAAATTCAAATCTATGTTAATATTTCGTCCTTAATAATTCAAATCTATGCATAATGCACAGGAAACGGGAAATATGACAATATGGACGACAGTGAAGTCTTACATAAAAAATTAATTTTATTATTAACAAATCCACAGCAACGACGGGTATAGACCCTAAACACTGGGACGGGTAAATGTCAAAATATATTGAACAATAAAGCCTTGGCAAAAGAAATACCATCACCATTCAGTCTCAAATAAATTCCCGGGTGAAGCCGGGTATCTGAGCTTATATATATATAAATATATATATATATATATATATATATATATATATATATATATATATATATATATAGAGAGAGAGAGAGAGAGAGAGAGAGAGAGAGAGAGAGAGAGAGAGCTGTTCTTGATATTTATATAATTTTCAAATTTAATTTTATTGAGATCCAATTTTTAAGTCCAACATTAAAAATATATATATTTTTTGTCTACTACACTAATGTTATTAATTTTCAAAAAATATTAATTTATTAATATTCATTAAATTAAGTTTAATAAAATACTTTTTTAATTTAATGTTTGTATATTTAATAAATTATGTCAATTTAAATCTCCATAATGACCTCAACATTCCTTTTGTCCATACCCTCGCCAAATCCCGATATCAGAAATTCCACTCTCTCCTTCCCGCACATCCTAATCTTTTAGTCGAATCACTTTCATCTACTCATATTCCAGAAAACCCAAGACGGCGTCTGAAGCGTAAGTGGTCAAGAGATCTTTTCGTGTAGTGTTTCAGTTTAACTCGACAAAACAACCCAATGTTCCCTCCATTGTGGGTATTGTCAATGGACAACTTCCCACCTCAAGTCAATAGTCAAGTCACTTTTTTTCTAACATATCATTTGCTTGTAATATTTAATTATGTTGTTGCAAATAAACGAATAAATATAAAAAAAATAAAAAATAAAATATTATGTGAGATGTGAAGAAGTTTAGATGTACTTAGCCTCAAGCAAGGAAGTGCCTTAGGCATGTAGGGTACACTTTTATGTTTACTGTAGTGTGTAATCCTAAACAGGTATTCAAAAGCCATGAAGACGTGATGCATAGAGAAAGTTGGATATAGATATATTTACATGTCCATAGGTATATTGTGTTTTATCATTTGAACTAAAAACATTTTAAAACACTATATAAAGCAATAACTCACAAATGGATGACTACCACAGAGAAATGTAGATTGATTTATTTACATAGAGGTATTATGAATATTACTGGTCCCAAAGCTGTTTGTGGATCATAATTTTTGAAAATAGCTCCCGGTTCTTTCTAGCAGTGAATGGTAGAGTGAATAATGCTTGGTGTATAATATACATGGCAGCAGAGTTTTCCAGTTCAATGCATATGAAGTTATTCTACCGTAGAAAGGCCAGCAGGGACCATGGATCAACGTCACATATCTGATTCTTCGAACGCTTTCTCTTTAAATGCATATCCCACATCTTTGCATATAATCACATTTTCTGAGGCAACAACCGAATATTTCGTGATTTATTTACGAAGGCAGGTAACCAATCAAGAACTAGAGAAACGCAATTCAATGAGGTAACTAATTTAAAAAAAAAATCGACAAATACTGTTATAATTGCCTTTCTTTCCCACAAAAAAAGTATTTGAAGAACTAGTTAAAGCACACAAAATTTGGTTATAAAAAATTATAACATTAGGGGGTTAATTAAATGTTATTATTTTTAAGTCTAGCTTGTTTGTGCTTTATGCACTTTCCCAAACGTCATTTTGATGCATATGTGATCATTTGTAATTCTTTTTATTAGGCTCTTTTTTCTGCTAATTTATTCTTCTTTAGTCATTTCATACCTCTATAATTTACATCTTTATCTCCTCTTTTTTTTTTTTTTTAAATTTCCTTTGACTTGGGATATATTTTGTTAGCACTTCTTTATTAATCATAGATGTCATAATTTTATGTAAATCTGTATAAATTACTTTCTAAATGTTATTATTAAAAATTCCCCTATTCCTTCGTAGAAGAGAATTCTGGTAAAAGAGAACTGGGGGAAGTTAATCTAGGAAGTAGGCCATTAGAGTATATAATAAATATATTCGATTTATAATAAGACACTGTGGAAGAAATTTATTTGGATAGCAATTTAAAAAGGAGATGGAAATACAAAGGAAAAGCCAATTTTTTTTTACCGTTCTGGAATCAGTAGAAGAAAAAATAATTTCTGAAAAATGACTTAAATGAGTCCATGGAACTATAGGTTGAATTCCAGGGTCGCTAAAAAGTATCAACATCGGTAAATTGAAGTGTATTCTAAAAATGTAATCTAGAACAAGTCTCTTCTTGAAGTAGTCTGAGTGAACTAACTATAAATTAGTATAAGGTGATATTCTTTTCCGTCAAAAACTTTTATAATAAACTTGATAGTCACACATGTATTCCCTATTAATAAATAATTAATTAAAAATATATCATTTTTCTTTTTTATAAACACAATCTTATCCTGTGTACTGAAACAGTTATACTCAGAGCATATCCTTGGTTCTTTAGCTAAGGCTACCTGCGTAGCTTCTCATACCTGTATTTTGAACAAAAAAAAATTATAATGTAATAGACAGACAATAGATCCACAGATGGAGTTGGGAATAAGGAAAATAGGTGGGGAATTAGAAGCAGTGCCCAATTAATTTGGTTTTATAGCGTAACTGGAATCATGTTTGTGACTACTAAAATAGACTGTAGAATTAAACCTCTCAGAGGGTATGTATGATACCTAAGAACAGGACAGCAGGGGTAGAGGTGGGCACTTCCACGGGAGCTTAATGGCATGACTCTTCCAGAAATGAATGTTGATAGTGACAGAGGCCTACGTTCGTGAAGAATCACAGTACTCAGGTAATAACTTTGTTTCTAAGATGTAAAAATGCCTAATAAATAAATGTAAATGTAAGATAGGTGAACAAATTACAGTTTGTTTTTTTTTCCTCAAATATGTTACATTTTAAATTAAAATGGGACATGATGTATTTCAGGAAACAGAGATAATTTGTAATTTCAACTGACTTTCAGTTTCGTAAAGTGAAAAGTAATTCAAAATGAACACTCCTTAATTCATTTTTGTAAAATACTTCTCTCAAGTGCAGTAAGTCTCTTTTTACTCCGAGCAGATGTATATCATTATTATTTATCACCCGCTCCTCTTCTATTTAAATGAATTTATGGTTTTTGTTGAGGTTGTTTTCTTTATAGTGTTTTTTTCGTCGTATGACCCCCATGACTTTCAGAGAGAACTTTTGTGTGCGACAGAGAACAGAAGCTAAGGCCCAATCCAAAAGAAATACTGCAAAGTAAAAATAAACATTCCCACAACGGCAGAGAAAACAGGAGCCCAGAAGCGTGCCAGGGGTTCTAACCCTACAGAGGTTTGTAAAGAGGGGAAAAAAAATTACATTGTTATCGGAGGTTATACGAGGGAGAAGTGGAGGGGTGAGCCGTGCGTCAACGACACTGAGTATAAATAAAGGAGCAACAAAAGTGTGTTTGTGTTAGTGTTGTGTGTTCCTAATCTGAAGGGAGTGCTACCACTGTTATCCTCTGATTTATTTCAACGGCAGCGCCGATATGTTCTCCCATTTTACACCCCATACACTTTTTCATTGCTACCTTTAAACAAGTATTATTCCAGTATTTTTTAACCTCTATTTCCTATTTTATGTACATTTACTCTTTCATTTTCTCTTTATCTTCTCTCGAAACAGTTTACGATATCTTTCAATAGTTTTACGCCGGAGGAGTGCTCGACACATATAACACCAAATCTAGGTTTAAACATGCTCTGAACTTCTTTTGAAACTGCCTCTAAACGTTTGTAGTGATATTAGGACATTCCCAAATTTCTAGTTACTTAAGTAAGAATAATGAGAGGCTATATTCATTCATTTTAATTATTTCCGCTGCCAAGAACATATTCCCATTCAAAATCCGAATAGGTGAGACAGTTTAAAGAGGAGATAAGTGAAAAATCATACATTTAGTCACTACCATGTGATATATTTGAAAAAAAAATGATATAATTTTTTATATTTATATGGTTTGTGCCCCACAGCGATGGTGATTGGCATGATCTCTAATTGTTAAAGGGTAATTAGAATAATATATTTATTCCTACATACACTTACCTTTGTTGTACTTTATTTTTATATTATGGAAAAATTCTTAAATATCTCATTCTTTCTCATATCCGTGTTTTTTCTAAATGAATATAATACAAGTTAACCCTTTTAAATCTTTCTAAGTATGCTGTAGACCTATTCTATTTTATGCTATATGTTTTTGTAAATGTTTATATGTTTTAGATATGTTAGAATTTGTGGAATATATTGGCTGGTGCAGTGAATAGTTCTGTCATATCGTAGGGTATGTGAAGGTTTTTCCGTTGGATGCAGTCTGTCAGTATGTGTTTTATCGTAAGATGTTTGTTGCAGTATTTGCAAATAGGGTTATCAGTCCTTGTCATTAAATGTCTATGTGTCAGGTATGTGTGACCAATCCTGATATAATTAATGTTGTCTTAAATGAAATAGCCTACAATTGTTCTTTTATACATTTTTCTCAGAATCAAATACTAACAAAAATGGTGGTATTTTTTTGTTTTATTCATCTGTAAAACCCTTCTCCTTTTCATTTGATTTTCACTTTTAGCTTCCCTGTAGATAATTATGTTTACTTTAAGTTTCAATCACACAGGAGTTTTACTATAGGAGGAATAGGGAATAGAAAATGAGGTGTCATCAACTTTGAACTAGGGATTCTCAGGGCTTTAATAGACCCAAAATAGAATGGTGCAAGGACTCTCGGGGGAGGGGGGAGAAAGAATGTGAAAAAATAGATTTCACACAATTTGAAAGGCAGATAAGAGGTTACGATAGGAAAGGCAGGAGTGGAAAGATAAAACTCAGACAGAGAAACTCAAAGCAAGATCATAAAGATCGAAACCATCGAATATTATATTGGTGGGTTGCCGGCAATTATGGACCAACCAAAATATATCACTTGTTTGGGTTCCCTCACATTTTGGTTTGGAGGGTAATGAAATTGCGCATTTGGAAGCTTGTTGAATGGATTAGCTGCTCGAGAAGATGGAACAACAGCAACCTTCAACTCCCCATACGATTAGAAACGAGAGTTCCAAAAGCTCATACTTCAAAGGTGGAAGTCAGACTGGACGAAAAAACACGACAATAAACTGCGACAAATCAAAGAAATTACCGAGCGTTGGAACACTGTAAGTAGAAAAATCCGAAAAGAGGAGGTCGTTCTTGCCGGTGTCCGCATTGGAAACACATAATTAACACATAGTTATTTATTGAAGGGTTTATTCCCACCAACCTGCGATTGATGTAATGTCCATCTTACCTCCTCACATCTTCTCCTCAATTGTAAGAAATACGATCTTCCAAGAAGAGCTTTGAACCATTAACAGAACCTAAAAGAACTCCGTAGAGACGATGAAGACGACGTAAAAAGGCTTTATGTATTTTTAACAGTAACTTGTTTGTTTCAAGAAATATGGGACCACCTACAGTTATTGACAATAGTAGATGCGGTATATTGCAATAAATAAAATAAAATGTGGACCAAAGATATAATGAGTTGATAGAGTAAAGAAGAACACCACGAAGAAGACAGAAAAGCTATCGTCCTGGACAGAAAGCTGGTAAAAGCAACTAAATATCTGTAAATTTGACATCCAACTTGTTTTTGAAGCTATCATAACTAATGCCATAGGATAAACACTGCTTAAACTGAAAGGTGAGTAAAGTAAAAAGAAACCCGGATTATCTTTCTGTAGAAAAGCTTTAATAAACGAGTTCTCTCTGAAAAGAAAGCCAACCAACGTGGCACTTATCACCGAATACAGCTGATGTTTTAGTGATAATGTATATCAGTCAAATTTTTAAATAAATATTCACTTATTTTTTATTCTTTACATGATATACCTTACCACGATTTTTCATAGAGTATGAGTGACTATAATTATTATATATAACATGAAATATTCATTTAAATGAAGAAAAAAAGCATCATCAATAACTAATCTTACATTTAACTTATTAAACTAGAAAAAATGATTAATGGCATACACAGACAGTAATAATAATTCAATTTCTAGCAAATTTACCTTTAGGTAAACTAGCTATTGAGGACTCATGACGCGATTTTTGAATAATATCTATATAATTTTGAATAATAAGGTCCAGTGGTGTCCTTGGGCTTCGACACTGACCAAAATAACGTTGTTTAGGGTAAGAATTGTACATATCAAAGTACATTTTAGACTGATGAATCCTATAACGTAAACGATATTTCATTTAGAATAAACCTGTGTAATGTAACTATCTTTTTAAATACCTTTATTTATAATTTTCTTTTAATTCATAAAAACTTGTAAATTTTTATAAATATTTATTTTAAACTTGGAATAAACAATGAAGGAGTCAAATAACCATTCATTTTATTACGTTAGGTGATAGATCACATGTCTTAGAACCAAAACAAAAAAAGAATTTCATGATTATCCTTTTCCCTTTTGGATATATTCAATTTAATGGGAAACTATGTATTTACTTTCTGAAAAACTCAAATTGACACTTTGAAATTTTTTTCTGGTCACAAATACTTACTTCGTACCTTTGTTTATTTTTTTATTGTTTTTAAATATATTTATGAATACACACAAAAATTTTCATCAAAATTGGTTCATAAATAAGAAAGTTACAAATTATTTTTGAATTCAGAACAAATTAATTTTACTGTTCCCTGTCGATAAACAACACGAAAATAACAAAACTTTAAGGGGCCATAAAATCCAAACCGTTAAAGATATATTAAAAATATATGGCATGGTTTCTCAAATCAATGAATAGAACACCCAAAAAAAAATCAACAAAATCTGAAAACATGGGTGTCAAAATCATTTTTTTTTTTGGTTGATTTGACATGGAATGACTCATAGCCTAAATTCTAAGTTGGGTTAGTAGTAATATACATACCAAATTTCATAAAATTTGGTTCAGCCGTTTATGCGTGAAAAGCAACAAACAAACATACACCAAAGAAACAAAATACAGTTATGGTGTCTATGATATGTGAAACGAAAAGTTATTTTGAAATTTCGAGAAAAAAATCAATGTACAGACAGAGGTTACAATTTTATATATATATATATATATATATATATATATATATATATATGGGGGTTCTTAATGCGTCGATGAGCGTTGAATGTGCCATGGGATGCAACAATTTTTGCACCGAAGCCCTCGGTTCTTCACCGAGAAGGACTTACTAAAGAAACCACAGGGAAAGAACAAAGCCCTTAAAGCTATCATCTTCTGCTGCTTCAATTGCGCCCAGTCCTGTTAAGGTAAAGTAGCTCTCCAATAGGGCCACCGTTACCTCCACACCACGATAAGAAAAAAGTCCGTCACGCAGGGGCTGCGTTAAGCAGATTTCCCACGCGTGCCACGTATTTGCATTTATCTCAAAACCTAAAAGTTCAATGAAGACTATACTTGGTATTTAAGTTTCAAATAAAGTGCTTCATAACATAATATTGTAGAACATTGTTAATATGAGATGAGTAGGAGTAGGGCTTTACTGAAGACCGAAAACTAAAAAATGCAAATATCACAGTTAATAATCAAGATAGTGAAAAGATGTACATAACAACATTTATGGATCCTTGAAAAGAATTCACTCCACCCTTTCTAAAGGCATTATTGATTGACAGTTTCTTGCAGAAGTTATCGATAACTACTGTCTTTGTATCTTTTCCATTTCTTGTTCGTTTCCTCGGGAATCAGGACATTCTGTTTATAGAAACAACCACCCAATATTTGGGGATATGTTAATTGGAGCTTATCATAATGATGGTAGAGCTCACGTTTCCACGAAAGTATTCAGTATAATAGCGAACCGAAAAAAATTGGTATAATACCGACTGAAAAATTGTAAAAGTGTTTAGTATCAGAGGGGCCTTGACCAGTATTTTGCTGCAATCCACTAAGGATAGCATGGTGCGGCAGGGTGGGCTTAAACTAATTTGCTAAATGCACAGCTGTAAGTGTTGCACCACTGTTTCGGAGTGATTCAATTGCTCACAAGGCTAGAAAAGTTTTAAAACAACAATTTCAAACGAGTTCTGTTGAGTTAAATACATATGCTTGATAGACCTTGCTCTTAGAGCCGTAATAGTTATAACTCTTAAGAAGAAGGTAGAAGAATGAGCCTACGGAGGTAAGACCACGTAGAAGAATGACCATACGTAGTAAAGGCTGCGTAGAAGAATGAGCCTACGGAGGTAAGACTACGTAGAAGAATCACCATACGTAGTTAAGGCTGCGTAGAAGAATGAGCCTACGGAGGTAAGACTACTTAGAAGGATGACCATAGGTAATTAAGGCTGCGTAGATGAATGATCCTACTGAGGAAAGACTACGTAGAAGAATGACCATACACATTTAAGGCAACGTAGAAGAATGAGCCTACGGAGGTAAGACTACGTAGACGAATGACCAAACGTAGTTAAGGCTGCGTAGAAGAATGAGCCTACGGAGGTAAGACTACGTAGACGAATGACCAAACTTAGTTAAGGCTGCGTAGAAGAATGAGCCTACGGAGGTAAGACTACGTAGAAGAAAGACCAAACGTAGGTAAGGCTGCGTAGAAGAAGGAGCCAACGGAGGTAAGACTACGTTGAAGAATGACCAAACGTAGTTAAGGCTGCGTAGAAGAATGAGCCTACGGAGCTAAAGCTACGAAGAAGAATGACCGACCATACGCAGTTAAGGCAACGTAGAAGAATGAGCCTACCGTGCTACGGCTACGTAACGTAAGGCTACGGAGTTAAGGCAACCACTGTGGAACTCTACGTAGTCATCCCGAAGGAAGATCTGGTAATGATGGCTAAAATATCTGAGGCGTTTAAAGCTAAAAGGAAATAAAAAAAATAATTGATAAGAATCTGACAGTGTATGTGTATGTACTTGACTATTTATTACATTGATACTAGCTAAACCGATGTTATCAAATATGCAAGTTTAATTTCGCTCTTATATAATCCAATTGTAAGCTGAATCAATACGGTGTCTCCAAAAGGGAGGAGTTTGTTGAAAGAGGCTGAAATGTCGTAATTAACCTGTTCAAAAGTGGAGAAATCCTAAGTACAAACAATTTTCCTCCAATTCCCCAACCTTTCCCTGGAAGGGGTGGAAAAGCTTGAATATGTAAATGGGGGAGAGTGTGGGACTGAAGTGGAAGGCAGGGAGCAAACCTAAACTTGTTAGGAGTAATATAAGTTTGTAAAAGTTGTGAATTGCTGGAGGAGCGGTTGCTTGCCTTAGCATTGGAGCCTCCTTCCTCCTAAAAGTCCAACTTCTAACAAATCTTTCCTTCTATACTTTTTAAATGTAAATAGTATTAAATTCCCCATTGAAACAGGTAATTCCCAATCATGGATTATATCACGATTAGGATTAGAGGAAATATTCTCACTTTTAAATTTAGCCTCCAAATACTCACAAAGGAACGCAAATCCTGCAAAATTGAAATTACTAAAATAAACTATTTATAACAGTAGAAGTAGTGGTGTAAGTAAATTAGTGTGAAATTGAATCAAGCATTTCCAAAATAAAACTGTTTAAAGAATGTGATTCATAAATTCCACAAAAAAGCTCTTTTATTAAATTTTTTTCGCCTTAAATCGGAGTTACTAATCTCAGAAGAACGGGAGGGGGGGGGGATAATGTATTGTCCTTGCTTCTGTTAGTCCAATTGGTTCTATACACATCTGTAATACCTGTTTTGCGTGCTTTAGAATGCCTTCGTTAAGTAAATCGTTTAACTCATTTTCTAGTGTTCTAATTCTTTGACGACCTCTTTAGCAGCATCCAGCACTGTCTTTCATCCTTAGGTTTTAATGAGTTAGAAAATCCTCTTTT
The DNA here is from genome assembly GCA_019009955.1 of Riptortus pedestris. Taxonomy (NCBI): domain Eukaryota; kingdom Metazoa; phylum Arthropoda; class Insecta; order Hemiptera; family Alydidae; genus Riptortus; species Riptortus pedestris. Next base: position 125,530,024 of record CM032228.1, on the reverse strand, counting down.
GCCCTCATGTCGAAGCAGATTTCTCAATAACATTTCTGGTTCGCTCCTGTACACCTCGTACACTTACTGCCTTAATATTGGTCGGTGATCCATTTGCTATTTCCACTCTTACGCTTCATTCAAATGAGTCAATTCAGTTGTTATAAAATTTGAAATCACGGTAAATAAAAACATTCATTCCTTGTTTGCTTTTTAAAATTATATCTGAATTTCCGAAAAATTATTAAAATCTGTTTTGATACTCATTTATACTACTAGGCCTATTATCGTAGGCATTTATCCTTAAGTCATCATTCTTAAACCCTTAAATCTACGCTTTGTCAGACATTTTGCATCCTAAATAATGAAATATAAGTTGTTTTTTTTTAAACTTATGGTTAACTGAGTTTATAATATTCAGATCTATTAAATTGACCACTATCGCAAAGCACTACTTAGATTCAAAAATAGACAACTAGTTTATAGCCTTTATCTTATAACCCAAAATTACTGTATCATCAGGTTCAGTAATACGAGTATTTAAAAAATGAAAGAAGAATTCTTTTTCTAAATAGTGCTTGTTCAAAAAGAAACAAATCACTCCTCCCATGGGGTTTATTCTACAAACGACAAAGTTCATTCGGCTGTGGTCCGCGGCAGAGTCTAGTCGAGAGTGGTCGAATTCAGTTGGCAGTGAAGATGGAGCATGCTCTGAAAAGAATCTATCATTTGTAAAATATTCTGTTGATGGAAGAAAGGCCATTTGGTTTATTCTTAAAACCCAAAATTTGCCGAAACCTATTTGTAAAAAATAAAAGTCCGTCACGCAGGGGCTGCGTAAACTAAGCAGATTTCCCTCGTGTAGTTTAGTAATAGATAAATCTACATACGGGTAACACAACACCACCGAGAATAAATACAAACGGTAATAAGAAATGTTTCATCCAATTTCAATAACCTGCCGACAGGAAACGTTAGGTTAGAAATGTAAACAAACGGGTCTGCCCGCCTCACATCGGAAAGAAAAACAATTACTGAAATATATCAGAATATAAAATATTAATTTTATTGAGAACTATTTACTATATCTAGTACTGTAGTTAATAATAACTCAGAATAATTGTTATCTCCATCAATCAAATTTTAGTCGTCCAAAACCGGACGACGGGGGGGGGGCAGGACATATTTGCATGTATCTCGTATAATAAAGGTCTCTTGAATACAATTTTTGGTATTTAAACTTCAAATAATGTGGTTTATTATGTAGCAGAGTATTGTTAATGTAACATGAGTAGAAGTGGCGGTTTGCTAATGGCCGAAAACAGAAAAATGCAAATATCTCGGCTAATATTCAAGATAGTGAAGAAATGTATATCAATATTTATAGTAAATGTAATTTGCAATAGGGTTAGTTCTATACAATTTTTCGATTTAACCTATGGTAACGGAGATATTTCGAATTTTTGAAAATCCTTCCCTCTAAACCCCCCCTCCCCCTGGCCCGATTTCAGCTGTAAACAAACTTAATCTTTCTTTTTACATAGAACGACTAAATATTGATTTTGGTAACGATTAAACAATAATTGCGACCGCTAGAGCGCTAACAGACAAATATATATATATATATATATATATATATATATATATATATATATATACAGTTTTGAACGGACCTCATTTTCGTCTTCTCCTGGGTAGGATCGATGGACATTTGAAGAAAATTTTCGAAAATCGCGTCATGAGTACAACCTTAATAGCTGATTTCCCTTAAGGGAAATCTGCTAAAATTGAAAGTTATAATGTCAAATGTATACTATGTGTTTATGTGTTCGTTCCATTATCAACTTTTTTTACAATAGATAAACTCTTCTCCACATTCGTTCAACTATATGTGAAAATGAACTATATCCTACGTAATATCGCTATTTAATTGAAAGAGCAAGGCTAATTTGTTAGCTTGAAAATACTATTAGGATAAACAAACGGAGCAAATAGCTATTGGTTATGTTGAACGGCGGAGTTCCACTAATACCGTTTCATGTCAGCTGTTTATCCAATTGGTGGATGTTCCAGTCGAGCCAAGTCCATTCTGTTAATCCACCATAGCTTAATGGCCCAATCACAGTGGATTATTCAAGTCCATTACGACGCCATGCTTCTACTTATGCATCCGCGATAAATGTAAATCTACACAACTCCCAGGATATTATAGAATGTTTCATTTCGATAGTGCTTCTAAAGAATAATTCAAGAGTTCAGATTTTATCTCTCAGTTATGCAATACTGCTTTCTAATCATACATTCCTATAACAATTTCCACGAATAGCTTCACTAATAAAAAATAAAGTAAATGTGACGGAGTATAGTCCAGAGCCTTACTTACATTACAACTGGTATAGAGGTGTAAGAGGATCACACTCTATTTGATTTAGTTGTGGGGGCTTCAAGGCTGGCTATTTTACCGTTCTCCAGTTGTCAACTCAGCATCGTGATGTAATAGAAAAACCAGTTAGCTAAGTTCTTCATTGGCCGTGGGGAATTATAATAAATCATCATCAGCTCTATTTTAACGGGCCTACATTTTCGTACCCAGTTCAACCTCTTTAGGGAGCTGTTATAGGAAATCATAAACATATTTATAAGAATGTTTTGAAACGATAAATATTATATATATATATATATACACACACACACACATATATATTGTTCATGCATGAAAATATTATTATTCAATAATCAAAAGATCGAGGTGAATTGTTAAGACATTTAGACGGGTAATAAATTCATTTATCTATGTAGTTTTTTATACGTTTGAATATGCCTATAAAAATAAAGGCTGGTCCCCTGCACAACCGTAAATTTTGTTTGAACTATACAAAACTCTATGTAAAACTAACGTTTAACTTCATGTAAAACAAATGTTTACATCCGTTAACGAAATGACCTAAATCGAACCAAGAAGAGTAGAAACTTAAAAGTAATTGTTACAATGCACTAACGCAAACGCGTCAATTATGGTTCGGATCAAAATATATTGTATGTGAATGTGTGAGATAAAGAAAAATCATGAAAAAAAAAAAATACACAGAAAAAGGTTTCAATTATATATATATATATATATATAGCGAGAGAGAGAGAGAGAGAAAGAGAGAGAGAGAGAGAGAGAGAGAGAGAGAGAGAGAGAGAGAGAGAGAGAGAGTTAAATGTTTCACTCTAATTAGAAAGTTAACACTCATAGTTAGCCTGTAAAGAAACGTCGTGCTGCAACAGTGCCTCCCCAGAGCTACCCCTGTCTGCTTCGTGTTTGAATGCGCCTGCTCACTGTAATTGTTTATTATGTGGAATCATTTTTCAAATCGCTCAAGTTTATACCGAGTTCCTAAGTGTTAGAGCTAAGTCAATCCTCAGCCTGAGGTTAGTACTGTCACAAGTCAAGTCAGAAACGTCTTTGAATGTATAAAATAATCATCATTATGATATTACTATATCACAATTATGACTATTTTCATAATTTTAAGGATAAAAACTCAATTGGAACTTTAATAGGATGGTTTTGAAATATATTGGCTGAAATGACGAATGAGATCCCCGTTTACAAAATCTACAGATTACCCTTTTACAACTTTACATTATTCGAAGAATATCTATAAACCGATTACAGGTTAGATAATCCATGTCTCGAAGGAAGAAAATTATGAAATTGGTTTAAATAGCTTTGGAATTGTTATAAATCCAGTAGGAATCAGTGGATCAGTCACGCAACAGTTCAGTTTAATATCAGAAAGTTAGAATTGGAAGCGTGTATTCCTAATCAGTATTTCCAACAGCCCCAGAAATTCCTGAAATCGTGACGAATGTAATGAAAATGCAGCAAAACAATCATTTCTAAAGATTAATTTCTAATACTCATGAATCATACACAAAATCACATCACATAACTTACTTATAACCCTATTAAATTAAATTTTAAAAAAATTTTAGCTGCACTTAATTTAAAATCAATTCATGAGAATGCCATATACGATTCCTATTCATCGGATTGCAAAATTACATATAACATTAATACTTTGTTTCGGGAATAAAAAATATCTTATAAAAGTTTTTTGTAAATCTAGTAGAGATTGGAAATTTTCATTGTTTCCACTCCTATGAACTGCCCCGGCCTCGTCCCCGTTAATCGATCAAAAAGGGAGGTAGACAAGTAGGTGTTACAACAACCATAAATATAATATTAAAACATTCCAAGGCCAGCTCCATACTGGAATCTGCTTCTTCCCTAGGTTACAGAGTATTGGCCAGCCCTATACTGGAATCTGCTTCTTCCCGAGGTTACAGAGTATTGGTCAACCCTATACTGGAATCTGCTTCTTCCCGAGGTTACAGAGTATTGGCCAGCCCTATACTGGAATCTGCTTCTTCCCGAGGTTACAGAGTATTGGTCAACCCTATACTGGAATCTGCTTCTTCCCTAGGTTACAGAGTATTGGCCAGCCCTATACTGGAATCTGCTTCTTCCCGTTGGTACAGAGTATTGGCCATCCCAATACTGGAATCTGATTCTTCCCTAGGTTACAGAGTATTGGCCAGCCCTATACTGGAATCTGCTTCTTCCCTAGGTTACAGAGTATTGGCCAGCCCTATACTGGAATCTGCTTCTTCCCGAGGTTACAGAGTATTGGTCAACCCTATACTGGAATCTGCTTCTTCCCGATGTTACAGAGTATTGGGCAGCCCTATACTGGAATCTGCTTCTTCCCGAGGTCACAGAGTATTGGCCAGCCCAATACTGGAATCTGCTTCTTCCCTAGGTTACAGAGTATTGGCCAGCCCTATACTGGAATCTGCTTCTTCCCGAGGTTACAGAGTATTGGTCAACCCTATACTGGAATCTGCTTCTTCCCGAGGTTACAGAGTATTGGTCAACCCTATACTGGAATCTGCTTCTTCCCGATGTTACAGAGTATTGGCCAGCCCTATACTGGAATCTGCTTCTTCCCGAGGTTACAGAGTATTGGTCAACCCTATACTGGAATCTGCTTCTTCCCGAGGTTACAGAGTATTGGTCAACCCTATACTGGAATCTGCTTCTTCCCGAGGTCACAGAGTATTGGCCAGCCCAATACTGGAATCTGCTTCTTCCCTAGGTTACAGAGTATTGGCCAGCCCTATACTGGAATCTGCTTCTTCCCGAGGTTACAGAGTACTGGCCAGCCCTATACTGGAGCCTGATTCTTCCCGAGGTTACAGAGTATTGGCCAGTCCTATACTGGAAACTGATACTTCCCGAGGTTACAAAGTATTGGCCAGCCCTATACTGGAATCTGCTTCTTCCCGAGGTTACAGAGTATTGGCCAGCCCTATACTGGAACCTGATACTTCCCGAGGTTACAGAGTATTGGCCAGCCCTATACTGGAATCTGATTCTTCCCGAGGTTACAGAGTATTGGCCAGCCCTATACTGGAATCTGCTTCTTACCGAGGATACAGAGTATTGGCCAGCCCTATACTGGAATCTGATACTTCCCGAGGTTACAGAGTATTGGCCAGCCCTATACTGGAATCTGCTTCTTCCCTAGGTTACAGAGTATTGGCCAGCCCTATACTGGAATCTGCTTCTTCCCGAGGTTACAGAGTAATGGCCAGCCCTATACTGGAGCCTGATTCTTCCCGAGGTTACAGAGTATTGGCCAGCCCTATACTGGAACCTGATACTTCCCGAGGTTACAGAGTATTGGTCAACCCTATACTGGAATCTGCTTCTTCCCGAGGTTACAGAGTATTGGCCAGCCCTATACTGGAATCTGATTCTTCCCGAGGTTACAGAGTATTGGCCAGCCCTATACTGGAACCTGATACTTCCCGAGGTTACAGAGTATTGGCCAGCTCTATACTGGAATCTGATTCTCTCCGAGGAAACGGATTATTGGTCTTCCTTTTACTGAAATCTGACTCTTACCGAGGATGCAAGAGTATAGGGCAACCGTTGACTAGGATCTCACTTCCCAGCGATGGAGAAGTATAAGTCTTCTACACAGTAATCACAGATGTGTCTGTTCCTTGAAAAGCAGTACGGCTAATCATTGTTTCCAATGATATAAAAGGCTATTACCTGACTGGGACTATTGTAAGTTTCCGATATAATGTAGGATTTCGGACGACGTGGGTAACATTTAGACTGATCAACTTGTGGACAGATCAATTAACAGTCCAGCTTGGCCATTTTAAATTTCAATATAAATGATGCAGAGCAATCCCGAATTTTTCTCTTTATTCTGGACTCGTGGATTGTAATAATTGATACAAACATTGGGTCAATAACACTTGAACGAGATTTGTATATATGTGTGACCAAATATTCTTTCTGTTACATTCATAATTGCCATAGAAAGGTAGGAAAACGCATTAAATTTAGATTAGGTTCTGTGCAAGTATATTAAAAATTAACCGAAAGGAAGGTCCATTTAAGGGTAATGAGAAAAGAAAGTGAATAATAAATTAGTTAGAGGCGGGAATGAACATTGAAGGGATTAGGTGATAAATAACGTTAAGTTCTGAGAGAGCCGAAAGATAGATTTATAAGGGTTTAGGAGAGGGAATGGGCGGGAGGTGGGTGTTTTTGGAGGGCCCGCCAACAGTTCCCTAATGGAATGTTTCTTGTTGCTTATTAAGGTAGTACTGCATCTCTCTCACTCTCTCTGCCTCTCTCACTCTTTCTCTCTCTCTCCTCTCTACTCTATTTCCCCCTCTCTTTCTCTACTTACATCTTTTACTACACCCCTCCTTCTCCTTGTGGTTTGATGGTTCACTCATACCGAGCAGCTGAAGACGGAAGGAGGTTATCCCCTTCATTAGAGAGATGGTATCAGCCTGCAATTCATGCCTTTTAACCCAACTAACCGGTTTTGAAACCACTACCGAGGATGTTCTGAGTTTCCTATAAAACAAAATCTTCTTTGAGGTGGCAGAGTTAATATTAATCCTTAATTATTATACCTATTATTTTTAAATTATAATGTACCAGTTGTAATTGGTAGATTGTTCTTTTAATCCGGCAGTGTGTGTGCAGTAAAGCATTTAATTATGTATGACTGTGTTTCCCTCTTAATATCTATAGTGGAAACGGACAATAGTGGCGGCCAGTAATGGATAGCTATCAACGGGAACAGTTGTAAGTGTAGGACTGCTTGTGACATACTACACTTGCCGGCACAATGGACTAATGTCAGAATATTTCGTGGAACTACTGTTATTATTTATTAACGTCCAGTTCATGCTACTACTGTTATGGGTTATGTATGGGTTGCCATCCTTTTCTGGCCAGAATGCGCTTAGGATTTTATGTAATGTGTTCATCAGTAAATAAATTTCTATTTCCCAATTGAGAATGGAACTCACGACTCTAAGTTTACTAAGTGAGATTAAGACGTTTTTTTCCGTTTTTATTGTTATTACATACTCAGTATGTGCACATTCGACAGCCATTCGAAATATTTGATTGGTCGCAAGAATAAGTACCGCCATACTTTCTAGATCTAATGGCGTCTTCTTTATCTCTACTATGTTAACTAGTATCATTTGAATTTTGTTTTGTATAAGAAAAATTTGTTAAATCTTTATGGAATGGAGCCCGGCCCACCTACCAGTTTTGACCACAACTTTCTGACAAGGCCGAGCATAGCAGACATGGGGAATAATTCAAATAAAATATTTTAAAATAAAAAATGAAATACATGTTTTGTATTTTGTATTTTCAGGCATAAAAAATAAAATACTTTTTTCAAATTATATATATATATATATATATATATATATATATATATATATATAAAACACAAACAGCTATGTATGTGTGTGTGTGTGTGTGTATTTTAAATACAATCAATGTAACTATTTTATTTCCTTAAAATATAAAATGCGAAAAATTGTATTTTATTTTGTACTTTCAATATACAAAATAAATTACTTTCTAACTAAAGGGCATTCGCATATGGAGGGCCGATTAGCAGACTTCCCTTAAGGGCAATCAGGAATTTTATTATTTATAGTAATTTTGGCTTGAATACTCCCGCAGTTACGCTTCTCTTAAATAAAAAATAACCAAACCAGCTGGACTCATGACGCAATTTTTGAATCGTTCCTTGAACTTTCCACTGACTGTGTGTAGGAATTGATGTATCTACTGAAGATCTCTTCAATAAAATAAGCTAAAGCTTTAGAAGATACATTCAAAACCGAAATTGATTTGCGTGTTGGAGAGACCTAGCCAAGCATATGCTTCATAGGCGTATAGAGTAATGAATGTTAGGTATTTTCCTTCCTCTAAATCTTTACTACGCAATCCTCCCAGACATAGAATCTCCAATTGGTTGGTCTCCTGATCCGGCCTTGTTTTAATATTTGGTTTTGTATAAGTCTCGCATTGTTGGGAGTTAGTGCAAATAATATGTACGTCTCCGTACCGGGTATTTGGTAATGCTTTCTTGACGTTTCGAGATGTTCTCTGAGAAAGTGCGGAAGTTATTTTTATAGCAATATTTGAGCCAACATTTTTTTTCCCTTTTTTTCAGTTTGTAGCAATCATTCTGTTTATAGATAAAAAAATGGATTTCGAACGGATCAGGGCGTACTCGAAGAGTTGTAACCCTTCTTTTTAATACGACCAAAGGTTCAGTTGTCCCATTCAATCAGGTGAACTAGTCGACTGATAACACTTATGACTAAGAGATGGCCGTCCTTATTTTTAGAAGGTGTTTAATTTTGCCATGTTCAGCATTATTTTACAGAAATTGGAAAGCCGAAAATGTTTACTAGTTGCAAGATTTCAAATTGTGTTGAAATTAGTCAACCAGAACCCTGTCTGCGCACTAGATATCAGCTGAGTTTTCCAAAGCCTGAATAGGTTTGTACAACAAGTTACTCAAGTAGAAGAAAGTAATTCTCTAAATAGAATATACTGCTCCTTTCTCGATTAGAAAAAAAAGTCTTCCAAGATATATGTATTTATATTTATATATAAATTCAATAAGTTCAATATTGTTAAAATCTTTTCTAATGAACAATTTAAAATATTTAACTGCTCTATTTTCAGAAAATCAGAAATAACCTATATTTCCTAGGAAGTAGCTTATTCGACAAATAATTAAAGCCCACACTCACTTGGTAATAAGTTCAATGAACAAATAACCGAATAATTTTCTTTTCTTTTTCATTTTTTCCCCAAACATGCAATTAACAAAAATTGTTTATTTTTTTGCGAAGAGTAACTTTTGTTAGTCGTTTTTTCTGTATAACAAATGTATAAAACTATTAATTTGGATTTGAAGTATTTCAGTAGACTATAACTCATTCCCATGGGTGAATTTATTAAAATTGTACAAATGTTCTATTTTAGGTTAAGTTTTTAATGCTAGTAACGAGTTGCGCGAAGAGGAAAGTATATTGGCGCCCACCCCCCGCCACCCGGTGTTTTGCTAGTGTGTTATGCATTATGGAACACATATGAATACATTACTTATGTAACATTGTTTTGAGTTGGAAAGCTTTTGGGGAATAAAACATTTATTCTTACGTAGTTCTAAATATTGAATTCTATCCATGATTATATGGTTCATGATGTTTTGAAAAAATAAATGCACTATTTATAAATCACTTAACAATTATTCAAACAGACCTGATATCGAATGGCGTTCATACTTAATATTCGGTTTAAATATTTCCCAAATAAAGACGGACATCTTAAATACGGTACTTAATATCGATGAGTGCTATCCATGAATATGATATATATTATGTTCTTGAGTTTATTTTCCAGTGAAGAGGGCTCATTAGGAACTAATTTATATTTATTCTAGAATACAATTTGCCAGACACTTACATTGGAAAAACAATGATCAACATGAAGGGAGAATATTAAAAAAATTGGTCTTAGTTCATACGCCCGTAGCAGGGATAATGAATACCTTCATTATTTGGGTTCTAAAGATATCCTGAGCACAGACTTAGTTATAGCACAGTACTTCAGTTATGGTAATTAAGAATAATGAATGCTGCCAATTAGCTCAACTCCTGAACAAAACCATTGTGATAGTTTGTGTTTTGTGTTTTTTTTTCCTTCCTTTAATTTGACATAGACTTGAAGATGGGGTTAGCATATACCATCGTATTCATGTTAGATAGAAGCCATATCTACTTTCGTTTAGATTAAGGAACATTTCCTTCAGCAAATAGTTTACATATCGGTGTTCTTTAGGTCATTTATATTCCGCAAAGTGAAGAAGAACTAGCTACTCATCGGATGCGCTCAATGAAGCCCAGCATAGGTCAATTGTATTTGTTTTCCAATATCCGAAATCAAATTGAAGGGCTATTTCCTAATAATGGAAAAGAAAGAAGATGGAATTATATACCTGGGGGGGGGAGAGGTATAGAAGTGGAAGACATGATGGAAAGGGTGGGCCGAGAAAAATGGGCGAGAGTTTTATTGATTCCTAATAGGCTTTCTGAGATCAAAGCAGAATGCTGATTGATGAAAAGGAAATGGTGGGGCTTCTGATAAGACCTGAGTGGAGTGAGGTGCCACTGTCCTCAGTTAATGGTATTAGCTCTCTTATCTATTCAATTAGCCTCCCATATGACTTTATAACATTTCCTGGCCCATTCTTATGCTTTTTGATTCTGTCGTTCCTAGATGCTGCCCATTCATCCCGGTAGGTGGCGTTTCGTTTTTTTTTTTAAAAGCTAGTAATCTAGTAAAACTATTTCATGATCAATTTAAATTGTCATTGGGGTTTATCGTATGGTGTTAAGACTTGTTCCCAAATCCGTATTTTAGGTTTCTACTCTCACAACGAATACCACTAAATAATCAGGATCAATTAAAAGGTCTTGTTCTCTAAGAATGTTCTAGACAATAATAGAGGACTAGGCCTTTTTATTTATCCTGGTTAATTGGTTTCTCTACCTTCCAGCATTTCCAAAGAAAATACCACTAAATAATCTAAATCTCGGAAATGTATTAAGGAATAAGCACAGAAAAATAAAAGGGATCAGACGTAAAAAAGGCCATCAATTATGAACCTAATATACACTATTAATAATTTTATATAATAATACTAAAAAAATTATGTTCCTACAATATAAATATAGTCATGATACAAATAGGGAATCAAACAATATCCAGCCTGATATATAATATATTAGTGAAAACATTCCAACAATAGTTATATTATCGATAGTCGAGAAGCCTACTTCCATCTTATATAAATAACATGTCTATCAATAGTATTGTGGTCCTGGCGGTACGACGTCATAACATGCATTGACATTTGGGATTTCTGTATGCGAACCGAACCGTTTAACTAGACGTTCCATATCAAAATGAGGATTTGACGGAGAATCAGCCGAACAAGAATGAAATCAAAGTTGAACTTTGAAATGTGGAAATTCCAAGTGAAAGCCCCATCAAAGGAGATGAAAGAATTGGAGAATATCAATTATTGGACACATAGTTTCATTAAAAGTGCATTTCAAGGAAAATGTATAGAGTATAGTAAAAGAGTCTGAGTTTGACTTCTCAAAAACATCAAACATCTCATGAATTTAGGGGTAGCGAGTAAAAATAGCAGTTTCTGACAGTATTAACTTTGACTTTTTCCAATAATCCTTAGTTGCAAAAAGTGGACGTTAATAAGTAACTATAACTTATTACCATGTAACTATTAATTGGCCATTCAATTCAAGGTATCCAATTTATATCTTATTTATATTATGTTATATGATAACTATTTACAATAATGTATTGAAAAAGCAGCACCCAGTAACGAAAACCGTGTATGATAAAATACGTGCCACCCTTTTAAAATTAACTCTTAGTAGAAATCTCATAGGTATTTCAGGTTTGAAAATATTTTTTCCTGTTGCTCAAAACATGGGGAGAAGGAATTTTGCGAACCTGTGGAATATCTCAAAAGACGCTGTTAGGCATATAGTTCTCTGCGAATACGGTGCCTTTTAATCTTAAAACATGTGATTCAATACCGAGTAGTTTAATATTGATGAGTTTTTATTAAAATTAAATTAATTTTATTAGACTGGAATAATTTCATAGAAAGATTAAAATAAAAAAGGAATGATTTACCTAAAATGGCAGATGAACTTCCTTGTAGATGAGTTTAAAGACATTCCAGAGCAAATTGTCAAGTCCTCTCGTAAACACTACAACAGGTTTATGACATTCGGGCTCATTACGTAGACTGTGCTTTCGTTTAACTGTCTAGAATCATATCTGAATAGCTTCTATAAGACTATTACATTTAATTTCAGGATTGAAAAGTTTGATATAAGAGTTCCATCTCAATGAAGATTGGCAGTTTAATTATTTTTGGAACACTTAGAAATATATAACAGACGTTGGTAAATAAACTATTTTCAAAAAAAAGTTATATTTATTATAAACATCATATACTAATATAAAATAATAATATTATTCAAAATTTATCGTACAGGTATTCTGTTTTGAAGAAACATTATTTCAAGCAAATTATAAAGCTACCTAACTAATTAAAATTTTGTTCTCCACAAGAATGACATACAACAAAGGAATGTTCAGTACAAACTGTGTTTCTACATTTTCAGCAACTCTTTTTTGACTTTTTGTTTTGTCTCCTAGGACAATATCCACAAAACTACGATGGAGTACTAGAACCAGAACATCTGGGATTTTCCTCACCAGCAGTCCTCTTCGTTTTGTTTCTTTCTAATAGGGTCACGATGGTCAGTTTGAATGGTTGACCAGGTGAGGTTAGATAACTTCCAGAACCAAAAAACAGTTTTCGGTAATCGCCAAAGCACTCGCTTGATGAGAACAACTCTCGTATTAAAAAAGAAAAAACTTCCACCAGAACTCGCTTGATGAAAAAAACACTCACAATAAACAAAAAAAACGTTGCGCCAGAACTCGCACTGTGAGAAAAACACTCACACTTAACTTACTCCGGCTGATTAATTTTGTCCTGGCGACAGCCAGCTTATACTAATGATTGGGAGACAACGAGGGTGGTAAGAGAAGGCTACAAGGTATAGCTAGAGAGAGTAGCACTATCAACAAAGACGGATAATTATAGATATAACAAATTTTTTCGGGGTGGGAATATTTTGCTCACGGCGCGAGTTCTGGAAGGTTAATTGTTTTGAATAGACTTATTTGACAGCGAACAATAAAAATATGACTCAAAAGTTAACTTCATAGGAGCCATCGCGTCAGCCAGGAGAAATAACGAAATAGTAGAACACTTGATAAATCAGAAGTGCACAAAGAAAATGATGAAGTTAGATACGAACAATTAAACTAAGATTGGAGCAAGCTCTCTGAAAGTAAACTATGAAATTTTTGTAGAGGAGATAATACTCGTTTATTGGTTCAGAAGAACTCTCGGCTTGACATTATATTATATTACTTCGTTTTTAAAATTCTTATTCCCTAAAATGTTGAGCTTTATTGTCGGACATATTACAATTTTAGTTTATTTAAGAATAAAACGTCTGTCGCACATTGGAGCTTAAACTAAGCAAATTCCCAACGTGCAGGAATGATATAAAGGCTATCTATTCTTTATTTCTCCCGCAGAGGAACCGATGGGTGGTTGGAAAGTAATTTATAAAATCGCTACAACCTTAATGGCTGACTTTCCTTAGGGAATTATAAGTGAATAATAAATGGCTATCATAATAACTTTTGAAGTAATACCTAGTGGAAGACTACTTCGAGGAATTCCTACGCCAACAGAAGAACGAAATGCAGCTGAGTGCCACAAAAACAACTGGTTCGATATAGAGGTATTTGTCTACCATAGAATAAAGCACCTCAATGGCAAAATGAACGAATTTAAAGGACAAAAAAAGGCTTTTGTTGAAAAATAAACTGCAAAAAATATGTAAAATACTATTTACCAATAAACAGTTATTAAATGACAAACATAGTATCACACATGAAATGAAGATTTTATAATAGTAAGTTAATTGAAATTTAAATCAATTAAAGTTTATGATAGAAAGTAATTTTTGAATGTATTCAAAATAATAGCATTTCCAAAGAATTTTTGTGAGTTATCAATTTGAATTTTGCCTGATCGACGGATGCAATCTCATTCAACCGGGATTTTTTTTTTTAAACAAACGAGATAGTCAGGAATGAGATAATGAGTGCAAAGAATGTCGGACTATTTGTCCTAAAGGAAGTGCACAATCTCTTGGTATTCATTTATCGGCGAAAGGCTACACACTTTCTTAATTGGAGTGCGAAAGTATTCAATGTGAACATCCTTGATTTTAATGAGCACTACTGAATACTGTTTCAGGCCACGAAGAGACAGAAAGAGAGAGGTGGAGGACCTCAACTACTTAACTTTACATGATTAAATTTACAACCTTCATCTCGCTCATTGAAACGTTTACAATAAATTACGATAGTGAGTAATGCTTAATCGGTTTACAATATATATATATATATATATATATATATATATATATATATATATATATATATATATATATACTAGTGGACCCGGCAGACATGGTCCTGCATGACATTTCAAGCGATTAGTATATTAAATTTAGTAATATTATGTTCAAAACAAAAGCTACTTTTATTAACACAAAAATCAACTTTTTTTACGTGCACGTTACCCTAAAAACAAATAGAAAATGAAATATCGCAAATTTTTTATTCAGCCCCCCCCCTTATAACCCCACATTCAGTTCAGTGACATACACACGTACAGTAGAATTATATATATATATATTAGTGGACCCGGCAGACATGGTCCTGCATGACATTTCAAGCGATTAGGATATTAAATTTAGTAATATTATGTTCAAAACAAAAGCTACTTTTATTAACACAAAAATCAACTTTTTTTTACGTGCACGTTACCCTAAAAACAAATAGAAAATGAAATATCACAAATTTTTTATTCAGCCCCCCCCCCTTATAACCCCACATTCAGTTCAGTGACATACACACGTACAGTAGAATTATATATATATACTAGTGGACCCGGCAGACATGGTCCTGCATGACATTTCAAGCGATTAGGATATTAAATTTAGTAATATTATGTTCAAAACAAAAGCTACTTTTATTAACACAAAAATCAACTTTTTTTACGTGCACGTTACCCTAAAAACAAATAGAAAATGAAATATCGCAAATTTTTTATTCAGCCCCCCCCCTTATAACCCCACATTCAGCTCAGTGACATACACACGTACAGTAGAATTATATATATATATACTAGTGGACCCGGCAGACATGGTCCTGCATGACATTTCAAGCGATTAGGATATTAAATTTAGTAATATTATGTTCAAAACAAAAGCTACTTTTATTTACACAAAAATCAACTTTTTTTACGTGCACGTTACCCTAAAAACAAATAGAAAATGAAATATCGCAAATTTTTTTATTCAGCCCCCCCCCCTAATAACCACACATTCAGTTCAGTGACATACACACGTACAGTAGAATTATATCTATATATATTAGTGGACCCGGCAGACATGGTCCTGCATGACATTTCAAGCGATTAGGATATTAAATTTAGTAATATTATATTCAAAACAAAAGCTACTTTTATTAACACAAAAATCAACTTTTTTTACATGCACGTTTGCCTAAAAACAAATAGAAAATGAAATATGAAATATTTTGTATTCAGACTCCCCCCCTTATAACCCCACATTCAGTTCAGTGACATACACACGTACAGTAGAATTATATATATATATATATATATATATATATATATATATATATATATATATATATATATATATATAAAGATATGGACATGGTTGCTATTGGGCACATCACACTTATTGATCTCCTTGGCCTTACTCTGGATTGTTTATAATTTTATTAGACGAAAATTTAAAAGCTTGCTTCTAAAAGTGTTGTTCTGTGCGTTTTACTCAGATGTATGACTGCGTTGAGCGTGAAAGCTTGATCAAGTTCTTTCTTAAGAACTGGGATATTGGAAGGCATGATTCATAGTCTGCTCAGTGTAACGTTCAACTTGTACATATGCAGTGAGGAATTGCATAAAACGCAAACGATTTAACTAATGATACGCGTAATATCAGGCAGGTTAATTGTTTAAAGAAATTTTCATGGTTAATCCACTCTTAACTTAATATAGAAAGACAAGCTAGAAGTCTTAATGCAAATTTAAAATGACTAACTCAATCACCATTGAAATATGATTTCCCTTTGAAAAATGGACACCCTGAGTGCTTAGTTCTGCCCTTTGTGCTCTTAATTAATTAAATATTATATCATTTACATTTGTCGGGCTACTTCCTACAAAACTGTCTTAAATAGTTTCCATACAAGATTCAACATTCAAGAATTCTTCTGTAATACCCGAGAGATATGCATTGGTAAACTTTTAATTCTCTTCTTATCCACCTAATGCATGAAGTTGAATTTAGACGAACATCAACACATTGAAGTTTAGAAAAGCTGTTATCCGTCTTTGATGCATTGAGACAAATTTTTTTTTTAGCATAAACGTTAAATATATTATCCCAATTTGCTCTGGAAATCTCTGGCAATACATGAAAGTTTTAAGTTGGATTGGAAGATGTTTGAATAACTTTGGATACCGTGTAAAAAAAAAAAAAATGGAGAAAATATTTAGCCCGAAAGAGCATGTATTATACATATATATATATATATATATATATATATATATATATATATATATATATATTTTATATGATTTGAATGTTATATGATTTGAATTATCTTAAGTGAGAGTCTATTTGCTACATCTTAGAAAATAATATTTGATTTTACAATGCTTTATTTATTTTATAACTTATCTTAGATTGCTACTTAAATTTAATAAATAAAGTGAGAAAAAAGAGTTCTTAAAGAAACAAATAACTTAACGTAGTCAAAGGAAAATAAATAATGATATATAACATATTTATCACTTTACGATATCAAATAACACAAATCTATTGATACGGCCTAATTGATCAATTTCGTTTTTCTAAAACTTCTTCGCGCTGTTTCTTGGGAATTTGTAAAGTATCTTGTACCATTTACCAAATAGGATTTTGGTACTCAACGGGTCAATTGTTGATCATATTCAATTCAGCCCGCTTTATTACAAGTTTGTTCATCTGTCCACAGTTATAAATTAAGTGCTGGTACTCTGTTCAGAATCGAAGTTACAGGAGCACAATTAACTAACGACTACACCATGCCATGTTAATATTTTAGTAAGGTAAAACTGAATTAATGTTCTACATGTGTCAATGTATATTTTAAGGTCAGGTGTGAACAATTTTAAATGGCATTATTAGCAGATTTCCCTTAAGGGAAATCAGCTATTGAGGTCGTACTCATGATGCGAGTTTCGAAAAATTTCTTCAAATGTCCATCGATCCTACCCAGGAGATGACAAAAATGAGGTCCGTTCAAAATTATATATATATATATATATATATATATATATATATATATATTTGTCTGTTAACGCTCTAGCGGTCGCAATTTTTGTTTGATTGTTACCAAACTCGGAATTTAATCGTTTTATGTAAAAAGAAAGATCAAGTTCGTTAATGGCTGAAATCGGACCAGTGGGAGGGGGGGTTTAGAGGTGGGATTTTTGAAAATTCAAAATATCTCCGTTATTATGCGTCGGATCGAAAAATTGTATGGAATAAATCTTATCGCAAATTAAATTTGCTATAAATATTGTTCTATACATTTATTCTGTATCTTGAATATTAACCGAGATATTTGCATTTGTATTCTGCGTGTGGTCACCAGTAGGCTATGTTCGGACTTTTCGCCGAGAGCTCTGGCGGGCGTTTCCTTAACTATTCGTCCCTCGTGAATAGGTTTAGAGGTTAGGTTAACTGTTTTTGGGGCTAGAAACTACTGGGTTATTACGCCCTAAATAATGTTTTAGGTTTAGAGGTTTCTTACTACTACAGTTGTTATTAGGCAGATTTCTCTATTGTAAAACTTCACGTGGGAAATCTGCTTAGTTTACGCAGCCCCTGCGTGACGGACTTTTGTAATAACGTCCAGTGCTGCCAATTATTTAATCTATCGGATCGCAAATTTTTATTACTTTCTAATAACATTCTGCAATTTCTAGGTCCTTAATAGTAGATTATACTGCTTTATCTGCTATTCGATTCCCTAAAAGTCCAGAATGCCCATTAATCAACTGGAAGTAATGCTGCTTTGTTACAATAATGAAACTTCTTGTCTTGTCTGTTCTGTGATTATATCATGCACATATTAATGTGTAAGTCCTTAAAAGTTCTTTTACAGTCTGTGAAGGGATTTGTAAAACCGTGAATAAAACGAATATATATGATAAACGCAGATACGGTCATTATTTTTCAGCCTAGTCATGGACATTTAAACAGTTGTTTATCTGTAATCCCTTCTCATCTAAAGTTTTCAAAAGCCCAACCTAAACTTTGTTCTTGGTGGCTCCCACCACTGAAGAAAATTATGTTACATTTTTTTCATCTATTAAAACATATATTTGGATAATGGGCAAACTGCATTCACATACTATGCACCACCATGCTTCCATAGTGTTTCTGCTGCTACTCATTCACGTTACAACAAGAAAATATCTTTCCTACTTCATCTGCACGCTCCTATGCCCTAAACCTTCCCTAAAGCTTACTTCTATTGGGATCAAACTTAGTTCCTGTAAGTTAGCTTTGTGTGTCAAGCCAAAAACTGTATAAGAAATATGAGCGGAATGATAGTCTCACGTCGATGAGGAAAATTTCGTTTGGAAATTGGCGACGAAGGATTATTTATGTTTCTTTGTTGATTAACAAAATACTATGAAGAATACTTTGACATTCAGAAGGACAAGAAAAATAATAATAAAAAAAAGTCGTATCTCGCTATCATCACTAATCAATCAATTCACATTTGCAAAGTTAATATGAGAACGAAGTTTACTTTATCTGTTTACACAATTCAGTAGTAAATGAATTTTTAACTGCGACATTTAATCTCTTAGCTGCGTTCTCTGAAATTGCTTCTTGAGTTTCTCAGCTTCATACACAGTTTTTTTTAATAAGTAGCATTCATTTGGAAATTCTTCTCTTTCCGAAGCATGCATTTCTTTAATTAAGATTGGTTTTGAAACATCTTCAGATTATTCTCGAACCTTTCCCTAATTTTTAACCAAATCTATGTAACTTAATGTAGTCTCCGTAACATAAAAGTTGGAACTTCATTTGTCCAAATACTTCACGTGGCATTTTTTTATCAGCTATGGAGGTATTTTCAAAAGAAAATCGTCAAATGCCCATCGATTCTACCAAGGAGATGACGAAAATACTACAATACAAACTAAATATATACCAGCGTAAACGCTATACCAGTCGTAACTTTAGCTTCACCGATAACAAACTCGATATTTATGTAGAACTAAAGATCAAGTTCGTTAATGACAGAAATCGAACGAGAGGGTGGGGGGGTGGTGAGGTTGGGGAATCGAAGCATCTTCATTGTTCAACTACGGACCAAAAAATTGTACAGAGCAAATATTATTGTAAATTTAATGTTTTATAAATGTCATTTATACATTTTGTTTCTCTATCAGGAATATGAATGAAGAATTGTTATTTTTTGTAGTTTTTAGCACTCAGTAATACCCCATTCCCTACTCTTGTCATATTAACTATAAGATGTTACAACATCAACCACTTTACTTTAACTGTGTGCGATAACTACGTTCTCTGTTGATAACTGTGTGATACGTTCTCTGTTGACTTCATCATTTTTTTATAGAATACATGGAGAGATGAGCTCAGTAGCGTCTCATACCAGTACGCGGGAAATCTCCTTAGTTTACGTAGACCCTGCGAGACGGACGTTATCTTTATATCTCTTAATTCTACCCACCTATCGTTCTAACCCTGAATTCGTCCCTCCTTGTCATGCTGCTTTTCGTTAGTTTCTGCAAATGTCAACGTCGTGAAACAATATATTTTCGTTTCCTAAGTCCCATTAACTAAACTAAATGTGGTACAGTTAGATATCCGTGTTTTTCTTCCTCTACTTTTTGATGTAAATTATCCAGTGCAACATCGAAAGGGCCAGAGTCGAACCTTGAAAACTTAACCAAGCTTAAAATAGATTTGTCGGGTCACTTTGATTTAAATCTCAACATCCCTAGTTCTAAGCTAATCTGATGATTGCCATCGCTTTTCGCTTCACAGAAGCTCGACGCCATTCCTCGCCCACTCTGCTTTCCGAAATTGGAGATGACATAACACTGCTAGTAAATTCAGGATTATCTCCTCCAAATCCCTGGATGGTCCTCCTTTGTTGCTTTCCGCGACAGGTGGACTCTAATTCACAACCGAAACGACTAACAATAACTTTTGAGTAATTTCAAACTTTCATAATTCTCATAAATATAAAACCAAGCTTGTCTGTCTTTTGGCCATAATTTTTCTTCATTCATTTCAAATTGTTTGTTGGAAATGTTACGTGCAAGTTTCACGTTAATCAATAGTATCCAAAACACTAATGTGTTAAAAATTATCCGTAACAAAAGTGAAACTCTTGGAAAAAAACAAAACAGTTAAAGGTCATCACTGCAGGTTAATCACTTAAAAAACGTAACAAGGTAGTATTTTCTGTCCTAGTTTATATTTTAATAAGAGCAGAAAACTTCGTTGCTGTTATTCCAGCTATCTCAACAGGTGACATCATTACAAGTCTCCATTGAGCGCGGAGCCAATTACAAGCAGTCTCGTTCCATAACGACCCATGTTTGTCGTAGGAACGAACATTACAGTTGCAGCTGAGACTTTCCAAATCTTTCTTATATTGACATTTTCTAAAATTATTTGTGGCCTTAAATGACATCGTTATATTTATTTCAAATATTTGTTGTGCAAACGAGAACAAGTAACGTTTGTTGACAAGTCAAATTGTTTTTTGTTGAGTTATGCATTGATGATTTTGTATTGTGTTGTATTTGTTGAGGTAACTCAAATACACATCCATGTATGGTTACAATTAGAGATGCTATAGTTGATCAATAATTTTATTTTATTATTATTTCCACTTTTTGCAACTAAGCCTAATTGGGACGGGTTATCTACAGGTAACCACCCTTTTCTAGCCAGGGTGGGACTAAGGATTTTATTTAATGAATTCCGTCACTAAATAAATTCCTATTGCCCAGGCGGGAATCGAACTCGCCACTCTAGGTTTACCATGAGAGATTAAGGTCAAAGCTTTAACTTACATGGCTAACCTGAGCCTCTCCATAATTTTAGGACAGGTTCCGTTCAGCATTTAAATACCATCACCTTACTGAATTCAGGCCTTCCAAGTTATAGTTTTGTACACATCTGCTGAAAAATGCAAGGATAAGACTGCACTTTAATTATGAAACAGGATATTTACTATTTCTTTGGGTACTACAAATAATTCCGAAATAACACTATTTTCTCCCACCAGCATTGATTTTTTTTCATTCGAAATTTAGTTTAACCTTCAACTACTACCATACATACATTACATAAGTAATGCCATGGGTCTCCTATGACCCTCAAAAAAAGAGTTTAAATTTTTAAAATATATTTTTTTAATATAATTTTTTAATGGAATAAGTAACAAACGTGACACATTTAAAAATTCAAATACAATAAAAGTAACTTGTTTTTACACTTTAAAAAAAAACATATTTGAATTATAAAAAAATGTGCAAAATAATCCAAGTCTTCAAATAGTATAAAAATCAATATGTAAAAATGAATTTTTAGAGGGCCATCTTTAATCTTATCATATTTAAACGTGTTCTGCTCATTCTGAAATATGAAGTAATTCAATATTTTAAATAATAAAGAAACTTTGAGGGGCTCTTTGCTACACTAACAAATAAGTTTAAATTTCACCTTCACAGTACCGGCAGAGACATTTAGATTCAGAGTGATTCTTACAACCTGCGTTATTACATTTATATTTGAATGTTTCTGGTCAGACATTTTGCACAATTCATCCTCATTTAGCTGTATTTCTGAATCTGTATCATGATCAGAATGAATGGACTGATTGTCACTGTAATTACTCATAAGATCCTCATTATCATCAGACACAGGATTTTGATTTCCATCATCTTCGTTCATATATGCCAACCAATCCTTATAATGCCTGTCATCTACAATGAAACCCTCATTAGTCACATCACTATGAATACTTTAAACAACGTAAATACTACCTCGGGTCAAAAAGACCCCAAAACTTTAATAAGACAGACACAGGTAATCACAGAAACAAGACCTGGCGGCGCTGCTTAGCATGAAGTCGTTTTTGACCCATGGTAGTAATTAAAGGTTAAGAAACAAATCCAAGACAATACGTTTTCAATATTTCACGTAGTTTGTTTGTTTGTTGTTTATCCACTTTCCTAAAACATATCTTCTGAGTGCAACTCACTCATCAAGAACAAAATTGAGTTTTATGTAAAGGATAAAAAACGTCAAGGAAGTATGGTGACGTGTTTTAAGATCTATTCGTCGTTTGAAATAGATAGCGAATGTATTGCAGGCATTGCGCATTTTGGTGCTTGGCTGAGGAGAAAAGGAAAGGGTGTAACATTAGAAGGGACTAGCCGTGCATCTTAGGAAGAAGCTGAGTTATTTAGCGGCCCTGGAGGTGTGATGCCATTTGTTAGGGAGGACACCGCAACCAACCTCAATTACTCCAGGAATCCCGGCCACTGCCCTCCCAAATACCACTCTACGACAGAGTTATAGCTAGCCACATTCACCTAGCTCTACCTCCGCATTATCTGCCTTTTTAACCTTTTACGACTCACACACAGTCCGAATGCTGGCCAGAGGTCAACCTGTCAAGCACGGGCAGCAAAAACGGTTGAAACGCATATGCATTTCATAGCTACAATCCTGAGTCTAACAAGAATGCTAATAAAACATCTATAGTAACAGTAAAATAGAGCTTAAATTTGTTAATAAATAGTATTGAACATTAAACTGATCTAGAGAAAAAATAGGATTACAGGAAGCATACCGGAATACATTTTTTTTCTTCCGGTATTAAGCCACATTAGTGGTTACTAATGTATAAGTGGATTCTGCTACCACTATTGCCCTAAGATAGGCAACGTTATCCTACTGTTTAATTTTGATTCCACAGCTGGCCTGGGGTTGGCTGCCTGCATGCGTCTTAATTAGTAAAACTCATTACAGAAACCTGAAGACGGTGACAATTTGAACCAGGAGGAACAGATTGTACAAAGAAGAATAACACCATTTATTGCTGACGCATGTGTACTCAATCTTGAGTGGTACTATAAGAAAGGTACATCTTGCCATAATGTAATCAGGATTTTAAAGAAATCCCCTGCCTACAAGGTGAACTATGATTTTGTTTTTATGCAAGTGAAGGATCGAAACTTAACACATGTACCCATCAGATTTATAGTTCTTATCAAACCTAAATGTATGAAGAAATTCTTTTCCTACCCAACCATTTATATAAAACCATCATACTAGCATTCAATGATGACGAAAAATTAATTGAGAACATAAGTTATTTATAAAATGTAATATATTTAAATATTTCAAAGCAATATTGAATAAATATTTAGCCACTTTATCCGTAATCATGATGCTGGGGGTATTTTGGTTCGAAATATAAAACTATGGACTTGTTCAAGATCAATTTAGTCTGAAAGGAGAGTTGTGACTTAGGTCTTTAGAGGAGGAAGGGAGCACACAGGATAATATTAGGAAAAATGCAATCTCTACTTCACTATATTAAAGCTTGAACGTGCAAGAGAATAAATATGACGTTTGTTATCCTATCATGAGGAAGGTAAACAAAAATACTACTTACTAAATACTACTTACTAAATGCTATTTTCAACAAGAGCTCTACGGACTTCATCCTCCAAGACAGAAAAGCAATCTCCAGGAAATTGAAAAAGTGTAGACGTCTTTTAATGACTTCTAGAGGTCAACAAGAAAGGAAAAAATGATTTGAATACGTAATAAATATATTGACAAATCCTACTCCTTGCCTAGGAAGGTATTCTGTACCCTAGGTATGTTTGCTGGATAGTGAAGGACACTCCGATATACTAAACCAGCTTGACTTTCCAGTCTTGCATCTAAATCACCCACCATTCCTATTTTCCAAGCTTCAGATCAGATTCCAATACAATTCAGTTACCTTTACTGATGCGTTTTGCAATAATACCTCTGAAGTAATTGTTACTATAAAAAAAAAAAAAAAAAAAAAAAAAAAAAACTATTGATCCTTCACATTTATAAGTTAATTTTGATCACATTACGCCGACATGTGATGAGATATTGCATATTTCGCAATTGCAATACCTTTTAATAGTTTTTTTTGTTTCAGATTCCCCCTAAAGGACGCTGAGCTATCTATGCTAAATTAATGGCTGGAAATTCAAAATCGTTCGTCAGGTGTCCAAAAATCCTGCAGACTAGATGACACATACAAGGTCCGTTAAAACGGTATGTACATTACTAGGAGGACAAAAAGAGTGGAGATTTAGCGAACCGTATAACGATCTAAGTAAATCCGTATTTATCTCTGCTATTAAGTGCAAGATGAAGAAATGACATATAATCAGTAACCAAAAAATCATTTTAATAAACTAATGCCCTACTAATTTTGCTGAATATATTTTTCTCCAACATGAGTATTAACAAGTTTATTTATTTTTTAGGTGTTTTTATTATGTTTTCCTCCATTTATACTTATGTCATATTAATAATATGACGATATATTATGAAAAGTGTTATTCCAAGCTTAAATACTACTTATTGTTTTCATCATAAATTTCTATTTGAAAAATATGAATGTAAGGTCATTCATTCTAAGTCCGTTGTACGTATCAATAATGACCTCGAGGGGAACTACCTTTAGATGGACCTACTATAGGCATCAAGCGTTAATTTTGGAAATCAGTTTAGGTGGAACTGGGCTTTAAATTTAGAGTCATATATAAAACTGGAGATATCTACAATGTTATGCGCAGAATGGAAAAGTTGTATATAAGTAAGCTCGATGATAATATAATATCCTAATTTGTTGTTCCCGTTGTTAAAAACCGGCTGACACTAATCAGTAACCTTGCAACGTTCACTTAAAGCTACTGAAAGAATATGTTTTAAGACTTTAGTCATGGAAGGTCCTCTGCGCGTCATACCATCATTTGTGAAATCTGCTAAGTCTACACAGTATGTTCGGGAAAGGCGTATTTCGGTTTACATAACAACCTAATAAGATAACCCTTATATCACTAAGCATCTCTTGCTGACTTTAACCCACCGTTAGGCGCGGGTCATTTCCAAACGACTCTAGGCGCGGGTCACCTTGTGAGGTGACGATGGAGAAATATGTTGATAAAACTGCTTTATAGGGCAAAAATAGAGTTAAACAAATATAAATACTTATCTGAACAAATAGTAGACCTATTTTATTTTAAAACACATGAATATATCTTACAACTATCAAAAATATTAATTCATTTCAGGTAACATAAAGCAATTTATAAAGTATGAATTCGTTAGGTACTACTTACTTAGCTACTAGAAAACATATATAAATAAAGTGCAATAAGAATAGTTGAGAACTACTTATTCATTTGATTACTGCAGGAATAGCAAAAACAAGAAAACATTTATGATAAAAAAGGGAATTAAAACGTTTCACGTCGAATCTTTTAGTGCTTTCAAGTTCAGCTCAGGTGAGTTTCTTGCCCAACATGTTTTACATAAAGTCTTCTAAATTCATTCTCGCTCCTCTGTATGTGCGAGCTAAGTAAAGAAGGCCTATATAGGCTTTTATTTCTGTGAAGTCCGTCACTTTGGCATCCCTCTGCCTAGAAAATTCTGGCTCAACGATTTTTATAAATTCGTTAGTGCAATGCACAATACTACTAATAATCGTCTTATCAAAGAGCCAGAACCAGCAGTCAAGTTCTTTAGTAACCTCCTTTGCCACGCCCTTTCACTCCTGGAAGGTGTGTCAATACATTTTGTTTTCCTATTGTACTCAAAGGAAAAGGGGTTTTCCTTCACTCATAACGGTCAACAATCTTTCTGTTCACACTTCTCAATACAACATATTTTTCGTGTGACTGCTCATCCTTCCCATCACTTCCCGATTCCACGTCACTTTGTTCAGCCTCTGAGTCTATATATACCCCGTTCTTCCAAGCCGTCTTCAAATTCCGAATCTGTGTCGTTCTGTATGTTATCGTCTTCTTCTAAAGGATCCATTAATGGGTGGTGGAGTCTAACAATATCATTTTGATTACACAAGTCAAAAAATACGTATTTCCTGGTCCATTTTTTCTGAAAAATATTTTAAAAATGCATTGTTAGTCGCGGTCACCTCAGAGGTGAATTCCCTATTTTGTAGGTATTTTTAACTATTCAAGAACAATCAAGGCACTACAAACGTCAAATGATGAATATGTCTAAGGTAAATAGATTAAATATAGAAATAAAAGAAATTGAAAAACTTACAACTTTGGTCGCGGTGCACCTGTGGGGTGATTTTTAACACAAGGCACGCACTGTGTACAAACTTCGAAGGTCAAACCTATATTGTTTTGAGGAGGAAGGGAAGCTAGAATCATTGCTGGAGGCGGAAGTCGTTAGGTTTATTCAATCGGAAGTTATTGGAAAAACACCTCAAAGATGCACCTGTCAGGACGCCGCGACTAACGGAGGGTTAACTTCAATGATTCAAAGGTTTCTTCACTGGGTTATATATAAGGAGAACTAAAAAAAAAAAAAAGTATAGAAAGTGCCGGACTGAAACGCACGTAAGATCACATAAAGATAAATCTTTTTTGATTACACAAATCACTGATTTTTAATGACACCAACGATACAGTTTCAAATTTATTTCATATAATGGCCTTGGCTATGAGTTATTTCCTTACGCAATACTTGGAATAAAAACGGTTGAACGTATATGAAAGGCAAATTATAGTGTAGGTTCGTTCTTGTCCAGAAATAGAAGTCCGTATGGCTGAAAGTGCGGCCCTTAAAAGATTATTTTAATTAAAGCCCCTTTTGAATTTCTCTTTTTGTTGTCATTAATTAGGATGTGAGATGAAATAAGTAACTTAATATTATTATAAAAGAGCCAGTATCAAAGGTTCGTTCCTCTCTCAGTTCACCACCTCCCACAACCAAGAATAATGTTTCATTTTCCTGCCGGGAGATCGAAATCCTTCTTATTCAAATTATGAATTACAGAGATATTTAAAATAAGTTATACATGTAATTAAATATGAAATTTATTAGAGAATATATATTACTGCCTACGCAACTCTACAATTTGTCTATATGTGGGACTAAAATACAAATATTTCTCCTATAAAACCATTTACACTATCTTATATAAATAAACATATTTTGAATAATTTCTGTCTTAAGTATATGAACCATGCTGAGGGGGTGATCTTAGCTTTTTTTGTGTGTGCAGTTCTTTCAATGGTATAGAATTATCAACCTTGGTTGAATTATTTCGTCAATTGATTTTTCACATCATTTCTCTAACCAGGTGCTCTATGTAAATAAACACATAAATATCTTCATAAAATGTTATTCATATTCTAATGGCGATTTCTCTTATTTTAACTTAACAGTTGCCAATTGGATCACAGTTCAAATGAATTGACCTTTCGTTGCAGTTTATGAATTCAGAACATAGGCATATAAAACTCTAATACATTTGTAGTAATGACGAAAAGGAAGCTTAGAGAGAGCCTACAGAGACCTGTAGTGTTTCTCATTATAAAGCATATCAACTCTCAACGTTGATGAGTTTGTATATTTTTAAAAAGTGCTCGAACGCAATTCATAATCATTCATATGTACAATACATTCAATTCATAGAACCGAAAAGTAGAATATAGTTCAACCAGAAAATAAAATGAAAAACATTCCACGTAGGAATGAAAATTTCAAAGGTATCATATCAATCGACCATGTTTCAGCAAAATTTTAAACAATAAATCATGTAATTAAAATTTATTTATTAACTCCTCGTTTCATGTTCTCAGTGAAACCTTAACAAGGGCACAATAGAAATTAATAACTCCACTTTACGCTTCAAATTGAGATATGACCTTTAGATTTCTTTCATCTGCCCAAGTGACTGCCTACGCAATTAGCAAGTTATATTTAAGCTTATGATTATTTGTTAATTACTATGGCTATCCAAGTGGGTCAACAACAAGGACTGAAAACTGGTTAGCCATATGAAGCAATTTTAATTAGCCTACTGGCTGATTTTAATACATCTATCAATTATATAACTTTATCAAAGGAATTACAAATATTATATTTTTAAATTACATTTCAAAATCTACTAAAAATTTTGTTTATTATAATTCACAACGATATACTATTGTAAATCAATATGTTGTGTCACACCTCCAACAAAACGAAGCTACATATTATTATGCAATATCAGAACGACGTTCTCGCTACCAAGCCCTCAAAAGATTATCTTTCTCTAGTAGCTTCTACCATGCTTTACTGTTGATTATTCAGGAATTTCTCTCGTTTGACTAAGGGGGCTCAATATGAAACGTACATAGTACCTTGAATTTATATAACTTGGAGGTACCACAATAAATTATTTCTTACTCCCTCGAAAGTGGTTCTCCAAATGCATTATGATATATATATATATATATATATGACGTCCTCCACAGTGAGGGCAATCCCAATGAACGTAAGAGGGAAACGAGCACTTCAGAAATGGAGAGCCCCTGAAGAGGTGATATATAGACCTCAAAACATTTAGGGCAGTATCAATACCGTTTCCGTTAAAAAAGTTTTTTTTATTGGTGAACCTTGCCAAGAAAATATGAAAAATATATATAATATTGGGTTCAAAATAAGATGAAAATATATATACTCTCTCTCTCTCTCTCTCTCTCTATATATATATATATATATATATATATATATATATATATATATATATATATATAAAATTGTAACCTCTGTCTGTACATTGATTTTTTTCGCAAAATTTCACGATAACTTTTCGTTTCACATGTCATAAGACACCATAACTGCATTTTGTTTCTTTGGTGTCTGTTTGTTTGTTTGTTACCTTTTCACGCATAAACGGCTGAACCGAATTTTATGAAACTTGGTATGTGTATTACTACTACCCAACTTAGACTTTAGGCTATATTAATATTCTCTGAGACGAACAGGAGTGGGGGTTATAAGGGAGGCCTGAAATTAAAAATAGCGATATTTCGTTTCCTATTGCTTTTTCAGCAAATATGCACGTAACAAAAGTTGTTTATTTTGTTATTTAGAGTAACTTTTGTTATATGCACTTTTGCCGTATACGGATGTATAAAGGCGTTATACGCTAGAAATTATAGCGGGAGTCAACAATTTTATTTGGCACAAAAGACTCAACCGAAATAAATAAAACCCTCAGTATATGTATTAGCACTAACGCCTTCCTTATAATAAGCCATACTAACATTTCTAGGGACGGGCAGGAGTGGGGATTATAAGGGAGGCCTGAAATTAATAATAGTGATTTCCTATTGGGATTTCGGCAAATATGCACATAACAAAAGTTGTTTATTTTGTTATTTAGAGAAATTTGCTCAACACTTCTTTTCAATATGAACTACCAGGTACCTCACCTGAAAAAATTAATTCAAATGCATGTCAATATTTTCTCCTTAATAATTCAAATGTATGCATAATGCACAGGAAACGGGAAATATGCAGGACAGTGAAGTCTTACATAAAAAATTAATTTTATTATTAACAAATGCCAACAACGGGTATTAACCCTAAGCACTGGAACGGGTAAATGTCAAAATATTGTGCAAAGTAAAGCCTTGCCAAAAATATACCATCACCATTCAGCGTCAAATGAATTCCCGAGGGAAGCCGGGTATCTGAGCTAGTATATATATAAAATTGTAACCTCTATCTGTACATTGATTTTTTTCGCGAAATTTCACTATATCTTCTCGTTTCACATGTCATAGACACCATAACTGCATTTTGTTTCTTTGGTGTCTGTTTGTTTATTTGTTTGTTTGTTAGTTACCTTTTCACGCAAAAACGGCTGAACCGAATTTTATGAAACTTGGTATGTATATTACTACTTACCCAACTTAGACTTTAGGCTATATTACTATCCTCTGAGACGAACAAGAGTGGGGGTTATAAGGGAAGCCTGAAATTAAAAATAGTGATAGTTCGTTTCCTATTGGTTTTTCGGAAAATATGAACCTAACAAAAGTTGTTTATTTTGTTATTTAGAGTAACTTTTGTTATATACATTTTTTTCGTATACCGTATTATAAACGAGATATACGCTAAAACCTATAGCGGAAGTGAACAATTTTATTTGGAACAAAAGACCCAACCGAAATAAATAAAACTCGGTATGTGTATTAGCACTATCACCTTCATTATAATAAGCCATACCAACATTTCTAGAAACGGGCAGGAGTGGGGGTTGTAAGGGAGGCCTGAATTTAAAAATAGCGGTATTTCGTTTCCTATTGGTTTTTCTGGAAACATGAAAATAACAAAAGTAGTTCATTTTGTTATTTAGAGTAACTTTTGTGATATTCATTGTTGTCTTTTAACAAAGTATAAACGAGATATATGCTAAAACCTAAAGCGGAAGTAAAGTATAAGGGAGGCCTGAATTAATAATAGTGATATTTCGTTTCCTATTGGTTTTTCGACAAACATGCACATGACAAAAGTTGTTTATTTTGTTATTTTAAGTAACATTTGTTATATTCACTTTTGTCGTATAGAAAAGTATAAACGAGATACACACTAAAATCTAAAGCGGGAGCCAACAATTTTCTTGGGCACGAACGATTGAACCGAACTTAGCAAAACTCGGTGTGTGAATTAGCATTATTTCTTCCATGATTATAAGCTATATTAAAAATTTTAGGTTCAAAGGGGAGTTAGTGCTACCCATGATTATGGTTAGAACTATTGAAAAACAGTGAGTCAAAAAGTGCAGAGGGATAGATTAGGAACACATTTTAATTTATCCTTCAAAAATAAAATTTCTATTCTATTAATCCCCAAAAGTTACCCTTCAGGGTTGGCGATTTCGGAAAATCATTACGTCGTGGAGGGAAGTGTACTTGTACACATTGAAGTCTTACTATCCAAATACCAGTCGAGAATGATTTCCCGGGCATCCCCGGGTACCTTAGCTTTTGTGATATTCATTTTTGTCTTTTAACAATGTATACACTATATATATGAGATATACACTATAAACTAAAGCGGGAGTCAACTATTTTATTGGGCGCTAACGATTGAACCGAACTTAACAAAACTCGGTATGTCAATTAGCATTAATACTTCCATGATTATAAGCTATATTAAAATGTTTAGGTTAGAACGGGAGTGGGGCTTATAAGGGAGGCCTGAAATAAAAATTCGCGATATTTCGTTGTCTTTTTATTTTCGTCAAACGTGCACATAACAAAAGTTGTTTACTTTGTTATTTAGAGTAACTTATGTTTTATACATTTTTTCGGGAACAATGTATGAAGCAAATAATTTGCGTATAATATTGATATGCTCATCAATTCTTCCCAATATGAACTACCAGGTACCTCACATGGAAAAATGAATTCAAATCTATGTTAATATTTTGACCTTAATAATTCAAAGCTATGCATAATGCACAGGAGACGGGAAATATGACAATATGCAGGACAGTGAAGTCTTACATAAAAAATTAGTTTTATTATTAACAAATGCCAACAACGGGTATTAACCCTAAGCACTGGAACGGGTAAATGTCAAAATATTGTGCAAAGTAAAGCCTTGCCAAAAATATACCATCACCATTCAGCGTCAAATGAATTCCCGAGCGAAGCCGGGTATCTGAGCTAGTATATATATAAAATTGTAACCTCTGTCTGTACATTGATTTTTTTCGCGAAATTTCACTATATCTTCTCGTTTCACATGTCATAGACACCATAACTGCATTTTGTTTCTTTGGTGTCTGTTTGTTTGTTACCTTTTCACGCATAAACGGCTGAACCAAATTTTATGAAACTTGGTATGTATATTACTACTAGCCTACCTTAGACTTTAGGCTATACTAATATTCTCTGAGATGAACAGGAGTGGGGGTTATATAGGAGGCCTGAAATTAAAAATAGCGATATTTCGTTTCCTATAGGTTTTTCGGCAAATATGCACATAACAAAAGTTATTTATTTTATTATTTAGAGTAACTTTTGTTATTTACTTTTTTTTCGTATACCGAATTATAACGAGATATACACTAAAACCTATAGTGGAAGTGAACAATTTTATTTGAACCAAAAGACTCAACCGAACTAAATAAAACTCGGTATGTGTGTTAGTACAAACGACCATATTATAATAAGCTATACTAGGGATGGATAGGAGTGGGGGTTGTAAGGTAGGCCTGGATTTTAAATAGCGGTATTTTGTTTTCTATTCGTTTTTCGGCATATATAAACATAACAAAAGTTGTTTATTTTGTTATTTAGAGTAACTTTTGTGATATTCATTTAGGTCTTTTAACAAAGTATAAACGAGATATACACTATAAACTAAAGCGGGAGTCTACTATTTTATTGGGCGCTAACGATTGAACCGAACTTAACAAAACTCGGTATGTCGATTAGCATTAATTCTTTCGTGATTATAAGCTAAAAATGTTTAGCTTAGAACGGGAGTGGGGGTTATAAGGGAAGCCTGAAATAAAAATTCGCGATATTGTGATTCCCATTGGTTTTTCAGCGATATTTTATAAAAATACCATCATTTGTCAGTTAACTATGATTTCCCGGGCATCGTCGGGTATATTAGCTAGATTGCATACAGAAAATACGTATATTATAGATGATATTTAATAATAATAAATGCTATCCATGGTTATGATTTGAATTATTCACGGTGTGTCAAACAGTGGAAAGGAAATGATTAGAGACTTATTTTCATTTATTCTTCAAATCTAAAATTTTATTTTCCATAAGTCGCCCAACGGACCCTTACGGGAAGAAATGAGCCCAGACGGGAAGAGCAGTTGTACACGTCGAAGCATTGCCAAAAACAAAATAGAATATTTCCGTCTCAAATGATTTCCCGAGCGAAGCCGGGTACCTTGGCTAGTATATATATATATATATATATATATATATATATATATATATAACACTTCATTCACTTGTTAGGTTGAAACAATAATCCACCACTGAGCCAACAAACTCGCACTGCAAATTAGCCACGGAACAAAAACTTTTAATTAACTTCCTCTATTGAACTTTAAACTTTACATAATTATAAAATGATTGTAATATTATTCAAAACAATTATTTGTTATTTAATCACTACCAAATAATTAATTACTAACAATACTCCAGAATTTCGCATTTGAATCTAGCTTGTAATGAGAGCATTCCACGTATTCAGTTTCATTACTTATAGCACAAATTAAACGGTGTTATTTGAAGATGATGTTGAAAATAGTCATCAGTGTGATGTCTCTACTGTAATATATTATTTCAATGCTGAAAAAGTATTTATGTTACATTAAGAAAATTGGGTATAAGTATGCCGTGTAATGACTTCTATTTTCAAGAGATTTTAACATTATATATATATATATATATATATATATATATATATATATATATATATATAAATAAATATTTATATATGGGGCATAGACCTGTGATAGAATATTTCCAAGGTATTCTTTCTAATTTAAAATAGAAACAGCCCCTCTCATTTCGCTACCAAAAATATCAGAAAATTCTATCCCTAATTATAACTACTAATAAGAAATTGAGTTTCAAGAACGTGAACTCTTTGTTATGACGATATATAAGGGAATATTCTGAAAATCTAGCAATATAATGAAAGGAATGGAAGTTTCCTGCGCAGAGACGAACTGTTTATCCATTATCTACTTAATGAGACTTACAAGTCCTAGAAAGAAGCTCTACCATCTTTTGCCACTCACATTCAAAATGACGAATAATGAATACCACGACCATTATATTGGGCAACCTCGTGAAGCCTTAACTCTGGGAACGGTTATTAATTATATCATCCCCTGGGTAAGATCAATGGCCATGAAGAAATTTTTCGAAAATCACGTCATGAGTACGACCTCGATAGCTGATTTCCCTTAGGGGGAATCTGATAATACCAAGGCAAGAGAAAAATAGTTGAGTTAGAGAAACAAAATTTGTTCTCTCTTTTAGAAACCAGGGTTTTCGAAGGCCCTCCGGTCATCTTCTTCAGACGATCACTTCAATTTCAGATTTGTTTTAATGCATTGGTTGTGGTATGCTATCACTCCCTCCGCACCCCATTTTATTCAGTTCTGCCCCCCCCCCTCCACCATGGTTCCGCGGCGATCTGATTGGTAAGTGCCAAGTCTTGGCGAATCGTTTTGTCAGAATTAATTATTACACCATCTACACCTCTGATTGGCTGATACCGTCCACGCTATTCGTATTGCCATGACTTGTGAAATTCAATTGTATCTAAGATACGATTGTCTCCTAAATTTTGCACTTTGCAGAAAGCCTTTTTCTCATCGAATTTAATCAACGTTTTTAACAATTGCGGAAACTTTAACACTGATGTGTGTCTGGTCTAATATATATATATATATATATATATATATATATATATATTAAGTGATCCTGTTAAAAAGTGTTTTTCTAAGGTCTTTCAAGTTAGTGAAGAAATGCACTCGTCAACAATTATAACTTAGTCACTTGAAACCCTAAATATCAAATTCGGTAACAATCAAATGAACATTACAACTGCTAGAACGGTAAGAGAAAACATATACATATATAATCGTCATTTCCTAGTCACGATTTATGAACATTTGAAGAGATGTATTGATTATCGCGTCATGAGTGGAATCTTAATAGCCAATTTCCCTTAATAGAATTCTGGTGGTATGTAAAAGCATTATATTGCATTTCAGAAATATAGTGCATTCTTTAATTAGGATAATAGAGTCAAATGTAAGGCTGTATTAGACGGCATATGGTAAGCATAAGGCCCGAGCAGGGCCTTTAAACAAACTGGCCTATTATATTACAATCAGATGGGAAAAAATATTGGAATGCATTTGAAGCCTAATGAAAGACATGGTGTTTGAGGGAGAAGGAGCCCTATTATCTGCATAACGAGCCCTCTCTAGCCCCTTCAAAGAGCTCAACCAATCTCATTTAGCGAGGCGCAATACAATTGGATCATGAAGACAAAGGAAATTAGAAATGAGTCGGCAATGTTAAAGATCGTCTCCTTAGCAAGTGGCAAAGACTAAATCTCATTCGAATAATTTATTTGAATTCATTCACTTTGAGCTCCCATTGTAACAAAGAAGCATATATAAAGATTTAAAAGAGACCCATTTTATAAATTAAAAACGTTTACATTTTGTCTAAAGTGGCCTGTTTGTAGACTGGTGAGAGATGTTATACTTCAGGGTTCATGATTACTCTTTCCATCTGTCTTGATGAGAATCTTATTTTGGGGGTTTCATGTCACTTTTTAGACTTAAACTATTATGGTCACGGTCTACCATTTTGTTTTTTTGCAATCAACGTCCTAAAATAATCCGGTACGTCTCAGTTGCCCCCTTCAACATATAAAAAAATAAGAAAGTATTTCTCGACGTATCTTCATAAGTAAGCAAACGGAAAGCTAAAAATTGTATGGACATTTTGTTGTTGTTCTCTTACCGAGTCATACTTATACCGAGCTGATAATTGCTAAATTATGCATATAACAGAATTAGCCCTTGTTATGCATGTTGATTAATTTATTATTCTCATTAATAACATGTCGGTAGGGAAAGGCTTGACGCGAAATTTACATTCAGCATTCACTTGCAAATGTCTATCAAGTAACCTATGTAGACTACATTGGAAATTGTTCATCTAACAAATATGGCCTCGAGTAGAACTAGTTTTTAGCAGATTTCCCTTAAGGGAAATCAGCTATTGAGGTTGTACTAATGACGCAATTTTTGAAATTTTTCTTCAAATGCCCATCATTCCTACCCAGGAGATGACGAAAATGAGGTCCGTTCAAAACTCTGTATATATATATATTTGTCATACCTTCGGTGGAGACCGTCGTCACTGGCTGATCGTCAAGTACAGCTGGAAAGCGCTTGCCAGCTGTACTCGACGATCAGCCAGTGACGACGGTCTCCACCGAAAGGTATGACAACAGTATTATTTATATTGGCGGTTCTAACCCTTTATATATATTTGTCTGTTACCGCTCTAGTGGTCGCAATTTTTGTTTTATCATTACCAAACTTGATATATAATCGTTTTATACAAAAAGAAAGACCAAGTTCGTTAATGGCTGAAATCGGGCAAAAAGGGAGGGGAGTTTAGAAGGGGAGAATTTCGAAAATTCTTAATATCTCCGTTATTATGCGTCGGATTGAAAAATTGTTTAGAACCAATCTTATTGCAAATGTAATGTTCTATACATGTTGTTATACATATTTTTTCAATATCTTGATTATTTACTGAGATATTTGCATTTTTTAGTTTTCGGTCTTCAGTAAACTCCCTTCTCTTACTTTTCTCATATTTTCAATATTCTATTATGTTATAAAGCACTTTATTTGAAGCTTAAATACCAAAAATTGTTCTCATTGAACTTTTAAGTTTTGAGATAAATGTAAATACGTTACGCACGTGTCTCTTTGTGTTGTAATAGGCCCATGCATAATGCAGAGGAAAACACTACATACCCTTTTAACTCTTTACATTCCCTTTTTTGCATCCGAGTATAGCGAAGTATACAGTTTGGGAACAGAAGGGGTCCTTTTTCCGACTGCATGAACAACAGATACGTATTGGAACTGATTGCGGAAATACTTTTAGCAGATTTCCCTT
This sequence comes from Riptortus pedestris, assembly GCA_019009955.1. NCBI lineage: Eukaryota > Metazoa > Arthropoda > Insecta > Hemiptera > Alydidae > Riptortus > Riptortus pedestris. The sequence goes on along the minus strand of CM032228.1, from coordinate 125,493,002 downwards.
AAGGGAAATCCGCTATTGAGGTCGTACTCATGATGCGAATTTCGAATTTTTTTTTCCAAATGCCGTTAGATCCTACCTAGATGACGAAAATGATGAATTATTGTTTAATCGTTACCAAACTCAATATTTAGTCGTTTTATGTAAAAAGAAAGATCAAGCTCGTAAACATCTGAAATCAGACCAGGAGGAGGGGGGGGGGGTTTAGAGGGGGAGAAAATATCCCTACCCGTTATATACACTTATTCTCTATCTTGAATATTGACCGAGATATTTGCATTTTCTGTTTTCAGCGTTCAGCAAACCCCAACTTCTACTAATTTTATATAAACAATACACGGTTATGTTATAAACAACATAATTGGAAGCTTAAATAACAAATATTGTTATCAAGAGACATTTATTATACGAGAGGCACGCAAATATGTTCCGGTGGCCACCCTCCTTCTTAAGTTTTTGGACTACTTAAATTTCATTGATTGATGTAATAATTATTTTGATTCATTATAAATTACATTACTAGATATAGTAAATAGATTTCAAACAAATTAATACGTTATATTCAGATATATTACATTAATTGTTTTTCTTTCCGGTAAGAAGTTGGCAGAACAGTGTGTTTACATTTCAGATGCTTTCCCTCGGGAGGTTTCTTATTATCGTTGGTATTTATTCACTTAATATTCATGGTGCTGTGTTGTGTTACCGGTATGTAGATTTATCTGTTGTGAAACCTCACGCGGGAAATCAGGGGGCAGCCCCTGCGCGACGGTTTTTGCTCTTACTTAATCTCACTGTTGATGAATAATTGGAAAAAGAGCAGATGTTTATTTTTTAAATTTCCATGTGCAGGAATAGTGCAGGTAGTGAGTGCTGTGCAATAAAGGGAGTTTACTTAAAGGAGAGACTGCATTGTGACCACACACCTTATCAAGAGGATCTCTAGCCCATGCAGTACTCCAGCCAGACTGCCTCTCTCTCACCCTCTTACACTGCCTGTCCACCAGCAGTCATAGTTAACTTCATGGTGGATAACTGTGAAACTGTTTACGAACCGCAACAACTCGGACTGCAGTGAGTAATTGTTCCCAGTGACGTCTGGACGTCCTGTCCTCTCGGATGTTTAGATTCCCCAGGAGTCACCTTCTACAGAACAGTTGCATGTTCCACCTATTTTGCACGGCAGAGAGGAGCACCCCCCCCCACTCCTGTCGTGGTCGCTCCACGCCAACATTTGTATTGGGCTATAATATTCCCCTTCTATTATTTAATTACAGCTCATGCCGTCACAAACAATACTAATTCCTGGGAAGAGTCAATGCACGTGGATTTTTATTTTTCACCATATCTAATTGTTAGTGATCTATAATATAACTCCCTCTTTGCTTCTTGCCTTTTATTTATCATTTCCGTTTCAAAATACACTCAACTTAAAGGAGTAATACTCACATACATCTGGTGATTTATCTAATGTTACTTTTATAATTCGACTTCCCAATAGAGTTGGTCACTCCTGGAAGTTAGACCATACTCCCTTCGGGAATGGCCTTTAAAGTGCGAACCATCAGTTATTTTCTAAATTCAAAGTATGTAATCAATACTGTTTATTAGTGGATTTGTACCTTAGAATCATGTATATATTAATTTTGTAAACTATGATTTTCACTTTCCTCTTTACAATAAAGGCTAAATTCATTCATTCACTTTTATAATTAAATATTGAAGATAAATTAATTTTGAAATGTAATTGTATTTAATTTAATCAGATGTTTGTAAAAACGTTTAAATGCATGAGAAAAATGTATTTAATGTGAATAATACACATTATACTCATGTATTTCATTAATTTAATTTCTTCTCATCAAATACCTAACTCGAAATGTTTTTCCACTTTTTTTTTAATGTATCAGTAGAAACTGATCCCTTTAAAGTCAATTTGTAAGTTTTGCATAAGGCACAGTTTACCAAAACTGCAATCATTAACGTTTACAAAACTGGTGTCAAAATAAGGCTTAGCAGGCAGATACAACTAATGAAATTATAAAACGAATGTGATTGGACAATTTTTCAATATAATTGTGTATTGCGTTATTGGTATATTTAGTGGACATAGTACATAAATGAAAATGAAGGTACGCGGCTATTTACTCATTTAGTATTATTGGCTATTTGTTTCTTTGGCATTTAGTCACCTGCAAGGAATTTAAAATAAGAATTGTACGCCTCCAGTCATCAACTCACTTCAAACCCCCCATAGGTAAGAAAGTCCTGAACTCCTCAGGCTGAGTAGAATGGTGGACCGGATTAGGATTTGCGCACTATCACCTTTCAAGAAGTGGTACTGACAGTAGTGTTATCTGCAATGGAATTTCGAAACGTCCGGGCAATTAATCAATCAAAAGTACCGATCGTTAATTAATTATAAAGTGATTGCCAAGTAGGAAGACTAACCATTCAATCTGGAACATGCAGAGGAATTGGGGGATGCGGAAGAATACATTGCAGAACAAAAGGTGACCCTCATGCTTCTAATCCCTGGAGAGAAATATTAAAATATAATGCTCGGGTAGAACAAAAATGATATGCCTAAAAAGGTAATCGACATGTGGCCAAAAAACAGCATCAAGAAAGCTGATTGCTGGAGCAGAAAGCCCAGCTGTTTGAACAGCAAAACAGCTTCGAAACTCGAATTCATTAAAATACTTACTATTTGAACAATTTTAACGCATTATTTACACGAATTTCTAACACTTACCTTATTATACATAAGCCTCGGTGTGGTTTTGGAATGAGGAGAACGATAGGTAAGGTATCTGGAAAATAGGTCGCCAGAGTCCAAGTCAACACTACGGCCTTAGATCAGTAAGCATCCTAAGTAAATACTCTCGAGCTCAGAGTCCCAGACTTGGAAATTTCGACCAATACCTTTCTCCATTTCATTGACGTTGTTAATAAAATAACACTGTGCAGAGTAAGTAATGTTATGACACTCTATCACAATTACTAGCTCAAACAGTTTTATTATACACAAAACGTATCATGCAGCAATTGGTGGGCGAATGCCCACAGAAAGGTTGATCAAGGCATTTTACAATGGTGTAATGTATTCCCTTTGTCAAGACCTTCAACTCACCATTTTAATGCCATATAACCGTAATGAAGTTTATTTTCTTATATATTCCAATCATTAACTTAACTATTACAATAGTTATTAAAAATAATTTATCAAATAAATATTTGAAAATATGTAATTTGTTCACATTAAAAATGATTATTTCCTTCTTTGTTTAGTATATTGTAAACTCAGATTGCAAGTTTGTAGGCATTGTTGCAAGGTAAACAAATGAATGTTTAATTTACAAAAAATATTTTAACGCAACATCAAAATTTAATTAATTATTTAATGGTATTACAGGACTTACCATTAGTTTTCTTCAGCTGAATAAAGATATATTTTTTCTTCTGGTATTTATAAGATTTTGTATGATGGTAATTTAGAAGGAATCTAACTAGATTATTTGACATTTTTGTAACTTTTTATATTGAAAACCTCATAATTTAAAGAACTACTAAAATAAAAGCTTTCCTTTGCACATTTTTTTTAACTATAAAAAATTATGTAAGTAAGCATTCCTTTGGATTGCTTCACTTCCAGTAAGAAGTATAGGAAAAATTTCCAAAATATTATGTTCATAGATGTGGGGTGGAAGAATAATACACAGTTAACAAATAAAACGTCAAACCTCTTACGATTGTGTATTTAAGACAACAAGCATTAAAATTTAGTGAAACATAAATGATTTCAATCTTGCCAAGAATCCATATATATATTTATGTCTTATTTATTCCATCTCTAGCTTTCATATTTATCCGATTATCAATAAACCAGTTCCCATTCGGGTTAATACATTTCATGAATACAGAAGGTAATCCCGATATTGTTGTTTACTAAATTATGGATTGACCGATTGTCCAGTAACTTTGGCTGAAAACCACATTTAACAGATCACCTAGTTCACTCAATACTCGGGTTACAAACTGGTAATACCAACTACTGGTATTTGCCAACACAAGACACAACATTAGCATTATTTTTGCAGATTTTCATTAAGTTAAATCAGCTATTGATTTAGGTTATACACATAAAGCGATTTTAGAAAAGTGTTTTCCAATGTCCATCCATCCTAATCAGAAGATGACCAAAATAATGTCCGTTCAAAACTACATATATATATATATATATATATATATATATATATATATATATATATATATATATATATATATAAAACATCGTAAATCAAAATATCTCCATTCTTGGGAGACAGACTGAAAATTTTACAAAGCCAACTTTATTACAAATTCTATTTCCTTTAATTGCTGTTCTATATTTTGTTTCTATATCTAGTATATTAATGGAGATATTTTCATTTTTAGTATTTAATATTAAACTCATCTTAAATTAGCAATAAGCTGATTTATAATGAATCATTTTACTACAGGGGCAAATAAATAAAAAATGTTGTATTTATTGTACTTTTACTATGTTCAGATATGTTCGGTAGACGTCATCATTCAAGATTTTAACATTCTACAATACCATTCTCAATGTTAATCGTTTTATTTCAAAAAAGAGATAACATTTGCTAATGGCTGAAATCGGACATTTGGACGAGGGGGGTAGGAGAGGGTTGGATAACCGAAAGCTCCTTATGTGTGACATTCGTAATAAATTAATTAAATTCATCCTATCAAGGAATCTAAGTGTATTATCACTGGCGAAAAAATAAAGAAATCGGGCATGATAGAAATTATGCCGTGATCTAGAATACTATGAGCCGAAATCATTTTGATACGATTCATCGATGTTATAAATGATAACAAATTTCAGGACAAGTTTTTCAAGGTTTTAGATTAAGCCATTGCTTTAATAAGATTCGCATAAAAGAAATGTGGCTCAGCCCTTACGAATAAAATTTCATCGATGTAATTGAACAGTACTTTAAAAAAAAAAAAAAAAAAAAAAAAAAAAAAAAATTGTACGAAAACTCTGTAAAATGAAAATTAATACGATATGATTATAAATTATGGGCCCAAGCAAAATCGAATGGCTTTGTGCTAAAGGTTTTCAGGTTCAATGGGACCAAGAAAAACTTCCATAACCGAAAACGTTTGTTCTAATTACATTCCGGAAGGAAATGATGTTTATCTGGACAATTAGTTGCGACCCTACCAGTATTAGAAAGCCTTCGTGCCTTGAATATAGGATGTGTAACGGTGATGAGAAGATATCCCACTTACTGAAGTGAAAAATAAAATAAAAATAAAACAGGAAAACTATAGTAGCCGTGAGAGATGAAATGAATTAATCCGGTAGATTTGAATGACAATACCTAAGTTACATAGGCTTCAAACTTCGAGAAGAAGTGTTTCCAAGAATGTAAAATGTGAAAGATCATTTAGAAAAGAAACATCTCGAAAGAGCATAAGCTTTATATGTGTGCAAAACACCATTTTGAAAATCTTCGTTGTATTTAACGAATATCAACAAGGTCAACTAAATGGTGTTGACTCTTTTTAAGATTTTAATAATAAGAAAAAATTGATCTTTTAGTATTCCAATAGACGATCTTGTTTTTTTCTTATGCTACTACAAACATATTGTGTTTGCTCTTTGAAATCGGTTCTATTTTGAAAGCCCTTTTTTCAAAATTTTATGAAGCCATGTGTCGGAAACCGTTTGAAACCAAAAAATTAAAATTTAATGCTATTTTTATTCACAGTACCTACTATCATTATATAAAACTTTAGGAATATCTAAAATACAGAGGTCAAATTGGTGTATTGAAATGACAAGACCCCCGTTTTTTTTAACGTTTCTACAAATACATAACAAATACATTAATGAAAACCGAATTCGGGATATACCTAAGGAGTTAAAGATTTTGATGTCTTTTATCTATTTATGTTTGAGTACCACTAGTAAGGCTAAAAGTTACCACCCTAATCGAGGAATAATGGTTTTATTGAGTAAAATAAATTCAATAAATAAATTCCTAAAGCCCTTGCGTGTTTCAAGTTCTTGACTTGAGGTTTACTAGGTGTATTTAGACTAACACCATAACTCACTTGGTTAGCCTAAGCATCGACATTACACAATTATAATTTTAGCCAATGTGCATTAGTCATGATGATTGACTTCCTTGAGTCAGAACCCGTTCATTCGTCACTTTATCATAAAGTCTCAAGTGAGCCATTAACAGAATGAAATCTCCCTCTCAAGAAAGGATCTGTAACTTTAAGCCGGGCAATTATCAATTGGTTAGGTAAACCCCCACTGTTTCACTTACCTTGCGAACTGATTTTTCACAGCTGGTCAAATACTGCTTCATATCTAATTTCCATCTTTAATACCACGTGTGATTTACATTGGATTACGAATGGATTAGCCTGGATAAGAGCGCCAGAAGAGATAGCAACGTGGCATCATCTATGTTTCCTTTCCAATTGGATTTCTATTTGCTTTTGGTATTCGTAATTAAATGTATGTGCACCGTTTTTGCAAAATTTAAACTTGAGTAAACTTTCTGTTAACTGTTGAGTTAACCTAGCCTTTTATATTCGACAGACATTTGTAGTAATTGAGTCATAAATTGAAAATATAACCATCTAGAAATTTCACATACATTAATGCGTATCAAATATTTCAATTTATGCAATAAGAAATATAAAAATATTTTTTTTATTATTAAACAAGGACCGATGGAGAAATTCTTCTTAATTACAATTCATTTGCTGTCGGCTCGTAATTGAAAATTTGAGTTAATTTAACGCCAAGGACTGAATAAATTAATGGTGAATAGATAGTGGGCCCATTCAATTATTCATGAACTCAGTTCAAGTTCCTTTCCAACCTTCCAATGGGGAAACCGTTGATTCGTTTTTTATCTGATTAAATCACTGGACTTCCCCTTGTGATCTATATAAAAATTCTTTTAAAGTATTTATAGAAGTGAAATCCGATACAGTTTATTTGAAACACTTCAATTAAAATATATAGTTTAGTTTTTTAAAATACAATATTTCTAATGGTAAGAGTTTTGATTACAAATAATGCTTGTGTGAGTTGAATCTTCAATGATTATTCAACTAACTAAATATTAGACATGAATCCAAAGATCATCAGTATGTTTACTTATAAGAAAAACATTCTTTATGTTTGATATTCAATTTGTGGTTCAATGATGATACCATAATTTGCCCTATAATGTAAGTCTTTAAGTTTTCAATGAATGGTGACAATTTAATAATTTATTACCCTCACATAGACAACATTATGCTAGATTTATAAAATAAGTTTTTAAACGTTTAAATGTCTACTAAAAAGAAAAAATGACAATACACAAGGTAAACTTATACCGCAGAAAAATTATTGTAAACTGAAAATGATTATAAACAGCCATCATTTCCGAGCACTTTCAATCTCTTCCATGTAAACACAAAAAAAAACAACTGTGCCCCGAACGCAATACATAATACTACATCAGTCTTACCCAGGTGATGATGAATAAGAGTTTTATTTAAATTTACGTCTATCTATCATCTAACTTTCTCTCTTCATACACACATATATAAATATATTTGTCTGCTAACCACCTAGAGGTTGTAAATTTTGTTCCATAGACACTATACTCGATATATAACCGTTTCATGTGAAACTAAAGTAAATATTTGGTAATAGCCGAAACCAAGAAGAATGAAGGCTAAGAGTAAGTACATATTTAGAATTTCATAAATCTCCCCTACCCAATTTCACGAATTTCTTTTCTTCTTCAATTTTGTTTGTATTCGTGGAGAATGTAAGAATAAATCTTGAAGTGATATTATCTTCGTGCCATTGTGGGAAAAATACTTAAATTGCGAAGCGCCTTAAGGCCTAATTTCCAAATGATCTTACAGTCATGATATTTTTAATTGTTTTAATTATTATTTATGTTTCTCTTGTTACTGTTAATGATGATCGTACAATAACTACCACAATTTGATTCATGGATTGGACCAATCCATGAAGGTCCAATGGCTTTTTTAAATATTTTTAGGAGCGAGTAAAATTGTGTAATTGCACCAAGAACAATATAGTACCACGTCAAATTTATTGAAATGAAACTCCTTACAATTTTGTGAAGTAATAATAGAAGAAGGTTATGAAAAGTTATGAATAAACAACTTTTTCATGTTCTTAACACTTTATATACAGTTTCCTATGCATTACTTAATATTTGAATTATTTTGCTCACTCTCTCTCTCTCTCTCTCTCTCTCTCTCTCTCTCTCTCTCTCTCTCTCTCTCTCTCTCTCTCTCTCTCTCTCTCTCTCTCTCTCTCTCTCTCTCTCACTCTTCTCTCTCTCTCTCTCTCTCTCCTCTCTCCTCTCCTCTCTCTCTCTCTCTATCTCTCTCTCTCTCTCTCTCTCGCTCTCTCTCTCTCTCTCTCTCTCTCTCTCTCTCTCTCTCTCTCTCTCTCTCTCTCTCTCTCTCTCTCTCTCTCTCTCTCTCTATATATATATATATATATATATATATATATATATATATAAACGCCTTACAAGTTTGTGAAGTAATAATAGAAGAAGGTTATGAAAAGTGCTGAATGTTGTGAAAATATGCTAACTAGAGTCTAATCGAGTGACTCAATTTAGCATATTTGTTCTTATTAAAACAATGAGGTATTGTGTGATATTTAGCGCTAGACTACTTGCATTTTTGCCCCAGTTTTATTTAAACGATTACTGCCTATTCTGATATATTTAGTATTGACTTACTTCTAGAAATGTAAATAATTAGTACTGCTATAGTAGACCCTGACAAGAGCTGTTGACACTGATGTCTCCTCGTGATTTAAATTCCAATATTCCGCTTTTCAGGCGACCAGTTTGTAAAATGCAGATGCAGTAGGTGTACTATATATTCGTGGAAAGCGATTAACGTAACAATTTTTATAACAAGCACCACTTTAAAATATATAAAATTCAAAATTACTATTAGATTACTAATTTTAGAGTCATTAAGGGACGGCTGTTATTTGGTTCCTCATTGTTTAATAATTATACTAAAGATTATACTGGGGGTGATCTTTATCAAAAAATATTTTATTATAATTAATCGCAGGCTAGAGAAAAGAAATATCTGTGACAATTTATTGTTATCAAGTTAACTTGGTGTTGTCTTGCTCTGAGGACATATGAGTTATTTTGTGGAAACAGAATTTTATCTATTTTGTGCACAAGCAAAAAGGTGATTCTCTCTTCGTTAAGGTAGGAATAATAATTTAGTTGACATGTAGTCATAGCTTACTGAATGTTTTCAAAACATTTGAAACTAATTGGTTCATTTGAAGGCTTTGGAGAAACTTCACGAGTAATTAATAATTTAGAGAAATGAGATATTTTATTTTTAGCCATCTGAAAACCTTTGTTGTACTTATCAAACGTAATTACTACTATTGTATAATTGTTCCTAATTTCTTCTAGGGAAGTCTAATTTATTTTTCTTCTACACACTCACACACACACACACACTTGTGAATATATGTGAAAAAGTTCGTGATTTTAATATTTTTTTTTAAATGTCACGTTGATGTGTTTTAATACTTAATAGCGCACGAAGAATCTGTTGCGGACACCTTAACTGTTATGTTTGGCCGAAATAATACACTGTGATGTTGCCATCAGCTTGTAAAATGATGGCTTCCTCCATTTTATTTTTAACCTTTTAGAGCTATTCTTTAAAATTTCTCTGATTTTAGGTATTATAAATGATACTCAAATAACGTTATTATTGATCGTCTATACAAAAGTAATTCCAACGAGTTTTTTAATTTTTGAAATCATGTGTCAATTGGTAGTCAAACAACATTTCCATATCAATATTTAATAATAGAGAGCAAGTAACTAAACTAAAAATTAGCCATTCACATGGGCATTTTGCATTTGTTTTCCTCTCTCTGAATTACAATTAAACCCATATAACTTATAAGGCAGTTTATACAATTACGTGATCTGTTTTTCACTTTTCGAAAATGGCCGTTTCTGCCTAATTCACATGATTTGTATGCCACCTGATTCGAATTGGTGATGGAATATCAACGATTGGCAACTACTCTCATTCGGCTTCTCTTCCGGAAAGGTTTTAATTGAAAGCACATTCCGTCGCCAAACTCATGCTTATTTACGTTCCCAGCATTTATAGCAACGTTTACAAATTGATTTTGAACGATTTTTTTTTTAATCAGAGATTTTTTTTTTATAGTTCAATAAAGTTACTCATTTCATCGATATAATACTCTGAATATAATTATAACGTGAAAAAAGTATGGAGAACCAGTTTTCATTGTATTGTCAATTCATTTATTCCACTAAGGCGAATTGGGGATTAGATATCGCCAAAGAAGTGAAGCATCAACCATCATATATATTTTATATCATGAATAAGTAATCGAGGAAGGTTAGTCGATGAAGAAGAAAAGACTTTGTAAATTCATAAAGAGATCTTTATTAGATCTGACCTAGAAAGTAGCCCATAAACCATTCCATTCGTATTTACCAGTGACCCAATGTCACAATTTATAAGCATTTTCAGGGCAGCTCGAGCTGAACTAGTTCGCGCATCTTACTGTAGCATATATGTATCGATTAGCAATCTACCGACAACTATAGCATTAAGAAATTAATGCCAGGAAATTTTTCTGTATTTCCTCTCAAGAACTAACAACATGTTATATTTATTTTTGTGTTTCTATTCGCCCGTAAATGTCCCTTTATTGCTATGTAGTTTTCTATTTGGAGCAATCTTTATCTCTAAGCATTTCTTGTCCTGCGTCATTTCGAGTATTTTCACAGAGAAAACATAACAAGGTAGATGTAGACAATCTTGATAAAAATGAGTTTTTTTTATCATGGGGGAAATCTGCTAAGTTTTCGCAACTCCTGCGTTACTGATTTTGGCCACCTACCATATAGAACTTTAACGACAAAGGTAGTTTTTCCACCATGAGGAACCTGTTTAGTTTTTATAGGGTTGCAATATTGACAGGGGTGTGGGTTCAGCTTATTTTGTTTTTGACTTCATAGAGTTTCTTCCATTCCAAAAAGTTAACTAGTTTTCATAAACGCTTGACTGAAAACTTGTAGTTATAATAGCAAGAGGAATGATGGTTCTCTTGCCATGGAATTTATAAAGGGTTTTCTGAGAGCCTTACCAAGGCTAATAATTTATGTGAATCTCATTTGCACCCTTAACTATTCCCTGTTAGTGCTTGATTTCCTCTGTAAACTCCCCTACTCACATCGCTCCTTAATCAACCGAGATTCAACCACTCACTATTCACATTAGCCTTCAAAAGCAGTTTTATAATTGCAAGAAAGAAATACACAAAGTAAAACATGCCAGAGTAAATAATAAAGAATATTAGGGAGAGGGTACCGTTTCTTTTCCCTGTGTGCAAGGGCACTCTGACGTTGGTATTCAGGAAATCGAAGATAAAAAAAAAAGTTCAAAAAATGACCACATGTTAATTTTTGATCACCAGTTTTTGTCAAATTTTAGTTGTGGACATTATTAAATCATAGCTGACAGCAGACACCTATTTAGATCATAAATAATTCTGTACTCTAGTTCTTGAAATTAAACCTTACCTTTTTCAAATAATTCATAATCTATGAATAATGTGAAATGGCACCCTCTTGTAAAGAGGTTCAAATAATATCTAAATCTAATGACTTCCAATATTCCTCATCTAGATATAACTCCAAATTGTTCGGGTCTCCTGCTAAAAGCTGAAAACCTTGGCAAAATATAAACTATTCTTATAAATAATAGAACTGAAAAAAAAATAAACAAAAACAGAAGTCCGCTAATTTTATTTGCAGTCGATTGACGTGCGCAGTTTTGAATTTTATATTTTGGATCTCCCATAAACCTTCTCTCCTACTCTTCGAATACATATTCTGCTCACTGTCACATTCGTTCTTTATTAGGGAAATCGTATCATGTGTGAAAGGGTTCAAAGTGAATTTTCTTTAGGAAACTAGTTTCATATCAGAGTTTGTACGTATTTTACAACTGATTGGTCAAAATGCGAGATATTATTTCAGGTCGTAGAGAAGTTAGTTTCTTCTTAAATATCGTCATACATATTTTGGCAATCAATACAACTAGAGACTCATGTACCATACCAGTAGCTAGCTGGATCCTGTTGAAAAAAACCTCTAGAAAAACTCGACTATACGCTGGAGCAATACATTATAAGTTTCAGTTTGTTTTACATAATAACCAATTCATAAGATTTTTTTTTTTTAATTTTAAAATCTAAGACACGAAGAATTAACCATCTATTATACTAAAAAACGACCAAGGCTCCTGTCGGTGCGCTCTTCAGTTTGTATTTGCTGCTAATTCTTGACACTACCATTTTTCCATAATTGGAATATTTTAATGAATGATCCCTGGATTAATATATTTCGAAATGCAGGCCTAACATGATCAGTAGTATTCGATTTTAACTGTTTGAGTTGGTGCTTGTTAAAAAGAAACAATTGTGTCAATAATCCTTTGAATCATTTTGAGTCCCAGGAAATCAAAATCAACAAGTTCCTCGTAAATTACAGAGGTTGTGACAAGTATCCTTTTGGGATTATATATACCTTAGAAATGTCAAATCTATATTTAGTTTTCTTGGAAGTCACTTAACGCATATTACGTGCTGGCAACATCATAAAACATATTTTTCATTATAAAGTGAAAACATTTAATTTATTAGTTCCAGGAAGGTGATTCCAAAAAAAAAATTGCATTCTATTATGAATAAGTTAGATAGATGGCTGTATGTCACGAGATATTTTGTCATTCAGTACTTTCGTAGTTCCAAGAAAAAACGAATTCATTGGAGGAGCAAACCAAGATTAGAATATGAGGTCATATATAGAGGAGATAGCGTGTCACAGTGGCGTTAGAGTCCTCAATGGTCAGGCGCATCCGCAGGTCAGCTGAGTCATGACTCACTCATTCGTAGGATGAAAACTAAAAAATCCGTCACGCAGGAGCTGCGTAAACTAAGCAGATTTCCCACGTAAAGTTATACAATATAGAAATCTCGACGAGAGCCGAACAATTACGGAAACGGCCGAACTAGCTTTCGGCGGGAACGAATAGAAGTAACCATAGCTCGTCCGTACCACTTAATAAAAATGCATATATCTCGGTTAATATTCAAGATAGTGAATAAATGTAAATAGCAATATTTATAGTAAATTTTATTTTCAATGAGATTTTATTTCTATACAATTTTTCGATCCTACGTATAGTAACGGAGATATTTCGAATTTTCGTAACTCCCTCCTCCAAACCCCTCCTCCCACTCGTTCGTTTTCAACCGTTAACGAACTTGATCTTTCTTTTTACATAAAACGATTAAATACAGAGTTTGTTGACGATTAAACAAAAATTGCGACCGCTAAAGCGGTAATAGACAAATATATATATATAGTTATGAACGAGTCTCATTTTCGACATCTCCTAGGTAGGATCGATGGACATTTGAAGAAAAATTTCGAAAATCGGGTCTTGAGTACGACCTCAATAGCTGATTTCCCTTGAGGGAAATCTGCTAAAAATGTGAAACATTAGAAACTGATATCAGCTAATATTACGTAGTATATTTTCAATTAGTTAAAATGTTTCTATTATATATCATATATTATTATTATCAATCATTTGTATAGTTGCCATCAGTTATAATATTAATGACTATTAAATGAAACCAATTTTATTACAGAAACATTCCGTAGTTACCAAGTCTATCTTACAATTAGAACCATAAATGGGTAAACTTGCTGGGGAAACTTATTATGTTTTGAAATATTAAACAATTAGTAGATTTTATTATTTTTACAATTAATATATATTTTTCTTTAGAGACTAAGAAGAGGAGAGAAAGTCATACATTTTTTCCCCCAGTTTTTAAATGATGTATGTAATTAAATGCTTTAATGTTATCCCAGTTCCACGAAGGCTCCCTTGGAAATACGATATTTACTTGTAAGACTCATACTCATTTGGTTAATATCATAGTCGAGAATAGGTCAAGGTTTGAATCTTATTATTCGATTACAAGATAATTCTCATTAGTATAATGGTTGAGCAAGTAATATTAGTTTTTGTTCGAAGAAAGGAACGATTGATCCAAGTTTGAGACATTGTGCTCTCCTCAAGTGCCTAGTTACCCTTTTTGAAGCCCTCATTTTGTACTTAGATAACACTCTTAAAATGTGATATCAGTTTCTAAAGTTTCATGTTTTAGTTTTCAAGATACCTATGAGTGAGTCCCATCTTGAAGCCTCCTTTGGGCAGCCTTAACTTTTTTTTTTATTGACATAATTTTTCAACGTAGATTCAAACGGCTTTGAAACCATATATATATATATATATATATATATATATATATATATATATATATATATATATATATATATAGTATGAAAATGTTCAAGAATTATTTCCCAAAAACCGATAGTCCCCACTGTGTTCCGCTGAGCTTCGTTCTACCAAACACAACATACTTCACTTTTCAGTAATCTGTCATTCTTGACAGTCTCCTCTTGACAGTCTACTCTTCGTCATTCTGGATGGGATTTTCTATCATATACAACCTATATACTCTATGGGATGTAGAAAATCCTGAACTAATAGTGGAGCTTCCACTATGCCACCTATTCACTATATTTTCTTTCCAAATAATTCCATTTCAAAAAAAAAAATAATGCAGGAAAAATAAGGCGTTTCTTGAACATTAAAATATTTGGAAAGGTATCCATCCAAATATCTCAAAAATTAGAACCTCAAATTTTCAAATCCTGTAATTATACGTAAAATTATTACTTTTCACTGGCTTGAGAAAGGAAATATTTTTTTCCGAAACGTCGGCAACACTAACAACACATTGTTCTCTTCTACGTCCGACACCCTCACCAACGTATATATTATCATATCATATTTAATTTATTGGCCCGATATTTTAGTTTAGACTACTCTCGTCATGGTGCTTTAGAAACTAGTTCATAAAAACAATTTTTTAGCACTATACATTGGACATTATTTAGGAACAGCGATCCACGCTCCACCTACTCTGAATAGGGAATTAAGTTCGAACGTAGGAATTAGCAGGATTATATCTTGTAGCTGAAGGTGAAAAGCATAAGGGAGCGAAATGAGTTAGGGGTGATAAAGGGGTGCTTTTGTGAGGCAAACAGCTACTAATGAATGAAGCTAGTGAGAAGATTGTAGCCTAGGGTTATATGTAGGTTGAGGCGACGGCTAGAGTCCGATTTCCGGTTGCCTGCCTCGGTTTCAATTTACAGAACCCTCCCTGCTCCTTCCCTGATAGGCTCTTGATAGCCCTCGCTCTCCCCATTAGCTACCATTCCCCCTTCCTACCGTCTGGCACACACTCAAAAAAAATTCTTATTATTAAAGTGCATTTATCGTCGAAGAGTAACACAACATACTCAATAATAAAGTATGAACATTTCAAGACTAAAATAAAAACGATTTAAATACTATATTTGGGCATTCAATAATCAAACATTCAGTATCAAACATTTCATGGAATAGTGCACGTAGACCATATGTGGGAACCCCGAGCCCGCGAGACATTTTGAAAACCCAATCAAACAAAAATATTACACTACTAACTCCAAATGAGGAAGATGAGGAGAGATTTGTGAGTTTTGCAGTTCTTAAAAATGCGAAAAGTTCTTTTCTTTGACGAAAGTTAATAAATCAAAACATCGTACAAGGCTGACTGAAAGGTTCTGGCTTGACTGGCGTCGTGTGTACATCGGCTCTGTCAGGAGTTTATTTATTAGTGGTACAAAGTGCAGTAACTTTAAAATAATTTGTACACTCAAATTCGGTAGTGAGATTCAAGTTTCGTGATGAACTTTGAGTGATAATGGTGAAGCGGGAGAGGAAGGAGATCGGTGTAAAGAAATGGTGTTAATGAGAATAGGTAAGAGTAAGTCAGACATCTTGCTAATTCATTGGACTTCTGGTGCGGAAATTGGTGAGGATTAACAAGGTTATTAGTGCTCTCTCATTCATGTGTGTTTTATATGATTCATTTTGAGCGATCAGTTACCCTATCGTAAGTGGCTGATAGACAGAGGAGTGTTTTCAAGGAAGCCTGACTGACGATAATTTGGAAAATTCTTTGTCTTTGCATCAGTGGAATTAATCCAAACATCGATGGATTTGTTTCCAAAATTCAAACTCATTGATTGTACCATGATGTACTTATTTTTTTCATTTCATTTTGTTATTTTAAAAATGTATTATAATTACATTGTCGTTATAATGTCTGATATCTATGGTTAAAAATTATGAACAGTACTTTACAATGCACTACTTTTAAAAGTGGCCCGAGAACGTATTAGCTCACTAAAAATTGGCCCCCAACATGTCAAAGGTTGCCAATACCTGACGTACACACTCTCCTATAATTCTCCCTTCATCAATTTGGACCTAATGGAATAAAAAAAGAATAAAACGAGATTGCTCAGCTATCGGTGATGGTGCTAAGGTAACCCCTGCAAATCTGGATGGCACAGCAAACAACCGGCTGATTCAACAACTGGAGTATGCCCGTGACGCCCTCATTCCCGAACCAGCCCCGTCGGGTGCTTTACAAATATTTGTGGCTAATGCTAAGCCTTGACTCGAGAACCGACGTACAAGAACTGCCTAGTTAAATCAGTACAACAATGGGTAACGCAATACACGATCGACCACTTGACCTAAAGAAGTACAATGTCTCGGCCTCAGGGCCTTTTTGTTTTTAATATTTATTCACGAAAAGAAAAAATGGTATATCATCGTTAAAGAAAACTCGCCATTTTTTGTTTGCTGCATCTACTAGGACTCCGATCCAACGTCTTGCTGTATGAGGTGGTTGTATTTATAGTAATATCCGTCGTTTATTTATTATCTAAGGACTGAATTCAAAAACAAATTGACTGGTTTCAACCAGAAGTCAGATCAAGTTCGTTAATGGCTGAAATCGGAAAAGTAGGAGGGGGGGGGGTTTAGAGGGGGGATTTCGAAATATCTCCGTTACCATACAACATCAAAACATTGTATAGAACCAATCTTATTGCAAATTAAATTTACTATAAATATTGGTCTATACATTTATTCTCTATCTTGAATATTAACCCAGATATTTGCATTTTTCAGTTTTCAGCCTTCAGTAGCAAACCCCACTTCTACTCATGTTGTACAATACTGTGATATGTAATAAACCACATTATTCATACGATAAATTGTTTTCAAGAGACCTTTATTATACGAGATAAATGCAAATATGTTATCGTGACCCCCCCCCCCCAATAAGTTCTTGAACTACTAAAATTTGATTGATTGAGATAAAAATTATTCTGGTCCATTACAAATTTCAGTACTAGATATAGTAAATAGTTTTCAATAAAATTAATAGGTTATATTATGATATATTTCAGTAATTGTTTTTCTTTCATCTGAGGAGTTGCCCCACCTGTTTGTTTACGCTTCAGGTGTTTCCCGTCTGTAGGTTTTTTATTAACGTTGTATTTATTCACTTGATGTTGACGGTGCTATTGCGTTACCAGTATGTAGATTTATCTATTGTTAAACATCACGAGGGAAGTCTGCTTAGTTTACGCAGCCCTTACGAGACGGACTTTTTTTAAATTGTGAAATACTTCATCTGGTGGCATGTTCAAAAGTTTTTATATTGTTACTTTTCTCTTCAGATGAATATTTCATTTTGCAAAGCCAAATGATATTAATGTTATTATTTTTACTGTAAAACCAAATATCTGGCCATACCTGTTTATAAATCTGGGCTGAGAGTAGAGTGAAATAGCGTAGCTAGAAACGGGATGAGGTGGGTAGATGTGGCTTATTAGCAAGGTATGCCCGCCATTTCCAGCCCGCTGCTCCTGTTTCAATTGCAACCACTGCCCTATTGACTTGCTCCTTCACGGTGCCCCTCTATTTTGCAGCCACTATACCAACACTCCACTATCCATCCAATCTTTAACCCATTCTGCTTCAATCAACCGGCTAAATCAAATGAGCTGTACAATATGGAAAATGATGCAAGTTCAATTATGCAATATTTATGCATTCATTCATTTTCGTTATAAAACACTTTTTATAGAACTCTTTATGTTCATTTGCTAAATAAATAATAAAACAACCAGTGGTGGCTCGTGTATAGGCACTGTGGAACTGCAGCACCCCCTAATTTCCACTTGATATTACCTATGACATTTAATATAATGAACTTTTTTCTTTAATTCTTTCTTTATACTTGTATAATATATAATCCTTAAGCTTAATGCAGTAACCATCCCCCAGTTTATGAAAAAAAGATACAAAAATCCGAAAAATACAAAAAAACCGGCCGGTGTTTGACTGTTGTGCGTATGCGCAAACAGGAAGCTCCAGAAGGGAGTGAGAGCACTGTCGTTCCCGCAATGCCGACCGTGGCGTGCTTAGAAATTTTCTGGATCAGCACTCCCACTAATTTTAGCTACGAGCCGCTACTGAAAACAACATCAAAAAATAATAAACAATAATGATCTGAATAAATAATACACTAAATGACTAAAATGTAAGAGGAAAATCATTTTTATTATTTTAATTAATATATCCTGAACGATGAAATCAGAGAGGAATTACAACTAAACTTTAATCTATGTCCAAATATTAAAGGATAACATACATTCGCTGGAGCATATTTAAAACAGTCCGTCACGCAGGGGCTGCGTAAACTAAGCAGATTTCCCACGTGAAGTAATACAATAGTGAAATCTCCATACAAGAGCCCAACACTTACGGCAAAGGGCCGAACTAGGTTTTGGCGGGAATCTCAAAAATCCATTATCGGCCCAAATTTAATAAAAATGCAAATATCTCGGTTAATATTCAAGATAGGGAATAAATGTATAGAACAATATTTATAGTAAATTTAATTTGCAATAAGATTGGTTCTATACAATTTTTCGATCCGACGCATAATAACGGAGATATTTCGAATTTTCCGAAAATCCCCCCTCTAAACCCCCCCTCCCACTGGACCGATTTCAGCCATTAACGAACTTGATCTTCCTTTTTACATAAAACGATTAAATTCCGAGTTTGGTAACGATCAAACAAAAATTGCGACTGCTAGAGCGTTAACAGAGAAATATATATATACTGCTCAAAAATGAATAGGGATATTGGTTATTTTTTCTTATCCCATTAATTTTAATTAAATCGACCTTAATTAAATTTATTGTTTATAGGGAAAAAAGACAATAATTTCTAATAAATATTAATGATATTTATAATTAAAAAATAAAAACAAAATTGCTAGGCCCCATAAATACCACAAAACAGCCAATATCCCTATTCATTTTTGATCAGTATATATATATATATATATATATATATATATAAAATTTTGAACGGACCTCATTTTCGTCATCTCCTGGGTAGAATCCATGGACATTTGAAGAAATTTTTCGAAACTCGCGTCATGAGTACGACCTCAATAGCTGATTTCCCTTAAGGGAAATCTGCTAAAATTAATGATAAGACTTGGTTTTAAAAAAAAATTAAATAATCTACAAATTCCTAGATTAAATTTCAATCAACATTGAATTAATAACAGCTATAACTAACGGCCTCTTTTTATTGAGGAACCAATTTATAAAAAGTCATCTATTGCTGTTATCTTTAATATAATGTATGTCCCATTATTTTAAAGATAACAGCGATAGGTGACTTATTATTAATTTGTTCCTCAATAAAATGAGGCCGTTAGTTATAGCTGTTATTAATTGAATGTTGATTGAAATTTAATATAGAAATTTGTAGATTATTTAATGCTATGCCAGCATTGAGTTCGAAAATATTTACTATTAAATGAATGATAACGTCAACTTCATTCAAAGAAAATAAATTAAACCTTTTGGAAGGGCAAAAATTATAGTTCCCTTAATTGAAATTTTAGGGCATGTTTTTTGAAAATAATCATAGTCCAGCAATTGTTTTTAACATATGTATGCATCGGTGTTATTTCAATAAAAATGCCAATAGGTAATCTTTAAACCTTAGAAATTTGTCATTTAGTTTTCAACCCGAATACTAGCATTGTACAATTGTCCATTCCTTCTGCATGCCTCCACATTACACCAAATAGTTCCATTCATTATACATCATCCACTCAATGTTTTTATTCACTATAACATATTCCAATTTACTCGCTATACAATCAAATTTATATTCGCTATACAAACATTCCACTATTCAACAAATATTTGAAGGCACAATAAAAACACTCCACGTTCCACTCCATCCAATCTGTTAATTCACTATATTTCTTCCATTCAATGTTCAGTCACAATACAAGCATCTCATTATCTACAAAGTGCTTATAGTAACCATACTAAATCCTGGGTATCCACACAATTTTTGTAGTCTCCATACTAACACCCCACTACCCATACAGTGTTTGAGTCAATATACTAACACCTCACTACCCACACAATGTTTGAGTCATTATACTAACACCTCACTACCAATACAGTGTTTGAGTCAATATACTAACACCCCACTACCCATACAGTGTTTGAGTCAATATACTAACACCTCACTACCTATACAGTGTTTGAGTCAATATACTAACACCCCACTACCCATACAGTGTTTGAGTCAATATACTAACACCTCACTATCCACACAATGTTTGAGTCAATATACTAACACCTCACTACCTATACAGTGTTTGAGTCAATATACTAACACCCCACTACCCATACAGTGTTTGAGTCAATATACTAACACCCCACTACCTATACAGTGTTTGAGTCAATATACTAACACCCCACTACCTATACAGTGTTTGAGTCAATATAATACAGTGTTTGAGTCAATATACTAACACCCCACTACCTATACAGTGTTTGAGTCAATATACTAACACCCCACTACCCATACAGTGTTTGAGTCAATATACTAACACCCCACTACCTATACAGTGTTTGAGTCAATATACTAACACCTCACAATCCACATAATGTTTGAGTCAATATACTAACACCTCACTATCCACACAATGTTTGAGTCAATATACTAACACCCCACTACCTATACAGTGTTTGAGTCAATATACTAACACCTCATTATCCACTCAATGTTTTAATTCACTATGCAAACATCTTAGTATCCACGAAATGCTTGTAGTTAACTTACTAATACCCCTCTATCTATGAAACGCTTGCAGTTACCATACTAACACCTCGCTATCCAAATATATATATATATATATATATATATATATATATATATATATATATATATAATGAATGTTTGTTTGTACACGGACATTTAACGATGACATTATAAACGAACAGTTTCACACCAGCTCAGACACAATATTTAGACCACAACAATTACTTAAACGAAAGACGCCAACTCACGGACATACGTGCGAATACCAACAACCGAAGCGACGACGAACATAGATCCAGATTCTATTTCAATTACGTAATTCAGCCTTGATTTATTACCCATAAAATCGTTAAACATTTCAGTAAACACACACAAGTAACTATACCATACCTGAACATAAACAACACACTAAAAGCGTAAACAACCTAATACGGTGAACAGACGTATAAAACCTACTGACCAACGGACACCTAACTCAATATAACTCTGCACAGCTTGAAGATAGTGTCTCTGCATCGAAAGCGCTTGCCAACTGTACTCGACCATCAGCCAGTGACGACGGTCTTCACCGACTGATATGACTACAGAACATCTATACTGGTGGTTACAGCCCTTTATTTGAATTCTTTCTACGATTATGAATAACATAGTTAATACGATAATCTATGATAATGTTGTATATAAAAAAAGATAGATGCACAGGAAACGGGTAATACAAAAATATTGTGTATTTTATATAATTAAGAACATTACAAATACTTTTGTCATTAACATTTCCCCAGCACGCCGGACTCGGGTGTAAATCCTAAGCATTGAGACGGGAAAATGTAAAAATATTGTACAAAGTAAAACCCCTAAAAAATACCATCATCATTCAGCTTCAAATGATTTCCCGGGCGAAGCCGGGTAACTTAGCTAGTTTTTAATAAAATAAGAAAGTATATAAGAAACAAAGATTAATTTTTTAGACCTTGAAGCTTGGAAAAAAATGTACCAATAAATTTTATAAAATTCGACAGAAATTGCCTAACAATATTGAACAAGATTCTCGAAAATACGGTATTTTATCTACCTCAAATATTTTAAGGATACAGAGAATATCTAATGGATTTTCTGCTAATTATAATCTTTGTTTTGATAACAGAGCCTTCCATGGTAAAAGGAATTCCTGATTTGATTATGGAACCTCGATTGGTAAAAGGAATCCTTGGTTTGATAATAAATGTGAGGAGGCAATAAAGGAAAGGAACCGAGAATGCTTTAAAAAAAAAGCACTTGAATATTCCTATAAAATGAGAAGCTCGCAAAGATTGCTTCGTATTGCAAGAGAGCTTATGATGCTTGGGGACTAAGGGGGATATATTAGTATTATGTATTTTAGCTCTATATGCCTCATGAACCTCTCTAGATGACCTTCAATCCAACGATGCAAAAACCGATACTCGTGGAGGGTTCTGTTGATTCCTTTTAATGTTTTTTCAGCAACAATATATTTCCCTCAATCTATTTAAATTTCTAGTCAATGCAGATTTATCAGTTCTCATCATCATAGCACAAGTTGATTAATCTAAATTAAGAAATTTAAGGAGAATTTACCCACCCCATATACTCAGTATGACCGGATGGGCAGGTATCATATGTGATTTACTATTACCAGTAAAAATTGGAAAAAAAAATCAAAGTTCATGTAGTTTAAAGAATTACTAGTAATCGCAAGTAACTGACGCCCATGATTAAACATTACTTAGCCTTGGGGTAATTTGTAAAAAATGGATGGTACTTTAATTTTTTTTACAACAGCCTTAAAATGACTTTATTGGTAAAATAATATTAACAAGACGTTTATACTATAATAATTGATTATATTATAAAATTTTGTTATATATATATATATATATATATATATATATATATATATATATAATTATAACCACCTCTTGATCATTGAAGATGACTTTCTTAATACTTGAAGCCATTCTTATTTTATTTTAGCATAAATACTCGTTCCATGTACTTAAACTCTTAATTATTTTTTTCGTAATTGAGAAAGACCTCACTACAGGCAGGGAACTTAAAATTGATAAGTCAAATGCTACGTACTGCTACTAAAAAGTTACGTCCAATTGAGCATTTTATGAGGAACAGAATTTACTCTATTTACAATATATTCGTAATGTCAAAGGAAGTAATATTGATAATTTGCTCACCCATTACGAGCAATTTTTAAACCCTACCTGTGATTCATTATCAGTTTCATGTTAGGATCAAGTAATTATTTTTTATTAAGTTCAAGACAAGGTTTTATTCATTTCTACTGTTCAATTTATTTGATTAAGTATAGATTGTCAAAGTCATTACATAATTAAGAGGATAAAAAGCTTTGGTAGCCAGAATTAGTCAATTATTAGTAGAGGGAAAGGCTAATTATGTTGAAGCAAAACCTCGTTAGGTTTTTGGCATCATATTTGGAGAGGAGGGGATTGCTGCCCTACAAGAACTAACCTAAAGGAAAGCTTTTTGCCTAAATCTCAGCTAACCATTTTAATTGACCTCCCTTTTAGCCTCAGTCATTATATTATTACATCAGTGGAAAAAGAAGTTAATAAGTAACAACTACCATAAAAACTTCATAAATGACCCAAATAAGTGCTACAAGTTTTGAACAAAATACGCGTTTCATACCGACTTGAACCACGAATAATTTCAAGGTTTACAATTGTTGATTCCCGTTTACTACAAGCCCGTGCTATGTTATAGACTATGGCATTTATTTTCAAAAGCAATGTAATCAACATTTTATTTTTCCACAAAGAGTACAGCGTTTAAAATGTATACCATTACATTTGTGAGGACATTATTTTACTTAAAAATAAGTCGCAACTCTATCTTACCCTAAAACCGTTCATTCTCTTGGTAGGCAGCATTACAGGAAGAATTTAATGTCTCTAGTTTAAAGTGGTGTAGGGGTGACTGTTGGATTACTTCATCATAATCCCCGAAATATAACTATTCCATACTTCAAAATGAATGAAGACTAAAATGAATTCATTTTCATTCGACCCCCTGGTAGCTAAAAAATGTTCTGCAAAATAAATAAATCTATATTAAGGTGTGCAAGACAAAACAAGTAAAGTGTGTCAATCTTAGACTCACCTTATATAAAATCGAAAAAGTCTTTTTTACATTTAAATCAGAGCTACGAAATTTATGAAAAATAATACAAATGTCATTCAAATAATAATAAGAAAAAAAATTAGTCTGCAAGTGAACGTTGCGAAACAAATATTTCACAACTCAGCCATAGTTATTCAGCCGTGGTTCCTGGGTGTCTTTTAATATTTTATTATAACCTTCTCCTCAGGTGCGAAGGAAAAGAAAAAAAAAGAATGGTAGAAATTATATATTATTTATGAAGCTCTGCTCTCAACTGGCCGTGAAGTAGGATTTATTGATCCTCCTGTTCTTCTTCGTTTTTATTAGGATATTTTATTTATCTCTTTTTTTCTTCGTAGGCATTGCTTAAGAAACAAACTTTAATAAGTAACACGTTTTGTTATTTAAACTATTTCAGCTACATTCGTTTTTTCAATACAAATTACATTAAATAAAATATTTAACGACAAATACCAGAAATATCCGGGATTGCTGTTTATAAAATATTTTGACAGGTATATGAGAGCCTCAGTGTAATATATGGTATTCAAAATATCATGGCTTATTAATATAGTAAGTAATATACATACTATTTTTATAGAATTTAATTTCCTTGCCAAGTTTCGTTCATATCAATTCAGTCATTTCCGTACCGTAAAATGTCTGGATCTAGCAAAATATATAAGTATTGATCTATTTATGTATAGATGACTATGCACTGTGTATAGTATACATCTATTTATCTACTATCTAACTACAAATTTTATTGTTACTCTAAATTACAAAAATATATTTGGGTTTACCAGAGGCCAGACATTGTTGTTGAACTCGTTTCAAATGTATCTGAAACTGAAGATTTTCAAAGCAAAATCTATGTGCAGGCAAAGGTAATGATGCAATTACACGCATATGAATATATATATATATATATATATATATATATATATATATATATATACACACACACACGAGTATTTCAGCAGCTTCAGTCAACAATAATTAATCGTAAAAAAGAAAGAGTCGATATATTGCCGTTATATAATTATATCTCTTGTAGTGTGCTTGCAGGTATTGTCATTTCCTGAGAAAACCTCTACAGATCGGGAAGTCTATTCTGGGAGTTGGTCTTTAGGAGAATGTAGCAGCTATTTAGGATGGTCACATCAATACATTACGTGAAAATTCCTTAAAATCTTTGCTTAACATAGTAAATGAGGGTGCATAAACAAGATCAACAGTATCAATCTAAAAATATATCTATCTACATATACTGAAATGTAATGAGCAGGTCAATAGCATAGATAGCCCTTGAGAGCAGATGATAATGTGCCAGTTACATAAATTCCTTTCAATCCCTTAGCCATGAAAATATGGGCCTCAGGATGTACGGTGTTCCAAGCCAGAAGATATACGAGAACGGTTTTTTTTCCTTCTTTACGTCCTAGGTGAGGAATCCTAACACAGTAGTAGTACGAATTATTCCTCTATCACAAAGTATCTAACCGGTTTCGGATTAAGAAAATTAATGTACCATACTTTTTGAAGAACGGAGTATATAGGCAGAGAAGAGATAGTGTGAGAGAGGAACCATTTAAAATATAAATATGAATCACCTGCGATAAATTGTGGCTGCTTAAAATCTAAAAGCTAAGCTCTTCAAAAATCTAATTGTTAACAAAAAAATTAAATGATGTTGAAATATCCGCCGAAATCCTTTAACGTAGGTTATTTTTTAAAAAAAGCTTTTTTGACATCAATATTCCTTACCATTAAAATCTTACCTTAAAATTCATTTAATTTGAAATTATTATACCAAAGAATCTTTAACTACATGATATGCATTTACAAATTCAAAAAAATCAACTAATATAATCATTTACCATTTATTTATTTAGTTATACCCAAATTCCTACTCGTATGTTATCAAACGCGCCCTTAAGAAAAGTTGTTATTTTGAAATTTGGAGTAATTTTTGTCGTATACATTTTTTTAGTATAGCATTGCATGAATAGATACACATATTACTCAAAACATCCACCTCAAAAGAATTATTGTATAAATTCGCTCACTTGGAATGTTCATATCAACGCAGATGTATGTGTAGTATCAGGAACCTGAAGATGACAAACTACTACATGATTCGTTGCGAATGTACCGCCATTTGAGAAATGATTTTTTTTTTAATCAAAATAAGTAAATATTACTGATCCAGAACAAGCACAACTGAAAGCCTTGTTGGTCATCGAAAATAAATCCAAAGTGATATTTACAGCTCCGTACCAATATTCTTAACCTTGTGACAGTCGCGCTTCCTATAGTCACTCTTCAGGGTGCAATTACAAAAATGATACAGCTGTTAGAAACACATTTTTTTAAAAATTGAATTATTAATTTGTAAGGGGCATTAACTTTTTTTTTTCAATAAAAAAAGTTTTTTTTATTTAAATAAAAAAGATAAACATATAAAAAATAATACATCCCCGAAAATATCTTTGAAAATTATTTCAGCAATTCGTTACCCAAAGGAGGTAGGATTTATTGAATTATTTAAATAAAAAGTAACAACTGTTAAAATTGGCAATGTCAAAATAACTAATATTACTACTTCAAATACATTATGTCAACTGTCATCAATGTTTACACAGGCACAATGATTTGCTGTTCAATGAATTCTTATTTGTCTATACAAAGTTTCACATATCACAAAGAACTATGCAATTTGCATCTGCATGTATGTAAGAGTGGTACAAAGAATGCAAGTGCTTGGTGTGGGTCTTGTTTTTTCATGTTCATTTGCTAAGAATCTCAAAAATGTTCTCCTCTTCCTTGTGTTATTTCCGTAGCTCACATGAAGAATTTGGGGGTAGTAATCTTGAATTTTGGAGTAGTGAGGAGATCAGCTGTTCGTGCTGTGTGTAGACAAGTGAAATTTGAGCTCTGTATTTATTTTGTTTTATACAGTTTAATAGACATTGGATTTGTCGGAAAATAGTGAAATCTGGCGAGGTTTATCTCCTTCTTAAAGAAGAAAGATGAAGCCGGACCGCCGTACCGAAGGAGGTAAGAGAAAATCCTGTAATAAAATCATTAACGAAGCTAACCTCAGCGATGAAGTAACAGAAGACGTTGCCATGACAACCTCTAGCTACTGTAGCGAGTCCCCAGAGCTGCCTAACCTCTCTCAACCATCTCAAGAACAGCAGGCGGCAGCCGAGACTGAATCTAACACCTTCATTGAACCCAAACCAAAGCGAAACAGGTACAGACTGAAACCAGCTGTTATTAATAATCAAACCAAACCCATTACAATAAACAATAGCTTTTATTCATTAATAGACGTTGACAATGACGAAAATAATGACTTACCCGAACATAATTTAACAGAACGCAATACGATGACTTTAAATATACCACCTATATTCTTACTGGAAGCAGATAACTACCAACATATACTCGCTGACGTAAAAATAATTGTAAAATCCGATTTAAAATTACAACAGTGTTTCAAAAAAATAAAAATAACCCTGACATCAATTGAATACTTCCGTAATGTGGCCAAATTCAATGATGAGACGAACGTTAAATGCTACAAATTTCGAAACCCAGGAGGCAGTAAATTATCTGTAATAATAAGAGGTGTTCCTTATAGCCTCCCTGAGAAAGAGGTATTGGATGAACTTGCTGTACAGTACGCAGTTGCCAAAGTGACTAGATTACTAAATAGAGAACGTAACCCAACTCCACTCATTGCCATAGACCTTGAGGCCTATGGGACTCTAAGAGCAAAGAAATATTTAATTTAAATGCCCTTTTTAATGGTGTTGTGATCGTTGAGCCAAAACGGAAATCCAAGAGGGTGCCTCAGTGCACGAATTGTCGTCGAGTTCAATCTTTAGTGCCAAATACAATTGTCGGCTACCGTTTTAGTTTTCAGTGTATTTCTCGTTTATACTTGGTATACGACAAAAGTGAATATAACAAAAGTTACTCTAAATAACAAAATAAACAGCTTTTGTTATGTGCATAATTCTAGATAAACCAATAGGATTCGAAATATCACTATTTTTAATTTCAGGCCTCCATTGCAACCCCCACTCCTGCTCCTCCCTAGAAATGTCAGCACCACTTATTATCATGGAGGAGTTAGTGCTAACTCACATACAGAGTTTTGTTAAGTTCCGTTCAATTGTTAGAGCCCAATAAAACTGTTGGTTCCCGCTTTGTTTTTTAGTGTATATCTCGTTTATACTTTGTTTTAAAATAAAAATGAATATAACAAAGGTTACTTTAAATAACAAAATAAACAGCTTTTGTTATGCGCATAATTGCCGAAATATCACTATTTTTAATTTCAGGCCTCCCTTACACACTCCTGGTCGTCCATAGAAATAATGTTAAGGCTTATTATCATGAAAAAGGTAGTGCTAATTCACACACGGAGTTTTGTTTAGTTCGGTTGAGTCTTTGGTACCAAATAAAATTGTTGATTTCCGTCATAGTATTTAGCGTATAACTCATTTATACTTCCGTATACGGCAAAAGTGTATATTACAAAAGTTACTCTAAATAACAAAATAACCAACTTTTGCTATGAGCATATTTGAAGTAAAACCAATAGGAAACGAAATATCGCTATTTTTAATTTCAGACCTCCCTTATAACCCCCACTCCTGTTCGTCTCAGTGAATATTAATATAGCCTAAAGACTAAGTTGGGTTAGTAGTAATATAAATCCAAATTTCATAAAATTCGGTTCAGCCGTTTATTCGTGAAAAGGCAACAAACAAACACACACGAAAGAAACAAAATGCAGTTATGGTGCCTATGACATGTGAAACG
Source organism: Riptortus pedestris (assembly GCA_019009955.1). Lineage (NCBI taxonomy): Eukaryota > Metazoa > Arthropoda > Insecta > Hemiptera > Alydidae > Riptortus > Riptortus pedestris. The sequence goes on along the minus strand of CM032228.1, from coordinate 125,463,704 downwards.
AAAAAGTACCGTGAAATTTTGAGAAAAAAAATCAATGTACAGACAGAGGTCACAATTATATATATATATATATATATATATATATATATATATATATAAACTCTAAATTTCCAAATTTTAAAATAAACTAAAAAAAAAAATTCTTACATAAATGAAAGCCAGTTGGAGTTTGTTGCTACTGTGCTAGTTATCTGCTGAGCTTAGAGCTATGCACTCAGTAATTAGCCAATATCTACCTACTGCCAATAAAGTTACACATCATAATATCCTGGCTATGACGTCATGTTGCATACCCGTTTATTTGATTCATAGCTATGACGGATGACCTTTTCAACCCCTACACCGTCATAGACCAACCCTACCGCCATGGCAAATTTAGATATACCCATGGCTATCAAGTCCGACATGAGACCCGTAGTACGTCGGTTTCAACGTCCTTCCATGTCTTTCATTATTGTATTAATATGGGTAAAATATTTTTCACGAAATTCCGCCGGGAACTGGCAAACTACTAACATGAGACATCATAATTTGCACTGATTCTCTTAGCTCATTACATTCATTAAAAAACATATATAGTTCACATCCACTCATCTCGTACATATTACACAAAATCCAGACATTAAACAAAAGAATAACTATGTACTGGCTACCCGGACAAACCAACATTAAACAAAGCACACAAGTAGACGAACTTGCCAAGTCGGCTACTCAAAAAAGAACTTACGACAACACATACTGTACATATCAAGATATTCACGCCCAAGAAAACATGTGATACTCAACCCATGGCAGAAATATTGGTTTACCACAACTGCTAACAAACTTCAAGAACTGAAACATACACTTGGTGAATGACCTTCCTCAAAAAGGCTAATTAGAAGAGAAGAAGTAGTTTTAATGAGTTTGAGAATTGACCATTCACGACTGACTGACACTTACCTACTTACTGGAGAAGACGAACCCTTCTGCCAACACTGTAACTATTGACTTACTATAAAACATATACTTACTGACTGCTAATTAAGGACACACATAGACCTACCATACACTATGACTGAATTACTACTTGACTGTAGACCATATATAGAATGTGTATTACACTACTTGAAACATAACATTTTCAAAAAATTATAATGTAGGTCAATACTGAAAATATTTGCAGAAATGTGCATACTTAGGTAAATATAATAATTTTATATGTTAAATAACTGATATGTAGTCTCCAAGAGCTATTGCCACTTAGACACCAGGTGTAGTAAGGGCTCTGGCGATCACAATTACACTGCTTGTCCCCACCGAAATACCAAAGATTCCCATTGTGCCAACTGTGGTGAAAACCACAAAGGAAACTACAGGGGCTGTAAAGCATTCAAAACGTTTACATCTCATCTATCTAAAAATAACTCCCCAAAAAAGACACCTAGTTCCCCTCGCCAGCCACCACCACCCCCACCATCTCCACCACCACCAACATCAACTTCAGACCCTGATTCCTCGACACACCGCCCTAGACCGAATGCCTGGACAAACAGGCCACGACACCAACAGACCACAACACCTAAAGTCAGTGACGCAATCACTCAACCTGGCGATCAATTGACAGACATTCTACTTAGTTTAATAAAACCATTTATCCCTAAAATAAAACCCTTTCTAACCCAGTTTTTAACCAACTTCTTCTCAGTTAATCATGATAGTGATTAATATAAGAAATCTTTCTATACTCAACTGGAATGCCAACGGCCTAAAGACTAGGCAAAACATATTAACCAATTTCCTGAATAGACATGACATTGACATCGCTTGCATAACTGAGACACACCTCATAAACACTGACAAATACCGAATCCCCAGATACAATATATACAGAACGGACCAAGAAACACGACGTGGAGGAGTTGCAATATTAGTAAAAAAGTGCATTACTCACCATAATTTATTGCTTCCAACCCTTGATCGTCTCGAGGCTGTTGGGGTGGGGTTGGATCTTCACGATAACAGTTTCCTAAGAATAATGTCAGCTTACAACCGCCCTGGCACGAGGCTTATTCAAACAGATTTTGAAAAAATATTTACTGGTGATCCCACTATTCTGCTAGGGGACAATAGTAATCATGTCTCCTGGCGATGTAGAGAACAAAATAATAATGGGGCCCAGCTTACGACTATTTCCGAAAACTTAGTACTCAGTATTACTGCACCAGACGAGCCCACGTTTTATCCGACACAAAGACGATATCAACCCGACATTTTAGACATAGCAGTAATACAAAACTTCTATTTACCTATAATCCTCGACACATTGACAGAACTGGACTATGACCATCTTCCAGTAATATCATTCCAGGACACATCAAAAAAGTACCACCACCCACAAGTCTCATTATTGGACCCATTGACTGGGAAAAATTTAAGACCGAAATGCACGACAATACCATCATCCCAAATTCTTACCGAACCAATCACGACATAGACACAGCGGTTGCGACTTTTACAAACAATATTTACTCAGCCATTAAAAATTCAACACTTAAGGCCACCTCCTAAAATGCCAGGCGGAGCATACGATAACGACCCCAAATATCCTGGTGCTTATTCATAAAAAGAATATTCTTCGCAAGCGGTGGCAAGAACAAGGGAGCCAGAAATTAAATGCGAGGTCAATCGTTTATCTCGGAAAATTAGGCTTGAACTAGACAACGACAGAATCGATAAATACAAAACATACTTGTCTAACATGAATACAGGTGACCCATCGCTATGGCGATAGACTAAACGACTACTCAACCAAACTACTGAAATACCTTCACTGACTAATGGAGACACTACAGCTTCAACCGACGAAGACAACTCTAAATTACTAGCAGATTACCTAAAAAATAAATTCCAAACATCAAACTATACTGACCCAGAAACAGACGCAACAGTATCCTCATCCTTCATACACACTAGACTGACGAACCACAACATTGACTTTATATCCCCCAAAGAGATAGCCTTACTTATTCACAAGCTTCCCCTCAAGAAATCTCCTGGTGAAAATCAAATAAGCAATGCTGTTTTGAAGAAGCTTCCCCGCAAATGTATTGCTCTCCTCACAAGCATCTTTAACGCCTGCCTCAGACGAGCATACTTTCCGGGGAAGTGGAAACACGCTCATGTCATATTTTTCTACAAACCAGGAAAACCCCGAGGAAACCCTGCAAACTACCTCCCCATAAGCCTTCTTAACACGACGGGAAAGCAGTATGCAACGGGGCTCTTCCTCGATGTTTCAAATGCCTTCCACTCTGTATGGCACGAAGGACTGCTGCACAAACTTAGGATTACAAACACTCCAGCATACCTCTATAGTATTATTGCATCCTTCAAGAAAGAACATTTTAAGTGATATTAAACAACACTCAGCACGAACAGGGATATCAGAGCTGGAGTACCGCAAGGATCCATACTTAGCTCTTTGCTCTACATCCTCTACTGCAGTGACATCCCGCAGTCGGATAATTTTTTATTAGCTACATTTGCAGATGACACACTCCTCCTCACTCAAGACGAATCTCTAAGCTCTTCCATACTTGACCTCCAAACAGCAGCCAACCAGGGCTCAAGATGGTTTAAGAATTGGAAGCTCTCAATAAACCCCGATAAAACGCAGTCCAAGATTTTTGCTCTTCGTCGATGAAGATCTTCCTCAACTGATAATTGGGCAATACTCAATTCCTTGGACTCCGAAGGACCAGAGCATCCGCTATCTCGGAGTACATTTAGACACACGACTTACATGGTGCCATCATATCCATATTTTATTGCAACAAGCACACACACGTCTTACACAACTATACCCTTTAATGAACAAAAATACACCACTGAAACTGACTTGTGCAACACTACTTTACACTCATACTCCCTATATTAACATACGCATGTCCAGTCTGGCTGGGGATCAGAATACACAAAAAGAGACTCCAGTCCTTCCAGACCAAAATACTTCGGAAATGCTCTCTGGTTTGTTAGGAACAGCCAAATCCACAGGGAATTGGAGGTTACTCCTATTTCAGTACATCTTCAACAACTTGTGAGGAAATATCATGGCAGCCTTCCGATGTCAAGTGGAGCCACTCATTATAATTTAGGTGCGATGACTGAAGGACGACTACGTCCAAGATTGTACCAAAATCTCTTAATTTTGTAACAAATGTTATAATAACACTTTGGGTATAATACTTGTATTGGTCCAAAATAAAAATTTTCTTCTTCTCTGGAGTAGTGAAAAACCAATAAAGCAAGTATAAATTTGAACAAACAAATTAAAACCAACGTCTCCAGAGAAAACTACAATAACACATTGTTTGAAACATCACTGGTAGGTTGACGATTAAAAGTCAAGAAAGCAGTGTTTAGGAGAGCCCCACTCACTTATTACCTGCCTTCAAATATGGCGACAACTGTTTCACATTTATCAAAATGATCCAGTCGCTGGGTTAAAGTATTGCTTTCGTAATGTTTATGTAACAGTTTCTAAATATCCTACTTTCTTATACCTAATACTTTCTTTATCTCAACAGAATTTATGATTTGTTTCGGTCTTTTATGTTTTGAGCGTATTTATTTTCGAAATAGTATTCATTTATTATTCACTTAGCACTTCCGGCGCCCACACATCTACCCAAGACGAAGAAGATTCAGAGAATGGTTCCCTGTTGCTCTCACTTTCATGCAACTTGTAAACCACTTGCAAAGTATAACACTCGCCTAGTCCACCACAAGGAGATGAATACATCAGAAGGGTTGAGGCTCTATTACTTCTCAGGATATTTTTTTTTTAATTTTTATTCTGAGCAGGTTTAAGAATGAACTAAACAATTTGAAATAATTATATGAAAAGTTAAATGATATTTATTACAGTCCACTTAATACTTTTTTGCATATAATAACAGGGACGGTATCTATAATTTAGAACCCATATCTAACAAAGGAGGTGATATGGATTTTACAAAGTAAGTTCACTAATAAATCAGTTTCCAATGCAGAAACCTCCATAATTCAAATGAGGTCTTTTGGCAACCTATGAAATAGTAATACTTTAAATCACTTTAACGAATAACCTTCAGATTTGAAATTGAAATTATATTGAGAAAATTTCACTAGGCTAATGTTTGAATTCTTATTTATTAACTTCCGCTTTGGGCTACTAAAACAAATTGGGACGGGATATCTTTAGGTTGCTCCTCTCTAGCCAAGGTGTAATTATGTATATAATTAATGAAATCCTAAGTAATAAATTCCTATTGCCAAGGTGAGAATCGAACTCGTGACTCTAGGTTTAACACATTGTCATACAAAATATGAATGCCTGGATATTGGAACACAGGCAAACCAAACATTTTTCGGTCGAGTTATTGAACAGATTAATAGGCATGTAGCCCCAAAACTCGAGTTTTAAACTGGCATCAACAATTTTTCTGAAAACTGAAATAGTAGTATTTTTGTGGACTAATTGTGTAATCCACCGATAAAATCACCAGTACTTCCATATTAGCAATTTACTTCTAGTCAAGCGAATTTAAAAATGATATATTATTCAGACAATTAAATCCATTGTAAAACTAAAAAAAATCATTTTACTCGTAATCTTTAAGAGTGAAATTTCAGAGTTGTTAAAGGCTACATAGCAAGGATACACAAGTTCTATTCCGATAGTAGTACAATTTTTTAATATCAAAAACCCTTGTATAATACATGTCTTTCAATAATTAATTTTCCTTTGCGCAGACCTACACTGGAAAAAGCTCTAACCCATAAAATTAGCACAACCAGGCAATCCAATGCACTGATGGAATCACTAAATATAAACAAAAACAATTACAAATGATGGGGTGCTTTAAAACACTTTCAGTTTTATTAAATACGCCAATAAAACATTTCTGCCAATTATTAAATGAGTATCTGAATTTTCAGTGAAATTTATTCAAAGAATTATACGGGATTTTTATTTATTCTAGTTATTCAAGATGTCAATAGCAACAAGCATTATTATTTCACTTCTTTTGCATAAATAGGAAGAATGAAATGAATGGAATTATAATGGTTATTATGAACTACCCCGTTTCTAAATTAGGATTTATTATATTCTATACAACAAGTCAAAATTGCTCCATTTTTTTTATAAAACGAACAAAAAAAAAAAAGAAAGAAAATAAACTCAGAAGAACCAAGTCTAAAAAGTTCACTAATGACCTTAATTGAGAGAAAGCAGGGTTTTGTCGATAATACGGATTGTTCTTAGCAATTCCGTTGCTTAAAGGAGGGGGGGGGCTTAATAGGAAACCTTTTGCTTCCTACTAAACCCCAATATGATTTTTTCTTTAAACACTGTTCTTATGACTGTCAAATAATACATATAACCTTCAAAGACAACTTTTATTTCCGTGGAGGTAGATGTGTCTACACTTTGTTCTGATAAAGATTTCAATATATACGAAAGGCAATGGTCACATAATTTATAAAGCGTATCAATTATTGCTACATTAAGGAAAATACTAACATAATAATCGTTTCTAGTAGGAGACAGATTGAATATAGAAAGGTTCAACACTCGAACAATCCAAACGGTATGACGTCAGACAAACATCCCTTCCTTCATTTATTCGGAAAAACTCCACTTTCACTCAACTAGACGACCGAGAACCTAACAAGACCGAGGTAACGTGGTAACACGCCTACAATATCCAAGAATAGGTTACGCATTAAAATTTCACGGTGTGTCAAACCCGAATTAAAACCAGTAAAAAAGTCATCATTTGTTTTGGAAATGTGACCCTTCAAAAAGTAATTTTAATTTTCAAACCACTCATTCTTATTTAGAATATACTCAACCCTAATATTTAAAATAAAAATTTATTACAGTCACTAACTTTGATAACTCTTAATCGTATATTCAAGTGCGAATACTTCAATGAAAAGAAATTGTTTCTCAAAATAGTGATCCTTGGCACACTCGTGATCCTTTAAACCATATGTTGGCAACCACCGGCCCAAGGTAAGGTTTGTTCCGGCTCCCGAGACATTTTGAAAACCAAATTAAACAAAAGTACTACACTACTTACCCCAAATGAGGAAGATGAGGAGAGATTTGTTCGTTTGGCAGTACTTATAAATGCGAACAGTTCTTTTCAGTAATGAAAGTTAATAAATAGAAACTTCGTACAAGGCTGACTGACGATAATTTGGAAAATACTTTTCGTCTTTGTATCAGTGGAAATAATTCAAACATCGATGGATTAGTTTCTCAAATTCAAGCTCAAGTGTCTCATTGATTTCGGTGTCGCTATGTAACTTTCGTTGTTTGTAATAATTCCAAATTTTACGATTTAATTATAATGTACGTATTTTTTTTCATTTAATTTTGTTATTTTAATAAACTGTATTATAATGACATTGTCGTATAATTTCATCTCTGATATCTATCGTAAAAAAAAAAGTCCGTCACGCAGGGGCTGCGTAAACTAAGCAGATTTCCCTCCTGTTGTTTACTAATAGATAAATCTACGTACTGGTAACACAACACCACCGTGAATAAATACAAACGGAAATAAGAAATGTTTCATTCATTTTAATAACCTGCCGACAGGAAGCGTTAGGTTAGAAATGTAAACAAACAGGTCTGCCCGCTTCACACCGGAAAGAAAAACAATTACTGAAATATATCAGAATATAACATATTAATTTTATTGAGAACTATTTACTATATCTAGTACTGTAATTAATAATGAGTCAGAGTAATTGTTATTTCATTCAATCAAATTTTAGTAGTCCAAAACCTTAAGACGGGGGGCGGGGTCACCGGGACATATTTGCATGTATCTCGTATAATAAAGGTCTCTTGAATACAATTTTTAGTATTTAAACTTCGAATAATGTGATTTATTATGTAGCAGAGTATTGTTTATGTAACATGTGTAGAAGTGGCGGTTTGCTGATCGCTGAAAACTGAAAAATGCAAATATCTCGGTTAATATTCAAGATAGAGAATACATGTATATAACAATAATTATAGTACATTTAATGTGCAATAAGATTGATTCTATACAATTTTTCCGACGTATAGTAACGGAGATATTTCTAATTTTCGAAAATCCCCCCCTCTAAACCCCCCCCCCCCTCCCACTGGTTCGATTTCAGCCGTTAACGAACTTGATCTTCCTTTTTACATAAAACGATTAAATACAGAGTTTGGTGACGATTAAATAAAAATTGCGACCTCTAGAACAGACACATATGTCTATATATATATATATATATATATATATCTATATATATATATATATATACTCGGGTACATACCCTTTCGTTCGACGCCTCCACCGCGAATAACCGCCGACTCCCGTCCCGACAAATGACGATCGAACTCGAAAGTATACTTTTTCAAACTCCCGTTCTATCGCCTTATTTTTTATTTTCGAAGCGTCATTTTTCAGCTCGAGCGTACGCTCTAGGTAGCCACCGAGGCGATTTCCCGTACCGCACTCCGCCGCCCTGTACGGACCCTCCGAAATCGACACTCCTCTCTTTCCGCCGCTCTCCCTCCTCTCCCGTTGGGCCTAAGCCCACGCCGATTTCGGCCCCTTCTCCGGGTATCGCTCCGCTACCGACGCCCAAAGACCACCTCGGTCTCCGGTCGAAGGGCGAAGGGCGAGGTTAATGGAATGTAAATAAATGTAATGAAATATTAATATGTTTACCTAATGTATGTCTTCAGAGTTTCAGTATTTTATCTAAATAAAGCTGCTTGCAGTAGCGAGAGTTGTTCACATTCCGACACAGTCATTTATTATCCAATTTTTTTTAATCTCTTTGAATGGGGAAATTGTGTCTTCTTTTCTTATTTTATTCTTTTGTATTTGCGTTATTATATTTTAAGGACTTGAGTTATTTCAATTATTGGTTTTGAGATATTAGTTTTGTAAAGACGTCTAATGCGCATTCTACCATATTATTATCGAACTAATACGACTTATTTTACTTCTCTCTTTTTTCTATAATTTTATTTGCAAATACTTTTAATTCCTGATTTCGACTAAAATTAAGTTTTTTCTTATTGTTATTTTTTCATTTAAATTGTCTTTTACTACTCTTCCTAATTATGATATATTCAAAAGTAAATTGAAACGATTTATAGAATGGATATTTTTCAACGTACTGTATATGTTAACGATTGCATAATTTATTAATTTAATAGTGCAATTTATATCAATTTCTCTTTTACTTATATTATTAAGGTTTTCGTGAATATAGGTAATTCATTTTTCTTCTGGTAAATAGTGTAAATTTGTTCGTCTTCCTGTTTTCTTGAATGATTCAATATACGAAATTAAATTCTTTCCCAACCGAAAGGGAATTATTTTTTATTCGGATAAACTTTACAGGGTAACGATAAGAATTACGAACCTGGAATTTACATGTATAATAAAAATTAGAAATCGCAAAGAGTGACGAGCAAATCGATTTACGGCGATCCCGAAGGCATCGCTTTGTGAAGGGGGTCAAGGGGGCGTAGCCCCCTTGCTGGCGTGAGCTAGTTTAGTATTTAAGATTAGAATAAAGTTGTACTGATATATCTGCTTATTGTAAATTTGAAAAGAATATAAGTGGGTCTCATCACTAAAATATCCAAATGTCTCGGTTAATATTCATGATAGAGCAAATATGTATATTACAAAAATTGCATTAAATTAAATGTATTAGGTATTTAAATTTGCAATAAGATTGGTTTTGTATATTTTTTTGATCCGATTTATAATAACGGATATATTTTAAATTTTTATATTTGAGGCTCACCTTCCCATGACTGACCTTTGCCTGTCTCTCGTAATAAATTGTACAGAATAAATTTACTTAGTAGTTCACAAAAGAGGCAAAATGTCATTCCAAACCTCAAGCAAGCTATCTTATAATTCTGACATCTGTATGATCAATTACTAAGTTAATAAATTATTTATAACATTATTTTTTTTAAAAGTATATGTGGTTATAAAGGTAAATTATTTATTTATACAGAAATTTATTATAGATGGTACGTATCAATTCATATAGAAAATTGGTAACGGACTCACCAGAATTTTCTTAGATAATAGGAATGGTTTGTAGATGGGAGACGCCGTTGCCCTCCAAACGAGCCTCTATCTGATATTAAGAAACAAAGTAGGCCATCCAGTTTCATAAGCCTCTCGACGCAACGTGAATGATGATGAGATAAATCTAAACTTAAACTTTTTAGCTTATGTTGAATATAAAAAATAATGTGAATCTTAAACTAATTATAACTTAAATTAGTTTAAAAATTTATACTATCTCATTCCTCTCCAGGTAACTGAGTTGGTTTTCCTTCTGCATTACTTAAGACCATTTAGCCTGATGGTATTCTTCAATAAAAATAATTTTCTAGTTTAAAAACTTTATATCACGAGAATATATAATCTTTCTTTTAAATAGAACTTTTTTTCACTTTTCTAACTCTCGTTTAAAAGATTTCATAATTAATCTGACGACGATTTTTTAATTGAGGTAACTTACAGAATTCCTAAAAAATACGAGTATATACCAACATAAGTATATGTACATACATTTATATACATATTTATTTCCTTCTCAAAGTCACCCTACGAAAAGGTAGTTTATTGTCTAATGTACCGTACAATACCTGTAAAAAACATGTAATTGTTAAATTTAATATAAGTATATAAAACTTGTTAAAATAATTTCGATATTTTAATAACTATTAGAAAATAAAATAAATGGCACTTAAAAAAAATAAAATAAACATGTAAATTATAGAAAATAAATAACAAAATATTTCTTATTTATAATATGCTCTCAAGTTTCCCAGTAATTTACAAATTTCTTCTGTAAATTTATTTAGTGCCTTACCACACAAAGTAAAATAATTGTTCTTCCTCAACAGGCCATTTTCCCAATGTTATTCAACTTCAGTCTGGAAAGTTTGTCTTTGTTTTGACTGTAGTCGACAGTTGTATAGTAAATGTTGGTAGATTTGTTCCGTTTTAAAGCCATAGAAACAGTTTGGTCGTCAATCCGAAAGGTAGAAACAGGAGTTCGTCGTCCCATGACAAATAAGTACTTGTGTTGTATAAAAGTTAGTTTATATATATATATATATATTGTAAAAGAAAACAATTATTATCAAAAAGGAAACCTCTTCCTGAAAAGGAAACCTGTTCTATGATCATGGAGTGAGAGTGGTAATCACAACTTTTCGAGTGGTAAAGATAAGCATATGAGTAGGTTATTTCTCTGAATCAGGCGAATCTCCGTTCATTAACAGTATTTGACTATTTTATTTGTTCTAAGCGTAATTTTAAACAAGAACAATTAATATTATTACTAAGCACGAATTAAATTTAGTGTAAGTAAATTCATGTTCTTATTTCTCAATCCATTTAGAATCTCTATCATAATCTGGGTGACTACTGGACTAGCAGCTATGATGTTATTCATATACGACTAGCATGATTAAAAAAAAATATTACAACATTTATTAAACGTTTCCAGTCAAAATCAAAATTTTATGAAACCTTTGTTAAGAGTATATAAATTATAATTAGCTTTGATCGATTGGTCCCATTAAAGGTATTTGGTTAGTAATTCTCTGAATGCATAATTAAACTAGTATTTAATTATTACCGAGATTAGTAGAACACTAATTTAGCTTGTTCATCAGCATATACTGGGCAGTGGGTATTTCAGCTTTGAAACAGCTGGGAAGGGGCAACTACCAACCTGATAAAGCCTAGCTTATTATAAAGTGTAATAAAGACAATGACGTCACAGCTCAGCCCCTTCAATTGGCACGACTGACTGGCGGCAAAGGATATTATCAGTGAGAGGCTCCTCTTCTTTCTACATTTCTTGCAGATTCAATTTTGCGCCTTCTAATAAACCGTTTCTATATTTCTATTCTGTCTCGAGCAGTCCCTCTGAGTAAAACAATTTTTTCTTCCTCAAGATATCGCCAAACTTTTTTTTTTTTCGTTTTCTTATTCTAATTCTAGTTGCCATTTGAAATCAGCCTAAAACTTGTTCAGTAAAAATTGTAAAGCGAGAATATTTACTAAGTAGAATGGAAATATCATTCAACGGAAAACGTATTCACAAAAGAAAGTGGAAAAAGAAGTGCCATAGATAAAGCAATGAAATGGGTTCTCTTTGAAAGTATACGGAACAGAAAGGGTAATTTTCAAACGTCCTTTAAAAAAATAACAGTAAGGCTAGAATGGATAAAAGTGACTTTTTAGCTCACATTTTGCATTATAGAAAGTTCTTGGGTGTACTGACATATTTTTAAGCACTTTCTCAACGCTAATGAAGTCTATGAAAAAGATAAGAATCTTATTACGATTACAATTGTAGGAGATGATTACCAAATATTGTTAGCCGTTGGGTACCATTACAATTATCGTCGTTTTAAAGTTGCCAGCAATCAGCCAGAGGGAACTCAGCAGTCTCCACCGGCAGTTCCTTCCCCTTATTCAAACATACATACTCCAGAGCTTTATACTAACATAAATGACTTATTACTATATATAATAAGACATTTATTACACTTTTAAGATTAGGGCTTTATTAATATTCACGGTATTGTAACATTTTATATTTTAGCATAGAGAATACAGTTTTAGCTCAGGAATAGCTGCATAAAAATAAAGTGTGAAAAATTGACATTTTCTATAAAAAGGCATACATCGTTAATTTAATTATAACACAAGTTTTTTTTTGTTTTTTTTTTTGTAATTTCAGTGTTTCTTGTGTTGCGAACATGAATCCATATTCAATATGCTGTAAACGTAGAAGGCAAATTACTTTAATACATTTGTCTTGATTCATTACTCCATTGAGGCTCTACTTATTTCAAACCTATACCAGGAACCTTATCAAAAGCATATTGTTAAAATGAGAGTTGTGTATTATTTATGGATAAAAACAGAAAAACACTAACTCTGTTAACCTTTGAGCTAGAAAAAAATGTACAATAAGAATTGCAGAATACTACATCATAAAAAAGATTGGTAACATAAATGTTTCGATACGACTCACAAATTTTAATTTTATTCTACCACTTCCCTATGACCCTCACTCCTCCAAACTTCAGTCGTTAGTGAACTTAACCTATAGTTTTTCTTGAAACGTTTAAATGCGGAGTTCGGTATAAAAATAAATTGTGGCTGCTAGAGCGTTAATATATATATATATATATATATATATATATATATATATATATATATATATATATATATATATATATATATATATATATATTAACGAATGAAAGGCTCCTTGTTTTCCAATTATAAAAAGTTTTTTTTTTGTTTTTCTGTTGTGTTTTTAGGTAAGACCGATGCAAATTATTAACTTATATCGGTAGCCAATGGAGTTTATGGAATTAGTGGAAGATAAGATTCTTTTTGTGCAGGACTTTTCCATGAAGACAACACAGACGTTTATGGTGTATTTAAAAGTAAACGAGGCGCCACGATTCCTTCCTACAAAGCTATCAATGACTAGCTTACGTCTGTAGTCATTGCAAAAAATGAACTTTTTGGCCGTTTTATATAAAAGATATTAAAAAAAAAAACGAATTTTTTACAACAACAAAAAGAATTAATCTTCTAAATTAATGATAAGTAAGCTTTTACGGTTTTCTTCCGGTAATAAATTGCTATTAGCTGCTTTACGTCCACATAAAACTGGATTATGAATTCCATTAAGAATATTATTAGCAAGAGCTTCTATATTTGATAGAGGGCAGGCATAAACTAGTGGTATCTTCATCAGGTATGCATGGAATAAATAATACTTGCATACGCAAACATATATATGCATAAATACATATTTTTTTTCTTTATTATTGTGAAAAGGGATATAATGTTGTAAGCTCGTCAAACTCCGTCAATTAATTCAATCGTAATTTTTATTAAATAATAGATGCCAATCATGATGGAAAAATTATTTGTGATTCAACAACTGAAAGATTGCTAGATTTTATATATATATATATATATATATATATATATATATATATATATATATAGAGAGAGAGAGAGAGAGAGAGAGAGAGAGAGAGATTGATAGATGCTTTTAGCAGATTTCCCTTAAGGGAAATCAGCTATTGAGGTCGTACTCATGACGCGATTTTCGAAAATGTTCTTCAAATGTCCATCGATCCTACCCAGAAGATGACGACAATGAGGTACGTTCAAAATTATATATATATATATATATATATATATTTGTCTGTTGTATCTGCTCTAGCGGTCGCAATTTTTGTTTGATCGTTACCAAACTCGATATTTAAACGTTTTATACAAAAAGACAGATCTAGTTCGTTAATGGCTGAAATCGGACAATTTTCGAAAATCCTCCCCTCTAATCCCCCCCTCCCACTGGTCCAATTTCAGCCGTTAACGAACTTGATCTTTCTTTTTACATAAAACGACTAAATATATATATACGATATTTAAACGTTTTATACAAATAGACAGATCTAGTTCGTTAATGGCTGAAATCGGACCAGTGGGAGGGGGGAGGGGGGTTTAGAGGGGAGGATTTTCGAAAATTCGAAATATCTCCAATATCCAATCTTACCAATCTTATTGCAAATTAAGTTTACTATAAATATTGTTCTATACATTTATTCTCTATCTTGAATATTAACGGAGATATTTGCACTTTTTAGTTCTCGTCCTTCAGTAAACCCCCACTCCTGCTTATGTCAAATCAACAATATGCTGTTAGAATATGAAGAACTTTATTTGAAGCCTAAATAACAAATATTGTTCTCATTGAACTTTTACGTCATGAGATAAAATGCAAATACATGACGCAAGTGGGAAATCTGCTTAGTTAACGCAGCCCCTGCGTGACGGACTTTTTTGTGTTAGGACCAGTGCTCCTCTCTTACAGACAACAGAAATACATGCTAAAAAATATACTGATTACAAATTATCACTAAATATGATAAAGAAATAACATTTACTAATTACTTAATATTTAAAAATGGTTTTGTCATATCCACATCTCGGTCATTTTAAAATGATTAATGCAAGCCCTACGGAATGATGATGTTTTTATTTCTTCAGGTAAAGCTTTTATCTCTCTGCAGCAACAGCAGAGAAAGACTGCACATATACGTTTGTTCTGCAGACTTCCAGTTGGTAATTATTTGCCAGTCTTTCACATTGTACACGAGTGAATTCTTCAAATATATTTCACAGCACTCCAAGATCTTCTTTGCGAGGCACAATATATTAAGGCACCTATGCGCCTAGAAAGTGTGCTATCCAATAGATTATATGTACGAAATAATGTGTTTATCTCTCTAAGTATTAAATATGTACTTGACAAATGATCTCATTACTTTAATGTCATTTGTAGATGTAATGTCTATGTACACCGAATCACAGAACCAAATGAGTGGCAAATTTACGCTAGAAAAAAGTTTTTGCTAAACTTCAAAGCTGAAAAACGTTTTATATTTTATTAGAGGATGTAAGGATCTCCATATTTTATTAGCTACCGAAGCTGCTTCTTCATGCCATAACGGATTAACTATTAAATATTAGACCGAAGGTACTCATTTTTTTTTCATTCCTTGCAATAATTTGGTCATTGAATTTTATTGGATTTTCAGGCTGTTTACATTTTATAATAATTTTGGAATGCCAAGTAGGAGAGACTTTGTTGTTGTTGTTTTTTTTTTTTTTGTTCAGAGTTAACTCACTATTAGCACACCACTCAGTGAACCTCTTTAAGATTTCGTTTATTCCTTGAAAATTTTGTTTGCGTTTCACGGAGAACCTGAAGGCAATTTGCCATCATCGTCTGCGTCCTATCTAGGACACAGGACGTTTCGACTTAAAAGAGCTGTAGAGGTTCTAATGGTTATGCGATTTTCATGGTTTCTTCTTATGTACATGAAGAACTATCAAGAAGATGACAAAACAGTTAGGTCTATTCAAAACTATTTATGTATTTACACACGCACACAAACACCTCTGTTAACCATGTAGTAGTTTTACAAAATCTCTGGTTCCACAATAACATATTAAATTAAGACACCCAATATAAGAGTTCCACTAATATACATATTAAACTAAGACATAAGGCATTGAATGCACAACAGAAATTCGCATTACCCACTTACCCAATAACTAATCAAGAAGTAAAATATTATCTGTCATAAATGAAAATTATTTTTCCAAGAGAAAATGGTTTTGGCTATAACATCTTGGAATTTTGTAAAGTGGCTTGTTGAATTTCCTCTACATAAAATAAAGATTATACCACACCAAGTAGTTATAGTCCCATAGTTTTAACCATCTACGTCAACAAGCTCTTTGAAAGGTAGTTAAACGACAGATTAGCTTAGTACCTTGAAATAAATAAATTACGTTCTGATTACTAATGTGGTAATGCATTTATTAATATTTTATCTAACATTGGCGTCTGATTTGACATAGGAA
Organism: Riptortus pedestris; assembly: GCA_019009955.1. Taxonomy (NCBI): domain Eukaryota; kingdom Metazoa; phylum Arthropoda; class Insecta; order Hemiptera; family Alydidae; genus Riptortus; species Riptortus pedestris. The sequence continues at coordinate 125,447,166 of CM032228.1, read as the reverse complement.
ATCCTAATACCACAAGTGGAGAATAGTGATTTTAAATAAATGTTTTGAATTGAATACTTCTGGCAAATTCTCAAATTGAATTATCTGGGTGAAGGTTAGAATGAACTAATTCACCTTATGCGAACAAGAAAATGGAGAGCCAAAGAAATGGGCTCTTTCCTATCATGAAGTGCTATATCTTGCAACATCGATCACTCAACATTATAATTAAACATAATCTTTTAATCGCATATTAGCACCAAACATTATATTCCGCTACACAATGACAGAATTACTTAACGTTCGTAACGAGCAAATATATATGCTATTATTCAAATCCTTTAAAAGGACCCACTATTTAATAAAATGTGACGATTTTTGAAAAGAAATAAATTTATTTTATGTGGAAATTAATTTTACACATAAAGTTAGGACGATTATTTGGCGCCTTGAATCGCGTTAGTTATGAAAAAAAAAACGAAAAGAAATAAATTATGATTGCAATAATTAAATTAAAAATTGTGTAAGAATTACTTAAGATATTTTGATTAAAATGATGAAGTGCTACTTCTTGAGCCTGGCATAATTTTAACAGAATTCGTATTTTTCAAGGAGTGTTTTATTATCTAGGGTTTCTGTTTTCTTAAAGCCGAAGTTTCTATACCTGGAACCGTGAGTCTTCCACATGACTTATTCTATTCACCTTCCTGCAGAAACTCCAAGGCTCTGCCCCTCCTCCCCGTTTTTTCTTTACAAAAAAGGTTTTAGTGTTTGTAAGCCTTCCATGTAGAACTTCCAAACGTCAGGATAATATACTTCGCATCCCTCAAGAGCCATGACTTTTAATGCATGCAGTATTTAAGTTTCTCATCAAGGCCAACAACCATTTAAAATAAATGAATGACTCCTTGTTCGATTTCTTTGTATTCTCAAATAAAAGGAAAACAAACCTATTAGATCAAAATTAAATAGAGTTTTACTATTATTGAATTATGAACAGAATAAATATTTCCTTCAGGTAGTTTCGAACCAAATTACTATCCAAATCTAAACGTTTCAGTCCCAATTTCCTCAAGTCCACCAATACATAGATTCATGAGAAAGAAAGAGTTGGGAAGTAAATATTGTCAGGCGTTTTTAACCATATATTGCGGTTATTGTTTGGTGTTCCTGAATTTAAACGGCATTTCCGTGTTTAAACCCAGTGATTTGCACAAAAATGTAACAAACATCAAAGAATCGTGAAATTTTTAATATTTTAATGGTATGTATCCATATTACATGGTAAATAAATGACACAATACCAGAAATGACATGATTATGAAGATAACAAAATCCTAAGGTGACAAGAAGGCTTAAAACTCAATTAAAATGTTGAATGGGTTGGAAGATAAAAGGAAATGGACGGAAAGAGAATTCGCTAAGATGGAGTAGGTGTGGTATTGAACTTGAAGATAGGGGAGATGGATAGAGACCAACTCGCCGATCAACAACGCCTCATAGTGTATCTACACTGTCCTCTCACTACCACTAACATGCTCTCTCTCACTCTCTCTCTCTCTCTCTCTCTCTCTCTCTCTCTCTCTCTCTCTCTCTCTTCACTCTCTCTCTCGCTCTTTGGTTTTCATAATGTGAGAGGAGTTTAGATAACTTATATTTTTCAATATTTGTTTAACAAAAACATCTTAATATTTGTCTTATAAACTTTGATTAGAATCAATAACTATTTATTTGGGGTTTCATACAAAATATATACAATAAAACATTATCTTTCTCAAGTAATATTCTCAGGTGCAGAAACAACTCCTTATATAACCTGGGGCGCCCTAGCCCAAACATTGTACCAAAGGGACAACTGGAATTATGGAATTATATGTTTCTGATTTCGAAATTCAATAATCAATGAGAATTTATTAATGTTTCGTTAGAATGCTTTAATAGAATTTAATGTGTTGTACACGCATTAAGGGACTGAGTATTGCCAATATGTTATTTGGTAGACTGCTTTCTCTTACAGGCTTTGAAATAAAATGATATACTCACCAATAAATTCGAATATCCAGTACATTCTTTAATGTTGGCCCCATTTAAGAAATGTAAATAAGGAATGAATTATAATAATATAATATAATATATTTATCAGTTATAAAATTTTTTAATATATTTAAATTTTTTTACTTTCTAACTGCCTTTCAAATATAGTCTATTAGTGTTAAACCAAAATGCCTCAATGAAATAGTAATTTTTTTTTGTATGTGGTTCAATGATATGAATATGTTTAATGCTAGCAATTTATGCATTGCTACTACAGAAAGGGATCTAAAACTTGAAGCAGGACGTCTATCATTATTACTGTTAATTTTAGATTTATCGAAAAATCTAAATTATGTTTAGATTATAATTTTCCAAAAATAAAAATTATATTGAAGGGGAATTTGAAACCGTTAACTACCTCTTAGTTATCTGAAACGAGTGATTGACAGAACAAAATTTTGACCAGTTATTTTGTAATAATGGAGTCATATGGGAAACGATATTTTATTTAAAACTCGTAGACTTCCACGGTCCTGGTCATTAATACTGTTAAGGTCTTCAGGTATTGACCGTGTCTGCATTTTAGTTGCCAACGTTTCGCTAGACATGCTTCTAGCTTCCTCAGGGCTATCTCTGAGACTGAAGAGTGTGTGTTCACCTCAGGTATATATGTAGGCCTTGTCCGGTTTCCTTGGGCGGAGTTGTCCCCTCCAGGTGTCTACGGATACTTCTTCCGGTGGTCATTCACCCGCTATACCGTCGTTTATGTTTCTTTTCCCTGTTCTCTGTGGAATGACGGGCTTCCAGAGTTTCCTGAGTCTGTATCCATCCTCCCTGTTGATGTTGTATGGGCATTTCGCGATTTCTGTGGCTTCGAACCAGTCTTTCTTGGATCGGTCCACCTTGGCCAGCACCACTTCATCGAATTTGGTGCTGTGATTAGTTAGATATTTTATTTCATTTTATATCATTATTTCATGGCTCAGATAAGCCACATAGATTGTGTAGGGTTGGTATTTATCTCACTTGGTAAACCTAGAATCATGTAACAATAGCCGTTGTAAACTAAATAAATAATAATAAATTCCAATATATAATAAATTCCTTGATTCAGGCCGATCCAGACTTCATTCGTAAAACTACAATCAAATTCCACAGAACGAAGATTGTCGACATTTGATGAATAAGGGGGCCTATTTTGTGCTAAGGTATTGTAATGTTAATATTTCCAAACGTTTTTATTTCAACTTGTCTAAGATGAGCAACAGAACTATCTACTTTCGGTCATGATTTTTGGTATAACAGCAAAGTTTTATAATATTTTTTGCTGCTAAACCCAAGATGATTATTTCGTTATACTTAGATGGGGTCGCAATTTATTTCATCACGTAAACATGAATAAACTCACCAATACTCGTCCATTAACCATTCCATGCTTCACGCTACAACAAGATCAGCAAAGTAATGAAAAGGATGGGATTATTTATTGGTTTCGTTAATCCAATCTTTATATATCGACGGGAAACAGCTTCTATTTCAACCCACCATTAACGGGCAATAGTAATAGTAGATATAAAATAGTCAATATATTAAAATCTACATTTTCACTTCAATGGAATAGCAAATGAATCTAGATATTTCGGTCATATATATATACATATATATATATATATATATATATATATATATATATATATATATATATATATATATAAAATCCACAAGGAGACATAATTTTATAATTATTCTATTCCTTTCTATTCTCCAAAAACATTCCAACCCTACAATTCATTCCATAAACACAGACTCATTTTGGAGTTCTACTTGTATTAAGATTGTTTATTTGACTCTTGATGTGCCAATGATAGTGCTGTTGAGGACCCAGATACCCTGGAAACTAATAATTGTATAGAGTATAGTCGAACATAACTGAGATTAGTTCTCGCTCCCGAACATTTTGTAAAAGGAAACATCGATTTCCTTTAAAAGCCTCTATTGTAAAATTTTACTATTCCATTCTTCAAACTACAACACATGCGAAGGCTCCAAGTACATATGCCTACTCATTACTGCTAAGAGACCACTGGCAGCCGATAAAATGATATTTGGATTTTTTTAAGAACTATGTTAGTCTTAAATTAAAATTTAAGAAGGAAACATGAAAGTGTATTTTCAATAATTTTAACATGTGTGTGATAACCCTGACTCGCTCTGTATCGCGGACTAATTTAAAAAAGGATACGAAGAGACTTATGCGGCTCGTGAAACCTGTAAATTGGAGAGAACAGGCAAATTGATTAAAAAACATTTAAGGAAAAAAAATTAGCTCCTTAAAACAAATATCGCAGAGGATACCCAAGATCTTTTGAATCTTAGACTCTAAGAGAATGCGTTGACAAATATCCACTCAAAAACCCCTGCAAACTTTCTTATGAATTGGGAGTATCTTAATGTACAGTTTCCGTCTGTTCCAGAAGCTGCAGAAATGATACACACTATTGGTTATCACATCAAGCAGAATGAAACAGTGGAGATTTGCCGAATTATTCTCAAAAAAATAAATTCCATACGAATTAAGACTTGTAACTAAAACCCGATAGGATGAAGAGGTATTTATTTGACATTTTGATGGTTTCGACAAAATTTCATGGCGGAATGTGACAGAATGCTCGCATAAAACATATTCCCATAGGCATGGCGACCCAAATTTAGATAATCAAATAGTTGAGGCAGTAAATAATTTCTTAACTTTCTATTACATAACTAATTTTTCTTTCAAAGCTAAACTAACTTTTACAGGTAGTAGATTACCTCTGAGGATTGAGAACTTCATGACTTATTCATGTATTTGGTAAAATATGAAGGATGTGCCACTAATTAAATTTCTCTGCTGTTATTATTGTGTCACTTATGCTTTGACAAACTATACTCCATGACTTCAAAGTAATTTCAATGCAATAACAAATGGAATGGAAACGCAATATCTTTTCCTTGGGGTGGGGATTACTTGACTACTCATTACAAATTAATAAACTTGGTGTCTTTATACTAATGCTGTATGGATGTTTCATAGAAAACAAAATTATTTCTGCTTTAAGTAGTTACATTTTAAATTCATAATTGGCTGAAGGTAAAGTTTTCGTTGAAGGTGACTTTTTGTTTTATTGAAATGTTATGAAGAAAACTTACAATTGCTTAACAATTACATCATGAATTTTAATTAATCTAGGCTCAAATTTGAACAATAATTGCTTAGCTTATTTTTTAATCAAATAGTTCAAATGTTATGGATTTATATAGGCATTTAAGGTATTTGGTAAAAATGACTGATTATCCAAGCTTATATCTTAGCTTATTATATCTTATAGCTCACATAAGAAGAAATATTTCTTTATATTCAAATTTGTGATTTTCACTACACATTTATAAATGGGGTAAAATATAAAAGATACGTCGCTAAGTAAAATAATATTTTTTTATTCATTGTTAGTAGTTAATGTATACTAATGGTAGCACATCTGTAAACAGGAACCCATTGACAGTGCTTCATGTCATGTGTCTCTACATTCTCAACGATGTTTACGGTTGGATTTGGATGATTTTAAGTAGCTATTGCCAAATTGATATGATACTGTAATAACAATTAACAATTTATTAACAAATTAACACTTTATTACTGCAATATTTTTTGTGAGTACGGTTTTAAATAAAGGCAATTATTAAGGGCAGAAATTATTAAACAAAGCTGTAACTTCAATTAAAAAAAACTGGAAGGAAATAGTAGTTTAAAAATAAAGTTTAACTAATATAAAAATAAGCTGATAATGGAAAACTTTAATACTGAATTGAAAATGCCTCAAATAATATGATGAATAACAAAGTTTCTCCTTCAAACATTTAATATAATAACGGTTATTAAATACATGAAATAGATACAATTGTACTTGACACCGCATCTGGGAAAATCAATTTTTAGTCTTACATAGTTGATAATACAAAATTCTAGCCACAATGCCATATAATTGCCAAGTCCCATAATGTTTTAAACATCAAATTGGGAAATCAATTCCATTATTCTCTGTGCAAAGATTTCCCGAGCACCGCTGGAGCTTTTACACACACACACAAGCACATACACACACACACACACACACACACTCACACAAACACACACCCACCCACACATATATAATAGCCCTAAGAGATAAAGAGAGGTATTTTTAAGCATTATGAGCAATTTATATTTAATGTTCACACTTAAAGGAGACTGGAGAGAGAAGCATACATATTAGAAACTGAGGTAGAGGATGCTAATGGTAAGGCATAATTTGGAAAACCCAAGGCACAGAACGGGATGGGGAGGGTGGGGAGGACCTGGAGGGTGGGGGTAATGGGGGCAACATCACATGGAATTATAAGGATAGGAAAGAGGAATACGAGAGTAGTAGGTTAAGTGGAAAGATGTTGGAAAATGCAGGAATAAGGTTACGAAAATTGTCACCAATTTCTTACATAACCCTATACCATTTTCTCTCCTTTTGCGAGATATTTATTTATGAGTGCACTAGGATTACAACCCTCTCTATGGTGCAAACCACCATTTGTACAAAAGCAGACAAAGGTAATCTGACTCTCATATAATACAAATTAGAATATGATGGAAAAACACAAGAAAAATTGAATTACCTATTATGAGATCGATGAACTCACATCTTAGAGACCCATAACTTCACATCTCATTGGAATATTATTATGACATTGTAAAGTACTCCGTTTTTAACTAGAAATATTTTTAAAAAACGTAGAAGATCGTTCACTAGTCCTTATCCTTAACCGTCTCGTGATTTTCTTTCATTCTTAGTAACATGAACAAAAATACATACGAAAGACATACCACGTCCCTCTGACTGCCATGGAATTTGGTGAACACTAAAAAATAAAGTCAAATCATTGTTCATAAGGAATCATTGTTCTATTTTAGCATGGAAATAAAAAACACACAGTTTACCAGGAACTCGGCGAAACCTCTTGCTGCAATCCAAAAAATCCGTATATCTTTTCAAAGACCCTTTCTTCTCTCCCAGCATACAAATTAAAGGCAAGGAAACGATTCACCTCATAATCGTTACATCAAAATTTTGCCTTTAGGAAACATAAAACATTCGCTAATGGACACTTTAAAACACATCATCGCTGAAACTAGAGCCAGACTTTACAGCATTTATCGCAAAAGAAAATTATTTCCACTTTTCTACAACTCTCGTTTTCCTCTCCTTATAATTAACATGTGGTGTTCTTCTTCCCTTACCTACATCTGCCAGGTCCAACCCCTTCTAGTACCTTAGGATTTAGTAAATTTCCCTTAAGTGAAACCCGCTTTTGAGGTTGTAATCTTGACGAGATTTTCGAAAACTTTCCTCAAATGTCCATCCTTCCTACCTAGGCGATGAGGAAAATAGGGTCTGTTAAAATTATACATACATATAAATAGTTACCACTCAAGTGGCCGCAATTTTTTTTTATCCTCACCAAATTCGATATTTAAACGTTTCGTGTAAAACTAAAGATCAAGTTCGTTGATGTATGATATCGGACCAGAGGGAGGTGGGGGTTTAAAGGAGGGAAATTTAGAAAATTCGAAATACTTCTGTTATTTTACTTCGGATCGAAAACGTGTTTAGAACCAATCTTATTTTAAATTTAATGCCCCATAATTGATAATATACATTTTTTCTCCATCTTGAATACTAACAGATATTTACATCTTGTTATATCCAGCTTTCAGTCAACCCCCACTCCCACTCATGCCATATTAACAATAAGTTGCTTTGTCATAAATAGCTTCATTCGAAGCTTTATAGCTTTACCAAATATCGTTTTCATTGAACTTTTACTATGTGCGATGCATGCAAATACTTTGTGTGATGTAAGGTTTTACGTTGTTCATTCATAAGTGTTTATTTGTTCTATACCAAATTTGATATTTAACATTTACATGGAACACTTAAGTTCATAGTGTCGTTAATGGTTGAAATCGGATTAAGGGGGGGGGGTGGAGCAGGAATCGAGATGAGATTCATAATGTCTCCATTATTATGAGTCGTATCGAAACATGTTATGGAACCAATTTTTGATACTATTGATGCTCTACAATTGTTATTTTATACACTTGAGTGTAACTGAAACATTTTTGGATCTATTCTTGCTTTATGGTTGCAGTTTTCAGTAAATGTCCACTACTTTAAGTGTTTACAAAGTATTATGAAATATATGAAGAAAGGAGATCTATCGTGTACAATACCCGAAGGTGGGAAATCTGCTTAGCTTACGCAGTCCCAGCGTCAAGTACTTTTTTCAAATTATGCTCCACTCTGTTTTCCTCCAGCTAACTAGGATTTTTACCCTCTAAAGGTGACTTCTTGCATTTATGTACAGGTACCGTCACGTTTTCCTTACGGTTGACTCTGTTAACACCGTTTGTTTGTTTTTTATATGGCTCTCCATTAGATCTATACAGACTATAGCATTCACCGGTTCGCCAAATTTTGCTCTTTGTCAATTTCTGGTGCAGATAGCCAGCTGGTGGAATAGAATATTGATATTTTCCCTTAGCTGAGCTTTAAAAGTGTTTTCATTTGCTTATATTTAATTCAGTTTTTATTTTCATCTTAAAGAGACACTCAAGAACGATCCTACCGTACAGTAATAACCGTAGTTCTACAAGAGCGTCAAAGCTCCACCATCCTAGCATATTCCCAATTATCCAAAGACCCTGCATTTTTAATTTGATATCAGGTGCACCAGGGTTGAGGGTGCATGAGATATAAAAGAAAATCATCATCCAACTTTAAACATTGGGTGGGTTTTATTCTGTAGTTTTTACATCGAGCTACTGCGAAAACAATTAATGTAATTTTATGTCCTACAATTCCCATAAATAATACATGTAGTTGAGATATTTTGAGTCTCAAGTGTTAAAATATCTACAATATGAATGATCCCTTCACTCTTTACCAATGGCCGTTTAAAATCATGGAGTGAGGCTAGTTGGCATGCATTGCAAATACTATGCTTAAAAATAGCATTCATAAATAAACTTTTCCTCATTATCTGATGAAGTTCTAGACACGAATAGCAACCTTGCAAATAAGCCGTTTCTATCATTTTTTGTATAATAATATGAATTAATCTAGGTTCATGTTGATTTTGTATATTATTTACAAATGAAACGATTCGAATCTAATTCTGTCATTTCAATAATGACCATGTTTTAATTGGCAACTGAACACGCTTCCTTATGAATTTACATGCTGTTTCACATATTTATTAATTTTAATTCTACACAAAGTGTAAGTAGCCTTTTAATAAAAAAATATAAAAAAAAGAAACATGAAAATGTTTACATTAAAATGATTATTGACAATTACACTAATTTGAATAACAAATAACCAAGCACAAAATGGTGAATATAATCGGCAAAAATAGTAAGTCAGTCAACAAAAAAATCTGAGAGCACATGGATAAGCCCTGAAATAATTCACAATGTATGTATTAGCATTATCAGCGAAGTAACATTCTAAGGGGTTGAAAGGGTTATTTTGGGATACAAATGACTATAAAAGTGTATATATTGAATATAGACGCCGACAAAATATTTTCGTTTCGTCAATAACAATTTAACATAATGTATGTTATATAGTGTATTGTGAGTTTTTCATGCTAAGAGCTAGCCAATCCATTTATCTTCATAAAGAGTATTGACCACCAACAAGATTGAAGCCTCTTAAATTGCTACTAGTTTAATACTTCTCAAGTAACACACAAAAAGTGGTGTCAAAAAGTTAATATTTTTTTAAGATAAGGTATATGGCGTTAGAGAGGAGAAGGAGGCATTACAGAGATTGAGTAGATGTGAAATTGAAGCTGAAGATCCAGAAGTAGGATAAGAAAACCCTTCCGATCAGAAGGTTTCTTTTGCTAGGCGTCATCAGCCCTTCCTTCTCGACCGTTTCTTTCTTTCACCAAAGACCAAGGAGCACTCAGATATAATTTTCACCTTGATTCAAGCAGTATATTAGAGCACGTTTAATTTAGAAATCATTAGTTAGGAAAAACAGGAACCAAGTTTATTAGGACAAAATTATTTCTTCCATTAAATTAACAGTTTCTTGCATAAGAAATGCCCTATGATCCAATTACATTTAAGAGAAAATTCAGTTTTATTTAGGATATCTCCTATTGACGTGCTCTTTTAATATAACTATTTTAATTTGCTTCCTACATTGTATAGACAAGTTATACTAAAACGAACAATAAGCTGCCCCTCATTTTGATGGTATCCGTTTGGCTCTGCCTTCAGCCAACCAGAAAGTAAAGTAGTGCATTGATTTTTTATTTAATCAATTTAATTTTTGTTTCATTTAAACTATGAACCTGGTAAGTGCCCTTTTCTATATTAGCACTCTCCAATTGCTTCTGTGGTACTTTGTACTCTTCACTGACATTTAGTCCTAGAATATTAGGATATATAAATATGCTCCCTTATTCCTGCAAAGAATTGTAACGATGAAATTTAAGACTTTTAGATATCTTGATATTAGTGGATTCCTATAAACGACGTCCTGATGAGGAAGTCTTCGGTGTACTAGCAATACGATACTCGGAAGGAACGTTCTTGACTGGCCAGCATAATGTAGTACAACTTCAGGCAGGGCCAGTACTCCACCTTGAAATATTCCAATCCTTTGAAGGAATTGCGCCAAATTATGCCATATTTGTAAGGATTATTTATTCGGAATTGTAAAATTTTTGTTAGCTCTTCATTTGACTAATTAAGTCCAAAAGTATGGTTACCTAGAATCAATTTATGAAAGATCTAATTTCGGTAAGCTGCGAAATGGTCTTATTATATGTTTTATTTTTTGTTGCATCATCATTTCCTCTAATTCAAATGGTAAGCAAATTAATAGTACTATTTGTTTGGAAACTTCAATTACTCTCGTTCGAGTCATGACAGTACATACATACACTATATACATATCGTTAACATGCTAAAGTTATGTCTTTTTAATGTGTTTCATTATGTTCTTTGGTCTTTGTAATACTTTTTCTGTGTATTTTAAAAACTGCATGAACTAATTACCAATCATGTAATAAATAAAATTATTCTATAATGTAAAGCCACTGTTGCACCACGTTTCCGATTTTGTCCCAATAGTTTCCCAGAGGGGCGATTTTAACAATATTCAATAGTATTTCATTTAATTCTTAAATAATTATTTACATTTCATTAAAACAATTTCATACAGTAGTTCCTCTTATTTTAGTGGAGAAAAAGGTCAATTTAAATTACGTAAAGATTTAATAGTAGCTCTTGGATACATGGAACTTGGAAGATAGTCGCTAAGTGGCCATTCGAAAACGTGCTTGATCCTACTTGGTTTCGGATTATCTGAGATATCCTACATTTACACTTACAAATTAATGATTTGATTTTGGGGGATGCGAGATACCATATAGTCATTAGATCAGATAGGTTGAACAAGGAATGTTGGTAATTAAATTTTACATAAACAACATATTAAAGTCATAAAGCGAGTTCGATTCTTGCCTGGGCAAAGGAAATTATTTAGTGACGAAATTCATTAAATAACATCCTAAAATCCCACCCTGGCTAGAAAAGGGTGGTAACCTGTAGATAACCCGTCCCGATTAGCCTAAGTTGCAAAAAGTGGACGTTAATAAATAATAATAATAATAATAAAGTCATCATATCATTTTATCCATCGGAAGTTTGGAGTCTTAGATATCTTGAAGCCATTGAAGTAGCTCAGATGAAATTCATTAAATACCTGTATGGATGGCCCATCAATCATATAGTTCGACTCGAGACCGGCAGAAGTCCACTGAGTGTAAAAGTAATGTAATGAATTATTGGTCCAAATTGTTATTGATGTTAGAAGAAAGACTGCCCAAACAATGCTTTAACAAGCTAAGATTGCCGGATGCAGAGAGTCCCAATACAGAATATAACTGGGTCTCCCAAGTGAATATGATAGCCAATCAGTACGAGGAGGGCATGTACCGAGGAGTTCATCAATTTTCACCCTAACAGTATCTTGAAGTATAAACATGACATCCTTGAAAAGACCCTCAACCATAACATCTCAACGGACATCAAATAGAGCTTTAAACTCCAACTGGAATCCCATTTACAGAGCATTATGCAGGCTTAATAATTTCCACCCTGAAACCAACCTGACATTCAAGATTCCTTTTAAAAAAAACTAAGATGCATCAGCCGATTAAGGGTTGGAAACCCTGAGCACATTAAACTATACCAAGGAAGTAAACCTCTACTTCTCATTGCAAACGATCTCTGCCCATTTTGCAAGCAGTATATCAATGACAATACCACCTTCTCCAACACTGTTCAGCACTCAAAGAAAACAGACAGAATATTTTAAAGCCATCCATCTCAACATCCTCTGATCATCAGTCAATACAAAATATGTTAAATATTAACGATGTCAATAAACTGTATAGGCTTTATACGTTCATTATAGCAGTTCTGAAAACGTTTGACTCCCTTAGTGTAAATAGGTACAATGAAAGTTGTTTTTGGGTATTAATGTCGTGACATGTCTAAATCACCGCTTCTGTATCCATAACAGAGCGAATAGCTTCATACTAATCCATTATTCTGGAATTGCACCTGATTCTTGATCTGTGTGCTCATCGCGGATTGAAATCTTTTCTGTTTATGATTTATCTCTCCCAGATCAGGAGAGCTTTTCATAGTGGGACTCTACTGACCATAAGGTTTGGAAATGCTGTTTACTGTTGTTGTTATGAATCTATCATCAGTTTGCACTTTCCATTCCTAGTAAGACGGTGAGATTTCGAAAGAAACCTCGAAGAAGAAAGATCCCTAGCCACCCCTGAGAGGGACTCGAGGAATTCGCTATCAGATTTCACCCTGTCAGCCTGCTTGTGGGCGGGATCGAAGAGAGATCATTAGCATCCCAAGAAGTAGTCAGACGTATACACTGGTTAAACCCATTGATCCATAAGCACTGAGACACTAGCGCGCACAGGCAGTGAACTAGTGAACTGTTCCACGGCAGTGTTTGTTGGAAGTGAAGAATGTTTACTTGGAGAGAGAGAAAAATACGTCCAATTCTTCACAATTTGTTTATTTCAGCGCTAAGCTTATAACTTCTTTACTCTTATTTTTATTACACACCACAAGTACTTGAATTTATACCCCACGAACCAAGAGCCAACAGCTTGCTTTACATTGAAGATCCATATGAATAAATGGAAATTGTACAATTACGGGGCATTTAAATTTTATAATACGTTTTCTAATGATACCCTTCTTTTATATATGAGGTCATAAACAAATATTCCAATATTAATCTTTATTATTTTTTTTTAATTTGTACTTCAATCAGAATGAATTATCAATGTATTCACGTTGAGATGAAAAACAATTAATTCAGGGGCTTGACCAACGATGTAAGTGTTGGCCATCTTTCCTGAAGGTTTGATTAACAGAGTAATAATTACTGTATTCTTTTTCCACAATTCAGAGAAGTGAACCCGCAGGCAACGGTTAAGTGACAGCACTTAATTAATTATGAAAATCACTTTCTTAGAATGCTCCATTTAAACTAAGTATTTCCTTTTCCTAATTTCATAAGAAAGTCTTTCTTGAAGCATTGTTGAAAATACTAATTTTGTCCATTTCTTTAATAAGAGAGGCTTACTTCATTTTACCTTAGTTAAATCTTTATGAAAAGAACAACACAATAAGAGAAATAAATGGTAATTTAAAACAGTAATTAATTTCTTTTGCACACTTACCCTTCGACGTAAAAGAAAGATCAGGAAAGTCGTTTGAATGCACAGTAGTTCAAGTATATGGCATGTATATATGAACTTCATAACATTATTAATACGAGACTAATTATATTATAAGGAGAGGATTAATTTAACCACGGAATAATTCCTTCATTTTCAGGCTTCCACCTGGCTAAAAACTGTGCAGGCTTACTTCCTGCACATGTGGAGTAAACAATGGTGGCTGAACAGTTATTCATGAATTTATGGTTAAAATTGCTGTTTTATATAACATAAGTACTAAATGACCAATTCCTTCTCTCTTCACATAGACGAATATTGATATATTTCTCATGTCCAAATAATTATTATTTTCCACAAATTTTCATATCATTAGTGAAAATATTTTGATAACATTTAGTTCGGGCTTTCATGGAGTAACAATAAATAATGAGAAGGTGACCGAAGCAGGAGTAATTACCTGAGTTATCCGTCGTTGAGGGTTGAAGTGAAAACAGTTTCCCCTTGAGATATAATTAATGCAAACCCAAATTTCTGCCAACGGTAGAAAGCATAATACGCCGGTTGTCAAAATGTATTCGGTGAATAAATACAACAAAACAGTACAATTTCATTCAGACCTTCTCATTGAATTTTTTTGGTGACCGGAGGTTGGAAGTCAGTATATTAAAATTTATACATCTAAGCAACATGTTTCAACCAAAAAATATATTCTAAAAGTGTTTTGAACCCCCCCCCCACTCCTAGTTAAAAAAATCGAATTACCATGTAACCAATGTAGCTCCTTGAGATAATTGACCTACAAATATAATAATTCCTTGAATTCCTCTGAGCCGTGATGACCAAATCGGGGGGGGGGCAGACAGCCAAACAATATTTTGAACTTTTGAGGTCATTGTGCTTAGAATGATCAGAAATAGTGATATATATATATATATATATATATATATATATATATATATATATATATTCCCGCTCAAATATGTTGAAATCACTTATGCCCCACCCCTACCGACCTCACATTGGTTTATGTTTACATGTGATATGATATTTATACTTCTACTAGTAATACAGTGTTATTCTCAGGAACGTGAATTTGTTTAGGTCTCATAAATATATAATTTAAAAAGAAGAACGCTGGAGAGGTGCACACAGTTATTTCTGGAATTTATTAGTTCTGCTCCGTTAGTATATTATTTACTTTACTGAACATACCAGTACCTATGTACCATTATGAGTATACAGTTTACTTTCCGGACAAACAAAAGAGTACTTTCAATATTGGCTATTAAGTACATTAAACAGCGACCATCGTCTTGCTTTGGGCCGCTTTTGGGGAAATGATCTTTTATTAATGAAATGTTCGGAATACAGAATACTTTATATGATTATGAATTATATGGTCCATTATGATATAAAAAAAGCTACATGCACAAAAGACGGGTAATAAAAACATTGTGGATAGTGAAGTCATACATAACAAATACTTATTAGCATTTCCACAGCAAGACTGTGTACTGGTATAAACCCTAAACACTGTGTCGGGGAAATATAAAAATATTGTACAAAGTAAAATCTTGCCAAAATAAATACCATCATTCAGCCGCAAGTGATTCCAGGGCGAAGCCGGGTAGCTTAGCTGGTATACTATAAAGCTAAAGTTAAAATTTGTAAATACGCATAATTGTGCCTTTAGGTGGGAAGGTGGGAGGGAGGTTATAGGAAAGAGGGAAATCGAAAGTTCGAAATATCTCTGATATTTTGAGTTGGATCGGTTGTTAAATAAATATATCTGGTTAGGTAATCATTTAATGCCCTACAATTTTTGTTCTGTATATTTTTTCTCTTATTCGATTACTAAGCGAGTTATTTGTTTTTTTTTTTCATCCTTTAGTTAACCCTCCACTTAATAGGGTTTTCTTTTTTTTTTATCAAATACATCACTAATCATTTTATGTTCCACTTAGTTTCAGTGTTGTGGTTAAATAGGTTTCTTAATAGTGGAGAAATATAATTTCTCGTTATCCTGCTGTGATTTATTCTCCATACTTGTTCCGACCACCACAGTCTACCCCGTCCTCTTGTCCCAGAGAATAGCAGTCTCACATATTCGCTCGTATTACGGATACGTGTATCTGCCTTGGAATGTAGCAAGTCCAAAAAACGTTTTTCAGGGTAAAAAAAAAGATCTAGTATTCCTGTATCATTTTTATTATTCATCCTCGACCGGTTTCTGAACCTTTGGTTATCCTTACAGTTAAATATATATATTTTAAAAGTAGATGGACATCAGATGGTTGTGACAGCAACCTTTCTAACCCATTAGAATCCAGAGGAGGCAACTAATGTTGTGAAAGCAGTCGTATGTAAATAAGCATTGCATAAAATGCAAGAAGACTATTTCTACTTTAACCTGTGTTGGAACACGGATCACTCAACATTAAACAAAATATTTCTTACCATCCCCCGACCAATAAGTCCATGTTCCCACTTCGGGGAGAGCAAAGCTCTTTAATCAAAATTGCTTTATAAATAATCAGCTTTCCTCTCCTAGAAAACTCATGACATGGAGAGCCATATATAAATATATTATGACAAATGCAAAATACTATTAATAGACTATAACTGCTAGTGGGGTATCAAACAGAAAAAAATTACATATAAATTTTAAGAACTCCAGATATTTTCATTCTATTTACACGAACATGTTCTAGGTGTGCAAAGCATACGATGCCGGCATGATGGACCATAGACTCCGCGATGAGCTAAATGAAATTGGTTTCCGAGTAATTTCGACTACCTCACTGTGGAGTATTTAACGCTACTAGAATTTATTGCTGTCTGTTCTGCGAGTAGATTTTCGATAAGAAAATTTAGCCCTCTCGTTTTTAAGGGAAAATGGAATTTTTAAAACTTGCTGTTTGTTAAATGAGACCTTGGGAGGTATGGGAAATCTCTGTCAGACCATTCTGACCTGTTTTGTGGAGCCAGTCGTTTTCAATGGGACCAAACCAAGGAACCAAACATCTCTATTCATATTATTTTTAAATTTAAGTTTCAGCCATTCTAGGGGGGAGGTATACATCCTTTAACCAAGAAATCAATCACGTTGGAAGACGGCCAATATAATAAAGTTTCCGTATAAAATATATATTTGAAGTTAAGAGTCTTCGAAACTAGCTGTGAGTAGTTCTGCAGCCCGAGTAGAAGTTTCTCATTAGTTTTTGTAAAACTTCGTAAATTTATTGCTTTAATAAAGAAAAATACTATGTAGCCTTGCCAATTTTATATAAATTCCGATTTGTTAATTTAAATTTGCATGTAACTCCATTAATTTAAACCTTTCAGAATGACAGAACTTCCCCTCAATTAAAGCTTTCACAATGAATATATTGCTTTAGGTAGAAGACTAGAATCGATAATTGAATATGTCTGCCTAAATTGTCCCCCTGCCTACAAGTGTGCGTACGAAAAAAAAAAGAAATAAAAAAGTGAGGGAGGAAAAAAAGCACAAAGGGATATAATTTTTTTTCGCTTCCACTAGAGACCCAGTAACGTTGTTAGAGAGGTGGGAGAGTAAAGTGGATAGCAATTAGATTGGATTAAACTTCTAATCTCCTTTGAAAAGCTAGTTTCGTTTATGGAGAGCCGCATGCGGACCCGTTTAAGTCCTTTCATTAGCTAACCACAAGGTGTCTGTGATTCCGCCTGGAATTTTGGCCTTGTTACCCAATACCATTGCCTACAAACTACATTAAACAGAGATCCCCTAAATTGGTCTCACACATATTTTACCCAAACGATCTTTTTAGGATGTAAACAATATATTGTCTTTTTTAGTGGTTCTCCTTAGAAAAAAGAGCTATTGAGGTTTCACACATGACAAAAATACATAAAAATTCATTCCTTAAAATCTCCTCGAATCACAGTAAATGGGTGCCAAAACAGCAGTTCGATGAATATCCAAAATAATCAACGTTGGATCTATCTTTTTATTAGTGTGGTTGTCTCTCCTTTTCAAAAAAAAAATATTTTTTTTTTTTTTTTTTTTTTTATCATTTTGTCCAAATTTAATTCATAACAGCAGTGATCAGTTCGCTATGATAAAGACACAACTGACTTACACAAGCATTGCACACAAGCACAATCGGCAAAGCTGCAGAAGTTTGCTTTCACCCTACGCAACCGAATACCACAACATTACATCAGTTGCAATTTTAAAATTTGATATTTATTTATAAATATGTATCCTTTACAATATATGTGTATATATATTGAAAGAGAGCGATAGTTTGTTCGCTCCCTACCTGTTGCCAGTTGGACATATTGAAACCAAACTTCATATTTAAACTTATATCCGGAAAAGAAAAATCATTAACATTTCTTATCGGTCAATGGGATAAGAAGGTTAAATAGAAATTTCAAAATATTCCCCGTATTATGTTTTGGTTCAAAAGACTTTATATTACCATTTTTGTTGCAACTTTAATTAACTAAAATGTTAAGCTATATGCACGTTTTTTAGTCCTTCGACACATAGTGAGACATATACGCCACCGAAACCTAAACAAATGGCAATCAGAATGGATGGAAGTAAAGAACCACCTCCGCAATATCAAAAGTACTATTAAGGATTTGCCATCGAGTCATAGGAGTACTAGACGGGAGGAAGTTGTTCTTGCCAGACTCAGGATCGGCCACACATACCTGACACATAGACATTTGTTGACAAGGACTGATAACCCTATTTGCAAATACTGCAACAAACACCTAACGATAAAGCACATACTGACAGACTGCATCCAACGAAAAAACCTTCACATACCCTACGATATGACAGAACTATTAACTGACAGCAGCCAATATATTCCACAAATTCTTACATATCTAAAACACATAAACATTTACAAAAACATATGGCACAGAATAGAATAGGCCTACAGCATACTTAAAAAGTTTTAAAAGGGTTAACTTTTATTATATTCTTTAGACAAAGCACGGATATGAGAAACAATCAGATATTAAAGGAATATTTTCCATAATGTAAAAATAAAGTACAACAAAGGAATGTAAGTGCATGAGGGAGTAAATATATTATTCAAATTTTTCCAATCACCATCGCTGTGGGGCACAAACCAAATAATAAAATAATAGTACTTCGACTAACTATTAATGGGTAATTAGCAATCTTTGTATTTTATTAGTTTTTCGTAAGCTTTTATGGTTCCATATATGAAAAAAATACATAAAACTTTGTACCATCGAAATTAGCAACAGAAGTAAAAAGTGGATATTAATAAATAATAATAAAAGAATGAATGAAAAATAGCCTTTATTAGTATGCCTAAATTGATATAAAGAAAATAGTTCATTAATAGCATAAATTAAAGTTAAAGCTAACTTACAAAATTGTTATATACCTACGACTAATAAAAGTAAAAAATAAACAAAACTGTGGTGCAATAAGTAATTAATTACATCCACACTTATATAGTTAACATTATTACATTAATTGAGCCCGGTAAGACAACTAATACATTGGCTTTCTCTTCAGGGAATAGAAGTCGCACACTTCCAGAGGTGACCAGAAGAGGCGGAAGTCGTCTCCCTCTCTTTGATCTTCTTCATCCAAGCATCTCTATCTCTGGCCAATCTCTACCACATTGCTCCTGTCATTTCTTTCATCCGGTCTGCTCATCTTTTGGCCTGTCTTCCAAGTATTTTTTTAGGTTGTATGGAGTCCAGATTTTAGGTTGTATGGAGTTCCAGTTATTTGCTTTGACCATCTATCATCTGGAGTCCTGAGGAGGTGGCCTGCCCATTTCCATTTCAATGATTCCATTTAGTCCTTTATATCTGTCAGTCTTGTTGTTTCCCTAGTGATGAAACTTCTGATATTGTCTTTCCTCCTGATATTTAGCATGCTCCCTTCCACTGATCTTCGCCATAATTCCAGTTTCCTTGATTTGCTTTTTGTGATAGACCACGTTTGGTTACCGTATGTCACTGTCGGAAAAACGCAAGAATCATAAACTCTTTTCTTCATTTCAATTGGGAAATTTCCAACCCAGAGCTATTCTTTTCTCACTTCTTTCGTTGATTTTTTTTTTTTTAAGAAGTTCAATTAGATATACTCATAAGCGAGTTATATAATAAAAATAATAATAATAATCATTATCAAAAGAAAAATTAATCAATATTCCGTAAACCGCAAATTCGTATTAAATGTGTATAACTATTGAATAATTCAGGTAACCTATGTGAGTTAAGTCTTTGTTTTTGTTAATAAATTTGGTAAACCTAGAGTCGTGGGTTCGAGTCCCACTTGGGTAATAGGAATTTATTTAGTGACAATTTGATGAAATAATGTCGTTAGTCTCGACCTAGCTGGGAAATGGTGGTAACCCTTAGATAATCCGTCCAAATTATCCATAAAGAGAAATGTTGACGATAGTAACATAAAGTAAAAGTGGAATGTTTGTATATTTTCGTTATTTACAGAAATTAAGGGACGTATTTATTTTCTGAGTTAACCCCATAATTATGATTCAAAACAGGTCACCACTTATATTTCAATCGGTGAACTACGTGTTCACTGTAGGTAAAACACTCTTCTCGTTAAAAACTAGAAAACCTTATTTAAAAATTGAACTTAATGAATTTAATATTACGTTTCATTGAGTTGTCAATAATACTACTGTCCTACATGTCAATTTTAATTATCGCTCTACGAGTGGAGGGAGAAAGAATATTTTGTGTTAAATGTCAGAAGTAATTTCTCACAATAGCCCAAGCGCCAGTTCTTTATTCATTGTGTTATTGGCTTACACAATTGGCTTCGATTCTACCACTAGAAGCATATTTAATGAAAACAAAAGTTATCATTATTTAATACGAAACAAAATTAACTATTGACGCAGGTATTCAATATTTATTGGAGAAGGTAAAAATAGACAGTCCCAAGAAATGAAAAAACCCAAAGAATATTCGTTACGCGAAGGGAACGATAGAAATGTTTTCTAGAAATATAATTTATAAACAATCTTCACTACTAATAAGCCAGATGATACCATGTACAAAAGATGCCTTGCAAGTAAGAACCCTTTGAGATGTGAAGTAGTCTAGGAGCGTTTGTGAAAGAATCCATTGATCGAACAGAGATATTAATATGCACACAATGTTTGTGATTAAGTGAAATTTGTTAAGAAATTCAAACCACCAAATAAAATTGGACGAAGTTAAAAATAACGAGGAATCAAGGGAGTATTTTAAGAGATGTCATTCAAATTGAGAAACATCAAAATTATTTAAATAGAGAAGATGATTATGGAATAATCAAACCGGGGTGCCAGCTATCCCAAAAAGATCCGTATTTCCCAGGAGAAGGTAAATAGCTGGTTTTCCTAAAGGGAAATCTGCTAAGACCATGGGCCCAGTAGGTGTATCCACTGGCGCTCATGGGTACGGCGTATTCGTCCTTAGACCAGTTTTGTGGCCAACCCATTTATGTAAAAAGTTATTTTTATTAGTTATATAATATTTAGTAAAGTAAGTAGTGAATGGCGCGAATCGGAGGTAGTCGGAATTGCTCGGCGCCTTTCGGCACCCAGCTGATGACAATCGACGTACGTTAGGAGTGTATTGTTCTACCGGCAAAGTGCCTGCACTCTCCAGCTTATCCCAGTTCCAAGAACTTCTTCAAGCCCATGGTTTTTCCTCAATTGAATCAAATATTCTTATTGGAGCCCAGCAGTTCCAGGAAAGCTGACGAGGAAAAGAAGGGGTGGAAATCCATTGAAATCCAGTATCAGGGACTTGATTCATCCATTCCTCTTCACCCAGACTGAGCGTCTTCATTCATTGACGTGGATCGATTCTCGCTGAAGACGATCATCATTTTTTATACTGTTGATATTAAGTAATTTTAGATAATTTAGAAAAAGGAAAATTATTCAATCTCCAAGACCCTATAGGGAATTTATTCAATGCATTCGGTTCGTTTATGCGTGAAAAGGTAACAAACAAACAAATAATCAAACAAACAGACACCAAAGAAACAAAATGCAGTTATGGTATGTATGACATGTGAAACGAAAAGGTATCGTGAAATTTCACGAAAAAAATCAATGTACAGACAGAGGTTACAATTATATATATATATATATATATATATATATATATAGATATATATATATATATATATATATATATAGATATATATTAATTTTATTTACTGGGCTAGGAAAGAATCACTTTGACCTTCTACCCACCCACCGTCACAATCAGTTTTGACTGTCTAAATACATTGGATAGTATAGCTGAACCCCATCTTCTCTGTTGGGACACCCTGAAGTAGCAACCAGCATTACTAGCGAAACGTTGTCACAAAATCATGACACGACCAATACCCTAAGAACTCGTTAATTTTGACATTGACGGTAGAACTAGAGACCGTAATTAGCGATATTCTATTGGTAAATAGGTGAACCTATTACCAATAGAATCTGTAGGAAAGCTTATACGGATCATTCCTTTATTGGGCATCATTATATTTATTTCCTGACAGGTCAGCTTAATATTCATATTAAAAAAAAATTGATAGTCAGGAAGATATCAATTTTAAAGAGTTATCAAATTCGCTATAAAATAGACAAACATTATTTATTTGTACATTCAATAACATTTTCAAGAACACAAACCTACTACCAATATAAGACCTGAGGTCTTATTTTTCAATCTAATAGCTTATTTCTTGTAAAGGAAATCTGCTATCTTAACTAGAATATATTCAGGCAATTATTTCTTTTCTTCTTTTCAGCCTCTTGTAAATCTTCACTTGTACTCATTGAATTTTTACTTTGAGTAACTGATGTTCACCTTACAGTTCAGTCAGGTGACATGAGATTCCCAGAGTGTCAATTTAAAAAGTGTGAAATATGCTTATTTTATGCAGACTTTTTAGCAGATTTCCCTCAAGAGAAATCAGCTATTGGGGTCGTACTCATGACGCGATTTTCGAAAACTTTTCTCAATTGTCCATCGATACTACCCTGTAGATGACAAAAATGAGGTCCGTTCAAAATTATATACATATATCTATATCTATATATGTGTGTATATATATATATATATATATATATATATATATATATATATATATATATATATATATATATGTTACCACTCTAAAGGTCGCAATTCTTATTTGATCTTAACGAAACTGTATATATAAGCGTTTCATACAAAACTAAAGGTCGAGGTCGTTAATGGCTGAAATCAAACCAGTGGGAGGGGGTTTAGAGAGGGAGAGTTTCGAAAATTCGAAATATCTCAGCTATTCTACGTCGGATTGAAAAATTGTATTGAAGCTATTTTATCGAAAATAAAATGTACTATAAATATTGTAATATACATTTATTCTCTATCATTATTATTAACGAAGTTATTTTCATTTTTTTAGATTTTGGCCAAAGGTAAACCCTCCCTCCTAATCCTGTCATACTAACAATAAGCTATTATATTACGAAGCCTTTAATTTGAGGATTTAATATTCTTCTCATTGAACTTTTACGTTTTGAGATAAATGCAAATAAGTGACGAATATGGAAAATCTGCATAGTTAACGCAGCTCCTGTGTGACGGACCTTTTTTAAATTTCCGTATGGTATTCATGTTGATTTGTGAGCATGAAAAATGTCGTTCTCTGACAATAATTTATTGATGCAGTGAGTCGTATATTTTAAAGAAAGCCTTTAGAAATACTTCACGGCGGAGCCGACTTGCATTTTGAATTAGCATATCTAATGAATGAGAAAGGAGACTCCGTTGAAGGTGCACTAACCAGATTCTCAATGGAGAATAGCTCGTAGTGGGCGAGTGAAGTGAGGGATGCTAACTCATCATATAAGTGTCTCTTTTATGGGGTCATAAAGGCAGGAGAGGGCGCTGAAAGCTGCTTCTCCATGAATCCCTAAGATAGCTGCTAAACCAACCTGGCAAACTCAGGAAACTCTCAACGCTCCCCCCCCCTCACTCCATCTTATCATTTTGGCGGTTCCTGTAAGAGGGTTGCAAATTTCATCTCCCATAAAAATAGTTAATCGGCATCCGAGAGAGTAATTAGCTCGTATATATATATATATATATTAACAAAGTTAATATTTGAATAAAATGCATTGAAATAATTAGAAAGAATACTCAACCCCTTTGGTTTTATCATCTTATCACATAATAATGAAGCTAATGATAGATAATATAATAACACTGACATTAAAATTTTATTTATTATGGTTAAGAAATTTTGGATGTTTGTTTGACTTTTTGGACCATGAAAAAACAAGTATATTTTTCTTTAAAGGATATTCGGCCAAAACAAATGGTTAATGTATGAAATGATTTATAAGCCTTCTTTCACCTTTTCAAATAACGAAAAGTAATTAGCATTCACCTATATCTTCAAAATGATGCGGTCTCATCCCAGTTATAGGAATAAAACAAATCCATCACGTAGAGGCTGCGCGTTATATCTAAGCAGAATTGGGAATTTTGACAGCGTGAATGTGTAGGTACTCAACTTGGAGAGAGAAAAATACTTCCAATTCTTCACAAATTTTTATTTCTCCATCTTCAGAGCTACTCGCATGCGCTCATTGGGAAAGACAGATAGTCTTTGCTCTCATTGAGTCACTTGCTGTCTTTCCCGATGAGCGCATGCAAGTAGCTCTGCAGATGAAGACAATAATCTTTGAAAGCACTTAGCGCCGAAATAAAAATTTGTGAAGAATTGGACGTCTTTTTCTCTCTCCAAGTAAAAATATTCTTCACTTCCAACGACACTGCTGTGGTCGCAACTGTATGTACTCAACGTTAAGTTAACCTCTTGAGTGAAGAAGAGCAATTGGCTGAAGACCAATACAAAGAATTGTATTTTCGTTCCCCCGAAGGTAGATATAACTCTCCAATTTTTTTTTTTAAACCTAATAGACAACCTAGGTCGTTCATTAATATAATAAAAGGTTGCTCGTTTTAGAAAATGCTTTATCTAGACCTCCAGATATGAGACAGGATTACAATGCATTTATGAATGAGTATATAATGATGGGCCTTATGCAGAAAGTGACATTGGGAAGTGGGAAGTGTGAAATTCCTCATTTAGCTGTATACAAGGACTCTACAACCACTCAATGTCGAGTTGTGTTGACGGCAGTGCACCAACTACTTCTGGGTTGAGTCTTAATTGTTGCTTGCTGAAAGGTCCTGCTTGGCAAAAGAACTTATTTGATATTCTGCTACGTTTCATATTTCACCGTGTGTCTTTGATGGGAGACATTGCCAAAATGTATCGTATAGTATCATCTCTAAACATCGATCGTATCAACATATTCTGTTCAGGATTCACCCAGAGGACCCGATATAGGATTATGAGTTAGTCACCAATACTTATAGTTTAACCTCAGCTGTACCTTACCACAGACTGTACGAAAAACACCCGAGACGAACCAGCTAAAGGTGTACATTGTAATTCCGATCACCCCGCCAATTACCGTGGATGTGCGGTTTACAAGGAACTAAAACAGCGCCGCCAATCCATAGTTCGGCAAAAGAGTTCAGAGCCACCTCAGCAACACTCTGAATACAATCCCGTCACTGCTTCACCTCATATTATTAATCAGCTTAGCTCATCTCAGCATCAACTCCCACAGCAATCACAACACCAGCCATCGCAGCAACTACAAAACCAACCTTCACACCAGTCACAACACCAGCCATCGCAGCAACTACAAAACCAACCTTCACACCAGTCACAACACCAGCCATCGCAGCAACTACAAAACCAACCTTCGCACCAGTCACAACACCAGCCATCGCAGCAGTCCCTCCAGCAGTCCCGGCAGCTACAACGCCAGGCTTCGCAGCAGGCACAACGTCAGGTTCCGCAGCAGCCACAACGCCAGGCTTCTCAGCAGGCGCAACGCCAGGTCCCACGCCAGGCTTCACAGCATCCACAACGCCAGCCTACACAGGTCTCGAACCATCGCCAACCTCAACAAGACCAACGCCAGCCAACAACTCACCAGCCAGCAACACCCTCCCACCCTACAGCTAGAGCCACTTACGCTTCAGTTACTAATCCCTCCGCATACTTTCCACCTGACTCCTACTCGACTTCCCCTGACCTCTCAACTATCATTTCCTCCCTCCACTCCTTACTAAGTGACCTAAAAAATCTGATCCTTCCCTTAACCGCACTTCTTCATAAACTTAGCGAAATCCCATTATCCCCACCTCAATTATGATTTTTCCAAGATTTAAACCTCTCTCCTTTCTCCTATGGAACTCCAATGGACTATGCACTCATAAAGACGAACTGACAACACTTCTTCACGACAAAAACATAGACATTGTACTTCTGACTGAAACACATCTTACGAGCAGACACACATTTCACATTGACGGATTCAAAACTTACAGGACTGATCATCCGGATGGAACAGCTCATGGAGGTACAGCTGTGCTTGTCAGGGCCAATCTCACTCACTATCAGCTTCCTAATCAGTTCCCTTCAAATCCTTTCCAGAGCACTACCATAAGCCATCAATCTGCATCCCAACTTCCTATCACTGTGTCGGCAGTATACTGCCCTCCTAACAAATCCGTATCAGCACAATTATTTCAAGACTACTTCAGATACTTGGGTCCTCGATTCATCGCTGGAGGAGACTACAATGCTAAACATTGTCAATGGGGCTGCAGAACATCGAACACACGTGGACATGCTCTTCTCCAAGCCCTCTCGACCTTTTCTTGTAACGTCCTTACTCCTTCTTCTTGCACCTACTGGCCCACTTCCCGTTCTAAACTCCCTGATACATTAGATTATTTCATTACCTCAGGCCTTTCCCGAATCCCTACATCAGTGTTCACACTAGATGACCTGTCATCCGATCATAGTCCTGTCCTTCTTCTGTTCAACTCAAACTCCCATTTATTCCGACTTCCCGAAAAACCGTCCCTCACACCTGGACCAGTTGATTAGGAATCCTTTCAAACGTACATTGACAAGAATCTTGACTTAAACATCTCTCTAAAAACGGAAACAGAGATAGACGATGCAGTACAATATATAACAGTTACAATTCAAAAATCCCTTTACTACTCGGCTCAAACAAAACCACGCTCAAACGCAATACCCAAAGAGACATACCTTCCATCGCATTTACGAACTCTACTCCAAGAAAAAAGACGAGCACGACGAATATGGCAAAACACTAGGTATCCTTCTGACAAGACAAACCTGAACCAACTAACCAGAAAACTCAAAACAGAACTAACACAGTACTACAATGATTGTTTTAACTCATACACCAAGAACCTTAACACTACAGATAACTCCATATGGACAGCCACCAAACGCCTTCTCTCCTATAAATCCTCCCGTCTTCCCATACGTCGTGAGCACGGCACCTGGGCCAAGTCTGATTACGATGTAGCAACAATGTTTGGTCAACATTTGGCCAAGGTGTTTACTCCTCACGACGATATCCAAGACCCCCACCATTCTTCCTTTGTCGCCAATCAACTGGACATTCCTCTTCCCTTATCGATTCCTCCTCCTGCATTCAATCCCTCTGAAGTTATTAATATCATTAAAAAACTCCCTTCCAACAAGGCACCAGGTTATGACCTTATTACCTCTCGCATCCTCAAAAATCTCCCAAAAAAAGCTGTCATCTTTCTCACTTATATCTATAATGCTGTTCTTAGAACAACCTACTTCCCTCTACTCTGGAAATTCTCCGTCATCCATATGATCCCTAAACCTAGAAAACCGTCACAACTCCCTTCTTCCTACCGTCTCATTGCACTCCTTCCCATAATGGGAAAATCCTTGAAAAACTCATCCTTAAACGTCTATATCCCCTCCTTGACCCCATACTTCCTCCCCATCAATTTGGTTTCCGACAATCCCACTCCACAGTCCAGCAATGCCACAGAGTAGTTGATATTATCTATCGCTTCCTCATTCGAAAACAAGAAGTACTGCAGTGGAGTCTTCCTTGACATATCCCAAGCTTTTGATAAGGTGTGGCACAAAGGTTTATTGTTCAAACTAAAAAATACACTCCCTTTCACATACTACCTCATCCTTAAATCGTATCTTGCCGACAGATATTTCCAAGTTTCATTTGGTACCTCAGTTTTATCCTTATTCCCCCAGCTGGCAGGTGTACCACAGGGGGGCATCCTAAGTCCTTTCTTATTCCTTACCTATACTGCCGACATCCCATCACATCCCGAAACTCTCCTTCTCACGTATGCAGATGATACTGCAATCTTGGCTTCCAACTCAGACCCAAATATGGCATCCGCAGCTCTACAAGAATACCTAACTCTGCTAGAATCCTGGCTGACACAATGGAGGATCAAGGTCAACAGCAGCAAATCAAGCCATGTAACATTTACCCTCCGACGTTCCATTTGCCCTCCAGTTACACTCAATACCGCACTAATTACTCAAAAATCACAAATTAGGTATCTAGGACTCACATTAGACAAGCGACTAACTTGGAAACCCCACATCACATTAAAAAGACAAGAAGTGAGTCGACGGTACAGACTTCTACTTAGACAGCTTGACAACTGATCTAAACTATCACTACACAACAAACGACTGATTTATACTACAGTACTCCGACCAATATGGACGTACGGACTTGAACTTTGGGGTTCCACCAAACCTTCAAATTCCTACAAAATCCAAACCCTCCAATCCAGAATACTCCGCAAAATTACAGATTCCCCATTCTACGTATCCAATTTAACTCTCCATAATGACCTCATCATTCCTTTTGTCCATACCCTCGCCAAATCCCGATATCAGAAATTCCACTCTCTCCTTCCCGCACATCCTAATCCTTTAGCGTCTGAAGCGTAAGTGGCCAAGAGATCTTCTCGTGTAGTGTTTCAGTTTAAATCCATAAACAACCCAATGTTCCCTCCATTGTGGGTATTGTCAATGGACAACTTCCCACCTCAAGTCAATAGTCAAGCCACTTTTTCTAACATATCATTTGCTTGTAATATTTAATTATGTTGTTGCAAATAAACGAATAAATATAAAAAAAAAAAAAAAAAAAAAAAAACCAGCTGCCTTCATCGCTCTGCGGTCTTTAGTGCAGAATACTTTGGATGAGGGACATAAGTATTCCCTTGCTGCAAAAGTTGTTCCAAGGGATTTTTTCGTTGATGACCTTCTCAGTGGTGCCAGCTCAATAGAAGAGGCGAGAAAACTTGTGGATGAAGTCATCAGTATGCTCAAGGCTAAAGGATTTTCGGTGAGAAAAAGGGTCTACAGTGTTCCCGCGGTCTTAGACTCGATTCCTGAGGAGCTTAAAGAATCTAACATAATTCTTGATCCAAAACAAGACAATTCAGTGAAAATTCTGGGAATTAATTGGGATTCTAATCTTGATTTTTAGTCGTTCCACATTTCTTCAGTTGTACCTCAGGGATTGGTGACTAATAGAATGGTCTTATCCGTAACCGCTAAGTTATTTGATCCCATTGGATTTGTTGCACCTGTTTGTATTTTGCATGAAGTCCTTCTTCCAATCCTAATTGATAATGGCGTATTACTGGGATGATCCTACATATTCTTAGCAAATAGTTGCATTGTGTCAATAATCTACATTTTTTGTCGAACGGCACAATCCGAAGATTTGTGGGTGTTAATGCCAATAGTGTGGGGTCAATAAATCTGCTTGGATTTTGTGACGCCAGCGAATTCGGCTATTCAGCAGTTCTCTATACTCGAATTGGGAGCTTAGATCAGCATGGCGAAGCACGCCTGCTTGACTCTAAGACTAGATTGGCTCCTGTGACAACAATTGTAATGCCTAAATTGGAGTTACTTGCTATTAAAGGACTTAAGTGTGAGCCTTAAACAAAACTAATGCAGTTTTCGTCTGGTGTGACTCGGCCATTGTTTTGTAATGGCTTAAGGTGCAAACTTGTAATTTAAAGATTTTTGTCGCTCACAGAGTTTCTGGTTTCTGTGCCCATTAGTCTTCGTCATATCAGTAGTGCTGAAAACCCAGCCGATTTGGCCAGTAGAGACTTGACCCCAGACATGATCACTGATAATAAGCTATGGTGGGAAGGCCCTCAGTGGTGTAAGGAACCCACGCAAGAGTGGTGTATCTTTGATTTCGACGAAGTTTCCTTGAGTAAACTTACGGAAGCTAACTCCAAAGAATTATTTGTCAACCCGATAATGGTCTCTAGTGAGGAAAACTGAGCCCTTAAACTGATAGACAGAATTTCATGTTTCGGCAAACTCAAAAGTGTTCTTACGTGTTCAGATGCTCTGTTAATTGTCGTCGCAAACTTTCTGAAACCAGACTAAAGGGTGGTTTAACCTGAGAACGTGCCCTATCTTTGAATTAACTTGTCAGGCAAGTACAAGGCCTTCATATTCCTGATGAAGTAAGGTTTAAACACTAAGGTAAACAAGCCAGAGTTGTTCGTATATTGTGCCCCTATATAGATGAGAACAACATTCTTAGAATACGTGGACGACTTAAGAATGCTAGATTGCCTGATAGTAGAAAGAATCAATACTTGTTGCCGAATTATAATTGTTTGACTCACTTGATAATTGATTATTACCACGTGAACTATCTTCATGTTGATCCTGGTATTTTGTTGAAACGATGAATTTGTGAAGCACATTCCTGGAATCTCAATTCGCTTGTCCAATATTGTTTGAGTTATGTTTCTATTCTTTTAACTTTGTGTGGTCTAGACCTGTTACCTGAGTTGATAATTCTAAATTCAGACTTCGTACATCCAACATATAAAGCTTCCAATGATATTCATTTCACAGGTGATGGATCCCTCCACTAGAATATATTATGCACTGTTTTGAACCACTTTAATTACATGAGTTTCCCATTTGCATTATGTCACAATGGCAACAAGCCAAGAGCAGGGGATCTCCATTAATAAAGTGCATAAAGTTTTTTTATACCCTAATTATACCAAAACCTTTACTAAAGTTCAAATTTCATTTTAGCTAATTAGTTTTCACCGTTCGATCTACATTTCTGACTGGTTAAGAGTTTTCTAATGTTTTCTACTTATATACACAACATGAAACAAGTAAAAGAGTTTCGCGAAAGGGGCATTATGGCATACTACTGAGCACTTCCTATAATGGGGAAAGCTTAGAGTACCTTGAAATTGAAAATCTGAAAAAAGGAAATTGTATGCAGTTGTGAAGAACGCCTAACTTTCTAATCATGTGAGTGAGCATATTTTAGGGGAGCTATATAAAACTCCGTCCTTTATTTTACAAATTTGTAGAGTTTACTTGAGAGCCATTTTGGAGATAAATAACTCTGCTGGTTTCCACAAAATGATAACTATTAAAAAAAAATCAGTTATTGATTTGACAGTTGTTTTCTGCAACATTTTAGCAGATTTACCTTAAGGGAAATCACCAGTTGAGGTCACATCAATATGTGAGGCAAAGTGGTAGAAAGATAAGGACGCGTCTTAAGGAGCACATCACTCGCGACACTGAGTTTTCCGCACACGCCAAGAAAGAGAGTCATGACATGTCCACCATAAAATATCAAT
The DNA here is from genome assembly GCA_019009955.1 of Riptortus pedestris. Taxonomy (NCBI): domain Eukaryota; kingdom Metazoa; phylum Arthropoda; class Insecta; order Hemiptera; family Alydidae; genus Riptortus; species Riptortus pedestris. Next base: position 125,415,648 of record CM032228.1, on the reverse strand, counting down.
TGCTGTAAGAGGAGAAGAAGGGCAAAAGATTAAATACGGCTGAGGGGCAGCATATAAGGCTGGACAGACAGGCGAATGGAGATCGGAATATTAATAGGAAGGAGGAGGCGGCAAGGCTGCGACATGTCGGTGACGGGGCCCTGTCTTCTCTACGGGGACAGAGGTTCAGTCGCCCGGCGGTCGTGGTCCAGGCTACGCAGCTTTAACTGGGTACCTCCTACATCTCGTCTCTATTATTAGTATGGCGTTTTTGTTTATTTTTTAGATGTCTCTTACAGTTCCTCTGGGTGGTTTTTCAGAGGTTCCCAACCACTGTGATATGTTTTCCAGATACATCTGTAATTTGTGTAGGTTTTTTTAGTTTTTTAATTTTATTTATAGTTTTTAGTTTTGACATACGCTTATCGTTGTTTACTTTTATTAGTTGACTTGTTATTAGATTTTCTATTGTTTTGGCTTTAATTTTTAGTAGTTGACTAGTTATTAGATTTTCTATTTTTATTAGTTGACTAGTTTTAAGATTATCTATTGTTTTTACTCTTTATTTTTTGTGTTTGTTTTTATGACTGTTGTTTATTTTGCTTTTGGCCATGCTATAATTGTTAAATTAACTCAAGGCTGTGTTTGCCAGCAGGCACTGAGGATGAAGCGTTGACTCCGAAAGTGCACTCTGCATAATATTAAAAAACAGTAGAGGACTTGGCCTTCTTATTGATCCTTATCAAAAAACGTTCTTAGAATTGATTTATTTAAAACCAATTACGTAGTAGTTATTTGTAACAGGAATACATTTTTTCTCCTGCATAGTTTCATGTAAAAAAACAAACAGAAACCAGTTTTTTCTTTGTACCAAAATACTTACTACTAGTATTTACAAATATTCGAAAATGCGCCCTTCCTCATGTATGCACTTTAAAAGACGATGTCTGAAATCCCTTTTGGCACTGTTATTTCTGCTACTGAACTTGAATTTATCGCCAACCCGATTTTATTTTTCATGTCTTCAAAATTCTGGGATCTGTTCTGGTAGACGATGCCTTTGACCCTCCTACATAGAAAATAATCCATTACTGTCAGATAGGGTGACCTGTGTGGTCACTTAATGTGCAAGCTGCGACAGATACTTTGTTGGGAAAAGATTTCTGTAATTGTTGGATCGAGTATTGATTGAGAAGTGGAAACGAAATCCGTCAAGCTGCAGCCACATTTCATTTCTTTGCATCCGGGGTATGTCTTCTACTTAATGTAGAAATTCTTTATTTAGGAAGCATTTGAAGACAGTAACATAACCATTTAATGTTTTATCAAAAACATGTTGGCCGATGATTCTTCCCTTATATCTTTCACCCACACCGTTTTTTTTTGTTTACATGAAACTGTACTGGTGGAAGAATATATTCCTTTTACAAATAATTACTTCATAATTAGTTTAAAATAAATTAATTGTAAGAATTTTTTTTTTTTACATTGAGCTGAAAATAATTTTATTTAATTGAATTCGCAAATAGCTTGTATTTGCTTGAAAAAATACCACTTGGCATGATTTTAGGAGTATATTGTCTTATTTACAACGTCGTTAGATCTTGCCTAAACTTTCCTATTCATTAAATATTTGACATTTAGTGTTAACACTTTCGGTGCGGAAGACGTATTATACCTCCCGCGGACCTTTCCCAACTACGGTGTATCACATTTAAGACCAACACTTAACAACGATAGCGATCGCTTAGAAACAATATCTTCGGAAGTAAAAGAACTTCTAATTGAAAAATAAAAAACATTTGAAATTTTAGAAATTTAAGATATTCTTCCAGCTTACAAATTCTCATTATTAAATTAAATACATGATTTTTTTTTTTAATTTTTATTCTAGATATATTTTTGTTTACAATTAGTATTGCGTTTGTGAACTTTAATTTATTAAAAAAATAAAAATTTATAAAACATATGTTGATATTATATGTCTACAAATCACAATTCTCTACTTCAAAGCGATACATAATCTGTATGTACACATTTAAAATTCATCCTACCGTTATATCACATCTGGCAAAATTGCTTAACAAATTGCTGATGAGGTAGTTCAATAGAGTATTCGATGTGCTTTAAAATGACACCAGAATCAATATTCTAGGACCAGTAGAAACGGAGATATTAATGAATGTCCGGCTTACCCTATCACTCGCTCCAGTGTGCGGCGAGCTAAAAGGGCTAGACATCACCAATTGCAGCCAAGAACTGCTGCAGCTCTCATAGCCAATGCAGCAAGACTTGATGGAATGCACCATTGACAAGTATTCAATACAAAAGGAAAGTGCAGACTCTGTCACCAAAATCAAACGGTTATTTTATGCTGAAAATGTAATGTGAAACTTTGTAAGACCCGTAAAAGGACCTGTTTTCTTGAATGAATGGAAGGTTTAATGATATTTTTGACGGACTTATATTTTGTTTACAATGTACTTATTTTTTATTTACAACATGTTTCTTTTATTACATAATAAATTATTTAATTACATTTTTAGAAACTATTTCACTTTATTAACATAACTTACAGACACCACCATTGATTTACGGTGATTGGCCAGAGTGTACTTAAAGACACCACTAAGGTTTTAGGGTAATTGACCAAGGTGTACTTAAAGACACCATCTAATATTTTTGTTCAGAAAAAAAAAATTAAGTAAAACCTTATATATTCTATTTATTAGGAACACAAATAATATGTTTTTAAGAAAAAAATTCATTTCGAGTCATTTTTTGAGTTCCTGGCCAATTAAGGGTTAAAATTAATGCTTATGTTGAGGTAATAAATATTTTGCAATAATGGCTTGAAGAATAGGTTAAGTTTGAAGATTTAGATATATTCCTTCAGGTGAACCCTGGTTGCTTTACCATCATATAATAATTAATTTAGCTAAATATAATTCTTTCAATTACCGGTTTTCGATTTTATATCGATTGCAATGAGTATAATTAAAACTGTAAAGTAATCATCATTAAACCTATTAGCTCAAATTACATTTTAAAATACGGAATACAAAATATATAATATTGAATTTATGAAAGCCTGAAATTAATTTAAAAAATACGGAAATGACTTACCTAATACAGTACTGCTCTGAGATAGAAGTGCAGCAAGAACAATTATCTGAACCAATGCCGACATTGTTAACCTGAAAGCAAAAGTGAATAACATTACCTATAGAGTAGGTCATTTATAATGGAATTAATTAAAAATATATTAATTTACTATCAGTTGGTCACTCTACGCAGTTTTCCTCTTTACTTAATTATCGCCTGTTTCATTTACACAATGAAGCGCTATCGTTTCATCTATCTATTCAGAATATATTCATTTAATAATTATTAAAATGATGCACCTTACCCTTACTGAGACCAATGAAAGTATTTAAGGCAATACAAAAGATCTACAGGTCTCATCAAACCCTCTTTATCATTTTCAGCAAACGTTTCGCCCTCCTGGGCATTGCTGATGACAAACAACACATTGGTTAAGGCTGATAATATACATTTTCTTGATGGTATTAGTTTTATATTGACGGAGAAGAATCATTTTAAATTCAAAATTGTCCAGGAAAACGACACGTTTGCACTAAAATAACAAAAACGTTTTGGTGAAACCTGCTGATTTTTTTTGTTCCCTTAAATCCATTGTTGTTTATAAAGACAAACAATTACTAAAAATTAACATGGATAAAAATTTTTACGTTTGTGGTGATACTTTATGATGGAAAAGTACTATTGTAGTACATTTGTACATTGGAATAAATTTTTGACTACAAGAATACTTTTTTGCAACTTATTTGCTTCATACATTGTTATATGACACATACATATGTACCTCATATTAAATAGATTTCGTTGAGGTTTTATGTATTGACTTCCTGTTAATCGTTTTTCCTCTTTGTATTATTAAAGTTGCGTCTATTGTGAAATTGCAGAACTGTGAACTCTCAGTTTTTAATGGAGTCAAATGAGGAATATAATGTGCAGTCTCAAGCATTAATTCAAAACCAGCCGAAAGTATTCCCTCTAGGAGCAACTTAATTTTCTTTCTTCGAAGTTTTATATACAGGGTGTCCCCAAACCAAACGGCCAAACTTTAGGGATCGATAGAGGATCGAAAAACTAAAACAAAAAGTCCTCTGGCATATGCCTCGTTTTCGAGAAAATCACAAAAAACTAAAAATAGTTGTGCAAAAACTAGTTAAGGCCAATGGAAGAGCGGATTTTATTCCTTGAATGAATTGTAGCAATAAATGTTATTCCAATACAATTATTGTATTCTAATCTTATACTAACAGAAATGTAATTGAAAAAAAAATTATTTTTTATTAAGAAAAAATAATAACTACTTTTTTATTCTTTATTTTTATTAAATATTCTTACTTGGAAAACATAAATGTTTCAGTTTTTATATGAGTCTACCTTAATAAGAAAAAAACACGTGAAAATTTTGAAGGTTTTACCTTCTCTAAAATTACATCGTTAATTTCTAAAGCGTCAACGTAAATGTTGTTCGAAGTACTGGCCTCTCGCTGCAATACACGCATCACATCGCGTACTCACAGATCGCACTGCATCTAAACATTGTTCTGCGGTGAGCTGGTTGCAAACCATTCTGATGCGCTCGATGAGGTCATCCCTTGTGCGGACGGGCTCTCGGTAGACATTTTCTTTCACGTATCCCCACACGAAGAAATCTAGTGGCGTGAGGTCCGGAGACCGGGGAGGCCAAGGCACCGGCCCACCTCGTCCTATCCAGCGACCTGGGTAGTTGATGTCCAACCAGTCTCGTACGGCCCTTCCGTAATGTGCAGGACAACCATCCAGTTGAAACCAGCTCTCAAGCCTTGTTTCCAAAGGGATATCTTCCAAAAGTGCCCGTAAGTCATTCTCCAGGAATAGATGATAACTTTCGGCGTGAAGTCGAGCAGGTAAAAATACGGGACCTATTATGCGATTATAACAAAGACCGACCACACGTTTACAGAAAACTCATGCTGGTAGTGAAATTCTCTAACAGTGCGGGGATTTTCATGTGCCCAAAGGTGGTAGTTTCTTTGATTGAATATGCCCGCACGTGTAAAAGTCGCTTCGTCCGTCCAGATTACTTTCGAACTTAAGTTTACATCGTTTTGCAATTGTTCTTTGTACCAATTAAAAAAATTTAATCTGCGGGGGTAATCAGCGGGTATTAAATTTTGTACCTTTTGTACATGGTAAGCATGCCCGCGGTCAGCCCTTAGTGTGCGCCAAATGGTTGTCTTCGGTATGCTTAGAACTGAAGCAGCTCTACGGACGCTTGTGCTGGGGTTGGTATTGAAGTGCCTCAGTATCCTCTCCCTCCGCCTCGGGTCGGCTTCCATCGGAGCCTGCATACGGTTTCCACGACGATTACATGAGAAGGACCTAGTCTCTCGAAGCCTTCTGAAAGTGCTGGTAAAAACACCTCTGTGTGGGGTTTCTCGGTCAGGAAACCGTCTGCGATATTCCCGAACTGCCTGACGTGCATTGCCATCGCAGAATCCGTAGACGTAGACTATATCCGCGTCTTCACCGTTGGTAAATCTAGCCATATTTGTTGACTTCACTGAACAGTATTAGCAACACCACTAATGTGAGAATGCGAGGCTGGATTCCCCCCCAAAAAGGATTAAAATGATAGTAAACATTTTAATCCTTTCTTTTTAAGTTTAAACACTCAACCTAGACGTTTTATTGATAAGGAAAGCGTGAGAATATTCATGTTTTCTAAATTTACTCCTCGTAAATTAAAAAATTAAGCTTACTCAAAAAGCCAATAGTTTTTTGTAATTTAAATACATTATTAAAAAAAATACACTTTTTGCACAACTATTTTCAGTTTTTTTGTGATTTTCTCAAAATTGAAGCGAAAACGAGGCATATGCCAGAGGACTTTTTTTCTTAGTTTTTCGATCCTCTATCGATCCCTGAAGTTTGGCCGTTTGGTTTGGGGACACCCTGTATAATGATATATAGGAAGGGCTGTGATCCATAGAATGATAGAACTTTACTCGAAAGAATTGTGCAAAAGAAATACCATATCATCATTCAGCCTCAAATGAATTTACGGGCCAATCTAGGTACCTTAGCTATTATATATATATATATATATATATATATATATATATATATGTGTGTGTGTGTGTGTGTGTGTGTGTGTGTAATATTTGAATATAGTAAGAATTGCGACTAACACACCACAAAAATTGACCTTCAAACAAATAATTTACTTATTTATATGGCTTTTCTCTTGGTATTTTTTCCCTTGCATCTATTTTATTTCTAACCTTGGGAGATAACGAGTATGACTGATTCAGTGGGAGCATGAAAAGAAAAAGAAACAGAGAAAAGTAAGGGGAGTGTATTAGAGATAGAGATAGGAGCCATAATAAGGAAAAGGAAGAGGGGAATACGGAGGGAAATTACTTCTTCCTTTATTGTGAATGAAATAAATTCGTGAGAATACAGCCATTGGATGAGAAGTATATCCAGAGCTCACGCATCTCCCAACAGCTGGCGAGCACGCGACCAACTCCCCTACAACAGTCTGCCTTTCTCGCCACCTTTATTTGGTTGCCAATTCAACAATAAATGTATTTTATAAATGATTTGATGTAATATGAGTTTTTACGAAAGGACTAGCACGTACCACCCTACAAAATACAGAATTAGTTTAGGATAATAGAGTTGTTGTTTGCAGTCATTATGATGTATGTATTACAGGTTTTGCGTTATGGGTGGAAAAGACCTAAAAATTGAGTATTGTAATAAATACTTTATTTCAAAGTAAAATAAATAAATAATGTACACTTCCCATAATCAATAAAAATAAAACCATATCCAAAAATAATGAAATCACAATAACGATAACTGCTTGGCACAATATAGAAATCGGTAATCTCTTTGGTGGTCTCTGCAACCTCTTTGGCTAGCGGTGGCAGGCAGTGACGGCCAGAGTTGGGCAAAATTGTAATTACAATTACAGTTATAAATGCAAGTTATAACTACATTAGTTGAAATACAGTTACAATTACTACTACTAATGTAATTAGTTATTGGTAATGGGCAACTACATTTTTCAACTAAAGTAATTGTAATTTCACAACTACAGTAAGTAGTTGAGAAAATCAGTAGTTCCAAAAACAACTACAGTTACTAATTGTAACTGTTGTTGTAGCTGCAACTGCAGTTACTTGGGTAGTTACTGTGTGAAACACTAACTGAAGTAGTTGAGGCTGTTAAGAAATAACTACGTCCATCACCAGAACAAGAGAATGTGCTGATAGGAGCGGCCACCTTCAGTTGTTCATGGCTCGTCTCAGATGAGTCACTCATTACCACCACGAATGTAAATATTTATATAGAGGTGATCAAAATATATTCGCTCTTTGGAACATAACAAACAGCTGATCTATATGTAGTTGTAGTTATTACTCAATAACTACAGTTACAATTACAACTACTAATTGTAATTATTTTTATAAATACTTTTTATTTCAATTAGTAGTTGGAATTATGAATACCAACTACAATTACTGTAATTGCGAAACCAAGAAAATGCAACTACAGTTACCAACTACATTTTTGTAACTGTAGTTGCACTCACATAATTAGTATTTATTAGTTGAAAAGCAGTTAATTACAAAAGTGTTTAATTACTGCCTTACTCTGGTAACGGCCAATAGCAGTCCTTGCTGGTATTCTGAAATAACAAGGGAAACATGTCTCTTGAGAAGGTCCAAAGGTGTTTCGAAGAGATAGATCAGAAGTAAGTTCCTCCAAGTTTGTCCTTGATCACTCATCAACAGCCCCAGAGCTCCTGCAGTCCGTTTACTTGACGGCGAGGAGATTGTGGCGTGGGTACACTGGGGCGATATTGCCGCAACACTGATCGCTGGTATAGATATTTGGGTCGAAGGAGGTTGCATTTAGATGTAAGGTTTGGTTAGCTGCTACATCAGTTTTATATTTCCCTTAAGAGAAATCGGCTATTGACGTAAAAATACAAAATATCTCCATTATTATAAGTCGAATCAAAAAATGTTATAGTACAACTCTTGTTAGACTTGTGATGCTCTACAATTCTTTCTCTATACATTTTTTGTAACTTAAATATCAAGTATATTATTCGTATTTTCTTGGTTTCAGTCTTCAGAAAAGACACTTCTATTAATCGGATATTTATTTAGAAATAGGAAACATGGTGAAATGAATTGGTCGAACCAGCACGTGAGAAATCTGCTTCACAGCAGTGTTGTTGGAAGTGAAGAATATTGTGTACTTGGAGAGAGAAAAATACGTCCAGCTACACATAAAAACAATTTTATTGACGTTGTTTTTATGTGTAGCTCTGAAGATGGAGACAATGGTCTTCGAAAGCTGAAATAAAAAACTTGTGTATTTTTCTCTCTCCAAGTAGACATCTGCTTAGTTTACCCAGCCCTCTTTAACTATAGCAAAAGTCCTACAAGTAGATGCTGCTTAAAAACAGCAGATCTCTCACGTGCTGAAATAGCACGCCGAAGTGGGTCATCTAAAATTCGATTTTTAATTATTGTCCCACTAATGAGAAGTCTGTGCGAAGTCTACAGAACATTGATAGAAAATTAAATTAACGGTGATATCCAGAATTTTCCAATGTCACCTAGTCTGCTGTGAAAAGCTACTTGCTCCTTGAAGCTGGTGTTTTTACTGTTTCTTGTTTTGCTACATTTGAAATCGACAGGCCTATCCCATAAATCAATAATGATTTATTCAGGACTTATATTTACACTAGTGTAGAGCCATAGTGGAAATAGATCGGTGAGTAATATTTATTTACTTGATGACGGGATTGGGGCATTTCACATGGCCATTTGAAAAATATTAGATATGCACAGAATTTGTTGTTTTCAGAATTCCCAGGTGGCTAATTATCCTCTAAAGTGTCCCTTACAGACATTTACCTGTAATGGCGCTAACAACTATGATATAGATAGAATAAACATTTTCGAAAGGTTAACATCGTAATTGATGACGTCATCACAATGTATCTTCACATATCTCACATTGTAAAGGTCCGTTTAAAAAAAATATTTGGTATTTAAACCTGGAATAAAACCCATTATGATTAATGGCCTTTTTGTTAGCGTTTGATGACTAAAAAAAGGAATTGCTGAAAATTAAAAAAAAAAATAAACTAATATCTTGATTAGTATTGGAGATAAAGAAAACAAGTATAAGACAACAGTTATGTTAAAAAAGAACTTTTAATAGAAAATCAAATTTTAGTAGGATTGGTAATGTAAAATTTTTCAAATCGACTAATAATATCGGAAATATTTTAAATTTTCAGTCACCTCCTCAGCTCTCTTCTCCCAATCATATTTCAGCCATTAACGAACTTGATCTTTATTTTTACATGAAACACTTATATATGGAGCATGTTTAAGATGTAACATAAATTGTGCCGCTACTGCGCAGAGATAAGTTTATATATATATACTAGCTCAGTTACCCGGCTTCGCCCGGGAATTGTTTTGAGGCTGAATGGTGATGGTATTTTTTTGGCAAGGCTTTACTTTGCACACTATTTTGACATTTACCCGTCCCAGTGTTTTGGATTTATACCCGTTTTTGGCATTTGTTAATAATAAAATTATTTTTTTATGTAATACTTCACTGTCCTCCATATTGTCATATTCCCCGTCTCCTAAGCATTATGCATAGCTTTCAGTTATTAAGGACAAAATATTAGCGTAGATTTGAATTAATTTTTCCAGGTGAGGTACCTGATAGTTCAAATTGGAATGAATTGTTGAGCATATCATTATTTCTACGCAAATTACTTGCTCCACACATTGTTCCTGGAGAAATTTATAAAATAAAAGTTAAACTAAATAACAAAGTAAACAACTTTTGTTATGTGCATGTTTGTCGGAAAACAAATAGACAATGAAGTATCGCGAATTTTTATTGCAGACCTCTCCTATAACCCCCACTCCCGTTCTAGCCTAAAAATTTTAATATAGCTTATAATCATGGGAGAATTAATGCTAATTGACATACCGAGTTTTGTTAAGTTCGGTTCAATCGTTAGCGCCCAATAAAATAGTTGACTCCCGCTTTAGTTTATAGTGTATACGTCGTTTATACTTTGTTAAAAGACCAAAATAAATATCACAAAAGTTACTCTAAATAACAAAATAAACAAGTTTTGAATGTTCATATTTGCCGAAAAACGAATAGAAAATGAAATACCGCTAATTTTAAATTCAGGCCTTCTTTTACAACCCCCACTCCTGCCCGTCCCTAGAAATGTTGGTATGGCTTATTATAATGAAAGCGTTAGTGCTAATACACATACAGAGTTTTATTTATTTCGGTTGGGTCTTTTGTTCCAAATAAAATTGTTCACTTCCGCTATAGGTTTTAGCGTATATCTCGTTTATAATACGGTATACGAAAAAAATGTATATAACAAAAGTTACTCTAAATAACAAAATAAACAACTTTTGTTATGTTCATATTTGCCGAAAAACCAATAGGAAACGAAATATCGCTATTTTTAATTTCAGGCTTCCCTTATAACCCCCACTCCTGTTCGTCTCAGAGGATATTAATATAGCCTAAAGTCTAAATTGGGTTAGTAGTAATATACATACCAAGTTTCATAAAATTTGGTTCAGCCGTTTATGCGTGAAAAGGTAACTAACAAACAAACAAACAAGTAAACAAACAGACACCAAAGAAACAAAATGCAGTGATGGTGTCTATGACATGTGAAACGAAAGGTTATCATGAAATTTCGCGAAAAAAATCAATGTACAGACAGAGGTTACAATTATATATATATATATATATATATATATATATATATATATATATATATATATATATATATATATATATATTATATAGGGATGATGAAATTCTTCCCACAATGAGAATTTTAATTTATTGCACTAGGCCATTCAGGACATCCGTGCTATTATCAAGTTCTAAAAAAAAGACAAACATGCATTTAATTACAAAATGTTGATTAGCACAGGTTTAGATTCACTTAAAAATATTCTCCAATAACATGTAAAAATATATAACATAAAATTAGATGCTCTAATTAAAAATAAACATAAAAAGAGTCATAAATTTGATAACCATGTATATAAATTTACATCTATATAAATGGCATATATTAAAAAATGAAATAAATAAATAGAATATAATGTTATTTATTTTATTTTGTCGAAAAACGCCTCAAGATTACAAGCTCTCTATCTCATTTTCCTGATGTCCTACATTCAAATAAAATAAGAAAGGATTATCATAGGGTGACTCCTTTTCTAATTAACTGTTTATTTTCTACACATCAGATTTCGCAAACGACTTCTTAACCCTCCGTCGGGCGCAGCTAGCCTGAGAGGCCAGGAAAACATACTTTTTGATACCACGCCTCATTCTGTTTCCCCTGTGAGGGGCCATTCCCAGTAATTTCCTGATTTGTGTTCATGCTTAGAATCCCCTACTTTGCCATTCTTCATCCAGACCGACTGGTCCCTAGGTGGCTTGTGAGGCCGACTGCGCCCAATTGCTCCTTAATTTTGAAGATGATTTTTTTTCAAGATATATCTATTGCAATCGTCCCTTTTACTAAGATTAATTCTATTCTATATCTTGAGAAGGAATCTAGTGAAAACCATTGACTTAGCAGTTTAAGTCTTTCGTAATGCAGCGGGTGGCTACAGATATTTATAACCTTCTAGGAAGTCTCTCATTATCCATTAATAAGAGTTTCATCCACCAGGATAGTATTTGCCGGGATATTCGGGACCAGTGGCAGCAATCCTGATTCCCGTCCTACAATGTCACGGGGTATTCTTTTGGAGGAGGTGACACATTTTATGTAGTTAGTTTACTCCTGCTCAATCTCATATCCGTAATTTCGTGGCCGAATTTCCGACACATATAATTATGTCTTTGTTTCCCAGTTAACGTTGATTCCTTTTCATAAGTGTTCCTTCTGCTATTGAAATGATCTGCAGCATTTATAAACTTTCTATAGCAAGTAAAAGAAGATCTAAGATATTTGTATTGGGAAGAATATTCAATACGGTGGTCACAATTAGAGGGAAGTTCGCATCATTGAATATTTCGAAATAAAACCATCTTGGTATTTTGGGAATTCACATCAAGTTGCTTCTCTATAGTCTTGTTAAAGATCTATAGTTATTCTTGTGCATCAATCCTGGAATCCACAAAAAAATCCAATATCATTTGACAAGGATAAATCGATAATGTATGCGTAATGGTCAACCTTCATGTCAGTTTAACCCTCCGTCGGGCGCACCTCTGTACGAAACAAAATCGGGCGCACACGGCCTGATATATATATATATATATATATATATATATATATATATATTTTACACATATTTTAGCCCCCCACTCCCCATCTAATTAATTTTAATTTAAAACGCTGGTAGGACAGAATTTGCTAGGATCTAAGGAAAGCAAATATGCTATTTAGTACGTAAAATAATAACTTTATTAAAATAGAATGAAGCTTAAACTAAAACAAGTAAAATTGATAAGGCGCATTCGGCCTGAGAGGCCAGAGTTAGACTAGCACTTATTTCTCAAGATATAGAATAGAATTAATCTTAGTAAAAGGGACGATTGCAATAGATATATCTTGAAAAAAAATCATCTTCAAAATTAAGGAGCAATTGGGCGCAGTCGGCCTCACAAGCCACCTAGGGACCAGTCGGTCTGGATGAAGGATGGCAAAGTAGGGGATTCTAAGCATGAACACAAATCAGGAAATTACTGGGAATGGCCCCTCACAGGGGAAACAGAATGAGGCGTGGTATCAAAAAGTATGTTTTCCTGGCCTCTCAGGCTAGCTGCGCCCGACGGAGGGTTAAGAAGTCGTTTGCGAAATCTGATGTGTAGAAAATAAACAGTTAATTAGAAAAGGAGTCACCCTATGATAATCCTTTCTTATTTTATTTGAATGTAGGACATCAGGAAAATGAGATAGAGAGCTTGTAATCTTGAGGCGTTTTTCGACAAAATAAAGAGATTATATCTATTGTAAGAAATATATCTATTGTAAACCTTCGCTGGCTAACCTGTTTGTTCCTTAATCATGTGAAAATCTCATAACCGTCTGAATCGTATTTCCCCCCCCCCCTTTCTGTTTTCTTCCCGGATTTCTAAATTTGGAATGGTTGTGATTTAAATTATTCTGGTCTATTAATAATTACAGTACTAGATATAATAAATAGTTATATGAATAAAATGTATAACTTATATTCAAATATATTTCCGTAATTGCTTTTATTTCTGGTAAAAGCTGGCTAACCTGATTGTTTAGAACTCAGACTGTTTGCTATCAGGAAGGTTCTTACCTTTTGACTTGCCCTTTATTTGTTTACTTAATATTCACAGCAGTATTAAGTCTTACAAATAATGGATATTCTGTGGTACTATTTAGCGTTGGTGTAATAAGTGTTCAGAGCGCTGCTATCATTAACGGTAAGTCCATCTTTTGTGTTCTTGTTGTTTTATGAGATTGAATTGTTTTTAATTTAATCTCGGAGCCTAACGGACGAGAGTTACTTTCCCGCCAAAAGCTAGTTCAGTCGTTTCTTTGACTGGCTCGGCTCTCGTGAAATTTCTCTATTGTAAAACTTCACGTGGGAAATCTGCTTAGTTTACGCAGCCCTTGCGTGACGGACTTTTCACCTTCCTCTCAGGTCCCCTTAGGACGGATGAGGCGTAGAATGAAGTTGTTCGAATAGAGAAGTGTGCCAATAGGTTTTCTGTCATGTTTCTCACGTTTCCACATGCATTTTACACCTCTCTAATTACTACACGTGGATACAAAAATATATAACAAATGGTAAATGATGTTGGGGTACAAAAACATTATTGTGGGGCAAAATATTACCTTATTATAAGGACTAGTTTATATCAATTAAATAGTCATTCAGCAGCTAACAGTTTAGCACGGTAGATATATCAGTGGATGCTGGGATATGTATATATATATATATATATATATATATATATATATATATATATATATATACTAAAGGTAGTCGAGAAGGAGGAAATGTGGTTTGTGCTTTTGATGTTTTTGAAAAAGAGGAAGTGACTGAGTTTAAAAAATTCAAACTACCAAGACAATGCCCTTACAATCAAGCTGAAAAAATGGCAATGCTTAAGAGTTTAAAATACATAGGCTCACAATATACTCACTAAGGTAGACCCATATAAAAACTGAAACATTTATGTTTTCCAAGTAAGGATATTTAATTATTTTATTAATATTCTAAATTTTTAATCTTTTTTATGTTTTAATCTTCAGTTATTGATCATAATGTTATCTACTTTAAATAGGTAATTTTTTTTATACTATGAATATTTGAATAAAAAAGTATTTATTATTTTTTCTTAATAAAAAATATTTTTTTTTTCAATTACATTTCTGTTAGTATAAGATTAGAATACAATAATTGTATTGGAATAACATTTATTGCTAAAATTCATTCAAGGAATAAAATCCGCTCTTCCATTGGCCTTAACTAGTTTTTGCACAACTATTTTTAGTTTTTTGTGATTTTCTCGAAAACGAAGCGAAAACGAGGCATATGCCAGAGGATTTTTTGTTTTAGTTTTTCGATCCTCTATCGATCCCTAAAGTTTGGCCGTTTGGTTTGGGGACACCCTGTATATATATATATAGATAGATACAGTTTTGAACGGACCTCATTTTCGTCATCTAATAAGTAGGATCGATGGACATTTGAAGAAAAATGTCGAAAATTCCGTCATGAGTACAACCTCAATAGCTGATTTCCCTGAAAGGAAACCTGCTAAAAGGGCAAAAGGACAACGTTGGGTTCAAGTGCGAAGAAGAAGAAAGTCTAGGGCTATTTTCAAGGAATCCCGTTACAAATTGGGATCGACTGTACTACCCCTGGGACAGCTGGTGCCGAGAGCAAAGCAATACTGTTATCCACCACTTTCAAACCTTTTCACTGTTTCCTACTCCATCTTCCTTTATATATCTAGAACTATATTAATTCATTCCTTTAGGATTTCCCTAAATACCACCAACAATCCGCTCATCGTCTCTGACACGTCACGCGCACGCTCTCACATAGGAGGGGGAATCCTCGTGGGACTTAAATAATAAATTTCTTTTTTTCTTATATCTAAGAGTATAGAGAAAGAGAGAATAGATACCCAAACAAAAACAATGATATCTAAAAATAGTTTATTTAAAATTATATGCCACAATTGAAAACACATTATTTTTGAAATACTAAATTAATTCATTTTATTACACGTTAAATGTAATATTCTATGTTTTTTCTGTAGATTTTGTTTTTAAATTTAATTCAATTATACAATCTTTTATTTCCTAATATTAAAGCCACAAGGAATACGCAATCGTCAACCTACACATTTATATAATATGCAAGCACCTTAAAATAATCCCACATAGGTGCTTGTGCAGCCAATAACCAAAAACTAGTTAGGTAGTAAATTTCCTTCCGACTATAATGAAAATCCATATAGGCGCTATATCAATAAATCATACCATATCCCCTGTATGACACCTGTCTCAAGTGCGTCCTCTCTCAAGTCTTTCTCTCGGCACATCTCCACCCCATCTATTGTTCAACACCCCACTCCCAAATGTTCTCTATTTTTTTATAATTAAGCTGAAGTCCATCCCCAACAAAGTCAATGGACCTTGATTTGTTTTTCTCTTTACTTCTTAATTATTCGTGTTATTATTTTTCGGCCCTTATTTGAATATTACCTGTACCCCAGTTATATATTTTATGAAGAAGAGTACCCTCTCTATTTTTAAAACTTGATATTTCCAAGTTAAAATATTATTCAAATGTATATAAACATGGAAATAAGGACTACTTGCAAGTATATATTGGTATTTATCATTTTAATACTGATGAGGTCAATTATTGGCTCCGATGTAATGAGAAGGAATGCGAGAATAGACGTACATTTCATCCCTCATATTTTAAAATCTTGTTGGTTATCTTAAATTTTCATTGTTCAAAATGGGAAGTAAATATACTGAAGAATTAGTACATGTCTCAAGAAATAGGAAGATTACTCCACCATTCTGTCCAATTTTGGTACTTTGTGTGTGTGTGTGGGGGGGGGGCTTAGGTTAGCTATGTGGGTTAAAGCGTTGATCTTAATCTCACATGGTAAACCTAGGGTGGCAAGTTCGATTCCCGCCTGGACAAATAGGAATTTATTTAGTGACGAAATTCATTAAATAAAACCCTTAGTCCCACCCTTGCTAGAAATGGTGGTAACCTGTAGATAACCCGTCCCAATTAACTTTGGTTCCAAAAAGTAGGCGTTCATAAATAATAATAATTATGTGTATGGGTGTGTGTGTGTGAGTGTGTGTGTCCACGTTATTATGCTATTTGAATGGCTTCTTTTTAGTTATATCCTACAAATGCTTAAAGAAATTTCCCGAAACTGGCACCACGAATATAGCCTCAATACTAATTTATCGAAAAAGGAAGAAATTCTACAAAAAGAAAATTTCTGTCTCTGAGGGGATGAAAAAATTATTAATATTCAATACGGGTTAGATATTTTTCCAAATAGTGACACCTAAATGTGTATCTTCACATAGTATCCTCTATTTCTCAATAAATAAGAACTAAAAGTTCAAGCAGTACATGAGAAGCTTAGTGATAAAATGTTCTGGAAGAATAATTATCTATGGACTCCTAAAAATATAAGCGGCACGCTATGTTTCAATTATATATTATTCTTACAGCAAGAGAATCGTCTTTTGAAGATTGAAATAAAAATATTGAAACCATATAGACATACAGTATATGAAACTAAAGTTGTAATACTTCAAAACATTAACAAAATACTTTTAATAAACTTCCACTGAAAAATATATTTATCATTATTAAGTGTATAACAGATGCCATGTTTGGCTTCGGTTGAGATCTTCGTGTGGTAAATAACGTAAAGCAAGCAGATCTATTATGCTTGCAAATAGATCTACTCTATATCCACACATAAAGAATTAATGCCTTATTAATTTTTCAGGAAATTAGTGAAATAATAGAAGTCTTAGAATTATAATATACTGGCAGTTAAATTTTAGTTCAATGGGCTAATTCCCAACATTTCCAAAATGCCATATATTTTTATGGAATGTGAGAATTAAGGTAAATCTTTAGCAAAATAAACGTAATAATGAAAGTGGAAGACGAATCATTGTATACATCACTTATTTCATGGGTAATTTACTGAAAACAATAAAGTAATCAATTCTCAGAAATACGTTATGTTTCAGCATTTACATTCCGTTCGCAGGAAAAGCTTGGTCCATTTAATTTCCTAAAATATAATTTAAAAAACACATCTAACCAGATTATGTGGAATGCCCTCAGTATGTCAACTCAAACACAAAAAAAAAAAAATACTTCAAGAATATTAACAAGCTTCTGAGCATAACGATGTAAATTTAATCACATTTTCAATTTTCAAATACCTTATTTCGAGACCTTTATCCTGTTTTCCACGAAGAGCATCCTTCTAACGCGGGAGTTCATTTAAGTTTTTGTGCTCTAACGTTTACGAGACCATTATTTGCAGAATAACTACATTCAAATCCTAAAAAGGATTTTATTATTTAGATTATGGTGGAGTAACGAATAGTTGGAGAATGTCTTTGGGCATCATATAGATAGGAATAATTTTTTTTTCTACAATCATTTATTTATTTTTCATAGAATTAGCATAATGAAGCTGGTATTATGACACTTTGATTGCTCTTATACTCTATTTCTCGAGAATTTGAATTTTGCATCTATGCTGTACGGTAGCATGCAAATGTTGCGGGAAAAGTCAGAAATAACTTTGGAAAAGGTTTATTCAATCAAATATTTCTCCGCCTCGGGCAAAACCTTCGACCTAAGGGGGATTTGCAATCACAAACCTGTAAATGCCTAACTCCGTGTACTGCCCAACTCGCATAAGCTACTACTAGAATACCTTTTTTATACACTTACTTTTCAGATAGATATCTACTATATTATTTAAGTGATGAAGAACAAAATATTTACAATAATTTGGGCTTTTTTCGTCAATTATCTCTAAGGAAAATCAATCAGTTTTCGAGGTCAAAAGATGTTTGGATAATGTTATAAACTCAAATTTAACCGGATTTTTTTATTAATTTTTCAGTTTCATCGTAAATAAACCCAACTTTTCACGTGGAAAGTGATCATATAAGCATGTGGAAATGTAAGGATATTTCTGTAAATCACTATTCTCGTTTGAATGTGCACTGACATTAGAAATTATATACTAGACTTATGACACAAAAATAAAACGTTTGGAGACTGTTTGTTAGAAAAGTTTACTTGAGATATATGGTGCTCCTGTGTGACAGTAACTTACAGATTTGTTCTTAAATATTTATTCCAACGGGAAAAAAAATTATATTCATACATTTCATTATTATGCGGTCTATTTTAGCCATTTAGGCAAATGATGAGATGAATGGTAACAATTCAAAGTATCTTATTAAAGTGAAGCATACTGCTAACACTTTTACAAATTTTCCTACAAACAAATTTTCCTTATTCATATACCCAGCAGTTTGATTACTATTAATTGTTTTAGCAGGTCCCTTATGTACATATTACGTAAGGTCCATTATACGTACATGTTTTCTATATATTGAATATTAACCGAGATATTTCCATATTTTAGTTTTCGGCCCACTGTAAACCGCCACTCCTATTCATGTCATATTAACAATAAGATGTTATGTCATGGAGCAATTCATTTCAAAGTAAAATACCAAATAAGTATATCATTGATCTTTTATATTGTGAGATGAATGTAAATACTTTGTGTGATGAGTCATCAACTAAGATTTTCCGTTTATTATTCGAAAATGTTTATTTGATCTATACTATACTCCATATTTAACGATTTCATTCAACACTCGCCAGCAAGATGGCGGAACAAGTAATCAATGTGCTTAACTTATTGTCTAGAATAAGCTAATTTAAAACTGTCAAAGGTTCTCCGAGAGAGCATTTAAATGAAGCTATAACTCTTCTTCAACAAATCCACAATGATTTACAAGAAGATATCAAGATTTCAAATGCTGAATCACAACGTGCCGAAATTAAGGTTAGTCGACCCTTGTATTCTGACATGTTAAAATCCAAAACCAAACATAATGCAGACGAATCGCACAAATTAATCATTAAAAGCGATAAAAATATTCCTGTTGAAGATTTAAAACAACAATTTAAAAATTCTATTGATCCACAAGCATTAAAAGTTGGTTTAAAAAATTTGAAATGCTCTAAAAAAGGGTTTTTAATTATCGAATCTAACAAGAAAGACATTGAAATCATTTCAACGGAACTAACTAAAAAATGTAAAGACATGACATTGAAATCATTTCAACGGAACTAACTAAAAAATGTAAAGACATAAATGTTTAAAAAATTAAGAAATTAAACCCAACCATAATAATAAAGAATATACCCGAAGAAATAAATAAGGATAACCTAATTTCGGCATTACACAACCAAAACGAAGAATTAGAAATTCAAACAGCTGACTTGAAATTAATAAAAATATTCCACTCTAAAGAAAAAGGACAAGAGCGAAATGCAATTATAGAAACCACCCCAAACGCAAGAACGAAGCTACAAAAAGGAAGACTGAAGCTGGGCTTCTCCATGTGCAGAGCAGAAGATTTTCTGTCAGTGAGGCGCTGCAGAAAATGTTCACGTTTACATCATGTCACCCACAAATGTGAAAGCAAGGTTCAAGTTTGCGGAAACTGCTGTGGCGAACATGACTACAGTGAGTGTACATCGACTGAACTGAAATGCACCAACTGCCTTAGCTACAACAAGTACGCTAAGCCCCATCAGCGAGTTGACATCAAACATTACTCTCTCAGCAAGGTATGCCCTTCCTATCAAGCAGCTATCAAAAGGCTCATAGATAACACTAGATATACAGTTACCGACTCATCATGAATTTAACAATACATTTACATAATTACTACATCCATCCATATAAACCTATTTATACATATCTTTCTGTTTTAATTCCACAACTGCTTCTACCAAAAATATTATTTTTCCTGGTGAATATTTTAGCACAGTATCAAGTTTCATTGTGCGTTACCATAGTTACACTAACCTCAACCATAACATATGTTTTATTTATAGTAACCCACAACGACACCCTTAATCATATGATTATTCTACATCAATATCATATTCTCGAATATACATATGGAACTAAATACAATAACACATTTGTAAAATATGAATTTCCAACAATTTAAAGAAAATAAGTGGTTAAATATAGCTCAACTGAATTTACATCATGCCATAGACGCTACAGTAGTAATTAATGAATTTATTTTCGGAAAGCAAATAGATATTTTAGTGATGCAAGAGCCATACTGTTATGGGAATGACATAAACAGAATACTTGAAATATAAATCTTTTTATAAAATAGATACCAAGGCTCCCAGAGCTGGAATAGTAATAGCTAATCGTAATTTTGACTGTATACTATTAGAAAAATACTCTAATAGAGATTTAGTAGCGGTTCAAATTATTTACAAACATGTTTGCTTTATCATTGTCAGTGCTTACTTTGATATCACATATGATTTAGACAACAACTTGTCTAGCGTGTTAGCTATATTAACTGACTTTAGAGATCAAAAAATATTATTTGGTATTGATAGCAATTGTCGATTGAAACTATGGTTTGACAAAATAACTAATACTCGAGGTAGGCAACTAGAAAACTTTATAATAATAAATAACCTTCATATTGTAAATATTGATTTAGATAAGCCAACTTTTGATGGTGCTCCTGGACAAAGTAATATAGACATAACACTGTCCACAGGGTCTTTGGTACCATTTATAACTAATTGGACAATATTAGATCATGAAAATTTTTCTGATCATAGAACTTTACTATATAAAATCAATATGGATACATATAATACTACATTACATAACCAGAAACTAATCTTTAACACAAGAAATGCTGACTGGGATAATTTCAAAAATACTTTGAAAAATGAGTTGTGTAAAATGTTCGGTATCGATAATAATGACGGAAAAAATATTGATAAATACATTTCAGAAATAATATACGAATATAATTGCGAAAGTATCATTGAAAAATTTTTTAATGTACTAAACAAATCTAGTAATAAGTCATTTGTAAAATTTCATAAAAGAAAACGCTTATATAACAAAAACAAAATTAAAAAGTTTGCACCATGGTGGAATGATGGACTATCAAAACTTAGGAAGGAAACCAATAGGCTACGTAGATTATTCCAAAAACCTCATTTAAACGCTGATCAAAGACAAGAAAGAAGATTAATATATATTGATAAAAAACGTGAATATATAAAAGAAATTAGATCTGCAAAATTTCAATCATGGAAGGAATATTGTTCCTCAATAGACATGGACATGGGCTTATAAATTTGCAGCTAACAAATAAAATATCCATTAAATGTTGAAACTATAAAGAAATCTGACGGCACGTATACCAAAACCCTCAAGGATACATTAGAATATATAATAAATAATATTGTGGTCGAAGATAATCGATCCACGGATAATACCTTTAACAGAGAAATTCGAATGAAACAAACACATTTATTAAATACTGAAGACATTCCGTTGACAGAAAAAGAATTATATGACATAATAAATAATCTTAATAAAAACACATCACCTGGTATAGACGGAATAACTACTCAAATTTTCCAAACTGTAGCCCAAGAGTATAAGGAATTCATTACAACAATATATCGTATGAGTTTCCAATATTCTATATTTCCAAAAATATGGAAGACATCGAAAATGATTTTGCTAAGAAAGCAAGGTAAACAAAAAAATGACATTGCTTCTTTAAGGCCAATAAGCCTAATAAACACAGGAGGAAAAATATTAGAGAAAATTATAAATAACCGCCTATCGCATTATTTATACTCCAACAGTTTGATGAGCGAGCATCAATTTGGATTTACTCCCCAAAAAGGTCCTATAGAAGCTATAAATAATACAGTAAATTTTATAAAAGCATCTCAAGAAAAATTCCAGAATTCATTACTAGTTTCGCTTGATATCCACGGGGCATTCGATCACGCATGGGCCCCATCAATATTAAATTCATTAAGAGAAAAACGATGCCCAAAAAATATTTTTTATTTAGTAGCCAATTATTTAAGAAATAGAGTAATAATTCTAGAAACCAACAATTACTCCATGAGTAAAATACAAACTGTAGGAACACCTCAAGGATCAGCCTGTTCCCCTCTTTTATGGAACTTAATCGTGGATCAATTATTACAAATACCACTACCTCCCAACTGTAAAATCATAGCATTTGCTGATGATATCATTTTATTAGTAACATCAATGGATTTCAAACAGCTGGAACTTGATACAAATAAAGTTTTGAAGGAAATTAATGGTTGGGCCTTAAATAATAAACTAACATTTAATCTAGGGAAATGTAAATATATAATTTTCTCCAGAAAAATAAATAGAAATATTCCTGAATTAAAAATTATTATTGACAATTATAAAATAAATTCTGTCCAATCATTAAAATATTTAGGAATAATAATTGATAATAAATTTAGGTGGAATCATCATATAGAATATTTACAAAATAAATTATTAAAATTAATTAATTCGTTATCAATTGCAGCTAAATCAACATGGGGGCTCCAATCTGGAGCATTAAGTGTAATTTACAAAGGAGCTATTTTACCGGCATTAACCTATGTAATACCAATATGGAAAACGGGCTTAAATAAGAAATATAATGTTAAAAAGCTCGAGAGGGTTCAAAGACTCATTGGAATTAACCCTCCGTCGGGCGCGTGATCTCTCAGATACACGGTTTCTAGAAAAATATTTGCCACTCCTCCTAGCAAAGAGTGATGGTGTAGTGCTTCCAGTTATGTGGTTTATAGGACCCCCCCTCAAGGTATGTTGTGTCACTGTGTTTGATGGAGTCGTGTGTTTCACCTGCCCTTCAGTTTAATCTCCTAGATACCACGCGCCCGATCTCGTAAGATTTTTTGAAATCTGTATTTCATAAATATATACATCAATTAACTTTCTCTTTATTAAATGGAACCATATAAACCAATATTTCTATTATTTTGCTCATGCATGAGCTTTCAGAAGAATTTATTCAAGAAAATGTTGTATGACGCAGTGACAACAGTAGACGTTTACCAACCGAACTATGGACGTAACTTGATGAGTACAGATACTCATTGGACCATACATTGACCTCAAGTACAGAACAGCATAAAAAAAGTCCCTCCACTACAACGAACTAAAGCAAATGATGAACCAAGCAAAACTGAAAAGAAATGTCGGTTTACTCATTATTCTTGTGAGATTTGCAAAACCAAAAATTGTTTACAACATAGTTCCACGCCTTGTCCTAATTGTAATGCAGCTCTGCAAAAGAGATAATAATTAAACTGGTATTTTTAAAAGGATTGGTACATTAAAATTTAGATGATTTTTAATAAGTCTTATCTAAAAGTGATTTCGTGCTACTTATTTTTGAATGAAGTTTTATTTAGATATTTTGTTTATATTGTTCACAAACTGAAATGAATTATGAATAATTAAGACATGTGCATTTAAACTATTTCTTTTGGTATTTGTATGTTTTAATTATATTTTAAAAATTATCGTCCACGGTTTTAATAACAATGAATCTATAACCAACTTGGTTATATTATCTACCATGATTTTTTTTATTATAGTACGTGTCAATTTTGAAAATTATTTACTTCATTTAAACAAATACTTCCTCAGACATGATTTCTAATTACACACTGAATATTTTAGTGCAAAATATATATTAAAAAACTGTATTTCCGTAAAAACGGTTGAGGTTGTATCTCTGAGATACACGCGCCCGAAGGCGAAATATTTTTGACGCGCCCGACCGACGGTTAAAATAATAAAATGATATCGCACTATTTCATTTGAAGCTACATGTGTCTTGTCCAATTTGGTCCCTATTACTATAATAGCGGAAGAATATACAGGCAGATATAAAATACTAAAACTACACCAAACTACTAATAAAATAACAGCAGACGAAGTAGAATACCTGGTACCTTACATGAATTGGACACATCCTGGATTAACACCCGACATTGTAATTATTACTGAAAATACAAATCACTCATACCAGTATACAATTTACACAGATGGTAGCAAAGATGGACAGGACACAGGCGCTGTCTTTATCATTTTTGTAGGAAATAAAACTGATGATATTATAAAATGTAAACAATTTAAATTAGGCCACCATTGTACTAATAACCAAGCAGAAATTATTGCCGTCTTACAGGCTCTAAAATATGTAAATGAAATGGTCTTGCCACCAAACACTTACATTCTACTAAACACAGACAGTCAAATGCTTTTACACAAACTAGACAACATGACAAACCACGTCGAACATATAGAACAAATACGCCATAATATAACACAATTAAAAAACAGACTGACTTTCATTCACTTCAAATGGGTCAAAGCACACGCAGGAATTATGGGCAATGAAATAGTCGATATCCACGCTTAATAAATAAATAAAGCGCCTCTAAAAGTAGTGAAGAGGCAATTTTCAATAAAATTACTCCGACTGTGTTAAAATCTTTACTAAGAGAAAAAAGTATGAATTTGTGGCAACAGAGATGGAATCATACAGATAAAGGATCACATCTAAAATTATATATACCAGTTTTAAAAACCAATACCCCACTATCCCAACATACATTTTATCTCACACAAATACTAACAGGACACGGTAATACAAACTCTTACTTATACAGATTCAAACTTACTGACTCAAATACTTGTAAATGCGACAGTTACACTGAACAGACATTCACCCACCTTATTTATGAATGTAGACTGACTCAAAACATACGAAGACAGTTAAAGACTTTTATTCCCGGATGGCCTATCAGTCCTGATATTTTATTTTCAAAACACATACATTTATTAAAAGAAATATCTTACAATATCCTTAAGCTGAGAGAGGACAAAATAATATAAAATTAATATTATGTAATTTTATTGGTTATTTAATTGTACTATTTAATATTTTTTGTTTATTTTATTAAGTTTAATTTTTATAATCTTATTTACATTTAATATGTATATATATTATTATATAAAAAATGTTAAAATTTTGGCAATATCCACATATAATGCAAATATGCATGGGATGTGCAGAAAATAAAATCCCTCCACATAGGGTTACTAGAGGAAATAAATAAAAAAAAAAAAAAAGATCGTAATTGTTATTAACTGAAATCGGACCTATAATATTGGGGTTTTAGAGGAGGAGTTTCGAAAATTCAACATATCATTATTATCAGTCGTATCGGAAAATGTTATAGAGCCAATCTTGTTAAACTATATGTTGGACATTCTACACTTACTCCTTATGGGTTTAGTATTAACTAAAGTATTAAGGGACTTAATCGTACTTTCTTATTTTCTGCTGCCAGTAACCCCCCCCCTCTACTCATAAGATTTTTACATGTAAGTAGATAATATATATATTGAGATGAGATCACAAGTAAGACTTAGTAGCAAGCACATGGGAAATCTACGTAGCTTATGCAGCTCCTGCGTGACGGACTTTTCTTTCATAAGAGTAGGGAGAATCATATGACATTATTATATAACTCTCAATCAATAGCGGGCTCGACTCGCCATAATCAATCGGTGGACAGGTATTGACTTCGCTATGGAGGAAGAGTTTTAGGTCAATGACCAATAAAGAATAATCAACGCCCAACGTGTGCCGGCCCCGGCGTTCTATGGAACGGAGGGAATAAGATTAAAGCAAAAGCACATCAAAACAAAGTGTATAACAGTATACCATGATTTGAAAATGGAATGCCATTGGACCACTCTTAGTAGTGTGGATGAATAACTCGGGCACAACACACGTCATCAGCAAATTCTAGATATATTGGCTTTATACGGCTGGTGATGACTCCTTATCTTTTCTGTCGTGAATCTCTGCTGAAATGATGTATAATGTTTTACCAGTTGATGTCTTATAATAATAGTAATAATAATCATGTATTCAATTTTTACGTAAAACTTACGCGAAATTTATTAGATGGAAGCCAAGAAAAAGGTTCACCTTCCATACTTATGCAACTTCTTAAATCAGACTGTTTCTTGTGTTTTTACAAAGTGTCAGTTTATTGTACATGCCTTTCCTTTGGTGAATTTGGGGAGTTTGCAGTGAGCCCTAATTCACAGGATTTTTGTTTTTCTGCCAAATTCAATAAGCTCTCTGAAGATTCTAAAATATAAATGTGCCAATTTGCTTTACCAAATAGCAGAACTGCCATCACTTTCCAAATTAAATGCATTTACATTACGTATCCAAAATAAATTCAATATCAGTAATCTTAGCCCTACTAATAATGTAAGTGTCACGCGTAGTTGAGCATATGCCAAAATAAGTTTTAATTCTTCCGTCACTTATGATCTCGTTAGAATCTCATTTTCAAGACATTTTGGATTTACTCTTATACTGAAAAGTGTTTAAGGAGTTAAATTAGTGGTTAGTGAATTAAATAAATTTTGTATTAACCACCCCAAATTTATCTCAGCTAAGTGCCGTTCAATATAAGTAATAATATTACATTCTAATGGAAATTAAAATTTAAAAAACACAGTTATTGTTTCTAAAATAAACACAAGAAATTATTTTATTCATATAAAATAATATTAAATGTATCTAAATTATTTCAACGTCTTCTCCGACCATTAAACACCGTAAGCAATAAGTTGTACCAATATGTTTTCTTTATAAGCAGTGAAAGAGACAAAGTAAAGTGAACAAAGAAGAGTTGCTTTTTAAATAGTGAACCTCTTTTAAGACTCTTAAATTTCAAATGACTTATACTTTCATTTAATTATTAATTAAGGAAATTAAAGGGTTCCCTTTGGAGAGAAAATAAAGTCTACTTAGTGTAACATAATGAAGTCCCCCGTTGAAGAAAACGTTTGAACGTTTTTAATTATTTTCAACTTGGATCTCACTTTAGAAAATTGAGGGTTTAGAAGGAAATTCTGTTTACAAGCTAGAAGTTTGTTCTCGGACACCGACTTTAATAAAGAGAAAATAAGTGGTAAATGTTGGAAAGAGCATTGAAAGCTACTTTTAAAAGTTTTAAAATTATTCATGCCTTTACAGTTTTAAATAATTCTATAATGATTAAAGTTGATTCTTTGATTTTCAGAAAGTTATTACTTTCAAATTTCCTTTTGATTAGGCGTAAATCAGGGATAACAACATAGTAAATACCTAAAAGGTCCCAAGACACTAACCTGAGAAAAACGTGTTTGGCAAAACGCACTGGATAACAGCTGTAATGTAAGTGAGGAGATGCTGATTAACTCTGCTGCGAGGGGAGGAGGCTATCTCTAAATCCCAAAATGGCCTTAGGGCAGTGTTTTGACAAGTAATGGCCTAAATTAGTTTGAGGCAGCCTCTGTAGTAACCGCGCATGTTCGAGCCCATAAACCTGGGATTATGTCAAACACCTTTACATGCTAGTAGCTACTAGCATTCAACTAACTTATACTAGTGTCAGTGTGAATCTGAGCCTTTATGCGAACATTATAATGGGTCATTCTACTATATAACTCTTGTACATAATCGTGTGAACACTATAAAAGTTGCGTAAACTAAGCAGATTTCCAACACTCAATTAATCTCACCATATATTTTCTATTTTTAAGTTAAAATCCAATGAGTTGACCGGAGGATGAATTCAAGAAAGTACGAATAAATTGCATAATATTTAAGTGGCGAAAATATCTATAGAACAAGAATTA
This sequence comes from Riptortus pedestris, assembly GCA_019009955.1. Taxonomy (NCBI): domain Eukaryota; kingdom Metazoa; phylum Arthropoda; class Insecta; order Hemiptera; family Alydidae; genus Riptortus; species Riptortus pedestris. The sequence goes on along the minus strand of CM032228.1, from coordinate 125,387,601 downwards.
TAGAGCATCAATAGATTAACAAGATTCGTTCCTTAATGTTTTTCGATACGACTCATAAGAACGGATATATCTGAAATTTTCGAATTCTCCCTTCTAAACTCCCCTGTTTCCATTAAGCCATTAACGACCATGGACTTTAGTGTTGGCTGGCACGGTTATATATTGAGTATGGCATAGGTAAAATCAAAATTTTCATGTAAAGGACTTAAAATTTTAATTAATTACCTCATCACACGTGCCGCACAAAGTAAAAGTTCAATAAAAAGAATAGAGAATGATTTAAGAGCTTACTGTTAATATGGCATGAGTTGTAGTGGAGGCTACTGAAGGCTGGATACTGAATAATGTAAAGAGCTGGGATATAATATACATCTCACCGAGACGGGGAGTCTTGTGCCTTTGCTTCTGGTTTTAGCAGATTTCTCCTAAAATAATTCAGCTATTGAGGTCGTACTCATGACGCGATTTTCGAAAATTTTCTTCAAATGTCCATCGATTCTACCTAGGAGGTGACGTAAATGAGATCCGTTCAAAACTGTATATATATATATATGTGTGTGTGTGTGTGTGTGTGTGTGTGTCTGTATCTGTGTGTCTGTTACCGCTCTAGCGGTCGCAATTGTTGTTTAATCGTCGACGATTTGTCAACGACAAATCTAAATTCAGTCGTTTTATTTAAAAAAGAAGATCAAATTCGTTAACGGCTGAAATCGGACGAGGGGAGGGGGGTTTAGAGGGAAGGAATTTCGAAAATTCGAAATATCTCCGTAACTATAAGTCGAACCGAAAAATTATATAGAAACAATCTTATTGTAAATAAAATTTACTATAAATATTGTGACATACATATTTTCCATATAATAAGTATTAACCAAGATATTTGGATTTTATAGTTTCACGCTTTAGGTAAACCCCACTCCTACTAGTGTCATATTGATAATAAACTGTTACATCATGACCCACTTTATTACAAGGCTAAATATTGTTTTCTACAAAGCTTTATTTATACGAGATACAAACAAATACGTTGTGTTGTTCCTCCATTACTTTTGTTCTTGGATTACTAAAATATGAGTTTTTGAGATAAAAAAATTTCTGATTCGTTTCAAATTACTCCACTATCAACAGTAAATAGTTTTGAATAAAATTAATATGTTATATTCAGGTATATTTCATTAATTGTTCATCTTTCCGGTCTAGAATAATTTCTATTTGTTTGCAATTCAGACGTTTTCCGTTGTAGATAAGACATTATTAACTTGTAAATAGACTTATTGATTTCTTATTATTTATTCCCTTAACATTCACAGTGATGTTAGCAGTATGTAGATGTTTATCTGTTGTAAACCTTCCCATGGGAAATTTGCTTAGTTTGCTTAGCCCCTGCGTGACGGACTTCATTGGCCATCAGTATGAGGGACTTCTGGTCAGTCATTTGAGCCTTGAACACAATTAGATGGGGGTTTACAACTCCAATTGCGTCTCCTAGGAATAATCTAGGTAAGAGCTCTGGAAGAAATCTAGGTGTAGCCTAGCGTTCATCAATGTCGTCATCAGGAAGAATAACTTCTGCAACATTATATTCAGTCTAACCAAATATGCCTTCAACTTATCATTATTAAATTTATACTAGAAGTTAAGTAACGAATTCTTCTATCTTCTTCTAACTGTGTACTATATTTACACACGTAGGACATAAATTATTCGGTAATGAGTAAGGCGTCACCACCTTAACTGCGCCCCACGAGATTCCTTTTGATACACAAATCTAATTAGTTTAAGCTTATGCATTTTTAGGGAAAAAACGTTGGCAGCGCAAAGAAGAAAACTCATTGTCACCTCTAGACTCACCATTTCTTTTTCATAATAATATACATATTTTTACGTTCTATTACAAAACCAGTAATAAAAGTTCTTAATAAGAGTTCTTTTGGATTGCAAAATAAACACACACACAAGTTTCACAGTTTAACACTGCACAATTTATTTCACAATGCACAATACTCTTGGTTAATTATTACTACTCACAGAATTACACTGATAGTGGCACTGTTCTTCAGGTAACACAGTCTAATAATTCACTCACGGCATATAATATACTGCAGTAGCCTTTAAGACAGGTTAAGTGACAGTTAAGAGACATTCACCAAGTTAGTTTTTCTCAAAATGAAATGTCATTAGAGGCTAATGCCTTGTACGTCATCTCAGAAGTTTTTCAAGACTTCAGAATAATGTTCCCTCGAAGGTGTTCATATGCTTTAAGGTTTACGTCCTTTCTTCGATATCTATAAACCCATATAAATTCCAATAGATCTCATATTTGTGATCAGGATACAATCGATTTACATATGAAGAAATGTTTTGTAAATAGCATCATTAGCACTACCTTAATAGCTTATCTTCTTTACGATAAAACGGTCAACCTATTATTTTATTCGATCTCATGATAATATTAATTCTTTCATTTATATTTTACACATTTCCTCACCATTCATAGTAGTGAGCTGCATCAATTAATCGGCTGCCAAGGAGTTACAATAGTTATGAAACTGCTTTCTGAGCTAAGAAGTGAAATTATATACTCCGAGTTGGTATTCTGGCTGGTGTAAGTGACTTATAATGTAGGATGAAAGAATTGGCTACGCTTCCAATGTAAATATTTATTAAAATGGCACAGACAAAGTCTAGTTCTAAGGGGCGTCACGGCAACATCCAGGCACTGATGATGATGCACTGCATCGAAAGAGCTCTGTCCGTTTAATAAATTGTTACAGTGGAAGCGTAGCCATTACTCTCATCTACCTACATTAAAATTATAAACAATTTATATTTTACCAGCTATAGTTATGGAATCCATGTGTTTTTTTTTAAGTTATATATAAAATATTAAAACAAGTTTGCAGGCAGCATTAGGAAGCTTGTTAAAATAAAAAAAAAAATTACATAGGATGAACAGATAGTAGGGACTTTCATATACATATGAATTTTAATTGGTTCAATTTCCATGTGAATGCAGGAACATAATGTGATGAATAACTTTGTATTCACTTCTCTTTAAAGAGTTTTCTCTTTTTTCCTTTTTTTTTTAAATCTCATCTCGCAAATTCTTGGCATTTGGGTATAAATTGCCTTTAGTGTTTGCCAAATTCATTTCTTGTTCACTTCCATCAGTATATATATTGAAACGACATAAAAACTGTTGGCTTTGGTGTTTGTTTGTACCTCTTCACTCCCTAACTACAGAACCAAAATTTATGAATCTAACCCAACTTAGACTTTCAGCTATACTAATATTATCAGAGACAAACAGGAGTGGGTGTTATAAGAGAGGCCTGAAATTAAAATTTCGTTTCCTATTGATTTTTCGAGAGGCACGGACATAACTAATATTGTTATTTTGAATAATTTTGTTTATGTGCACTTTTGTCGTATAACAAATTATAATCGAGATATATACTAAAAACTACAGTGTGAATCAAAAATTTCATTGGGCACTGACGATTGAACCGAGCTTAACATAACTCGGTTCGTGAAAAAGCATTAACTCTTCCATGATTATGTGAGTTTATATCAATGAGTTTTCGATTATATGCATCCTATAGCCGTAAAATGAAAAAATCTTTGTTTCAGAAGTGGCACTTTTTTTTTTAAAAAATGTTGTAAAAGTTAAAGCCAACAAAATTATCATTTAAACAAGTCTACGGAAAAAGAAATGGATTCCTTAAAAAGAAAAAAAGTAGTTAAAACGAAAAAACTCAAAAGTATGCTTGAATGAATCCAAAGAATGTTTACGGTACAATGTTAGAAACAGTGTGGGTGGAAGATACCAGGGAAGAATCATCGGCCAACATGTTTTTGATAAAACATTGAATGGCCACTGTCTTCAAATGCTTCCTAAATAAAGAATTTCTACATTAAGTAGAAGACATACCCCGGATGCAAAGAAATGAAATGTGGCTGCAGCTTGACGGATTTCGTTTCCACTTCTCAATCAATACTCGATCCAACAATTACAGAAATCTTTTCCCAACAAAGTATCTGTCGCAGCTTGCACATTAAGTGACCACACAGGTCACCCTATCTGACAGTAATGGATTATTTTCTATGTAGGAGGGTCAAAGGCATCGTCTACCAGAACAGGTTTTAGAATATTGAAGACAAGAAAAATAAAATCAGATTTGCGATAAATTCAAGTTCAGTAGCAGAAATAGAAGTGCCAAAAGGGATTTCAAATGCCGCCTTTAGAAAAGATTAAATGAGGAAGGCCGCATTTTCGAACATTTGTAAGTACTAGCTGTAAATATTGTATTGCAAAGAAAAAAGTGGTTTCTCTGTTTTTACATTAAGCTATGCAGATGGAAAAATGTATTCCTTAAACATATAATTACGACGTAATTAGTTTAAAATAAATTATTTCTAAGAACGTATTTTGTTATGCTGACGGTCTTTGAAGTAAACTTTTTTTTTTTTTTTGGATCCATTCAAGAATACTTTTGAATTATTTCGTTTAAAATACTTTTTTTTTATTACATAATCCATTCTTTTCCCCGTATTCTTGTTTCAAAGATAATTTTGTTGAATACAACTTTTATGTCACAGCATTTGTGAATTCAATGCGCAGTTTCTGAAGTGAAGATTTGTGCATTTATAGCTAAAGGATGCGTCAAATCGAAAAATTCAATATCATAAACTCGTTACAGAAATTTATTTTCTTCAAGAATCCATCATAAAAAGTGTATCATTCCATTGGAAATTCCAAAGATATGGTCGTTGGAGAAGGTTACGAGGTTGAATATGGACTGAAAAGATACTTCAGGGGTCGTAATTATTTCACACCAAGCCTCAGCTATTTACACTAATACAATTGGCGATTTTAAGGGGGGGGGTAGCATAGGAACTTGGGACACCCTGAATGTCAAGTATCTTTGCTAGTATATATACATAATTGTTACGCCCGCCTGCACATAGAATTAGTTTTCTAAATTTTGAAATTATTATATTCATTTTTATCGTACAACGAAGTATATACGAGATATTTGCTGAAAACTATAGTGGGAGTCAACAATTTTATTAGTACTCATTAAAGATTTTTTAATACAGGCATATTATGACAAAATATGTTATAGTTTTAGACTTATATTATAGCTCTAAGTATGATTTGTATTAGTGAGGTTATAAATCTCAGCCCCCACCTCATTTGTTATTTATACTCCCTAATTTAATTTCCAATAGAAATGTAGACTATTAGAGCATTTCAGCTATTTAATTTTTATAATGTATTATTTAAAAAAGGCGTGCTGAATTAGCACATATTGTGATCGCGGAAGTTTTGAGGAATCAAACTCTTTAATTCTAGATCTAGTAGATACACATCTTATTTTCTCCTATATAATAACGTTATTGAAATAACTATGTACTATCTATAACTTTTTAACGTAACATGGTAATGTCATTATGAAAACAGACAATTTGTGTTTAAACTCAATACGATTGTTTAAAATGTTCCTAACATTGATAAAACATTACACCCTGATGGAAAGTGTAATTGTGTACATTGAAGCCTTGTTACAAAAATACCAACATTATTCAGTCAACAATGATATCCCGGTTAATGCCGTGTACCTTAGCTAGCATATATATAAATATATATATATATATATATATATATATATATATATATATACATCAACGTACTATTGTATTAAAAGCATGCTCTGCAAATATTTTAAAAGCATTATTATATTTTAAAAATAACTTGTATTCTTCCATTGGTTATTTGCCTTTTTGTTGATCAAAGTCTTGAGTTTTTGTCGTTCGTTAGTCACTATATATATATATACCTCTTCATCTTAACTCCAGATAAACTGTTAACTATTGGCATACTAAAATGTAGTGGATTCATATCATTGCCACGTTAAGTCTTTACTCTAGCACATTGAAAAATTTATTATACGTCTTCTCTATAATTTCGCCTTTAGTTCGTTATTTGTATCTATATATCATTTGAGTGATATCATTTGCTACAGATCATATCCCGACGATTAGTCTGATTAAGAGGTAGAACCTAAAATCTTGGGCTCATTACACGGTTTTCAACCGAATGCGTTGAATATTAAGTGCGCTAAAATGAGTGTTTAGACAAATAAATACATAATAATAATAAATACATAGATGAATAAATACATGATTGAGTGAGTGTGAGGGTGTTATCGGTTTACTAGCTGTGATTTTTAATTGTTCGTTTGCAAAGTCGATGCCTAAACATTTATTGTGAAAAGAAGAGTGGAGGGGGGGGGGAGGGTGTTAAAGAGGAGTTCTACAAAAAATCGTATATAATTCCCTTATTAACAAAGCATAGCCATCCAATTTTCTTATACAATTTTTCTGTTCCCCACCATCAGCCAAGTAATTATTTTCTAAAAAAAATATTTAAATCGAAAGACATGAATTAAAAAGTTATTAAAGATGTAAGTTTTCTTAATAAGCTTCCTTTAAAGTTAGGATTTGTTTAACACAAAAAAACCGTCTTTCCTCATTTATGCGGTTTAGACGGTATCTGAAATCACTTTCGGCGCTGTGTATTTCTGCTACTGAAATTGAATTTATTGTCATTAAGCTAATCTTGTTTTTCATGTCTTCAATATCCTGTGACTTATTCTTGTAAAAGATAGATACTAGAAAAGTAACAATTATTTTTTTTCTTCCTGTTCTTCTCGCCTCAAATTTATAACAAGACAAATATAACACGAAATGTTGTATTCCCAGCTGAAATACCACCTTATTGATGCTGTAGTACTTTTCCTACGTGAGATATACTGATAAATATGTGAGGAAGTTTTAGTTAACATTAAATGCTCTGGAGGCGTCTATTTTTATTTGGACATTGGCACACTTGGTATTTATTCCTTTAATGTGAAACGAAAGACTCGAGTGGTTTGGAATTCAGGATATACAGCCTGTTGTCCTACACTTGGCGACTCTATTGAACAAGAGCTATTGATTCGACAGATCGGTGACCAAAATGTGAGAAAATCACTTATTGAAATAATTAAATATAATTGTTGTTTGTAATAGAATCAATTAAGCTACCAAAAAAGACCACTTTCATTTTAAATGGTGAACAATAATTGAAAATGTAACTCATTTTGATGAATAATATCGATTACTAAATGAGAAAGGACGTATATACTTTTTGTTCATTACTCGTGCGTTAGTCAGATTTTAATTAAATTATTTTCTAATTGGAAACTTCGGCAAAAAAATATTAATGCACTTCGGTTAATGAAAGGGTGAATATTTATTTTCTCGCCCTCAAATGCGAGTATAATTTATATTGATGAAATTGGTGAGGATATGCTTCATTAATTTTATAAATGACGTTGATATATTATTCTACCAAGAACCTCCTGGAAGATCCAACAAAATCAAAGGGAACGTATTCAAACAAATCTTTAATTTGTTTTGGGGTTTCTTTAATTAAACCACTATTGAAGCATTAACTATTGACTGTGTAGTCATATTCATGTTGTGTTACCTTTAACCTTTACCGGGATTATGTGAGTGCAGAAGCATGTATGTGTTCTACTGTGAACCAAAACATTTAGAAGAAATGCTACGTTCAATATGTTACTCGTCCTTAATGGGTGGAAATAATTGGTTACCCATTTAGAGATAAAGACTAATTTACTGACTGAATAAACTTTTTTTTTATCATAAGAAGTTATGGGTATCCTGTAAGATTTGCAAGGTTATAAGATATTAGTTCCTATTTGTGGTTTCGTAGACTTCTTCGCTGGGCTGGATGTACATATTCTCCAAAACGGCTCCAGTATGTCTGCTCCAGTAGTTCCCATTTGTTTAAATTTCAAGACCTAAAAACAATTCTCATTGTTCTAGGTCGATAAGAAACCCAAATTCACATTATATTTAACTGATTAAAAACAGGAATTCATAGCCACAACTTTACTTCAGATTTCTTATAGTTGGCCAAATCTGTACAACAAACATGTACTCCGCAAAGACCTCATAGACAATTTTAACTAAACTCAACTGGTAATCTGTTTTATATTTGAGGCAAATGAATGAAGTATTTGAAAAAAAAAAAACAATTTTAAGATAACACTCAAAATTAGTCATATTTAGTTAAACAATTTCGTTAAAATGGAAAATACGTCTTCTTAAAATCAGTTTGTTGAATTATATTAACGGAATCAGCTGTGAACATCACAAAACTTGTCAAGGGCTATTGGACTGGATCTCAAAACAAATATAATCCGATGTCTAAGTAAGAAATGACAGAAATGTTTTCTGTTCAAATGTTCATATATTTGACCTTTATATTTACAATACCTAAACACTCAGATCCACCACCCAGCTCATGACAGCATAAAACTTAATTGCTACATGAACAGGATTGTACATATGCATATTAGGAAGGAAGATTACTGTATAGTATAAGGAAAATAAAAGGTATAGCGAGAGGAAAAGATAATAAAGAATGCATTATAAACAACTACTGACGAAGAAGGATCACAGGAATGTTAGAACTATTTATACAAGTGAGCAACCGACAAGAATACGGGAAAACTGGTGTTTTCTACCAACAATTTATAGATATTTCCATTATAATTGAAGCTGTTTTAAAATCCCATGGATATAATGACGGATTTAAAAGCAATTCTAACAATTGAAAAACCTCTCAATGCATAAGAACGTGATTCGCCCAGAAGAATCAAATGGAGTCTACAGCCTCAAATGTGGTATAATACGTCATACATAGGTAGGAGAGAAAGAAAATTGAAAGGTTAAAAGGAAACCAATGAAAAAATAGGAAATCAGGATTTTACAACCACCTCAAGGTTGATAATCAATGACATGGACCTCATTGTTATAACACTCTGAAAGTGACTCCAAGAAACTAGCGGGGTCGAAACCATCAAAAGCCAGCGAATTCATTTCAGGTGTTCCTACCTTATACCAAAATATATTACAAGTTAATATTCCTGGTGATGACCGCTGTTGGAGCTATCCTTATGTGATGTGGTTGTTGGTCACTAAGGTTAATATAAAACTATTTCAGCTTACCGACGTTTCGGCGCGATTTATTATCTTTGTCAAGACGAACTGAATGTTTTACAAGATCTGAATACTGTAATGGAGTTAAATACTAAAAGAAATGTTCATAATATAAAATATAACTGAATCAACATTCTACAGTCTGATTTCGTTCATGAAATATCCCCGGCTCTCCTTCTCCAAAGAGCGTTTTACATTTTATATTATGGTCATTTCTTTTAGCATTTAACTCAATTGCAGTATTTAGATATAGTACAACATCTACAAAATTAATAAATTGCACCGAAATGTCGTCAAGCAAAAACAGTTTTATTTCAACTTCAGTGACTGAAAACCACATCATATAAGGATACTACAAGTAATTTGCATGGAAGAATGCTTTAGGTAACAATTAATTCCAATGAGTGAACTTCAATTGTGTGTTAGGTTTTTAATGTCAGTATGAGTTTGCTCGAAGCTCATAGTATATTGCATCTCCGTCACCCAAGCAGGGGGAAAGGATAGAAATAAGTCGACGAAAGAATAAGAAGCACCACACACCTCCAATCTTAAAAATTCTTTATTGACTTTAGAGTACATTCGGGGCAACCTGCCCCACGTTCAGTGCTAAAGAGGTATTCCCTATTCACACGGGATCTCTGGCAAGACTCGAAGCTCGGCCGGGTTGCGCCAAATTAACAAAACAGCCGTCTGTCATTGTGCTTTGGGCCTCAGAATTAAGTCTTACATGCTCCATAATATAGAAAAATCCACATTGACATATCTATAAACATGATGCTTTGAAAAAATAAATGGGACGTTTTTAGAAGCGTCCTACCGTTTATTCCACAAGACACTGCTATAATACATCGATTCTTCATAGTTCCCAGAAAGCTACAACTGTTAACCATGAGCCTTGCAAGTGGTCATTACTCAGTCTTAATATCACCGAAACAAAGACGTTCATCGCAACTATGCCACTCAATAATAATGAATTCTGATTATGTTTTATATTGACACTTTTGAATTTATTTTCGAATATCAATAATATTCTGTATTTTGTTATATAACTATTACAGGGGTCTGGTGGCCTTAGGAAGAAGGATAAATAAATAAATAACATAGAACAAAAGAGAATACAAACAAAATAATGTTCAACTAAATGAAATGCAAAACTTCAACATTTAGAATTTTAGAAAAAGAAGATTCCACAAAAAAAATAAAACAAGTGATACAGGGTCTCTTGTTTATACTGGTTGCAGACTGTACAGATGTGCTGAGTGTTTATCTTATAGGCAACGCCATTCAGGAAGAGACGAATCACGTCACTCGACGACAGTCTCAGCTGGATTTGGGCTCTCTTCTTCTCTAAAGGCACATCAAACTGGACTGACCTTTATTTTCGAATAAAGAGAGATTAATTATGAACTAGTTTACTCATATTCGTCAAGGCAAGTTACCAAAAGCTTGCATTGGTAATAAATATAAACAGAGGAAACAAAAAATATACATAAAGCCTAGAGATATATGGTATAGTGAAGCCTTGCATAAGAGAAACCTTTATTACTCAGTGTCGAAAGATTTCCTGAGTAAACCCCGGTTCCTTAGCTAATATATATATACGGAAACCTCAATTTTTGGATAGGAACAATGGTAATATGCAGACATTTCTTGAAAATCTCGTGACTACTACCTCTTTGCCTGAAATGTGAGGAGACCATAAGGGAATTCTCCTAAAATTTAATGATTATTGTTTCAGAATATGATCGGAATTACCAGATGTGTTTGTGGTTGCATCGCAATACAACATCTATTGTGTGTGTGGGTGTGTCTCTCCGTGTGAACTGATTTATTTATTTTAATATTACTACTGGTGATAAGAAAATAGTCGAAAAATTAACAAATTTGATCTTGTGTTCAAATCTACATGGGGTCGGAATTAGGGATTGGACATCATAAATTCCATTGTGTAATTAGCCCGTGGAATAGAAGCTCCCTTCATAATTTATGTTTCATTTATTCCAGGTCAAAGGGACACACGTTATTGTGTCCTTGCAGGGATGTCCCTGTACATTTAGAACTAGTTCAGGGTCAAATCTAAATATCCATTTCTGCAGACATTGTTTAATTCTGTGTATCATATTTACCTCTACTATTGTTTACTTCGAGTAAAAGCAGAGTTGTGTAATCATTTTAGTAAAACAGATGCCAAACAGCGAGATACATCATTTATATATTAAAAGTAGTATAAAAAGGGGGTTTCTGGCGCACTTTTCAAAATACCCTAAATCTCCAAAAAAATATCACGTTCTAATTTTAATAATTTCTCAAATAATCCCCGAAAATCCATAAAAATATAGATTTTTCTCATATTTTTTTAAAAATATATATAAAAAAATTTACGAAAATATATAAAAATAACTAAAATTTTATGATCTATTTATCTAAAACCTAAGGGGCTTTCTCGCACACTTTCAAAAATACCCTCCAAATGATCACGATCAAAAATACCCTCCAAATGATCACGATCAAAAATACCCTCCAAATGATCACGACCAAAAATACCCTCCAAATGATCACGACCAAAAATACCCCCCAAATGATCACGACCAAAAATACCCTCAAATGATCACGACCAAAAATACCCTCCAAATGATCACGACCAAAAATACCCTCCAAATGATCACGATCAAAAATACCCTCCAAATGATCACGACCAAAAATACCCTCCAAATGATCACGACCAAAAATACCCTCCAAATGATCACGACCAAAAATACCCTCCAAATGATCACGACCAAAAATACCCTCCAAATGATCACAATCAAAAATACCCTCCAAATGATCATGATCAAAAATTTGATAGACATTTGACAGTCGTGAAACGCGATTACTGAAAATTTTCAGGATTGTTAAAAAGATTGAAGGGTATCAATCCGATACCCATGGAAATTTTTGCAGTATCTAACAAACTTCGTTCCTAGGTTTAAGATAAATAGATCATAAAATTTTAGTAATTTTTATATAGGTTTAAGATAAATAGATCATAAAATTTTAGTTATTTTTATATATGTTCAATATATATATATATATATATATATATATATATATATATATATATATATATTTTAAAAAAAATATGAAAAAAACAATATTTTATGGATTTTTAGCGATTATTTGGAAATTAATAAAATTAGCACGTTAGCATTTTTGGGGGATTTAGGGTATTTTTGGTCGTGATCATTTGGAGGGTATTTTTGGTCGTGATCATTTGGACGGTATTTTTGGTCGTGATCATTTGGAGGCTATTTTTGGTCGTGATTGGTACTTATTGGTACAATCTCTTCTCAGACAAGTTTTATTTCCACATGAATAACACTAAAGTTAATGACACTAATGTTAAATCAAAATATATTTCCTAAATTATAAGAACCTTGTGAGGAGTTATTTTTATATTTTTACTTTATTGATGACACTAACATGAATCTGACCACGATCGGAACACCTTACCTCTTTTCGAGTGTGTGTAAATGGACTGATTGGTTAGAATGCATACTATACTTGTACTTGATGTGACTCCCAATCTAGGCATACTTTTTCTAAATTCATACTCATTCAACTTTTCGAATTTAACAATGTTATGTAACATACTTGAACATTAGAGAATTCATTCACGCTGTTCCTGGCAATGTTAAGTGATGGAACCTTTATATTCAAATTAAAGATACATACATATATAGGCCAAATTTACCCTTAACTGGCCAGGAACTCAAAAAATGACTTGAAATGAAAATTTGTCTTAAAACACATTATTTGCGTTCCTAATAAATAAAATATATAAGGTTTTACTTATTTTTTTTCTGAACAAAAATATTACATGGTGTCTTTAAGTACACCTTGGCCAGTTATCCTAAAACCTTAGTGGTGTCTTTAAGTACACTCTGGCCAATCACCGTAAATCAATGGTGGTGTCTGTAAGTTATGTTAATAAACTGAAATAGTTTCTAAAAATGTAATTAAATAATTTATTATGTAATAAAAGAAACGTGTTGTAAATAAAAAATAAGTACATTGTAAACAAAATATAAATCCGTCAAAAATATCATTAAACCTTCCATTCATTCAAGAAAACAGGGCCTTTTACTGGTGTTACTAAGTTTCACATTACATTTTCAGCATAAAGCAACCGTTTGATTTTGGTGACAGAGTCTGCACTTTCCTTTTGTAGTGAATACTTGTCAATGGTGCATTCCATCAAGTCTTGCTGCATTGGCTATGAGAGCTGCAGCAGTTCTTGGCTGCAATTGGTGGTGTCTAGCCCTTTTAGCTCACCGGTCCAGCAGAATATCCTCTGCAATGTGTATTCGAAATTTTTTTAAATACATTTTTTTTTTCAGGGTGTTCCTTTTGTGCAATAGCAATACGTTATTAACCACCAAATCCAGTTATTACCTGAAAATGTTCATGTATTATTTGTGGGAGCGGTAACCTGTTCTATAAAGTGCAACGAACATGTCACTAAGGTCAACACTTTGTTGTCATGCCATTTAATCGTGCTGATACACTTTTTGTTATCAACGTATTCTTTATAACATCATCTTCCCTCTTTCACCCTTAATATTGAAATGTTCCAATACTTCATTCATTTCAATTTGAAAATTTCCTTCATCCATTTTAGGCCATCCGTGGGCATTTTTTCCTTCATTGTCGCTTTTTTCTTCATCAGAAGTGATACTAAATTTTGGTAGCAAAGAGAAAAATCTTTTCACCTCGACTTTTATACGTATCTGTTAATTAAAATGGTAAAAGTAAGAAATAATATAAAATCATGCCCCTTGGGCAAATTTGTTGGTATTTAGCCAGGGTGAACTTAAGTACACCATCATTAAAATCCATGCTAAAACTCTATTTCTCTCCAGAATGGAAAATGAAACACATAGGAACTTAAATACAATCCTTTACAACTAATTCACCCATTTTGGTTCATATTTAAATCGAATAGCGTATGTTTTAATGAATTAGAAACTTCGCTGGCAACTAGTGTGAAGTAGGGTGGTAAACAATGATGATTTTCTTCAGTATATTGTTAGTAATGAGCTCCAATAACAATAAATGGACTTATGTCGCATATGCTCATGCTTGGGAGGTTACAGGGGTGTAGGCTGTGGCCCAAAAGGTGTAAGAATAGAAGCAGTTGCTCTCTGGGAGTGTTAAATATGAACGGTGTCTTTAAAGACACCTTGGCCAGTTAAGGGTTAATATAAAAAACAAAGGTGTAAAAGTCACTCTAGAGGATGATTCAAAGTAAAAAATAGTAGGAAAATATTAAAACGAATCATTCTAGTTAAAACCATTAGTAATAAAAAACGACTATTTAAATTTAAATGTGGGAGGGAGTAATAATTGAACTAGAACATTTTCTCATTACAAGAATCAGAAAAAATGAATACATAAAGGCGTATAATGAAATTCTAACTTATGTATGTATCATTTATTATACACGACGGGCATAGCATACGTTCAGATCTGGTGATTTCTATCAAATTTTATTTATTATGACCGACTACTCCCTACACTACAAATTGTTTTCTGTTGTTTACATTTATAATTAAAATGAATAACCAAGTTATATTAATTTTATTAATATTTACATTTATCCGAGTTAAATGTTAGTAGTATTGAAAATCTATAACGTTCTCAATGTTTTCCAGTGCGGCTGAACTCAAAGCATTCCTCGGAATTGTGATTCTAGTGACGAGCTTCCATCAAAGATATGGCGTCAAATGCTATAGTTGTTTGGGTGAAGACATGAAGAGATGCTTTGACGCTAAAGATGCGAAACAGATGTCTTGCGACGGAGCGTGCATAGCAGCTTGAGTTATTGAACAAGGAGTTCGTCTTGTACATAGAGCCTGTTCTCATCTTGATCGCGAAGGACTTCAAAAAAGCGTAATACAAATCTCTGCAACGATGTTAACTTAGGAAAAGAGTTAAAGGAAAGGCGCGTCCTAGGCACATCAAGAACAATGTGAGGTTCTCACTTCTTCATGGATTATTTCACTTATATCCAACATCATCCCTTCTAATCACTATTTGTAATACATTTTAAGAAAAGTTGTTATATTAAATTATGATTGGAAAAAAAACATGTGTTAACAAAAGAAGTAACTATAATATTTCAGGTTTTCATAAAAAGAAAAATAAATTAAATAAAGCAGAACACTGTTCCTAAAATATAAGAAAATAGATAAGAAATATTCAAGGCTGATGATCATTGTTTACATTTGGAAGCTGCGTTAAAGAATAATAAATAGCCAACATGTTATTCAGTTTATTGGTACTAATCAAAAATGAATGTCGCCTCCTGATCAATGTAGCGCCATAAAATGATTAATTTTAAAATCCTATAAGCAATCCTCTCAACATTGTACACTTCGTATAGTACACATTAATTAATTATAATAATATTAATTAATTAATATAATATAATAATGTATTTTAAAATATTCTTGATAATTTATATTAACTGTCTGGCATTAATGGTCATAAGAGTTGAGACGCAAAAAAAAAAAAAAAAAAGTAATGAATGCGGGCATTTCCTCCAATATCATTATATGAACAGATTTTACAAAAGGAATGTTTTATACCTTAACAAAATAATCAATCTCTAACTATTTGCCAGTAACTATGTCTCTGATAGAAATGGTGAATAGAAGGGAAGGGAAAATTTCATAAACTTCTCACTAATAGAAAATTAACTTCTTGTTTCATTTAAATCATTCACCAGGTTAATTGACTACTTATTGTACGTTGGGGGCTCAGGTTAGCCATGTGAGTTAAAGCGTTGTCCTTTATGTCACATGGTAAACCTAGAGTGGCGAGTTCGATTCTCGCCTGGGCAAAGGAAATTATTTAGTGACGAAATTCATTAAATAACATCCTAAAATCCCACCCTGGCTAGAAAAGGTTGGTAACCTATACATAACCCGTCCCAATTAGCCTAAGTTGCAAAAAGTGGACGTTAATAAATAACAATATTGTACGTTGGTCGTGGTATGCAGTTGAAAAGTTTGCGTGGAGAGGAACATCTCTGGCGGGTCAGACATGGAGCATGAAGCTCACGTTTTGAATACTGAACTAGTTATCCAGTGCTCAAGGGTTCGATTCAGACTATTTTAGAATATGATTAAATTATTTAAAGAAATATGGCTTGTTAGCGTATAAATTAAATTAATAATGTTGTAAGAATCGTGTTTATTGGATTTGATTGATTAGGGGAAAAAATGTTTTGTTTATTATTTATTTGGTTTAAAATACACGAATAGAACAATAAGACTTGTCTTTTTTTTCTCTGAAATTCCATGGTTGTAACTTTTACATCTCTAAGACCAATAATATCAAAATTATGTTTGTCAGTACAATATTTATTCAAAAGAGGGGCATTAATTATCGTATTTATTCTCTAAACATTTCATATATACCCACGTAAATACTAATTTATGTGGCAAACGCACTTCGAAGTTGAACATCTGATTTATTAATTGATGAATATTTTATATTCAATAATTAAATGTTTGATCTTAGTGTTGACAAGGCTCGTTGCACACAAACACAGTTTCAAGTGCAACAAATAAAGCAGGATTTATTTGCTGCTGCGGTAAACTAACCTCTCAGAAGGAAATATATACAGATAAATAAGGATAAACAATCATGTTTTAATTTAAGAGAGAAAAGCATTCTCGAAAAAGAAAATAATACGTTAGAATGAAAATAAAATGAGAGCATAGTCACATCAGAAAATTAAATCAATGTCAGCAAAGATAAAGGTATTAAAAATCTAATCTAAAGGTATGAAATAAATGGTAGAAAACAATGTGGAGGGCCAGAGAGCTTGGATGTCTAGGATGAAGCACATATTACACAACATATTGTATTTAGGTAATGATAACGATTCACTTATCTTACAAATAAAAATCAATGTTTGTCTGTATGTCCTTTATAGAATCGTTAACGGCTGAGCCGAATTTTGTGAAACTGTGTATGTATATTACTCCTAACCCAGATTAGGTTTTTAGCTATATTAATATTCTCTGAGACGAACAAGAGTGGGGGTTACAAGGGAGGCCTGAAATTAAAAATAGAAATATTCCGTTTCCTATTAGTTTTTCGGCAAATATGCACATAACAAAAGTTGTTTATTTTGTTATTTAAAATAGCATTTGTTATATACACTTTTGTCGTATACCGAATTATAAATGAGTTATACGCTAAAAACTATAGTGGGAATCAATAATTTTATATGGAACAAAAGACAAAAGATAAATATCGAATTGAAACGAAACGCTGCAATGTCACATTTTTTTCAAAATAATCAAAACCAATGAAATGACTCAAAATGAATTGAATATTTGTGCAATGTCTATCCTTCAAATTTATTTTAGTTGGTGGCGTAGCATCGCACGCGGGGTACTGCTAGTATAAAATATAAATTGGTAGTAATGAAACGTGAAATACAGCAAGTCAACCATTTGTCCGGAATCCAGCTGTTTGAAAAGGAGGTTTGTTACAAAAATATTATTATTTTAATGAGAAAACAGTGATCCAAGAGTGTGCCAACGATGAAATTTCAATTTTAAGGTTTTATATTTTAGAACTTGGTCTACGAGTTGAAAAACAAAAATATAATTTAGGATGAGTGTCTAAATTATATGGGTATGTAAATTGAGATTCATCAAAAACCTAATTTTTAGAACTAAAGAAAATCATAGAAAAGGAGCCTACGGTTGAAAATTGTTGGACATCAGGAGAAATAAATATTCATACGAGCAGTTGTAGCTCTCCTATTTTGTTTTAACCCTGTTGTCTGACTCTTATTTTATAACTATGTGTGTGAATGTTAGTGTTTGTGTTTGTTTGTGTGTGTGTGTGTGTGTGTGTGTGTGTGTGTGTGTGTGTGTGTGTGTGTGTGTGTGTGTGTGTGTGATTTACTTTCAAGTCGACAAGTGTTTACCATGTTTCTTATAAAATAAGTAAGGTAAGTGCAAATTATAATATTACTTATTCCTCTAATAGGTATGCATGACGTCAGTAATTGGTTTAGATAATTATCTCTCAAATCAAGTCCCTTCAGAAAGTTATTCTGCTTTTCAGAAGCTCGTGATTTATTAAACCTTTAATATTTATAAGAAATTGCAGACTGCAGATTTCTGCAATGATTTAGAGATAGAAATCTACCTAGCTCAATGGGAGAAGGGTGACCTAAATATGTTCTAAGAAATATTAGTAAATAGCGTGTCAAATTCAGCTCATTTGATTAAAAAAAAACAATCTAGTAAAAGAACTTTTCAACATATTCTCTCATTTAAACGAACTTGTGACGTCTTTTAGCTAAAGTGGTGGTCTGTATTAACTTCTGAAGCACTTTAATCATACCTCCATGCAGGAGAAACTTTCACTAAAAAAGTAAGTAAAAAAATAAGTGGAAAAAAAGGATGAGGAATAATAATCTCTCTGAGAGACTTCTCTATTCCTTTTAATATTTCAGGAGATACTTCCATGGAATAAAAATGGCAACCTTAAAGAGCTAAGATAAATAAAATATTTAGATAAAAGAAAGCATTTCCATAAGCTCCTTCAAGGACAGTTTCACAAATTCACACAAATATCAACTATAAATATTCATGGGTTTTGAACCTTATTATTAAATATTCAACTGGGGGTATTTATACTGTTCAAATGGGTTAATTCAGTTTAAATGTCCTTTGAGCTTCTGGAAAACAAGTCTGGGAAACGAGGAAAGCCTACAGTGAACTCACAGTATGACAATCTAGGGACTTTGGGATCAGATACCATTATTCAATAAAATTCAATCTTTTATGAAATACTTTTATAGACCTTCCATAGGTCCTTTAGAAATATAATGAGGGTGTTGTGCTAAAGTTTTTACATAATTTAATAATAGCCTAAGCCCTCTGAGACTGCATCTCTGTATTCGGTAGCAGCTTAAGTTGGTAACGACGACATGTAACAAAGCACAACTGGAGATATGACTGACCTCAATATGTTACAAACTGCCTCATTCTGAAAGAATCTTCTTCCTTTATTGCGTGCTTTTGGGTCTCAATAATCAAAAACGATTGAATTTTCCTTCTAACCCAAGAATGATTAAAATGCAATTTATTACTCAATTTATTTAATTAAGTGGAGTATATTATCCAATGCATTATGATTTGTCAAAAGAATCGGAACTCTATATTTATTACGAACTACTTTCCGTCAGTCAGTATTCAAACTCCTTTACCAACAAATTTTTTTAAGGTTTTACGCTATATTTCTTCCACCAGTCTCGTCTTCATTGCTCATCGGTGGAAATCAGGATCTTCTTTGAAATTGAAGAGGCTTCCATTGGAGGTAGCCGATTCTTTTTTGGGCTCGACGTTTTCGTGTGTCCTGCTAACGACTATAGATATACTTTGCAACCGTATTCTCTGAGAGGGTGTCATTTCGAAAGTATAGTTAGAAAGTTGAAATCACGTGGGAGTGAAAATGTGACTGTACTTATTTCAGTCTTATTGCTCAAACTCTACTATTTAACAAACTCGTTACATTACTCGTTACGTCCTAAGTATAAGTCCAAGAAATGTTATTCTCCTGAAAGTGGTCGATAACTAAGGCCATCCTACTTGGGGTTTTAGGGAAAGGTCTTAGATGTGACTTACGTCTTAGTTTAACAATCTTTTTTTTTTTGGCTTTCAACCGTCATGTACTTGGGCTTATATTCGAATATTTCATTAGAATTCATGAAGAAAAAATATATCCACTAATGATGTAATTAACTAAAAGTATATTTCGATAAATAACTGTTTATGTAATTAAATAGCACAGAAATTAAATTGCATTTAGTAAAAGATAATTCAATTCTATGTTTTTATAAAATTAAAATATAATGGGTAAACTGTCCAAGGAGTTATTTAATAATTCATAACAAATAGCGGTATGATAAAGGTGAAACTATGGTATTATCTGCAGGCTTTCAACCATTTATACTCATTAAGGACCGATGAAAAATGGAATGAAACTCGAGTTAATAACAGAGGTATTAGTGTCAAAGGGCGATAAGGTGATTCCTTCCTCTAGAGGTCTCACCATCATGGCACTCCAATAATTATCAAAATATAATGGACGTTAAGCCTCAAAAATATACCTTTTTATGGTAGAGAGCTGACTTTAGGAAATTAATTATAGATAAAGATTCGAAACAATTTATCTAAACTTAAGGACTTCTGTTCATTCTCTATTCCTGCCAGGTGTAATACTTAAATAAAGTCCAACACACAGGGGCCACGTAAACTAAGCAGATTTCCACTTGCTAGTATAAATACACTTTTGATCTCATATCACAACATATTTCCTATTCCTTTGTAAAAAAAAAACTGATGAGTAAGAGTGCCGGGGGGGGGGAGGGGTGGAGGGGGTTACCGGAGTCAGAAAACAAAACATTACGAATAAAACGCTAAATACTTGAGTTACGAAAAAATGGGTAGCACAACAATTCTAGAGCATCAATAGATTAACTATATTGGTCCTATAATATTTTACGATCAGACTCATAATATCAATAGTATTTGGGATTTTATCCAAGTCCCTCCGATTATCAGAATTATTGTAATTGCCGTTTGTTGTCTCTCTCAAATGGCAATAACGATAATTCTGCTACTCGGACAGAAGAAATATAATTTCATATTTCCTGTTGTCCATCAAATGTCTAGCTAAAATTGAGTTATTTAACCAAGAATGATAATCAGTTTATTCAATTGTATATAGAATTTAATTATCTTCTACTAAATGCAATTTAATTTCTGTGCTATTTAATTATATGAACACTTATTTATCGAAATATACTTTTAGTTAATTACACCATTAGTGGAATATATTTTTTCTTCGTGGATTCTAATGATATATTCGAATAATTGACGGCCCAAGTAAATGACGGTTGAAAGCCAAAAAAAATATTTTTCTTAAACTACGAGGTAAGTCACATCTCAGACCTTGAAAACGGTTTCTTCTAATATACGTGTGGGTGTGTGTGTCAAGTTTGAGCATTACAGAAAACGAACAAGAAAACAGTTGTCTCCAGTAAAATGTAAATGTTTCCATTATGTCCCGGGCCGGAAAATGCTACATGGCCAACCTCGATAATAACGTAATTTTCAGCAATTGTTATTCCTTAAATGTTTCTCTCAATCAAACATTAACGGAGATATTCGTACATTTACATTTCCAGCCTTCAGCTTCTATTAAATACCGACTCCTATTTCTAGCACTGGGATATTCACCAAGGTTATTGTGCCAAACAACTTACCATGACTAGCCTAAATTTCAAGAGTTTACTCAAGGTTTTAGCTAAAATAAAAACAATTCGAATATAATATGACGAGATTCTCTTCTTTATATTTAAAATCGAGTGCCCATTTTCCTCAAAGAAAAAAGTCCTTTATTCTCCTGTTAAATACACCATTATCATTCTCGACTCGTATTTGTCTATCCGCTTATAACGGGCCACTTTTTTCAATCACGAAACAAAAGATAATTATCTACACAAAAATAAACTTTCCTCATTATGTATGGTAAGGTTCTTCAATAAAATTTAGCGTTTTCCTCCCTTACCCCACACTAAAGTCCATGAAGCATCTGGGCATTCCTACCTTTTATGAATCCCCAAGCTCAATTTTCAGGTCACTAAGCCACTGTTACCTGGGTCAAACCAGGGAGGTGCCATTCAGTAGATGCGCAGATCGTAACGTTTTTGCACCTTTGGCGCATGACGTAACTAGTTGCCATGTTTCAGCTTTGTTTACATTGTGAATATTGTTATATTTTCTATTGTTATAAATGATTTTTTTTGCAAAATGCCGAGTGATTGAGCTATAGCAACATGTTCCAACAACCCAAGGAAATCAGGCAAGTCTGTATCTTATCACCGGTTTCCGAAAAACCCAGAAACTAAGAAACAGTAGGTAGATAATCACCAGCTGAAAATTAATGCAAACAGAAGAAAAATTGCAGTGAAAGTAGAAATGGGAAGGATTTGTCATCCAATATTATCCAAAGTTCAAATTCAGTACTTACTAAACAAAAACGTAAACTTCCGTTGGACAAATGAGGATATTGCCAAGGCTCTAACTTTTCGATCTATTTCAAAAAGAGCATATCAATACCGCAGAAATATTGATGAATTTCTACCAGGACTTTCAACTTTACGTCGCTGGACAAAATCATTTATTTGCAATCCAGGAATATAAATAATGTGATACATTTAATGGGTAGTAAAGAAAAATGTTTTACTGAAAACGAACGACTCATTATCTTGTCGTTTGGTGAAATGAATATAAACAGCAGACTAACTTATATTCTAGTAACTGGATATCATAGTTTATTGTTTGGTTAGTTTCATTGTTATTAACTTTAATTTGTTTGTATAATAGTAGTCATTACTGTTTTCATGTTTTGAATGTTTTATCTTATTATAGTAAAGTTTTTCTTTCTATTGTGTTAATTACGTAGAAAAACTACGATTTGTAATGTAAAAGAATATATCTCTATTTTAAGGAACTATTAAGTATTTATTTTTTATGGAATCTAATTTGTACATGGTTTATTTCAAGTAAAATATATTCATCTAAAGTACTCTGTATCATTTACAGACATATACCATTTCAATAATTTTGTATTTACCAAATTAATCAGTAAATGGCTTATATTGATCGTAATTCAGTTGGTTGGCTCCGAGTCTTGGGTCCTAGTGACGTAGCAGGCTTGCTGCATTCTGATTGGTTTTTGGCCAAATGGCCCTCACTTATATTATACGTACCTTGGGCCAAACTGATTTCCTACTGTGAGGAACATTAGAGGTATACAAATTTATACATATAAATTTGTATGCACCTGATTTTTGTTATATTTTATAAGTGAACGACGGATATATGCTGAAATATTTCGAAAATAACATAAGTGCAACCACAACGCTGGGAGAAAATATGTTAATATTTCATACCACAAATAGCAGAATTTGCTAATGAAGTTTTATAAGATAAATAATATTTGAATCATTTACAGTTTCACCCTCTAGTCAATTTCTGCTCACACCAGGCTAATAAGCAATTTATGGAGTTTCATAAATCCAAGAATACTATCTACATTAAAATATATAAGTTTTGCTAACCGAGATAAATAAAAACCAAAAATATATTTTATACCACCGTTAATTGTAAATAAGTAACGTTAATCATCGGACGTAAAAACTATGCGATATTAATTAGAGAAGTTAAAAGGGCAATGAAATACTAGCTAACAAAGATATACAAACTAGAAGCAGGAACAGATATTAAATAAAAATTGGATAGGAAAAAAGGTTAAAGTTCAAACTCTGAACTTTGTACCTCCTACGCGTAACGTCCTTCACCACCCTTGTTTAATCTTCAATATTTTGGTACTCTATGTAGAAAAATTGTTTTTTTACTTCATTTAATGTTAACAATTATAGTTTTACTTACATTATTATTATTATTTATTATTTTTTCGTTATTTTTCGTTATTTATTTACGTCCACTTTTTGCAACTGAGGCTATGTTTTACTTACACTAAATATTTAATTAAAATGTTAATCGTCGGAAATTTTCTTTGGAAAGGACTTTTTCCCAAACAGGGTTAGGCAAGATATATATTTTATATAGACATTAAAATTATTAGGTACGAACAACTAATACAACATTGTAATACTGTATTCAACAATAGTAATGTATATATATATATATATATATATATATATATATATATACATACTAGTACTTCATAAATGGTGTAAATCTGTGTATAGAAACTACTAGTAACCACTTATCGTACACGAAATTAGATATATATGTTCCTCATACAGAGTATGTCGTGTCATAGCATATTATTGTTCCATTGATGTATTCAGTTTTTAGATTACTTTGAGAATATTTCTTTATTTGTGATCGGTGACACTTCATTTAAGTTTACTTAATAGTAACTTTGAAGGAAATTGTGTCCCCCACCCGAATTTTTTCCTATGTATAACAATTCGAAGACAGTCCCCAGATACAAATTTATTTGAATTTTTCTTTTGTAATATTTGTATTTGTATTTCGCAATGAAACTCCTGAATTTTCATCATAGAAACCAATTAGGATAATTAGCTAATTTTCCTTTAGGGAATGCTTAATGAAGGGTAGTTGTATGGCTTGACTTTCGTCTGGGACCAAGATAGCATTACATTTTAATGGCCATCGCTGAGAAAGCACCAATATGCGCTAATGACGAGAATATCCGTAGCTTTTGAATATCGGACAGTAAACTTTTTATTTTCAAAATTTGAAAATCTGTGTTGGTTAACAAAGGTAATTGGTTTAGAATTGGGATGATGGGGGGGCATAGAGATGGAAAAATTAGTCCGAAAAGAGTTAACAGCTCTTTACTTGACAAACGACAAACCTTTTATCGTTCGGCAAGAAACATGAATCTGATTTTATGTATCCATGAATCGTGATTGCTATGGGAACAATTAAGGAAAGGAATACTCTTTATGTTTTACTACATCTCAAGAAAGGATAAATACCATGTTGCATTTGCTCAAAACTAACATAGAAGGCGTTATATTTATATTTGTAAATTTCGTTCTAAATGCTTATTCTGGTAAATGCAGTAGGAAATTCTCTGTATATGCATTTTTCTCCAACAGGTATGTCTTCTCTTTCTTTTTTAGTAATTTTCTGCTACAGAGATTGTGCCATTGAAGTGATTTTCTAAAAATGTCTTTAAATGCCTGTCAATCTTACCTGGAAACTAAAACCGACTAATGCATAGAGAGTCTAGAGCAGGACGAAACTAGAAGTTCATTTTTCTACGTTCCGTTAAGTATACAGAATATTTGGATAGTAATGCTCTTGTTTACAATAAAATGATTGGTTTATTAACATTATTTGATCCGATGCATATGAACATAGAACGAGTTTCACTTCTAAATGAAATTATTTTAAACTAATGGCAGCGAAATTTTCTGTATTTGTCAATTAAAGAAGCACAAAGGAAGTCTGGAAGTGATCGTCTTAGATTTTTTTCCTGAATTAAATAACATTGGTTTTTAGCAAACCAACTCAACTAATAAGATTTTGAACACAAAATCAGTAATAAGCTAAGCTTAAATTTACCATCGGTGTACATTGGATATTACTTTTGGTTCATCATAGAATAGACTATTATATAACATTTCCAATAAAGATTTAGAGTCTGCAATGTCATTATGGTCAAAATTGTTATTTGATCGTTATCACACTCAATATTTCTTATAAAAGTTAAGCTAAAGTTCTCATGTGTATTTTCTTTCACCTTAATCCTGGGAATTGATTGTTTCTTAGCTTTACCCAGGACACTGTGGAATTCCCTACAGATTTTCAAGTTATATTTTGCCAGAAATTGATTCAAAAGGAGTGGCATATTAGAGAAGTAGAAATAACTCTGACAGCAACTACCCCTAAAAGAAGTATTGTGTTTTTTAAATAATCATGTCTCATTTTTTTAAATTTTATTCTGTAAAGTTTGTTATAGTTGAGAGTTGTCCCTCTTTTTTGATCGTTCTTAGCATTCAGAGAACCTCAATTACTACCCATGCGATTTTAACATAAAGGTTTTATACCCGACATAGAGTAAATCAACCTAAACGAGCATCTCTATTTTATATATGTTTCTTTCTCAGATAAAATTATACAATAGTATATGAGACAGCGTCATCAGTGTGAGGAAAATGTCGTTAAATCATACAGCCCCAGCAATGGAATTATTCATTTATTTAATAGTATAAGCATTTTAAACCAACTATAGACACCCTTTTGGAAATGATGCTCAAAGAACTTCCATACTGAAAGCATTAGGACCAAATATTTTATATAAGCAAAGCGAATTTCAAAATTATTTCACTTATTCATAGCGCCTATGAATTTCATGTATACTGTAATAATGCTGTAAACTATAAAACATTAGTCCTTAAAATTAAAACTTTACTAACTAGGAAACATCTACTTTCTACAGAGTGGTGTCTACACAAGAAAATTAGGTATCTTCCTGAAACGGCTATTAAAAAAGTAAAACTTAAATTAAAATTGTAATCATAATTCCTTTGAGACCCTCCTAAAAGCACCGCAAATATTATTTGGGGGAAAACAAGAGTGAATTAAATAAACACAACGTCTTACTAAAACTCAGTTGTAATTTGAATTTCAAATCAAGGACTGGCATTTTAAGGATGTGTAGACAGAAATGTTCCCAGGCCTCAACAATTCTTTTTTTTTTTTTTTTTTCATATCCGGACACAACTAAGGGCATTTGAGTTTTCTTTATTCCTGTACAAACAAAAATAATGAAAGGGTACCAGGACTCCTTTGGATTTTGTTCTTTTTACCGAGAAAGAAAAAAACATTAATTTAAGGAATAATTAAAAGGAATTGGATAATATTCATCTCAAATGTTGCTGGTGGATACTCGAATTAGTTTCCAAAAATACCATTTTAGAACAAAATGTTTAAAAATGGAGGTCATGTTTTTTTTTTCTTTATATCCTTGAAAAGAAAGAGAGAATAGTCGTCCAAAATATAAATGATTCTATGGAAGATCAACATCCAAGAATTTTGCTGAATATTTCCTTTGAAAAGTTTAAAATATAGGAATCACAAAAAAATTTCCTTTTCCGAATATTTTAAAGAGCTAAAACACATATATTCTTCACAGACATATAAATGACAACTAAGTAAATTATAAATTATGTTTAAAGTGTAAATATAATTAAAAATTATGTTTAGAATATAACCGCAATTATCAATGCTGTATTTTACTATAATTATATTTCATTTATCTCGATGAATGATAGGCATTGTAGTAACTGTAGCCTTTGTATGAATGCTGTTATGCAATTATACTTTGATTAATAACTACTTATAAGTCTAAAAATTGACTCCCGTTTGAATATGACATATCACCTTTAGAAAAGAGAACCTCAGACCAAATCTTCAGGCTGGGGCAGAATACCCAAATCAGCTGAATGTAATGCAAGCTCTACCTTGAGATTAGTACGCTCGGTGAACCAAGATTGGCGCTGAAAGATACAATAGCGGGATGACAAAGAAGAACAGAGCTCAGAAATGGCTATTCTTTTATCAGAGTAATGAGGCCTTTGAACTTCGGCTGATTTTCATAGAGCTGAGGGAAAGCGAAAGGGGAGATCTATTGTGGAGAAGTCCCATTTATACTGCACAGACACACATTTGAGGAACGATAAAACGAGATGCGAAATGTACAAATCGAAAATAGTAATAACTTTACTCATTACTTTGCCTTCATTAGATAGTAATCATCCTAAGAAAGTCCATCACGCAGGGGCTGCGTAAACTAAGCAGATTTCCCACGTGAAGTAATACAATAGAGAAATCTCCATACAAGAGCCCAACACTTACGGCAAAGGGCCGATCTAGGTTTTTGCGTGAAACTCAATAATCCGTTACCGGCCCAAATTTTATAAAAATGCAAATATCTCGGTTAATATTCAAGATAGGGAATAAATGTATAACACAATATTTATAGTAAATTAAATTTGTAATAAGATTGATTCTATACAATTTTTCGATCCGATGCATAATAACGGAGATATTTTGAATTTTCCGAAAATCCCCCCTTTAAACCCCTCCTCCCACTGGACCGATTTCAGCCATTAACGAACTTGATCTTCTTTTTTACATAAAACAATTAAATTCCGAGTTTGGTAACGATCAAAAAAATATTGCGACCGATAGAGCGTTAGCAAACAAATATATATATATATATATATATATATATATATATATATATATATATATATATATATATATAGATATATATATAAAATTTTGAACGGACCTCATTTTCGTCATCTCCTGGGTAGGATCGATGGACATTTGAAGAAATTTTTCGAAACTCGCGTCATGAGTACGACCTCAATAGCTGATTTCCCTTAAGGGAAATCTGCTAAAAATTACAGCAAACAGTAGATAGAATATTACAAATTTTCTAATCAAATTTTAAATCTTCTGGTGACAATATCAACTATTTCCATACCTTTTCTATGCAATTGCAGACTGCATCTATACCTTTTCTCCTATGTGTACTAACGTATTTCCTAAATGCATATAATATTTTCCGGAGACGATGTACGGTAGAGGAACCAATTTATCTGTATCAATAAAAACGCCTTGTCCTCTAAAAGTACTTTCATTTAAATATATATATATATATATATATATATATATATATATATATATATATATATATACCGAGTACATTTTAAGATACCAAACTCCTAAATCAGTGCCTAACAAAACAAAATATCGCCATGGGGTTAAAAACAAGATCACAATTGGGTAACCCCCCCCCCTTAGATGCTTCCAACGAAAGTGCACTCTGCATATGTTTAAGTACTTGTAAAAGTCAAGGCGTTTTTATTGACCCTGATCATATTACATCCAATCATGTGGCATGCATTGCAGAAGTACGCCTAATAGCGGATAAGCAAAAAATCAAACTATTCACGGCTTGGGGAACCAATATTTCCTTGCTTGCTGGGTTCTAAAGACAATGTCGTGGATTTTTTAACTTGAAGATGTATTTTCGATCTAGCCTTTGTTGATGAGTTGGTGGTGATCACTATCTGAGAGACATTTTTCATTTATTTAATTAAAACAAAGCCAACAATTAAAATTTAAATCACGTGATTTTGAACTATTTATTGAATGCTCATACCCCACCCATCACAAAAATGAAGTAGTGAAAAATTTACATAATTTCATATACTAAATGTCGTATACATTCTACTCTCTAACTAGAATATTGTTACGTTTTTATTACCAAAACCAGTAATAAACGTTTTTAATAAGAGTTCTTTTGGATTGCAAAATTAAATGCTCGCAAGTTTCACAGTTTTTATCACTGCACAATTTATTTCACAATGCACAATACACTTTGTAATTATTCTTAATTACTACTCACAGTATACACTGATAGCGTCACTGTTCTTCAGATTACACAGTCCAACAATTCACTCACGGTCACTGAAATTCACAACAAGACGTCACTGCACTGTCTTTTACTTCGCGGCACTGCACTGTCCTTTACTTCGCGGCACTGCACTGTCCTTTACTTCGCGGCACTGCACTGTCCTTTACTTCGCGGCACTGCACTGTCCTTTACTTCGCGGCACTGCACTGTCCTTTACTTCGCGGCACTGCACTGTCCTTTACTTCGCGGCACTGCACTGTCCTTTACTTCGCGGCACTGCACTGTCCTTTACTTCGCGGAACTGCAGGTCGTCGGCATACATCAAAGGGGAATTGTCTGGTTCATTCGACGCTGGGCTGGACTAGCCTAGTAGGGGCTCGACTCTCTGTCGGTCTCTTTGATCTATCTCGCACTTCCCAAATACGCAACTCTCTCTCTGAAGGATTATTCATGTATTTAATTTTCGCAACAATATAAACGAAGTTATTTGTAACCCTCAAGTTTCCGGCCATTGATAAGTTTTAACAAATGCTATTTTTACTTTAAGCCACTCTATCACTTAACATCTCAAACTTTCCATAGTTTAGGATAATGAAACAGAAAATATAATTCGTAGATGGCTTCATCTGTGTTTCACTCTTCGAGTAAGAAATCTACTTTACATAGCCCCTGCGTGGCGGACTTTCTGAGGTTGACCCATTGGCTATGATTCTTAGGCCTGGTAAATTCAGAGCTCTTGGGAGATAAAATTACGTTTAATGTAAGGTTCCTATTTGAGTCGACTATATCCGAAGTGTCTGTCAACGTGCGACATCCTATGGAGTGATTTATTTTTATATGTACTATACTTTTGTGTGAACTACATTCTTTCTTTACTTTTTTATTAATTTTTAAATGGATCATTTATTTTCATGTACATATACATATATAATTTTGAATTTATATTTCAACGTACTATTTTAAATACGTCTATTATTTATTGTTTATTTTTTTTAAATTTAAAAGTTGATTATTTATTGACAATTGATTTTAACGTTGTTGTTATGTTATTTTAACAGTTATTGATTCTTTATATATTTACTTTTATACTTATTTGTTTTTTTAGACGTATTTAAATATTGATGGAGTTGCTAAAATACATTTTAGGATATTTCGACCGTGGTTGACATCAAAAGACTCATGATGAGTGTATGAATTTTGCATGATATTGTACTTTTTATACCACTTGATCATGCCAAGATGGGACATATAAGTTGTACTATAATCTTAAGGTTTTAAAAACCCACGCGTTGCTCTCTACGCACAAAAATGTGTGTGTGTGTGTGTGTGTGTGTGTGTGTGTACTTATTTATTTAAAATTGTGAACTTTACTTTGATAATAAAGAGCTTTAAATACTTTAGCTTTAGCTAGAGCTTTAAAAGAAATAATTATTTTTGGTTATTTCAATAAGTATAATTCAATAAATATAATGCCTTATAAACGATTTTAATGAGAGTGAAATGATAATTCTAGTGTAAAATGTGTTGGATGAATTATGAGGCAAGATGTAGCCTTGACTTGCCATTATACAATTTCCTAGGTGAACCAAGTTTGGATCCATAATGAGGGAACTTTAGTCAGATCAATGGGCGAACTAGGAGTCCTTCCATGAAAACACTAACTCCTTCCCAGTAGTTAGTCTACATGTTCAAATATCACTACAACAATCACTTTATATACTGTGGATAGTTAGTTATACGACCTGCAATGCAATGAATAGTAAATCACTGTTTTATTATTCATGCAGGCTCCACTTTAGGCTATAGAGGGTTATTTGCTCAGCAATAAGGGCTTGTACTCAGAGCACGATTTTAGAAAAATAATTTTAAATGGTAACCTACCTTCCTACACACAAACAAACACTACAAACAAATTTTTACTTGGCCGTTACTTTTCATCCTATGGAAAACTAAACATGAAGTCCTTCAATAGCCGAAAACGGACACCAATGAGCCAGGGTAACATAGGAAATGTAAATGTAGTCGTCCTTGCGCATTATAAAAAATAATCTCTTTGACAAAGCAATACCACTAATTTCTAACATTTTAGATTCTAAATTACAATAGTCTCCAACTCGTACATTAATGGGGGTCTTCGTTTTTGTTTTCTTTTCAATCATCAGTAACACTTGCATTTCAAAAACTAAGGAGGTTTTCTCTTGAAGCTATTATATCAGTAACTCTAATTGAGATGGAAATGGGGAATAGAATGTAATGATGACACCATTTCTGGTGAAACAACTCAGAGAGGACGCTATCTTCGGGACATTGCTACACCCGTGAAATCTGATGAGTTTACGCAACATATTAGAAAAAATAAATGTCGATTGGTTAAGACTAGAACCAGGGCTTTCTCTTTAACTAGGCTGCTGCAATGCTAGCTTAACATTTTTCTCAGTGTCAGCCTTCACGTTACATATAATTAATTGGATCTTGTTGAAACCTTTTGCGCGTTGTATCGAGTTGAGGGTATACCAAGAAGGATGGCAAACAAGGCAGTATGTTTCCATAAGTCCTCTCTTGAATCAGTGGCTTCATTAGTTACTGGCCCATATAAACACGGGGCGCTGGTTCAATTTAGTTTTCTGTCAATATCAAAATTAGTGATATTGTCTCACAATGTATTACGCCTATTCCTTCCATCCTGTGTCAAGAACATTCTCCTTCATTCTCC
This sequence comes from Riptortus pedestris, assembly GCA_019009955.1. Lineage (NCBI taxonomy): Eukaryota > Metazoa > Arthropoda > Insecta > Hemiptera > Alydidae > Riptortus > Riptortus pedestris. Next base: position 125,355,740 of record CM032228.1, on the reverse strand, counting down.
AACAGTAATTTATTATGGACGCTTTCTGCAGCTTTAAGCCTCCATCATCAGAGTTGTAACGAATCTCGAGAGTTTATGTTTAACATTGAATACAAGGGATAACATCATTACACGAGTTCGGAACCAGAGTGCGCTACTGTCGCAGTGCTTATGGGTCTTCCCCGTCAGTACTATCGATTAACACTCTCTTAGATCTCGTCCATTGGAAGGCTGACAGGTTTAACTCCCATACCCCCCGGGTACAAAGAGTCTCATCAGCCTACTGGAGAGAGCCCATTCCAGGCCCTCCTTGGTTAACGGGTATATATAGTTTATTACTCACTAAGCAACAACTATGATCACGAATCCCTCTTGACTCGCTCGAGGGTGGCTAAAAATCACAAAGGTCTATAACGCCAACTGGATATATATATATATATACATTTGAGTGTGTGCCAAATTATTATCATAAGTCTCACCTAATAACAGGTTCAGCTTCAGTGTCAAGAGGATACTGTCAGGGAAACAAGGGTTGGGATGACAGGTGTTCAAGGACTTAAATTAAATCCGTATTTATTATTTTGTCTGCAATACTTTCAATACCATTCTTGGTATTCATGGATTTTGACATTCATTTCCTCATTTCATGATAAAGTAAAAATTCAGACATATGGCGGAACTTAATCTTCGATTATGATTATTACTTTCTTAATAACCGGATTAATCAGTGGGATTGAAAATTAAAGATATGCGCTTTGTTAGAATGGAATGTTAAACACTTGGAGTAAAACGCATAAATGTATCAGACTAGAGTATTAACCACCCACCTTCCGGATATATGCTATTTCGATTTCCACTTTTAATTATGGACTGCAACTCCGACCCAACTCGTCTCATTTTAATTTTACATACCCATCGGACTCGTTTTGAAATAGCATTTTCTCCCATCGAGCTAAAGAGATGAACAGTAACTCATGTTGTTTCACTTCGTGTCAAAATGCTATCATGACCGCAGAGTTCTAATTTCATTTAATAATAGAAATTAGTATTCTTTGACTTCATGTTTACATGACCTAGGAAGAAATAAACGTTTTCAGAATATAATAATTATTTAATTTCATTAGTGAAAAACTTTAATTAAAAATGTCAAAATTGTTCTTTATTTATTTTGTTTGAACAAGAGTCTAAGAAACCTGAATAATGTACACGTGAGACAATCAGAAAACTATCAAGGTAACTATGAGTTTATATTTCTTTATCGTAATATATGATAATTAATTACACTTTTATTTTTATTTCATATAAAGAAATTAAATAATAAATAAATGTGAATGATTTTTTATTGGATAAGAATAATTATTGAAATACAATATGAATTAATATTTTCTAATCAAATATAAATTTACAACCAATAATTAATTATTGTAAAATTATGGCTCTTTGTGTCCATATGGATTCTTCGTAAACCCTGAATATCGGGTTTGAATCCCCCGAGGACAACGTGATCTATTTAATGAGCAAATAGCAACAAACTGTATAAACAATGGTTACTTCCACTATGACGAGGAAATGGTAGTAGACATTAGATAACGAGTCCTGATTTATTGTGGAATATAGTTTTTAATCATTTTGTGTGTGTGTGTGTGTGTTGTAATACTAGAACCAGCTCTCCTATTACCTAATTTAATAGCATTAAATCAGTTGTAATAATTATTGAAAGTATCTTTCCCTTACTGATAGCTATATAAACAGCGAAGACGAGTTAACAATAAGTTGTAGTTAATTAAATTAATAATGTTGTTTATACATTTAATGGAGAATTTACGATTTAAGTTTTAGGTCGGCTATTTGGGAAATCCAACCAAAACGCCATTCACTAATAATTCCTCTCGATAGGTACATCATTCCTTCACTACGAATTAGCACATTTGATAAGAAATTAAGACTATTTAATCCACTAATCGAAATCAATGTTCGAAAAACATTTTCAATTAGTGTCATTTTTGAATATATTTAAGTCATTAACGTTTCGAAATGAAAAATTTATAAATCTATAGAACTCTTGACATTTATTATGGCAACAAATTCAGTTTGTAGAATAAAGTGAGTACCATTGCTCACAAGTTCAGTTGACATAACACACTCATTCCTTAGCCAAACCACGTACAGTGCAGTAAATATGCACTCTTTATGCTAATATGTCTATTCGTGACGGAGTATCTATTGTATAATATTATTATTTAAAGTATAATAAGCCAAGAAATCCGCGTTTATGCTTCCTTTTGTATAGACAAAAATATCTTAAGAAAACAGGCAAAATAAAAATAGTAAAAGTAGGAGAACACTATCGATTACTCTCTTTTAGGTTAATTATATTCATATGAAGAAATGCAAACGAATTCACTCCATTATTTTGGGTCTCTGATGATATCTTAGAATTAATTAACGTCTTATTTATCTCGCTCAGAGGAAAACGTCATTTTAATGAGTCAACATTAAAATTCATCTAAAATTGAAATATTTCGAACTAATTAATTTTAATAATATATTAACATTACTGAGTAGTAAGGTGTTATTAGAACTGAAATTCTGAGACATGGAATTTTTATAATACAAACATATGATTAGTATGTATAACTCTAATAATCATGAGAATTTATGTTGCTAAGTGAGAAACAGACAGGCTCATCAGGAGAGATTTTATATATTAGTTCAATACATCTGTATCTTTCAAAACATTATATTAATTTTTAAAAAAATACATATTATAAATTTATGATGTGTTTGTCTTAAAATAATTTTGATTTCAGAAGTTTTTTCTCTCTTCCGAGTATCTATTGTTCTGTAAATGCCTTTTTTTGCTAATCAATTGGTTCGCCCCTAATCCATGTGTTATTCCTTGATTAAGTATGAAGCAAAGAGCCCCGACTTCTCTTCTTAAACTATTATTTTGGAATGCTGCCTTTGACTCTGTAGCCAATGAGAACCAGTCTGGAGAAGTGTATGTTAGTAAAGGTCTAATGTGGGATTTCTAAAGAGTACCGGTTCGTAATTTATTGGGATTCTGTTAGCCGTTAGTAAGTTTTCTGTTAATGTAGCTGGTGTATGTGTTAAGGTTATTATCAATATGGCAAAATCATCCGGTGATACATAACTATGTTGCATATTTTAAATAAGAATAAAATATAACGCGTGTATGACATTCACTAACCTTATCAACAGCTGTGGATATGCTATCCAGACTCCTAGAAAACCCATCAACTGCAATGTTCTGAAGAAAATAATGATTTAGCTTAATACGGCGAGAAATATTAAAATTCGACTTGGAGCAGAAACTAACAGGCCTCTTATCGTGCTTCGTTGACGTAGGTTGAGGAGGAGACACAGGCGACCGTAAGTCAATCAGCGGCAATCTTCACAAGCTAGTAAAGGACTGTGTGGTTAGGTTCTGCAAAAAGCTACAACCAGTGATACTTTAATCAACAGAAACTGGGTTTATGGCTGCCGAGGAAGGTGTATAGATACGATTAATCCTCAAGGATTTGAGATTCCCTTGAGGAAAATCAAACGACACTGGTTGAAGACTATCAGAGATGCATGAAATTTATAGAAAATGAGAAAGGTAAAGTTAGAATCTACCGCCTAGACTTCCGAAGGTGTTTCATTCGGGATTTTATATAGGGAAAAGAAGCTAATATCGAACATTGTACCTCGGAAGAATACAATTCAGATTTACTTACGAAGCTACTGTTCCGTCGGCAATCTCATGTCCTGTCATCACAAACTGGAGAACCCATCAGTTACGGATGGTGTTAAGGCTAATATCGTGATTGCAACATCATCCTGTGATATAAATAAAATATGAACACGTAGGTACGTTTATTTTGTCAGTATGTGGATTCAGTAAATACATTGAGTCCAAGATATTTTATTGTTTCATCCTTAGTAAAGGCAATTAATATTGATATTGTTTATTTATTTCAGTTTGAGGAACTAACTTATTTCGGGTTTAAATACATTTATATTTAAGTTTAATTGCCTGTGCCAGTCCATCAATTTTAACTTATAAGGTTTTCTTGCAGATTTTATATCATGATTCAACGATAACTGCAATGAGCAACCCAATCTCGGTAATTGGTATGTCATGATTATGGGCCCCGATTCTATGGCGGTATCAGAAGCGGGATTTTTCTGCTATATAAGTGAGTAATTATTTTATTTCTGTGCTAGAGAGGATGAAAGGGGTACTGATGTCTGTGCCGATGCAAGAGGCATTTTCCTACTAAGCTGAGGGTAGAAGCAGATACCGAATCTTTTTCAAACCAACAGAGAAATTTGAGGAAATCGCACATTCACCACAAAGGTCAGGTCGCTGGCGAAGGAGTGGAAGGATGTTGAGAAATCTGTTTGATGGAGGACTTGGACTCCCCTACATACTGGCTACTCTCTGACTGGTCGCAATAGATTTGACTCGTCACTCGGGTATAATGAGACCAGACTATAGAGCCAATTAATTCATCGTTGGTTAACGATGATTATAAACCAAGTTGATCACTCAGACCAGGAAACTCTAATCACAAGTGTTCTAGGGGTAAGTTAAAGATCTCGGAGGTCTACATTGCCAATCAAAAGTGCAATGGAGGTATTACCATATATATCGAACACTCAAGTTTAAAAATGTAAAATGTATAGATAATTTCTATAAAATAAAGAAGAAATACACATTAATCACGGTGTCAGGTAACCAGAATATAACAGCATTGGCCATCCTTTCATAAATGTATTTTTTGATTCAGCATTTTTTGAATAAATGTACATAATTTATTTTATCCAAGAATAATGTCAGTAATAATAACAAAAAAGTTATAGTAATTTATTATTATCAGTTATTGTTTCGAAAATTTTATATTATTCTTTTACTAAATCATTTTTTTTTTATTCTGTATGAAAACTGATTAATTACACAACACAACAAAATTGACCCTGGTATCTGTTGCATGGAATATTCCAATGTTGTTGGAGTGGTTTACTAATCCGATATTACTCTCTTCAAATCTACTCTCAGTTTGATTCAGCAGCTCTAGTTGTTTAGATACAGGGATTAACGTCGTATTGAGTCTTTCTGCATTAACTGCATCAATTACGGTCGAGTATCAGAAAAATATTTGTAATTTCTACATGTATTCTTCAAGAAGGGTGTGCATTAACGAACCAAATTGTTTTTGTATCTGACTTTGTGAAACAAGCATATTTGGAGTGTTTTGTTTCCCATTGGAAACATGTAACAAGAACTGGGTTCCCAGTGTTGTATGCAAAATCGGTTGTGAGGAATTACGCTTATCGGTCACAAAAAAAGAGACCCATTATTAAGTCTCCAATGGCCCGAACCTATAAATCACCACGATGACTGCTATTTTTGTGTTGTCAACTTAAATGGAATCAACCAGAGGAATCGCTCCAAATGGATTTATGCTACTTCGTCAGATATTGGGCCTGTTAAATGTTCGAAAAGCCCAGTTTTATCAATACCATCTACATCTAAAAAAGTTCAGAAGAATTTAATGAGTTAAGCTACAATAGCGATGAAGAGTTCCATCAAGGAAATCTCTTCGGACCGAGACCAATCAATCATAGCGAGCTAATGATTTAATTAGAGGCCTGTCGAAATGTTCTTCAGAATTACTAGCTTTTCCTTTACAGCCATTTGGATCATTTTTCAGAAAATCTCGGCGACATAAGTCTAGAACAGGGTGAACGATTCCACCAAGATATTCGGACTAAGGAGGAACGATTCCAGGGTCGCTGAATGTATGATACGGTGAAAAACCGAAATCTGGAGAATGTCAACATTCACATAGTCGCTTGGTGTATGTCCGAAATATTTGCTAAATACCCTTATTTCTTATTTTCACCGGTGAATGTCGACATACACCATGGTGATTGTCGATATACACCTGAGAGGGTCAGAATGTACAAGAATGTAATGAAATATTAGATCTTTCACCGATGTATTTGGTGTTTGTTGACATTCACCGGTGAATGTCGACATTCTCTGATTTCAGTCTTTCACGGTAACATGCACATATCATGGCCGATTTCGGTTGGAGTATTCAGAGTAGCATTTCGTTATTCAAAAACAGTAAAAGATCATATAAAAGAAAATTCTAGTGTATAGTTTTTTAGAAACTAAAACTTATTGTATTGTAAGTATATCTTTTTCTCAAAAAAAACACCTTTCTTATAATTCAAAAAATTACGTTGATGCAGAAAAACTGATAACATATTCGAAATCAGCGTCAAAAATTAGCTCAGAATCATATGAAAAGTTCCATACAACAGATATGCTGTTGGGTTGTGTTGTACATATACTGTGGATATCATTGGCCCTTGTATTAGAGTGCAAAAATAAAATAGGAGAAACAAAGGCAAACTCCGTTTATTCTCTTTTTCAGCTAATATATAACCCACTACAGTCCAGCACACTACAGTGAACACATTTTTGATCAACGATTCGTATGAAATTGAATTAAAGTGTAAAACATATGTTATAGGATAGAGAGGTATTTACGGAAAGAAACTTTGATTGACCTTCAGAGTTAGAAGAAAAAAAGTAGATGAGTCGAATAAAAAAAATAGAGCTTCGTATTAAACCAAAGTAATAACTAAGGAAAACTATTTATACCCTTAAATAAACTCACGTCCGTCACGCCGAAGTTATTAATCAAAGTATATTATAAGGGATTTCTAAAGCTTCATTTAAAAATTAATTTGTAATTGAAGTTAAATGACACTAGGAACATGATCTATAATAACCTCTAGATCAATAAGACAAGATTTATAATCTCTATGTTACTTCACTTATAACAGTATCAAATATCTTTGTATTACTATTATTATTTATTAACGTCCACTTTTTGCAACTCAGGCTAATTGGGACGGGTTATCTACAAGTTAGCACCCTTTTCTATCCAGGGTGTGGCTTAGGATGTTATTTAATGAATTCCGTCACTAAATAATCTTTGAATTAAAGACGATACTTATTTCTTCATATCATTGGATTTTTCGCCAACTTTGTTGGAGTCGTGTCCAGTCATGTCTAAATTTATTAGGAAACTCTTATGATGCGTGGCGTACTTCGAGGCTTATGTCGTCATGGTCGTGTATTCCGCTTCGATGCTGGAGGTTGTTCCTTGATTTCCCAGCTCATAGCGTCATTCAAAATTAAGGCTTTTAATCGACTGGGCAAGATCCCAGCCGGTGTATCAAAAGCCAAACAGTTTCCTTCCGCTTCGCGCGAATACTAAGCTTAATTTGATTTCCTCTCTAGGTTAACTTAGGTCTCCTTTTGAGGTAAGCAATGTTCTTCTCGGTAGTTTTTAATGAAATGTCTTTACTGGTTCACAGCAGAGACTGCCTGGCTGCAACAGGATAGGTACCGATTTTGGTAGGGGTATTTGATGGTAGAAGGCATAATATTCCAGACAACTTCGTGCCAGATTCGATTAGTGTAGATATATCCTTTGAAGACTCTATTTCAAATAGTTCCAACAGATTCACTAAATTACATTCCTGTTGCATCTCTATTTTCCACTCGGTTTGGCAGAGGGTGAATTGGATTCCTGCGTCTCGAATGACATATTCAGCTGATTAATGAGTTCTACAGTCTTAGTTTTATTTTTGCTAATTATGCTGAGATCATTGTCATTTACTGCAACCAATTGCAATACAATGTATTCAAGTCTCTCTATTTTCACTATTGACGTCAAGATTGTTTCAGCTCGTAGAGAGCTTTATTCGGACGACGTTAGTAGATTCCCATCGTCAACTAGAACCATATCCATATCCGGACAACTGAATTAACTTATTATTTCATGTTCCCAGAATTTTATCATTTCATATAGTGTTTCCTGAAAGTGTTACAAAACTTCCACAACATAACTATTTAAGAAAGCCATGGTTACGTCTGAGTTTCATATTATATTCCAATGGAAATGCCATCAGTAGACAGATAGGATGCACCAGGGAAATACGTTTCGTAGAGTCTATTACTAAACGCTGAAAATATTCCTTCGCGGTCACTCCTGCTTTGAGACCACCAACCTCATATTTTTCCTTCAAAACCAACGTGGAGTCTATAATTTTTTGGTTTCCTGGTGGCTTTTCTATTCAATGTTATGGGTGGTAAAGCATTAGTAAAGCTTAAGCGACACCATCGTCGAAAATAATTCCAATAAATAAAAGAACGTCTCTTTTCCAAAATAAATACGTCGTCTACTGAATAGACGAGACAGGCAAGGATCAAAAAATGTAGCGCTCTCTTTAAATAACATAGAAGGGGTTGCCTCTAAATGAGTCCAGGAGGGGCAGTATCTATATAGCCACCACATCGATCTCACCTCCCTACGTTTTATACTTTTCTAAATATTCGTCCTGTCTCCTGCCTTGGTTTATTAAATAAACATAGTTTTAAATTCATGCCTTTGACTCATTTCTCAACCATTTTTGACTAATTTTGTTGTCCTTTATTAAACTCAACATTGTTTGCATATATTATTGCTAATAAATACAGATAATTTCTATCTGGGCTTACAGGTAATATCAGTAAATACATGTTTTTTGTAAAATTCAAGTTCTATATTTAAAATTGTTTTTTCTTTGTTTTAAGTCTAAAATTAGAGAACTAAGTTGGTAAGTAGTGCTTCATTTCAAAATAAAATATATAGGTAATACAAGGCACAATCCATGAATAGCCTCTGAGCTAAGCTTACACCTTCGTAATGAAATTGCCGAAAATGTTACGCTTCGGACTCTCTATATCCTAAATACAGAGCTATATTCAGCCTATTAATCCGTTTTAAATCAGCTGAAGAAATTATTACTATTAAGACATAGATTCTCAATTATTGATGTCGCCAAAATAGCTTAAAGTTGTATTTACTGAACGATAATTAATTATTTAAGAACTGAATATGCCTTGAAAAGGTTACTCCTTGGCTAGAAAAGAAGGGAAAGAACTAAGTGAAAATATATAAAGTTCGTCTCGCAAAGACTGCGTAAACTAAACAGGGTTTTCCACGTGCGGGTAAAACACACACTTGATCTCAAGTCACCATATATTTTACATGTCTGAGTACAAATCAGACGAATAGATGTGGTGGTTTACTAAAACGTTAAAATGTTAAAAAGAGTTCAAATAACTCGCTTAACATTTGTGATTCGAAAAAATGTATTGAGCAACAATTTTAGAGCATCAATAGATTAACAAGATCGTGTCTATACCATTTGTCGATGCAACTCATAAAACCGATGATATTAAGCATCCCCCTTCCAGTCCTGGTATCAGCCATTAACGACGATGAACATTAGTGTCGAATGAAACGAATAATTATTAAGGATTGTATAAATCAAATAAACATTTTCGAGTTCAGAACGTAAAATATTAAATGATGAAATATTTAATTGTACCTCCTACAGCAAAAGTTCAAAGAAAACAATAAATCTTATTAGAGCTTCCAATACAAGATTTCATAATATTATAGCTTATGACATTATGATATTGTTAATAAGACATTAGTAGGAAAGAAGATCCAAATATCCAATTAATGCAAATATTTTAGTGTATTCGTAATAGAGAAAATATGTGTAGAAGAACATTAATAGAAAATTAGATATGCAATAAGACTAGTTCAGGTGGCGAGTTCGACTCTCACCTGGGCAATAGGTATTTTTTTAGTGACGAACTCATTAAATAAAAAATCCTTACTGGCAGCCTACCTAGAAATGCGTGGTAACCTGTAGATAACCCGCCCTAATTACCCGTAGTAGAAAAAAGAGGACGTTTATAAATAATATATTGGTTCTATACAATTTTTCCGTTTCACATAATAACGGATATATGTCCAATTTTCAAAATACCTCCTCGAATGGTCCTGGTTCGAATTCATTTTGAATTAAACGCTTATATATTGAATTTGCTAGTAAGTAAACAAATATTGCGACAGCTAGAGTGATAACAGACAAGTATATATATATATATATATATATATATATATATATATATATATATATATATATGTATATATATATATAATTTTGAACGGGCCTCAATTTTACCATCTACTTCGTATGATCGATGGACATTTGAGAAAAAGTTTCAAAAACCTTGGCATCATTACAACCTCAATAGCTAAAAGTATGTACTTATTACACAACTACTTTGCTCGGAGGAAAGGATACCCCTTTTTCAACGGAAACCCGCATAGTCTGCGAATTTACTACAGCACTTTTCGAAAATTTTCGCTAACGACATTGTTAATGCACACACCTGCAGGTTTTACTATTAGGGAATAAAACAGACTATTTAAAATCTTAGAAAAAGAAACAAAAAAATGTTCCGTCCACTACTTATAGCATTACAGATCACCGACACAAAAAATAAATAATAATTAATTAATTTTACTCAACCTGCACCAAATAATTAATTTTCGTCACGAAATAAATAAATAAAAATAACAGCATAGACTGCTAGTGAATATTTTTATATTTTATATTCTTTATTTTAGACGAATATAGTAAAATTATAAATGTAAAATGTTTTTTAGGTGAAAAGATTTCTAATTATTTACCGCAGTGACTTCCAGGACACTTATCCTCGTTAAAACCCTGGTTTTACATTATTATAACATAGTAAAATATATTACTTAAAAATAGTCTAATTCTCTTTCACCAAAAACACTAAATTATATTTATACTTCACTTTATGACAATACAGAAAGGTATAAATGAATTTGAACGGATTGACACCATAGTTTACCAAAATAGCCTAGGATTGCACTGGCTTAAAAATAGTATATATGTTATTCATCAAATCTGACTCATGTTGCCCCAGATAATTGCAACATTATTCATGAGTCAGTTTAGTTCAACTGTAAGGTTTTATACTAATAATTAACTTATATCTACAGTTATGCTGTAAACATTCTCAATTTCCAGCAAAGTACGATTAGATATACTTTTTATCCTCAATTACAAAGATAACTATCACAGTACTCTCATCCCTGATTGAGTTCGACTATTTTTTCAGTCCCTTCCACCAACATGCAAAGATTAATGTTTAAGTTTCCATTCTCTGCCCAAAAACTCTCCTCGGGTATTGCATATGTTCTTTAACCTACTGATTTTATTATCAATACTCTTTAAAATAATCGGGAGATGCACGAGTACGTTATAATTACTAATAATATGGATTTATATTTACATGTGATTTGATGTTTATACTTTTAGTAATGTAGTATTATTCTTACAAATGTGAAGTTGTAAAAGTCTCATAAGTAAATAATTTAAAAGGATGAACGCTGAGAAGTTGTACCCAATTATTTCTGGTACTTATTAACTCTTACCCGTTAATATATGATATACTTTACTAAGCACTCTATGTGCCATTGTGAATATACAGTTTAGTTTCCAAGCTTACAAAAGAGTATTTTTAATAGTGGTTATTCTAACATCGTTGTTTTGGACCGATTTACGAGAAAGGAAAGAAAGAAAGAAAATTTTATTTTGGCCCAATACAACAAAGGTATTATTCACAAATTGTTATATGATTTTTTTTTACAAAATTAAGATATTTGGTACAGCCTCGGACGTAGTCGTCCTTCAGTAGTTCCACTTAAATTATAATGATCGGATCCATTTCACATCGGAAGGGAGGCATGATATTTCCTTACAAGTTGTTGGATATGAACTGAAATAGGAGCAACCTCCAATTCCCTGTGGATTTGGCTGTTCCTAACAAACCAGGGAGCATTTGGCGCTATCCGAATTACTTTGCTCTGGAAGGACAGCATTTTGTTTTTGTGCATGTTGCTGATGCCCTGCCAGACTGGGCATCCGTATGTTAATATTTTAAGAGAAAGGATCTTTTTCAGAATACAGATTACTTGTATGATGAATTATGTGGATCTTTATGTTACTGAAAAAAAAAGTCCGTCACGCAGGGGTTGCGTAAACTAAGCAGATTTCCCACGTGAAGTTTTACAATAGAGAAATCTGCCTAATTACAACGGCAGTAGTGAGAAATCTCTAAACCTATAAACGAGGGACGAATAGTTACGGCGACGGCCGCCAGAGCTCGCATAGCCGAGTCCTGCCGACCGCACACACAATACAAATGCAAATATCACGGTTATTATTCAAGATACAGAATAAATGTATAGAACAATATTTATAGTAAATTAATCTTAATTTGCAATAAGATTCATTCTATACAATTTTTCGATCCAACGTATCGAATTTTCAAATATCACCCCCTCCCACTGGTCCGATTCAACCATTAACGAATTTGATCTTTCTTTTTAAATAAAACAATTAAATATGAAGTTTGGTAACGATCAAACAAAAATTGCGATCGCTAGAGCGGTAACAGACAAATATATATATATATATATATATATATATATATACAGTTTTGAACGGACTTCATTTTCGTCATCTCCTGGGTAGGATCGACGGACTTTTGAAGAAAAATTTCGAAAATCGTGTCATGAGTACAACCTCAATAGCTGATTTCCCTTAAGGGAAATCTGCTAAAAGCTACATTCACAAAAGCCGGCAATATATAAAAAATTGTGATAGAGAAGCCAAGTACTTTTTTTTAACATGTCCCCAGCAATGCTCATGTTACATGTACTCAGGTATAAGCCCTAAACACTGAGATTGGGAAATGTGAAAATGAATTCCAAGGCGAAGTCGGATACTTTAGCTAGTATTTATATATAAATCACTAGAACTCACTAGGAGTGCCTGATATTCTTTTAGAAGGAAAAATTACTAATATATTGGAATTAAAATACATCGATACTCTTTTAACTTTTCAATCTATAATTCTTTCTAATCCTTACCCACACAATCCAGAATTACTGTTATACATATAAATATATATATATATATATACGTATATCATGTAATGTCCAAGGAGAGTTGTGGTTTGTGGATTCTAAATTGTAAATTCTAAAACCCCAAGCCAGAGGTAAATATTCACTTGCTATTTATAACTCCATTCATTTAGCTAGGATTCTTCTATCTCTGACGAAAATTATTAATTTTAAAACGAAAAATAAAAAATTAACAATAACTCACTCACATACTAAATGGCTGATTCAAAAATCATTAAAACTAACATTTTCACAGGATTATTCGTTTAGAAGGACGTGAAGTTTCTCCAGTAACCTATTGAAGTAATGAAGAGAGCACAAACACAATGAAATAGAATACTTAGTATTAATTAAAAAATCAATAACTCTACAATATAGTCAATTAAGGGGTTTTAAAACGACATAAATTACATGCCAATTAATCGAAAAATAAGTGAGGAGAATATCACTTCGGGGAACGAATGAAAAAAGGGGGTGAGTTGATTAGGAAAACGGTGGACTAAACTGTAAATCTGTCAATCACCTCTCACTTTATTAGACAGGTATTTTTATTTCTAGGACAACATACAATACATTCACTTAAAATTAATTTCACATCTCTCATAAATAAAGCTTTGTTAAAATAAAAGTCTCAATCAATTGTTAAAAATATTTGTAGCTTTGAAAGCTAGCATGCTCAATAAATTATAATAAAGTATTATCATTGCTTTTCAAGCTCATATATATATATATATATTATAATATACTACATATACAACCATCGCTCTACATTTTGTGTGGCTTACAATGCCTTCTGCTCTGGGTCAAATCTTAACGTCATCTTATAATGCTTCCGGGCATTTTCCTAATCTTATTTTGTAAAGGAACTGGTTTTCCGAATTTGTATACACAAATAGATATTAAATAAAAAAGTCTATATACGCAGGGGTTGGTAGAATATGACTTACTGATGATCGCAACTCAACTTTTTTCGCGTAGTACGAATTGATGGGTGTCGTGAGTATAACCGTAGTAGCTCACTTTTGTTACGGGAAATCTACTTATGAGTGAGTTCCACGAAAAAATATAGTGGAATCGTCAAATATGAGGGTCTTTCACCTAGTAGTTGGTTGGTAAACCTTTAAAAGTAATCACAGGCCGATCATATTAGAGGATTTTATATATATATATATATATATATATATATATATATATATATATATATATATATATATACACACACCATAAGTAGTTTTTGGTTTGCATTATCAAAAAATTAAATGTACGCTGGAAGTGAGATTTGTAGAGACTCAGTTACTTAAAAGTAGGGGGTTCGTAGGCAGAAAACATAAAAATACAAATAACTCCTTGAATATTCAAGATATGAAAAAATATTACATATAAAGAATTGTAGAACGTTTTGACAAGATTGGTTCTATAACATTTTCGATCCGACTTGTAAACACTGAGATATCTCGAATTTTAGATTTACCCTCTAAAACCCACTGGCCTGATTCTAACAATTAACGAATAGGATTTTAGTTTTGTATGAATCGGTTATATATGGTATAGTTATAATAAACCCAGGAAAATCTTAATTCATGACGTCACTCATAGTAAAGGCACATTGAACACGAGATTTACTCTCACTCACTAATAACTTACTTATTCAATATACGAAAAAATATATAAATCAACAATACAGGCATATACAATTAAATAACCCTCTCCCCCCCCCGGTGTAATTTAATCCGTCTACTAACCAATCTTTATTTTTACAATGAACACTTAAATATCGGACTTTGTAAGGATGGTAACAAAAATTAGGGCCACTATTAAGTTAACTGATAACTACATATAAGGCACAAACAAATATATAATGTAGTATATATATGTAAATAAAGGCATGAAAATAAATATAAATATTTTGGGTGGATCAAGTTAATTTCATTTAAAAAAGATAATTTCCCTGTACAAATTTGAGTTTCGCTAAATAGTACTCAGAAATTAAAATTCATTTTAGGAATAACCACAGAAAAAGACTAAAGCTCATAAAATATTCAAGAGATTGGAGCTGTTACATCGAAAAGAGTCCTTACATTAAAAATTAGTTTTAATCCCAATTACGGAAATCAGCTAAAAATGAATGGCAATGGTATTTTAAATTATTATTTAATATATTATTACTATTAGAGATTGATTGAAATCGAAAGAGAATTCGCTTTCTAGTGAAATTCCGTGATAGGGCTTGATTGAATAATTTCAACCACCTGACTTAATTAACTCAGATTTAATTATGATTGAAACACGCTTTATTCAGCATTATTGAGTGTATTGCAAATTCAAATTCTTTTTTTTCTTAATTATTAAATAACATTATACAATCTCTATTGGCTTCACAAACTCAATTTTCCTGACAATAACTATTATAACAAGATAACAAATCACTACTGAGAATTAAAAAAAAATATTTGCGACTAAAACGTTATTGCCACGTTTTTCAAGGGCGCATTAATCAATTAAATTAAAAATTTCCTGCTATTGCTACCTTCCAACGCAATGAAATAACCTCCAAAATGGTGACTTTTTCAAATATTTCATAAAACGTCTTTGCTGATCTAATCAAAGTTCAGCATATAAAGATCACTTCCCTAGACCAGTTTAAAGAACAAGGAATCATCTTCCCAAATCTAGCATATCTCCAATGAAAAAGAATATCGGTGATAGTGGGTGACATTTTGGACCAATAATTTTTTTTTGACTTTTAAATTTCAAATAACCGTAAATAAACCTTCTTATCTAACACATAAAGTCATTGGTGATATTTTAATAGTGACAAAACTATTTCGATGACTGACAATTTATTCCGGCTCACCCATATAATTTCTTATGCCTGTATTAAAAAATCGATTCAAATTATCGCAACCTACTGAACTACAGTTTTTATCACCTGCAATACATTATTGGCTTATTCATTGCCCTTGGCTTACATTGTATTCATTACACTACTTACATTGTACCATTTTTCTCTCAGATCATTCACCTCTGGATATTTTGTCTTACCCATTCAACAACACAGACGTCCCTATTAAATTTTCCCGTAAACTGGGATCACCAATTTGTGGTGACTATATTTTTAAAAAGATTTTCTGATTTAGATTTATCTATTGACTATTTCACAAGTCCAACTCAATAATTCACTTGGAAAAGGAAGGTATTTGGCAAAGGAAGGTATGATGGCAAAAATGTTCTCTTTATCATCGTAGTTCTTTTAATACACATGAAAAACATTTTTTATCATAGTCTTTTCATTAAAAGTATAAGAATTCTTTTAAATTACCAACGTTTAATGAAAATCAGTTCCTTTAGCGCCTTAATGATCAAAATGTCCTACCATTCAGCTAGTTCCGATTTTGCTCTGGTCACTCCACAGTACAGGTAAATATTTTAGTTCTAGTACCTCCAAGCATGGATTGAAAAGTGTATTTCCCTTTAGTCTTTGAAACCAACGACTGTTGGTCGATCACCAACCCTCCCCCTATCCATGTGTCGTTAAAGCTCTGAAAATGACAGACAAGAGCTGTCGAAAACGTTTGGAAATATAGGAAAACAAAACCAAAGAACTAGGATTAGACTTGTAAGTTTTATCTTTTTCACAAATATAGTATAACTATTGCGAAAGGTCAACAAAAAAAGAAAACTTTATGTCATGATTCATATCATTTTCATTTCTCAAATAGTTTCGCGTCCAAATGATGCCTCATCAGAAGAAGTTCTACTACAGAAAGGAACTAAACTAACGGCTACATCTTTCTCTATGATATTCCACTGGCCGTACCAGTCTGGTAAACAAACAACTACATATTTATTATTTTACCGTGGTTTAACCAACCAAATGTACTGCAGTGCAGTGATTCACAACCCATTTTGATTGTGTTTCTCTCGTTCATTTCAATCTGATAATTTTCTTCTCGAAAGACTGTCAGTTTTAGAATTCTCTTATTTACCTCAAATCATTTCCTTTAACCCTACACCCCTTTCCTCACCTGGTGGAGTTAAAACAATTCATTACTTTAGATAACGGGATAAATCTATTTTTCAGCTCACATATTCTCAAAAGCTCACCAGAACTTACTCTGTTATTCGTCAGCTGTGCCCCACATAATTGAATTTTTAGTGCTTGAAAACTTGATAAGGCACGAAACTTGTTGTGCAAATGTGAAATAAATCTTTCAGGGAAAAATCGAATAATATTTTCTAACCCTTGAATTTAGCATGAGTACTATTTTCCATAAAAAAAAAAAAAAACGGAAAACAGAAACTGTAACTGAACTGGAACTGTATAATGAATACAGAAATACGTCCCATATAAAGATTTCCTCTTGTTTAATAAGTATTGGGAGATGAGATGAACGCCATCATTCTTCACTCTGATTCTCATTAATTCAAGAGACGTGAAAATTCCTTTTTTAGTTATTGACCTGAAGAAGAGGTTTTCACTCAACTTTGAATAGGACACATAGTAAGTACGAATACTTAACTACTCCAAAATCTCTTTTGGAAACTTTTAAAAATACATTCTACTTACTTGCACTTACTCAAAATATGTAAAACAAAATTTACGGAAATACTTGGAAAACAAGAGACTGCAGTAAAACCACTTTCTAAAATTTTATTTTTATCACGTAAATTGATTGTGTTGGTAATGAATGACCCCTTTAGAAAGATGCATTTGAAAATGAATAATTAAATTTCGCCCTTTAAAGGATGATCTCACTTAAAATAGAAATATTTGGGAAACTAAAATATGATGGACCTAAATGATTGAATAGTTCTAATTGCTGTATTTAAAATACTACACACGATGTAGTACATTAAGGACTCCGTATAATGAGTTTCTCGTTTTATGGAATACCAGATTTAAATAAGGGAAGAGATAAGAGCTAAAGCTGGGCAAAGTTTCTCGGAAGACAATGGGAAAAACGTGAGCTTGGGGGGAGGTAGAGGAGTTTCGTGATATTAGTCCGCAAGATAACTACAACCGGCCAACAACCGCATGGAATATTTCTCTTCAAAGTCAGGAAATAGGGGAAGATGTTAACCATAGGATTCGCCCTAATTTTTCCTGCATATTACATTTCAAGTATTTATTTTGAGGGCCACCGAAAAGGTTTGCAATTTTGGACCGTCTGCCAGTAATTTCCTTAATATCATTAGTCCGAATAGACACCCATACATGATATTTCGCAAGCATTCCAACCTTATCAGTAGTAATATTACCGCAAAAGCCACCTTACCTTGAATGTCCTAAATTAGGGGGGATTTTTTCGTTGCTTCCGTTATTTGGTGCGTGCATACATGGAAAAATTGCTTTAGGTATTTTTTTCTAGTAAAATGCATTTTTATAAGGTCTTATATTCTCACTCTTCATAGTTATACTTTAGTCCGTACTGGAGACATTTTGCAAATCATTCTGCAAAAGAACCATTTGAGGCACATTAACCCAATGTTAAACATCCGAATCCTATATTTCCTTCATTTTTTTTTTAATTTTATGTGGAACCATGTCGACTTCGATACACCTTCGCTATTTCGAAACTTTTTGGTCTTGGCACCATTCTTTACAAAATATGTTATTAATAAAGTACATGTGGACATTAGTTCTTTAAATTAATATTCCCCTTTGTGGCGGTTGTATTGGGCCTGCGACTCAAGAGTTTATATAGTTTTGTAAATTAAAATCAAAGTCTGTTTTAGAGTTAACTAGGAAATTCTTTGTGATTGCTACAGCTTTTTCAATAATGGAATATTCCTCTGGGATAGGGTGATGTAGTGTAGATTTTAGCAATATTCCAACATTCAACTCACATCTATCAACTGGAATACTATTAAGAACACGTTTCCGAGGAATACTATAACGATAAAAAAATTTATTTCACCGTAGAACTTGTTTCTAGTACTTCTCTTACACGCAAATGTGTTAACAATCTTGTCCAATGCCAACACCGTTCAAAATAAAACGATTATCTGCTATGCCGTGACTTAGTTGTGGATCAAGTCTGTTCTAATGCATGTACTTGATTTTTAGCAGATTTCCCTTAAGAGAAATTAGCTATTGAGGTCGTACTCATGACGCGAGTTTCGAAAAATTTCTTCAAATGTCCATCCATCCTAACCAGGAGATGACGAAAATGAGGTCCGTTCAAAATTATATATATATATATATATATTTGTCTGTTAACGCTCTAGCGGTCGCAATTTTTGTTTGATCGTAACCAAACTCGGAATTGAATCGTTTTATGTAAAAAGGAAGATCAAGTTCGTTAATGGCTGAAATCGGACCAGTGGGAGGGGGATTTAAAGGGGGGGATTTTTTAAAATTCAAAATATTTCCGTTATTATGCGTTGGATCGAAAAATTGTATAGAATCAACCTTCTTGCAAATTAAATTTACTATAAATATTGTTCTATTGTGTATCTTCAGTATTAACCGAGATATTTGCATTTGTATTGTGTGTGGTCGGCATGAGTCGGCTATGTTCGGGACCTTCCGCCGAGAGCTCTGGCGGACGTTTCTGTAACTGTTCGTCCCTCGTGAATAGATTTAGAGATCCCTTACTAGTACAGTTGTTATTGGGCAGATTTCTCTACTGTAAAACTTCACGTGGGAAATCTGCTTAGTTTACGCAGCCCCTGCGTGACGGACTTTTTAAAATACATATGATATTCTTATAGTGTTCGTTTATGAATGTTCACACTAGTCACCGTTTTTTTTTTTTTTTGTACCAGATCATTCTAGCTTCTTAAATTCTGAGTATTTGCTTCCACCTACAATTGAGTTCCTTAATTGAAAAAAAATCCGTCACGTGCATTTCTTTTCGCCGAAACTATTTCAAAGCAAATTGGTGTAACAATTATTTTAATTTGATCCACCTAAAACAATTTTTCCTAATGACATTAAAAGTATTGAATGAAGAGACCAATGATCTATGAAGATATAATAATAAGTAAAAATAACTTTATATGAATGCCCCACAACTTTTTTAAAACGAATACAGTCGAATGTAGAACTTTCTCAAATCGCTATGGCGTATCGATTGGATCAAGAACCCTATCACTATTCAGAACCTTCCTAATTTCGACTAGACTTTTTCTTGGAATTGATGACTACCATTCAACATTTGTTTTAGTATCTGAGTCAGATGAATTTTAGGTTTCCAACTGTCTGGAATACAAGTTAGAAGGTTTAGACTATTCCAAGTAGTCTTTGAAGTCCTACCTCTGAATAAGAGTTTCTAGTTTCTTAATAGTTTCAACTTTTGTAGGATCAGGTTTCACAACTTCTTTATCAAAACTCCAACAGAAATAATTCCTTCCCTTTAAACAGTATTAAAATTTGTTTTAAATTTAACTCAAATGTTTCACAACCGACCATTCTGTAGCACTTTTTGAGTCATCGTATTATTTTCCTCGAAAGCGTCAGTACTATTGTATAAATCATCCTATCATAAAGTCACTTTGCAATATACAGAATAGTTTCTGACCAACTTTTGAAACAACGGAGGTAAATTACAGAGTCCATGAAGAAGAGACAGGTTCTGGAAATATTACTCAACGCAGATAACTTGGTCCTCCTCCCTTCAAGCAAGAGGACGTACCTTCCTTATCCTCTTTCCGCTATAGTTGCGGAGCTCTAAATAATAAATAATATACTAATTACTAAAACGTATCTATTAGTTAAACTACGATAAATAAAGTGGAGTTTGGCCTCTGCCTCTTACTTATACGTATGTTGGTTTCGGAGTAAAGACCCAATACACATCTGAATCATGTAAATACAATCTGCTTTCCCAACTGCTAGTCCATTGAAACACATGTTCCATAGGTTCATCCATCTTAACAATTACCCCATGTCTTAAAAAAAGTACCAAATGGTCCTTAAACTAGTCTCGGGATTTAATGGAAACTCCCTGGTCGAATTATTATGCGGCTTGACATCAATAATTAATCTCAGCAAATAAATAAAACCTCTTTAAGAATTGTATTTTAAAATTGTTATCTTAGTTTTTAACTTTATACCAAATCTCGATCAATTAAGTTTAATTTTAAACTTGTTATAAGCTCCATATTTAGATTAAAATCATTCACTTACTAAACTACTTAACCTTTTTTTTTAAAAAAAAAAACAATCAACCTTAGTATCTGCAATCATTAATTGTATTATTTTACATCCCCAATTCCTTAAGGTGTTTAATTAAATTTGGAAATACCAATCGGTAAGCTTTAATGACAATGTGTCAACTTAACATTTAAAAACTTAAACTGAACATTTATCGCCCCATTTAATTAAATAATAAATAAACTTCACTTTTAACCCTTAATGACCCAGAGTTCCCATATGGCAACACTAAAAAGCGGATATTTCTGAAAGTTCATGGTACATTATTGGAATTATCCCCCCAAACTATGTGTTGCTATCTATCTTTTTCTACAGTTGATTTCAGCTTATTCATAAAAAAAGAGGAAGTGTTAAAAGTGAAAAATAAATATTTACTATTTAAAGTATTTTACAAAATACGTTAAGCTCATTTATAAAATAAACTTTCATCACTAGCTTGAGTCAAATATATAACAATTATTGAGGTTTAAAAATAAATATTAATACATATAATAAAAACATTTAGTTTGAGATTATAAATAACAATTTCTAGTTGATAAAATAACATTTCGCATCACTCAGTTTGTATATCAGTATAAATTAAACTAAGGTTTGTCTGATTTTCTATTTAAATTCGGCAAGGGTAATATTGTTTTTGATGTTTCAGACCATTCTAAGAGCAATGTAAATAAAACTGAAAATTTTATCGGTTTGATACTCAATCATTCAAAATAGCTTGGAAGATTTCTAAGAACTTTTATATCTGTGAGTCAAATATTCTAAGCTATGTGAAAATTCGAATTTTCTACTTCTATGTCATAAGACTTATTCTTCAATATGCTCCCTAAAAGTTGTTGTTATCGAGAAAATGTAAAGAACATTTATGCTAAAAATAACAATTTTGACCTAAAACGTTATTTAAATTTATGGATTCATATGTTTTAACTTCAGGGCGCCAAATAGGCTGTTCCTGATCCATGAAAAAGCCTGATTAGAATTGTATATTCTTATTCATTTGTATCGAAGATATGAATATTCAAAGTGAAATACACACGTATAGGAGTGAAGGATTACTTCGACTTTAAAAAGTATGTTCGTCAATATTCTCGATAATATTGTTTTTTCTTTTAAAAATCGTGTGGGAGGACTTGTGTTTGGAATTAATTGTATGGTCATGAATCTTTATTTAGATTTTTGAATTTTTAAATTTCGACTTCCGAAAACTCAATGGAATTCATCAATGTTTCTGGATAGTGCCTCGATGTAGTTAGAATATGAATTTCGCCGATGTCATGTCATTGATAGGAGTGAGGGTTTGCAAGGAATAACCTTAATTATATTTCCATGGAAACCATTTTGACTTCATCCCATGACTTCAAGTAATATAGTTATTTATTATACAAGTGACGAAAGTAGATCATTTTACAACTCGAGTGAAACGTTTACCCACACGAGCGAAGCGATTGTGGTAATTTCACGAGAGTTGTAAATTCTACTTTCGTCACGAGTGTAATATTAATTTTTTTCTCTAATCGTGTAATACATGATCAGATCTACCCAGAATATGAACAAAATTAGGATGTTGTGAAGATTATGGTATGTTGTTGGTAGGTTATAAGCATGGTTGTGAAAGGTTATAAGCATAGTTATAAAAAAAACTAGTGATGATTGTGAAGTAGTGCAGTTATAAACAAGTGCAGGTTATAAACAAGGAAGGTAATTATTATTATATTTAAATTTTAAAATATATTGATTATTTCCACCAATAATTCATTCACATTTCAATTTATTTTGTGAAAATAAATTCTTACAATGTTAAGAAACATTTAAAAGCATTTAATTTCCAACTTCAAATTATTTTTTAATTTATACTTATTACTAATTAAGAAGGCAATTCACTTTCTTCTCTTGTGAAGAAAGTGATTACTTTCTTCACTCTATTGCAAAATGTTTCACTTTCTTCACTCATTTCAGTTTAGTAATGTTACCATTATTCAACGATTACAGAAAAAAGCTATTTACTACTGACTTCCAGTCGCCATGTCATATATATTCTTTGACGATAATACAGCAGAATGTGATTATGCATTCGTTTTATTTGGCGGGAAACTCAATTTATTTGAATCCTTTAGCAATAATAAATTCGTCAGTATTCGTGCAACATGCTTCTCGTTTAAAACTATAAATATCGATGACAATGGGGAACTCAGTTTAAGGTGTAGATTTTAAGCTGAAATGGGCAATATGAAATAATTTAGTGACGAACTCATTAAATAAAATCCTTAGTCCCCCTTTGGCTAGAGAGGGGCCTAGCTAGAGGGGGTGGTAACTTGTGAATAACCCGTCCCGCTTAGCTGTAGTAGTAGTAGTAGTTCTTTAATAAATATTTTTTTTTTTCGATGGCAGTAAAGTGAATTTTAGTTGTTACTTAATCCAAACTTTATATTTTGACCGGAAACCATTATTATCTCAAGTAATTTACGGATAATGGCTATTCAAAAAATTGTATCTGGTAGTCTACGCGTTAAGCAGCGTTATTTTTTGTCAGGCTATCTCGTGTATTTACAAGACTGGTATCTTACTGATAAGATAATTCATTTTAAAATTCATCGTTTATTTAAAACATTCAATCACCAAAATGATTCAAGAATGGACAAAAAATAGAATTTTTCAGTTTCAATGCAAATTATTCTGGTGCATTGTTCATAATATACATTGCTACAATACATCCATCGTCCACATTATGTTGCAATGTAGTACATTCCCACTCATCATTTTCTGTAATCCGGTTTTGTTGTTCGATAACGTTGACATGCCACTCAAGGGTCACCAGGCACCACTAATTACTCCCAAAATGTTTCTCCCGTAATGTAGCAACATCTGTTAACTTTTCAGGCTTCAATGGAAAGCCAACAAACATGACTGTTGCATTTGTACCAGTAATAGTGTGATTCACTTTCAAAATGGTTCTCTCTCTTCCAGTCAATAAACCATATCCAATCTCTCCTGGAACTTTCACATTTACTGACTGAAATGGAACATGCAAATCTTTCAAATCACGCACTGTCAGAAATGTGCATTTAAAACCAAACCTATGCATTTCAGTTACTGGGGAGTAATGACAGGTATTTCATTGGAAGATTTTTACAATGTCCCAACATAGTACATAATAAAAATAATATAAGCTGATTCAGAATAATTTTTTCCCTTCTCTGATTTGAATAATAGTTCTCATTATGTATTATTACTTATTAAATAAAATTGAGTTAAAAGAGGAGTTATGAGTGAGGTTATGCTCACCTTTTTCTCTTTTCAGTTTTTCGTTTCCGGTTACATTTCCTTGCTCCATATTGTGAGCTGTTGCCAAAAATGTATACAATGAACTTTGCAGTAAATACAAGTGGAGGCCATGACAGTTATGTTGGTCACATTACCTAATACTCTCTGCTCATTGGTTCATTCTATCTGCTTCTACAGATGTCCATGTTTGAATTTAAGCATCATAGCAGAAGTCTGTTCTTGAAACAAACGTTGAAATATTAAGGGAGTTATTCGTACTATCTTGTTTTCATCCTTTAATACCCCCCCCCCACTGCTACTAATCTGAGTTGTTCTTAGAAATAGAGAATATATGGTGCGATGAAATCACTAGAGTGCCGTATCAGAACATTGGAAACCTGATTAGTTTACGCAACCCCTGAATGTATTTCATGAGTTTCCCTTCATCTCTTCAAAATTGATTGTACATGATTATTATGTATGGAGTTCACCATATATACAGACAATATTCCTTAATTCTATTGTCTTTTCTACATACCCTTTGCAACCTTCGCCTATTATCACCTGTTCTACGTCAAGATCTGCAATCTCGTTATATTTCTTATTTTTCTCTTTGTTCATGTTCCAGTACTCTGACAACATCCAGATCATTAATTATATTCTTTATTCAATAATGCTATTCATTTATTGTTTGTTTTTTATTTCCTTTAATTGTTTCTCAATGATAGCTTAAAAAGATGATTACCGAGTTACCTTACAATATTATATGGTCATCATTCTATCTCATAGAACCAAGGTTGATTAGGCCTAATAGCTTACAAACTTATTTATTCTGGTCTCTATCTCCTCAGCATTTTCATTGCTACTTACCTTCCACATTGTTACTACTAATGGCTGCTGAGGAATATCAATTATTTTGGAGCACATGGCCAAGTGAATACAAGATTAGGATTGGAACTTGTATAGTAGATTGCTAATTGGAAGGAAACATGTGTAATTCCTTGCCGAGTAAGTTAGTTCCTTAGCCATTGTAACTAATTAATGCCAAGTTGAAAGCATGGTGATTCATAATGCACTGTTCAATCTAACCCAATCCGGCCCAGATACATGCATTATACTCCCTATTTACTCTCTCGTCTTCTCATTTCTATATGCCCCACAACAGTAACTCTATGTATCTAAATCTGCTACAACTCCGCTTTAGCATAATTCACATCAAAAGTATAATCAGAGATTGGTAATAACAAATTAATCAGTTACGTTATGAATCGTATTGCCTTAAAGCCTACTAGCAATCTATTGCATGTTAACATTCATACATTTGTATGTTTCTTTTGAGCCAGTATAAAATCGAATGACCCTGTAAACTTTAAACAAGCATAAATTATCAAAAGCTGTTTGAGCCTCAAATTATGTTCTATCCGCCACTAATGATACCCAACAAATATTTTCAACTGCATTCACATTCACAACATAGTTCTAGAAATGGTTATCTGCTGACTAATATCCCGTATATTCACTAATTAATCTATCTATAATATTCATGCTTTTCTGACACTAACATTTTTTTTTTCTTCTAGACCAGAGGCACTCCTTATTAATATATATCTTTATTTGTGACCCTTCTTGATCAAATGACTTATTCAAAAATGCTTTATTTACAACTTCTTTATCCTTCAAATATCTCCGACGCTTTTCGAGTTTGTGAGGTGTCGCTTTTGAAAGAGTAACTTAAATTATTTCTTCATCCCTACTTGATAGCATTTCTGAGATTGACATATTGCTTTCTTATTCTTGTCCAATGACCTTCCTAGCATTTTTCGAGTAAAGGCGTTGGATCCAAAAGCCTCACACACATATATATATATATATATAACTGGTAGCATTTGGAAGTACAGCCTGCAATCATTAAAAAAAGGCAATAATCGCAGGCCTTAAGGTAGAATATAAGCTACACGTGCTAAATGTGGTATAGGAGTTCAGGAAATCAGCGAACACAGGAGTACTTCATAACCCGTTTAACCAAGCAAAACATCAAACTGAGCCATCAAATGGGAAGAATTCAGCGAGTGTCCTCCACCTCTGAATTCGAGTGTCTTGATTGTCCCCTTCCTAGCTGGCTTACGAAGGACGACCCTCGCCATTTAGTTATGGTTGGTGTCTGCTAGAGCATGGAAGCAAGCAGAAGACTTCATACAGCGCCTCTTTCTCACTCTGTATTAGAGATCCAGAAGGCCGTATCAGGTAAGGACATATCAGTTAAGAGTTATCATTTTTATGAATCATAGGAAATATGTAGTATCCGTTTCCAGAAGGCTGCAAAAGACTTAACAAACATATTTTATTAAAGAGTATTTATACCCTCGATTAACAACAGCTAAAATAATAATCTTGTCATCAGAGAATCGGGTGAATGACTTGAATAAATAATGCGAAGGACATTGACAGCTGGTCATTTAATAATTGTTATATTTATGTGGCATGATGGTCTGCCATAACAGAAACAATTCCCAGACAAGTCATAGTCATCACCTTTATAAAGGATTATATCATTAGAAAGTTGTCCTATCCAAGGCCATAGACAGTGCTGATCATTCGTATTTTTCAATTAGTAGGATCGCCCTGGTTCGCAAGTAACCTCTAAAACCGAATTTCAACCGTATTTCGAAGAAGTAATATAGACCTGATAGAGTCAAACGTTGCGCCAGAGTAATTTCCGATTAAAGGAGATTTCAGAGGAGGAGGAAGATAGGAAAAAAGCGGCGTACCGCCAAGAAATAGGATGCGATGCTTGAGAAGAGTGTTCCCGTAGCGGAGATCGAAGGCTATCAGGGGAGCTGAGAGCCTCTTAGCAGCGTTTGATTGTTTGCCCTCTCTCCTCTCAATAGATCCCCTTGACCTCACTTTCTAAAGCCAACTTACAGGACTTTTACAGGCAGATTTTCCAATAAATGAAAAAATATTATGGCAACTCTCTTGGGGTTCTAGACCTTTAATAAGCAGGAAGGGCGGGGGGTTATTTCGATATTAAATTTCCTGACATCTGAATACCCCCGATTGTTGGTAGAAAGTAATAATGAGAATGAAATAACTGCATCAATGTTCTGGATTAAGAACAGACTGTCAGACTAAGCAGTTTTAATGAAATATACGTATACGTTTATTTTATCAACCATATATTTAAACCAAATCAAACATTTAATACTTTAGTGTCCCCACTATCCAACCGAAGTCCGGCTGCCCTAACCAAGGAATTAAGATTGTACTCACAGTTACAGATAGACGGTAGAAACAACAGCCATGGTCGTATTCTAATCTCTCGTGTATTTTTCAACAGAGCGAGCGAACGCAATTACCTTCCTCCACAAGCACACTTAACAGTCCTGAAACTCCAACATTAGAGGATTCGGCCATTCTGCCGATCAAAATAGGCTGCGAAATCATTGGTAGTCCAGTGGAGTCGTTCCACCATGCGATTCCATTCTGGCCACAATTTCTTGTTCCCCAATAGTTCCCATATTTCCCGGAACTGCTGAGATACAAAATTAAGATGCTGATCGGTGAGTATTCTCATGGAGACTCCATGCCTTTTCACAATGATCTCAATAAAGGCCCTAGCTTTCTCATGTGCTGACGGTTCAAACACGGAAAATCCCTCAACTCATCTAGTGACATTGTCAAGCATCGTGAGGAAGTATTTATTTCCCAGTTTGGTCTACGTGAGTGGCCCTACTATATTTATATTTATTTTTTTTTCAAAAGGGATAGTGGTAGCGTTTTCCTAGTGGTACCTTCAACCTGGCGAGAATTTTCATCCTCAGGAACCATTGGCACTTCTCGACAAGGCCAATATGGCCACTGGTAAGATGATCACTGGAGATGATCACTGCATTCGATTTTTCTACCTACTTGGGATCTGGCCTTATCCCATACGCAGAGACATGACCCACTGCGGCGCTTTTCCTAGTTAGCCTTATGGTTAGCCCATTTAAGGTGTTCAAGTAATTTACTTAACACGTTACATTTCCTCCGCATCTTCACAATGACTGCGTAATTTTGGCAAACAACCAAATAGATCCCTTTAGCCCGCCCAACATCCTGCCCATCGTGCGCTGAAAAAGGCAGGGACCATTGCGAAACCGATCTAATCGACTGCGCAAGGGGATTCAAACCTCGGAACCCAGACATCTATTTAAATGTTCTTAAATGTGGTTCCCTATGAGCTGCTTTGGTTGTCTAGCTCTAAGCGTGACACACTGCTCTTATGCTAAGTACTGTTACCTTACCACCGATGTCTTATGACAGGCGAGGCCAGACTCACTGTCTAGTTTATATTCATTCTTACCACTGAGTACATTTCTAGTAGCAATTAACGCCAATCCACTTATCGGGTGTCGTATCAATGCGATGTCAGCCCCAGTGTCAACAGGCATGCGATGGGATTTCTGGATTAAAAAGGATTTCTTATCCTTGCTTCTCCTCAAATCCAAAAGCTTTTTGCCCCCTCATTTCCCTAATAGCGGCCCGGAATCCGGAGTTCTATCGTTAGGTTCTCATGTAGTATAGGATCGTGTCTTGGGAATGCTCCAGTATATCCCATTCTCTCCAAACTCTCCCTCATTACCAAAAAGTATTATATTACCAAATCCATGCTTTTCTTTATGAACATAAATTTGATAATATATTCTGGCAAAAATGGTGAGCACAATAAAATCCAAGAAATTAAAAAAAATATATACACGTAGGATAAAATGTTGAGAAAGCTGTTAATAAAAAAATAACAAAATAGTACTTGCCGCAGATAGGACGTCATAAAAACTTTACCATGCACATTCAATTTCCACCAAAGAAAATCCGTGTTATTGCTGCCTTCTTTGTCTTACCAGGATTCCATCTTCCCAATCTCATATTCAGTTTCAATGAGTAAAGTTCTTTTACTCAATGAGCAAGATTAGTATATCCTGTTTCATTTTCCGATGCTTCCAGATCACCATATTGAAGTAAATACCTGAATTTGAAGCCATTTTCATTACCAGAGTCCTAGATAATAATCATCAATTCTTCTTAAAGTCCCCTTGATTTATTTTATCCATTATAAAGTCCATTAAACTACGGAATGTATTGTGTGATCTCATTGGGTATTCAATCTGAAACAGTGACTCAGACAGTTGCTTCTATTAAAAAATTTAATTGTTCAATTATTCAATTATTTTTGTAGATAAAAACACTGTTACATTATTCCACCTGATCGGTATTTCTTCCTTCAGCTAGATTTCCCTTAAGAGAAACCAGCTGTTGAAGTGGTACGCATGACCATATTATAATAATGTCCATCGATATATATATATATATATATATATATATATGTAGGTGTAGAAAATATATATTTGTCTGTTACTGCTATAGTAGTGGTCCTTTTTGTTTTATCGATACTAAACTCGATATTTAAGCATTTCGTGTAAAAAGAAAGTTAAAATTCTTTAATGCAATCTCATCATTATAAGTTGTTAAGAATTTAAGTATATATATATATATATATATATATAATTGTTGTTCTATAAGTCTATAGTAACCCCCCCCCAGGTATTTGCATGTTTCTAGTTTTCGGTCATCTGTAAACCCCAACCTCAACTAATGCAATTTCACCACAAGTACCTGAGACACTAAACATCTCGTTTCAAGCCTCCTTACGTAGTTTTCTTATTAGCGGAAAAATTAAGAATAGACAGTAGATTAGTAGCGTGGCCAGTACGTGCGAATACCTGCTTACCTCTTCGGGATCGGCGTTTTTTACAACTTAAACTAGTTTCTCTGGCTCGTATGTTTCTCTAACCAGAAAGGTTGGCTAATCGCCCTCTATGAGCCTTTTCTGAATAACCACCAGTAAAAAAGAGGTTTAACTGATATTTACTGCTTCTTGCTTCTATCCCATTGAAATTTTTCTTTTCTTTCTTATTGATGTATTATTTCCTGAATAGCACTGAATAATGTTACAAGTAAATATACAGATAGAAGATGACTATAATAATTACTTTTGCTTAATCAATTCCAAATCATCGGTAGATTTGACCCTTTTTGGGAAGTAATCAAATTGATGCAATACATTTAACTTGCAAATTCATTAGGGTATCATCAATAGGTCTCTCCGCCTGCCGCAGCAAAGGTAAACAGAGCTCGGATCTAAATACAACAGGAAACCACTTCCAGCTGTTTCAAACAATGATGGTTGCTACTAGCCATAACAGTAATTCTCCTTCCATTCCAACCACACATTCCTCCGGGATAAGCCATTCCCTTCACTAGTCTGGAACCATCCACTACTAACTAACAAATGGCTGGAAAGAATGCAGTTTCCATTATGAAGTCAATGTGACTTCCATTTCAAATGTCCTCAGTCATTTATTTTTGGGAACACCCAATAAAAATCCAAGCACTTTCAGCATTCTTGTCAGGATTGATTAAAATATGGCAACTCTAATAAATTTTATGTTATTGCAGTGAGTATGATAAAATATACAACATGATTTTCAAAACAATATTGCACCACTAAGAGGTGAATACCACATTATGTATACAGTAGAGGAGGTTAATACGTTCTGTGTTGATTTGAAATGGCGCATTTCTTGTATCCTGAAATATGAAAATTATTGTACAACGCAAATAATATAATTTGAACAAAAAATATAAAACAATTCCATTGCCTACATTTTTCCCATTAAGAAACCAAAATGTTAATCTTTCCTTTTATAGGCGTAAAATACAGTTGTTAGCTGTATGTATACATTTTTAGTAAGAATCATGGTAAATATATAATATACATACATCTATATACTAATTAATACATAATTGTAGAAAAAACAGATATTGCTGCACTTACAGAAATTCACATAGAAAAAATTATTTTCTTATTGTAATATTAATGTAAAATGCCATGAGGGCATGAGGAAAACAACAATAAAATACATCAGGAAAAAATTCTCTCAAGGCTAAAAGGTCCTATAGACGTACCGTAATATTTTATAAAAGGAGTGGGGAATAATTGAGTTAGCACGTATACATTTTTCGTTTGTCATTACCGATGCACAGAGGGGATATATTTCATGTATGTATCAGAGAGTACTTCTGGCAACAGCGTTTTCTGATGGGGTATATTATTTTTCTTTTTTTTAGCATTTTTCAAATCTTTAATAAACCATTTTATTAGAAAAACATGTTCTAAACAGTTTTCATGGAGTATTGCAACCAGTTTTCTATTCTATTATTTCAAAACGATTGGTAAATAAAAAAAAAATGTCTCTCGAACTATGATGATTGGAGTAATTAAACGTTATATTATCCGATCATGCGACGAATATTGACGAATTGGTGTATTTTCGTGGGTGCATATAATAATATTTTCCAGTCAAAATATAACAATCGCATCTTGTTAGTATTAATTGAAATAATATGATAAAACTCTGCTAAAGCAGAAGAAGAAACCTGAAAAGTATAAGGTCAAGATCGGAGTCTGAAGTAAACATCAATCCCCCCCCTCCCCCAGCTGTCATTGGAAGAAACATAATTTGCGAAGTGCATGTTGGTCCAACAATCACGATAATTGTTGTTTAGCAGATTTATTTAAGTGAAATCAGCTGTTAAGGTTGTACTCATCATTTGATTTTTCAAAACTTTCGTCAAATGTCTATCGATCCTACGAAAATCACGTCAAATTGATTGTGCCATTATTTCAGGGTAACAACTAAATGAATGTTTAGCTAGTATACACGTTACAGGATATTTGTGTAATCAGATGTAAAAGACGGGATCGTTTTGTGCACAGGTTGATCCACCGTTCATGTTTCACTGGAAAATTATTTTATTAGAACCCATCAATGAGCAAGGGACTAATTTGCTTAATGGCATAATTTAGAGACACCGATAGGCTGAGCAAACTGGCTCAAATCTCTTATAAATTTAGCAAACGGCTTTGTTTTATTGTCTGCCAATTATTTTATTTTCTGAAATCAGCCATTTCTCTGTATGTGTTGTCGAAAAGTAGGTGTCTGGATGCTACTGTTGAAAAATGAACGTTAGGTTAACGTAAGCTTTAAGTATTCAGGTTAATCAGAAACACTTTTGTAGCTACTCACAACTTATATTTACAAACGCTTAGCACTTTCGGGAATTATTACGTATGGCGTGCCTATAGAGACGACTCTGGGCTGAACTTTATAGGTTCTACGCTCTGACGCACTGAGGATGGGAATGTTTTTCCCGAAAGCGCTAAGCGTTTGCCCATATAAATTTTGAGAAGCCACGAAAGTATTTCTGATTAACCTGATTCATCACCCTCACCACCAGCAGAGAATAAAAATGTTTAACTATTCAGTTTATTGTCACCAATTTACAGTCATATAATTGTTTTAAACGTGAAGGATAGGATGGCTTCTAACCATTATTAAAGAACTTATTACCATGGGTCCATAAATCAA
Source organism: Riptortus pedestris (assembly GCA_019009955.1). Classification (NCBI taxonomy): domain Eukaryota; kingdom Metazoa; phylum Arthropoda; class Insecta; order Hemiptera; family Alydidae; genus Riptortus; species Riptortus pedestris. The sequence goes on along the minus strand of CM032228.1, from coordinate 125,322,942 downwards.
ATATGAGGTCAAAATAAAACGATTACATCCTCATATCATTCCGTGAAAAAATACGAAAGAAAATCTACTGTCATTCCATAGAAGGTGAACACCGATGACGGAAGTTATTAGCCCGCTTTGTTGCTTGCCTTTGTGAATTGTAGTAGAAGTGGTTTCTCCTGGAAATATAATAAAGTTAGTTCCCAGAAAAACCTCATTCCAATCAATAGTACAAGAGCATAATATAAACTATGTCAAAAAAATTCACGCCCTAAATAAATATGAAATACATATTCATAATGTTTTTTTTTTTCAAATATACATCCATTTCTCAGTTAGCTTCAGGTATTCTCATGCAATAATTCTATTTGGTGACCCCAAATCGCAAATAAGAATTTAGAAATTCAAAAATAGCAACGTATTACGACTTAAAAATATAGTACGTTTCAAGCTCCATAATTATTTATTTATTTAAGTGTGTCGCAATTTTAGCGATTCACACTTTTCCTTATTATAAAACTAAAATAGTTTAGGTAAAGCCACCTTAAAACTCAATAAAACAAGACCGTGTTAGCCGTCGATGACGGGTTGAAATAGAAATGGTTTTCCGAGGGGAATATGAAGATGGAATACACGAAATCATTCATATTCCATATTGATATTACAAATGCCATTTAACCTAAACAGTAAATGTGCAGAAATCTATTTCTTACGCTTGAGATAAAAGTAGTTAGAAGAATTTAAGTTTGGTTACAAATTCCTTTTTCCCGTAAATTGTAATAATGGTTTCCCGTGGTAATCCAAATATTGCATTAATGGAAACACTAATTACTGTCATTAATTTACAATTATATTATAGTCTTAAGCAGTAAGTAGGGTAAGTAATGCCTATTGAACGAATATGGAAGAATTTATTTTTATTCATGGGATCAAATAAATCTCGTTTCCCCATAAATATAAAGTGATTGTATCGCCTTAGCATTTGGAGGGAAAAAAAGACTCTATTTTTTTAGCAGTAGCAGTCTTAAGAAATACACTACTGGTCAAAAATACTAATTTAAAAATAGTAACTTTCATATTATACACGTGAACCGGTATTTCAATAACATTAACACTTCAGATGAATGGAAGTGTAGAAAAGAATTTAACTGAGTTCATCGCCCCTTAATTTCTTCATCTTGAGAAAATTTGGCATTGATTTTTTTAAAATTATTTATTTCAAAACATTATGCAAAGAAATATGTGTTGAGTACATATACAATCTGATTTAAACCTTAGACAATCATATTATTTTTTGTCTAAAAACAACGCCTTCTGGCTAACAGAGTAACTACTTTCGATTGGTTTACACAGATCACTATTTAAGCAATGTAGATCAGGCTCATAATGCTGGAAAACGACCGGGAAACGAATAATCCAGATTTTGTATCTCTGAACTTCCTTTCAAGCATTATGTAATAAGAATATTTATAAGGTCTGAAAACTGATTTGGAGTTTTTTTTAAATTAACAAACCGAAACTATTCAATGGGTCCCATTGAATTATCGTTTCATGGTAAACATTTATGGGGGTCTGTCTTTTATAATATGCTGTTATATCAATTAAATAACTAATATTACTCTAATTTAAAAAAAATAAATAAACATCTTCTATTATACAGGAACGTGATCGCCGCAAAACGAATGAAGAAAACAAATTAAGATTTTCTTTTAAGCAGCATTTACAACTCCCACTCCCCCTTACACAGGAAATATTAGCCGAGCTTAAGTTAATTTACCGGAAGACAAACTCACTCAATTTGTTCCAGTAGGTGAAACGGAAAAAGAGGGCAAACAAACAGTGACCAAAGCCAAATATTGATAAGATATAATTATATGTGTAACCAAAAAAGTCTCTCAAGCAGGGGGTGCGTAAACTAAGCAGATTTCCCACGTGCTGGTATAACACTCATGTGATCTCATTCTCTATTTATAGAATGAAAAAAAAACGATGAGTAATAGGTTTGTAGGGGACGGGTGGGTTATTGAAGGCTGAATACAAGGAAGTAGAAATAACTCCCATTTTACTTGAGTATTGAAGAAATTTATAGACAGCAATTGTAGAGCATCAATAGCTTAACAAGATTGGTTCTATAACATTTCGCGGTATGACTCATAATAACGGAAATATATTGAATTTTTAAATCCCCTCTAGCCCCCTCCCTCTACTCCACCCCCCCCCCCCATTTCAGCCATTAACTAATACGATCTTCAGTGTGGAATGAAACAGTTAAATATCGAGTATGATATAGAAGAAATAAATATTTTTGATTCATGACCGAAAACCATAATTGATGACGTCATCGTAATACTTATTTTCAGGAATCACACAGAGTAAGCATTCCATGGAAACAATATTTGGTATATTAGCTTTGAATAATGTGATTCTTGGTATTACTGCTTATTGGTAATATGACATGACTTGGCGTGGGGGATTTACTGAAGGATGACAACTAAAGAATCCAAATATCTAGATGATCCAAATTCATGATAGAGAAATATATATATATATATATATATATATATATATATATATATATATATAACAACATTTGTGTGTTATTAAATTTGCAATAAAATTGGTTATATTCAATTTTCTGTTTTGTGGGAACTAAAGTTAGGCTCTCCACAAAACAGATATTCCCCCTCTAAATTCTCCAATGTAGTGGTTCGATTTCAGTAATTAACGAATTTGATCTTTAGTTTTGCGTGAAACAACAATTTTATTGGACACAATATGTAAATTAGCATTAATTCTTCCATGATTATATTAAGCTATATTAATTTTTTTAGGTTCGAACGGGAGTGGAGATTATAAGGAAGGCCTGAATATATAATTTGCGAAATTTATTTTCTATTTGTTTTTAGGCAAACGTTAACATAACAAAAGTTGTTTTTGGTGCTATGAAAAGTAGCTTTTGTTTCAAACATAATATTATTAAATTTAAAATCCTAATCACTTGAGATATCATGCCAACGTCAGGTATTTATATATATATAAATTTGTGAACTGACCTCATATATCGGATATTTATTTAAGGTTTAATGTGAAACTAATGTTCACTAAAGGTCAAATTCATTATTGGTTAAACCTGCCAGGAAGAGTGAAGGTTTTAGGACAAATGAAATGATAACGCACTGTTATATTGCGTTAGATGGAAAAATATTTTAAACCATTTCTTTTAACCAAGTTATTTTCTACATTTGTTGTTCTTTACACTTTGCTGCCACAGGAATAGTAGCGTAGATACTTGCATATATTCGTTTCCAGCCTTTAATAAACCCCATGCCTACCCATGCGATTTTCACATCAAGCAATTAGGTAACTAAATATTTCATTAAAAGCTTGAAATACAGTCCATATTCAAAATGCATTCTCACAGTTGAAGAAATAAACAATGGACAATTTTGTATGACATTATCAAAAAAGGTTTCACTAGAATAACGTACTAATGGTCTCAATCGTTTTAGCAGATTTCCCTTAAGGGAAATCAGCTATTGAGGTCATACTCATGACGCGAGTTTGAGTCCGAGGTCCGTTCAAAATTATATCTATATATATATATCAATATATATATATATATATATATATATATATATATGTCTGTTAACGCTCTAGCGGTCGCAATTTTTGTTTGATTGTTACCAAACTTCATATTTAAGCGTTTTACGTAAAAAGAGAGATCAAGTTCGTTAATGGCTGAAATCGGACCAGTGGGAGGGGGGGGGGGTTTAATGGGGGGATTTTTGAAAATTCGAAATATCTCTGTTATTATACGTCAGATCGAAAAATTGTATAAAGTCAATCTTATTGCAAATTAAATTTACTGTAAATATTGTTCTATACATTTATTCTGTATCTTGAATATTAACCGAGATATTTGCATTTGTATGCATGTGTATGGTCGGAAGGAGTCGGCTATGTTTGGGACCCTCCACCGAGAGCTAGTGCGGGCCGTTTCGGTAACTATTCGTCCCTCGTGAATAGGTTTAGAGATTCCCTACTACTACTGTTGTTATTAGGCGGATTTCTCTATTGTAAAACTTCACGTGGGAAATCTGCTTAGTTTACGCAGCCCCTGCGTGACGGACTTTGTTATATTTTGATCTTTACTAAGCTTGATATTTTAAAGGTTAAAAATATCAGAAGTTTCATTTCTTCCCGCCAAAACATGTTCTGGGTTTACCGCGTTAACTATATATGGGTTGCTTTATCTAGTTAGCAGTGCCACTCCCTCCCCGCTAATCGCGGTACTATGCCTGAGCCTCAGTTGATTTTCAACACTCGAAAGTTTATCGTTCCTCTTGTTGGATTTAGTAGTGTGGTAGGATTATTGTCTAAACATTCCGCATACCCTTTTTTTTAGGAACACCATTTTATGTTATGTTTTCCCGCTCATTCAGTCCCAAGTGAAACCCTTCACGTAGGAGCTGCATAACTTAAGTAGATTTCCCTCTTGAAGTTTTGCAATAGATAAATCTACATATTGTTAACACTTAACACCACCTTGAATACTTAGTGAATGAATACAAACGGTAATGAGAAATCTTTCAATCAATTTTAAGACTCCTAACGGAAAGCATCTGAATTGTAAACAAACAGGTCCACTAACCTCTCAGAGATGAACAGATGTATAGAAGTATTGTTCTAAACGAAAGAAAAACTATTACTGAAATATATCTGAAATAACATATGAATTTTATTTAAAACTATTTACTATATTAGTACTGTAATTTATAATGAATCAGAATAATTTTTATCTCAATCACTCAAATTTTAGTAGTCCAAGAACTTAAGAAGGGGAGAGGGGATCAACAGAACATATTTCGATGTATTTCGTATAATAAAGGCCTCCTGTAAACAATATTTGGTATTTAAGCTTCAAATAAATTGGTTTATTATATACCAGAGTATTTTTAATGTGACAAGTAGAAGTGGGGTTTGCTGAAAGTTGAAAAATGCAAATATCTCGAGTAACATTCAAGATAGAGAATAAATGAACATTTAATTTGCAATAAGATTGGTTATACAGAATTTTTTGATCCGACTTATAGTAATGGAGATATTTCCAATTTTCTAAAATCTCCCTCCTAACCCCCCCCCCCGTTAACGTTAACGAACGTGATCTTTCTTTTTACATAAAACGACTAAATATCGAGTTTGGTAGCGATCAAACAAAAATGGCGACTGCTAGAGCGGTAACAGACAAATATATATATATATATATATATATATATATATATATATATATATATATGTGTGTGTGTGTGTGTGTGTGTGTGTGTGTGTGTGTGTGTGTGTGTGTATTTAAAATTTTGAACGGACCCCATTTTCGTCATCTCCTAGGTAGGATCGATGGACATTTTGAAGAAATTTTTCGAAAATAGCGTCATGAGGTCGACCTAAATAGCTGATTTCCCTTTCTATTTCTGCTATTTATCCTGTGTTAATGTAACAGATTTATTCGTTATATTCTCATCTCATTTCACTTTCTTTGAGATCTACCAGATAGTCACATAGTCTTAATTCCTCATTTTCTTTTATTGTTTATTCGAAATCTGACAACTAATAATAGAGGGCAAGAGAACTTACAACTTCTCTTCAATGAGACGGGCAACTTTACAGGATATAAAATAAAATATAATAAAAAATGATTCTTCATTTTAATTTTAACATTTTTTAATTCTACCTATTGAAGGACGACTACTTCCGAGGCTGTACCAAAAGATCTTAATTTTGTAAAAAAAAAAACATGTAACAATTTGTGTATAATACCTTTGTTGTATTGGGCCAAAATAAAATTTTCTTTCTGCTTTCTTAATTCAACCTAGTTTCAGGGATTATTTTTATTGTTTCCCATACATTACATATAGTAATATTTATTCTTTAAATTTCATTGTTATTTCATTAAATTTCGACTTTATTCATTTATCAGATATTGAGGTTACATGACGTGATTTCCAAAAAAAATTCTCCTTATGTCAACTGATCGTATTGAGTAGATAAGAAAAGATCTTCGTTCAAATTTGTGTTTTAATTTGAGGTGCTAGTGGCTCCATCAATTTTTGTACGATCTTGTTAAAAATGGATGTCTAAACGTTTAATGCAAAGCTAAAGGTCGGATGAGGACGAACGGGGAAACTGAAATACTTTACTAAGGCATACAGGATGAATATATTTAATTCCAGTAGGGCTTATCCGTTGGAAAATTGATTTTTAATCTTGACACAAATATTATAATCTCTATGCAGATATTAAGTATTCTCAATCGAGAAACATTTACCTTTCTAGATAAAGACTTCAGCGCATTACTATTCCGTTTTGGCTAATATATTTCCTTTGGTATAAACTTCACACTACTTTTGATCTTTTTGACTACCTTATAGTCTACTATATTTCAAATATTTGCTGCTTCTTCGTTCCATTTTTGTAGTTTCAAATTTACAATATACCAACTCGTATTCTATTATTTCCCCATTGAGAATAGTTGTGAATTAATGGCGTAATTCGTAACTATGGTAATTTAAATTGTATTGATTTTTTTTTTCATATATATAGTTTTTCTTTTATTTCTTGAATTTTATTGATTTGTAATAATTAATAACGTAGTGTGTTTTACATTATCCATGCAAAATCCTGTCAAGCACGATTGATAAAACAGTAACAATAAAATAAAATAAAAATATATATATATTTAGTAAAAAATACCAGGAGTGTGTTTCGTACATGAAAGAATAATAACTTGTTTTGAAGTATGAAAATGTATAAGATAAATGACATACCTGATAATGCCATGGGCGATACAATACGAGACTAAAGATAGCGCGAGGGGCGAGGGAGGTGTAGCTGTGATGCGGGCCGCGACAAGACTGGCCAGCAGGACCCTGGGTTCCGCGCAACTCCACCAGCAACAAGTAGCTCTCCACCTGATGAGCTAACTACATCCTCCTCTTAGATTCTACTTCCTAAAGCCATCTGTCTGATCCATCCTCTCTTACAGCCAGCAAAGTATTGCCAGATGATAGATAAAACCAATGGTAAAGTTTAAATACCAGTATTTTTCACCCCCTTTATTTGTAACCCTATATAAGGACAGTTTATTTGCTCTAGATACCGCATTGTGACATACCCTATATCTTCCTCATATTCACTCACTTGCTACTCTTCTATTTATTTCAATGTTGTTAACATAAGGCTAAGAGGTAAAAGAAGAAATTAAAATAAGGAAATTAAAGACAATATAAAAATCAATTAGTGAAAATAGGATAATTTAAAAAAATAAATAAATATTAAAAACAAAATAATTATAGTGAAATTAATAATGAATAGATAGAAAATGAAGATCAAATATACCCTGAGGTTAATTTTCTTTGCAAATTGGTCAAGCTCTATTAAAACCTTTGGTGAACAAAGTTTATTCTCTTAAAGGCCAATGTTGACTATGAACTTGTCTAGAGTTAACTAGTGAAGGGCAGTCATAAAGACGGTGCCTCAAAGTTTAAATAACTAGTTTGTCACATGGAGAAGAGTCATTGTGAGTATAGAGTCACTCCGTGTTTAGTCAGTTTTGTTTGCTTTAAATATTTTGTTTGTCAGTCGAATTTTAGTTTATGCTTTTTTTTAATGTTCTTCCCTTTTCGGTCCCAGTCCGCTTGTTTTGCCATTTTGTCAACATTTGTTTTTGAACAAATTTTTAATAAAAGGTAATGGGGGAAGGAACTGGTTACTACCGCTTCTTGGCATATTGGCTAAGTTCAGAATTATTAAATAGCATTATTACAGATAACTAATTGAGTTGTGGTAATCGGCCAAGACTGGATTTTATAAACTTAGAAGTCAGTCTTGCAGGGGCTGTGTGAACTAAGCAGATTTCCCATGGGCTGGTATATGATCTCAACTTACCATCTATTCTTTCTTTTCCAGAAATTTATGTAAACACGAATCGAAATGTGATGCTTAGTGACTCAGACATTCAAATTAAAAATCTCATGACTAGAAATGAGGACAGAATACTAAAAAAATCTGATGTAAGCACCACATGACTTCCTTGTGCTCCGTATCTCCGTTCCCAAATGAAACGGTGGAAAATGAAAACAAAAAGATTGAAAATGCCAGGGAATATAATTTATAGATCTTTATATAATAAAAAGAAATGGCCAATATATATTTTTCGTATCTCTTTTACGCATGGAGAAATTTGAGACTTTTTGTTCGCCCTTCGCTAACCCATCCTCGTTCGCCCTTTGTCGATATCGTTCAAAAGAAGATGTGATCACCTAGGCCTTACAAAAAAACCCAAATATGACATTTCTATCCAAAACTAGCCGTTCTTTAGTTATACGGGATACGTACATAACTCAAGACGAAACTAGCCAAAATGGGTCCAGGGATGGTTAAAACCGATACGCCCAATAAAATCAGAAATCCAAAAATTGTCTCGATTGCAGTACTTCCATTACTTCGTACAAGGAACTAAATAAAATAGATCTCATCTCAACATGTATTCTACATTCCTATGTAAAAATCCGATGATTAGAAGTGAAGGTATACTGAAGGATGAAAACAAGAAAGTACGAATAATTCGCTTAATTTTTGGGGTACGATAAATGTATAGAAGAACAATTGTAGAGCATCAATATCATAACAATTTTGGCCCTATGACATTTTTCAATATAACTCTTAATAAAGGAGGTATTATTTATTTTCAAATTCCATACTCTAACCCCCCCCCCTTGAATCTTGTCCGGTTATAACAATTTTATTATATGATCTTTAGTGTTCTATAAAACTGTTAAATATCGAGTATGTTATAGATAATTTCTAGAGGCTGCATTACCGACTCTAATTGGAAAAGAAATAACTCTTTTTTTTAACTTGGAGATCACAAATTTATTTGTTATAACTCAACACCAATTTTATTAATTATAACCACTTCTCTAAAATCCCAAAAATAGCATATAGTTATTAAAATTATCGCCGTTACTAGACTACAATACTCCCCCAACGACGGCATCGCAGAAGCAGGCTGGGGTTTTATTGGATGTTCTCTCCGGGTTCTAGTTGTCTGGTCATTGTAAGCTGCTGATGTGTAATATATTTAAGCCTTCTTTTTTCGGGTGGGGTATCAGCTTCTTCAAGTATATAGACTTGTTTCAGTCGAGCGATCAGTCCCGAAGGAAACTGTGTCATATTCCTTGTCCCTTCGACTTAGGACGAGATGCGGTCCTGTATAGGATGGAGTCCATGTCGGTTTAGTTACCATGTCATCTCGCAGGAAAACATGGCTACCTATCTTCAGATCTTAAGAAACAAACGTAGACATTGAACTGCTTAGATGAACAGAGGGACACATTCAAGGTGAAGGAGCACTGTAGAGAGAAATTCTGTTCAATGATCTGATTGCCATCAGTGGCACATTCATTGAACGATGACAACGTTCATCACAACCGTTAGCGTCGTCCTGAAGAGTATAACTCCTAGGATTCGAGTCATATGTCGGAATAAGTGAGACTCAAATTGCTTCCCTTGGTCTGTGGTAATTCTGGATGGAACGCCATTTCGAGAGATCCGAGTGTCACAAAGTGCTGATCTCACGGATTCTGATGAAATATCTCTGAGTGCTTGAGCTTCAGGCCACCTGGTAAAGTAGATCACCATAGTAAGGAGGTAACGGTTTCCATTAGATGGTGGCATCGGCCTTATAATATCAATATAAACGTGTACAAGAGATGCCGGGAATGTTTCAGGTGGAACAATAGTATGACGATTCACCACATCCTATCTTCCTACATGAGCATTCATTCTGGGCTAGAAGAAGAATTTTGGCGCAATGAGTCGACGAGGTCAACTAATTCCTGGGATAGCATTTTTTGCGGAGGTTTCAGTAACTCTGGAATGGTCCTATCTTTTTCTTGCTCTCCCCTGATATGTCTGCACCTCCTATTCTTGATAAGGCATAAGCAACTCTGCTCTGTTCACCAGTTACATGACGTGTGTCTGTAGTGAACTCACTGGAGAGCATATCGATCTGGGGTAGTTTTCGAATTCAATAACCTATAATCTCCAAAGTGGAGTTTTCCTCCGTCTTTCTTTGGGACAATGCGGATTGGGTTAGCTCATGGGCTGTTGGAAGGAGGACAGATTCCCTTTTCTACCACATCATCGTACCGTTCTTCATTTGGAACAGCGTAAACAGTTGATAGAGGAACATCTATAAGTCTACCATTGTAGTATGCTTTGTCGATTCACCGATAAACTGCGATCCTCCCAAATCAACCATTAGATTACATTAGTGGTGAGGAGGTCTGCTCTGATAATTGGTTGGGTAACTTTCGTAAGATAAAATTACGAGGAAAATATTCTACCAGTTAATCTCAGAAAATATAAATCCAGTTCTACTCGTTTCTTACCATATGTGGGAATAGGAGTACCGTTTGCTGAGTATAAAGAGAATCCCGATGAATGAGGTTGATGAACCTTCTTCGCAGGGCAGATAGGTATTGCAGCACCTGCATCCTCTAAATATTTATTATCTCTCCTCCGATCAATAATAAACTGGCGGTGATTTTGTATTTCAGCAACGGTGTCAGCCACGGCCGTATCGATTCCTTCGGTGCCTATCGATAGTTGGTTTCCAGGCCCCAGGTACGGGCCAACCCTCTTCGCCATTTAAATTGTTAGCCTCTGCAAAAAAAAAAAAATATTTCGACCACCGCATTCTCCTAACTACCCTTCTCTCCAAGAGCTACCCCGAGCAGATCTATAACGTAATCTACACTTTCCTACAGAACTGCACTCCCCAAGAGAGGGTCGGTCAAACCTCTCATCCACCCACCCTCTACCTACCAGAGCCCCCAGGACTCCGTACTATCTCCTTCCCTCTTCTCCATCTATACCGCAGATGTGGTTAGAGTACATTACTACAACAGAACTACGGTTCTAGCCTACGCCCACGATGTAGCTATCATGAGCAGGTCCCCCACATGCCTTAAAACGTGCCGAACAAACTTGCCAGGACATCGCAGACAGATTACAACACCTAAACATACAAGTTAATCCCACTAAACAGACGCCGGCAGGCATAATCTACCCAAAACATTTACTCTCTACAACACAGGGATCAAAACATCAGGCTCCATATGTTACCTAGGAATACGACTCGACAGACATCTGACTGTAGTACCGTTCACTAAATCACCTCGTGCTCTCGCCCAACCTAAGTCGTAATCTCAAATTGCTAATCCTGAAGGGAGTCATCCAACCAGCCCTTCTATATGGCTCCCCACTATTCAGGTACCTCTAAAAAACCATTCTACGAAAAATTCAGTATTTCCAGTACGATTTTGTTCGAAAGATAGTAAGGCATACTTCCCTACAGAGACGAAAGAACGAACACATACATAATACACTCAAAATCGAACCCATAGAACAAACCATTGCACAACGACACATAAAATTCATATACTCACTACAACACTTAGAAACCAACTGCACCCCCCCCCTCCCAACAAGCTGGTAAATAGACGATAAAAAGCCTCTTGTCGACTTTGTAAGGCTAGCCGACTGCCCAACGTAAGACTGGCAACAAGGCGCACAACCCAAGATATAAAAATCGAATGTACATACTGTAAATAGGAAATCTCAAAATAATAAAAGTGGGCTTAAGGTTAGTTTTAGTATAGGTTTAGTATTAGAATTAGAAACCGAATCCCAGAGTTCCATCTTTCCAAGCGAGCCCCCATCCACCTTAGATAATATTTAGGATTAAAATTAGTTTAGGAAACTTAGAATTAAGATAACTATATGTTGGCGACTTTCTTCTCCCTTCTCATACATCCTTTCTCTACCTTCCTTTTCCCTATCACCCTTACAACACAGCTGGTGCTCCACCCACCACCCCCTAACTCACAAATAGAATCCATTACACCCTAAGAGTTTCACAAACCCCCTTCCATTAACGTAGATTAGTACAAGGGAGCCATCCTGTTCACAACCAGCAGTCACCTGACTGCAAAGAATCAAAACGATAAGCGAGGTATCAGATAAAGGGAAAAACAATTGGGTACGATCATTCCTACCCCAGACTTCGACCTGTCCGGAACAATAGTGTCGATGGATACCTTGAAGAAGGTAACCGTAGAGCTACCGAAAATTTGCACACTGGAGAGTGAAGAAAAGGCCGCTGCAGCAGAAAGCCGGTTTGGAGAATAAGAACATACAGTCCAGCGAAGAAGTTCAACGAAAGCACATATTGTCTTTTTTAATAAAAATATCACTGCAAAAGTCTTTTAGTCGATAAATACAAAAGATTACTCACATTAGTCTTCGTATCCATTAGATGGGGCCGCCAATTTGCTGGAAGCTGCAATACCGACTATAATTGGAAGAGAAATAACTCATTTTTAACTTGGAGAGCACAAGTTTATTTGATATAACTCAACACCTTCTTTAGTAATTGTAAGTGGGTGCCTATTTTGATGTTAAAATACATATTTCCCAAAATCTTTGTTAATATAGCCAATATTCTATAGCTCACAATATTAATATAATTCACAAATATAAAATTCATATTCTCCAAGCTATTTGAAGCGATTGGGTAATAAATGGATAGGCAGAATGACAGACAAGAAAATTCAACCTTAATGTCATTCATCTTAGACTGGTCTAAAATATGAAAAACATTGTCCCCGTCAAATTTAAATAGAATTTCAAACAAATCTTAGGGTTTTATTTCTATACATCATTTTTTAGAGTTTTGGAACTTATATTGTTTCGCAGGTGGCAGAGATAGACAGTAGATTTGAATTAACGGTGAGTTGAATAAAATGTTTTGACTGCCTACCTTTTTCTGTACATATCCGAAAATCGGAATTTTTTCTACAAAATCAATACAGGCTATACTCCTCCTGTGTAAGATCAATGTTTTATTTAATTTGCGACGTGAGTAAAACGTAAAAGGGAAATCTGCTGAAATCAGGGTAAAATCTTGACTTCGATCCCTATGTCCTAGATTTCATGTAATAGAGCCTGTGCGAAGAGAACCTTGGAGTTGAAGAAATTATTAATCAACTACTTGTTGCCCTGCCATCAGGCTTTTATGTGTAGTTTCAGATTTGGATATTTTATTCCATTTGTTAATTTGCGCCTGTAATTTTGGAATTTGTTAAAAATTCTTTGTTACCTGAGGAAGGGAGGCTTCATAAAAAGGGTGTAAAGCCATATGATTATTTTGCCTTGAGCGGGAAGTATAACAAATTTGGTCCTTTTTCCAACTATATCCACTCTCGTTTCAAAAGGTTCAACCAGGAAAACATTTAAGATATTTTGTTATACCTGTAAAGCTCGTCGCACAATGGTTAATTGTCATAAATTAAAGTGAAAGGAGTAAGCTGTACTCCCTAATGGGTATAGTCTCTTTGGGTACTTATAATAAACCATTGAAGGTAATTTCGTTCTTGTAAACAGGTATAAAAAAGGTTCTTTCTTAATCAACAGGCGTGTTTGGATTAGACGGCAGAGCCAGTCTAATTATAATTGATTGTCATAGCTATCTAAGTGACGTGATATTAAATTAAACATAAGTGTGGCAGAAGCCAGTTACACAGACAGACGAAACGGTGACTAACAATATTGTTTGTAAGTCATTTTATGACTAAGAAGTCACATTCAAGATGTTCTGGCGAGTAAAAATTGTGTTCCAACTTGCCGTCATTATTAAAATTGGAAGACAAAAGTTGTAAACTTATCTTGAAAGTCCTCAAAGATAACGTTGACATTTTTGAATGCTGAATCTGTGATAAAATTTCCAAGAGAATAAAATTTTAAGAGTTCAACTCTTTGGAGGACCTAATGTTTTAAAATTTCCTTTTCTTAGTGAGATTTCCATCCCAACTAATGTTTCTAATGAATTAATGAAAACTGGAAATGAAACGCTACTCTCCTTGTAAGACTTGGACCTCTGTCGCCATCTTTCAATTTGCTGACATTCAAAAAAATGTATGTTCATCTTCTTAAAGCTGCAAAATTAGTTTAAAGTGAAAAAGGAACGTTTTTCTGTTAATTAGAACTAAAAACGCATAAGAAAATTAAAAAAAAAATAAATAAATAAAGGAAGCTAATCAAACACTGTCTTCTTCACCGACTTTATCGTACAATGGACCTGCATGGCTCATGGCCCTCTTCATCAGCCATTCCTTATCTGTTATTAATAACAACCAATTCATAGAATCCCAAATATAAAATCATGAATCATTTATTCCGAGCAGGGTAAGTACTTAAGTATTTGAAATATAATTTGTAATAAAACAAGAGATCCTTGAGAAGGTCAACTTATTTTAAATTTTCTGAGGTAAGTTTAATATTTTGATACCATTTAAAGACATGATACGTTTAATAACATATGTAGTGCCTGCCCCCTCTGTACTCGTCGAAACGCTAAAAATGAGAATCCTGAAGCTGGTTATCTCAGGATTGATATCTTTAACCAATTATTTTTACGTTAAACTTAAAATAGATTATTTTGTGCCATACTTTAAAGTTGATAATTTAATTTATAATAAAATGTTATGGATAACATTGTTAAAGTATTTCATTTCTTTTTTTTTATGTCTATTTTTCTTCACCCATGGTTAAATAAAGAAGTCGTCATTAAATTTATCGAAAATTCAAAATACATACTATATCTCCAATATTTTGGGTCGGATTGAAAGTTATATTGAAACAATATTATTTCAATTGTAATATTCTATAAATGTTGTTATATAGATGTTTTCTCTAAAATTAAATATTAACCGAGATATTTCCATATTTTAGTTTCGGCCATCTGAAACCCCCACTCCGACCCATGTCTTTCAATAAGCTGTTATATGATGAACCACTTAATTCTAAGGTTAAATACCAAATTTGGGTTTCATTGAGCTTTCACTTTGTGAGATACTTGCAAATCCATCATGTGGTGACATCATCAGTTGAGATTTTTCGTTCTTTATTTGATCTATACCATACTCGATATTTAGCCGTTTCAGTCAAAACTAAAGGTCATATTTGTTATTGGTTGAAATCAGATCTGTAATAGTGGGGATTTAGACAGGGGGAAATTAGAAAATTCAAAATATCTTCGTTTTTATGAGCCTGATCGTAAAATTTTAATGAAGAGATTTTGTTAAACTTTTGATTTTCTACAACTGTTGTTCTCTGCATATTTTGGTAACTCGAGTATTAAACGAATTATTTGTACTTTCTTATTTTGTGCCTTCAGTGACCCCCTCCTCTTCTACTCATAAGTTTTTACATATAAATAGAGAATACGTGGTGATATGATATCACAAGTGTGTTATATCAACACTTGGGAAATCTGCTTAGCTTACGCAGCCCCTGCGTGATGAATTTTTTTCATACTGCTTTAACTTTTCTGCCATATAAATTTCTATATCAGATTGAATATTTTTGAGCCTTTACTTATTTTTAGCTTCATGAATTAAATTTACAGTTATATGTCTAATTTCATCCTTTTCGTTTAGAAACGTTGCCGAGCATATAGTTACTATGTTTTTATCATGAATTGGCTTTAAAATATTTAAGTTATAAGTGAATGTTAAACACATTTCTACCTCTTCGGGGCGTCTTTGTTTTAAAGAAATTATATTTATATCTTAAGCACTTAAAAATGTTTTAAAAATTCATAACATTTTCTTTAGGGTCTTCTTTTTGGATTTGTTGAAAAAGTGTTCTTTTTGGAGTTGTTGGAAAAGTTATTTTTATGGGCTACTAAATAATTATATTATTATGTATAGTAAATGAATGACTCCTGAAGAAGTGGTATAGGCCATGAAACATGTAGGCTGTTATACAATAAAGTCTGCGTAGAAGAATGTTTTATTGGTGACCCTTGGCATATCCATTTGATGAATATTTAATACTGGGCCCAAGAAAGCCATGATAAAAAAAAATAAGCGGTACTTCGAATTCGAGGGCAGTTAAAGTGTTAATACTAACGCCTTAATCCTGCAACATTGCCTGGAATATACTTGATTAAAAAAAATAAACTACTTTTGTCATGTGCATATTTGCCGAAACCCCAATAGGAAACGAAATATCACTATTTTTAATTTCAGGCCTCCCTTACAACCCCAACTCCTGCCCGTTCTAGAAATGTTGGTATGGCTTATTATAATGAAGGCGTTAGTACTAATACACATACCGAGTTTTATTTAGTTCGGTTGAGTCTTTTGTGCCAAATAAAATTGTTCTCTTCCGCTGAAGGTTTAAGCGTATATCTCGTTTATAATTCGGTATACGACATAAGTGTGAATGACAAAAGTTACTCCAAATAACAAAATAAACAACTTTTGTTATGTACACATTTTCCGAAAATGCAATAGGAAACGAAATATCGCGAATTTTTATTTCGGGGATCCCTTATAACCCCCACTCCTGTTCATCTCAGAGAATATTAACATAGCCTAAAGTCTAAGTTGGGTTAGTAGTAATATACATACCAAGTTTCATAAACTTCGGTTCAGCCGTTTATGCGTGAAAAGGTAACAAACAAACAGACACGAAAGAAACAAAATGCAGTTATGGTGTCTATGACATGTGAAAAGAAAAGTTATCGTGAAATTTCGAGAAAAAATCAATGTACAGACAGAGGTTACAATAACATTTCTTTCGTTTCTGTTTGTTTATTTGTTTGTTTGTTACCTTTTCACGCATAAACAGCTGAACAGAATTTTATGAAACTTGGTATGTATATTACTACTAACCCAACTTAGACTTTAGGCTATATTAATATTCTCTGAGGCGAACAGGAGTGGGGGTTATAAGGGAGGCCTGAAATTAAAAATAGTGATATTTCGTTTCGTATTGCTTTTTCGTAATATGCACATAACAAAAGTTGTTTATTTTGTAATTTAGAGTAACTTTTGTTATATACACTTTTGTCGTATACCGAAGTATAAATGAGTTATACGCTAAAAACTATTCCGGGAGTCCACAATTTTATTTAGCACAAAAGACTCAACCGA
Organism: Riptortus pedestris; assembly: GCA_019009955.1. Classification (NCBI taxonomy): domain Eukaryota; kingdom Metazoa; phylum Arthropoda; class Insecta; order Hemiptera; family Alydidae; genus Riptortus; species Riptortus pedestris. The sequence continues at coordinate 125,305,903 of CM032228.1, read as the reverse complement.
ACTAAACGAAACTCCGTATGTAGGTTGGTATTAACTCATCCTTGATTATAATTTATAGGAACATTTTTAGGAACGAACTGGAGTAGGGGTTGTAATGGAGGCATGAAATGAAAAATCACGATATATTATTTCTTATTGGTTTTTCGGCGAACATGCACGTAATAAGAGTTGTTTATTTTGTTATTTAGAGTAACTTTTGTCGTATAAGGAAGCATAAACTACATATACGCTAAAAACTTTAGTTAGGCGCAGTCAACTGAACATGACTCAGTATCATCTGACTTTGCACCAACTGCTACTAAATTATAAGCTATATTAACAAAAACTGTTCCATTGTTATTTAGAGTAACTTAATATATATCTTGGTCGTATAAAAATTTCAATATTGTAGCCTGCAATTCATTCCAATCTTTGAATAAGTAATACCATTCAATCTTTTAATTTAATTTTACCTCACCATGATATATTATGGCGATAAACAAGAACATTTCAATTGTATGAAGCATTTTAAAAACAAGTAACTATTGTAACATGAGGAGCAAAGTATATTACCCCCCCCCCCTTCCTCTGTGTTTCACCGGAACATTAATTAATAGGAAGTAAGTAATTTCTTCCTTTAATGTGTTTAAAAAATCAATTAATTCACAAAAAACGAAAGTACTTAAACATACATAATTAGAATTGAAAATAGAATGTGAATATAAGGTACTGTTATCGGAATTGAGAGTTAGAATTAATCATGTTCTGTTGGTTAACCTGGAGCGTCGGGGAGGGGTGGGGAGACCTTCCTGTAATTAGAACCTCTCTCACTCCTTCTTTCTTTCCTCAGTTGTTATATACACTTTTTCGTATACCGAATTATAAACGAGATATACACTAAAACCTATAGCGGAAGTGAACAATTTTATTTGACACAAAAGACTCGACCAAACTAAATAAAACTCGGTATGGGTATTAGCACTAACGCCTTCATTATAATAAGCCATACCAGCATTTCTAGGGACAGGCAGGAGTGGGGGTTGTAAAGGAGGCCTGAATTTAAAAATAGCGATATTTCGTTTTATATACATTTTTCTGCAAATATGCACATGACAAAAGTAGGTCATTTTTTTATTTGAAGTAACTTTTCTGATATTCATTTTTGTCTTTTAACAAAGTATACACAAGATATACACTAGAAACTAAAGCGGGAGTCAACTATTTTATTGGGCACTAACGATTGAACCGAACTTAACAAAACTAGGTATGTCAATCAGCATTAATTCTTCCATGATTATAAGCTATATTAAAGTTTTTAGGTTAGAAAAGGAGTGGGGGTTATAAGGGAAGCCTGAAATATAAATTCGCGATATTTCTTTGTCTATTTGTTTTTCGACAAATGTGCACATGACAAAAGTTGTTTACTTTGTTATTTAGAGTAATTTTTGTTTTATACATTTCTCCAGGAACAATGTGCGGAGCAAGTAATTTGCGTAGAAATATTGATATGCTCAACAATTCTTTCTAATTTGAACTACCAGGTACCTCACCTGGAAAAATAAATTCAAATCTATGTTAATATTTTGTCCTTAATAACTGAAATCTTTGCAGAAAGCTCAGGAGACGGGAAATATGACAATATGGAGGACAGTGAAGTCATACAAAAAAAATGAATTTTAATATTAATAAATCCACACCAACATCATAACTGCATTTTGTTTCTTTCGTGTGTGTTTGTTTGTTTGTTACCTCTTCACGCATAAACGGCTGAATCGAATTTTATGAAACTTTGAATGTACATTACTACTAACCCAACTTAGACTTAAGGCTATATTAATTTTCTCTGAGAAGAACAGGAGTGGGGGTTATAAGGGAGGCCTGAAATTGAAAATAGCGATATTTCGTTTCGTATTGGTTTTTCGGTAAATATGCACATAACAAAAGTTGTTTATTTTGTTATTTAGAGCAACTTTTGTTATATACACTTTCATCGTATACCGAAGTGTAAATGCGTTATACGCTAAAAAATATAGCGGGAGTCAACAATATTATTTGGCACAAAAGACTCCACCGAACTAAATAAAACTCGGTATGTTTATTAGCTCTGACGTCTTAATTATCATAAGCCCTACCAACATTTCTAGGGACGGCAGGAGTGGGGGTAGTAAGGGAGGCCTGAAATTAAAAATAATGATATTTCGTTTCCTATTGGGGTTTCCGGAAATATGCACATAACAAAAGTTGTTTATTTTGTTATTTAGAGCCACTTTTGTTATATACACTTTCGTCGTATACCGAAGTGTAAATGCGTTATACGCTAAAAAATATAGCGGGAGTCAACAATATTATTTGGCACAAAAGACTCCACCGAACTAAATAAAACTCGGTATGTTTATTAGCTCTGACGTCTTAATTATCATAAGCCCTACCAACATTTCTAGGGACGGCAGGAGTGGGGGTAGTAAGGGAGGCCTGAAATTAAAAATAATGATATTTCGTTTCCTATTGGGGTTTCCGGAAATATGCACATAACAAAAGTTGTTTATTTTGTTATTTAGAGAAACTTTTGTTATATACACTATCGTCGTATACCGAAGTATAAAGGCGTAATACACTAAAAATTATAGCGGGAGTCAACAATATTATTTGGCGCAAAAGACTCCACCGAACTGAATAAAACCCGGTATGCTTATTAGCACTAACGCATTTATTATAATAAGCCATACTAACAGTTCTAGGGACGGGCAGGAGAAGGGGTTTTAAGGGAGTCCTGACATTAAAAATAACGGTATTTCGTTTTCTATTGGTTTTTCTGCAAATATGCACACGACACAAGTTGTTTATTATGTTATTTAAAGTAACTTTTGTTATTTCCATTTTTGTCGTATAACAAAGTTTAAACGAGATATACACTAAAAACTAGAACGGGAGCCAACAATTTTGTTGGGCACTAACAAAAAATTATCGGAATGTGAATTAGCATTAATTCTTCCATGATTATAAGATATATTAAATTTTTAGGTCCAAACGGGAGTGGGGGTTATGAGAGAGGCCTGAAATGAAAAATTGTGATATTCCGATTCCAATTGGTTTTTCAACGATTTACTATAAAAATTCTATTATTAGTCAGTCAACGATGATTTCCCGGGCATTGCTGGTATATTAGCTAGATTGTATATACAAAATACGTACATTATAGATAATATTTAACTATAATAAATGCTATCCATGATTATGATTTGAATTATTCACGGTGTGTCAAACAGTGGAGAGGGAATGATTAGAGACTTATTTTCATTTATTCTTCAAATCTAAAAATTTGTTTTCCATAAGCCGCCCAATTGACCCTTACGGGGAAAAGTGCGCCCAGCCGGAAGAGCAGCTGTACACATAGAAGCATTGCCAAAAACAAAATAAAATCTTTCCGTCTCAAATGATTTCCCGAGCGAAGCCGGGTACCTTGGCTAGTATATATATATATATATATATTTGTCTGATAACACTCTAGCGGCCGCAATTTTTGTTTAATTGTCACTAAACTCGGTTTTTAATCGTTTTATTTAAAAAGGAATATCAAGTTCGTTAATGGCTGAAATCGGACCAGTGGGAGAAGCGGGGGGGGTTAGAAGGGGGAATTTCGAAATATCTCCGTTACTATTCGTCAGATCGAAAAATTGTATAGAAACAATCTTATTACAAATTAAATTTACTATAAATATTGATATATACATTTATTCTCTATCTTGAATATTAACCAAGATATTTGCACGTTTATAAAGTGTTATGGACGAGCTATGGTCGCTTCGATTCGTTTCCGCCGAAAGCTAATTCGGCTGTTTCCTTCACTCCTTTGGGGATTTCTCTATTTTATTACTTTTCGTGGGAAATCTGCTTAGTTTAAGCAGCCCCTGTGTGACGGACTTTTTACTCTCCAAACAGTCAAGGCAACCTCTTAAAAGCACAAACCATGTACAAGGTAAGTGGGCAACTTAACCTCATGGTTACGCAATTCTAATGTTCAATGTTATTTGAAATTAATCCTTTTTTTCATAATTTGCCTGTCATTTAGCTGTCAATAAAGTAAAAAAAAGACATATCATTGGTATTTATGTCACGCTAACCAGAGCCTGGAAATAGATTTATTGAGTTGATACATAATTGATAAAGTATTAGCTGTTTTCAGTACAATCCACTAGTATTTTGATTAGCCTTAACTAAGAGTGAAATAGTGAAGTTTCACATGGGAGCTGCATAATCCAAACTGATTTACCATGTGCTGGTATGGCACTCTAATGATCTGTTCTCATAATATATTGATTATTGTATAATTTAAAAAATCCAATGAGTACGAGTGGGTGGGCAGGGGAGTTGTTACAAAAATAAGTATACAACAACAATTTTAGAACAAAATTAACAATATTGCTCTTTTACATTTTTCAATCCGACTCAGAATAACGTAGATATTTTGAATTTTCAAAATCCCTGTCCCTCTAACCATCCCTCCTATTCATGGTTTTATTTCAGGTATTAACGGATATGATATTTTTTGATATGAGTTCATTAAAACGTTAAACATTGAGCATCAGAAAGCCCTAATAAACATTTTGGTGACAAGAATTAAAATCATAATTTATGACCTCATCACACAAGGTATTTGCATATATCACATCTAGTAAAGATTTGTTGTAAACAAGATGTGGTATTTAAGCTTGGAATAAGATACTTCATAATATAATTGTGTATTGTTAAAATAGGATGAGTGGGGATTTACTAAAAGCTGAATATTAAAATTCAAAAAACTAGGTTAATATTCAATATATAGAACAAATATATATATATAAAGTATAGAAAAGAAAATTGACAAGAAGAATATTTATACACAATTTTTTAACCCCACTCATAGTAATGGAGATCATTTGAATTTTCGATTTTCCATTATTATTATTAATATGACATGAGTAGGAGTGGGGGTTTGCTGAAGGCTGAAAAATGCAAATATCTTGGTTAATATTCAAGATAAAGAATAAATGTATATAATAATATTTATAGTATATCTAATTGGCAATAAGATTGGTACTATAACATTTTTCAATCTGACTTATAGTAATGAAGATATTTCAAAGAGTGTTAACAGACTATATATACGTAATTTTGAACGGACCTCATTTTCGTCATCTCCTGGGTAGGATCATGGACATTTGAAGAAATTTTTCGAAAATCGTGTCACGACCTCAATAGCTGATATCCCTTAAGGGGATTTTCCTGCTGGCCGCCGTGGTAAAAGCCAGCTCTCTCTAGCACTCTTCAAAATAGGCACTGAAGATGGAGCTGTTGCTCTGAAAGTGAACTCTGTCAAAAATAAAACGTATTGTAGAGGAAATCAGGCCTACTGAGTACATCCAGATTATTCTTTCCTCGACTTTCCAGCTTCCCTAGAGGAAAAAATTGGATATTTTTTTTTTAATTTTAGTTAGGTTAAAAGATGAGTACTGCTTTAAAATATTTTAGATTGCTGTACACACCTTGTACTGCGTGATTAGAAAATGTTCTAATAGCATTACAGTTTAATAAATAGTTCTTGATTTTCAGGGAGTGTTTTAAATAAGTAGGAAAATTAAAGTTATTTCTCATAAATATCATCTTTATTTTATACTCAAGATAAATACAACAATTAATATATTCACTTTCAAATAGTCTGTAATTAGTTTTCGAACAGTATATTAACTACAAATGTTGATAGTACATTTTGATCAGTTAATTCATGGCTCTATACCATGATCAGTTCAGTTCATAATTTCTACAACAAAACAATAACAAAATATACAAGAATATACTAATAAATATGGGCCTAAAATGTTATAATTCAAAATTTCATCATTTTAGAAAAGAAATTATAATCACAATTTTAATACATCTGGCTTAAAAAGCTCTAAAAATGTTGTTTCCCTAAAAATATACCATGGCCATAATATTAAATGGAAAACTGTTAATAAAAATAAGCTATTATGGCTCAAAATGAATCCCTTTTAGAATAGGTAATGCTATGTAAAAATCTCATGAAATAATACACATGTATTTTACATATAGTGCAGTAAAAAAAATGAACAAACAAACACATTATAAATGTGACAATCGTTTGATTTTTATTGCTTAAATCAAATTAACAAAATAGTAATTATATAACTAATACAAAATTATATAGGTCAGGAGAGTTCACTGTCCCTCAAAAACCACAGCCAACTTTGAACCACCAACATTCTTTAGCCTATAAAATCCTCACAATTATTCACAAATATCCCAAAAACAAGATTTAAAAATAATAATAAAACATGTTACACATTAATATTAAAACTGAACTATTTACAATGTTCATAGCAAGGAGTAGACTAGATACATGAAGTTTACAATTTCCTCATTCAGAGGGTGCAAACACCCTCAAGCAATTGTCTTTGACATTGATTTCTAAAATGTTTATTATTTCAAAACATAGTGGCAAGTAGGCCAAGCTGAATATATTCACATCTCCTTATCATCAAGGTTTTTAAAAACTTTAAATGGCAGCTATCAGCAATTTCTTAAATGTTTTTAATATGTTTTATTTACTCATGAAAAATTATAAAAGTCGCTCAAATATAGTTGATATAAAAATCCACGAGCAAGCCAAAAAGCTAAAACATGTCATTAATTACATATTTTGATCTGGTCTTGATTTCGATTAATACAAATTACATACTAACCAAATCATTATTATCATAAAACAGTTTTAAATTAAAACATCTCAATAAGAAGAAATAAATAAAGCACATAACTGGCTCACTGTTCTGTTTTATTAACATATAATGAAGTCTGAAGTCTAACCCTCTGAGGGCAAAATATCGACATCTTCAGACCAACTCATATTAAGACTGCCAGAATCAGAAGCTCCGTTTAGCCTAAAAAGTCGGGTGCCATGGTCTTCAGAAAGGTCGCCAGAGCTAGTAGTCTCTTCTTCAGATTCAGAAGGAGGTTCTTCATCAGAGGCCTCGCCTGAGATCATTGCCTCTCCAGCTGAATCTTTAGGCAGTGTCCTCTCTCCTGAATCTCTCTCTCCCACCCTCCGAAGCATCTCGGCCTCTTCTTCAGACTTGATCCGTTTTGGAAGATCCTCAATAAAAATTTCACTGTCATCAACAGAGAGAAGTTCAAGTACTTCATTTCCACCAATCCCTTTCACCATAATCACTTCTTCTGTAATGTTTTCTGCTTCTGCTTGAGTGTCCCATGATACCTAATCATAAATAAATGTATGTTAATGAATAAATTTACAAAATATATAAGAATGATTTTCATAATCAATAATTTCTACCTACACATATTCATGGTTTAGTAGATATTACTAAATGAATGATTTAACGAAGATTAAAGTACACATACAAACACCTCATCATGTATGTTCCAGCTCAACTAATATATAATCAATATAGAAATGTGACATTTGCATTAACTTTCAGATTAGGTCAATCTCAGACAACTCGTATTATGTTAGGCCTGGTTTTCATATGCTCAAAATTTTCAATGCATTTTGAACATGGATGCCTCCATCAGAAGGAGCTGTAAAAGGCTTGTAATAATCGTAGCATTATAGACTGAATGGAATTTTGACTAAGATGTTTACACTTATAAGATTGTATTATCATTGGTATTACTTTTACCTACAGCATAGTTGGTCTTTAAAGAAAAAGTATTTATACTATTTAACGAAGTCCAAAAGAACCAGGCAAACTCTTATAATTTCAAACACCAGACTATTTTTTATTAGATACTTTTTGCATTCAAGAAGGCAGAAGCAAATAAATGTTGTTAATTTACTATGGTTTTTCTAATGGGTCCAAAAACTATCAACCTGTCAGCAAGTAGTTATTTGTTTTATTAATGGATTGTAAAATAACTTTGTGCTCAATCTTAAAATTAAATATGATTTAAATTTAATTATTTTTTCTATTACTTCTCAGGAGTGTTTATTTTGTCAATAATGATTTACTGAAAATGAATTGGTCAAAAATTATTTATGTTTCAATCCAGATCCAAAATACTTAGCAGGTACTTTTCTAACTCAAATTGGAAGAAAAATATTTTCACCTTGAAGCTGACTCCCCCCCCCCACCCAAAAAACGGAGTACATTCAGTTAGACAAATAAGGGGCATTTAAGGAGATGATGCATTAAGACGAAGCACCACCTATAAGATTTACTTGATTCAGAAGAATATATTTTGATTTTGAAGACAAAGCATCCTGATGGTTAATCAAACGATGGGGAATAAACAAAAGCATTATCTGAAATAACCCATAAGTAATGGCAATAAACACTGAACATACCTCCCACATACATTTAACCACTTTATAATTTTACAAAACAAAGTTTACCATATTTTCTTTAGCACTTTCTCCAGAAATGGAAAGTTAAGGATCCATTAGAGAGAGATTGATAGCCAGTTTTGAAAAACAAAACCTTTATAACATTAATGGTAGAAGAAAATCCTAAGAAAACCATGGGTGTACCTCCATGAGCAACTCTGGAAGTTAATTGATCTGCAAAGATGAAGTAAATTTTGTAGGATTAGAAAGCTGTACTTTCCTTCCACCCCTCCAATAATAATTCAACAGTGTAATTTATTTAGAAAAATTAAAGTAGAGCTCAACACAAGTGATCAGTATTGATTATTGCAAGCACATTGTTTTTTTTTTTGTTTTTTTAATGCCATAACTCCTATTGTAATGGTCTTTGAAAGACATGGGAACAACTATTGATGCATGGCTGGGAAACCCAACTGATCTTACCAAAACAAATTTACACTTATTCTGGTCTCTCAAACTCTCTTAACGGAAAATTCTTTTAAGCGTTGCCCAAAAAAAGTACAAGTTTTGGGAAAAATGGAAATAAATGATTACCTAAACAATGACAACTTATAATACTAAAGGTTCATTCTTTTATTAAATATCAATTAAATTCAATATCAAGTAAACAAGTACTGTTTTAAATTAGTATACTCTTAAAAATGCTATGAACTTATTTTAAATCCCAATAACAGGTCATACATTGAACTACTCAATCATAAATTATGAGTAACTGTGAATTAGTATTTTGTTCAAGCCATTTTAATTAATGATTAGTATTTTTATCTATAGGTACTCATTTTCATAATCTCTTTCGTTATGCAATATCATATGTCTGTAAAAATGTTCAGTACAACTTCTCTTTCAGCCATAAACAAAACAAAATAAAACTTCCAAGTTATTGAGTTAATATATATATATATATATATATATATATATATATATATATATATAAAATTGTAACCTCTGTCTGTACATTGATTTTTTTCGCGAAATTTCATGATAACTTTTCGTTTCACATGTCATAGACACCATAACTGCATTTTGTTTCTTTCGTGTATGTTTGTTTGTTTGTTTGTTTGTTTGTTTGTTTGTTTGTTACCTTTTCACGCAAAAACGGCTGAACCGAATTTTATGAAACTTGGTATGTATATTACTACTAGCCCAACTTAGACTTTAGGCTATATTAATGTTCTCTAAGACGAACAGGAGTGGGGGTTATAAGGAAGGCCTGAAATTAAAAATAGCAATATTTCGTTTCCTATTGCTTTTTCAGCAAATATGTCCATAACAAAAGTTGTTTATTTTGTAATTTAGAGTAACTTTTGTTATATGCACTTTTGCAGTATGCGGAAGTATAAATGAGTTATACGCTAAAAACTATAGAGGGAGTCCACAATTTTATTTGGCACAAAAGACTCAACCGAACTAAACTAATCTCGGTATGTGAATTAGAACTAACGCCTTCCTTATAATAAGCTATACTAACATTTCTAGGGACGGGCAGGAGTGGGGGTTATATTGGAGGCCTGAAATTAAAAATAGCGATATTTCGTTTCCTATTGCTTTTTCAGCAAATATGTCCATAACAAAAGTTGTTTATTTTGTAATTTAGAGTAACTTTTGTTATATGCAGTTTTGCAGTATGCGGAAGTATAAATGAGTTATACGCTAAAAACTATAGAGGGAGTCCACAATTTTATTTGGCATAAAAGACTCAACCGAACTAAAGTAAACTCGGTATGTGAATTAGTACTAACGCTTTCCTTATAATAAGCCATACTAACATTTCTAGGGACGGGCAGGAGTGGGGGTTATATTGGAGGCCTGAAATTAAAAATAGTAGTATTTCGTTTCCTATTGGGGTTTCGGCAAATATGCACATAACAAAAGTTGTTCATTTTGTTATTTAGAGTAACTTTTCTTATATGCTTTTTTGCCGTATACGGAACTATAAATGAGTTATACGCTAAAAACCATAGTGGGAGTCCACAATTTTATTTGGCACAAAAGACTCGACCGAACTAAACCAAAATCGGTATGTGAATTAGCAGCAACGCCTTCCTTATAATAAGCCATACTAACATTTCTAGGGAAGGGCAGGAGTGGGGGTTATAAGGGAGGCCTGAAATTAATAATAGTGATATTTCGTTTCCTATTGCATTTTCGGCAAATATGCACATAAAAAAAGTTGTTTATTTTGTTATTTAGAGAAACTTTTTTTATATACGCTATCGTCGTATACCGAAGTATAAAGGCGTTATACGCTAAAAATTAAAGCGAGAGTCAACAATTTTATTTGGCACAAAGACTCAACCGAACTAAATAAAACACTCAGTATGTGTATTAGCACTAACGCCTTCCTTATGATAACTTATACTATTTCTAGGGACGGGCAGGAGTTGGGGTTATAAGGGAGGCCTGAAATTAAAAATAGTAATTTCCTATTGGGGGTTTCAGCAAATATGCACATAACAAAAGTTGTTTATTTTGTTATTTAGAGAAATTTGCTCAACACTTCTTTTCAATATGAACTACCAGGTACCTAAATGAAAAAATTGATTCAAATGTATGTCAATATTTTCTCATTAATAATTAAAATCTATGCATAATGCACAGGAAACGGGAAATATGACAATATGAAGGACAGTGAAGTCTTGCATAAAAAAATAATTTTATTATTAACAAATCCACAGAAACGACGGGTGTTAACCCTAAACACTGGGACGGGTAAATGTTAAAATATTGTGCAAAGTAAAGCCTTGCCAAAAATATACCATCACCATTCAGCCTCATATGAATTCCCGAGCGAAGCCGGGTATCTGAGCTAGTATATATATATATATATATATATATATATATATATATATATATATATATATATATATATATATATATTAAAAAAAAATCAAAAAAAAATCGTAGTTGCTTAAATAGTTATATCAGAGTACTTATTCACAGTATTCTTAATGCATTTTCTGCACTTAGGAAGAAAATGATGGAACATGCAAATTGAGAAAAAAGAAATAATGACGACAAAACAATGGCATGTGCATTTTTTTGTTTTATTTGATAGTAATGCAATGTACTCACTTCCACAAAATAAATCACTGGAGAAAATAGAAAGCAGTTAGTACAATAGATAGTCATTTTATAATAGTGAAATAAATAAGAAGCCAACTAACAATTAAAATCATCCTGGGGACATTAACTTCCTTTCATTGAGTCTTTGTCTATTTGGCCACAGGGGTTCAGAATCAAAATGCAAGAACAAACAATTTTTATACAAATGTTTTCAATGCCCCACATTGTGTTTTCATAAGCACTCGCAATCACCTACTAAAACTTTTTGTAACATTTATAGGATTATATTTTCCCCGTTTCCTAAATGGTCCCAAATAATTTAAAAGAACATACAAGTATAAACGTATAAATTTTATAATGTGGGGGTAGGAATATGCTTTGTAAAATATGCTAAAGGTAAATAATTTTAATTCAATGATTAAGCAGTAAAAAATAAATAATAAAATAAAATAAAACCTTGGAATAATAAATTATTTAATAGTGTGGGCAGCGAATTCCACTTGAGAATATATTCACTTGGCGCTAAGCAGAATTTCTTTCATGTAAAAATGAAGGTAGGTATTTTCTTGTGATAAACTTAGCAGCTGAAGCAGGCTAAACTATACAAATGAAGCTGATTAATAAAGACAAATTTCAAATCCAATGCAATTTTGAACCAGCCAAGCTTAAGAAGCTTAAGATATTTATATCAGTGAGAAATAGAAATGCAGCGTACTATATACAATAATAATTACAATACTAATTACTGTGTTCTTTAAACACTTCTAGTTGAAATAATGGGTTAAATTGATCGAGGAAATGTCATATATATGTATATATGAAGTCTCTTGAGAACGAGTGATATCTACTGCTATCATATATTATTACCTACCAAGATTGTTTACCTTTGATCCATTTCATCTGCTTCCACTTAACACATCATTCCTTTTCTTCCTCATTTAGGACCCCTCAAAGGGTTGGACAACAGTTGACTTTACCTTTTATAAAATGATCATCATTAATTTGCATATCCAACAGCTAGTTAGTAATTTTTGTGCTGGAATGAACATAGTGCACATACTAATTAAATTTAGTTGACTAAAAACAGATAACAGGGGAATCAATCAATAATAGTTGATTGATTTTTGTTTTCACATTTATAAACTCTGACAAAAAACGACAAACAACAGTGCAATAGCAGTGAAGTAGTGTTAAAATTTAGACCCAGTGTTTATATAGCTATGCACTGGTTTGGGAAATGAAATTCCCAATCTTAACCTATCGCAGTGATGTTAATCTGACAATAATACAAATAGCAATGAAAAACATTAAAAGGATCCTCATATGGGGTATAAAAGGAATGATGTGGATAATTTTTACAGACTTTGTGAAGAACAATACAAATTAGAGGGGGTTAGAACATTTAAAAATGTATTATACATTCTTACAAATATGAAATGACAAACATTCGGAATAGGTAGACAAATGCAGAATGGGATAAAGGAAATTTTAAAACAAAATATCACTTTAAGTAAACGAAGCCTCATTAGAAAGTTCAATGGAGGGAGGAGGAAGGATAATTGACATTAAATGCAGACAAACAAAGGAGTTGAACACATAAAGAAGCCCATCGCTTGTTTTTCTATATATTGCAAAAAATAAACAAATTACACAAAATGCAAACAAAAAAAAGAATAAAAGAATGCAATTCAAAAAGCATTAACAGGAATAATTTTGTTTTTATCATTCACCACATAAATAAGGATCATAATTGCACCTTTTCTACTAATGAAAATAGTGCCATTCTAAATGAGAACAACAATTTAGTAGTTCCTATGATCACACCTTACCAATTAATTTCTTGTCCTAGGCATTTTCAATAAATTTATATTTATCTTTATGCTTCTTTCTATAATAACTTAATTTATTCCCTTTAAATTTATTTTCTTTGAAATAAAAAAAATACAGAATAAACAGAGCCCATTTCAATCTACAACATGTACAAATGAACTTATATTTGATATTTATGGAATGCTAATCCAAGGAATACAGTGTATAAAATGCTTCAAGCTCATAATCCCTACGACTAAAACACAAATAATAAGATATTATGTCACTATAATTAGTAATGAAATGCAATAACTTCTCCTTGTATCAATGGTAACTAACAGAGACTTCTTCATATTTTACCTTAATCAGCCAGTATTCAAAAAACCTAAAGGTATTTAAAAATTTTCTGCTAGAGACAATAAGGCATACAGAATACAGAACGTAAATGTTAGATACAGGCTAAAAGGTATAAGTGCACAGTGATATTAATTTGTTAGTAAAAGTCATCCAGAGATAAAAGCCATACTAAATTAATGTTTAGCAGATTAGCATTTTTTCAAGTGTTAAAATATTTTCTACTAACATTGCACTTTTAAAAGATTTATGAAAGACAAAAAAAAAAAGAAAAAAAAAAAAAAAAAAAAAAAAAAAGATAAGTTTATAGAGGATGCTTCATGGATGTATTATTTTTCTAGTATAGCAAAATCAATTTATAGCAATGTATTATAATAGCCTTCATGAACAGGGCATGAAGACTCAATGAATATAAAATGTGTTTCAACACAAAATGAAGCAATGAAAGAATTTTTAGCTCAGGTGAAAGTGAGCTAGATTCATTTAATAATAATATTAAAAAAAAAAAAAAAGCGCATAAGTATTTTATATGAATTATTCTCAAAGGCTGAAACCTTCCAAAAAAGAATGATTAGTTCCAATTTTTTCTCTGATGGCTACAGCTAGAAACGTGCGTAATTAATCAAAAAAAGAAATAAAATCCATAGAAAAGCTTATAAAAATATTTCATTGTTCATTAAACTTTTCCTCTGGATTTTTAGAATTTTCAATTTTTTTAGCTTTAACTATTGAAGTTCAAATATATGTATATATCAACAAACAAATTAACAAGTTAAACTTTCCTAAAATATAGCTTTAAAAATGTATCTGGTGACTTAAATTTTCAACAGGATATGTACTTCCAAGTGTATGTACTGGACGCCTTTATTAATATTAAATAAAACTGTCATAATCAAAACTTTGTTCTGTTCTTCAAAATCATTCGATGTCATTGAAATATATTTTGCACTTATTACATGTTTTACCCATAATATATCTTTTACTTTAGTGTTAAATACACTTGCCATAAACAAAAGTAGAGTAAAATAAGCTATATAAAAATTTCTCAATTGTAATTCGTAAAATTCCCCAAAAGAAGATGAAAATAATTAATCGAGGAAATAACATATCACTCATTTGATGTAACAATGAGGTAACTGGAAATCTTTTGTAAAATTAGAAATCAAGTCACAATTGTCTGAAGGACTTAATTAATACAAAAAAAAGGCCATCACGGAGAGCAGATTTCCTACGTGCTAATATAACACACTCCTGATCTCATCTTACCAAAAATTCTCTATTTCTATGTAAAGCTGATGAGTAAAAGGGGCGGGAGCAGTGGGAGGGGGTTACTGAAGGTTGAAAACAAGAAAGTACAAATAACTCACTTAATACTTGAGTCAAGAAAAAATGTATAAAACAACAATTATAGAGCATCTATAGTTTAACAAGATTAATTCTATAACATTTTATGATCTGACCCATTATATTCGAGATATTTTGAATTCTATAATTCTGAATTCAGCCAATATCAAATATGACCTTTAGTGTTGACTAAAATATTTAAATATCAAGTATGTTATTGATCAAATAAACATTTTCGAGACAAGAATGTAAAATCTTAATTGGTGAAGTCATCACACAATGAATTTGCATTTATTTAACAATGTAAAAGTTAAAATAAAACTTGGCATTTAACCTTGAAATGAAGTGGTCCATGATATAACAGTTTATTGTTAATATAACATGAATAGGAGTGGGGGTTTACAGATGACCAAAAATGAAAATATACAAATATCTGGGTTAATAGAGAAAATAGATACATAACAACATTTATAGAAAATTACATTTGCAATAAGATTGGTTAAATACAGACGCAAAATAACGGAAATATTTTGAATTTTCGAAATTTCCCTTTTTCTAAATCTCCCTTTCCTCTGGTCCAATTTCAGCCACTAAGTAACTTGATCTTTAGTTTGGTATGATACACTTATATATCAATTTTGGTAATGATAAACAAAAATTGTGGCCGCTAAAGCGGTAACAGACATATATATATAATTTGAACGGACCACATTTTCATCATCTACTACGTAGGAGCGATGGACATTTGAGGATCTTTTTCGAAAATCATGACTAGAACCTCAATAGCTGATTTCCCGTAAGAGTATAAGGAGTACCACTGGCAAAATATTTTTAAAACATATTCTGACAATTATGGTTGATTTATATTAATTACACTATAATTTTCCAGTTATACCACTGTTCCACCAGCTAAGCGACCTCAATTGTTTTACACAAGGGCGAAGTAAACAAAAAAAAACATTTCCTCCAGGCATATTTTAGTTTTTGTATTTCTCTAAATCTATTATTTCAATATATATATATATATATATATATATATATATATATATATATATATATATATATATATATATATTCACTTTCCATTTCTTTTGCAGCTTACAAAGGCATAACTCCACACAAGATAAATTCTTCACATCATAATCATATACCAGCATTTTAGCTCTAGTTTTCTTTCACATATATTTCATCCACAGTAAATCCAAACTTTCATAACTAATCAAAAACTAAGGAACCAATGAGTAAAAATAAAAATAAAAATGTTGAGTATTCCTTATTAACACTAAAGTTATTAGGTTTTGATCCCTAAAAAAAATACATCCTATTTTTCATATACTAAACAGAATGCAGTTATCTTTAAAAATGTAAACCCTATAATTAAACTTTTTTGTGAAAAATTAATGTTAACAAACAAAAATATATTTTTAGATTTTGTAATTTATCAATTAACTGATTATACCCAATGTATACTTAAAAGTAAAGCAAAGTTTAAAAACAAAGGTACATATGTCTGTGTTACAAAGGCGTTTATGATAAAGCTGTTTTAAAAAAGCAATGGCCGGCTTGATAATTTCTTAAGGATTTCGTAGCTCAGATTTCTTTTGTTAAGCTTTACACATCTGATCAAATCAATAACTGGTAACAGTGTTGTTCATTCATAATTTTCAAAATGAATAGAGGAGCTTTTCTTCAGGATTGAACATATGAGGTATGCGTTAGTAGTGGTCAGGGTCTGTTCCTTTCTCTAATTTTTCGTTGTATAAATTGATATATGTATTCAGCTAATATTTCTTAATCTAGAAGAATATCTGGGCTTCCACAACTTCATCCAGGTCTTTAGTATAGTCCATATCACCATCATTGCCTACAGACTAGCAGCTCTTTATTTCAGAGATCTTACCTATAAAACTGCTAAAATTTTTCCTTTCAGCACTGAAAAATACACCCTGCCCATGGAAACATACTAGACTAGTTATAAATTTAATTATACCTGACATTTATTTAACTTTTATTTGAACCTCTTTAAATGAGCATTTTTAAAAATACATTTCATGGAATGAAAAATAAGAAGTAATAATATTTGGGTGGAGTTAACCTTGAAGCAAGCAACAATGAGATAATACAAGCAAAATATAGCTAAAAACCTTGATGGGAGATGCCCCGAGGCGAGGTGTACTAGGTGAGCCACAGGCCCTAGACCTGACAGCCCTTCGAAGGATCCTAGAGGCCACACACTCAGGTGGCTCCTCAAGGTCCAGGACCCACGACACTGAGTCCGCCTTCTCTATCACAGATTTCACTGTTGGAGAACCTGGTGGTGACTTCTCATTCATACCTAACCTGCACAAGTACAAAGCGCTTCAGAAAAGTGCATTCAAACAAAAGCTCACTAAAAAGCTGTACAAGTATAAAACAAAGCCAAGAAATCAAAATACATAAAATGCAATATTTGGAAGCAAGCTTTGCAATTATAAGGAATAGGGATAACAATAGGGTTCCTAAACTAAGGTAATGTTTAAAAATGAAATAAAAGCCAACAAATTTCTGAAAGTGAAATAATTATTCTTGGTCGAATAATCTCATAATGTCTGCTTATTTCTATTGGTTTTTTTTCTTCTCTATTTCCTCTCTCTCTTTTTTTTTTGTACAATAACAGAGACTATTTTAGATCAATGCAATAGATAAAATGAAATGAAAAGGCATCTTAAAATTAAACAAGGCATTCATGCAAAGAATCGTGAGCCAGCTGAATATAGTGAAAGCTTTAAAATGAACATTCCAATTATGATTTTTTTTAAATCAAAAACATCCACAATGGGGACAAATATCTCCAATTCCATTTTTCCCCTTTTAATAAAAATTTAAAGAAAATGAGTGGTTAACATTGGAAACTAAAATTAGGAATATATTATTTCTAAACAAACTCATTTGCAACTGGAGAAGACTAAATGTGACAAAAATAAAATAGGGGAAAGAATAACTGAATATATTATTTCCAAATTCCAGAATTTCATTTTTAATACGTAGTAAACAGAAAATACTCTGTAAATGCTGAATCCTTAACTTTATAAACTACAAATATTATTATAAAAAGAACAAAACAAAAATAAATAAATTTCAAAATCAATGGAAACTAAACTCTTTAACAGCAACCACTAAAATTATTTCTATCAGTTACAGTTAAAGGTAGTAGTCATAGTGAAATTATCATAAAGCATATAGCAATTGGCTAGATAATTTAATATATTCATGTATAAATGCCAGAAGTTAATACATTTTATCTTTATGAGTGGATTATAGAATCAGGATATTATTATAATGCGGCACAAATGAAATACGTAATATTACAAGAATAATTATAAAATTTATCTCCTACTCCTCAAAAATATGTATAGGTTACACCAAAAAAACAAATGGTCTCATGATTTCAGTGTTACATTAATAAAAGTACTGTTTTAAATATTTTTTATACTACAAGAGATAGAAACAAACGCATTAAGTAGTATTGGTTGAGTATTCTATCTATTAAAGTCATAATAAATTAAGCAATTTAAGCTATTACCCTATTGAGCTAAAGTTATTGACTTTAAAGTTATTTAGTAATTAAAGTTAGTGACTTTGAGAAAGTGATACACCGAAAATCTTTCAAATCAGAAAAGGTTTGTAAAATTGGTGGTACAGCTGATAGTTTACTCTGCTTTATGTCCCAGGCTATTCAATGATATTTTCTTTAATATTAAAAATAGTAACAAAAACTGATGGATTCTGCCTGTTAATAGGAAATATAATTATTTACTATGGATATTTGATTGAGCTCAAAGCAGTCAAACTAATATTGTAATTCAGAAAGTAAATATTATATATGAGAATGTAAAAATTTGTTAAAACAAATATTTCATAGATTCTCAGGTCCATCTGAATTTGGTTGCTTTTCGGCATTCATATGTTTGAATTTGGTTTAACATTTAAATTTAGGTAAGCTTTATCACAATGGCGATGCGGATGGGGGATGCAAACTAAAATAGAATGCTGAAGAATAAGGAGAGTGCACAAGCTTCCAGCAAAAAACATGCCTTATGCTTAAGACTTACTAAAATGAGTTCATTCTTGGGATCCAAATTGAAATCGAAAATACTGGCTCCTGAGATTTTAAACATTCTAAAGGCTTCTGGGAATTTGAGTCATAAATTTCAACAAGATTTCCTATCATCTTGTATAATTCTTATTCAAGGCATAAGTAAATGACCATCTGGTGTAATTGATCAACCAATTAATTCTACTTTTAATATTATAAATGGGCATTATACTCTAACTGTAGATCTCTTAATGCCCAGAAAAAAATTGTTTAGAAATATGGAGGAAAGGAAAATCATTAAAGAAAGTAGTTCTTATGCAACTTGAAATTTCTGGTGCAATAACATGGATTCCACAGCACATTGGAGGAACATTTTTGTGATAAATTAAATTTAAGCATTGTTAATGATTTTTGGCCCAGCTAGCCAACAATATCTAGTATAATACGCTAGTTAAAAGTTAAACAAACAGCTTTTCTTATGGAAAATGTAGATTTCCAACAGAAACGTGTAATCTTTTCACTCTAGTTCTGTGTTGAGTTTGAGTAAAATGGCTCATTGCCGCAATTTAAGATTCCACTCTTGTTTATAACAAAAAAAACCATTCGCACAGGAGCTAGATATTTAACACTTTTTCAAGGAGCCCAAGAATTTAGGGAGTATATTTAAGTTTCAAATAATATTACAATTGGTGTACACATGCGAAATAAAACAGGACTGCCTTCGGATAATGGTCTGTGTAAAGACAACTGGCAGAACATTAAATAAAGCCAGATGACAGTATAACTAAATTGACAGGTGTAAAGCAAAGCAGGTACAATAGTGCACTCTAGTACCTAGTACTAAAAAACTATAAGGTAGTTTCGGAAAAAAAAAATCTTCAAAACAAAACAACAATAAAATCAAACTATGAATTAAACCCCTAATATCATCCATATCTCGCCAATGTTACATATATGCCACAATTGTAGAGAAAAAAGTTAATCTAAATGAAATTTGCATCAAATTGGTTTGATTAGACTCATCTGAAATATTTCGAGTTTTTGATTTTACCGCCATATAAACCCATTAATGCCTTCCACTGGACAAACAGATTATAAACTTCCATGAACTATTCTGGTTAAAAGATTAAATATAAAGTTTCGTTTAAATATCTGGAGCTGCTAGAGAGTGAACTGACAAGCAATCTATAGATCTATAGGCAAGCAATTTATAAATATCAAATTTTTAATTCAATCTGATCTTGTTTTGGGCTCTAATTCACTGTGATTTGTGTAATTTTCTCATGTGATCAGCCTCAATAGCCAATTTTTCTAATGAAAATCTGCTAAAAACTGGAGTACATTGTTTTCATTGATGGGACAAAAGATAACAATGAATAAAATCAGTTTACCGTGTAATAAAACTAAATATTTGTTATAAGCATTTCTGTTTTCAGGAAATGTGCTAGTGTTTAAGAAGAAGGTGTCTACAGTTAAAAATCAATCTCAAATGCTTTCATCAATAGGTTGAACTGAGATGGATGATTTGTATTATTGGGTGCCAATAATGCCTCTCTCTGTCACTATCAAACCAAGGCAACAAAGAGAATGATTGTTATATTTTATTTTTCCAAGTTGAACCTCAATTACCTAATAAATCAGCCATAAGAGCTACATTAGAAAGACTTATAGAGCTAATGTAACATGTAGTATAACATCCAGGATTCACTCCAATCATTTGAACTTTAGCAAATTCAGTCAAAATTGTGTAATATACAGTTCTGTACTGTATTCGAATGTGTTTTAAAACGGTGGACAAAAGTTTAATTTGTAAGTATATGCATCACCCATGGAAGGACTTTGATTAAGATTTTAGAAATTTTCTGGCTATTTTAATGCATAATAGTCCCTACTGTTAAAAAGGGCGCCATTTGGTATCAGGGCAGCGTCTCTTATATTTCCACAGACATTGGAAACAGCATAGATAAACTATAATAATTTTTTTATATCATTATCACTGAGGGAAATTATAAGATCCAATTTTATTCAGCGAAGCTAGTATCTGTCTAAAGTTTCTCTTGAACCAGAATTAATAACCTATTTTAAGAAGAATGGCCAACTATCATATAAAGAAACATATTTGTTTGAAGGAAAAAAAAAACACAATGAATTGAAACTTAATGCTAATATAATACAAAAATTAATGGTAAATAACAGTGTAAATTCCTTTCAGTTAGTAATAAACTAGAACTCACCCTCTTACATCTAGTTGAAACCATAATTATTCCAAATTTAAGTTGATGAATGGGTGACTAATTAAATAAATTAGCTAAATCACCCAAATTAAAAGTATTTATAGATTACATTAATTTAATGTTCTATTTTTATTCACTAACATACTTGTAATTCATATATTTTTATATTTTAAACTTTTTTTCAGCATTTTTGTTTTACAATATGCCATAATTATAGTAAAATTCTTTCTATCAAGCTGTATAGGGTTTATTTTGGTAAATTGGGAATCTGCCTGTTATCCGATTCATTAAAATAATTCATAACAAATATCAAAAGAAATATTTATGTAGAAAGAAGCCTTTTTCTCCTTCACAAAATAATTTATTCACCTCTAAGATCTTTCAAATGTTGTTGCATATATCTGTAGAGCTACTTTATTGTTGACAATGAGAGCAATACTGAGTATGCAGTAAGTAGTAACTTTTTTTGAAAGAGCTAAACATTGAACAAATTTTGTGAAAGAGAAAGACTTTTATTCCACCAACCTATATTTGGTGTCCTTAACTTCTAACACATGATAATAAAAGAATGAGATAAAAACACTTTTGAATCTTCAATGATTTATTTTTTAAAAAGAAAGAAACTCTATTTGTAGTATTACCTTCCAAGGTTAATATCTGCTTCACTTGCTGTTTTGTTAAGTTCATAGGATGCTCTGCTCGACGATCGACTTTTTGGAGTCCTCCCAGGGGTTTTCTGGCTTTTTGGTGTTCCAGGATCTTTTTAAAGAAGAAAGGTTAAGTAAAGTAAATATCATAAAATATAACAAAATCAGTTACAGCGCTGTTTCATTAAAAGAAAACACAAAATGGAAATAAAAAGTTCGTCACGGGCTGCGTAAACTAAGCAGATTTCCCACATGGTGTTTTACAATAGAGACATTTCAGGAGAGCCAAGCAGTTAAGGAAACGGCCGAACTAGCTTTTGGCGGGAAAGTCATTTGTCCGTTAGCCACCCAGATTTAATAAAAATGCAAATATCTCGGTTAATATTCAAGATGGAGAATAAATGTGTACAACAATATTTGTAGTAAATTTAATTTGCAATAAGATTGATTCTGTACAATTTTTCGATCCAACGTATAGTAATGGAGATATTTCGAATTTTCGAAAATCCTCCCCTCTAAACCCCCCCCCTCCCTCTGGTCCGATTTTTGCCGTTAACGAACTAGATCTTTCTTTTTACATAAAACGACTAAATATCGAGTTTGGTAATGATCAAACAAAAATTGCGACCGCTGGAGCGGTAACAGACAAATATATACATTCATAGATAGATCTATCTCTCTCTCTCTCTCTCTATATATATATATATATATATATATATATATATATATAGATATCATCTCACTTATTTGTTATTTCGATAAAAATTAAACTTATCTTTAATTTTCAGCAGATTTTTTATGGCAAGGGTCACTACAATTTTTTTTTTCTATTCAGACTTTATTGCATAATTCCCTTTCATTTTTCAATACTCTCATCCATCCACCTCATCAAGGGTTATTCCTTCTCTATAAATTATAAAAATCAATTTATAAAATTCAGAAGATAATTTTTTGGGTGGAGCAGAGGAAACGTATGTTTTTCACTATTTATTTCATTATTCCTCTCCTCCACTGTATATGTAAGCCCCGAAACAAGTAGAAAGCAATTATGCAATAAAATCTGAATAAAGATATAGTTGTTTTTATAATAGCACTTGCAATGATAACATGAAGAATGCTAAATATTAGTTATAAAAAGCTTTCAGAGAAACCTTTAATTTTATTAACCTCTAAACACCACAATACTACTACTATCAAAATTAACCCTTTCTTTGTACAAAGCCACTATAGTGGCTTTGCGCAAGGAAAGGGTTAATGAAATGAAAACATGTTAAGTTAAAAAATGAAATAACAATCTGTTAAATTAGCATTATCATTATAATCAGTTTATATTTATTATAAATAGTGTGTAGTATGGTTTTGGCTAGGTTAAGATGAGTCACAAGGAATTGCATCTTGCTTTCAACAGTTTTTAACCTCACCAATTTCATTTGATTTTCATAATATTGCAACTATTCATGGACTATTTTCTTTAGGAGTTCTCTAAATAAGAGTTAGTAAACAGACAACTGAAGAAGATAGTCAAATAAATAAAACAATAATATAACGAATATCATATAGAAACAGGTACTAGAAGAAGAAGTTATAATTTGCAACTGGGTCAAATTTACTTTAAATAGAAAGTGCTTTAAAATAAACAAATCTATAACTATGATTTTCAATGTCATAACAAACACATAATATAATAATGAATTCTAGTTTTAGGGTTACATAATGAATACATTATAAAAAATAAAAATATCTAATATTAAACTTACTGGATATTCCAGCTAATGCATTGAAAACTAAACTATTTTGTTTCAGTTTCCACTGAAGTTCTTCATTTTGAAGAGATAGCCTTTTCTTCTGGGTTGATTCCTTCACAATTGTGTCAGAAAGTATCTGTTTTTCTTGCTGCAATTGTCTGTAAAAATTAAAAAAAAAATAAATTAATATTTGACTTATAAAACTTCTAAATACCCTATGAAACAAACCTCCATACAAATTTCCTACTCCATTTCATATGTCGGGGGAAGATCATTTCCCCTGTGCTCCTTAAGCATCATGAAGCAATTGAGTACTACTTGAATAAAGAAATAGTGATCTCTGAGATTGTAATGCTCCCACAATGAATCATGGAATATATCAAGCCGAATACAAGATTTCCCACCAAAGCAGGCCTTTACCCTTCATGGGCTATTGAGCCAAAGATTTTCATTTTCATTTAGTCCTTTAAATAATTCAACATTTATATAGAAATGTGTGTAGCAAACTACCACCCTACCTACAATGTTCAATTCAAGTGAATGAGGCTTGGAATTAAAAATTCTTAAAAGAGTTGAATTATGTTTTTTGACTTATGAGACTGACCTAAGGATTTCTTGTAGGAGAGGTCGAAACCTCATTGAGCATATATATATTATATATCATCATTACATGATACTTGTTAAATTGTTTATATCATATGCTTTTATTCCTTAAAATAAGTACTGCAATAAATAACGAAACTGTAATATGGCTTGCTTCCAGAATTCCCCACTACTGGAAACTAATTTTCATCAGCTATCAGAAAATGAATTTTGATCTTGAAGTATTAAAGTTTATTGATGGTATATTATTATTATTTATTAATGTCCACTTTTTGCTACTACGGCTAATTGGGGTGGGTTATTTACAGGACACCACCCTTTTCTAGCCAAGGTGGGGCTAAGGATTTTATTTAACGAATTTGTCACTAAATAAATCCCTATTGCTCAGGCGAGAATTGAACTCGCCACTCTAGGATTACCATGTGATATTAAGCCCACATGGCTAACCTGAGCCCCACTTTGAAGGTATATAAAATAATATTAATCTATGATATAAAGTAACTTACTTCTCAATCTCCTCTTTCCTGTTGATTTGAGCCTGAAGGTCAGCAACCCTAGCGGTGAGAGTAGAGACCCTTTGGAGTGCAGCAGGAAGCTGCTCAGCATCCCTCTTCCAGATCTGGGACTGCCGCCTTAGCTCTTGCAGCTCATTACATCGAAGCTCTAATACACACTGGAGGGAATCAACCTCTGCCTGTAGGGAACTGCAGCTAGAGGTTCTCTTTGACAGCTATAAAAGTAGAACCAAGTGTTTAATCAACGTGTCATTGCAATAACTGACTAAACAATAAATATATCAAGCTTCTGTCATGAGAGGATTCACGAGCAACTTGGAAATTTAGGACAAATTAACTTGATTGGACTGGCTATTTTGGTATTATGAAAATATTAGAATCATTGAAACTAATAGTGTTGTGTACTGCTATTGATGGGTTAAATGAACTAAAGTCTTCTGCGTACATGTTAAGGTTAGATTGACTTCAAGACATAATGAAATTGCTTCTGTTTAGTCATTTTTTTGTTAAACCTATAAATGTATGAAGTGTCAGAGGGAGGAATATTTTCAGATTTATGTTCAGTATAGGCCAGTTACTCATTGCTGCAGGGTTGAATTAATATCATTTGTTTCCCATCAAAATATAATGATTACCATTCCCTTGAGTACTAAATAATAATATTAATTTCTGTTCATAAGCCAATATCATTGATAATGTTAAAAAACATGATTGACATCCAAGCAAATCCTCATTCTGGTAAGTAAAATCTAAAAATCACAAGTTTACAATATCCATTTCCTTAATACATATACAAAAATGTCCCGTTCAATTCAAACTTTTTTATGGAGCAAATAAATTCTACTTGGTAATGAATTCATAAGTCAACATTTTGAAGTTCATTAATTTATATCACTTCTTTTATAAAATAATATTCTAAACACATTTGGTTCTTTAATTTATTTATTTTTCATATAATACCTAGGTTAATAAAGATGTTACAGAATATGTCTTAAATTCGAAGTTTAAGTTGAATATCAACTTTCTCATAAAGGCCATGTAATCTTAAGAAATTCAATTCACAAATATAAAAGTAATTCAACATCATTGACCATGATTGAGAAATAAATGGGGACACAAACAGCCAGAGATACAAAAATTTCAATACTTAGCCTGCAATGTGAAAATAAAAATATATCTCTGCATAATTTAAATTCGACCAGACAAACCTTAGGGTACAGAAGAGCAAGACAGATTCAGAAATAATAAAAATAAATTCTGGTCAGGCTTGAATATCACTGTTGACACTTATTTTATTAAACTGTCTAATTGAAGAAACATAGGACGAAAGAAATTGATAACAATTTTGTCATCTCCGTTCCAATGACTTTACTGATGTATCTTCTTCATTCTCTTATTCATTTAAATGATAATCAGGCCTTTCTGTTCATGGGAACAACTAATAAGTTACAGTATATACAATGATAACATAAATTGACATGTTATTTATTATTATTTTCATTAATAATTAACACCCATTTTAACTAATGCTAATAGGGGAGGGTTATCTAAAGGACATCATCCTTTTAACTGGGGTAGGGACTAGAGATTACATTTAATTTGTCACTAAATACTTTTCTAATGGTTTGTCCTTATAGGAGTCAAACTTAGATCAAACTTCACGAATAATCTCCTAGACTTATAAGTCTATGTGCATATGTGCCCATATCCCCCTAGTTAATGAAGATTAAAGTTATCTTTTATTAGAATTGCTTAAAAACAGAGAATTGTAAGATTTTTTTTAAAAATATATTTTTTATTGATGTTCTTAAATCATTCTTTTTATCCTGGGTAGTATGTCATTAGTATAAGTGTTCCCAAACACACAAACCAACAATATGAATATGAAACAAAATATGAAATATACCAAAATGCATCAAAAATGAGTTATACCAGAAGAGTAATTAAACTCTTTTGTGTCTGAGTTAGTACTCTGGCAGGTGGAAGAGACTCCTAATATAGGTAGATGAAAGAAATGGCTACGTTTCCACTGTAACAATTTATTAAAACGACAGAGCGCTTTCGATGCAGTGCATCATCATGAGTGCCCGAACCTGCTGGATGTTTACCTGATGGTCCTTAAAACTAGACTCCTTCTCTAGACTTAGAGTCTAGTTCTAAGGGCTGTCAGGTCAACATCCAGCAGGTTCGGGCACTCATGATGATGCATTGCATTGAAAGTCTTTTGTGTCAGTTTATATCATATTTTAAGCTTCCTCACCTTTCAACCAAACCCTGTCATTATTATCAATAACATTAAAAAAAAAAAAAAAAAAAAAAGTTTTAATACTATAAAACATGTACCTTAGCTTTGGCTTCACAGTTCTGTGCAGAAATTTGAATGCCTTCTTTGAGATTCTCGTAACGGGTTCTCATTTCATCAACTTGTTTCAGTAAATCCTGTTCACGAGCTGTAAATGCAAGCTGTGCCTCTTCACAGGCCTTCAACTTTGCTTCGAGTTCCTCGACCCTAATACATCGATCTTGCAAAACCGTCTTTTCACTTCGATGAGTCTCTTCTGCTTCTACAAGCCTTCGCTCAAGATCTTTTGAAAGTCGTTTCTCCTAGAACACATCACACTCATGTTAGATCAATTTTCACAATGACAAATGATTAAGAAAATGCAGTAGAGTAGAACCCACTTGCACCAGACACCCAGATTAATAAAATGTTATTCATTAACATCCACTTTGTGCTACAAAGGCTAATAGGGACTGGTTATCCACACATAGCCACCCTTCGTTAGTCAGGGTGCAACCAAGGATTTTATTTAATGAGTTTGTCACTTAATAAATTCCTATTGCCCAGATGAGATTTGAGCTCTCGACTAGGTTTAACAAGTAAAATTAAGGTTACATTAACTCACATAGCTAACCTGAGCCCCAAAAATGAGCCATAATTTAAATAAAAGTCCGTAATGTAATAAAATTAGTAAATTAGGAACTGAATTCTGTAAAATGTCTGTCATTCTTTCTTCTTATAGCTTTCTTGGACACTGTATTCTAATATTCTTCATATTTTAATGGCAAGGGTCACCAATAAGACCTCTTTCTTCTACATAGACTTTATTTTATAATGCCTTGCATGTTTTGTGGCTTACATACCACTTCTTTAGAGACCGTGCTTTTTAGATTGGAAGTGTTCATCCCCTCTACACTCGAAATGAACAGTTTCATTGATCTCCCCATTGCTGAAGGTTGGTATCAATGAGCAGACAGGATTCAAGTACTTCATAACTAAAAGCAATAGCTCCTGAAGAGGTGATATACTGGCCATAAAGTATGTAGGACATCATACAACTTTAAAGACTGTGTAGAAAAAGGAGTTTTGTTGGTAACCCTTGAAAAAAAATGTGTTTATTTTTGTTATAATAATAATAATAAAGTACTTATAAGCAATATGTCAAGATTTTATAAATAAATTTAATTACAATGATATTTTTGCAAAATAAATTAAATTTCAAGTAAAATTAAAAATACAAAATTAATTCTAAGATAATGCAATCATTTTATTTTGATGAAAAACTAATTTATTTGAGTACTTGAATGAAACAAAATAACACAAAGTCAGTATATATGTCAAATGTAAAATAAAGGATTATTTAGATATTATGGTTAATCCGATCTTTGTATTTCGATGGGAAACCATTTTTACACCTTCATGCTTATATACATAAATTTTTGAATATCTGTCCAATTGTTACTTCTAATATTGCTGGGTATTACAAATGATTTATGTGATATTTAGTCCATAAACTAATTTAATATTCACATGAAACAGACAGAAACACAGGTGTATACTAGACCATCAAAACTGATGACTCATTTAATGAAGACTAGAAATCAGTAATAAAAGAGGACTAATATCAACATTATCAGAATTTATGACAACGTAGGATATCATATGAGCTCTAACCATTATTTTCTATTTTTTTTTAAATGTGACAATTGCATTAATTTTTAAAATGAAATTAGAAAAAAAAAGGTCATGTTTTGTCTTCTTTGGTAGTACTATATTAGACTTTTTGTTAATTACCGTCTTGTGGACCTAAGCTTCAGAAATAGGTAAATAAATTTGCTGATTCTGCACTTTAGTCTATATTACACCAAAAAGTAATAAAAAAAATTAATATTGGCAATATTATGAAATCTTGGAAGCATGATACTCATTGTCTTAATAATTACTGACACTATCTCAGAGGGGCAAGATTGAAGGTACATTAAAGTCTATATTCATATTGATGACATTGATATAGTTTAATAAGTAATAAAATAGTAATTCTATGTTTTGCAGACACCAATGGCCAAGGTTATTCAATTAAAACTTTTCAAATTTTATTAATTAAATATAAACACCCTAAAAGTTTTTGCGCAATAACACTCAAAACAACCCTTTAATGGCACCCATTCAGGGGCGGTACAAATAATCTAGTCAAATTTTCAAATAGAAATAAACAATTTTGAAGTTTTTTTTTCTTTTTTTTTTTCAAAATATTACCATATAGCCAAGTATGATGCTGAAGCTAACTAAAAAATACTTCAAAGTTTCAATAAAAGCCCCCCACCCATGAAAATCTTCAGTATGGTTCAAAGCTATGTTAGCTACATTTCAATAGAACCAATATCACAAAAACATTAAAATAAATGATACATGCCTAAGATATCAGAAACTTCTTTTATGGTTATATTAAGAAAGACCCAATAATATATATATATATAAGAAATATATACCTTCATCTCAAATTTTCTTTGTAGTTCGTTGATCGACTGTTCGAAACTTCTCGTAACTGAAATAATAAAAAAACACAAGTTAATTTTGTCTCACTCAGGCACTTATTACTACACAGAAAAGTTAAATAAGGCATAATATTAAATGAAATTTATCTAGAAATTTGTCAGATTTCCAGTGAATCTATCAAAGAAGAAATAAATGATTTGTGTTGTTTATTTTGGCTATATTTTCATTTAAATAAGTAGCATTAAGGAGCCAAATCAACAATTCCAAGTCTGATGTGGTGTCCACATCTGATTTTTTTTCTTTAAATTGATTTTATATTATAAATATATAATATACTTTAATTATTTTATTTCGAACAACCTACTTAATTCCATGCAAAAAAAAAAAAAAAAAAAAAAAACTATAGTTATCTTCTTAAGAACATTTTAGGTAGTAAATATTACATTGCCATTCATCTATGTATTTTGATTTATTTAAATCTGACTGGACCCTTTAAATAAGTACACTAAAGAACATTATTTGAGAGTGGACAAAATTTCTTAGTATTTCCATCTTCACTTTTATGTGACTCCCAGCAGTATAACAGTTATGATCAATTAAAAAGCTTTATATTCAATTTATTATGCTGATCTGTGGTCCAGGAACTTATCTTAGAAGCCAAAATTCTTTAGATGTTATCGCAAACATTTTTATCAGGCCATTTGTTAATTACATTTACTTAAACAGAAGAAGCAGTTGGCGCTTAGAAATATTAATTTAATTTTTTTGTAATTAAATAACCATAATATATAATTGATAAATAAAACTTCAGTTCTAATTAAGCCAGTCAGCAACATGTGCAAGACCAAATTATTTAGTCAGATAAAATAATATTAAGTAATTCGATTACTCTTTTTTTATATTAACATTTGAATTTTACGGGGGTTGGTTGTGGAATTATTACAAAAAAAAAATCTGAATATACCTGCCTAACTATAACCTAAGAGCTCTCTATGTTATAAAGGCGATATACAAACTCTATGGAGATAAACCGATTACTATTAAAAAGTGTGATAAGAGACTTTTTGTTGAACATGAAGAATTAATATTATTTTTTCTAAGTACTAAAGGTATTAGAACTGGCAATTGTGACCTAATCCTACAAAATGTAGGATTTATTGCAATATATATAATCTTTTTTTCAAAAAAATGTTTTCTTGTAAGGACAATATAAACCAAAATTTAGTATTTTAAAAAATATCTTGTGCACCGAATAAAAATTAATACACACACGTATATATATAACATGACCCTAAATTAATAAAACACCTATACTATATATATTAGAATAGATTAATTAGATTTCTCAAATAAAAAAAAAAAAAAAATTCACTAGTTATATACTATCAAAGGAAACTTTTAAATAAAAACCTCAGCCAGCTGTTAACTGGCCTCAAGAGTATGAAGGTTATTTAGAAAAGCAGATTACAAAAAAATCTTAAAAGTTATTATAAGATTTTTGTCTCAATCAATACCAAATTAACATTGTATTATTTCATAGCATTCAAAAACAAATAGTAATAATTCAAATAAAGGGTTAGAACCGCCAGTATAAATGATTCTATTGTCATACCTCTCGGTGGAGACCGTCGTCACTGGCTGATGGTTGAGTACCGCTGGCAAGCGCTTTCGATGCGATGGCATCATCTTCAAGACTGTCGATAGTTGTACTGAGTTGGTTGTCCGTCAGTCAGTGGGTTTTATGCTCTGTTCACCGTATTAGTTGTTAGTCTGTTCACCGTGTAGTTGTAGTCTGTTCAACTAATACGGTGAACAGAGCATAAAACCCACTGACTGACGGACAACCAACTCAGTACAACTATCGACAGGCTTGAAGACGATGCCATCGCATCGAAAGCGCTTGCCAGCGGTACTCAACCATCAGCCAGTGACGATGGTCTCCACCGAGAGGTATGACAATAAATAGTAATAAGATAACATAGTAAACATATTAATTAAAACATCTATTTTTCAGATTTAGTGAAATTTCCATGGAAGTCAAAGATATGGAATATTGAATATCTGTGCATGCTGTTGTCAGAAACTGATTCAGTTATGTCAAGTGATAAGTTCCACGAATTACTTCAATCAGAGGTAAAAGGCATGTTGTAAGCCCAACATGAATGCTAGAAAACAAAACTTACTGTTAGGTTTGTTTTTGTCTTTAAGAACTTGTTTGTTCCTTTTGGATATCGGAAAGTGTTAGAACTTATTTGTTTCAAGGACAAATGGTATTATAAACTTAATGAGTCTGTAATCATGAATGAGTATAGTGGAATATTACTAATGGTTAATAGGATGGTATAAATTTAATTAGAGAATTTACAGTTGCATGTAAAACTAAGGGTCAAGTTGGTTAATGACTGATAGAGTATGAGGAAAGGGGGGGGGTTGGTATAAAAAGGATTAAAATAAAAAAAATCGAAAATATCGATAGGAAGATAAAATTGTCCAAACGTAATATCATACAACGCTTGTTCTTTACATACTTTGGAAATCATTCATTGTGATTTAGAAATCACAACCACTTGATAAGTATAAATTGTGACATTAGCACAGCCACCATAGCAAAATCTAGCGTGTACATCGATAAATCATAACAAAAATCCAATGTTACTGAAATGAATTGCATCACTAATAAAACCATGTGTAAATTAAATGTACTTTTCATTAATTTCCCTTATAACCTTTATACTTCTATTCCAGAGTATTAAAAATTAAATATTTTTATAAGTATTGTGTACAAGCAGAAACTTACGTTTGTCCATCTCCTCTTTGTACTTGTCATGCATTTCGTCCACTTCACTTTTATGGTTTAGTTCTATTTCCTCTAGTTCTTTTTCTTTTTCACTTTTTTCTATGAAGTATTCTTCTTGAAGTCTGTTGAAGCTTACCTTCAGCTCCTCTGTAATCATAATTTTAATAAATAACACAGAAAATAATGACGTTGATTTAAAGAATCCGGATGCAAACAAAAATTAATGTATTTTTCAAATGAATAAGCGTGAGACTCATATCTATTCAATGTCTATCTCACATGTTGTTAAATAGAATAAACTCTTAAGGGCGAAGGAATGTATAAATTAAGCAATTGGAAAATTAGAACTTTTTTTTTATGATATACATATGTAATAATAACTGTTCATGGGCTGAACATAAAATAGTCCATGTTGAGAAATATGGGACCGAGATCAGCCTTTGGGACAATCACTAATAGGAAAGTGAGAAAATATAATTCACGGAACGAAGGTTTTGCCTGAGTAAAGGAATGCGATGCATTTTTTGCTAACTCAAATGTATAACCTTCATCGTAGATTTCCCTAAGAAGGTTCCAATTAATTAATAAATTTCTTCACATATGTACTACCAATAGGAACTTAGCTTACGTGAGTTAAGGGATTGAAATTACCGTCCTCGCCCATCTAGCAGAAGTGAAAAAAAGTTCACGCAGGAGCTGCACTAAGTTTCCCAAGTTGTATTTAGTCGTGGGCCAGCTCAGCCCCGTATTACACTTGGTAAACCTGGATCGATTTCCACATAGGCAATAGTAATTTATTTAGTGGCATAACTCACAACAAAAAGTTACATCTACCTTCAATAGAAAATCCCGCCCAGACATGGTTTGAATAAATACTTAAAACTAAGGAATCACTATGGTGTCAATCCATATTTGTAACCTATTAAAAGATAAGCATGTATGTATATAGATATATAGTACGCGAGCATACATATATATACACCACACACACACACACACCTACGTGTGGTGTTTTATTGCTAATGGCCAGAGCCATTTATTTAATTGTTACACACATAAATAAACTAGTAACACTTAGTAAGATACATTCTCAGTAAAAAAAATAAATACCAAAAGATCATAAGTAAATTATTTCTTACCTAATTCCAATTGAGATCTCAACCATTTTGATTTAATTTTCTCTACGTCTTTCTTGAGTTGTGGCGTACTAAAAGCATCCAACTGGAAAAAAAAAATAAATAATAACAACTAAGATAATCGTTCCTCCAATGTGAAATATAATAGATCTAAAAATGAAACAAATAATCAAATCCAAAATAGAAAAGAAATCTAAAGCACAAATACGAAAACCTAAATGACAGAAGTATCACGGGTTGGATCTAGAGCACCGTGTGGAGTGGAGGTCCAAAAAAAAAAAAAAAAAGTTGTTTTCAAATAAACAACACCAATCCTTTTAGCTTTCTCCAAGACTTCAGGGGGGATTCATCATTAAAAATAATTGTTATATAAAGAAAGGAGCTTAGTATGTCCAGAGAGAGACATTTCGCAGGACGTCTCTTGAAAATTATAAATGCTAGCCTGAAACCATATTTTTTTTTATCTGATAATCCATTAAAATCCCATTCAGAATAATCATACTCATTCAGTGGGGTTAATGTTTCTAGCCCTTAGTCTCGCATGAACCTCTTGTACCTGTATTTTCCCAGAGCCCAAAGATTATTAACAGAGGATAATAGAAGCATTTGACGGTTTCCGTTACCGCCTAAGAGTAAATTCTAGCTAGAATTACTTGCTCTCACGGTAAGGTATTATTTCAGTAGATGTAACCAAATAAAATTCTCAGTTCTGATAATGGTAAACAGTTAGTCACCACGGAGTATTCTTGGTCTCATTCCGTTGAGTAGCTGAAATTGAGCCAGGACTGGTTCAGAAGAAGAAAAAAACATTTTAAAAAAATTCGTCACGTAGTGGCTTTGTTTACTAAACACTTTTCACACGTGGAACAATGGCACTCCTTGATGTGAACAGTAGGTCATACCCTCACGGATGACGTCATCTGCACATCCTAATCTCTAGTTCTCCCTTTATAAGTGCTCTTTGTTAAAGAAATTTGAAACTTCAACTTGGTTTCATGTTTAGTGAAACAGTAGCTTCAAATGAAATTCCCATGGATAGGAGTGGAGTTTTATAATTCAGTTCATTGGCATGTTAAAGAAAATCCTCTTTCCTACTCATCTTACACTAGCTATAGAGTATGCCAATATATCACGAAACATTTTATTTCAAGCTGAAGTACTTTTTTTTTTTTTTTTCATCGGACCTTCACAATGTATGAATGAATTCGCGACATGAAATCACCAATAAACATACTTCACTATATTTTTGTAATTATTAGTTTGATGGAAAAGTGTTATATAACCAATGTTTTTGATAATATAATGGACTACAATTAATTTTCTACACATTTCTCTCTAACTCGATAACATCCCAGTTCTTTTCCATTTATTTTTAGCAGGTTTCTCTTCATGAAGTTGAACTCATGATGGGATTTTCAAAAAATGTACTCAAATGTCCATCGACCCTACCTAGAAGAGACGGAAATGAGGTCCATTCAAAATTGTATATAATATATATTTCGAAATATTTCCGTTATGCGTCGGATCGAAAATTCGTTTAGAATTAATCTTATTAAAAATGTAATGTTCAATAAATGTTGTTATGTACGTTATTTTATTATCTTGATTATTAACAGAAATATTTGCATTTTTGAGTTTTCAGCCTTTAGTAAACCTTAACTCCTACTCATGTCATATTAACAAAAATCAGTTATATTATGATGCCTAAATTCGTATTATTGTACTCATTGAACGTTTACATTCACTTTTACATTTTGAGATAAATACAAATACATGACGCACATGGGAAATCTGCTTAGTTATGGTAGCCCCTGCATGACGGACTTTTTATCATTTAGTTAACTCTCTACTACCACTAGTGAGATTTTCATTTGAAGTAACTATAGCGCTTAACATCTCATGTACAGCTTATGTTTGAAGTTTAGTTTCAATGGGCTTCTTATTACAAGGAAAAAGAGAGCAGAATGTCAAATGGCATCATAAGCACGCGAGAAATCTGCTTAGTTTACGCAACACCTGCGTGACGATCTTCTTTTCCGCAATGTGAACACCTAACCAAAACATTTGCATTAATGACGAGAATTTGAAAGCCCCAATCCAAAAAACAGCTCAAACGGTTTTGATGTATTCTTTCATTTGACGAGTATTGGAACTTGTACATCACTCTCCAACATCAGCAAACTTAAGAGAACACTAGCAATGATAATCATAATATAATCATATTTCATATAATATAATGTAATCAATAATTAATTATATCATATAATATAATCAATATTTTGATTTGGAGAGGAAGCGAATCCAAAAAAATAGATTTTTTTTACTATTTGTGTTTTTTTTTTGTTTTTTTTATGATATAACAGGTAGGTATGTCGTTTTGTCCAGTTCGCCCACTGTACTCACACTGTTTCAAGCTAAGACGTGTAGTTCCTTTATGAGAAACTCAATGTCGGCAGGCTTACCTAGATGAGCAAGGGGCGAAATCCCCTAACTCTGAAATCCTAATTATTCAAATAGTAATGAATAGGAAAAAAATAAAAAATGTTCAATTTATGTATTATCATTCTATAAAACACGCGTTCGCCCTTGGAGTTCCTTAAGCACTTGCAAAACTTTCGAGCTCGATTTCTTAACACCCCAGTTTCGGGATTTGCCCTTTCTCTTCCATGGTTCTAAAAATATAGCTGTTGGAAATACTTTAAATAAGACACGTAAATAGGAGATTGGATTTTCAAAATGGTAGAGACGGGAAATTGTGTGTATACGATCCTATTGAATTCTTTAAATGGAGATTCGTAATACCCCTACTATGATTACAATTTAGCCTAAACGCTTCTGTTTCTGCATTTTGCGGAGTTTAAAATTCTGTGAGAGTGGAAAATTCACATTTGGGTTCTTTTTTGCCTTCGCTTATAAGTCAACGACTTGCATATGAGACGCGGAAATATATTCATACACTTTGAAACATATTTCCCTCCGATCTTTCCAAAAAAAAAAGTCCGTTTTAAAGTATACAGTTTTAAATTTTAAAGATTGTTCATTGAATTCATTTTGATTTTCATTCAGTTTTAAATTCAGAGATTGACATTGTCAAGTTGTCACAAACATACTCCCAATACTGCAAGGGGCACCTTCCTTAAACTATCACATCAAAATCAACTTTAACAACTAAAAAGTAACAAATATTTTTAATAAATTTATTCAGGTTGTCGGGGATTCCTGTAGAAACTCCCTGAAATGCGGTAAAAACATACAAGAAAAAAGAGAAAGTTGTGAAAACAGATTGAGTTGGAACGTGTATAATAAATACAAATTATTATAATCTGAACAGGTAAGCTTGAGCAGTAATCATTGAGTAACTACTTATTCTATTCTTTCTCTCGAGATGGTAGAGGAATCAATTGATCAGGATCAATAAAAAAGCCTTGTCCTCATCAATGCACTAGTACTAATAATTCTTTTAAGAATACAGATAAAAATTATCCGATTCTGTGGTTCCTTACTTTACTTAAGCCAATATTTTAACTGAAAATAACTTGTCGCAAAGGTAAAGATATCTTACTATGAACCATTTTATATCTAATTCAGCAGATTAATAGATAAATAAAAGCAGGAGTTCACTATAGAACGAGCATAACTACTACTAGTACTACTAGGAGCTTTCTTCAGGAGAGAGACGTAGCCACCATTTAGACATGAAATCGAAATATGCCACCTTTCTAGCCAAATCGAAATCGTTCTGCAAATATACTAAGTCGAGTTATCCCTCACTACGAACTACTAATTTTAGGAACCTATAAGCAATTCGATTATTTAGTAACAATTTAATATGTAAAATGAGTGAGTATATAGGAACCTGATTCATATAGGGAAGCGATAGAAAGACCACATTTTCGCAAGAAAGTGTAAGACTCAGCTATATATGGTGAGGAATTTGGATGCATGATTTTGAACAAACGAAAATAGGACATTTATAAACCAATATAGCACATCACAATCCTCATTATGTCTTAAGTAATTCATTGTTTCGACATACTCCAATTAGTGTGCTAAGGGCTTTTTAACAGTACAGATATCAGGCTCACCATAAAAAAATATTAATCGCTTCAGATCAACCGACTATTTTGTTCTAGGGTCTCAGAATCGGCCTCCATTTTCTCGCGTTAAATGTGACCGCTTGTGTTGAGGTCCCTAAAATCTCCAGTAAAACTAGCGTTGACTCCCGTCGTGAGTATGAAAATCACAAAATGAGGTCAATGGAAAAGATGCAGTGGCCCTTGGTTGAAGTAGACTCCTAGTCAGAGAATCCTAAATTGGGAATCCCGTAGCAGCCCATCTGGACGAGTGATTAGCCCCCGATTAGTTGGACCAAATCCTTAAGATTTTAGAAGCTAGATAATGCAAAAAAACACAAATAATAATGCAAAAATATATTCCTAAAAATGAATAATGTTTCTTCAACTGGACTAATATATTGATGATAACTAGAAATTATTACTAGCCAAAACCAGTAAAGACCAAATTGGAGGACAAAGTAAGGACAAATTGGATTTTTCTATGTGTTCCTTACGAAACCCGAATTTGGTACATATCTTTAAAATCGGATATATTTTCCTCCCTGACTCAAGGTCAAATAAATCACATCACTTACTTAACCTTATTCACATTGCTCTACATGTTTAAAATTCTCATGTTGTTTTGTTATAAATAAACGTAAAATTAAATTAACCAAAACCACTAACAAACGGGAGGACAGACAGACAAGATTTTCAATGTTATGCCTTTGTTCTCCAAGTGTTCTTTTAAGGCAAAATAACTTATCCCCGCCGAATTTAAATAGAAAATCAGACAAGCCTAAGAGTTTTGTGGGAAAAAATATCTTAAGGTCACACTTAATCCTCTATTATTTTCAACAGGCAAGCATTTCGCCCCCTCTGAAATTATTATGGCCCCACTCACTTGATTTGATCTCTTTTTTTAAGAAGATCGGTCGCTAAACAATCTAGCTCTAAATAGTACTCAGTCCAAGACCGAATCCAAAGGCATTAGCTAAAGTCTTCCGATGCTTTTTTACGACTTCTGGCTCTCTCGAGCAAGAATATTCTTATGCACTTCCTCAATATCCCTCAAGATTGAGGGAGTCTATCTTTTTTTTTTTTTTTTTTTTTTTTTAGAAGTAGTCTAATAGAGTTTTTTCCCCTCTTTTTTGTCGTGTTCATTGTATACATTGCGTGTGCTGGATCACTTTCAACTGAACCTCGCACCCTTCCCTGGTGCCCGCCTCACATTAATTCTTAAAGCAATGGCTATTTTACATAATCTTTTACCGACCAATCATCTCACAAGCCAATACGTTCATCGAAATTTTTGAATATTTCTGACCTACAAATGCAAACAATAATAAAATGAAACAATACTTACATTGTAGACTAGGTGTTGTACGAGTACAGCAAGGGCTTGAGCTCCCTTTGCTGCATGCTGTATGACGGCAGGGTTGGGGGCAGGAGGTGAAGGGGCAGGCCTAGCTAGAGGTGGAGGGATAGGACTACCTCTAGCCTGTGGCCCTTTAGCCACATCACCACCCCTACCCCCGACTCCACCGCTTCCTCCGCGGTTCTGATCTGCAACAACAAAAATAATTTAAAGTAATGTGGTACATCTAGAAAATTAAGGTGGCTAACCAATGGATTGAACTAATATTAGCTTAATTAAAAAAGTCCATCACACAGGGGCTGCGTAAACTAAGCAGATTTCCCACGTGAAGTTTTACAGTAGAGAAATCTGCCCAATAACAACTGTAGTAGTAAGGGATCTCTAAACTTATTCACGGAAACGGCCACCAGAGCTCTCGGCGGAAACTACCGAACATAGCCGACCACACACAGAATACAAATGCAAATATCTCGGTTAATATTCAAGATACAGAATAAATGCATAGAACAATATTTATAGTAAATTTAATTTGCAATAAGATTGATTCTATACAATTTTTCGATCCGACGTATGATAACGGAGATATTTCGAATTTTCAAAAATCTCCCTTCTAAACTCCCCCTCCCACTCTTCCAATTTCAGCCTTTAACGAACTTGATCTTCCTTTTTACATAAAACGATTACATTCCGAGTTTGGTAACGATCAAACAAAAATTACGACCGCTAGAGCGTTAACAGACAAATCTCTCTCTCTCTCTCTCTCTCTCTCTCTCTCTCATATATATGTAATATTATATATATATATTTATATAATTTGGAACGGACCTCATTTTCGTCATCTCCTGGGTAGGATCGATGGACATTTGAAGAAATTTGTCGAAACTCGCGTCATGAGTACGACCTCAATAGCTAGCTGATTTCCGTCAAGGGAAATCCGCTAATTAAAAAAATCAGCCACATCGAAGCTGGATTTGCTAAATGCCATTAAGAACTTAACCTGGAATAGATTGCTCTATCAACGAAGGCAAACGCAACGTCCTTTATATTTCCATTACAATGGACTTTTCAGTAAATAAATTCCGAATCTTATTAATCGACAGTTTCTAAGTTATATAAGTGGATTTAAGGTTAGCCTCAGTCGCCAGGTCCATGCATTCAACAGGATCATTAGTATACGTATTTCCTCAGCTCTAAACTAATAGTGCGTATTCCTAAGAATAGCACTCTTAGGGGAAATACACTCAAGAAAAACAACCAACCAACAATATATTAGGGTGTGTGTGTGTGTGTGATACACCTGGTTTAAAATGAAAAATCTAAAGTATATATTTAATATATAAATTATACTTGTTTATACTTCATTTATGAATAATGTATTTGTTTTTAACATCTGCGATGTAAATTTTCTTTGTTTAAATTACAAAATGAATTACAACATTTGTGAAATTTTCTATTTTTCTTTTCTTGGAGTTTATTAATGCATCGTTTAAATAAATTAAACTATAAATAACTATACACATGTATGAATTGATACTTGATACCACGGCTTATAGAAACGTTCTAAATAGAAGCGTTTAGGCCAAATTCTAATGATATTATTGTATATTAGGAATCTCCATATAAAGAATTCAATTGGATAGTATAAAAACAAAAACCCAATTTCCAATTTTTTTCATGAGCAATATTAACTCACTGGCAAAATATTAATATTAAAATCTTCTGACTATATATTAATATTAAAATCTTCTGATTAGAAAAAGTTATTCTTGAAATAACCAGCACCGATTAGCCTCAGTATCGCAAATTGAGTATTAAAAAATAACAATAATTAATGTAATAGGCCATTACTCCAAGAGGCAACAGGTTGAAACATACTTGTAAAAAAAAGGTGTATCATTGTCATATATAGTGTTAAAGTATTACAGGTTTCTTATTTTAAACACATTTCGGTTAGTTTTAGTTTCGACTTTTGCCTCCGCTTATACATTTAGGTTAAATTATCATCATTAACGAGAACCTGATAATTCTCGGGCTCAGGTGTGACATTGTTCCCTCGGAAAAGTGGCGAGTTTAATGCTATTTATTTCTCAAAGAAATAGCCCAGGATCAGGCTCTTTCCAGTACACAGAAAATATGATGAAGTCTCTCTCTCTCTCTCTCTCTCTCTCTCTCTCTCTCTCTCTCTCTCTCTCTCTCTCTATCTCTCTCTCTCTCTCTCTCTCTCTCTCTCTCTCTCTCTCTCTCTCTCTCTCTCTCTCTCTCTCTCTCTCTCTCTCTCTCTCTCTCTCTCTCTCTCTCTCTCTCTCTCTCTCTCTCTCTCTCTCTCTATATATATATATATATATATATATATATATATATATATATATATATATTTACTAGTCGTGCAACCCGCTCTTGATGGGTTGAAATAAAAATGTTTTCCCAAGGAAATATAAAGATTGGATACACAAAATCACCCCGTCATATTCACCAATAACAAAAATGCCCTGTAATATTAACAGTAAAAGTGCCCGAGATATAAGCAATTAGATAGAATTTATAATTAGAATTACTGTTAACAGGAAAATAATTGATATATTAATGTTTTCCCGTCGAAGTGTAAATATTGGACAACCGCAAGCACGAAGCGTAAGAAATATCTACCGGACTTTATTGGAGTTCTTAGGATCAATTAAATATAATTTATTGTCAAAATAAAACGAATTTATTATCTTAGCATCCATAGAAAACATATGATAAAATTTGATTCAGGCATTCTATCGTAATACGATAAAAGAATGTTTGAGGTGTAAGGTATCAAAGTATGAGGAGTAAGATCAAATCACTCATGTTAACAATACTTAGAATCGTAATACATATAAAAAGAATTTCCCAATTACATTGAGGCATTTTCATGAAACAGGATCTTTGGAGCCCGGAAGTCAAAATTTTAAAACTCAAAAATGTACATTAAGACTTAGGACCCAAATCGTTATTATTAATATCATTTGTTCT
This sequence comes from Riptortus pedestris, assembly GCA_019009955.1. Taxonomy (NCBI): domain Eukaryota; kingdom Metazoa; phylum Arthropoda; class Insecta; order Hemiptera; family Alydidae; genus Riptortus; species Riptortus pedestris. The sequence goes on along the minus strand of CM032228.1, from coordinate 125,264,000 downwards.
TTGCATTTTCCACATAAAACCAATGCTAGCAATAATATTGACGAAAATATGTTTTGGAGTAGAAGTCAACCCCCTCCTAGTTGATTATAGCACGAGGGTGTATTTAATCTACTCTCGATGAAGCCATTTATCACAAACTATGCAAACCACATATTAAAATAAAATTAATGAAAAATTGGTTCAAGGCAAATACTTATAACTGTTTTATTACACTATTATTATACATTCTTAAAAAAAGTATTAAACTTCAGCAATTATGGCCTCCATAACATCAATTCTAATAAAATATAATTGTTATAAGAATACATAATAATATACAAAATCAAACAGTTAAAAAATACTGAAAATAAATACCGACAAAAGTCTAAAGATGTGAAATAAAATCCTAAATAAAACTTTTAATTGTTGAGACCTCAACAAAGAATAAAGAACATTGAGCCAATTGACGGAGCCATATGTATCATATTGATTGAGCTTTAACTCGTTTAAATATTTCATGTATATATGTCAATGGCCTTCCTACATTAAACCAAATCTATCTACCAGTATTATCATTATTATACTCTTACAAATGTACCCTTATACATACGAGTCCAATAAAAATTAAGGCATTCAATAAAAATAATAATCTAAAAGCGATTTAGTTATTGAAAATTTGTGTATACGATCACAACTGTTCAAAAAGCTGCTTTGAATTATTCAAGTGTCTTTGTATATGGCTTAATTATAATAATAGTTGAAAGAAAGGGATCCAATTAAAGAATCTTATCAGGTCCACAAATCTTAACTGGTTTTAGAACATTTCTTTCACGGTTCAAGTTCAGCTATTGAGGTTGTACTTGTGGTGAGATTTCTGAAATCTTTTTTTAATTTTTCAACGATCCTAACAAATAGATGACAAAAACAAGGTCTATTCAAATATATATGTATCTATAAGTAACTATGCTCTAGATGCCGTATATTTTCTTTGACTGTTACCAAAATCATACACAACTAAATAATTAGTTCGTTTATGGCTGAAATCAGACCAGGCCTAATGGGAGTTTGAGGATGGGTTAACTCAGATCTCTTATACATATCTCATATTAAGAGTCGTACCGAAAATTGTTACAACTCTTATTAGTAATGTAATGTTCTACAATAACTCTTCTATGCATCGGGGCCAGGTGAGCGAGATTAACAATGGACAGCTTTCTTGTAACTGGGATCAAGGAGAGTCAAAGTCATTATTCTGATGGATTTACTTACTAAACGCCCACTAGTCCACTAGCACACTCTGGCAGTGAACTAACTTTGCCATGGCGGAATCGAACCTGCACTAAAACCTAGATTTACCACAACCGTGCTAAATTTAGATTTCTGAGGATAGTGGAAGATGAACCCACGCCTTAACCATAAATATGTGTGCGTGTGTGTGTCATTTAAAAAATAAAATACAGAAAAATAAAAACAACAGTTAGGATTACTTGATTATTCTAATACGATGAGAAAATAATGCGACCAAATACTGAATAAAATGAAATATTGTAATATATTTTGTAATTAATTGTATTATGGGCCGGTGTGGGATGAAGGACTATGATTTCCTTTAATGGCGGAGTTTAAAGACGCCAGTAAGTCTAGACCCAGCTTCCCATCAATACTCCAGCAGGCTCTCTACAGATAATACCTCCAACCACTAATCCAGTCATTTTGCCAGACCATTTGTCAGCTATCAATACCAAATAAAATTTAGAGCAAAATCTATTGGAGAACAGTCAAGTTTCATATCCACGTTAAATCAATCCCAGACTTCAGGAAATTTTCATAGAAATATTCGGAAATAATATCGTTTGCTACAATGAAGAAGATTACGTCAAAAATCCAGAACTTTCTTAATAGGCTAGCACTGTCAAAAATCGCTACATAACTGTAAAAAAATACTTTCATAGTATTTACTATCATAGAATTTAGAACAAAAATGGACATAACAAAAACAGGAGAAACATGAAGGATGTCTGCCATACGGTTTTCTTTATTCTTATATTCTTCTCAACAATAAAGATTAATGTTTCTCAGATTCTGAAAATGTACTCTAGTACAAACGAAGGGTCTGTGAGCCTTTCACACCCCTTCCCACCCCCATACATCTCAAATTTTATCACCAAAACATCAGTATATAAGACATATTCAACAATAAACTTGTTTTTAGCTAGACTTTTATGGTAAATTACTGAGTAAAATTAATATAAAATGTTTGAATAAATAAGATTCAACCCAAACCCCAAATCCTGGCTACGCGTCTGGTACTTCATGCCTCAATACTGAAATAATTAAGAAATTTTCTTCTCTATACTTAAATAATTTAAATATTTTATTTTGACAATGGAGTATGCAATTGTTTTACTGATCTATAGTCTGTAAATTTGAATTGCAAGAAAATGTCACTGATCTTTTAATTATGCCCAACTATGCACATAACAAAAGCTCCTCAACTACACAAAAAAAGCTCTTTAATTCCTTCACAGTGAACAGTTTTCTAATTCTTTGGTACATCAGTTATTAATGGGAAGTGTTTTTTGGCTTTTTCCTTTAAAGAAAAAAATAAATAAATTTAAAAAAAAAATGATTTCTTCTTTTTAGTTTTAACTGTTTCATTGTTTGTTTTGACAGAATTTGAATCTTCAGAAAGTTTTATCTTCGTAAACAAATCGATGTAGCATTTCTTATCAAAGTCCTCATTTGGCTATCACGATTAGAATATAGTTATAAAATACACATCCATCGCATTCAGACATAGGGTAGACAGTGCAACATCCATGAAGGTTTTAAGGCCAAACAAGAGGTATCTGCTAGTCGGCAGTCAATAAGCAGATAAATCTCCAGTATTGTGTTCCATTCCACAACATCCTATCTTCACAAAAATACCGTTGCCAACCCGTAGAACTTATTTGAATTAAAATAGATTTACCAAAGTTTCTTTGTTATTATAATAACCTCTCCAATGTTGTAATCAGTTTATTTTTTATGACTATTTGGTGGTTCTTCAATACATAATATATAATTATCATTACTGAGCCACATATTATAAGTTATACATACGAGATAAGGTGATGAAAACTGAGGGAGAAGAAGCTAAAGAAAAAATGTGTAATGTTTCTTTTTTCTTTTCCTTATCGGAATTTGCCTATTGCTTTCGAAGGGGATCATGTTGGCGTAACAACTTGACACTTCCTCGTCAATATCAACTCGTTACAAACAAACAGATAAAGTTACTAACAAAATAGAGTACACACAATTCTTGCAGAGCATTTCCCTCATTTTGTTAGTTTTTTTTCTTTTTTAATTGATGTTTTAAGTGCACATTCTGATTTTTGGCGCATGAATACCAGTAGTATATCATTTTCACGTTTTTCTAAATATCCAGGGACTTCATTTGCATGGAAACAATGATAAAGCTTAGCCTTTAAGTCAAATAACAATGAACTGTTTCCAGTCAGTATTAATAAAAAGTTAAACCTGCAATACAATCTTGGAATATATAATATGTAGGAAAACTATACAATGTGCATCTAAAACCATCACCGGCCAGTTTTCCAAATCCAAGGAACAGTTTTCCAAATACATATTCACTGCAGGCAGAGGAATATAAACACCTCAGATAACACTAATTTGTTTGTTGTGATGGAAACATTGAAAGTTTTAGTCTACAATGTATAAAGGCCTGTTATGATGAACGCCTACAGCGTTTCCTTTTAGCTCAAAGCAGATTAAGTCAACCATAAGAAACATCGAATTTAACGCATCTCTTCGTTCCTTTTTGAGTTCATTTAAATAAAACAACCCCTGCGCTGAAGAATTGACAATATATAGTAAAACTTGGTAATAATAATTTATTCTGTGGCCGAATAAAAATATGGACGCTAGAAAAAAAATATTAAGGTCGATATAGATTTAATCTATTCACCACTCACCAAAATCTTCTATATCCACGTTGGTCATAACACAGTTTGTCCATCACAATTAGCATTGTCCTTGCATTAATATTTACAGAAGTTTCACTTCAAAAGTGAGTAAATGTTCTTGACTCTAAATCCGAGCACGCTTTCCGTTTATTAATACTTAGTTTTGTTTGCCGAATCCAACTGGCAAAAGCTCAAGGCGTCTTGGACGCAGTAGCATTCGTTTAGTTCTTTATCGACCCATCGAACATTTATTTTGTTTTATTTCTTTTAACAATATTATATTTATAAAATAGATTAATTAAAATGTAACGTTATTAACTTAATTATAAACAATTGGGTTTAACCTAGTAATGATCTACCTGACTAGAATAAAATGGAAATGATATGCAGTCTTATTGAATGTTATTTTCAAAGAAAAGGAAAACAATTCAAATACTTATCATAAAAAGAGGAAAACTTTGTAATCATTAATTAAAGAATTTCATAGGATAATGAACAAATTGTCTCATTTCTGTGTGCAATGAAATAACATAAACATTGGCTTTTTTATACATGTGGACTATTGAATTTAAGTTTGTGAAAACTATTGTTGACGCACTTCATCGAACAATTACAGTAATGACAACTTACATTCACAAATAATGAGAATTTTTTCCATTTTGGAAACTAAACAAACTTTAAATTTTAAGTTTAGACAGAAACCGTTTGATGTTTTATTATTTTTAAAGTAATGCCTTTTCAAAATATAATTTGTCATCTAATAACATCCGCGATCTAGATTTATTTATTGACATAATTTCACGAAAAGCATTGGCATAGTCAAATGCTATCAGTGTCAGAGACATGATTTTTAACAAATGTGGATAAACTATTGATACGTAATTCACTTTTGAGTGGATGACATTGTTGAAAGTTGACCATTGACATCAACCACTTGTCGAATGTATATCCAGCATATCCTTCTCATATTGACGCGATCACGTCACATCGGCAAGAGGAGAATCCACGTGTTGCCCCGGCTGCGACGGGCGGTGTACTGGCCTGCTGGTCGATAGGGCCGACCGTCCCCGTCAGCTGGCGACTTTTATAGTCCACGGGGGCTATGTCCTTATCATCTCATCTCCGTCCTCTCAAGGTCATTACAGCCAAAAACCTTACGTTATCATAGTATATCTTATTTTATGACAACATTGTCATTTTGTCCAGTGAGGTAGACAGTTGTCAGCTCAACATCTTAAACAAGTAGTCCGTAGAAATAAAGCTCATTTATTTAACCTGAAGGTTTGTCTTATTTCCTATTTAAATTCGTGGACGATACTTTTAGCAGATTTACCTTAAAGAAAATCAGCTATTGAGATCGTACTGATGACGCGATTGTCGAAATTTTTATTCAGATGTCCATCAATCCTACCTAGGAGGTGACGAAAATGAGGTCCGTTCAAAACTGTGTATATATATATATATATATATATATATATATATATATATATATATATATATATAAAATAGCTAAGGTACCCGGCTTCGCTCGGGAAATCATTTAAGGCTGAATGATGATAGTATTTTTTTGGGCAAGGCTTCAATGTTTACAACTACACTTCCCGTCGGCGCGCATTGTTTTGCTGTGAGGGTCAGGCAGGCGAGTTATAAATGAGAAATTTTATATTTGAAGAATAAATAAAAATGTGTTCCTAATCTATCCCTTGCCACTTTTTAACTCACCTTTTTGAATACTTCAAACCATAATCATTGATAGTATTTACTACAATTAAATATCGTCTATAATGAAAATTATTTCCTGTCAAAAACCAATCCGAGCACATATAGTTTAAGCATAGTTTAGCACGTAAGTTTATATTCATAGTAGTAGATCTCAGTGGTAATCACTTCCCGTAATGTCCAGCATTTCACAGGAAATTAGTAAACTCAATTAACTCTATTAGCCTCCGTATATTTCCGCTCTCGCATTAAAGCTATCCACACTCTTCTCCTTAAATATTAATTCAAAATATTATTGTAATAATTTATCTACCTGATGGAATTAAATAATAGTGTTACCCTAAAAATAATTTCAATAATATTCAAAAAGCTAGTCGACGGGAAGAGATCGTAGCCGTCCTAGCAACCTAAGTAATACTTTAAACAATCATATCGAGTTTAAGAGCATTTTGTCTTTTGTCATAATGACATTAACGTTTAATTGTTATGATAGTACATATTTGTTTCAATAACATGAAGATATAAAATAAGATAGTATATAACCAAAATCAGAGTTTGATTCCCTAGTACTTCCCCTATCACTCCTTGAGGAAATTCAGCACGATTTTTTTTTTTAAATAATACATTATACAAATTAAATAATGGAAATGCTCTTGTAGTTTAAATTTCTATTGGAAATAAATAACAAAGTTATTTTCTAGGGAAAATAAATAAATGAGGCGAAGGGGGAGGGGGATTTATAATCTCACTAATCCGAATCATACTTAGTACTAAATAATCGAAATAGATAAGGCTAAAACATAACATCATTTGTCATAATATGCCTATATTAAAAACGCTTAAATAAGTACTAATAAAATCGTGGACTCCCGCTATAGATTTAGCTTATATCCCGTATTTACTTCATTTTACGACATAAGTGAATGAAACAAAAGTACCTCTAAATAACAAAGTAAACAACTTTTGTTATGTGCACCTTTGCCGAAAAACAAATAGAAAATGAAATATCGTGAATTTTTACTTCAGGCCTCCCTTATAACTCCCACTCCCGTTCGAACCTAAAAATTTTAATATAGCTTATAATCATGGGAGAATTAATGCTAGTTGACATACCGAGTTTTGTTAAGTTCGGTTCAATCGTTAGCGCCCAATAAAATAGTTGACTCCCTCTTTAGTTTACAGTATATATCTCGTGTATACTTCATTAAAAGTCAAAAATGAATATTACAAAAGTTACTCTAAATAACAAAATAAATAACTTTTGTTAGGTTCATATTTGCCGAAAAACGAAATACCGCTATTTTAAATTCAGGCCTCCCTTACAACCCCCACTCCTGCCCGTCCCTAGAAATGTTAGTATGGCTTATTATAATGAAAGCGTTAGTGCTAATACACATACCGAGTTTTATTCATTTCGGTTGGGTCTTTCGTCTCAAATAAAATTGTTCACATTCGTTATAGGTTTTTGCGTATATCTCGTTTATAATTCAGTATACGAAAAAAGTGTTTATAACAAACGTTACTCTAAATAACAAAATAAACAACTTTTGTTATGTTTATATTTGCCGAAAAACCAATAGGAATCGAAATATCGCTATTTTTAATTTCAGGCTTCCCTCATAACCCCCACTCCTGTTCGTCTCAGAGGAAATTAATATAGCCTAAAGTCTAAGTTGGGTTAGTAGTAATATACATACCAAGTTTCATAAAATTCGGTTCAGCCGTTTATGCGTGAAAAGGTAACAAACAAACAAACAAACATACACGAAAGAAACAAAACGCAGTTATGGTGTCTATGACATATGAAACGAAAAGTAATCGTGAAATTTCGCGAAAAAAATCAATGTACAGACAGAGGTTACAATTTTATATATATATATATATATATATATATATATATATATATATATATATATATATATATATATGTATTTGTCTGTTGCATTTTTCAGTTTTCAGCCTTCAGCAAACCCCCACTTCTACTCATGTTACATAAACAATACTCAGTTATGTAATAAAACACATCAATGGAAGCTTAAATACCAAATATTGTTGTACGAGATACACGCAAATATGTTCTGGTGACCCCCCCCCCTTCATAAGTTTTTGGACTACTTAAATTTGATTTATTGAGATAAAAAGAATTCTGATTCATTATAAATTAAAGTACTAGATATAATAAATAGTTTTCAATAAAATTAATGCGTAATATTCAGATTACAGTAATTGTTTTTTTCTTTTCGGTATGAAGTTGGCAGAACTGTTTGTTTACATTTCTGATGCTTTCCGTCGGAAGGCTTCTTATTTTCATTTGTATTTAATCACTTAATATTCACGGTGGTGTTGTGCTACCGGTATGTAGATTTATTTATTGCTAAACCTCACGCGGGAAATCTGCTTAGTTTACGCAGCCTCTGCTTGGCTGTTTTTTTTTTTTTTAAATGTTTCAGACTTTTTTTCTAAAAACAGACTCCCATTGAAAAATATTGTCTGCCTGTCTATCCACCCGTTTTATACTCTAACTCGCAGAGACAGCTCCAAGATTTCTACGGTCTTTTATGTTTGTTTGCTTACTATCCCAAGATACAAAATTCGAATTCTGGAATTTTAATTATCTACTAGGAGGGAGGGGGGGGGTGTTTACATTAAAAAAAATAATTTTCGTCAGTATCTCCATTAATATAGTAAACATATGTTTTATCTAGCAAAATGAAAGAACAAGTCGTTTAGAGTTCGGTTCTAAAACGCATTTACGTTTATGAATTTCGAAGTTTTAACATTTCTGTGTGAAAAGAAATATAAATATTTGCGTCAGACACAGTTTTGTCCACCCCGATGTCAACACCACAAACCGGATTACCAAAAACAATCAATTGACATTCATAAAACGTTATATTTATGTAATTCATATTTGCTATGGGCATGAATTTTGTTGTAGGCTATTATTCTGTCTTACCTGATAGGAGTGAGGGTATACTCAGTATAACCTTAATTATACTATTTTTATTTCAATCCGCAAGGCTTGCTAACTACTTCCAACTTCGGATTTCACCTCAAGCTCTTTCATGCAATCACAGCAGAATGCTTGAATGGAATCACACTTTATCAAGGAATGCTGAGAAATGCAACCATTATATTTTGAATTGTAAGTAGATTTATTTGACCCCCATTAAACACCTTATACCTCTATATTAATCGTATTTAATCTCCGAATGCTATGATGATGTAATCGTGATTTATTTCCGAGAACTTATATTTATTAAAATCTATGAAGGATAATAAATATGTCAATATTCGTTTTAAGACATTTTATGAGTCACGATTAAAACAGTAATAAGTCTGTTATTTAACGACAATAATAGCTGATTCATATGGTTTCCAGCGATATTAAAGAATTATTTATTCAATTGTAGTTTAAACCCTGAAATTGAGAAAATAATTACATGGTTTTGCAACTATATCTAAGTTAAAGTAAGATTTACCCCAAACTTCTTTTTTGTATTTAAAATGACAAATAAATTATAAATGTTTTTGGAAATTCTGTGTTTAATAGTATTTAGATAGCAGACTTTCAGTGACACATGGAGTTCACAGGAAACTCTCTTTCATTTGTCTATGTTTGTGTGTAAAGCGATCGTAACACTATTTTCGTAAACCAAGGACAGGCTAAATATAAAGATTTGGCATAAGATAGGCAGCTAATACTTAATGTTACTGTGTCATCGTATATAACCCATTCCTCAAGGCTAACATGGTCATGTCCCTTTGTTTATACTACTAATGGATTTTATCGATTAACTTTAACACGTTTAAATCAGCTATAGAGGTTGTACTCATTACACGATTTTAAAAAAAAAAAAATTCTAATGCCCATCTATCCTGGGAGACGACGAAAATGAAGCACTTTTAACATTTCATAGACTAATGTATATTTGTTTGCTAACGCTTTAGCGGTCGAAACTCTTGTTTGATCATTATCAAACTCAATATTTAGAAATTATATGCTAAACTAATGGTCAAGTTCGTTAACGGATGAACTCAAATAAGTAGGAAAGTTTGGAATATCTCATGAACAATCTTGGATCAGTTTTTCCACGAAAAGTTATGAGCAAGCGATTAAAATATAAGTTCTTTGGTAGCATCTCGTGAACATATCGCCGACGAGTCCATCAACATATAAGAATATATATTTTTCTTATTCTGGACCCAATATTATTTATATATTCTTCAAATTTTATGGCAAGGGTCTAAGAATATAATAAAATAATAATAAAATAAATAAAACATTTATTTCTGTGCAACCTTTATTGCAAATGCCTTACATGTTTCGTGGCTTATTTGCCACCTCTTCAGCGGCTATCCCTTTTACAACATATCCTCTGTTAAACATATCCTTTGATAAATCAAATTATAAATTGCTACTTACATTTCTAGCAACTTAAAGATAAAATGTTATCTTGTAACATGTAAACATTTTATCTTAAATTAATCGATTTTAAATTATACGCTAAACATCGAGTTGTAGATTGACTTGTAAAACATCGATTTTTAGACAGCTGACTTAACCTACCTCGGGAACCTCTCAGTATCATCTATCTCGTCTGTGAGGACAGTCGCAACATAATGTAAAAGGTAAACGAGCACTTCAGAAATGTAAGTAGTAATTTATAATTAGATTTAATAAACATATCATAGATGTAGGCACTTATTAATACAATATATAGCAAACAAATTATTAAGGGGTGTGTTAAATTAATGTTATTAATCATTTTTTTTAAAAGGGATACCCGCTTAAGAGGTGGCAAATAAGCCACAAAACATGTAGGGCAGTTGCAATAAAGTTTGCACCGAAATAAATGTTTTTTAATGGAGACACTAGCTATGAAATTTGAAGAATACATATATTCATTAATGTATGAGTGCGATTGTGTAGGTGGATCAGTTTATATGTATATGAATATGTTTAATCAATGTTTAGCTCCTTTTGATAAACCAGGAGTCTAAATGAAGATATTTTGGAGAAAGCCATTTGAAATTAGGAGTATAGCTGGAGTGTATAACTGGAACCAGTGTCACCCCTGACCTGGGAGTAACGGTCCAGCCGGAAAAGAACCTCATCAGAAGTCGGTTCCCTTGTCCCCTTCTTAGGCAGGCTCATCACGTAAGTCTCGGCTTCCTATCTCCGCCAATCATACTATACATATGCCGTCTGCCGTGTAGGCAACCTCCATCTATAAAAGGGCTCCTAGTCAGTATACCATTTCAGCAAATCACGAGTTTTACCATATATTTTTCCCCTCTTTCATGGGTTCTAATTTAAAGGCATAGTACAAGCTAAAAAAAAAACCCTTTGCACTATAGCGTCTCCTTACTACGTCAGCAGTCGAAACCTACATAAAGAACTTAAAGTCTCATTTGTCTACGAAATTGTTCAAATTCGCTTTTAGCAGATTTTCCTTAGGGGAAATCAGCTATTGAGGTCGTACTCATGACGCGATTTTCGAAAAGTTTCTTCAAATTTCCATCGATTCTACCCAGGAGATGACTAAAATGAGGTCCGTTCAAAACTATATATACGTCTGTTAACACTCTAGAGGTCGCAATTTTTGTTAAATCGTCGCCAAACTCGGTATTTAATCGTATTATGTAAAAAGAAAGATCAAGTTCGTTAACGGCTTAAATCGCACCCGTGGGAGGGGGGAATTTCGAAAATTCGAAATATCTCCGTTACTATACGTCGGATCGAAACATTGTATAGACCCAATCGTATTGGAAATTAAATTTGCTATAAATATTGTTAAATACATTTATACTCTATTTTGAATATTAACCGAGATATTTGCATTTTTATTAAGTGTGTGCCGATAACGGAGAAGATGAGATCGGCTTAGGTCGTTTCTATTCGTTTCGCCGTATGGAGATTTCTCTATTGTATAACTTCACGTGTGAAATCCGCTTAGTTTACGCAGCCCCTGCGTGACGGACTTATATTCTTTCATAGCAAATTATCCCTGAGCTTCGATTTCTATATATTAAATGGCATACGGTCAAACTCCTAAGTCTTAGGCACCTATTCTCCTATTATTGTGGAACATATTAAGTAGTTTGGAGTCATTTTATTGGATATCTTCTCCTCTATTATTGGGTACTCAGTTCGCGGTTCCTCAGTACTTCGTGGCGTTCTTAACAATTCCCTTTCAACACGCAAAAACTCGGTAACACTCTTAAAGTCCTCCTAAAGCACTGATGATGAGAATATGCCTTTAAATACTCAATAGTTAAGGACGAGTTTCATAAATTTGTGAATAAGGAATTTTAATTTGTTTAATTTTTAAGCTATGAAAGAACAACCGAAATGTACTTGTCATTAATACAACAGAACTCAGCTAATTTCGCATGAACTGAGTCTCTTACATTTTGAAACTTTTAGCATTACATGGCCCCGAGTGTTTGAGAATCTGAACTGAAGCTGTTAATAGGAGAATGAAGCAAGATATAAACCGTGAGAGATCCCAGCTTGCCTCAGCTAAAATAACAGCTTGTAAGAGTTCGTGATCGAAGGGAAACGTGCTTCGAGCTTGTCCTTATTTACTCATCTTGTCACTAACTAGAATAGAACTGAACAGACATTAATGGGAGTCAAAATATCATAATTACGAAATGAGTTGATGTACAAGTTTCATGTGGAAAATATTGTAGACATAAATTTAAACGGGTAAAATGTATTTTCATAATAAACGTCCTTGAATTAAGGATAGAAAACAAAACCTACGCTTCTTTCAATGGACTTCCATTTGAAGATTTTAATTAGACAAGAGAGCTTATGACTCTCATTAATTACGTCAGCGTTAGTTGAAGTTGCAATTATAATTTATATTTAAAAGAAAATACCTCGTACATGGAATATGAAAGACTTATGAACACACTAATGAAGAGACACTAATAAATGGAGAACTACAAAGGGAGACTAGACTCAATGGCCCCGCTAGACGCATGCTGAATTTTGTAGTGTTACAGGATCTAATTAGCATCAGCGTCGCTAATTTCTGATACGAGTAGCTCCTCATTTGCCTCACGATGTTAAGTGGTCACGGTATAAAGTCCATGTATGAACCCCACCTAACACAGCCTAGGTTTACACCTAAGTAAAATTTAGCGTGAAATTACCTCTCACCTCTAGAAAAGTACCTAATCTATTCCAATGCCGATTACACTATAGGCACCCCATATTATTAATAGTTGGGTTCAAAGTCAATCCACATAAAAGCCATGCTCCACTGGTATTAAGGACCACATTGTACCATATAAAGAGCGCATAGTTGTTGTATTTGTTGGGCCCATTTGCCAGGTTAAATGATCCACAATAACCAAAGCAATAAAAGTCGACGAGACCAGCAACCCAAATGTAATGTCATTATATTTAAAGAACCAATAGGACACGAATGTCATACAAGCCACGTGCCTTTCCATTAAATCCAAAGTATGTTACTAGTCCAGAGTACTGTTAGCTAATTTAAGTTCAGATGAAGTTATTAACTCACAGCGTCTGTTTTGAGGTTCTCAAATATATCAATAGCTTCAAGCACATTTTACATTCTGTTTCAATTTAAACTGGATACTATTATATCCTAAAAACTAGTTGCTGTCATTCCATCTGCTCAAATGCCCTTTCAAACGACTATAAAATGTTTTATTACTTGTGAGATGAATTGCCTTTCACTATTTCCTATAGAACAGAATGTTATGTTTTTTTCTTTGCGCACCAAATTACATTCCATACATACTTCTATGGTTTTTTTTTCGTGATTTAGCACAATAATTAATTTCATGTATACATGGGAAGTTACTTTTCTCAATTCTGCTACGAAGAGTATGTATTCCAAAATCAACTCGTATAATTTCCACTCCTACCTCAGAACGATAACATGCTCGACATCCGTTGATAACACAACTCCGGATATAAAGAAAGTTCAATTAACGAATTTCACAGGTATTCCCAATTGTCAAGCAAACACTAATTTATTTGGAAGTGTTACGAGGCTTGATCAACCTAGTGGAGAATTGTTAGTTTATGTTAGTCAAAAAAGTTGAGATATTAGGGTACATACTATAATATAAATACAGTATCACTATTTCGAAATATCAATGAATAAGAAAGAAATGTGTTCATGATTAAAGATGAAAAGCATGTTACTCGTATTAAATTATACAGGTGCATAAATATGGAACACGAAACTAGGTGAACGAACGTCATGAAAGAGCGAATATTTTTCATTTACACTATTTGAAGTGACTGCAAGTCACCATTTCCCATCGAAACGCTCGGAAAGAGGGTGCAGTCACCATTTTCAGGTTGATTTTTTTTTTAGCTTCCCTGGGACGGACGATTTCTCCCAGGAGAGGTATTAGGAAAACAGGAGTTTTCTCACCAAGATGTGGGCCGGAACGGTCCTTTCAGTCTGGGTTACTGCATTTTGCTTAAAAAGGACCTTGATAATAATAATAATAATAACAGGAGATCTTGTCTTCTTGTAACTATTCAGACATCCTTAATGGCCTTTTCTTTTTTATTTGGGACCCTCCTTTGCTTAAATTAATATGAAAGAAGATAAGCAAGAGGCCAAAAAATATCTAAATTTATCTCTTCATATAAGTGGGAGAAAACTAAATTGAATTTACTCTTAATGTGCATAAAAACATAAAAGAAATTGTAACGATTTTATTTCGACTCATTTATGTACTGCTGATGATTACCTGTCGCCATGAAAATAGAGTCTTAAAAAGAAGTCATAATAATTTGAATAAAGTAGTATGACATGGCGAAAACTTGGCATTGGCAGATTTTGGCTAGCATGTTCAAATTTTCTGAGCCAAGTGTTAACTAATTTCGAGACGAGAACCCCAAAACTCATTCCTCATAATTTATTACATTGATACTGGATCAAATCAAGGTTTAGAATTATTTTTAAGTGATGAAAAACGTAGAAAGCAACAATGTAGCAGCTTCTTCATAAAATAGTAACGATACCCAAAGTAAGTGTCGCAGAAATGAACATAATTTTGATGACGTGTCTCTCTTGGGGATAAAATTCTCATTAAGGGAAATTGCTTGGTTTATGCTCCATAAATTTCCATTTTAAGGGAAATTTATAGAGAAATTTGCTTTGAAGATGTTGAAATTATGTATGTAAGCTTTAAAACTGGTCTGAGATCACGTCTCGACCTTTATTATTCATTGTTCGATTATTATTCAAGACTAGCCCAGCTCACTCAAAGCATTCACGTAATCAGTGTTCCTTTAAATATCAAATGAAGCCACATTTCATATTTAGCTTTTTATCAATCGCTCCGCACAAATTTTAACAATACCAGTCCCTATAAAGCACAATAACAAATGTATCATTAGCGAACGGCTAGAGTGTTGGCAAACATAAAAGAACACAGCTAGGGAAATTAAGCAGACAGAGCACGAACGGCCTTCAAGCAAATGATTTAACATAAAAGATACATCTGGGAATAGGAAAAACAAAGCAAGCTCATAAACACTGATTTTCAAGACATAAACCACTCCGCAGCTCTTATTCTTTACAAAGTTACTCAATTCTCATTAAAAAATAAAGATTAAAAAACTGAACAGTTATCTGGTGAAACAAAAAATGGTTGTTTCAACATCCCATGAAGGTTGGTGAACAGCCAAGGCTTAGGGGCTAATTGTCAGCTGGACTTATTTGCTGCTGTATGGCGTTAGCACTGTAAATCGATCATCTCTGACTCTTTAATCAAAGATTGAGGCTCAGGTTAGCCATGTTCGTTAAAGCATTGGCTTTATTCTCACATGGTAGTTATAGAGTGGGGAGTTCGATTCGGGCCTGGCTAATATGAATTCATTTAGTGACATATTCATTAAATAAAAACCTCAGTATCTTCTCGCTAGAAAAGAGTTGTAAACTGTGGATAACCCGCTCCAATTAGCCATAGTATCATAAAGCGTACGTTAATATATAATTTTATATATAAATAAACAAAAATCTGTCATGCAGGGCTGCGAAACCTCATTTACAACGATGTGGAATAACACACTGCTCATCTCAACGCACCATGTATTCCCTATTTCTTTCGCGTAACGATACATACGGAAATTAGAATTGAAATTTAAGCCTGGCATGATATGTTCAGTAACTCAGTCACTCAGAGTGAAAACCCAAAATTTAGTAGAAGTGGTGGTTTACTGAAGGCTGAAAACAAAAAAGATATTTGAGATACAGGAACAGCATATTGAACCACAATTGATCATATAACATTTTTAAATCCGACAACAATAATAAAAAACAGGATTTTTTTTAATTTTCGAATTCGTCCCACCGCTAACCCCCCTCCCCTATTCTAGGTCCAATTTCAAAAAAAACATTTCCGAGTCAAGAATGTAAAATACTAATTGAAAACTTCATTACAGAACTAATTTGCATGTATTCAGATAGTAAGGATCTGTTGAAAAAAAGATATATTTATAAGATAGAGAGTTTCATGTGATAAAAGCTTATCGTTAATATGAGATGATTACAAGTGTGGGTTTGCTAAAACTGAATACTACAAAATAAATATACCTCCGTTAATATTCAAGATACAGAAAAAATGTAAAGAACGCCATTCAAAGAAAATTAAATTTGTAACAGGATTGGTTATACACAACTTCCCGATCCGTCGCTTAATACTGGGAATATTTCTAATTTCCCCTTTTCTCTTTGGTACCATTACAACCATTAACGAACTTGATCTTTAGTTTTGATAATACGTTTAAAAAATCCAGTTTGGCAACAATCAATAGACCGCTAGAGCGTTATCAGATATTTGTAGTTCGGAACAGAATTCATTTTTGAGATTTCTTGGGTAGGATAGATGGAAATTTGAAGAAATTGTTCGGCAAGAATAAGATTTCCCTTTAAATGAATTTTGTTAAAATCCAACTTTGAAACCCAATAACCACACAATTTACTTTTCGCAACTCAGATTTGGTAATCCAGGACGCAAGCCCAACTATTTCACAGAATTAACTGATAGAAGCTAGTCCATTTTTACTTAACTAAAGGCAAGACAGTTTTTGATAATATTATAAGCAATTGAAGTAACTCCCGCAGTTCAACATGAAATAGTATACCTGAAAAAATGAAGTAGTATGTTTTTAACATCAATATGTTTTTAATCAGTTGACAAACTGAGAAAAAAAAGATATATAAAAGGATTTGAAAAGTTTATTTTGCCTGGCTGCGCTTGAATCAACGCATGTTTTGTCAACACGTTTGATTAATTGTAAAATCTTATTCATTTAATTAAAATAATAAATCTAAAAAAATGATTTCCTACAACTATACTCTAGTAAAAGAAAGGGGTTAAATTTAAAGCTTGATTGTTCAATGGTACGATTTTGCAAGTAAGGGTGAAAAGGAAGAAAAAATGGATAGAAAGACTAAGCTACTAATAAAATCCAGTTTTCTATGATGAACTAGGAATATTTTCTATTGTTCGTTTTTGTAGACATAACGGATATAGATCCGTAATCCCTAAAGAGTGGGAAAATAAAACCAAGATCCTGTCTCTGAGAAAGTTTAAAAGAGGTTTGAGTTGAGCTTTTTATCCGCTCCTGGTCATCAGGGTGAAATTATTTCCAACATTGTTTTCAATCTTTCTTAAACTGTTGAAGTCTAACTTCAGTATTTGTATGACAATTCTTGATTTATTTTGGCATTAGTAGTTAAAATAGTTATACTGAACAATTTATTATTCGGTCCCTAATAACAAAATAAAAAAATAGTTGTAAGTTTAAATTTAATATAAATTTAAGTTGTAATGTTAAATTTAATATAGATATTAAAAAATTTATACATTTTTACACTTAACAAAACAAAAAGCGTAACGCACTGGGGATACTCGTGGATGAGGTTCCAGTTTCGAATCCTAGGGTTGCATTCTAAAGTTTTTGTAGATTTCCCTTAAGAGAAATCAGCTAATGAAGTCGTACTCATGATCCTATTATTGAAAAGTTTTCTGAAATTTCCTTGATCCTACCCCCAGGAGATGACAAAAATGAGGCCCGTTCAAAACTATATATATACACACACACACACACACACACACACACACACACACATATATATATATATATTTCTCTGTTAAAGCTCCAGCGGTCGCAATTTTTGTTTGATTGTTAACAAACTCGATATATTTAAACGGTTTATGCAAAACTAAATATCAAGTTCATTAATGGCTGAAATCGGACCAGTGGGGGGAGGGGATTTGACGGAGAGTTTTCGAAAATTCGAAATATCGCCGTTACTATACGTCGGATCGAAAACTTGTATGGTACCAATCATATTGAAAATTAAATGTACTATAAATACTGTTAAAAACATTTATTCTCGATCTTGAATATTAACCGAGATATTTGAATTTTCAGTTTTCAGTCTTCAGGAAACCCCTACTCGTACTCATGTCACATACACAGTACTATGTAATATAATAGACCACTTTATTCGAGGCTTAAATACCAAATATTGTTTTCAAGAGACCTTTATTATACGAGATACATGCAAATATGTTCTGTTGAACTCCTCCCCCCGTCTTAAGTCTTTGGATTACTAAAATTTGTGTGTTTGATATAAAAAATATTCTCATTCATTATAAATTACAGTGCTAGACCCAATAAATATTTTTCAATAAAATTAATATGTTATATTCAGATACATTTCAGTAATTGTTTTTCGTTTCGGTGAAGAACATTTCTATCTATCTGTTTTTCTTTTTGTTTACAAATCAGACGCTTTCCGTTGGTTGGTTATTAAAAATTTGCTGATACATTTCCCATCATCGTTTGCATTTATTCACTTAATATTTACGGTGTTGTTATGTGTCACAAGTATATAGATTTATTTACTGTAGAACTTCAAGTGGGAAATATGTTTAGTTAAATATGCGCAACCCCTTCTTGACAGACTTATTATTCCGCTGTACGGTTACTGAGCTTTGAGGTTGTGATTCTATCCGACCTATTGGAGCCGACTTAGAAGAACAAAGCTGTTGAGTAGCGACTTGAATAATTAAATTGTGATCATCGGTCCCCCAAGTAGAGGCGTCCACTTCACCCTTCCACCAAACTAAGTAAAATGCCCTTTGTGGGACGTCTAGATTTTCATTATTAACAAAATCCGAGGCATTTAGTTTATGAAATGGGAAAAAGTTGCTAACATTGCTAGGATAAGTTATAATTAAAAAATATTTATCATGTATACTTCATAAAAAGTAGATGTTTGAGTTTCATTTTTGAGTAGGGTATAGAAATACATCAATTGTTTTTATTTTTATTTTGTTTAGCATTCAAAACAGCATGCTCCTAGTGAGAATTAATGTTAACGGTGATAGATACGGATTGTAAATTAGACAGAAGAACAGTGATTGTAAATTAGATAGAAAAGAAAACGAATTATATTTTTTTAAGGTCCATTTCAAAGAATGTCCGTCACGCAGGGGCTTCGTTACCTAAGCAAGTTTCACACGTGCCTCACGTATTTGCATTTATCTCAAAACGTAAAAGTTCAATGAGAGCATTATTTGGTATTTGGACTTCAAATAAAGTGTTTCATAATATAAAAGACTATTATTAATATGACGTGGGGGTTTACCGAAGGCCGAAAACTAAAAAATGCAAATAACTCTGTTATACAGAATAAATGCATACATCAATATTTTTAGTACATTATATTTGGAATAATATTGGTTCTATACAATTCTTCAATCCGACGTATAATAACAGAGGTATTTCGAATTTTCAAACTTCTCCCATTCCAACCCCCCCCCCCTCCACCACTAGTTCGATTTCAGCCTTTAACGAACTCGACATCTAGTTTTGTTTGAAACGCTACTATTTCGAATTTGGTTACGATCAAATAAGAATTGCGACACCTAGATTGGAAGCAGACGAGTATATATATATATATATATATATATATATATATCTATATATATATATATATATATATATATATATATATATATATATATATATATATCCTCCTAGGTAGGATCGATGAGCTTATGAGGAAAAGTTTTGAAAATCGCGCCATGAGTACGATCTCAATAGTTGAATTCCCTTAAGGGAAATCTGCTAATAAAATGGAGATGATGTTAGGGAACTGATTTTGGTATTGTAGAGGTACCGCGCCCCCTGTCGGCAAGGACGAGTAGAGGCGGCTCCTATATCCTTAGAGGGGAACGCTCCGATTCCTGTAGTTAATTACCCATTCATAAGGAGCCTTGGCAATATTCATTCATTAGGCATCATCTCACGGACCAGCTCGTCAATAAAACTAACGGCGCTTTCACAATGATTCCATTTCAGCCTTTATCGCCGAACCATTACAATGGGAAATTTAAAAAAATATATATAATGGATTACCCAATGAGCCGTTGGGATCCACGTATCAGGGTCATTTAGTAGTAGTAGCAGTAATGCTAGTAATTAGTAAATTGATTGAAATATTAAACAAAAAATAACAACATGTAATATCTAACATTTTACATTAGCCTGTAAATTTTCATGAGCAGTGTAACGTAACATAAAATATAAAATACAGGCCTATTATTTTGTTTTCGTTAATATATAAACTTAGATCAGACATGGTCACGAAGACTCACTGACTGGACACCTTACAATTGGAGAAGACTGCTTAGCTGTGTTTAAAAATGCTATCGGCCCCAACTGTGCAAGGAAGGGTAGCTCAGGACAAAGATAGTACCTCAATAGTTGTTTTCCCTTAAGGGAAATCTGCTAAAAAGTGGCACTCACTAATGCGGAACTCCACTTCCCAATTGAGTTGGTCACTCCGGGAAGTTAGACCATACTCCCTTCGGGGAAGGCCTATAAAGAGTTAAAAATACGTTGTTTCATTTAATTCAAAGTAGCAATATTGTTTATTAGTATTGTATATTTTTACCTTGTTATAATGTATAAATTAATATTTTAAACTATTATTTTCACTTAAATCTTTATAATAAAGGCTAAATCCATTCATTCAATATATAAACTGAACAATAAAAAAAAAAATGTTAAACAAAATAGAAATCAGTCTTTTCAAACAAGAAACAAAGGTGTAATAATGTGGAAAACGAAAGTGGTGTTCTGAAACCACGCTAGTTGTCTACTCGTAAAATGAAAAAAAAATGCTATTCGCGTTAAATCTTTCGAAGTTATTTTAACAAAAATTTAATTTGATGGCATTACAGAATCATGAATAAAAAAAACCTAGCACCTTCAATCGCAGCAAATTTGAATTATTGTTTACATAGTAAATCGGAGCTGAAGAAGTTACAAGCCTATTATCATTCCTCTGCGGGCACAGTGGTAAATGAGATAGATATACAAAATTATGAGTCAATGATACTGCTTTGTTTTTTATTTGCCACACGATCAGAAAAAGAAGAAAATGGGAGAGAAGAGTAGCAATATACGCGAGGATGACTGAAGGGTGGACAATGTGGATAGAATCTCCTAAGAGAAAGGTAGATAAGAAGAAAATGGATACTTGAGCACCAGGCACGAATAACTCTTGTGACCTCAGTGCCCAAAATGAATTAACAAAACAAAAAATATTACTAGTCAGATGAAAACAGCACTCATAAGCTTAGTTGCTAATGTGAGAAGAGAGTAAGGGTTTGAATAAGGTTGAGAACTGAGGTTATAAATAACATCCTTAATCTTTGTATTAGAGAAAATCTGTATAGAACAACAATTCCGGAATATTAAAATTTGGACAGGAATGGTTTGTATAACATTTTTTGATATATACAACCCAGAATTTGTAATACAAGGAGTTATGAAAATTCCTACTATGCTATGTAGGAATTCCTCTAGGGCAGAGAAATGCTGCCCACCAGCCTCAACTGTTTTATGTTCACTCTCCCATGACGTAGCTTCCTCCCCTGGCATCCTATCATTCAACAATAAGACATTTTAATCATTTTTCCTTTTTGTTCAGGATAATGGAAAACTAATTGCAATGTTAGAAATTTGATTTAGGTTGTGATAGTGCAGGATAATATTAGTTAATACACTATCATATCCAACAGCTATAATTTCTTCAAACTCTGCTATACCTCTGATTAGAATTGAACTACTTATCATTAAAATAGTAGAGTTCCCTTGATCAGAGTCATTTTTGGAAAACAAATTAAAATAAACAGTAACTTATCATAAAATAAATATTTCGTTATTCCTGAAATACACAATAAATTAATTAAGTCGACTCAAAAACCTCTCAAAAACATTTTCTATGACAGACAACTGATTGCCTCCAAGGTCCTGTCTGGCCAGGAAGTAGTTTGCAAAGTAAGCCAACTAAAGGTAACTTAATAAAACATTATAGTTTAATTCATGATACTTGTTAAATTAATTCACTATCACCATCTGTCCCAATATAACAATTACATTTAAAGAAATATCTCCTAAGTGTAAGCATTAGACTTTTCCTTTTTATTGTTATGTCACTAGTGGGGAATGTTTTATTCCATTTTAAATATGACCCTGGGACCCTCATCAGCCATCTTAATTGGCTTTACGACTTCTGTTCCAGAAAATTAATGTTATTTTATAATTTTAACATAAGAATTCAATTTTTCTTGGTTGGCACATCACTTCAGGTCATTACTTAAGTAGCATAATGTAATTATTCAATATATTATCGCATGTATTGTACTTAACATGATATCTCATAACAGTGTTCAGTTTAGAAAGTTTCAAAAATATCTTAAAACACTGGTAACAAGGACTCTAAAAACGGGAATATCCACAGGTCCATAAATAAACCAAACCAATAAACCTTCTGCCAAAGATAAGGAATGTTTGAAATCGTTGTCTACCATCTGAGATGTAGCTGAACCGGTAAGGGAGGTCGCTAACGATTTCTTTCTATATATCGTACTTACATACATACTTCTTCAAGATAAAGCTCTGAGAACGATTCAGATTACCGATTCATAAGTACTTCACTGTACTAAAGATATCCATTATGTATGAAGAAGATATTCAAGTGAAAGTGTGTATGATCCTACGCTGAAGACGTAACGTGTATATCGTCTGGTTAATAGTTCGGCCAGGCAATTCGTAAGTTTCATCAAGACGTTTATAAGTGACACCCATTGCCTTATCCATTATCGAACGATTCTGGCATAAGCCCATAGCTAAGATGACTTCAATTGGCCCAAATCACTGGCCAAAGTGCAAAACCTCTTTGTTGCCCATTTTGGGGCTAGTGTAATTTAGCGGCTGTATGGTATGGAGGCCCGCTGGGAAAGTGGAGGTGGCCAAGAGGCCTTACTTTCTCAGAGGGTTCTGCGGAGAAAGGAGAGCTAAAACTCTCCGGGTTTCACTGGCGTACTCCAACCCACGTCCCTCATAACAGCCAGCCCAAGGGCCAACAGGAGATACACTGCCATGGTAAAAAGGCCATATTAACCCTTAAGAAGTCTTACAGGACTTGAATATAGTATGCATTGTGAAATAAATGATACTTTTCTATTTTGCTACTTCCTACTATTTCAAAGAAGCAAGATTCATTTTCAACTCTATAGGAGACATAGAAAATAAAAATTTCACAGACTCAATATACTCGAATCAGGGTAAATCGTATTTTTGTGAAGCCTTTTTAAGAAATTTAAACGACTGACTAATGCATACCTACAGGTGAAGAGTACTTCTTTCAAAGTACTCCCCGTAATTTCCACGGGAACGATTCCAAAATTGAAATGTCATTCCTTCTGCAAACGTATATGCTTTAGCAACCAACTTAAAATATGGCAAGAACGACAAATAATTTGGTAGACAGATTTCACTTCTCTTGAAGAAAATCATTTAGAATTTTTTCTACGTGGTTCGCTTAATGAGACGCATCTTCAGGAGATTGAAATGACTATCTAACGCATACCTACACTATCTTCCACCCAGGAGTCCCGTCGATACTAACCATAAATGGTTGATCGAATGGAAAATTAAATGGGTAGAACCAAACTGGCCTTGAATGTGCATTTTGAAACTCGATATTTCGTTCTGAACTAATCGCTCCATTGGCTAGTACATTTCCTTTTTATAAGCTTCCTTGGAATGCTTCATTGATGTCACTGTTGAATTCAAGATAAGATATTCATTATTGTTCTGAATGGTTCAAGTATCCTCATTCCTGAGAGTACCATGGTTTGGGCGTAATGTTACTCATCAACACGAGTCAATGCCAGTGAACAAATTTCGAAATTTTCTTGAAGTAAAGACCGCTTATCTTGATTGAAAACGTCGGATTCTAATAAATACATACAATGGGTATATGTACAAAAATTATACATGAAATTTAAAAATAAATTGATTATGTTTTAGGGTACGAAGATAAAAATAATAAATCATTTAATAAGCATTCGTCCAAAATAAAACATTCGCTTCTATTCGAAATGTGATCGCAATGTAAATATAATGAAACATATTACTGAGTTAACTTCCTTGGATTGACCTCAATGCTAACGAAATATTTACTCAAGACATGGAATGTAAGACGCAAATATGAATGTTTGCATCAAACGTACACCAGACCATGCAATTTTAACGAATAAAGCTTCCCAGTGGACAGTAGAGCCAGAGTATTTAATTAAAATTGGGAAAATTACACAATCGAGAGACAGCATTACATGTAGATCTTAATTCGAAACATAAATAACTATAAACATTTTTTTCAAATATTTTTCCATAGGCCTCAAATGATGCATTTAAATATAGGAAATTAATAATTGTTAAAAATGTATCTTGATTTTAAAAAGCATTTTAAACATTTCAAAAATTCAAGTCAATGTTGAGATTAAACAAATCATATTTGATACAACATTTTGGATCTACATAATTTTTTTATTAAAAACATTCCATAGCATGGTTTTCTGTTATATTGTTTGCAGACATACGAAGAACTGCGTTATGTCACAAAAAAAATAAAGGGAATCCTAGCGGGGGGGGGGATTAGCCAAACATTTATCGTGCAACGGAAACCATACTTTGATGTAAGTGTTTAGAGACTCACTGAAGCTAAGCTTACCCAAACAAAAGTTTTTGTTCTTGTGGTTTTTTTAAGAAAATAATAGGTGAAAAACTGTTTTTTTTTTGTGTGTGTAAAATTAAAATTGATTGAGCCCAGGAGAAACCGATTTAAACGAGACAGACCCCTAGATGTTGGCACTAAAAGACTAAGTGACTCAGACGCAGAGATGCAGGGGACAGATAGATTCAAGGCTGAATCACCATTACATCTCAAAATAGGGAAAGAATCTCACCCTAATTAAAACTGAACGAAATTTTATACAATTTGTTTGAAGTTAATCATTATTGAAGCGTTTTTATTCTTCATTGATCATTCTATCCGAATACACTTACTTCTAAGCCTAAAAGTATGATAGGTATGTAGGGTGTTTGGCGAATCAACATCCTAGTTATTATGCCCTTTATCTGAAAGTATATTACAAAAAGAAAACAACTTTTTTTTTTTTTCATTATTATAGGAAATATAAATAATTTTTAATATTAACCGTGACCTCTTAACTGACTTTCAACTAACATTTTCTCGTATGTGGCAATATCCAGGATAAATATTGGTAAATACATCACTTTATACAAGTTCGTTTATTTATTGTAAATATTTGAGCTCCTGTCTGATTTTTGAGTTCTCTGAATGACGATTTTTATTTACTATAACATTTTATTCAAATATAAGTTCAAATAAACATGCTAATAGAAGCGAAATATAGCCTCCACAATAATTCTTCAAGAGATTACTTCTTTTATACTACTTCCCGCAATTTCCAGGGAAAGGTTCCCTCTGGAAACGAATATGCTATTTTTGGTAGAAAAATTTCACTTCTCTTGAAGAAAGCCATTTATTAATTCTCTCTACATTTTTCACTTAATGTGAAGCCACTTAAGGAGAATTAAACAACTATCTAACACATACCTACTATCTTCTGCCCAGGGAGCCACTTCAATACTAACCATAAATTAATGATCGAATAGAGAGCCAAATCTTCATCTACCAAAACTGGCCTTGGATGGCTATTTCGAAACTCCATACTTTGGTATGAGCTAATTTTCTTTTCGTAAGCTACGTTGGAATACTTGATTGATGCCACTGTGATTCAAGAAAAACTTATTCATCATTGTTCTCAATAGTTGACGTATCATCACCCCCAGGGATCCATTGTTATATTTAACTCGCCCAATTGACAGAATCCTAGGCATGTGACTAATTCCGAAGTTCCCTGCAGTGAAGGCAGCATTATTCTTCTTGCAATTACGATTGTGAGAAGTACAACGAAATATATTTTCTAAAGCGACAGAAGAAATACTGCTAATATGAAAACGTATTAATGAAAATAATAATATCCCAATAAATTAAGATAATGCCAAGAAATAGCTATTTATCTGAAAGATGTATACAAGCTTAAGTCTGCCACAGCTACGGGTATTATCGTAAGTATAAATGGACTCGTGTCTAAAAAAACAATAATAGGCACCAACGTTTAAACCTGCGGGTGAAAATCATAATAGAAGCACATCGAGGGATACTTCTTGATACTGCTAGAATTGTGCGCAAATTATTAAATTCCCCTTAACTTAACGTATAACGTATACCCGTATATCACGATTACAAGCTCCTCATTGGTTGAATTTTCATCTGATGTGGCTTACAGCCCATTTTTCTGAAAATAAACCTCCTCGTAATAATAGCCTAACATAATATAGTACCATATCAACAAGACAATGAATAACTCGTCAATGTAAAACTAAAATAAAATTATAATAGCATAATGCTTTTTTTCGTTGTTATTGGAGAAGTGAAGAAAGTTCTTCTATGTAATGGCTGGAAGGTGCAGTCCTGTTTCATCATAGGACTGATATAGCCATGAACCATTTCATCATTCCTACAATAGCCTCTTCTGTATCATTACGGCGTATTGTTCCCGATACTTTAATAGATAATTCGTTCCAAAACCAAAAACAAGGGACCGGTAAACGTTCATCTGATGGCTGGTTTCCAAACAACATTTTCCGACTTTTACAGAATGGTGTTGGTTTGTAAATGAGAACATTTTGAAGCTGTTAAAACCAAATCTATTGAGCACATTATGTATAAATATATTTTATTTGCTTTATTAGAATTATTTAGAAAAGAGGGTTCCAGCTCTACATGGGCAACGATAAGTTGTAAAACCTATGGACACTCTAAATAAAGTTCCTAGTTCCATACTAACTAGAAAATGATGATAACCTGTATTTGCACATCCGGACAGCAATCGAGCAGTTCTTGATTAAAGAAGAGAATCTTTGTCAGGCGGCTTCTCAATTTTTCTGTCGATGACCGAGGTATGATGAGGTACCTCTGTTCTCCGAAAAAAAAAAAACATAACAGGCTAATTGAGAAGTCACACTAGAATGATGGCAAGAGAGTGGCCAAAAAATTGCAGTGAGGTAGAAGACACGACTCCTGAAGCAACCTGAAAAACAATTTCTCGACATTTCTACAGCAAGGCAGTATGAAAAAAAATAAAATTACCAAATAGAAGGACCTTCATGAGCTAATCAATATGTTATCACATCGAGTTATACTTTGCTCTTTAAAATACAAAGAACACTTTCAGCCAACGCTTAACTCAAATTTAATGTATAAATGAATATTTATAGACTGTTGTATATATGAATAGAGGAATGTTTAAAGACGGAAGTGGAATAACTATTTCTATAAGTAAGCTGTACATTGAATCGACGGCCAAACTATTCTTCCAATTCTAGCTTATTGGATATTCACAGATAGTAGTATGAGCAAAAGTAGGAAACGTCAGTTCTGGTTTGAGCGTCCCACTTGAAAGCACAGTTATGTTGATTGAGGATATTAACAGGCGTCCATCCCCATCGAACGGATCTCCAAACCACCACTAGCCAAGGGATCCTCTCTCCCCCATCAGCGGATTACCAAGCAGTTATGCAGGTGAAAGGAAGTAAGCCCAGGAAATGCATGCTCTAACCCCAAAACTGATACGGCATGAAAAGCGTAATTATAACAGTTTACGTAATTACAACGTCTTTGCGTAAAAAGAATTTACGGAATGGATAAATGAAGGATATTTTCTGAACCTTGATTATATTAGGATACGAATAAATGGCATGGACAACTTAATACCTTCAGTATCAATAAAAAGTTCGCCATGCAGGGGCTGCGTATACTAAGTAGATTTCCCACGTGAAGTTTACAATAGAGAAATTTCACGAGAGCCGAGCAGTCAAGGAAACGGCCAAACTAGCTTTTGGCGGGAGTCAGCCGTTAGCCGCCCAGATTTAATAAAAACGCAAATATCTCGGTTAATATTCAAGATAGAGAATAAGTGTATATAATTATATTTGTAGTAAATTTAATTTGCAATAAGACTGATTCTGTACAATTTTTCGATCCGACGTATAGTAACGGAGATATTTCGAATTTTCCAAAATCCTCCCCTCTAACCCCCCCCCCTCCCACTGGTCCGATTTCAGCCGTTAACGAACTTGATCTTTCTTTTTACATAAAACAACTAAATATCGAGTTTGGTAACGATCAAACAAAAATTACGACCGCTAGAGCGGTAACAGACAAATATATATATATATACACACACACAGTTTTGAACGGACCGCATTTTTGTCATCTACTAGGTAGGACCGATGGACATTTGAAGAAAAATTTCGAAAATTCCGTCATGAATACGATTTCAATAGCTGATTTCCCTTAAGGGAAATCTGCTAAAAGGCCTGTGCTAGTGTTCTTCACGTTACACAAATAAATTAACTATTATAATTTGACTATTATTTACGCAAGCATGTGTGTAGCACGAGAATTTCAAGTGAATGAATAACACAATTTAACTAATTCATAAATATCTGCAATGAAAAATATAATAAAAAAATGTATAATTAGAGACCACCCTCTAACAAATATACTAACTTCAATAATTTAGAAGAGAATTGTCTAAAATACAAACACATAAGGATTATTCTTGCAATGAATAGCAAATCTAAAATACTTTCAGAGTGTACCGTTCAGAAGAAATGATATGGAAGAAATGGAAGATAAAAGTTTTGGATTCATCTGGAGCGAATATATGACGAAGAAAAATATATTTTAGATGTTCGTTCATCAGCCGTTCCTGTAAGCTAAATGATGTGAGAAATTGTTCACAAATATTATGGGATCACTCTAAAAATCGCATTCAATCGCAGAAAGTAACGAGAACGATTCCGGAGTCATCGAGTGCGCCAATACAACCTTAGAAGATAATCCGTTTTTTAATGAAAATTTAATCTCGCCTTAATTTTATACTTGGATTGCCTGTATATCTGCATGTTTCGATTAGTATTATATAGATCGTCATATGACCTATTGGTCATAAAGGTTGTTTTACGCCATACTTGTACTATATTAAGTAATATATATATATATATATATATATATATATATATATATATAAGCTTACCTCGTAAAATTTTATTTATTTTTTTCAATTATTGTTTTGTTGAGTCTTAATTCATTTACGATGGTTATTGTTTATTATTGCATTAATGTATGAATTTCAATTTATGAAACTGAAGTACTACATGAAACATAGCGAAGAAATATTTTCAAAAGAACCCTCTCATCCATTTAGGGGTGCATTTCAAAGGACCCCAAAAGCCCATCAAAGAAAATATAAAATGAAATGTGAGGAATTTATAAGGATGGGAGAGCTAGAGCAAAATTTTGAAAATAGATTGAGCTGTTTTTATTACTATCTGTCTAAACTTAAGAGAAATATTTCTGCTATACAATAAAAAAATTTGAATTTTGTATTTTTTGAAATCTTTGTATTTTCAGTATGTACTCCTTCTGTCGGCAGGCAAATTCTTGGTAGAGCAAATGAGCGCCAGTATATTGGAACAATAGGAGAGAAGGATCACCGACCTCCCCCAAGACCAGTAGGTGTAACTGTATATCTTTTCATCAGCGCGATGGGGGTGCCTTCCGAACAACGGACATGGAATAACAAGAGTACGTCACACGAGGTTGAAGGAATGACAACGTTCATGGGATTTAAAAACAGCTGAATACAAAAAGTTTTTAAGTTTTTAAGAGCTTTCGTAAATTATACGGATTACACATATAATATATGTATTACCATGATCATATGAGTATTTCCACCTCAAAACTGCAGATCATTGTGAAAGAGAAAATCTTTTTAAATTATTACCGCCGTTGTAAGTTGTCTTTCACATCCAACTCAATACAGTCCTGTCTAAAATTTCATTCATAAACTTGCGATGTCGAAAATAAATCAAATTTTCCTCTTTTCAAACCATCTATTTGCCCGTATTACTAATGTACTTAATACATAACTTCCTCAGTTTTGTTTATTAAACAAATTTGATGAAATTCAATAAGCTCAAACATTTTAAGAGTATACTCGTGTATGGTCTTGTATACTCCGAACAATCTACATAGATCAGGTCAATAAACGAACTCAATATGAGTAACTAATATATATTGCCTTATCTGCTACCAGATTTTCCATTCATATGTTAAATATTATTTATGACGGGAAGTATAACTTCATGGAATTAATGATATAGGTGGATTACAGAGGTTTTACATGCTGAAAATTAAATATCTAATGAACTCAGGAAAGATGAATATTATAGGATTTAAGTTAGTTTTGCATTCACGACCCTCCAAATTCCCTCTGACACTAGTCTATTTTTCATGGAGCCTCTTAACAATTAAATCTGGTTGGAGAATAAAACAAATTCAGAGAGCCAAACAGAGAAACAAAATGAATATTTGAATCTACCTTAAAAACGTTTTTCACTGAAAGTCAGGTGTACTTGTCTTCAAAGGCAAAGAGTATCTGTTTCCAGCTACAGAAAAACAAAATTTTTCTGATAGTTATTCGCACAAATAAAAACTAATTCTAAATATTTGCTACAGTCCTGCCAGCTATCTCTTTTGTTTTCCTTGCTATGAAATGGGAACAATGTTTTGGTTACATTCTAGCACTGAAAAATGAAAGGGATGAAAATACAGGCACCCAACAAAAGTGGGTGAAGATGAATGCCTTTTGTGTTGAATACTGGCTTTTCAGGGCTTATAACAACGTTCCCTGGGCTTCAGGGCTTATAACAACGTTGAAATACATATTTGATTATACCAATGATGCAGACGAAAATTAAGGTGTTAGGTTTTGATCAAATATACCTTAATAATCTGATAAATTGTAAATTTCTTTTATCTTTCTGAATTAAACCCTTAATTTATTTCAATTTTTTAAGTTTTTTAGTAATGTTTAAGATTTTCCTTTACTAAAAAATGTATTTTTATTTACCCTTACTTTAATCATTCATTTATAAGTACCTATTGCTCATTTGGATTTTTAGAAACTATATTTTTATTCTAATTAGTAAAAAGACATGGAATATTTCGCCTAATAATTGTTTTATAATAAATTTAACGTTTTGGAAATATTGAAATGTTTGTGCACTCCACAAGACATAACAGGATAATTTACATTATTTTAGATATTTGGCATTATAGAAATGTCATATAATAGTTATGAACGCAATATTACGGGGTATTTTCTTTCCTCCAAACTTGTACGCTGTAGCCAGAAGGGAAACCAAAGCCCCTGGAGGCAGCAGACCATATCTGAGAAGGTATCAGCTGATCCTCAACCACAGGAGTCGGCCAACGAAAACTAAGGGTTATTTAACTGCGGTGAGAGCTGCCTTTCAGAACTAATGCTCTACATAATGACAACTCCCATTCCAAAAGTTAACTATCATTCAGAAATTAGTACTTTATTAACGTTAACAATTCAGTGTATATTGGCATATTGCTGAGGCAAAAACTCATAGCTCACGTTTAGTCATTAGTAACATAGAGAATTAGTTGCCTGGATGAGTCACTAAAGCAACTGAAAAATAACATTTAATGTTAGAACACAAAATATAAACTGAAATTTGTAGGCGCACTAAATTAGTTTTTTTAATTAATAATCTTTAAAGTAAAACCTCGATCCACATATAATTGCAGTTTCATCTGTGCAGTAAAGTACCTCCTAATATTCCAGTCCATTTCATCAGTAAAGCATAGTTTATAAATTGTACCATAAAGTGATTGCTATGTCATCAGCCTATAACCGAAAATACCTACAAAAAATTAAAGAACTTAAAAGTGCCATATTAAATACCTCAATAAAATTATAGCTCTCTAATATAAACAATGTGAATTATATGAAAAAATTTAGACACTAGTTCTTCATTGAACATTTAAAAAATATTAAACCCAGCAAAAAAAAAAATGGTCCTGCAAGGCAATAGATTGCTACACAACAATCATATCTAAAAATTTAGGTTGGTCGTGTTTCAATTGTGACTCTATTCACAAATTTTCTTTGAGTTTCATGGGCATCTTCCATGAGCACGAATTTCTGGTTTAGTTAAGGGCAAACTCTTTAGGGCCCGGGCTAACTGAATTCTCCCACTTAACTGGCTACACTAATTAAGGCGTGAAACTCAAACGAAAATAACTCAGATAAACATAGCTAATCCAATGCTATACATATAAAATCATGCTCGTTTATATTCTTGCATATGCTAGGTTAATAAATAAATATTCTCATTCAGGAGAAACTATTTATTTCGCTATAATATTCAACATACAATCTTTGGGGAATTATAATAGAACATTGCAATAAAGGTAACTCCTATCTAACTAATTTTGCTTCTTAGTAAGATTAAAACTGAGTGGGTATTTTTAATTACATAGAATCCTGCGGTATAATAAACTAATAAAATTCACTGGAAAATTATACTTCAGAATCTCTTTCCAAAAGTCATTAGTTGAAAGTAATTAGTACCGATGAAAACTTCACAGCCAAGAGATGCGTGTGGAAAGTACAAATAAGACTACATTATGATAGAGGCAATACCATTGGAGAAGATGGGATAAGGAAATTATTTAGAGTACTAGAGAAAGTTCGTATGCATGCAAAATGACTATGGAATATAATAATGCTTTGTCCAACGTGAGAAGCGTGAACGATTCATTTTCAAAAGCAATTAGGCATCAGGGAGAGGCATGTAATGAATTTGGAATTAGATGCAGTCGATTCTCACCTCCTGATTGGTCAATTTAATAACTCGTCCAAGGATTAGTCTATTTTGCATGTTTTCATTGACACTTTCGCCGATTTATTCATTGTAAAGGCTAATGCGACATTGTCGTCCGATACCAAACTTTTCATTCCATGCAGAGGTCGGTCCTGAATACAAAATGAAGAGTCTTAAGCTCTTCAGATCCTTTGCTCAAGTGCAAGTCGCGAAATTAGCAAAATGACAGACTTTACTTTCCTCAAGAATAATTTAAACTCGAGAGAAATAAGAAGAAAATGCTTAATACTTTCATTGCTATATATACCAATTATTCGCAATGATCCAACAAAATTCATGATTTCCATGAACTCCATAATGACAGGGGAAAATTGTGCAAATCAACATTTATTAAAACATATTTCACCTCTAGCACTGTAGATATAAGAGTGACCAGCTGGAATTATATTATCATTACTAAGAAATATTATATTTCATAGAACTTAATTTTAAGAAATTATTATTTTCATTCTAATATTAATTAATGTCATTATAGTAGTATCACACTGCTGCATTGAGTAAAACAATACATAGTAATATATTAACGTATATTATTTTAGGTATTAATATTTTATGATAAATGAACTAAAGAAAAGGTTGAATACCAATCTTAACCAAAGATATTATAGAGAAATTGAGAAGCAAGAAACATGATATGCATGGTGAATTAAGGCAATTGCCTTTAAAATAAATAATATCCCAAAGGAAAAAGTGATTTTAAGTTTACAGAACAAAGAATCATGGTGTTAGCCTGCTGCATGTGGAAGTGTAATAATAAACATTGCAGCTAATAATAAAAATCAACGTGCTCAGTCAGTCTTATACGGCACTCTAACTGTTTTTGTCAGTGGAGGGAATATTTTTGTATTTTGAGGGAAATTGCTTATAACAATATAATACCACCGATTTTATATTCAAATGAAGGAAATATCGCAGTATGTATAAATATATGTAATTTACAGACCATATGAGGTTACTGACATTGAGGACTTTACAGAGATCACAAAAACGTAAATATCTATGATCATATGAATGATATAGAATAATTTGTTGTATTTTTTTTTTCTATTAGTCTGTTGAGCAAAAAGGAGAAACTTTTTTACTTTGCGATTCCTCCCACTCTGTGAAAGATCTCCCTCAAGCGAGTTATGATCTAGGATCTAAAAGTCTCAAAAAAGATTTATATTAGCAGCGAGTTAACACATTCACACACTCGTGCGTGCGTGCACACCAGGTGCATCATAACTATTACTAATCTAAAATGCTATGATGTTAAAAACGATAAGAATAACTGAATAGGTTATAATAAGTAAAATATTTAGAGATTATGTTTATCTAACGGTGTTTTGATAAGGTACCCTTTATTTCGGTGAAAGGCCGGCCAGAGAAGGGGTAGCGGCAGAGAGATGGTTCGATAGTCACGTACGGAAGACCCACGTCCGACTGCTGGGGAGGACACCGGAGAACAAACCGGAAATAGATAATGGCAGTCTCTTTACATCCAATGAAAGAATTTCCGATACTATCTACAATAAGCCATGCACCTCTACCAATCAAGGTCCCTTACATAGGCAACCCAAAGATAGAGCAAGGATTACGAATAACACCGCCTAAGTTATTTTATAAATAAATTATTTATATATAACTCAGCTCTATAAATCTTGTTTACTGTATCATTATACTACTGGTGTTTATTCACATGTTAACGTATTATTCACATCTAGATGAACTAACCTCATCATTTTATTTTCTGTTTCTTTTACCTACGTGAATAAAATCTACGCCACACCGACTAAAAGTGAGATAAATACTTTTTTATCAGCATGATCGTTTGATGTTCAATCACAAAAACTATTCTGAGGACCTAAAATAATTTTCATATATACATTTTACTTACTTAATATATCAATGTCATAACAACAACAAATTTCCGAACTTCCTTTGAATAGAAAATTAGAAATTAAATGGGTGAAATTAATATTATGACTGAAACGCAGATCATACAATTTGATTGGAATATACGTTTCCAGTTAAAAGTTGGTTTGAAATATAATCTTTTACATCTGGTCCCATTATCCATTACTAATATAGCATTAAAATAATACAGTCAATCAGTTTAGACAACATTCGTTTTTTTGAATTTAAATTCATTAAAAAGCATCTTGAATCCCATCCTTGCTAGAAAAGCGTGGTAACCTGTTGATAACCCGTCCCAATAAACCTGAGTTGCAAAAAGTGGACGTTAATAAATAATAATAATAACATTCGTTATTATTATTTTATTGGCAAAACAGATGCAGCAGTTAAAAATAACTAGAATTGACAACATTCAATTTTCAACTTTAATTTATATTGTAGAGTTATAAGTATTCTTAATAGCGATAAAATTAAAACTAAGTCTGAACACATTTTATCATTTTATTATTATTATTATTTATTAACGTCCACTTTTTGCAACTCAGGCTAACATTTCATTATATCGATGGGGTTCAAGAAATGTATATGGGAATATTGACGACTTGGTTTGCAATTACTTATGAACAACTTTCCCTATCGTTTAAAAACGTTTTTAGATTTATTATTAACTACAATCTTTCAAAAGCATTTAAAAATGTGTATAATGTGGGTTGTCACGGACGATATTTTAAGTACATAAATAATGTATTAATTAGGACCCTCCCTATTTATGATGTAGGTTAAAAAAAAAAAAATCATCAAGTAGTTTAAATATGTCAAAGATTTCATTTCCGTTTTTAATGGAAAATAAGTTATTTCTTCTCGGATATGCATCTAAGATTCTTTTATTTTTTGTCAATCCTATAGTTTATGACAATGCTACTTCTACAATATGTTAGGATCTACTACTTGAGGTTATTAAAAAAAAAAAAAAAAATCAAACGAAGAATAGTGCATCACTCGATCACGACTTCTTCTCAGGAAAGGTTACGTGAGAGTTTTAGAAAGGACTTAACACTCGGCCTTGGAGTAAGCCTCATTTTATTTCAGGTATGCTACAGACAGTTTTGCTTATTTTGTAATTCCTTTCATTGTCGTGCCTTTTTTATACTACTTTTTATACTCCTGAAGGACTTGAGTATCTGGACAAGGAGCCAAAACTACACTGTTTGCAGTAATCAACAAAACAAGTGTATTCAAACCAGTAGAACGAAGTCGGACCGCAGAAGTTTGCAAGTTTATTTTCATATAAGAAACAAAATAAACTTAATAAAGTGTTTTGAATTCTTACAATTATAATAAAACAAAAATGATGATGTCAAATTCCGAGTGTAAAAATGCCATATTTTTGTTTGTCCTGGGTTATTTATTTGCTTTTGTTGTTATCAATTTTTATTTTTTTCCAAGTATTAAGTTTTATATGAGTTCTTTTTCTTTCTGGGGAGATTATTAATAGCGGAAAGGTAAACCGAGAGTGGCGAATTCGATTCCCGCCTAGGCAAATAGGAATTCATTTAGTGACGAACTCATTAAATAACATCCTAAATCCCACCCAGACTAGGAAAGGGTGGTAACCGGGAGATAACCCGTTCCAATTAGCCATAGGAGCATAAAGTAGACGTTATTAAATACAAAATAATTACGAAACTTTTATATATATATTTCATTCTAACACTAGAAATTAAGTTAACTATGGGCAAGAACCTTGAACTTCATTTTTTTTTTCATTAAAACATAATTGTCGCAAGCTTAAGTTTACAGAAGTCATTTTATAAATGAGGTATAAGCTGTAAGAATAAGTGAATAACATTTTTATTTAATTTTCAATTATGGAAAAGACGGCATAGGCTAAGGAAAGAAATAAGTTATCATTGTGCGAGTGTGTTTTTTTCATATTAGCTTAATAACTTTTGTTCAAAAGTTATATTATCCATGATACTCAAAATACAAATGGTTTTCAAATGTTCAATGCTAAGTTAGTTTACCAACGATCACGACTTGACAAATACGTCAATGGAGGGAGAGGGAGCTGAAACACAATATATCGAATTTATCTGTTTGTATTAAGGTTACAGATATATATATATATATATATATATATATATATATATATATATATATATTTGGTTTTCTTAAAAGACCTTCCTATAAAGCACTTTAACATTTAGTCAAGCCATAAAAACAGAAATAACAAAGAATTTGATTTTTGTTATCCACTTGAGGGTCCAACATGTTTGGAAGGCATATATGTACTGTCTTTCAAAACACCCAAATTCTTTCATCTAATTCTGAAATTTAAATAACAAATTACTAATAGTGAATTTCCTTGTTAAGATTTGAGAATTGAAATAGGTAATGCACTATGAAATCCTCCAATTAAGCAATTTTTCTTTAAGGGGGTGCAGCATCTCACTGCCAGGATGTCATTTATCTCAACTCAGGTGCGAACAACAGTTGATTCAATAATTCATCCACGACATCTAGTAAAATTGGCATCATGTTCCCAATAGATAAAAATAAAAATAATTCTTTCAAAGCCAATACATATCAAAGAATAACAATTTAAATTGTTTGTTTCTTAGTTCAGTATGTGCAGAGGACACAGCTAATGTGAAAACAAAAAATGTGTATACAGATTTCACATGATAGATCAGGTAGTTCATAGAGACTGACCATTCGAAGATTGATTTCGCAGTCTTATTTTGTATTGGTTGAGAAGATAAAGCCAACTTAATCAGTTCATGAGGTGTAAATACCTTAACGCAATTGCATTAAAACAAATTATATATATATATATATATATATATATATATATATATATATATATATATATATATAATGAAATTTATTTGCACATCAAATAAACGCCCCTTGTCCCAACGCGGACTTAGGAGCTTTAATTCACCTTTTTAATTGAAGTACATAACGTAAACCAATAAATCACGACAAACCACTTATGTGGCACGATCATACGACTAATACTATCGTTAATCTACCACCTTTCTCTGCATGGGTGGCCAAAAAATCGGAGTAAGACCGTTAATTAGCATGAAACCGTGCAAAATTCATGAAACAATCTCATTATATATTCACTACGCCAATATTTACTTGATTAGTGTTGAAAGGGAAAGGATTTCCTCAAAGGAAGTATATAAAAACTTCTAAGGTGTCTAGAAAGTTTTCATAATATGTTCTTAAAAATTCTAAAGTGTAGTCTGTACGTATGTTTCAAATAAATATAGGTAAGCATTAAGTGCTCTATAAGAAAAAAAAAAAAAGAAAAAAAAACTATTGTAGTTAGCATGAAGAATACATGATAAATTAATGAGAAATTATATACTATAAGAAAGTCTCACCTTTCTTCTTTTTAGAAAATCGCATAGACCAGGACCGTTTGAATGTCTTCTCCTCCTTGATGTCCTCATCTTGACAAACAGTGAGACTGCTGGGGTAGGCGTTAGTTCCAAGGCTCGACTTAGATCCGAACAAGGCAGCCAACTTTTTCATTTTTCCTACCATTTTGCTGAAGGATAATAGACTACTCCGGGAGGCAAAATATCACCCAAACATCCTAACGAACACTGATGAAGCTTCTCTTAAAGATGCCAATCCATCACGTCTTGAAAGGGAAAGGCTAACTCAAGATTTGAGTAGTTTGACAGCTTCAAGCCAAGCGCCTACTTTCGTCCAGGGGTTGGCTGACGGAACAGCCAAGGATTCGGCCTAAAATGAGAAGTTGATGATGCTTTTACTTTTGAGTCCTTTCACTGGCTACAAGAAATCAAAAGCGCGACGGGTGTCCTGGCCATTCTCTATAGAAAACCAATCATTCAGTACAAACCACTTCCTTTTTAGAGAAAATAGATTTAACGCCAACATATTTAGAAATTTTTTAATCCTAAATAACATTATACTGTATATGTTATGTTGTGTATTATTAACTAATAGGTATATATTGCTATACTTAAGCAGCAACAATGAGAAAATAATATTTATAATAACTAATTCATGAATGTGTACTTAACAAGCAATTAATTCTATACTGTATCAAATTATTGAAACGGTTAAACTATACGTGTGCAATGGAAAGAAATTCTCACGCGAAACTGTAGAACTGAGACCAAGCCAAAATATTCAGTTTAGACTGAGCCTTTAGTTTTGTATTGCATTCCTTAAAAAACTACTTGACTGTCTGTTCGGAAGAAACATATCTGGAATTTTAATTCTGGACGACAAGAATATTCTTCAATTATAAATTATCCATTAAACACCACGGTTTGCAGTATGCTATTTTTCCTGAGACCCATAACTTCTAATGTTCTTTCCGTAGCGATTTTCATGATGTAATTAAAACACTCAAAATAGTACAGTAGAATAATGTTTGTATAAAGTTTCTAATACTACTGAGAATTATGACAGGCGCGAGGATTTTCTTTAGGAACACAAAAGGGTAAACACATTTTTGAAAAATATGTGTCAAAACGCAACAAATTGTAGAATAATAGCTTGAAATGTATAATTATGAAAAGGATTTTCTGGCTCGAGTATCCTTCAGGATGTGAACAAAAACCTGGCTGGCCTTACTTCCAAGAACGCAGTGAAGACATTCCTTCCTGTTTTATAAACCAGCTAATCGTCAGTAACACGTTTGAAATGGATTTATTATAAGGGTGTATTCACGAGCAGTTATTCAGTTCACATAAATTTTAATAAGATTTCAATAATGATGAGCAAATCCCTGTCTGCACGTCAGGTTAGTTATGGGAGTAGAGGCGTTGGTCTAGGTAAACCGAGAGTTTTGGGTTCGATTCCTGTCTGGGCAATAGACTCATTCTCGTCAAAAAAGGACGGTAGCCTCTACATGACCCGACTCAATTAGACTAATTAAATTTATTAATATATAAAAATATTTATTATTTCTAAATGTTTTCTTTAATATCCTTGGTTTAATTAATATTTACGGATAG
Source organism: Riptortus pedestris (assembly GCA_019009955.1). Lineage (NCBI taxonomy): Eukaryota > Metazoa > Arthropoda > Insecta > Hemiptera > Alydidae > Riptortus > Riptortus pedestris. Next base: position 125,224,137 of record CM032228.1, on the reverse strand, counting down.
CATTGAGCTCTCTTCATAGTGTTGTATATCATTCGGTATCATTACTTACTTTGGCTAAGAATATTAATTCAATCTACTCAGAAGCAATAAACGAAAAGTCTTGAAACCCTATTCAAGATCACTTTTTTTCCTTCTTGGAAGTACAATGTTAAAGTTTAAATCAACTTTCAACCCATGGCAGGTGAAGAAAACATTTGCTTAAGGCCAACTCAGTCGATACATCTGGTTTTATTCCATGAAATCAGAGACAGAATCAAAATCAGTATTTTACCCTGATTTTTTTTTTTCATTTATTCTGATTATACATGTAAATATAAATAACTTTTATTGATTTAAATTGCATTTCGGTGCTAAAAATAATTATGATTTATTTTTTGTTATGGAATGAAAAACTGATTCATGTTCATTACTTCTATGTCACAGATATGTAGAGCTTGACCCTAGTACGGATGATAGGTAGTATAATTCGCAACATTTTATTCAAACACATCTAACGTCTATCTGCGGCTTACTTGTTTGACAATATCTACTAATAGTCCAATTTGTTTGATCAGTTATATTGAATAATAACTTCCATGATTTTCTTGAATTGTTTTAATATTTATCTCATAAGATGAATGTATGATGCGTTCCATGCATAATTTGTAGATGGTATAAATACAAGAATACTCTCAATAAATATCACAAAACGCGATAGATGGAGAAATCCTGTTTTAAGTACATCATTCTGATAATAAGGTATGTGCAAATGGCATCAATGGGATCAAGGCAACCTATTGCCTAATAACAGGCAAGGATATTCTATTCAATAGGCAGGAACTACATGTGAATGGCATTCCAACCATTTTTCCTTTACTATTTCCTAAATAATACACCTATGGAATCCATAAAAAAATTGGGTTTTAACACCCCCCTTTAGTTTTTTTAAATTCCTTTTTGATTGTTAGAGAAATAAAATATTTAAAAAATCAGTCTGCCGTACGTGTGACGCAAGCTTGTTGAAAACACTATAAGAGTAGGTATCACTAGTCGTATAGGCAACTTCTTCTTTACAAATTCATAAAAATCGGAACTCTTGAAATGTAAAAAAAAGGGAGAGAAAGTATTCTAACTCAGAAAAAGAATTTCTTCCACATAGTATCGCAAATGTCATTCGATTATGCTAGCGACGCCCTTTAAGTTGTATACATTTTTCTCCCATTACAGGCTTTTCCTCCCAATTTTCAGTTATTAGGTTTCCAATGGAAATTGTTGAACTAAATTAGCAAAATTTGTGTAATCTTAATAATATAGGGCTTTAATTACTTAAAAGTTAAAGTAGAACAGAAAAAAAAGGCATCAGAAAAAGTAACTTACTTGGCGAAGAGGGTAATGAAAGAAGAACTTAAGATTTTGTAATACAAATGTCATTGATGAAATTATATAGATGATGAGTACATAATTATGAAAATTATATCTTAAATATTATATAATGTGTATTGCATTCCAATGGTATGATAAACTACTACTTATAATTGTTTATTAATATGTCCAAATAGCCCATACACGAGGGAAATTTATATATTTGACAGGAAAAAAAGAGAAATTTGAAATTATGAACAATTGAACAACAAATTTTTTTTTAATTATATATTTATTTTAAAGAAAACAAAAACTCTTAAGTACAGGAAGGTTGAGTTATACCAAATTTGGGAAATGGATATGATATATGTTATTTATTAACGTTCACATTATGCTACCTATATTTGCAGCCAGCTTGGGATGAAGGAGATTTCCTATTACCCAGCATCATATTGCCCCTATGGGAACCACTCCATGCCTCAAGGTAAACTGAGAAATGTATATATTGGTTAAAGTAACCAATAATAATGTTCAGCAAATATTTTAATCAGGCAATGCATATATTGTTACTTTTTTTCTTTAATTCAAATTCAATGTGCAAAGAGTGGATTCACAAGCAAATATGCAGACATCCAAACAAAACTATCCATACAATTTCTTAACAGAACCATTTTGGTTAAACGCACAAAAGCTATACCCCATATATGTGAACATGATCACGACTATCGTTAAAATCGTTGATTAGAATTGAATTTCGTTTCAATACTTCCCAATTTATGCCATTGTTTTTATTTTGTTATAATTTTATTCTTCGCTTATACTTGTGTTTCTATTATTTTATTTTCTATAATGAAGAATGACCCCCTAATACATACTCAAAATGAATAACATCAATACATTGTTATACGTATCATTAATACGCTTATGATCGATCATATTAACTATGTAATAGGTATTTGGCTTATCTATTTTAAAAATTACTGAAAACAACTAAATCTCGTATTCATGGGAATAAATCTATTATCGAGATACTGTAATACTAGGAATAATATCATTAAAAATAACGCCTCATAGATGCCTAGCTTATTTAATTTAAGCATTTCAACAAAACTAGGCTGAGTAGCTAATTAACTGAAAGAAGGAGGTCAGGTGCTTCTGAAACTAGGTGAGCTTTCACGCACTCTACACTCTACGACTTCTTCACTGGAATTTTCTTCTTGCAAATTACCTATTCTTTGAACAAATGTTGAGAATTTGTAAGATCCATATGGAAGAAATGGACTCAGAAGCATAAGGAAGAACAGGACTCGGGTTCAATGGAAAGAAAAAGGACACAGATTCATAAGGAAGAAATTACCTAAGATTCATATAGAAGAAAATGACTAAGATTTATAAGGCAGAAAAGTACTCAGATTCATAGAGAAAAAAAGGACTCAAATTCATAAGGAAGAAAGGTACTCAGATTCATAGGGAAGAAAAGGACTCAGATTCATGAGGAAGAAAAGTACTCAGATTCATAGGGAAGAAAAGGACTAAGATTCATAAGGAAGAAATGTACTCAGATTCATAGGGAAGAAAAGGACTAAGATTCATAAGGAAGAAAGGTACTCAGATTCATAGGGAAGAAAAGGACTAAGATTCATAAGGAAGAAAAGTACTCAGATTCATAGGGAAGAAAAGGACTTAGATTCATAAGGCAGAAAGGTACTCAGATTCATAGGGAAGAAAAGGACTAAGATTCATAAGGCAGAAAGGTACTCAGATTCATAGGGAAGAAAAGGACTCAGATTCATAAGGAAGAAAAGTACTCAGATTCATAGGGAAGAAAAGGACTAAGATTCATAAGGCAGAAAGGTACTCAGATTCATAGGGAAGGAAAGGACTAAGATTCATAAGGCAGAAAGGTACTCAGATTCATAGGGAAGGAAAGGACTAAGATTCATAAGGAAGAAAGGTACTCAGATTCATAGGGAAGAAAAGGACTAAGATTCATAAGGAAGAAAAGTACTCAGATTCATAGGGAAGAAAAGGACTAAGATTCATAAGGCAGAAAGGTACTCAGATTCATAGGGAAGAAAAGGACTCAGATTCATAAGGAAGAAAAGTACTCAGATTCATAGGGAAGAAAAGGACTAAGATTCATAAGGCAGAAAGGTACTCAGATTCATAGGGAAGGAAAGGACTAAGATTCATAAGGCAGAAAGGTACTCAGATTCATAGGGAAGGAAAGGACTAAGATTCATAAGGAAGAAAAGTACTCAGATTCATAGGGAAGAAAAGGACTAAGATTCATAAGGAAGAAAAGTACTCAGATTCATAGAGAAGAAAAGGACTAAGATTCATAAGGCAGAAAGGTACTCAGATTCATATGGAAGAAAATGACTCAGATTCATAAGGAAGAAAAGTACTCAGATTCATAAGGAAGAAAGGTACTCAGATTCATAGAGAAGAAAAGGACTAAGATTCATAGGGAAGAAAAGGACTCAGATTCATAAGGAAGAAAAGTACTCAGATTCATAGGGAAGAAAAGGACTAAGATTCATAAGGCAGAAAGGTACTCAGATTCATAGGGAAGGAAAGGACTAAGATTCATAAGGCAGAAAGGTACTCAGATTCATAGGGAAGGAAAGGACTAAGATTCATAAGGAAGAAAGGTACTCAGATTCATAGGGAAGAAAAGGACTAAGATTCATAAGGAAGAAAAGTACTCAGATTCATAGGGAAGAAAAGGACTAAGATTCATAAGGCAGAAAGGTACTCAGATTCATAGGGAAGAAAGGGACTCAGATTCATAAGGAAGAAAAGTACTCAGATTCATAGGGAAGAAAAGGACTAAGATTCATAAGGCAGAAAGGTACTCAGATTCATAGGGAAGGAAAGGACTAAGATTCATAAGGCAGAAAGGTACTCAGATTCATAGGGAAGGAAAGGACTAAGATTCATAAGGAAGAAAAGTACTCAGATTCATAGGGAAGAAAAGGACTAAGATTCATAAGGAAGAAAAGTACTCAGATTCATAGAGAAGAAAAGGACTAAGATTCATAAGGCAGAAAGGTACTCAGATTCATATGGAAGAAAATGACTCAGATTCATAAGGAAGAAAAGTACTCAGATTCATAAGGAAGAAAGGTACTCAGATTCATAGAGAAGAAAAGGACTAAGATTCATAGGGAAGAAAAGGACTCAGATTCATAAGGAAGAAAAGTACTCAGATTCATAGGGAAGGAAAGGACTAAGATTCATATGGCAGAAAGGTACTCAGATTCATAGGGAAGGAAAGGACTAAGATTCATAAGGAAGAAAGGTACTCAGATTCATAGGGAAGAAAAGGACTAAGATTCATAAGGAAGAAAAGTACTCAGATTCATAGGGAAGAAAAGGACTAAGATTCATAAGGCAGAAAGGTACTCAGATTCATAGGGAAGAAAAGGACTCAGATTCATAAGGAAGAAAAGTACTCAGATTCATAGGGAAGAAAAGGACTAAGATTCATAAGGCAGAAAGGTACTCAGATTCATAGGGAAGGAAAGGACTAAGATTCATAAGGCAGAAAGGTACTCAGATTCATAGGGAAGGAAAGGACTAAGATTCATAAGGAAGAAAAGTACTCAGATTCATAGGGAAGAAAAGGACTAAGATTCATAAGGAAGAAAAGTACTCAGATTCATAGAGAAGAAAAGGACTAAGATTCATAAGGCAGAAAGGTACTCAGATTCATATGGAAGAAAATGACTCAGATTCATAAGGAAGAAAAGTACTCAGATTCATAAGGAAGAAAGGTACTCAGATTCATAGAGAAGAAAAGGACTAAGATTCATAAGGCAGAAAGGTACTCAGATTCATAGGGAAGGAAAGAACACAGATTCATAAGACAGAAAGGCACTCAGATTCATTAGGATGAAAGGTACTCAAATACATAAGAAAGAAAGGCACTGAGATAAAATATAAGGAAATTAAGGGGCTCTTGTGACACAGAGATACGTTGATGTATAAAGCCTGAAATAGCAATAGTTTTGAAATAGCAATGTATCTGCATTATCCTCCGAGTGAATCAAAGTGAAAGGCGATGTTAGCAGGAAGAAAATTATATTAGAATCTTTGATAAGTTAATTACAACCTGTTCTGTTCACGTAAGACGCAAAAAAGTAGACAAGTTAAACTTTCTACACCAATACTAGCCGTATTTGAAATCTATAGTCTAGAGAATCAGCACATCAAGCATGGCTAACTGATAGACAAACGCGCATGGTCAGAAAACCAATCCAGTAACGACTTATTATTTTTTAAATGGCAATTGACTATACACACAAATAAGGTGAAATCTTAAGGTCTTACAAACAGGAAAATCAAACATTAGGGGAACTAAGCAAAGCGCACTAGAATATCAATTCTATAGGAGAATACCACAATAAGTATATTATAAAATAATTCATTCTACATCTGTGAGAAACATGAATAACAACTCAAAGTATAACACTACAATATTTTACCCCACGTGTTTTAAGTTAGAAAATAGAATACATATTTTTTTTATGCAAGCAGGCCAGTACAACCAAAATCTAGTTAAAAGTGTAACTGACCTTCAAAAAACAAATAGAACCCTTAACTAAATGCTGTTGATAATATTTTTTTTTACATCATACAGGGGAGCGGATGAAAAATGTTCCGAGTTTTTAAAGCTATCTAAAATGCAAGCTGTTCCTTCATAACCTTGGGAAATGACGGAGTTACCTTGTTATGGCAGGGAATACATTAATTTCACTGTGTATTGCAATAGATTCTATAAGAGGAAGCAACGATAGGAAATTTTTCTAACAACAAATAGCCAATAGTTATTTTAAACAATTTACGTGCTTATGCTACTCCCATGTTATTGAAATCCAAAATTAAGGCCTTAGTAAAATCTATATCTTGATTGAACTTGATTTTTCCAGTTGAAGAGGAACAATAAAAAAATAATTTCGATAAGGCCTCTTGTATCCCTCCCCTCGTGATGTGTCTTCAATAACATATTTCCTAAATCTATTTTATTTGCCTCAGTTGCTTTCAAGATAACAATCATTTATATAATATGACATCAATCAATAATATATGAGTGTATATTAAACTGAAATTAATTTTACAACTAGTAAATGAATATTTTATAGATTCAAGAAAATCAATTATCAATAAAATGGCTTTTCAAAAAAAATGAATACCCAAAAGAAAGAAGCCTACAGAAATGGCTATATTATTGATGAAAATCTTCAATCTTGGATTAAGGAACGTTTTCGTGCAAACATCACAAATGACAACAAGCCGAGAAAGTAAGGACTTACTTATAGTTAGTTCTAAATATCTGTTTCATTCATTCTTGCAGGAAAACTGCAATACCATTTCGTTTCATTATTTCATATACATTTGTATAATCAAAGGTTAAAATAATAATAGTCGAGTATTTTAAGAAAGTTTATGCACGACTTTAACGAACTTCAAAGGACTTCAATTATTGCTATTTATAATTTACCAAAAATTATACAGTTTTAGCAATTAGTGGGAAGAATGTCCAAGGTTTTGTGCAGTGCAGAGAAAAACTTCCACTGTAATATAATGTGTAGTAATTTGCCGGGGTGCAAAATCTCCAAGCAATAACGGCTGCTGGCATAGCTGCTCAAAAGGTTTGCCGCACGAAATATGTTGCAAGAAAGCTACGCGGGAATGCCAACCACAAATCACGGGCCTCCAGCCCATTAAGATACTCAAAGCTTTACAGCTTCAATAATTATATCTAGCGATAAGACCGTATACTGTGCTCAACTGCTTTGATCACTCTTAGTTTATTATTTACTTATAAGTAACAACAATACAAGATTAATTTACAAGATACTTCAGCGAAATAGATTGTGGCAAAATAGCCACAAAAACTGATTTCTCTTCCGTTCTTATCACGATTTAAGTCAGTGCGAGAACAGGTATCACCATAGGATTACAAGAGTTTTGTTATATAATCATAGAATTTTAAAGTCTTCCCTTACATTTATTTCAATCCACAACCTCTCAACATATATTACTAAAACTTTATAGCGCCTCCGCCAATCTTTTAAACAATGTCATAAAAATATTATTATGACTAATTGGGGGGGGATCCCATTTAAAAAAAAATCACTTTTTTTTTATCTTTCATCATCCACTTTATGCTACTATCCCTAACCAAGGATGAGGAACTAATAGTCAATTTCTACATTACTGCTTTCTGTTACCAATCCGCATACAAGGTGTACACCGAAGGGAACAAGCACTCCAACAAGACTACAGAGTTTGATGCCTTACTGATCTGTCTATATGATCACAGTCTTATTTGTAGTGGGCTCTGAGTTGTGTGCTCGCTACGCTCCGCTAACTCTTCTACCCCACGGCCTAACGCAGTCGTAATCAATACGTCGCCGGCATAGGTACACAGCCTACTCTATACATGTTAGACATACTGGGCTAGAAAATGGAACAGAACTACAGTAAGTATGACTTTATCTACAAGAGTGGTTATATAACACTTTGCTGTTCCGCTCACAATATCAGAGATTGTAGATGTTTACTTTTCTCTAAGCCCCTACTCCTCTTGGTCCAGCTCCGGCCATTAACAAACAAATTTCCGTCATCATCTAGGTAATATTTATCGAGGAATATCTTCGAAAATCGTGTCATGAGTACAACCCCAATGCCCAATATAACTTAAGAAAACCTGCTGGTAGGAAGCACATTCCGAATCATGAGCGGATATTTCTCAACAATCTGTCAAAGAACTACGAACACCTGATACAAGGAGCTATAGCCCATGAATATGAAATATAAGAAGCTGGTGGAGTCAACCTAGAAATCGACTTGGAGGCAAGTGGCCTGGACTGAACCCGGATTCCCTGGGCCGACCTAGAGTCTTGCGTCGGGTGTGGCAGGCACCTGCAAGTTGTTATGTTTCTCTTCCTCCAACACACACTCAATACTACTAATCGTAATTAATAATATAGTCACGTGGCATCTAATCATTTTCTTGTAACAGTAATCAATCTCATAGACAAACAGCTTAATATTACAGCTAGTTATACAGTCAATTGGGTTTCAATTTACTTTTATTGTATAAAGTTTTTTTTTTTTTTAAGTACAAAAGAGTTACTAGAGGAATTCCTAATAAATTACAATAGCGCCAATGCAAATAATTTCTGTTTTCAATTAAAGGGTCTACGTGGAATGGAATATGAAATGGGCATAATTAATTTAACTTTCATAACAAGTTAGAGAAAAGAGATAATTTTGAGAGAAAAGGGAATATATGAACTGGTCAAAGATTATTTATTTATAGAATCCTAAGACTGAATTCTGACTCGACGTTCTGAATACTTTTTGCACTAACTTTTCGCTTCTAAGAACTGGATAATGCCTTTCATTAGTCAAATTATACAGTCTACTGGCATATTTTTGCTTCGATAGTGCCATGCAGAAGTCATCAGGAGACCAGTGAAATGTCCTTGTGACGGACGCACTTTCTTCCTTACATGAAAATCAGTGTTTCTTATTGTCGTCCCAACAAGCTCCCAAATAACTATCAATTGCAACTTTTTTTTCCTTTTAAGTCTATTAATTTAATCAGTTAAAATTAAAATAGAAACAAAAAAAAAAGGGGGGGGCAAAATTTCCATGACAAAACCACACTCAATTTCTCGACTAAAAAATCATCAATCAACACTTCCAATTTGAATATATGACATTCCTATAAACAATAAGAGCCTTTAAAATAAACAAATACCGAAATATCGAATGAGAAGAAGGTTAAAATTGAAATATTAATTAGGTGAATTTCTGCAATCGAATTTCATAAATTAAAGATAGCTGCTTTAATTTTAACGTAAGCCGTTATTTCACTTTATATTAATGATATTTACGTAACGTCCTTTAACTAAACAAAAAATCATGAGCATGTCCTTTCATTTTTTCAGAGTAAAACACCTAAAAAGTACAATAATTTCTTGAGTCCAAATTTTTTGTGAAAGTAAAAACCCTTTATGAAAATGTCCTTTGTGTTCGAGACCATAAAAAAAAGGAAGTTGAAAGTATGCGGCAATAAAGAAACGTATTTTATTAGTAAATTCCTAATAAGATTTATAGAAACTGCTCTTTTGTCATTTAAAAAAAAATAGTTAGTTCTAACTCAGAATTTACCAGAGCAGAAAAATAGAATCAATTTTATTTCTTAATGAGCAAAAGAGCAAGCTACCTGTTGATATGAAGAATTTCCTGAAGGGCAAGAGAATGGAGAGGTGAAAGCTGACCCTAACTAGAGGGGCTATGATAGAACCACACCTGCCGAGCCAGGTGGCAGGCTTCCTATCATGTCTACCTCATATCACCTATTGACTTAGTATTTATCACTATGTTTACAATTCACCAGATTTAACCTACGTGTATATATATATATATATATATATATATATATATGCACACACACACATTTGAATAAAGTTGAAGCTATCTTTGGACAAGTAATGCGGCAGGGTATCAAACTGACCATTAGAGTTTACTAAACGTCATGGGGCCGACCTTGGCACTTGATGGGCTGTCAAGCCAAAGATTTCCATTTTTCTTAAACGTACACACACTATTAATATAAATAAAACTTTCAATATTGGCTTTAACGTCACTCAACCCAATCAAGTAATTTGTCATTTTGTAAGTCATCATATTTAGAGTTTTACTGTCAACAATAGAGTAACTATACCATTATAAATTGGTGCGGTATGCTATCTCACACTTCCACAGAAATTTAAAGAGTATAATTACGCTTTATAAAATACTTCAGGATTATATTTTTTTTTAAATATTTCATAGTATTATTTGGCATTGACCAGGGGAAAAAAAGACCTGTCAAAGTAGAGGTATGTAGAATTTTACACATATTACAGGTGTAATGGGTATATATGAACTAAAACATATTTTCGTATATCTTCATTCATTCATATATCCCCGTTACAATATATAAACTTCTTCCTACCCATAAAATAAATAAAACTAAAAATGATAGCCGCCTAATAAAATTAAAATTCCAATTGAATGACAACCAAATATTTCATGAATAAATCATTGGTGAATGTAAAATTAAATTACAGAAAGCTAGTTATTTCCAGGTCTGAATATTCATTTCAACTGCTCATCTTGAACTGAACCTAATAATACCACAATCCGCCTCACTTTCTACGATCAGTGTTTGTGTATATAGAGGAAACCGATAATTACGGACACATTCTGCTTAGACCCATATATCTGAGATATAAATTGTCTTATATTATCATGAATAGAATAATATGCAATATACTTTAAAGAGGTAACAACTTTAACAACATTTCGGGAGGCGCATTAGAATTGCCTAGCAAGGTCAACTTATATGTGGGAATACTTATGCCCCAAAGAGGTGCTTATCATTGGTCAGGCTATGTTGACTACGGGGTATACAGGGATGGCTCTCGAACAAGTCTGCCCTTAAGTGCAATTCTCCTCATTCTCATTTATGCATTTACTGTTGGTAGGTCTCATGCAGAGAGAAATTGGAAATAATTTCATTCTGTAGGAAGTACTACTTCGCCAGTCGATACAATAACAATTCTGTAATCTAGAAGTAAAAAGTCTGATATCCAACATGGCAGATTAGTTCCCTATTAAAATGATATTTTTCATACTGTTATATAATCTTGAACATTTCCGAAAACTCGGTCTTCCAACCAACGGTAATTCTAATTACACCGCATTAATGAAAATGTTGAACTTTAAGTTTAGATGTAATCATATAAATTAGGCCCCCCTTAAAATTACAAATAATATTAGTGAAATTACATTGTAACTGACAAAATGGATCTGAGGGCTTAAAATATTGGGCATTAGCTAAACGAGACGTTTTATAATTGTATTAAGGTTTCCATTACGTAATTCTTCAAAACAATCGATGAAAAGGTGAATGTCAGCATGAAATTTTCTACTGAAATACAAGTTAACACATTCAGCATTCAACCAATAGGAATAATGTATTGTGTATTTTGCCTGGGGGGGGGGAGTGTACATATAGCTGCTGAAGAGCTATTGGAATAATTATTTTAAAGCTTAATAATTCTTTAACTTAATTCATAATAATCCTATTATTCTTAAGAGTTAATTTTAAGAAGGTAATTAAGAACCTCTACTAACATTATCATTATTTATCTTTCAAGCATTTCCTTTTTACGATGGATCATCACCGCATGTTATTAATGACAAGAAAAATGAGAATGTAAATAGCGCATCTTTTGGTGTGTTTAGAACTTCATCAATCTCTTTGATTTAGTATATGTTAAATTGCAAAACTAATGAACTTAAAAGAAAAAGGTAAATGAGAAGATATGTATAAAGTTCCTATACTTTTGTGTATAACTGGTATGACAGTTAATCATTCCTTAATTTTTTGAGTGAACGAGGCTATATAAAAACTTTTAACTATGTTTTATTGGTCAAAACTGATTAAATCAAATGCTCCAAATTCACTTCATTGTACATCTTGGTGGACAAGCCCATTTTGATAAACAATTTAAATGGAATATTTTATGAGAAAAATATAACCATAACATTTAGATATGAAAACCGTATTTTTCCGTCACTTTTACATAATAGCCATTTTGTACATCCACGGAGTAGAGACTTCACAAGAAATTAAAATGCAAATTTTGATGTAAAATATATTCAAAGTTTATAGCAAATAGTTACCAACCAACACAGTGACATGAAAACCGGTAGTGCTGAATCGTCGAGTAACCTCAGTTCTTATTTACTCGAAAAGGCAAAACCGAGCTCAAGAAATTTACTTCAATTAATGAGGTATTCATATTTCAATATGCTTTCATTCTTTGTCTAGTCATGAAGGGTTGTTCCAAGTTCTAAAGACTTGAAAGTCATATTTCTTAGCTGTCCTTTTTTTACAGAAATTTCAGAGATAAAATAAACTAATGATCGCAATCCATCAAACCAAAGGAAAATAACTAAACATATTTTATTTACTGATTTTTAAAACGGATATGAATATACATTAAAGAAATACATATTCAGGAAACATTACGCTGAAAAAACTATTTATATTGATTGCACAGAACATAAAAGCTATAAGTCTCTGTTATGAGTTAGGTTGCCTTATTATACTTGTCTTATGCATGTCTGCTTGTAACCTTTTAAAAATAAATGTAATAAAAGTATAAATTTGTAATACTTATTCATGAAAACCTCTAAAAGTAATATTAAATTAAATTAATGTTTTCGTTCGTTCAAAAATGTAAGGAAGTGGTCTGAAACTTGTTCAATCAAGCAATTAATATTTTCTGCAAATTATAATGTAAACATTTCTGTATCTAAGTGAACAACAGAGCGGCATTGGTATGAGCCACTCGGCAAAAATTTTACCTTAGAGGATATCGCAATAAACACCTATTGACACCAGTTATTCCACATTTGTGATGGCGACGATAAAGCATGGCCAGAAACGTCGCTGTAAACAACTTACACTGGTCTAGAAGTAGAAGTGATTGACAATAGATAGCTAAGGAGAGGAGCCATACCGACCGAGAGGAATATCGAGACGGAGAGCACGAGCCTTACTGAGCTCCATAGTACAGTTAGCCCGCCTCCCTCTTGGCCACCGACTGTAGCGCCATCTACATACCAGCTCGAATAGGGGGTGTACCGCTGGATTAGGGGTTCATCCCTCCAGGACAATGGCAACGCTCCTCCAGTAAGCAGGGGTCCCTATTTAGGCTTCGGTCCAGATGCCGAATAACATTAGATACAAATGAATCCCAAGAGTAAAAGACATGTCAAGGACGAAGAAGACTAAAATAACAAACTTCATAGTTAAACATTTCACAAAACAAAGACATTAATTAGAACTACAAAAGGGATTAATCTTTTGGCAACAATAGAATAATTTAAAGCGTTTTGTTGCTTTACACAACATAGGCTAACTTCTGCACCGACTCGCCACTCTAATTGAGCAAAAAAGCATTAAAAAGGGCTCTGGAAATACAACCAACGTTTTGAATTTTTTTTTGGGATGACAACCAAATATCTTTTACCGAATTCCAAGGTTCCAGCAATCCATTGTGAAAACTATGAAACCCATGCCTATATAAACAATTCTAAGATAAGTTATATACAAATATCCCTGTTACCTAGTAGCGCTGTTATCTAAGGCAGAGTGCCTTTTTAGCGATAGTTACTAAAGAATGGCGAATCAAAATCAATAACTTTTGTAGATCAGATATTTAGTAGTTCAGTTGTTTGGAGAGATCAGATGTGTTGTAGGTTGATAGATGTATGAGAACATGATGTTAATATAAAGTTTGTGGTTAAAAGTAGAAAGTGTATATTCTATTACAATTAATTTATTTGCAAAAATAACAATAACGTAGGACAGAAAGCTGGGACGAATGAAAATAACAAAGACAACCTAGTAAAAAATATTTCAAGAATGAAAAATTTAAGTTTTCAGACAATATTACTAAAACAAGCCCGAAATTGGATTTAACTGGAACTAATTAATCCACAAAAATTGTCTACTATGTCTATTCTTGAAATGACGGGTAACGCAGAACCATGGTTACAAGTAATATCTATGCTGCTGAAGGAGACTATTTTAAAATGAAGAAGAAATATTCAAATGCTTATTTGAAATAAATATAAACAAATCTTTAATTTTATATAACATTCTTCAAATTGAAAAAAAATTAGGAACTTATATAGGCAATATATATATATATATATATATATATATATATATATATATATATATATATATATATTCCATTTTTCATAACATACGTATATTACATAACTATTTGCTAATTATGAATAACGTAAACTTAAAAATGGGAGTAAATATTTTCGAAATATCAGGAAGTCAGTACATCTAAATTAAATCACTGTATTGATGTACCTCACAGAGCACTGCACCTTTTTTCTTGCGTTCTATGATTTATAGTCCCTAATTATTATTAATTCACAGACCGCTAGAAAAAAATATTCAATGAACAAAAGGAGTATCAATTATAAATTTCATTGTAAATCACTTGGCCCCTTAGCAATCTGGCAAAAAATAAAAAAAAAAAGGAATAATATTTCAAGTGGATTTTAGTCCTGCTGAATGCAAATTGGCCATGGCTTTATGTGGCCGGCGCCATCGATTGAGGCCTCGGAAGGAGTAGCTATGCCACTTGGATCAATAATGCAACATGATAACACGCCAATACCTCCTAGCAACCTCATCTTATAAGATATTATCCAGGCATATTGTCATTCAAAATAAATATGATTTATTTATTTATGAAAAACTTAGAGAAAGTCATTCAATCCCCCCCCCTCCCCAAAGATATTTATTATTAATCTTTGAATTTTTGACCAGAGAAAATATTAAATTTTCATTGAATACTGCAATCTAAACGTTTATTGGTATTTAAAGATATTATATGCAAAATAGCTATCCTAGGTCCATAACATAAAATCTTCAGATATATGAAATGTTATTGATCTTAAAGGAAGTATTCCATATAAATGTAATCAGAAAACCAATGTTATTTAATATTGTAAAAGAAAAAAAAACTAGATATATTTCTAACAGATAGGTAAATAAAGCATTTGGTTAAACCAAAAACAAACCGCCAGTAGACATAGCTAAAACGTCGCAAACCAACAAAACCAGTTTCTAAACATCCTCTCTCTTTTTTGGAATACATTATTCTCCATAAAGACGTCTTTCACAGGTATAGCGCAAACGCCTACCGTAAAAAAGAAAATTGTTAAGAACAGAGTACAAGAATATAAGCATTTCTACGAAATAATCATAATGCATTATTTTCAGAGAAAACACCGCAGAGCTTGTATACACAAAACAAAAATTAATTTCTAATTCACTTAGTACCCGCCATAAATAAAGATCTTAAGCTCTTTGCACGCTTCATTATAAGACTTTATGTAATACTCGTGGTTTCATTTATTAAATTTAAATAAGCTAATGTTTATTCATTATCCCTAAGTGTACAGTAGTAATACGTGGGCCCACCCCGGAGGTCGAAATGCACCTTCTAGAATATTAATTGCCGCTTCAAAATGAGATAGGAGGATTATTTATTTATTTGTTGGATTATGCTGCCACGAAGCTTGAGTTTCATTCGCTATCCTTTATCTGATTTAAATAAGGTTTCTTTCTTTAAGAACGTTATGACATTTTCGATTATTTTATATTTGTTCATTAAAACG
Source organism: Riptortus pedestris (assembly GCA_019009955.1). NCBI lineage: Eukaryota > Metazoa > Arthropoda > Insecta > Hemiptera > Alydidae > Riptortus > Riptortus pedestris. The sequence goes on along the minus strand of CM032228.1, from coordinate 125,208,507 downwards.
TCTTTTAAGTAGTGGAACTAATATTTTATTTCTGTATTTTCGCCACTGGTTATCTATGACTTCTTAAATATACATTAATACAAATAATGCACTGTTACCAAATTTATAAAACTTTAATTCACTGTACAATATTCGATAAATGCAAGTTTATGAGATAATTAACTTCGAATTCTTATATAATTATAAGAAATTTGATTTAATAGTACTTGAATGCATAAGGAAAATATATTTGTTTCCAGAATTTAAATGAAATTGGCCATTACCGCTCTTTTTATTAATTTTATTATTATCTTAAGTGGTAGAGCTTTTATTAATTTTGTATAGATGGTAAAATCAAATTTAATTATCAAAAGAAAGTACCAACTAAAGTATATTTTTAAATACATATTTTGCAGTTACAAAAAAAAAATCATTATGGTGGCGACGTTATTTCCTTTTAATGCCGCCACCATAATTGATTTTTTTTTTTTTTGTAACTGCAAAATATGTTTCAATATGTTCAGGAACTTTTGTAATTAGCATCCATCTATTTTCACACATGTTTTGAATCTGTTTTAATCATCCTTAAAAAATTTGAAATTTTCTACCTTCACTGCCTCAACTTTGAAGTAAACTTGATTTTTAGGTCCGTTTCCCTGACATAATCATACTTTTTCATTCATTACAATGTTTGACAGTACCACACTTTTCCTGAAATACTAATTTCTATAAAGATACAATAATCTGAACTCAGCAAGGAAAAAATTGTGAAATAGTGCAGAGGGCCCATCTTTCTGGTACTGGTAACATTAATATATGGTTTGGATCTAATTACATATTCTCGAAATGCTTTCCCATTTCCAATATACTCAATTTGATCTTGTGACTACTGAATTATAAAACCTTCATCAATGTATATAGAATAATAAATTTACACATTTTTTTTACAAAACAGTTTCCAATAATATATTATCAACATCTCCAATCGAGTCAGATCTCTGCTTGGAAAGGAAACTTTAGTTTCAGAGTAGAGAGAAATGTCTGGAGGCTTGTACGGGTCTAACTCTCTCGTGACTATTTGCCGTGCTTAATTCTCTAAGAGAACATCGATAAACTTCAACGGCCAAATCTAGATCTCGTATCTCGTCGGGGTTGTTTAACCAAACAGCATGTTTTAAGTACAATTAACACGGAAAACACTAATTGGGTTCCAATAATAGGATACATCAGCACGAGTACTAAAAACTTTAAACTTTTTTATCAATAAGATATCCTTACACTTAACTGATGGTTATGAGAATGATGACGAAAGGTGATATATTACTATTATACGAGTATTTGGCTGATTTTTTTGAAATAAAGGAGTTCAACTCTTTTATACTTTTAGCATATTTCAAAAGAAATCAGGCTATGTAGACTGTACCTACTCATCACGCATTTTTCGAAAATTTCATCAAATGGGCGTAGTCTCTATCAAGGAGATGCCAAAAATGAAGTCCCTTCCAGTAATATATGTTTATTTTGTGTTAACACTGCACTGCCACAATTTCTCCACATTTGGCATTTGTAAATTAAAAAAATATATTATAGAACGTCCCCAAAATAAAATAAAAAATATATACAACAAATTACTTATTAATAATGTAAGAAAGGGGCTCAGGTTAGCCATGTGAGTTAAAGCGTTGACTTTAATCTCCCATGGTAAACGTAAAGTCACAAGTTCGATTCCCGTCTGGGCAAACAGGAATTTATTTAGTGACGAACTCACTAAATAAAATCCCTAGTCCCTAGTGAGTTCATCAATAAATAAATTCCCTAGTCCCCACCTTGGCTAGAAAAGGGTGGTAACCCGTAGATTACCAGTATAAATTAGCCATTGTAGAAAAAAGTAGACGTTCATAAATTAATAAATAAAATAATGTAAGAAAAACGTCATCAATCATAGTGTTAAATCGTATTACACAATATAATATTTCGCCTAAGTCCTGCATTCCAGCATGATATATAGCTGGGATGAGATATGCAGAGATACCTGAGAAGACGTGAGAAGAACATTTGAGTCGGCTAGAAGAGAGCCGCGAAGAGGAAAAGGCCGATGGAGAAATTAATCTAGGTAAACTTTCTCTTCTAACGTGTTCGGAGATTAATTATGACAGGAATCATTTGATAAACATCTATCTAGCGTCACGATTAAAGAAGATCTACTGAAAGGCAAGCTCCGAGGATAGGTTATACAGAGGAATCAACTGGTCATCGCGTAACTTGCTGTAATAGCTTCGATACAACTTGTGCGGACTTCAAGATTTAGAAAGGAGATTCATGCAGAGAAAGTTAGCCCAAGCTTAAGTTTATCATAACCAGTCCTGCAATGAAATGAGCTTGGAAAAAAGGGCATTATACAATATCTGAAAAATAAACTCTTTACATACGAACGTCTTATTAATAAAGTACAGCACAAGACAGTTGGCTCAATATTTATAAAACATCATTTTCTTCTTGTTGAATTCATGTTTTCGGAATATTATTTTTCGGGGGAAAAAAATAGTTTTTGTACATACTAACAAAATCAAAAAGTAGGAAGTGATAGTTTTTAAGCACTATAGAAAATCGAAATTATCCAATGAGTGAATGAAATCAGATCATAGTGGCAGGTGTGTGTTAATGACTTGGGCGTTACGTACAAGTCGACGGATGACTAGAATACCATAAGCCAACAGCTCCGTGTCCGATTCAGATGAGTTATCAGAATAAATAATTACAGAGGGCCATAGTTGACCCTCATATATGCCCTCTTAAGAAGGAAAGCCTATATCATTTCATATTTGCTTTAATATTATGAGTGTTGTTTTATTTACAGGTATTTTCGATCGGGATCAGGAGACCTGATTTCCTTGGGTACGAACAAGAGAATGAAAAGCGTCATACAGTAGTTCCCGTTGTCTTCTGCATTAGGCTATCCAGCAATAATGGCTTTAGGAAGTATAGTCGATTCCACTGGAGAACAGAACTGTAAGAAAGAAGTCAGTAGCCTTCAAAATCTAACTAACATTAGCCATTAGACAATGTAAATAACAATACTCGCATATTATATATATATATATATATATATATATATATATTGTAGTTTTCATTGCCTTATACACTTATATAATATTCTCCCTGGACAATGCATTAAAGCAATACGTTTAATAGAGGAAAACTAAAATTAATTCCCTTAACTCGGCTTCACCTTATGATTTTTTTAGAAGTATTTTTTAGGTTCTTTTCTTTCTGAGATAAAGCCTAATTAAGGAGGATCGTTTTCCGGTTGTACTACATAAAGCCAAGGAGAATCTTTAGCAAATATGGAAATAATTATAGAGTCAGTATGATACTTCGTCGACGGAGTCCAAATAAGAAAACATGATAAACAACGCATTCCATGATCATGAACATTTTTCATGCAGTTATTATATCTTCTTATTTTTGGTTATTTATTATATTTGGAATTCAGAACATGTCAAATGACCTTAAATTATTTAAATTTACTCAGTGAAATTAGTTCCTGTATACTCGTTTAGGCACACTCTTTTCATTATAAAAGAAGAAGAGACTACCCAGAAGACTTAAAGAAATATCACATAGACACACACTCACACACACCCATATGTATTTATATATACACACACACACACACACACACACACACACACACAATATTAGAGTGAAAAGTCCTTTCCTTTCGCTTAAAAAATATGAGATTCAGGTACATTAGATCCCGGATCAATTCAATACTTGAGTAACACTTATATTAGGGTATACATTCAAATGAAAGCAATTATGGGGAATAGCAATGGAGTGTATTTATTTAAATGAGAATGACAATAAAGGAAAGAGCAAGGCATCAAGATTTCCCTCCGGCTGTAGAATCGGTGCGACTCGCCAGCTATCTCACAGTCACCTCCCGCAGTTCTATCTACATCTTGAGAAAATGTGCTCATTAGTGGAAACAATCAACTCATTGCAAAACTAACAGATAAATCACCGACTTTCCTTCTCGCAGCTACTTTCCCTCATTTATATTTTATGGAGACTACTCTGCATTATCCGACGATATCCACTTAGCCGCAACGTTTATAATTTAATTCGTAAACAGCCTTGAATAAAATTGGTCTAACGCGTCATCATTTTAACTTTCTTCATTTATTCAGCAAGATTAGCCATGCTTATTGATATTTATAGTCAAATTACCTAGAACGTTTTACTTGCACCACGACGAGAAAATAAATCTGAACTTAGAATAATAAAATCGAAACCTGAATCCTGCTAACGAAAAAGTAGCTAGAAACGACGTTTTCAAATTTTTATCAACCATTCTCTTACAAGGAGTTAGTAATAATAATTGTACAAGTGGCTAATAAAATGATCAAATAATGTAGTAGTGTCCTTTTTTTTTTTTGTTACTTTCAAATAAAAAACCAACTTCACACAAAATATTTTTATAAGGGTATGCAGTGGTCAAAGCACTCACGACGAAATATTTCTTATAATTTCCTTCAATCCTTTTTAGAAGAGAAACGACTAAGTTTCAGTAAGCACATAATTTATTTTTTATTAATAATGTGAGTAAATTTTCACCATTTGAATCAACCATCTATTTGAGCGTGCCTCAGTTTTGATATATATACATACATTTGTCCTCAACAACAGTATGAATATTAGTTACATAATTAACTCGATATCTAAACGTGTAGAGCGAAAATAAAATTTACTTCATTCATTCATAAAATCAGACCTAGAGGCGTTTAATGAAGGAGTTAAATTTCGACTCTTGAATTCCACTTTTAATTCATCAACAGTTTAAACCTGATTAGTGGAGTAGATTTCTATAGCAATACCAAATGTTTGTCTCCAGCTCTCTATTTCACATGCAGTCACGCACCTGCCCTGTCCAGCAAGAGATTAGAAGGACTAATAATTCACTGACACAGACTTATAATCACAGCCATAATATACGAGTGTGCTAAATAATATCAATCTTATTGCTAATATGTGCTCAATCTTAAATATTAACGAACATATTTTCATTCAAGCACTAAATAAAAACTAACTCCTACTCATGTAATTTTCTCTTTAAACTAGTAATCCCTTAAATCATTTATTTACTGCTATGATTTCAATTTTTTTTTTTTTGCAGAATTATTAGTTAGGAAAAAATAGAAAATTGATCGTGAAATGAACTCATTTTCGCGCCATCGCTTACAGAGAAATTTTCTTACATTAAACACCTGCATTTTTATTTTTAGAACATAAAAGTACAGTTAATCATATTGGATAATCATTTAGTATAAATGACTGATTATAAAATTTATTCTTGCAAGTTTTATTTAACACATTAAAGGGCTCATAATACATATTTCTTTATGAACTCAATATTCCGTTTTGAATGAAAGAAACAAAACAAAATAATATGAACCGAAAATACCAGTTAATTTAAGATTGAGGCTAATATACAGCGGACAGAAAGGTTATTAGGGCACTAACCTAATCTAAAATGTCATCACTAAGAGTGGATATGGAATGTCTCAAACATATTGGAACTTGAAAGGTTTATGTCCTAAAATATTTTGTATTATTACTGGAAAGCCAAACACCTAAATTACTTACAATAAATGAAGAAAACTGACAATGTAGAAACCGTATTAATAAAAATGTACTATAACTTTTTTTTTTTTTTTAATTTTGACAATAACTGGGCTGTCACTTGTTGAAATTCATGATCATTATATTAGCTAGTGCAAATATAAATTTACGTCAAATTCGGTTCTTTTGTAAACCAAGTTTTATTTGTGACATTCATGAACTCTTAAAATAATATAATATTACTAGCTCAAATGTGACCTAAGTTACAGTAAAAGTGTCGTACTAGTATTGGCTTTGTCAAAGAGATCTACTAATAAAGACTGTATTAAGTTAAGAAAGACATATTTTAACAAATATATTAGCCTTCATTTCAATAATCATGAAAACACGTTTTTCTCTTATCCCAATAAACAAAATGCTACTTAGATCACTTCTCATCATAACAAGCCATATAATAATGTCCTATAAATAGTTAACTGACAATCAGTCAAAAACAGCACTCTGAAATAAAAACTATACAATTTTGAAACAATTGAATATGTTTGCTTTCTCCTCTCCAATAGGACGCACAAAAAAATATATATAATCTATCAAGGAATCATAACTCTTCAAACTTTCTGTAATATGCAAGCACGCAGAACCAATTTGTGTACAAAATGATATAGCAATATAAAAGACCTCAATTAATAATGAATTCATTAGAAAGACTATAATTTGATACTTGAAGTCTCATACAAAGATCTGTTTCTCAGGTAGAGATGTGAGAACATCCCCATGACCTTCTGACAAGAGATCTGTAGTGAATAAATTCTAATTAAATGATGACGAAATTCTTTTTGTATATCCGTATCTTTCCGTCTCATCGGGGAAATGTAGAAGTGACGCAACAAGATAAGAGAAAAGTTTTTCCCACAGGCCAAGTCTTACAGATTTGAACTAAATAAGCATCACATTGCTTCCAGTATAATCAGATTTTGAAAATTTGTATTCTTCTGTCATACTCGTCGGTAGATACTGTTATTGCTGGCTGATTTTCGAGAACACGTGCCAACGTAATGACCGTAACAAACCGGCAGATGGCGATAAGCCAAAAATTTTAAAACCTAAGTGCAGAAAATGTAGGCTAACTTAAGGAAATATTAGAGTTCATAGCACTGTCTGAAGATGAACTATTGAGAAAAAAATTCTGTTAATCAGAGACTTCGTAAACTAAGGAGATTTGTTGAAGAAATGTTGGAATGGCACAATATAGATCCCCTGATTCTTATTCTCTTTATTTTCACTTTCGAAGAACCACGTGAAAATAAAACTTGAAATTATAAGTAAGCATTAGATTGTTAGTAGTATTATAGCATAAAGTGAAAATCGAATTAAGAAGAGTGTGGGTTGTCTGAAGACCTGTGTAAGACGCAATAATAACAATAACTCCATTAATATCCAACTTAAGAGCAGCATAATAGTCAAATAAATTATACTTATAATTGTTGTTGGATATGCAAAGGTAATCATAAATTTAGTAAAAAAAATCCGACACGCAGGGCTGTGTAAACAGATTTCCCTCGTAAAGATGAATAATAGATAAACCTACATACTGCTAACACAACACCACCGTGAATATTAAGTGAATAAATACAAGCGGTAATGAGAAATATTTCCCCTACTGGCGGGATGGGTCTCAAATGTAAACAAACAGGTCTGCCAACATCTCATCGGAAAGAAAACCAATTACTGAAATATATGAGAATATAAAATATTAATTTTATTGAAAACTATTTACCATCGACTGTAATTTATAATGAATCAGAATAGTTTTTATCTCATCAATCAAACTTTAGTACCAAATTACTTTAAGAAGGGGGGGGGGGCCCAAGAACATATTCGCATGCATCTCGTATAATAAAGGTCTCTGGAAAACCATATTCGGTATTTAACTTTGAATAATGTGTTTTATTATATAACAGAATATTTTTTATGGAACACGAGTAGAGTGGGGGTTTATTGAAGGCTGAAAACTGAAAAACGCAAATATCTCGGTGGTTAATATTCAAGATAGAGAATAAATAAATATAATAATATTTATAGTAAATTAAATTTGCAATAAGATTGATTCTATACAATATTTCGATCCGACGTATAGTAATGGAGAAAATTAGAATTTTCGAAAATCCTCCAGTCTTAACTCCCCCTCCCACTGGTTCGATTTCAGCCATTATCGAACTTGATCTGTCATTTTACATAAAACGTTTAAATATCGAGTTTGGTAGCGATTGAACAAATATAACAGACAAATTTAAAAATAGTTAGATCTATTTATATATATATATATATATATATATATATATATATATATATATACACAGTTTTTAACGGACATTTTCGTCATCGATGGATATTTGAAGAAATTTTTCGAAAATCGGGTCATGAGTACGACATCAATAGCTGATTCCCCTTAAGGGAACTCTGCTAAAACGTAGGTAGCCCGTAAATACCGTTTTTTTTTTAGCTACATGAATTGGCAAGGACTTTAATAAACGCATTCAACTTAGAAAATGTCTACATAATGACACATACTAATTTTCAATCTAAGGCTTAGCCTAGGTTCTCTTCTAGAGTTAGCTCCGTTAGCTCTAGGAGTGTAGGTGGTAAGGAGTCTTGGTTAGCAGGAAACAACTCTCTGACTGGAAGGATTCAACCTTTTTCTCCGGTCCTGGCGTCATCGATTCACTAGCCAGCGAGGAACAAACATGTATGTATATTCATGAAATTAACAAGCATAAGATCAGCTAGGAATCAATAATTGACACGAGAAAGCTTTAAAACTCTTTATTTAAACAAATAATTATTTATACAAAATGATACAATAAAACTAACAGCCGAATACTCACTTTCCCTTTATTAACGAGAGTTGTAAGTTGAGTTGCTTGCAACGTAAAAACCTGATCGCCAATCCTTAGTTGGCGGCTTTCCAACATTTCCAAGGTCTACAATACAAATAGAGGGATTGAGGAGGAAGGGAGTAAACCAAATCAAACATGTTGTTTCTGTAGTATAATTAATGCACTGACAAATATTTTAATTTGTTAATGCCTACACAGTGAAAGCCAGTCATAAGAGAACTCACAAAACGTAACTAATGAACCAACACACCAAGAAGGAAACAAATTCTTATCTTGACAAAAGGAAACACTTCCATCACATTTTAACATTCTGTTTATTTTTTTTCTTTAAATTTTCATAAAAAATGTAAACGTAGATTCCTTTCCGGATAGGAGGCCTAGGTCCCTCCCCCCACCGCTGGGGCTCAAGGTTAGAAGTTCAAACGATGATTTCCACTTGTCGTGGAAATCTAATTTATCTTAATATCCCTTTTCATGAAGTCACTTCAAGAAATTCCACTATGGAGAAGTAGACATAAATATGCGGAGAGGTAAGTTGATAAGGAAACAGGTGTGATGATAAGAGAGAGACGCGGTGATATGTGGAATGGTGGCTCTACATAGGCATAATTAGCAGGGTCGAGGACACCAACTCCTAAACCAGCCCTTCACGGTCACAAATAACGATGGAATGCTCAGCAAATCAAGGTAGTCGCTACGCCTGACTTTCTCAATTTATCAAACACAGGAAATGTAACTGTATTCCATAGATGGGACAGACGACCAAAGAATGATATATAAGTTTGGCAAGAGTAAAAAGAAACCAATGATTGAGCAAAATCACCTGCTGTTGTCAGCCATTTAAAATCGTAGGGAATGTGCTAGAAATATAGAACTGATAGACTGTATTGCAATGCAAATAAAATAAATGCGTGCACAACAAAATCCTCGCAATTAAAACCAGTATGACTTGAAAGTCATCAACTTTCAAGTAACTTAATTCATTAGCATGAGTAATTTTTCCAAATCGAAAGCGACTTATTCCAGTTACCAGGTGCTTCAATACCCTAACTCGGAGGTGACTTTAGCTCACAATCTCTTTCAGTATTTCACCTAGGTTATCCTTAGTAAGAACCGTGTGTAACAAGTCATGAAGTGTTGGCTGAACAAGACATTTTGAGCTATATAATTGATTTTAGTTAAATTTGAATGAGCAGGAGTGGAGTTAAGACGGCCAAAATGGAATAAACTTCGTTCAGATTCGAGTTATAGTAAAATGAAAGGAGCACCAATTGTAGGATGCTTTAGCCACAACTCTGATTATAATAAAAAAAAAAAGAATAAATCGATCTGATTTCATAATAACAGAGATATTTACTTTGAATGTTTACCCCCTTAAAGCTCACAACTTCAGGTTTGATTTTGATTAGTAAGGTTTCATATTATCTGTTTAAATAACGAGTTCACTAATGATCAAACAAACATTGGAGCGTTAACAGACAAATAATAACTTCTGGTTATTTATTCGTGTGCAAGTGCCTATGTTTGTGTGAGTGTGTGTGCGTGGGTTGTTTGTTTACAGGCCTGTGAGTATAAGGACCAGAAGAATGAAAAAAACAAAAAAAATGGTAAAATATAGACAAGGACACAACAGTGTTACGTTAGCACCCAGATGACATTAGTAAGAGTAATGACAAGTTGTATGGTCTAATTGCAGGCCTATGTAGCATTCTCCTAGTCATCTTTAATTACTAACTCCAGGGGAGTGTCGTGCAAGTCATATGATTATCCCTCTCTAAGATGCATTACCGATGAGTATAGTAACATCTTCAGCCATATATAGTGATTTGTAAATGTCAGTATAACAAACAGAGAGGTTCTTTATTACTGCAGTTCTTAATTGTCAAGGGAAGCTGTTTTGATACCGGATACAATGTTTAATAATGCTGCATTTTTTCTTTCCATAAAATATTTTTTCTCTATTAAGTAGTAGGGCTATAGTATGTTAGACTTGGAAATCATATCTCTTACAAAAACAAAAACTGGGACGTTCTCATTGTAGAATTTTGTGATTTATTCACTTCATTGACCTCAAGATTAAAGAGAATAATTCCAAAGTTAAAAAATTTGGTTCTTCCCTCGATGGTAATATCTTCTCAAATTATTGATAGAAAATAATGTCACTGGTACGCCCTAGAACCCAACAAATAGTGAAAAGGCTACGACATTAGGTAAATTCCATTGAAACCATTGGTGCGTAAACTATATTTGATCTAAATTAAGTAGAATTGAATTAATGCAAATTATAGTAGTTAATTATACAAATTATAGTAAATTATACTTGCCAAGAATTTTATCATTTGTTAATAATAAAACGTTCTTTAACCTTTCTTTTCTTCAATTTTAACCTTTAAATGGACTTCGTTTAATTAATTGTAAAGCCAAATATACTTCTTGGGATGTGAAAAAAGCAATTGAATATTTAATTTCTGAGTGGATTCCACAGAAACACAATGCCATTTCAATAGAATGGGTTTCTTTAATAAGAATGGAGTAATAAAGTATTCAATAGCATTAGCTTAGGGGCGCCTTCTAGTGGTGAACGGCTAAAACAACAGGCATATTTGAGTGAGGGAATAGCCGCTAGAGTGCACCACAGTCGACCCCAAACCTTATCTACTCAGTTTAATGCCGAATCAATCTTACATGGTTGTGATTATTAGGAGAATAAACAAGAAAAAAAGCTGAATACTGTAAAAAATACAATAATTTTCTAAAAAAAAAATAAAAGACAAATTCTTAAAAAAATCAGTTTCCACTAAATAAAAAATCGGGCGTAGACGCAACACTACCCTTGTACTTGGTCAATTGAATTAAATAATCAGTCTGTTTAGCGGCACTTCATTAAAATTTAATTAATTTGAAACTCATGTACGATCTCCATTCCAAAGTATCTGGCTAAAAACGAGAACATAATTCATAAATTTATGAACTTCAATATTCTAAGGCTAGTCATTATGAGTTATGCAAGATAAGAACAAATGTAAAGACATCTCATAGTAAAAATGAATCCGGAGAGGATTAAAACAAATAATTCAGTTGAAATCTGAAAATCGAAATTTTCCCACCATGAAAATCTTACACGGAGGAAAAAAAATGAAAATGAAGCTCATTAAGGTCCACAGTTTGCCGTTAATCTCAGGGTAAATGCTTTAGAGGTAAGACGGATTCCTTATATGTTTTATTTATATAAGTGCTTGCTTAGCCAATATTTCGCTTATCTGAGCTCAGCAGGGCCTATTATTTTGTATTACATATTATTATATATAGCCCCATTTAGGCTCACTTTTATAACTATAGCCCACAAAACCTAAGATAATTCTTGTTTTCCAATCGGAGTTCAGTCACAAGTTTTTCATTATGGTCTTGTATTTGGTTCCAAAATTAAGATTAATTAATCTCAATTAAAATTATTGCCATTAAGATACACTTCCATATATATATATATATATATATATATATATATATATATATAATTAAGGAGATTACCAATTTAACTTTGCACAATTCAAAGAGAAAAATCCAATAAAATAATTATTTCAGGTCTGTAAGGTCAAGTATAATTAATTCTGTCTTTGACTTTTTACGGTTATCAAAGAGATTTGTTCATTATTTTCTTCTAAATATTAGGTACAAACAAGATTTAAAAAGATATACCTTGTTAGGCTTTTAGAGATTAGTTGAATCAATTCCAAAAGAGTCAATACCCTCTCAAGGCTAAGGGTAAATATTTATTTAACGGGACTTGGATTACATGGTAAATAATACAACAACCAGTTAGTTTTTATATTGTAACACTAAATTAGTTCACGAAACTTATGTATGTATGTATATCTATATATATATATATATATATATATATATATATATATATATATATATACATATATATATATATATATATATATATATATATATATATATATATATATATATATCACATAATAGAAATAATTTAACTAGAAATGAATCACAAAATGATAATAGGGACAAAATTAAATTCCATACAACAACAATATTTTATAAATGGTTTTCTTTTAATATTATCACAATGGAATATGATAACTGCAATTCCGTCTAGAGTTAGGAAAAACTAAATTAAAGATAAATAAGGTCTAGGGTTTAAATAATTGGTTCTGTAATAGGTAAATTAAAGAAAATGGAGACTCTTGATTTTTTTCCTTAGATGGGGAGAGTGGATAAAAAGATGAATCCTAAAGGAGGATTCCGGTTCATAACTTAAAAAGTATCTCTCTTCGTTCATTCGGGCATTTCTGTTTTAATGGAACTAGGAAAATTATAATGTCTCTAGACCCGTAGTAATTTCGAGTACACTACCTCAATTGAATTGTTATTCATTATATTTTTTATCCCCTTTCAGTCAATATCTGAGGTACTGTTTAGTGATGACAGTCATAGATGTTTTCCTTCTAAATACTTTAGCCAGATTTTATTCGATTGGCATAAACCAAGTACTATTCTATAAGACTATGAAAATACCTCAAAACATTTCAGTTTAGCACCAGGCAGTACATTTCGGAGGCATTCCATGAGAAATCACAAGACACTTAACAATTGGCTTCAAAAAGTAAGATCTTAGTGGAATATGACACATATATAGTCACCATATGGATTAAGAAAAGTTCCTCAATTCAATTATATCAATAGATATTGAAAATAAGACAATTTAAATATTATATCATGCTCAAAAACGGCTAGCAGATTTCAAAACATTTCCAATGGAAAGTGCATGGAAAGCGTTTAAATATGTAACTAGATGCAAGTACACTCTTTCCTAAGATAGGTGCAAACCTAAGGTAGGTTTTGCTGAACTGACTCCGGGTTGAGTTGAGTGAATTTTAAATTTGAAAAAAAAAAATCGTCTCCACGTTTCTTTTAAAGAAAATGTATACTTTTTTTTAATTTTAATTAATGGCCGATTTATGCTACTATAGCTAATTGGGACGGATTGCCTGTAGATTATGCTATTCTAACTAGGCCGGTGCTAAGGACTATTTTTAGGGATTTTAAATTGAATTACTATTGCCTGCGGGAATCGGAGCTACTACTTGAGGTTTACCAAATGTATTAGAACTGGTAACTCATGTGGCTAACTTAAACTCTTTTTAAAGTATGTAGTAGGGTTATGCTCCGTATATAAATCCCTATCAGTATATGACATACTATTTAAATAATATAGTAGCGAATACTAATTTTAAATGTTTCGGGCTGTATGGGGTAAAGGTACAATTTTATTTTTTTCATTCGTGATAGTGAAAAGTCTTACATAACAACATTTATAGAACATTACATGTACAATGAGATTGATTCTATACATTAATTCGATCCGACACACAATAAGGGAGATATTAAGTATTTTTGAACTTCCTACCCCTTTAAACTCCCTCTACCACTGGTCGTATTTCAGCCATTAACGAACTCGATCTTTAGTTTTACATGGAACGTTTAACTATCGCGTTTGGTAACGATCAAACAAAAATTGCGACCGTTAGAGCGTTAACAGACAAATATATATATAGTTTTGAACGGACCTCTTTTTAGTCACCTCCTGGGTAAAATGAATTGACATTTGAGGAATTTTTTTAAAACCGCATCATGAGTAAGACCTCAGTAGCAGATTTCCCTTAAAAGACATCTGCTAAAATGTGACGTGAAGTACCCTACACCAAAGTACAGATTTATAATCAAATTTCGTTAATTCATTTGATCTAGATGCTAGTGATTTCCCACAAAAATGGCGACTAAATAGCAGCAACGTCTCTCCGGTAATTCTTTTTTTTTTTTTATATATTGTTATCAAGATTATTTTATGAATTTTGAGTATTAGAGAGAACTCAATACCGAGAACAGCAGAAAGATTGTCCTTAGAAAGTTTGATTTTGGAACTGCAGTTTCTTATAACTATCTTTAAAGTAAACTCTGAGCGTCCATTTATCATTGAACCTGTCAAAGACTGGTGGTACAGCGCTAATGACATAATAAAAAAGGAGGCAAACCATGAGAAAGTAAGCCGGCTATAGCAGTAGCTGCCTAAGGGGGCGTACAACAAGTAGAGCGTTACCAGGGGCAAATGACGCAAGTCGCTGAAATAGGAGTTAATCATTGACTGGAATTATTCCTAGGGAACAGCAATTAGCAAGATTAATCATTAGTAAACAATGGATACTCCTGCCCAGCACCATATTCCCTCTATGTCGACATTTAATTTGCTCTGATGGTTCCCCATCCACTTCCTACACTATGCCTAAAGCATAATTCTTCCTCACCACAATGGCAATATGTCAAGTATTGGCAGCTCGAGTCGTAAATAATTTCAAAGAAAATTTAAAACCTAGGACAAATCAATTATACACAACATTTGAAACAACAGGTGTGACTCGTTTTGTATGAGCGAAGTTTTAAATTATCTTCCGTTTTTTTACAGGAGTCGAATTTTAATATTAACTCTGTATTATTATATGCGCCAAACAAATACAAGTATATGTTGATATACAATTTGCCAACTGAGTTTAAATACAATGAATAAGCTGGGCTCGTGTCTGATGATCAAGTTCTTAGCCCGCCCGTCGTACACCGAAATTTTTGAAATTTATTTCTCTATTTAGATTATACGGGGATGTGGCAACTCCCTCATTGCACCTGGAAGCCATGCCCCCCCGTAAATCGCCGTGAAGGCGAGATGCCGTTCATTTCTCGTAAGCCACATATACAAATGTCTCAATAGGCTATTCTAATGAGCCAAATGGTATTTTCATTTTGGATTATAATTAACAATTAATGAACTAAATCTGTATTAAACACGTACTACAATTTTATATGTCACTTTAAAGTCCGGTTTTGTAACGGAAAGTTGGTCAAGTTTTATTTTGGTTTGAATTTTGAATTATTATTATGCCTAAGCATTGTGCGTTGAATTGTTATTCCACGATGATTAGGTAAGTCCAATATTTCGAAGACAGCTTGTCTTCTATTGTGCAAATTATTAATAAAAAAAACATGAAACTTGTTCGTTATTAACCAGAAGAAGTACTGGAGTTGATAGCATCAAGTATGCAAATACAGAGGAAGATGTCAAAAACCATTAGAATATATTATGAAAACAAAACCCGTGTAAGTAATAAATATAATTATATTTGTAAATAAAAAAAAATGTATGATGTTAATTTTGCGTACTCACCTCTAAGTGGTTGAGGTTTGTGCTGAGGACCTGGAACTCCTCTTCTAGGGGTGGTTTTCCTAACCAAAGGCGTTTTCTCCGCCGCCGTGACATTTTTCCCTGTAAACAATAATACCAAATGAAAAACATGTATAAATATGCATGATGATATATGGACTTGACACTAACAAAGAGAACGCACTTGCTACCTACAATTCGCTACAATACGATTCCGATTTTTCAGTCTATATAAAAAAAAATAATAATAATAAATTCACGTTTTCAGAGATTAATCATAAGGATTCGCGGAGCTAAGGTTAATTAATTAGTCATAAAGCTAATTGGGACGGGTTATCTACAGGTTACCACCCTTTTCTAGCCAGGGTGGGACTAAGGATTTTATTTAATGAATTCCGTCACTAAATAAATTCCTATTGCCCAGGTGGGAATCGAACTCGCAACTCTAGGTTTTTCCATGTGAAATTAAGGTCAAAGCTTTAACTCACATGGCTATCCTGAGCCCCTGAAGATGAGAAAAATGGTATTAAAGTAGTCCTTTCATCAAAACAATTGGTTTTCAGAGTATTTTAATGAAAATATACAAACAATTGCTTCTTGGTCAAACGTTTTTAAATTATTAAACATTTCTCTTAAATATTTACATAATTTTGGAAACTAGCCGTATAAATTTGTTTGCACTAGACAGTAGCAGTTATCAATTAAAAAATATATATTTAAGTTTAAAGTATCACCCACCTAGAGTGGCGAGTTCGAGTCCCGCCTGGGCAATAGGAATTTATTTAGTGACGAACTCAATAAATAACAGTCTTACAAAGGGAGTGCACGGCCTTTCACCTAATGATTTGAACGAAACTTTTTTTAGTGTTTAATACCTAATGAAAAAACAATTCTGTAAAAGCGCGTGAACGCACTTCTCGCGCGTTCATAAAAAAAAAAAAAATGATAAAGTTTGGCTGAACGTCTTGAGTTGTTCCTAATGCGTACGAGCCCCCGTGGCTCAGTTATAGGGCTTTATTTTCGTAACCGGAAATCACGAGATCTAATCTCGCCGGGAGCGACCTTGACGTGTAAAGGAAAAGTCCGTCAAGCAGGGGTAGTAGTATTTGGTATTGAGGCTTCAAATAAAGTGCTCCCTAATATAACAGCTTATTGTTAATTTCACCTGAGTAGGAGTAGGGGTATACTGAAGGCCGGAAACTTAAAAATGCAAATCTCTTGGTTAATTATCAAGATATTGAAAAACGTACATAACATTTATAGAACATTACATTTACCATAAGATCGGTATTAACCAATTTTTCCTTCTGACGCATAACAGAAATAATTCGAATTTTCGAAATTCTTCCCTTTTCAACCTCAGTATTTCCCGTTCGATTTCAGGCGTTGAAATTTATTTTTACATAAAACGTTTAAATATCAAGTTTCGTAATGATCTAAAAAGAATTACGATCTCTAGAGCGTTAACAGATATATATATATATATATATATATATATATATATATATATATATATATAATTTTGAATCGACATTATTTTCGTCATCTCTTAGGTAGGATCGATAGACGTTTGAGGAAATTTTCTGAAAATTGCGTCATGAGTACGACCTCAATAGCTGATCCCTTAAGGGGAATCTGCTAAAAGTTTATGGAATGTGCACGCAGCAACAGTAATTGTCTAGGAAGGTTTGCCTTCCCTCCCCAGAGAAGTCGTCGCCAGTTATGATAAATGTCAACCTCATTCCAGCACACTCAATCAGTAGTAGGGTCACAGAACCAACCTCTGTCGTCATTGCAGTAAGTATGAAGCACTTCTTCATATCCTAGGTGGCTATCGAAAATTCATGCGAAACAGCTGTCAACACCAGGGCTTTATATATCATTGAGTATACTGACTAATAAAGAACACCATGATAAGGAGGGGCATTAAAATATTATACGAATCTTTTGGCAGGCACTATAACAAGTAGATATCATCTCTAATTACAATGCAAATATAATACAATCACGAAATGACTTCCCTGTTATTCCTGTAGAGTAGAATAAGCAAAATGCTTTGCGGCTCTTTATTTAAAAACAATTAGTTTAATAATTGTAAATTCGTTCCAATGCATCGGATCAAAAAATGTTATAAAACATAATAATAATTATTGATCTCTTCTTGGTGAACAAAAAATCTCCTATGCAATCATTGGTAGATACCAATGATAGACAGATGTCATAGGCAAGGCTAATAAATGCAGCGTACAATTTTACTACATTTGCTTCATGCAAGGAATTAGGATAAGAATAAGGATACACTGTATAATACTTCACACAGAACACACATAAATCTATGGAAGTGGATCTAAGAGAAATAAATAAATATTATTTTCTAAGTGCACATATTGAACATCGGGTTGTAAATAGTATGTTCAAAAAGAGTTGTACTAACAAAATACGCTGATGATCCCTCAAAATCAGCAAAAAATGATGTTCCATGATATTGGCACCAATCCTTTATTACATTTCATGAATTTACCTCACCTCGTAGACATAAGGATGCACAGGCACAATGAATGCTCTTGACAATAGAGTAAAAAAAAACACATATCTCCTGCCATCTGAGAACTAGATCCTAATTTTCAATATTCTTTGAGTAAACCCAACTTTTCCTGATAACCTTGTCAGCTAATTTAGTTATAAAATCTGAGGCTGTTGAGCAGAGTGACAATTTTGCAAAGGCAGATAGTTATAAGTGATTTAGTAAATTAATGAAGTTCATCGATCCAATGAAGATCGAAAAACAGTGGTTCGGGAAGGGGGGAGTCAAGTCTTTATTTTAATAAATCCGTATAATAGAAAATGCTACCCCACTAAAAATAAATTCTGTAAGAGTAGATAAGGTTTTGCATAGCACATAGAAAAACTATTGATCTACTAAAATCTTGGCAATGAATTAGGCCTATTACTAAATACTTTACATTCAAATCTCCGAACTCCATCAATATGGGAAAATGTTTCCCCGCAATGCGGCCCGGGCATTCCATATTGCCTACAATGCGTAATAGGCATTTCAATTCACAGGCATGAGAATTTTATGTATGTTAAGAATCTCATAACGTACAGCAGATTTGGTACTCTTTTAAAATACAATATTTTTTTATTTTTTTTATTTTTCAAAGTAAACTGGGATATACGAGTATAGTCCTTTTCTTTAATTTCCCTATATATGCTCTCTTTTTTTTATACATCACACATTTATTATAATATCACTCTAAATATTCTCTGTAAATCACTCTAAATACTAATTTATTGTGAGAATTTCGTCACTCGTTCTCCAAGGTTTTCGGCATATATAATGAATGCCTCTTTTACAGTGTTTGACCTCATCCTCGAAGTGGCAGCTCAAAATACTAATGAAACATCCAAGAAGTACTATATACAATAAGATGTTGAAAATGACTGTCGTTCTGGAAGACTTTGTAAAAGCAGCGGAAGATCAAGGGCTCAAAATATGTTTACAAAAATCAAGAATATGGAAAGCTGAAGACAGGGGAAATAGATGTCCATGTCGAATTGAAGAAGTTCACCTTTCCTAGTTGCAGTTGTAGGGAGAGATAGCTACAGATACTACAACAGTGTGAAAAAAAGTATATAAAAGGCATAGCAGTTAGTAGGGAACGAAATGTATCTATGCCCTGTAAAAGATTTCGTACTTAAAGTCTCTACTGTTTTTCATATCATAGATAACAAATACGAGTGATTTAATAAAAATTAACTGAATATGCAGTTTACATACTAGATTTCTATTAAAGTGTACAATGAAAAATTCGATTGGAAAGTACAAAATTCTCTTCGTGGCAGCTCTAACTCACTTAAGCACTTCCTCTACATAGTAAACCTATGTAGAGGGATTTTATTTTTCTGCACATCCCATACATATTTGCATTATATGTGCATTTTATCAAAACTTTTAAAAATTTTTTATATAATAATATATATATACATATTAAAAATGTAAATAAGATTATGAAAATTAAATTTGACAAAATAAAACAAAAAAACGTTTAATGGAACAATTCAGTAATACAATTAAATAACCAATAAAAGATTGCATAATATTATTTATTTATTATTTAATAAATTTTTTCATCCTACATGCATAATATTAATTTTATATTATCTTTTCCTCTCTCAGCTTAACGATCATAGGCTATTTCTTTTAGTAAATTTAGGTGTTATGAAAATAAAACATCGGGACTGATAGGCCATGTGGGAATATGAGTCTTTAACTGTCTTTGTATGTCTTAAGAACTTGTATATGTAAACAATGCTAACCTCACTAATTTAATTTTGTTTGATCAACATTCTCCAATTTCGTAAGTGAATAATTTGACTAAGTAGAAATTGCCTCAATGACAACGTTATAAAAGTAAATGAATTAAGAAATCATATAAATACTTAAATAAACTAATACTAGAAAAAATTATTAGAGTACATTGTCATTCAAGAACACAAAATCCTTGTAGAGTACACAATGAAATGGCTGGAACTTGGAAAAACCTAAGCAGGAAAGGTTCGATGACCGTGATGAGAGAGAGGTTTGGAATGGACAATTCAAGTGATACTCATGAATAAGATAAATTTTTAATCCATCAACGATAAAATTAGTGACCGGTGGCTTCAGATGTAAGGTTTGGCACCACTCTTGCAAAATCTATCAAATGAATTTAAATGATCTAATTCGTTATTAATGCCGATTTTTGTCTACAATAATAAAATAAATAATAAAAAAAGACATTTATTTACTCTTTTTTATTTAATAAATTATTTTTTATTTAATACTCTTTTTCTTCGGCTAGTCGGAACGAGTCGCCTACAGGTACCTCAAATTTCAATCCAAAGAACTAAGGTTTTTTTCAGTCCTACAAGTTTAGGTTTATCAAATGTATTAAAAACTGGGCCTTAACTCACATCTGAGCCCCTCGTTTTTGTATGGTTATTGCCTGTTAGTCAATCAGAGGAGGAAAAAATTAAAATTAAAAAAAAGTTAAGGAAAACTAAAACAAAATAAAATGGATAAATATTCGAGTTACAAAGACTGTTAAAAACATTAACTGCAACAATCTGTGATTACCACGCATATACACAGACACGCGCGCACACACACACACACACACACACACACACACAAACACATATATATATATATATATATATATATATATATATATATATATATATAGACACACACAGACACATGTATTGGTTAGATCATTGAAGAACATTTTAAAAAAATCGCATCATCACATGTACAATCTCAATTAAAATCATTAAATGCGTAAAAGAAAGCCACACTTATCTTGATTCTCACGGGCACCAATGACTGGAGAAAGACTGGAGATGTATAAAAGTTGTAGTCTACGTAGCAATATTGACTAATACTAATATTTATTCAGGTTATAAAAGATAAACGTGCGACGCTTTACAATTCTAGCATTGACTGAATTTTTTCCCACTCTTCCTGATGCCTTTGTTGTCGTTTAGCCTCCTGGCGAAAGCAAGGGAAGAACCCCCTTTCCCTTCCCTTGTTTGTTTCTATGAAATTAAGGACTTCCAGTTCATTGGGCAACAACTTTGTGTAGTTCACATATTTAACAATATGTATTAGCAAATGTATGTAATATGACATATAATTATGTATGTTATAACAAAAAGTTATAAATTTTGAACGGAATATATTAATAATCTATGAATATGCAGGCCTTCATTCTAGTCAAGCGTAACAGTTGCATAATTCAAGTAAGTAGGTAGGTTCGTTAATGTTTCCGTTGATGTGGACCGACGCACTTACATAGCAATGTAATTCAATACCATTACTTCCCATATAAGTACTTATGGTACTGGAACTGGGGCTTCCTATTGGATTGTTGACATCTTAAGTAAATAAAAAAAGAAAAGGGTTTTCATGATCTATGTATGAGTTTGTTGGAGAAACTACGTATTATCTAGTGATAACTACACGAGAATGAACCCACGTTTTTCTGGTATGATGACGGGTGGGAGTAGGTGAAACATAAGGCGGGAAGACCGGCTTAAAAACAGGCCGTACAAAATTAATTGCAGCTGAGTGTTAGGAAGGTGTATGCTGGGGAGAAATTAGAAAGTGCCGATGCTTCGGCATATGGATGAACGTGGCTCTCTAAGTCGGGGGTTCACAAGGTCTAAGGCCGTCCATTATTCGGAAACAGCTATGAATTAATCGCAACTCATTGTTGGGTGAAACTAAAGCTTTAAATATATTCCCTCATTTTACACACACACACGTGCGCATATAAACTTATATGAACCTCATATTTGTCACCTTTTAGGCAAAAAACTCATTAAATGGGTTTATTGCATGTTTCATACCCCCTACGGTGGCTCATCAGGAGTAATTCTTAAGCATTTATTTCACTACATGTCCTAGGACACGTTACAACGATGGTAACCATTTATTCATTATGCTTATTCCCGGACCTTCGGCCTATATACACGAGTGAAGTAACAGTGGTGCCTCCCAAGGAATACTTACTAAGTTGGATTTCCATCTTGTCTGAATTCGAAATACATGTCAATGAGGTTATGCTGGAGAGTTATTAATGCTGGCTTATTATTGAATAGCTTATGCATTATGGTATGGGAAATCCCTAAGTAACCTACCTTCTTCTCAAACTAATTGTCTTCAATTAAAGTGATAACTTTTTGTAAATGGAATCAATCACAGGTGTCGTCTACAGATGCAACATCAACACAATAGGCAAGGTCTGGAGGATATTTAGAAGAATATTGACATGGACCAACCTCAATAGTTGATTTGCCATAAGCGAAATATGCTAAAACTAAAGTGTATCTTGATGAGAAAAAGTGGTGACCTGTAATCGACTACCTGTACCGATAGGCAACTTAAAATACGACTTCAATAGCAATACGAAATTATATTATTGTCTGTAGTTATCTCTGTTGACAATACAAATATATTGCAATGAACTAAATTTACCTCTGTCGGACTCCCGGTAAAAATAGTTATTGCGAGAGAAATAAATGTTGAATGGCATAAATGTCAAGGTGATCATTGGTATGAATGGAGCAGTGTTACTACAAATGAAGTATATCACGGTGGGTGTACTAAGTCTAAAATCCTGTTTGTAAACAAACGCCCAGTAGAATCCTTTCAAGGTCCCTTCATATAAATGGAGATAGATGTCTCCATGCGCAGTAAACAAGCTTAGCTTTATAAGCAAGTTTTTGATTAATTCCCTCCATACTACGGATTTCATTGATAATAATTTCATCATAGTAATGATATTATAATTTATATATGGACAACAAGGCCATGGTAAATGAGTTGCAATACGTCGACACAAAATATACTATTTAACTTGCAAATTCGGGTAACAAGGATGATCAACACTGTTCAATCTTTTATCTTTTGAAAAAAAAAATAATCTTCATCGGAATTGGCACTTCTATTTTTCCAAAGCATTGCAACAAATTGTAAGACGAAACTGTACGTTAACAAGAAAACACACTACTGGGTTTCCTTCTGCTAACAATGAAAAGAAATTTCTCTGATAGAGGAAGGAATGCCCGTTTCGTTCCTTCTTCATATTTACCTTCCACCACCTATCACACCATCCTCAGTCAAGTTCTTACTCAGGTATAAACCTCTTACTTATAAATAAAGCATGCCTTTCATCATGACCATTTCCTAGGGGGCGCTATCCAAGTCCCTCCAACTTGAGATACTTGTCGTCGACTCCTTCAGCTCTTGCCGTCCTAGGCCTCTTTCTCCAACTGGTGTAGCGTTTTTATGTCAGGTGAACGAATCCCTATGTTTCAACGTAAGTCATCGACAAAAGAAAATTGTCATAAAAACGAATATTTTTGCCTTTCTTTAAGCAAGAAGTACCGTTTATTTCTGTCAATTTTATCGTTTTCTGGCTTCCCAGGAAATACAATAATGGATTATAAACAATTTATTTCATGTCCGTTGGACTTGTTTTTACTCTTCATATATAAACATTGCTCACCTACAGAAAAGGTTTGTTTTGTTCAAATGGGTTTTGGGGGAAGCAACGAGTTTTTTAATGAGAAAATGAATTCGCAAACAAAATACATAATGTTCAATATCTTCATAACAGTTAAGAATCTTATTTTTTTCTCTCCAAATGATAGAGAATCTATGGTCCACAAAATCCTGGTACACCCGTGTAAGTAGTAATGGTCCATACGTTTTCGGCCCACAAAAGAAGGGAGGGTGAATGAAAGCAAAAAAGAAAAGGTCTCATTGTATTCAATATATATATATATATATATATATATATATATATATATTGTTGTTGTTTTGCAGGTATATTTGACGAAAAAAAGATCAAGGGACAATGAGCTTTCGACACACAGGCGTCATCGTAAGTCCACTAGCGTCCTGGATCTTAACTTGAAGAACTCTGTGACCAAACTTATCAGAATAATAGGAGAGCAAGTAGAAATTTATTGTAGTCAAGAAAAATAATAGATTTTAATAGACAGGGTTATTTCCTCAATCTCAGGGTATTTTTAGAAGATGGCTCAGCTTGCTAAATGTGCTTATTAATTGAATGATTCAATCCAGTATTTGTCGCATGATCACAGAATTTGACACATAATTTATTCACTAAACACAACTGTTCTCGATTCCTTAATTCTTAACGAAAAGGTTTCCATGAAGAGAACACACATTATTAAAAATAGATAAAGAATTAGTGAAAATAAAAGTAATGCATTTGGGTATACATTTAGAATTCTAATTAATTCAGATAAGACATGTCGAATTAAAGCATTTGTTTAATGAACTTGGTAAACCTTGAGAAGTAAGTTAAATTCACATCTGGCCAATTGGAATGTATCAAGCGACGAATTCATTTCTTTTAAATCCTTACTACCACCCTGGCTAGAAAATGGTGGTAACCTGAAGATGTTCCGTCTCGATTACCCGTAGTAGCATAAAGCGGGGGTAAAGAAACAACATTTTTTTATTAATGAAAATAAACTTTCGAGTTTGAAACACTGACAACTAGATCGCTGATTTCCTATTTTTGGTTGTCAGTTGTAAATCTAAACGAAAGATACCAGCTGATCTATTCTCGTTCTAGAAGTTAGGGATTAAGAGGCGTTCAAAACAAGTTCTAAAAAATACCCACTTACTTACTGCTGTGTTTTTCACATGCAACATCTGAATTTTCGGCACAATACGAAATATCTTTGAGGAGTGGACCAAATTTATAGCCTTAGACCAAATTAAAATTGGTCTTCCACCATTCTAATGTAAGCGATATAGTTAGTTGATTTCTGAGTAATAAAATACATAACATAAAATAAAATATATTCGATGTTTATACAAGGAAGACAAAGTCAACCACTCCCTGACGAGTCCGGAAAAGTAAGTTTTGAGTAAAAAAAAAAATTCTATTTTTAAAAAATCATTATGTCAATCATATGTGTCGTAAATATTAATATCTAGCTCCTACAGATGGAAAAATAAACGTTGTCTAATTGTCACTCAGGTTAGCCATGCGAGTTAAAGCGCTGACCTTTATCTCACATGGTAAACCTAGAGTGGCGAGTTCGATTCTTGCCTGGGCAAAGGAAATTACTTAGTGCCGAAATTCATTAAATAACGTCCTAAAATCCCACCCTGGCTAGAAAAGGGTGGTAACCTGTAGATAACCCGTCCCGATTAGCCTAAGTTGCAAAAAGTGGACGTTAATAAATAAATAAATAATTGTCACTCCCTCTAAACCTCCCTAAACATTGCATGATATAGATCAAATAAACATTTTCAAGTCAAGAAATAAAACCTTATTTGGTATTTTCAGGTACCTCATCTAGTAAAGATCTGTCGAAAACAATATTTGGTATTTAAGCTAGGAATAATATGTTTCATGATATATTCGCTTACTGTGTGGGGTGTTAATGTGGGGGGGAGGGATTTAATGAGTACTGGAAATGAAAAAAATTCAGAGATTTCGGGTAATATTCAAGATAGAGAAGAAGTGTAAAGAAAAACATTTGTAGACAATTAAAATTCCAACAGGACTGATTATATACGGCTTTCCGATCCGACTCATAGTAACGAAGATATATCGAATTTCAGCAAAACCGTCCATGCTCAAAAAAAAAAAAAATACTTTAGCTCCTTCGTTAGCTGAGGTAAGGAGTTCATATTCCCACACTGCCTTTATAGATATTAATCACTAATTAGCCTACTAGTGAGAGTTTCCTTCCTACATCACTGCTAGAAGGGAAATAATTAATTTACACGCTCAGAACAGGTTTTATTTAAGAGGAAACATCACCTAGTTACGCCGTTTTGAATTTAAAATGTTATTGAAATACGTTATGAAATAGGGAAAATATCCAAATATATCAAATGGTCACAAATCAAAGTCGAACCTACAAATTATGTTCCATATGTAGTAAATGGTTAAATAACAAGTAAACGCAAAAACAAAAACCGGTTTTATAACTTTTCTTACAAAAACTTGGCTCTGAAAAAAAAAGTGAAATTAAATGTGCACTAAGGAAAATCGTTTCTACTAATAAATAATAACCTATTTCCGTAAAGAAAATATTATTATTAGCACAACCTAAACGAAATCATGGTCTAATAAATTTTCTAAACAACGCGGTTCTCCTTAACAATACATAGCAAACATTACGCATGCTTATAGTACATATTATGAGAAAAACCTTTTCGGGTGTAACTATTCTTTAATAAAAATAATTAATTCTATTTTTTATCGTTCTCATTTCCAAAACTTAACAAGGGGAAAATTATTTAGGAAAAATTGAATTAAGGAAATGAAGCGGGTGTTTTTTTTATAAAAAAAAAAAAATTCATAAATTGCAGCTCACAACGTGGCGAACACCAGTGTGTGTCTCTTCATAGGGTTGAGGGTGAGACTTCATTCAAAATATGTATTTCAAGTGCAACTCATAAAAGGGCATTAACTTTCAGAAATGTTTTTCATAACCGTTCAATAATTAAAATTGATTTAAACGGATAAAATACCAGAAGCCCTATGGTATCATTTATGTAGTATGTGAGGATGCATGGCCACATTAACATCAGAATCACCTCGATTAATATTTGGTATACTAAACTATCAGTCGTTAAACTATAAGGCAGGTGGCAATTATAAACAGCTGCCACAGCTTACAACCTGGCAAACTACCTAATCCGTAGATGTACCGACTCCCTTGAAAATCAATTTTAACTTCCGTATCAGCAAACTATAAATAAATTCAGATGTCTGCCTCGCTGTAAATTATCGGGATGAAAGGGTATTTTAATAAAACCTCAGGTGAGAAAGGAACAGCCTTATGAATCAAATTACACTGCTCCGTTATTAAAATAGACAAAGTTTTCTTAAACAATATCTCCCAGTCTAGAAATAAACTCCTTTCTTGCTATTATAGGCAAGACGTCATTGTCCCATAAAAATCTAAATATGCAAAACGTTTTTCAAAGTTCATACTGCTTTGGAGTGCAAAGTATTTGCTTCGCTTCCTTAGCAGACTGGCTTAATTATTTGGTGATCTGTATATTAGTCTATAATTAATTGATACAAGATTAAAATTCGATGATCAGTCAAATTTTTGAAGGCTCAGCAGATTCCTTATAACGCAGCTATTGAGGTTGCATCTGTGACGTGATTTTAAACAAATTTCTAAAAGGTCTCACTAATTCTAAATGGGAGGTCTGAAATGAGGTAGGTTTTGTTTGATGGTTACCAATTTTAAACGTTTCATGCACAACTGAAGTTCAAATGGCCGAAAATAATATGAAAAAAAAATGATAATTTTACAACTGTTATTACAAACGTTTTTCCTCCAAATCGAATATTAACCAAAATATTTGTATTATTTTAGTTTTCGGTCTTCTGTAAGCCCTCACTAACGTAAATGCGATTTTCACTTCGAGCCTCCAATGTAAGGCGCAAACCATTAATAACCTGCTTAAATTTTAATAGCTGTTTACATCGGCCTCTTATTACAGGAGAGTGGGAAATACATGGTGGCAGGTAAGTAATGTGCCCAGACGTGGGAAATCTACTTAGCTTGCTCAGGATTTGCGTCAAGGCCTATTTTTTGCATTTTTGGCTTACTGTAAAACCCTCCTTCTACTATTAAATTTCAAATAAATGTTTTTCCTATTTTGTGACTTCTTTACATTCTTTAGTTTTCAACCATCAGTATTCCTCCTCTCCCACTTGTGCCATAATAACAATAAGCAGTTATATCATTACTTTAGCCGAAGCTGAATATGGTTTTCAATGAACTTTTATACTGAGCAAATATTTTCGGAGTAACGTCTTAAGCTAAGATTTTACGTTCTAAAAAAGATTATTTATATTTTATCACGCCACACTCTGTTTAACCGTTTCATGGAAAACTAAAGAATATATTATGTAAAGCTTGAATCGACCTTGGGGTAGGGGGTGGGAGTTTTAGGGAGTGGAAACCGAACATTCATAATATCTCAGTTATTATGAATCAAGATAATAGCAATATTTTATTTTAAATGCAATTTTCTATAAAAGTTGTTCTAATTATTTGTTCTGGACCTCGTACATTAACCAAGATATTGCATTTTTTAGTGATCAATTCATGGTAAACCCCCACTCCTACTCATATCCGGCTGCCATTTTAATTCATGTACACATAGGCTTCTTACTAACTGAGAAAAAAATAATATATGGCGAGTTTAGATCATAATAAAATCTCGTGGGAAATCTGCCTAGTTCACGTAAGTCTCGCGTGACTTCTATCTAAATTGAAGTCATTTAGTAATAAATTAAATATCAACGAGTCCACTACACATGTACGATCATAGAAAGGGTAAGTATTTTCAAGACATTTATGATCATTGGAGGGAAAAATCGATTAACAATGTTCCAATAGGTGTTATTATCGAATCTTGTTTTACTAACTGATAGTTAAATTACTAAATCGAAAATGAAGTATTGAACAGTCATAAATACATTCAAATAATTTTTCAAGTATTGAAAAATCATAATTACATCAGAAAGGTTATGAAGAGGATTTACTTAGAAATGTTGCTGGTGATTCTTTTACTGTTCGAAGCCTGAAGTTGGTAAAAGTATAATTCTATACTTATTCATGTAGGGTCTAATATAAAGATGGATATCATTTGAAGATATTAAGGTACTAGTAAGAAGACCCATACGTTATGCTTGGCAAAATAAAAGAGCCCTTCTTAAAATAAGTAAATATAAATAAAATTATAAATATATACATTTATTAATGTTCATTTTACGAATCTCACATATCTTGCTAGACTACAAAGTGATATAAGATTCGAGGAACGATATAAAGTCTATTCCTCCCTCATTACATCCTTGTGGATATCGGTGCTTGCTGAAGCAATGAAATAGGCCATTATTCGCTGTCAGTTCCCATAGACTGCCCACCACTCTCCCACTGTGTCACAATCCTGATTTACGGACGAGTATTTCCACCTGTTGTTGAATAGTAGGGGATGTTATCACCAACGCTTATCAACAATGGTCACTTGCCCAACACAATGAACAAAGCATACAAATCCAGGATTTAAGAGCCCTATGATGTAGACCAAAGGAGAAGATGGATTTAAAATCTTGATATTTTCTTTGAAAAGGGCGTCGATTACATCTGTTCTTTTTTTAATATCTATTTTAAGCTTTATCTCTCTTTACAAGTACTAAAATTAGATGCCAGCTCGGCAATACAAATTCTATGTATTTATATATTTGAAAATTACAATATACAAAAATTTATAGAATACATAGTGGTAGATCTTGTAAACTACTTAAACGTTTTATTTGAAATGAGAGGAATTAAAATATCTGAGAAAGCATTAATGTAGAAGAGAATAATTCACGAAAGCAGATTGTTTACAAAAGTTACATAAAAATAAAATCATTTATAAACATTGTAAAAGAAAGCAAAAGTGAAAATCCCATTGAACTTTTCGTTGTCACAGTGAAAGTTTTGAAGTGCAGAAAAATTAATGATATGACGAATGTCAGATTAGCCACAACATCTTCTTATAATAGTCTATTTACAGCTCACAGCTGAGTGTTATCTGGATCATATTTAGTCAGTTAGTGTTATCATGCCTCCATTATTATCTGGAAGAAAGTAAATGCACTGTCAAAACAAACCCGGCGGATAAGAATGACTACAACCACATTAGTCAGTACCGATTTTAATAATATTTGCAAAACAAAATATACTGAATGATTGCTGAAAGTATTTTTTTTATTATTCTTCATTATAATTCAATACTAAAAACAATAAATGAAATTCTCACAAAACTTGATTAGCTATCACTTAAATGAACTCTCTAAAAGGTGAGATTTCGAGCATTTTTTGAAAACATGCTCAACTAAGAATAAAATTTGGAATGTTCGTTGTTAAGATCATTAATTAATTTTAGCTATTCTCATTAAATAAATATTTTCCAATGCTGATATATTGTTTAAATTGATAAAGAATACATATTCAACGCAAATCAATTAATATCAGTTCTATTCCTATTCTAGTCATCAAGAAATTCAAGTTTTTGCAGCTTACACCTTCTTGCTAAAAGCCTTATTTGTATATCAAACAATTACAGAAATGTCACTTCTATGAAAGATGATAACAATATATTTGTTTCAGAAATGGAACACAAACTGAATTTGTTCTCCTATTTATAATAGAATTACTATAAAATTAAGGTACATACCCTTGAAAAAACGCTTTGAAGTAGTTATAAAAAATCCAAATAGAAGACTGCAGAAGGAAGCGAATATAAGAAGAGGGGAAAAGCTGGCCTGCTGGTTTCCGTACATGGCTGCTGATCTAGTAGGAATTGGAGGACATCCGGTGTCCTTCCTTAGCAGGATGGGCATCAGGGAAAGCAGCAAATACTTCTCATCCAATTCCTCTGTTTACCTCCAACAAGATTCACTTTCTCAAATGGCACCTTCATTAGCGGCCTGAGTAGAGGGGTGATCCATGAGAACTCTGTCCTCTTCCTAGTTTTCACTTCACATCATTCTAAATAGGCGTGTGAGCTTCTTCGGGAGGGATCCACGCATTGCAAGGGGGAGGGGATCAAATCAGTCACTTATGAAATATCCGAACGGGATTGTCCTAGCGAAATAGTCCGTGAAGGCGGGGGAGTGGCTGCTGTTTATGGCGGAAGGGTAACTCTCGTCGGGAGAAAATGATATCGGGACTAAGGACGATTTGACATGAGACCGAACGTTCCCGTCTATATGAGATATAGAGAAAGTGAGTTTTGACAGGTATATTTGTGAGGGAATAAAAAGCTAAGGGACAGGCTACAGAGCGAGCGATGCTTGCCGGGAGTCTGAGGGAGGGCGGCCGGTTAGACCAGCCTCCCCTCTCTACAACCCTCCTTATCACCTCCCGCTCTGCCCCACCGCGCTTTTAAACAAGCATTCAATCAACATATCAGAGTTTATCAAACCGTATTAAATTTGTGTCATTACACAAATAGCCTGATATACTTTTTATTTCATATCATCAGAATCCCAATAGAACCAGACCGCTTCCCATTACAAACACATTAATAATAAGTTCAAAATAAGAAATTTAATAAGCTGTTATTCTCTTTCCTTCCCTAAATAAATGACTAATGCCCAGGTAAGAATCCAACCTACCGCTCTAGCTTTACCAACTGAGAATATGATTAACGCCTCAACTCACATGGCTAACCTGAGCCCCAAGTCAATTAGTAATTAACATTTCATGACAGCTGTGCAACTGATAAAGATTTACAAGTCAGTCTACTCCACCAATGATATACTACAGTTGGCGAATAAAATAGATGTGTGGCTACCGCAGTAAATCAATGGTTAACCTTTAGATCCTCAATGATGTCTTGTTACGCGTGTAATAAACGGATATATATTACACCAAAAGGGTTGGCATTTAGGGAAATGTCGTTTAAATAACAAAGAAAAGCCATAGAAGACGAAGGAAGGATTATAAAGATGGATGGATGTTTTATGTAATGAATAAAACAAATCTCTGGTTCAAATACGGACTGAGAAATTCGACTAAAAGAAATATGGGTCTATGAGTTATCAGTGTTCACCCACAGTCAATACTAAACTATTTTCAATCGCGACAACTTATTTTCAGTAAATATTACGTTAGATATAATTCAGTAATTGATAAATATCGGCTAATTCACTTATGCCAGTCATTACTCTTCATAGAGCAAATTAAGACAAAGTAGTCATAATTTAGCCACCTCATTATAAAAGGATGGCTTTTTAGCGAATTTAGCATGAGAGTAACTCTCTTGGGACATTAATGAATTCTATTTAGTGCCCAGAAGTCGAAAATCAAAATTTTTAATTTCATAAAACTAAATAAGTTCGGAAAATGGCTCGTGAATAATAATTCGATTATACTTCTTTTTTTCCCTTAAACTTATATTAAGAAAGATATTGACGTATATGCTTTTTGACGTCGAAATAAACCCCCACTCCTGAGGGTGTTAGTAAATTATAAAATAGAGAATGGTTACAGTATTCATATCCTTAACTGTTATACAGTACCTTTTTCACTAATATTGAGGCATTTTCAAAGAACACGAATAAAATCTGGCGCATATGATGGAAATAATAAAAAATTAAAAAAACTGAAATATATAAAAATGAATAACGTTTCAGGACCGCAATGGTTATTCTAAACAGAATATGTACTCTAAATTTTCTTGGTAAAATGAATATTTACTAAGGTATTAAAGAAAATGTTTTTTGACGTCCGTGTATTCTCCCACTCCTGGTTGAAAATACGAATTCTCATATAACCTACGATGTGCCTTTGGATAGTTGCCCCACAAATATAAAAGTCCACAAAATCTTCAGAGCCGTTTTTGGGTGACTGAGTAACGAACAAGCCAAAGGGAAGGGGGCGGGGGTGCCATTGTCCTTAGAATGGTCTGAAGCATGAAAAACATTTATCCCCACCGAATTTAAATATAAACTCAGACAAACCTCAGAGTTTTTTATATAGATTTATAATTGTTGGTCTGTGTAACTTCACTGTATTTAAAATATACTCCAGAGTATTTCACATTTCTTAGCCTTATCAACCTGTATCACACATACACACGGGGTTATCATAATAAGCTCCAAAAACATTTAATGTCTCTGGTCCGAGGTATAATTGGTTACATCGCCTCCTAACTAAAGGAGGTAGTTCGAAATTTATCAGAACTGACTACCACAGTCTTACTATCAGCACTAATAGTATCTGAATATCTGTTACAAAATGTCATGAGGAAAATATACTTTGTTAAGCAGTCTACGTGACCAAATTTATAAATAATATGCTTTCAGCAAGATACAATGACATTTTTTTTTTATTTACAACGTTTTGGTGACATCTATTTTATTTAAATTTATAAAATTTTATACTTTTGAATCTAAAAACTTCACTAGGGAGGGGGGGGGTGATAGTCAAATGGTTTATGAGGTATCGTACTATCGTAATAGAGTAACTAATTAAATAAAGAAGTAGAGAAGTTTAAGTCTTAAATGCTAAAATTTAATTATAAGGCATATTACGAACTATGAAAACCAAATCCTTCATAGGACTGTTTAGGAACCAACGATTTTAATTTTCCAAAAATGTCAGAACTTCTACGTTAAGTAAAGCCAATCTTAACAATACTTCAGTTCACCGCCATTAGCAGTGTAATTATGCAATTTGTAATCTAATTAATTGCGCTCAATAGACAAACATATCACAAGAGGGAAACTATACCTGGTTTTCTGGTATTTAGAAGACAAATACCGCAAAACCTGGAAAACCGGTGATTGATTTATTAAAAGGAATTAGCAAACTATTTAAATCTGCTAAAGCAATCATTTTGGCAAACAGAACAGCCACTGTTGCTTAGTCTTAATTTTTTAATCTATTCTTGGCAGGCTGTTTCTGTCAGGTAAACAACACTATAAGTTCAGCTCGTCAAATTTATGAAAGAGCAAAAGAGCCAAATCTGATAAAGGCAAGTGGGGTGGAACTAAAAGCACTAGAACTAGGAATAATTCAACGTGCCCCACCTCACCTTGATCAGTTATGGTCGGCCAGCAGCAACGAGATATACAGCAGAAATAGAGAGGGATGATGTAGTGGAGAGCGGAAGCCTGTAGGGCTGCAGGACTGAAGGCCTCTGAGGTATTTAGGCTGACATTTGGGTGAAGGTCACTTCACTCCATTCCCACCAGGGTGAGCCACCTTCTACAATACTTCCATATGCTTTAACAGAATATGGAAGTGCAGCTATAATCATTAATAATGAAATTAAATTGGCCATTTAATTACTAACTGCTAATTGCAGTCGTCATGGAGGGCGCGTCCTAAGACCAACACGCTGTTTTTGCCCAAAATCCAGAATAAAAACTACACTTATTTTATTTTATTTTTATTAAAATAGACTAAATTGAACGGAGGAGGGGTTGAGAGGTAGGCATATTTTTTTTTAAATTCAAGTCAGCTACGGCTAATTGCGACGGGTTATCTACAGGTTACCACCCTTTTCTAGCCAGGGTGGGCCTAAGGATTTTATTTAATGAGTTCGTCACTAAATAAATTCCTATGGCTGAGGTTAGCCTAGTGAGTTAAAGCGTTATCCTTAGTCTCATATGGTAAACTTTTGTGGCGAATACGACAAAAACAAGCAAACAAACTTCAGATACAATACAAAATACATCCAAGATAGCACATGCGTTTAATTTTTTGAGATGCTAATATTAAATTCTAAAACTGGCGAGGTCGATTCTCGCCTGGGCAAAGGAGTTCATTTAGTGACGGAATTCATTAAATAAAAGCCTTAGTCCCACCCTGGCTAGAAAAGGGCGGAAGCCTGTATATAAACCGTTCGAATTAGCCGTAGGTGCGTAAAGTGGATGATAATAAATAATTTCAATAAATTCCCCTTTGCCCAGGCGGGAATCGAACTCGCCAGTTTTAGAATTTAATATTAGTATCTCAAGGAATAAAACACGTGTGTTATCTACACGGATGTATTTCGAATGTCTATCTGAGATTTGTTTCCTTGTTTTTATAAATACCTAAATAATCAAATTAACGACTAATTGATAATTTTGTTATTGGTCATTACGATTATTATATTACTTAGAAACTAATTTAATCACGATTGAGTTTAATTACATTAAAAATTAATCGATTGATACTAGACATGATACCAACCCTTAATGAATATGAATGGCTTGATAAATGAAATCGTAAAACATAATAAAACAGTCCGTCACGCAGGGGATGCGTAAACTAAGCAGATTTCCCACGTGAAGTTTTACAGTAGAGAAATCTGCCCAATAACAAGTTTAGTAGTAAGGGATCTCTAAACTTATTCACGAGGGACGAACAGTTACGAAAACGGCCGCCAGAGCTCTCTTCGGAAAGTACTGAACAGCCGACTCCTGCCGACCACACACAGAATACAAATGCAAATATCTCGGTTAATATTCAAGATACAGAATAAATGTATAGAACAATATTTATAGTAAATTTAATTTGCAATAAGATTGATTCTATACAATATTTCGATCCGACGCATAATAACGGAGATATTTCGAATTTTCAAAAATCCTCCCTCTAAACCCCCCCTCCCACTGGTCCGATTTCAGCCATTAACGAACTTGATCTTCCTTTTTACATGAAACGATTAAATTCCGAGTTTGGTAACGATCAGACAAAAATTGCGACCGCTAGAGCGTTAACATATATATATATATATATATATAATATATATATATATATATATATATATATATATATATATATATATATATATATATATATAATTTTGAACAGACCTCATTTTCGTCATCTCCTGGGTAGGATCGATGGACATTTGAAGAAATGTTCCCTTAAGGGAAATCTGCTAATATGCAACCATTTTATGTGGTGAATTGAATATACCTATTAGAGCGGATTTCGGAAGTAGAAAAATATTTTGGATATTGGGTAATATTGTTTAAAATATGTAGCATAATTTTGTGTTGTCTAGTTGACTAGTGTAAATAGATTAGAAACGAATTAGGCGGTGTTGGTGTTTAACATTTTCAATGAAATATATTAAATGCATTTAGTATTCAAAATGTCACAACCGTAGATGCCCCTTTAATATCTTTAAAATATTAGTATGGGTTGTAGCGATTCTTTAATGTTCCAACATGTTACTCGTAAATCTAAGCAGCAAGGCATGGTTATCATTACTAATCCCCTAATGTAGTTTACTATCTTTAAGTATTAGGAAATTTCCGCCACCAGTTGTAAGTGAACAAGTAATATAAAGGCTCAAGATTTCACAAATATAATGTAATTGCGTGCTCTTGGCCAAAACTTAAATGTATCAGATATTTTTATGATAGATAATAAATTTCACAATAGGCGTAAACGCGCAAAAAGGAAAATAGACGGATAACTCCTCATCTCAGGTAAAAAATAACGCAATTGTTAACTCCTCATGGAAAATGAAACGAGGGCTCCTATATAAATGGAGATTTGAGGCAGGCTGAGTGCATAGGTTTGTGCAAGTAACTGACCTGGACTAGGAACGACAGTTCGCCGAGGAGAGAAGCGAAGAGGCATAGCTGCACAAGTATTGAGAGGACGGGACGCCGCCCTTCCCGGGCGAAATCGTTTTCATGCATCATTTAACATGCAGTCAGCTAATGCACAATTCATACTTGGCTATAC
Source organism: Riptortus pedestris (assembly GCA_019009955.1). Classification (NCBI taxonomy): domain Eukaryota; kingdom Metazoa; phylum Arthropoda; class Insecta; order Hemiptera; family Alydidae; genus Riptortus; species Riptortus pedestris. The sequence continues at coordinate 125,171,958 of CM032228.1, read as the reverse complement.
ATCACATCTCAGGAGGGGGGAACCTGGGGAAGTAACCTATCAGAAGGGGGGCAGCAAAGTCTTGAAACAAGTAGGTTATTGGTACCAAAGAGAAAGAAAAACAAAGGTAAAATTCCGACCTGGTTTTAAAGCAAATCCTCTAGGAGAAGTTATAATTAAATCCATTCCAGACCTTGGAGATCTTCTATTTCTAATTCAGTTTTACAGGTGAGATTTTTAGGAATGTGATCAACCCTGTTAAAAAAGAAGTGCCTAGGCCTGAGTTGCATCGAATCAAGTAAGATCCTACCACACCCAAGGACTAAACCCGCGACCTGAGTTAACTAGTAGCAGCCCACTAGAGTATAAATGGAATCCACTAGGTTAAAATACATAATTTATATAAAATTAAATTCCCGTTACAGTTGGATTAATTAGAATTGGCAATGGAGGCTACAATATCTGGTCTGAGCTCATTTCTTGTGGGGTCAATATGAAATAACTAAAGTCTTCATTAAAGACAGATGGTAATCCATTTGAATAGGTGGGATTCGGACCTTTGGGTTGAGCTACTATTGTTCTAACTGGGTTAGTCAGTTAGAAATATAAAAAGTCCGTCACGCAGGGGCTGCGTAAACTAAGCATATTCCTCACGTGTGCCACGTATTTGCATTTATCTCAAAAAGTAAAAGTTTAATGAGAACAATATTTGGTATTTGTGCTTCAAATAATGTGTTTCATAATATAACAGCTTATTGTTAATGACATGAGTAGAAGGGGGGCTTTACTGAATGCTGAAACATCAAAATGCTAATATCACGGTTAATAATCAAGATAGTAAAAATAAGTACATAAAAATATGTATAGAAAACTACATTTGCAATAAGATTGGTTCTATACTAATTTTCGATCCGACGCATATTAACGGAGATATTAGGAATTTTAGAAATTCCTCCCTCTCTAACCCCCCCCCCCTCCTACTGGTCCGATTTCAGCCATTAACGAAGATGATCTTTCTTTTTACATAAAACGATCAAATGGAGACGAATCAAAGGATCAAAAGGAGATCAAATCTCCTTAAAACATAAGGAATAAATGGAATGCATAAAATTGTCATATTCAATGCATCATAAGAAAAATAATATTTTTAGCAGATTTCCCTCAAGGGAAATCAGCTATTGAGGTTGTACTCATGACGCGATTTTCGAAATTTTTCTTCAAATGTCCATCGATCCTACCCAGGAGATGACGAAAATGAGGTCCGTTCAAAACTGTATATATATATATATATATATATATATATATATATATATATATATATTATAATATATAAATATATATATATATAATATATTTGTCTGTTACCGCTCTAGCGGTCGCAATTATTGTTTAATCGTTACCAAACTGGATATTTAGTCGTTTTATGTAAAAAGAAAGATCAAGTTCGTTAACGGCTGAAATCGGGCAAGGGGGAGGGGGGGTTTAGAGGGGAGGATTTTCGAAAAATCGAAATATCTCCGTTATTATGCGCCGGATCGAAAAATTGTATAGAATTAATCTTATTGAAAATTAAATATACTATAAATATTGTTACATTGTATACATTTATTCACTATCTTGAATATTAACCGAGATATTTGCATTTTTCAGTTTTCAGCTATCAGCAAACCGCCACTTCTACACACGTTACATAAACAATACTCTGCTACATAATAAATCACATTTTTCGAAGTTTAAATACCAAAAATTGTATTCAAGAGACCTTTATTATACGAAATACATGCAAATATGCCCTGGTGACCCCCTCCCCCCCGTCTTAAGGTTTTGGAATACGAAAATTTGATTGATTGAGATAACAATTATTCTGACTCATTATTAATTACAGTACTAGATATAGTAAATAGTTCTCAATGAAATTAATATGTTATATTCTGATATATGTATTTCAGTAATGTTTTTCTTTCCGGTGTGAGGCGGGCAGACCTGTTTGTTTACATATCTAACCTAACGCTTCCTGTAGGCAGGTTATTGAAATTGGCTGAAACATTCTTATTTCCGTTTGTATTTATTCACGGTGGTGTTATGTTATCAGTATGTATATATATCTTTTACTTTACTTCACGAGGGAGATCTGCTTAGTTTATGCAGCCCCTGCGTGACGGACTTTTATTACTAATATTTCATTGAATTAGTTGGCAGGCAGGTGGAAGGGAGGTTGGCTTAGGCTTTCACAAATCCAAATAATGGAAATTGACTTCTCAAAAATATAAACTTCTTCCTAAAATTTGTTCCTTTTCTAAAATATGCAGTAATAACTTGGAAATTTAGTTTTGAATAAAAGTAACCAGGAATAAAAAGTCCGTCACGCAGGGGCTGCGTAAACTAAGCAGATTTCCCACGTGAAGTTTTACAATAGAGAAATTTCACGAGAGCCGAGGCAGTCAAAGAAACGGCCGAACTAGGTTTTGGCGGGAAAGTAACTCTCGTCCGTTAGGCTCCGAGATTAAATTAAAAACAATTCAATTTCAAAAAACACCAAGAACACAAAAAATGGACTTACCGCTAATGATAGCAGCGCTCTGTACACTTATTACACCAACACTAAATAGTACCACAAAATATCCATTATTTGTAAGACTTAATACTGCTGTGAATATTAAGTAAACAAATAAAGGGCAAGTCAAATGGTAAGAACCTTCCTGATAGCAAACAGTCTGAGTTCTAAACAATCAGGTTAGCCAGCTTTTACCGGAAATAAAAGCAATTACGGAAATATATTTGAATATAAATTATAAATTTAATCATATAACTATTTATTGTATCCAGTACTGTAATTAATAATAGAACGTAACCTACAACGTAATACAGCTGGATTGTAAACAAACAGGTTAGCCAACCTTGTAGTGCAGTATCGATAGATAGACCGGAAAAACAAACAATTAAAGAAATATATCTGAATATAAAATATTAATTTTATTGGAAATTATTTATTATAGTTAGTGGAGTAATTTGAAATGAATCTAAATAATTTCTATCTCAATCACTCAGATTTTTGTAGTCCAAGAAAAAAAAGGGGGGGGGGGGGTTCAACAGAACGTATTTGTTTGTTCCTCGTAAAATAAAGCTTTGTTGAAAACAATATTTTGTATTTAACCTAATAATGAGGTGGTTCATTAGATATCAGCTTATTATTAATATGTCCCTAGTAGGAGTAGGGGTTTACTGAAAGCGGAACTCATTACAAAAAATACAAATATCTCGGTTAATACTCATTATACGGAAAATATGTATAGAACAATATTTATAGTAAATGTAATTTGCAATAAGATTGATTTCATACAATTTTTCGATCCGACGAATAGTAACGGAGATATTTCGATTTTTCGAAAATCCTCCCCTTTAAACCCCCCCCTCCCACTGGTCCGATTTCAGCCGTTAACGAACTTGATCTTTATTTTTACATAAAACGACTAAATTTCGAGTTTCGTAACGATCAAACAAAAATTGCGACCGCTAGAGCGGTAACAGACAAATATATATATATATATATATATATATATATATATATATATATATATATATATATATATATACAGTTTTGAACGGACCTCATTTTCGTCATCTACTAAGTAGGATCGATGGACATTTGAAGAAAAATGTCGAAAATTCCGTCATGAGTACAACCTCAATAGCTGATTTCCCTGAAGGGAAATCTGCTAAAAGTATATATGCTGAAAAGAATGTGAATATCATATCCAATGTCTAGCTAATTCTCATTAAGAAACCGATAGCATTCAGAATATTTTTAACATAATCTACCTATAATCATATACGAGCAATGAGATTACAAAAAAAAAAATAGAATAGAAGTGGGCATTAAATATTCAACTTCACACACATCTGAGTTTCTCTAGGGCTCAGGTTGGCCATGCGAGTTAAGGCGTTGGTCTTAATCTCGTGTGATAGACCTAGGATGGTGGGTTCGATTCCCGCCCTGGGCAGTAGAAATTTATTTTATGACGGACTCATTAAATAAACTCCTTAAGCCCATCCTGGCTAGAAAAGGGTGGTAACCTGTACATAACCCGTCCTGATTAGCCATAGTAGCTTAAAGTGGACATAAATAATAATAAACAAGTTTTCTTGAGCGTTCTTTAAGCGTTCTAATTAAAATATGAGGGTCATAAAAAACCTCCGAAGTCACCTGATAAAAAAATTGGATTTGTCAATTGGAGAATAAGAACTATAGCAGATGAGACTACAGCCAATGATAATCCATGACATTATATATTTGCTAACAACAAAGAGTGAAAAAAAAGAAGAAAAAAGACTATAAAATATTATTTAGATATTGTTAATGCCATCTAATTTGGTGGGCTCCTATGTTGATGAAAGTTCAAGAGCATACAGTTCTGATCTAAAGGGTTCAAAAAAGGGTATTAAGGGTAGCTTTATTTTTGATATTTGTATATTCAGAAATGTTTCCCACATTTTAAATGTATAATGCACAAAAATTAATTATCATTTTGCTGATGAATGGCTTTCATGCCTTTTTATCAAATTGAAAATTGATTCAAGATCACCTTATCGCAACAACAACAAAAATAATCATAATTGCACTTCGAGAGGGAGGGGTTTATTTTAGTAAAACTATTAAACTGTTTATTTTAAGTAAAACTACGAATTATTATATGTAAATGTTCTTGTTAAATATCACATATTAAGAAATATAAATATTTCCTAGTTGGAGGCGATCAGTTTTATTATTTATTATTTGTTTTTATATTTTTCTCTTTCAATACTCATTTTGAATTGTTACTAAAAATAAACTTATTCAAAGGATAGATTAGAAGTTATCATTTCTGAGGTGTTATTATAAGTAGATAAATATAACTCAAAAGGGATTTAGAACACAAAAGATAGTTTTATGGCTATCAAATTGATAGCATACAAAATTATCCAATCTTGTTAATCAGATGATTCTGAGGAGATAAAAGACTAGAGCTGGGAACAATTCTGATAAAGAAAAACATTATTTTTGCAGATGTTATCATTATTAGGTTTGGTTTTTTTTATTGTCATTAACGGCAATTTTTAGGAGTCCATTTATATTATATAATATTGATAATTGTGGTTTTTGATTAAGTAGTCTATATAGTTACCCTAATCGTCAGTTGAGCTCTTGGTCCTTCTGTTTAGTATGCTGGTTCAAGTTACTAGTCATCCAGGTAAAGCCAAGGTAGTGAATGATTTTGGAAGCGGGAAGAGAGAGGTTACTATTGGAAACTTTTGGGCATTTTCTCCGGTATAGTCTGAATGTTATTTTCGGCATTTCTCTATGTTAATTTCAACCAAATCAGCGTGCTCTGATGGAAAGCTATAATAAGGATAATAAAATATGTGTCATCTGTATATATGAAGTACTGTAAAGGGCCAGTAAAACATTCGTATACAAAGGATAGAAATCAGTGTTCCCATCCTTGACCGATTCTTAAGAGCCTCCCTATAAGATAGGGTCATAGGACTAAGTAAGAAGGGCTGAGTTCAAGGATCTTGAGTTTAAAGAGCAAGCCAGTGGCACACACCCTACCATATGCTTGCTCTACATCCAAAAATGACCTGTTTGAGTACTCATTGCTCTCAACGGGCGAGGAAATGATATCAACTTCTCGAAGACCCTGTTACACAGTGGAATGATATGAGTGAAAGCTATGCTGATGATTGTGGGCTAGATTTAGGAAGTCTATAATAGGTTGAAAGCTTTTCAAGAGAAGTCGCTTGTATAATTTAGAGAAAATGGGCAGTAAACTTGTAGGGCGAAATGAGGAAAGACTTTCAGGTGGCTTGTGGAAACATAATAATGGTATACTTCCAAAGAATTAGATAGTAGGTCCCTCTTTTATTTTAGGAAGAAAGAAATTTAGCCAGAACTCATATTTCCTTAAATATTATGACTATTTTTTATTTGTATTATTCTAATATGCTAATAAAATTCTTCTTAATAAGTCACCTAAAACTAAACAATGATTTTGGGCTAGAATTTCCAGCCAACCATTTTAAAAAAGGGATCCACCAATTTTAAGTAGAATGCAGATTTCCATTAGCATGTGGTATGTTTCACCACTATGTGCATTTTTAAAATATTAAATCAAATTAAAAATAATTACATTATTTAACTGCCCATATCAATCCTATTCACTAAAGACAAAAAATATAATAGTTAATCTTAATGAATAAGTTAAGTCGACTGACAGCAGTTGAAATTCAATAAAGAGCTACTATGCGGAACAAATTATTTGGACAAAGCAATTATTATAATTTTAATAAAAATATATACCTCAAGTAAGGTGGGATTATGTTAAAAATGAAAAATTGTATATATCATATAAATAAACAAATCTGAAACATTGAAAATGTCCAACAGGACTAGATAGAGGAGGAGATAGAGAGATAGAAGAAACTGAAGTATTCCAACAAGCTATGAAACTGAAGCTCCAACAACCTACTATTGTGGATCACTCAGCATAATCAACATTTAAATCTATGGGCAATAACTTTTAATGTTTTTGTTTCATCTTGATAAGTTTAATTTGATCATTCACTCTTTCAGTTTTCTTCTGTCTGTTTGTTTAACTTGCTAGTTTATATTATATACTGTTCTTTGATTTATTTAATTATTCTTCTTGTTCACGCAAACTTTTCCCCCTGTTTTAATTACTGTTAATAAATGAGATTGGTTGGTATTCTGTGTATATGAGCACTTGAAATATTTTTATATATTATTTTTGCTAATACAAATTCTCTACAAGAACATAGCTATTACATTGCATGCTAGAATAGCATAGTCATAGATTCAATAAACACCTAGATATAATAAAATGTGATGGCTTCAATGTCAGATGCTGGTGTTAACTTCAATACTCGATGAGCTAACCGCAATATGACAGAGTATGCATCAAACTGACCACTTTACCTCTCAGCAAAGCTGCATGGCAGCCTTGGGCCCTTATTGGCTGTTGATCCAAAAAAAAATTGTTTTCATTTCTCTATATTATGTATATACCTATAGCAATGATTTACTTCATTTCAAGTTAAAAATTGAATAACCCATTTAAATATTTAAGGACACCATTGGAGAAAAAAAAAAAATTAGTATAAAACGCTTCTACAATCCATGGGAAATCAAAACCCTGAATATATCTTGGAGTAACATTAGCAGTTCAAAGTTACTTGGGTTGTAAAACATTGCCTAGAAGGTACCAAAAATAAGGTACCAAACAAGGTATACAAATACATATTTGTATTTACCTGCTAATGCTTACCTGCTGTAATTTTTTATTGATCAATACGAAACTTAATATTTAAATGTTTTTGCAAAGCTAAAAATCAAAAGTTTTAAAAGCTTATAAGGCACTTCCATCCATCTACTACAATTATATGGTAGATAATACGTATTATATCAACAGCCAATTCACAGAAATATTTAATACGTTAGATGCTGTGTATGCCCCCCGAGGCATGCAACGCTCCCAACGTGTGTGCGGTTTCAGTTTTAAAACATCATTACCTCAGTGCGGCGGATAACATATGTCAAATTACTTTTTGTTTAATTATACAGTTTTTTTATGATATAATATTACTTGATCCTCTTCCTGCTTTTACTGTCAATTCACTGATGTTAGTTGCAATGATTCAGCAACAAAACCTAAAATTATCTCTTTTCCTTCCGCTATTAGGTATTGTTAAAAAACAGATTACAAAAAAAGGTTGCATGCCCCCGGGGGCATGTACCGCCTAAGACGAATACTACCGGGCATGCCCCTGGGGGCATGTGCCGCATATAGGGCTAGTATCGCCAAATAACAACAGCAGTTAACAAGTTAATTGTTGGGCAATAAAAAGTAATTACTGAGTTTAAATATACAAATTTGGAGGGCCGTGATAAGTAAACGAGTCTCAAGGAAATATACATATATATAGTTCCCCTCAATTTATTAATTGCGGCTCAGGTTAGCCATGTGAGTTAAAGTGTTGGCCTTAATCTCACATAGAAAACCTAGAGTGGAGAGTTCAATTCCCGCCTGGGCAAATAGGAATTGATTTATTGATAAACACATTAAATCAAATCCTTAGTCCCATTCTGGCTAGAAAAGAGTGGTAACTTATAGATAACCTGTCCCAATTAGTCACAGTAGCAAAAACTAGATTTTAATAAATAATAATATAAAATAATAATAATTTATTATTAGGTTAACAATGCTTTTAATGTAAAAATGATTAAGTTCAGCTGATTGTCCCAGTCTTTGTGGTATCTCTCCTTATGCAGTAATGTATTTATTTCATACAACACAAATAAACTGTGAGAGCTGCTGTAACAATGCACTCCAATTGGTCAGATGCATTTTTATATCTGGTTTCTCTATCTTACTTTCTTTATTCCATTAAGTATATCTGAATAAGCTGTGATCTATAATTTATTTTATTTTATCAAGCCTAGCTGATAAAACACTGAACACTTTGCACATTATTTTAAATTTAATTACTGTTTGTGACATGGTGTTGGTCGTAATACCTTTGTAGACCTAGAGTTGCAGGTTTGAGATTTTTTGTTTTTGACAAGTATTTCAATATAAGAATTACTCCCAATTATTGAAATTTACATGATATGGTATATTATTATGAAGGTATGGTATGGTAAGGTCACTTTCCTTCAGTCTAGAATTATACAAAAATGAATTACCATTTTTTTAAGTAACATTAAATTGAACCTATACTTCACTTTAGAAATTTAATGTATTTTAACTCTTTAATAGTTATGTGTACCTCACGGATTATATCTAATTTTTAAAAATTGTTGTGTTTAATATAAAACGCCATTCCCCTCCTAGGTATCCTCTTGTCTACACTAAGGCATAAGAGGAAAGTATGAAGCATAGAAGTATGAATTTGGAAACCATATGCAGAGGGAAATCAGTAATTCATTTATGAGGTACTAAAGAACATGAGAAAGAAGGCAAGAAAGAGGACCCAATAAAATTATTGAAAGATTTGAAACAAGACAACTAAACCAAAATACATTATGAAAAGATGAAATAAGTATTTCTGAAATTTATTGACTGTAGAAGAGGAATTGAGTGGACCATGAAAAACAAGGGTAAAAAACCTCTTATTCGAAGCTTAAATACCAAATATTGTTTTTAATGTACCTTTCTTATGTGAGATAAATGCAAATATGTTGTGCGATTACATCATCACATTTAGAAGGTTTCACATTCTAGGCACAAAAATTTTAATTTGAAATAACATAACATACTACATATTTAACCATCTCATTCAACTCTAAAGATTATAATCTTTAATGGCTGAAATACCAGAAATATGGAGGATGGTTTAGTGGGAGAGTATTCAAAAACTCTAATTATCTCTGTAATTGTGACTCAGAAAGAAAAATGTTATAGTTCCAATCTTGTTGAACTATTGATGGTCTGAAATGGTTTTTCTATACATTCATTCATAACTAAAATATTAAGTGAGATATTCATCCTTTCTTGTTTTTAGCCTTCAGTGAACCCTCACTTCGATTCATTGGGATTTTACTTAGAAATAGAGAATATATGGTGAGATGACTTGTGTGTCCTATAAGCTCATAGGAAATAATTTTTATTTACACGACCTTCATGACAGACTTTTTTACTATTCCCTTAAGCATTTTTTTTTAAATGTTTATACTTGATTTTCTTAATATTTTGTATATACATTTTCAGGTCTTGATAAAGATAATAATTATCAAAAAAAAAAATGTGGCTCTGAAAAGTATGACTAAAATAGTTTATAATATGATGTGCAAAAAATGCAAAAATCAAATAAAGACCAATCTACAAAACAAACCACAACTAGCATTGTAGAAAGTTCATCATACACCATTAATAACTGGTTTTCATTTAATGCTTTAGCCATCAGGTAATTCCAAAAGAAAAAAAAAACCAAGGTGATACAAATGGCATCACAAAGGGCGAGGTCACTCTATATAGTAAAATCAGGCAAACTATAAATTTTCATTTTAATAGCCTATCTTAAGGTATGCCTTACAACACGTCTGTTAAATAAAAAAATAATTCAATATTTTCTCAAATGAGAAATAAAGATATTTCACACTTGTGAGTTTTTGAGGTAAAGCAATACTCCTTAATTAAGCAGAGCTTTTATCTCATAATTACTTATTGTGCATATAAAAGTCAAAAACATTTGTAGATATTTGCAATGTAATTAGAAAAGAAATAAAGTAGACATGGACAACAGTAAAAAGTTCCATGGCCAAAACACTATTTAGAAAGGCTATCATTTAATTGCTTCAATTTTTTAACCTAATTTGAAGTCAGAATTTCTACTTGAGATTCAAACCCTTTAACATTTCTTTCATAAACTACATATCCAACTCCTCCATTTACATAAAACCAACTAACTTTGAACATGTCTACAACTTGTCAGCCAGCCCAAACACACCCTTTCCTAGATCCAACCTCATGTAAGCCAAATAATCTACAATAATAACTAAGCATTTGATTCTCATTTATATGAAACCATCAGCTACTTTATTTCCTTTGGATAGTTTAAAGAATTTTTGGGAGTGAGTTTCATCGTCCCTCCTCATTGTACATAAAAATAATAAAATTGGTCACATTTTTAAGGCATATAACTCACTCTTTAAATTGCTGTTGGACCCCTAAACCCATTGTTTCCCCTAGAAAATCCCCCAATTATAAAATAATTCTCACTAATGTAAAAATCACTCCATATTCTTAAAAACGACTCGTAGAACTGACTCCTGTAGAGAAAATAGTAAAACTTTGGATAAATTGAAATTCTTTGAATGACAGCTAAAATAAAAAATAACGCTTAAATTATTACAATAGAATAACCTAAAAATAGTAACAGTAAAACAGTGTAAAATGTATTAAGTAAATATTGATTGAATTTGTATACATCAAATTGTTCTCCTAAAATAAATGAATGAATCAATAGCCACTAAAATTCTATTAAAACCTCACCATATTACCTCCACCTGTGACTCCACATTTACAGTACCATAATTCATTTTCTAATTAATGCTTTTGATGAATAATTCTAACACCTTCCTCCTGGTACACTAGGTATTGAAATGAAAATATGAACAATGCTTTTATAATAGCAATATTATAAGCCATACACTCAGACTCTAGAAAATTTAACAAGTATTTATATATTTATTATTTATTTTTTCCATTATTATTCCATTAATATATTTTGAACATTCCAGTGAGTCTATTATAACTATTTCCCCATTTATACTAAATCCTTTAATATGTATTCAATTGTGGTCAATAAGTTATGTTAAGTTTTTGAGATGAATATTAAATTAATGTCAAGAATATATTTATCAGTTTTAGAAAGTGCATTTTTCATATACAATTTATACTTCTAATATCAACTCTAGCCACCCAAATTTCAACTAATAAGGGCTAGATAGAATAAATTAAATTGGGTAGTCACATTGATATTTTATTTAAATGTTTCCCAGATATGAAGCAAATTATTTTTTTATGATTTTCATGAAAATGTAAACTAATTTTTCTATTATTAAATTGAAAAAAAAATCTATTTTTATTTTTAGAAAATTGGCAAAAAAAAAAAAAATCAAAATATTTCTTTTTAAGCAATGCAACATTTAAAAAATAAGTAATTTTTTCTAACATAGTTAAGAGTTATTAAAATTTTACCATTACTAATTTAATACCACTTACTTTGAAATAATTCCAAACCCTATAATTGTTTTATAAATACCAATGAGTTAGTTTTTAGCTTTTCCATTACTCATTAATTGTAGGTAATTTGTTATTTAAAACACGTACCAACAATAGGTGTCTTTGCACGTGGAGGGGTAACAACAGCTTTTTTCGTCACCTGGGAGGCAACGGAATTTGTAGAGCCATCACTCTGAGGACTGGTGCACCTTGCATCCCGCTTCTTTCCAGATCCTATGAAACAAACTAATATGTAAAAATACATTAGGGAATAGAGTAAAAATTAATGCAATTTCTAAATAGCAGATAATAAATAGCCAGCACCTTCAAACAAATGGTAAATAAAATATCAATTATTATTATTACCGAATATTCAAAGAACACAACTTTGTCAACTTATTTATAGCATTGATGATTTTTCCTGGGTATTTAGAGTATGCTGAGGACACAATAGATTAACCCGTAACAACAGACGGGAGTCAGATTGACTCCGCATTGTTAGATAATCATTAGTTTCACATTGTTGTACTTCCGTTAACCGCACCGTGCTCTCAGTACCTTCAAACTAGTCTTTCCTCAGTCTGCACGTGCACTGTGGAGACTAAACATCTGTGTTTCTGAATTCAGTGATGCGCATTACGGAGTCAGCTTGACTCTACATCTGTGTTAGTGTGAGACAAAATTGGTACGCTTCTTCCTCCAAAATATATACTTGGGAAAAGTTTTTATACATAAATGCAACAAGAGTTCTTTATACCTTCTAATCTTACTGTCAGAACAGGAAAGGAAGCTACAGAAACCAACACAATCAGTGCTGAGGTTGACCTCCTATTTATGGCTCAAATAGGAATATAACTGCAGATAATTGGTTCTCATCACTTGATCTGGTGAACATCCTGAAGGAAAAGAAATTGACTTACGTTGGACAGTAAAAAGGAATAAATGGGAAATACCACCAGAATTTTTACCCCACAGAGAAGTTGGAAGTAGTATTTATGGTTTCTCAAAGGATTTGTCAATCATGTTTCGTATTCTTGACATCAGTGCTGTCAATGCATTTATTCTTCACCAAGCTACACGTGATAATCCCCAGCAAACGAGGCGTAATTTCATGAAAAATCTTGCAAAACAACTAGTTACCGATGAACTAGAGAGAAGATTAGGTAATCCTCGACTTTGCCACGAAGTGAGAACATCAATCAGGAAGGTTCTTGGTAAAGAAGAGGAGCAAACAGTGTCCGGTGGAGACAAGCTGGCAACTAGAAAATATTGCTGTATATGCCCTAAAAACTGAAAAGAAAAACCAGCACATTATGTAGACATTGTAATAGTCCAGTATGTGGGCTCAATAATTTAAATAACTCTTTGAGAACAGTTTAATTTGATAACTCACTGAGCAGGTATTATGTTTTATGAATTCTTTAGTCTTAAATAAAATTCTGATTTACTAAATGTGGTAATTTCCACCCCTAATTGTTCATATCCCTTAATTATACATAAAATAAATAAATAAAAGTTGCGATAGAAAGGTGTAAATGACAAAGGAGGTCGTATATGGAGTCAGTTTGACTCCATGTCTGTGGTTATGTAACACAAATTCACGTCTGTGGTTACGGGTTAATATTGTAGGATCATATTAATTAATATGATCTCTCAACAAATTCTGATCATGGTTATTATGAAGTGAAATGATAGAAATGCCATGATAGGAAATTAATTCCTAGAAGCTTCATCTTTATTCTGTCCTCTAAAAATGTTAAATTTTAAGTAATAAATTTGAACTATTGTGTCCAATAGTCTTATAATTCTTTAAGAAAGAAAGCAAATATACAAAAATAGAGAAAATTACGCAGAAGAACTTAAGAAATACTAGTTGTTTGTTTTTAAAAATGGATCAGTCTAATCTTCCAAAAAGTGAGGACCACATTCATCTTCAGAACAAAAGATTAATGCCCATCATAGGATCACAAAAGCTAGTAGAAAGCCAAAAGCAGTAAAACATAATTCAATTCAATTTTTAAATCACTTGTTTATGTAGGTACTCAAAAGTTCAATGCCGGCAATGAATATTGAGGAAAAATTTGGTAAAAGTAAGAACCAACCCAGATGTCTCATTTTAAACATTTATTTGTTTTTTTATATTAGTAAGCAATTCATTTTAACAAATAATGAATAGTGGAAGAATATCATCATCGGAAAAGCAGCCCAATCACTGCAGCACTGCTGTGGATCTCTAGAGCAAATTAATAATCTTATTCTTTAATCTGCAATAAATTATGAAAATTTGTATTCATATTTGAATATGGGTCTCCTTTTTTTTAATACTTTAAAAGATTTTTAAATTTCAATTCTGATTTCAATTACACTAGATAATATAAAACAATTTTCTTCAAAAATGTTCTACAAACAATACAGTACCTTTAATTTTATTTCCTTATGAGTTAATGGGTTGGTCTTAATACATTTGGAAAACATCAGAATGTCAGTTCAATTTCCACATGGGCAAAGAGAATTTTTGTATTGTGGACTTACTGGCCCCCAGAAGATTACGTTTATAACTTGTTCTTAGCTGGATAAAGAGACTTTAATCTACAAAAAGAATGTTACACAACGCTTGAATTTTTTACATTGTTGAAAATTGAGAGATATAATCTTTAAAAAATACACACATTATTTTATGTAATTTCTTTATTAATGATTAAAATATATAATACTAACTTTCAAAACATTTTCATTAATCTTTTTGTATTAAAATAATAATTTGCACATGCTTAATGATTTAATTTTCTAAATAATGCAATCTATAGATGTAATCAGACAAAAATTTATTTTTAAGAACTTATATGAAATTGTAATCTTTGTCTGTATATTAACTTTTTTTTTTCAAAATTTCACAATACTTTTTCAATTCACATGCCATTGAAACGATATCAGCAATTTCTGGCTTAGGTATCTGTGTTTTTTGTTTCTTACCTGTTCACACCTGAACTACTTACCGAATTTATTAAATTTGGAACATATATTACTACTAATCTAACTTAGACTATAGGCTAGGGGGTTATAAGGGAGGCCTGAGAAGGAAAATTGTGATATTTTGTTTTATATTGGTTTTTCGGCAAAGATGCATATAACAAAAGTTGTTTGTTTTGTTATTTAAAGTAACTTTTGTCATATATCAAACTATAAATGAGATATAGGCTAAAAATTATAGTGGGAGTCAACAATTTTATTGGGTACAAACAATGTGGCCAAACTTAACAATAATTGGTATGTGAATTAGCATCCACTCTTCCATAATTATAAGATACCATACAGAGATTATTTATTTATTTCCATCAGAAATAATTTATTTTACTAATTTCTCCGTACCAAAATATGTAACATTTATTGTAGCAATTCTAAGTGATTCTTCTAACTTAACTTAAAACATAAATATATAAATACAATATGCTTCAGCTTGATTAGTATAAGTTAACATTTATATGCAAGGTATTTTATTTATATACTGATGGCTAATGTTCTAAATTTCCATTAAGCATGAACAAATTCATAATACTAGTCACTAATGATCTCTTTCTAAACATAAAAACAATTACTGACTTGGAAATATAGTTTCAAAACCCAAAATAAAAGTGCACTCCTATGCTTGATTTTGAAGAGGTATTAATAAAGGCATATTTATTGGATGGTCAGAACACTAAATCTTATAAAAAATATAGGTTTTAATGACCATACATCCCGGAAAACCAAAAAGTTGGGCATGTTCCAATGATTACAACAGCTGACATTATTCACACCAAATAAATTCAGCTTAAACCATCTTCTGAAGTGACATTATCTTACTCTCATTTTCAAAAATGTTTTGGTCTAGAACATTTTATTGTTGGCAATAAAAAAGGGGTACTTTGACGATGTAGTATAAGATGTAACTATTTCCAAACAGGGTCCTTTGGAAGTTACTTTAGCAGAAGTTAGTACTGTTTCTAATGAATTGAAATAAGTAATT
Source organism: Riptortus pedestris (assembly GCA_019009955.1). Lineage (NCBI taxonomy): Eukaryota > Metazoa > Arthropoda > Insecta > Hemiptera > Alydidae > Riptortus > Riptortus pedestris. Next base: position 125,156,193 of record CM032228.1, on the reverse strand, counting down.
GAATACTAAATTCTATATGTGCGTGTATGTGTGTATATATATATGACTGAAAAGATTATTCGAGATCATGGGAGATCTATTCATATTTATAAAAGTTAAACATTGCTTCCTAGTTTCAATTGCAAAATATCAACATAGGATATTTATATACACCTTGGAGAGTGAAGTATGTTAGCTAAAAAAAGGAGAAAACCAATTTGGAATCATGTTATGCAGATACATATGAACTCCGGAACTCATACAAATATTTACTCAGAACTCATTTTTCTTAAAGTGTTTAAGAATAATTTGATTCGATAAATATTTAGAAAACAAAACAGACCATGGAGTGATCTAATAACTATGAAGAAGATCACCCTAATAATATTAACCAAATCTTAAAAATTAATTTTTTCATGATTATAATGGTTTTAATTTCTTATGAGAAATAAAAACCATCATATAAAAAGTGATATTAATTACTTGATCCACCCCAAAACTAAATGATGGTTTATTGAATATACAATTTTTTAAATATATTATGTACTTTTTGAAAAATGCACTACACAATATTAATAGCTCCACATTAGTGTAGCTGAGATATTCGAATGTAGTCAGGAAAAAGAGTGAAACGTCCATTTCTGCCATTATATGACTCCAAACCATTCCCATCTCCATAAAAACCCAATAAAAATATTACAATACACTGAGTTTATGGAAATAACGCTGGAAGGGCTCTTTTCTGATGGTTTTTATTATCATAAATATATAAATCAAGTATTCACATAAACAGCTATTAAAACCACTAAAGCTACTTCAAACCAATGTAAAGTATTAATAACAAAAAATACTGAAAATTTTAAAAAAAAAATCATATCTCATTTAAAAGAATTTAAAAAAAGTAAATAATTGCTACAAGTAATTTACAAAAGATAGCCAATGAAAGTAATTGACAGAAACAAGATATGGTTTATCAATATCACAGGATTGTAAAGATAAACTTTTAGTTATCTCTTTATCTATTGGGAAGAGCAGACTTTGAGCTTGGCAGAAAATTTAAAGAGTCAGAGATTATTTAGTGCAGTGGATTGAATATTTAATATATACAATATATAAATAAACTATTGTAATTTTTTTTAAAAAAGAAAGAAAATACTCTATTTAAACAGTAACAATTCCAGACTTTATTACTTCCATGTACAAATTAAATGAAGTTATTGTAGTCATTTTTAGATGCAACAATTTTAACTAAATTTTCATAGAACATAAGGAGTTTAAAAAGTGAATTACTAAAATGCATAAAACTGTTGGTACTGGGAATATAAGATAAGAAAATGTTGTTGTGGTACTAAAAAATAGTCTTTTCCTCTAATGACATTGAAATGAAACAGGTCATAAATAGTCCATCACACAGGAGCTGTTTAAACTAAGCTAAGATTTTCCATGTGATGGTCACCTCACCCCATAGCACCAAATATTCTCTATTTCTATTTAAAAGAACAATGAGTAGAAGACTGAAAACTAGAAAGTATGAATAACTTGCTTAATACTTGAATTGCAAAAAAATCATAGAACAACAATTGTAGGCCATTAATAGTTTAACAAGAATTGTACTATAACACTTTACAATCTGGCTCATTATAAGGTGATACTTTGAATTTTCAAATTCCACCACCCTCTATAAACACTCACTATTCCAGGTCCAATTCTAGCCAACAATAAATATGATCTTCAGTGTTGAATGAAATGGTTAAATATCAAGTACAGTATAGATCAAAGAAACATTTTCGAAACTAGAAAGTAAAATCTTAATTCATTACGTCATCATACAACAAATTTGCATATATCTCACACAATAATGGTCTCTTGTAAACAATATGTGATATTTAAGCTTAGTATAAATTGAGTCATGATATAACAGCTTATTGATAATATGATAAAAGCAGGAGTGGGGGTTTAGTGAAGGTTTTCGAAAAATTTCTTCAAATGTCCATCGATCCTACACAGCAGATGAGGTCCATTCAAAATTATATATATATTGTCTGTTAATGCTCTAGCGGTCGCAATTTTTGTTTGATCGTTACCAAACTCGATATTTAAACGTTTTAGAGGGGGGATTTTCGAAAATTCGAAATATCTCCGTTACCATTCGTCGAATCAAAAAATTGTATAGAACCAATCTTATTGAAAATTAAATTTACAATAAATATTGCTCTATACATGTATTCTCTATCTTGAATATTAACCGAGAAATTTGCATTTTTATTAAATGTGGGCCAATAACGGAGGAGTGAGTTTCCCGCCAAAAGCTAGTTCGGCCGTAACTGTTCGGTTCTCGTATGGAGATTTCTCTATTGTATAATTTCGCGTGGAAAATCTGCTTAGTTTACGCAGCTCCTGCGTGACGGACTTTTCTGTTTTGTGGGAAGGAAAGTTAGGCTCTCACCAAAAAGAATATAATCAATTAGAAAAAATACAAATATGGGTTTGGCACAGAATAACTAAAGCATATTGGACTTAAAGAAGTGAAAGTAAAAGTCTAATCACGTTCATCGGATAGAGAAAAGAAGGGTGAAACTTATTGGGCATTCATTGAGATGCCCTCAACGGTTTCACCACAAATTCGGTTCACCTTATCTTTTATCTTAAGGTTAAATACAGTGCCAATGAGAAAAGGGTGGTCCAGAAAGTCATTTTTCCGGGGACAAATATATCATATATTTCTATAAATAGCCGTGGTAGACGAAGTAATATGAATAATGTATCTGCTGACTGAACGAAATCACCAAACAAATGTTGAAATGTTATTTATTGACGTCCACTTAGTACTACTGAGGCTAATCGGGACGGGTTATCTAGAGGTCAACACCTTTTCTAGCCAGGATGGGACTAAGGTTTAGATTTAATGATGTTGTCACTAAATGAACTCCTATTGACTCTACATGTGAATCGAACCCGTGTCCAAGTTTATTAAGACCACCTCACCTGGCTAACCTGGGCTCCATAAAATCGAAATAAAAAAAAAAAATACTCATGTTTTTTAGATCATAAATTATACCAATCATATTTCAACGGGAACCTATGTTTTATTTTACTCCTTCAACTCTTTGTAGCAGAGCCAAGAAGTAACAATGCAAACATTTTTAACCATTGTTGGGTTTTTTATTATTGATAATACATACAATTATTATGTTTAATAATTTCTATTATTTACGGGGGTAAAAAGAAAAATTACGATCTACCATACACCTAAAACATTCGTATATCATCATTAGATTACAAATTAATTATTGTACTTTAGTTTCTAAAAGATTTACAATGATGGCAGTGACTTTTAGTCTATATTATTAATACATTTTACAAAAATATTTTAAAATCTTTTTTAATTCTTCATATCAAATGAAAGTTGACATTTTTAATGTTAACTTTTATAGGAAACTGCTCAAATGCACGGCATGAAACCGTAATTTCAACTTTTTCACATAAACCCGTTTTTTCACGTATCAGTTGTTACTTCAATTATAAAATTCTTCACTGAAACATGTTGGAAACTGTGGAGACAAGGTTTTGGCTTAATAAAAAAAAAGTAAATCCCCACTCTTGAAGAGCTCAAAATAAGTTTAAAACGTATTTTGCTATTAAATGAATGGTCCCTGCTATGTGAAATGGATAGAACCCGCGTACCTCTATGGCAATAAGCTATTTACAGATCGTCAGAAGCAGACGCGTCAAACCTGGATAACTTCCAGGATCAAGTATATATCTGCCCAATTGACATCGGAAAAAACTAAACCTCTAATATTGAAGTTACTTTGGCCAATTTGAGAAATAAAAAATTAAAAGATGATCAACATATTTGAAAAGAATTGAAAGAAAGATTAGAAAAAATGGTATTCTACTTAACTGTTAATAATTAGATACAGTAATATACATTTAATAACCTAACATTTACTATATAAATGCTAAATAACATTGGCCCATAATAAATTGCTAGTAACGTTTTCTTTGTTTTGTAATTTTTTGACGCCCACTTTGCGGTATTGAAGCTAATCGTGACGAGTTAGCTATAGGTTAACACTCTTTTCTAGGCAGGATTATTTAGTGAGCTCGAGACTAAATAAATTACTATAGCCACGTGGGGATCGAACCCATAATTCTACGTGCTAGCAATCTTTAATAAATGAATGAAATTCCTAAAAATATTAAAAATTATACTGTTGTTCTTTTAAAATTTATTATTTACATTGGAATCCAATTTTTAAGGAGGAAGGGGTCAAGGAAATTCGAAATACGTAATATGAATTTGATAGAATAATTGTATATAAGCCATCGTGTTGAAAATTTAATTTCATATAAATTTTGTTCATTAATTTTGTATTCTTCCCAGGAGGCTCATGTTAGCCTTGTGAGTAATGGCGTCTTAATCTCACTTCGTACAACTGGAGGCATGAGTAACATTCCAACTTGGGCAATTTAATGACGAACTTATTAAATAAAATTCTTAGTCACAGCCTGGCTCAAAAGGGTGGTAACCTGTAAATAATCCGCCCCATTTAGCCCATAGTAACACAAAGTGGACGCTAATAAATAAAAAATGTATTTATCTCAAATTTTAAGCAAGTTATTTGTGTTCTTTGATATTCAGATTCAGTAAACCTCTATTTCAACTCATGAGATTATCTCTTTGAGTAATTAATTTATTTAATATCCATCTTATATTTCAATTCCTGTTTATACAAGCTACTTAGTACGGAAGAAATAGAATATAGATGGTGAATTGAAATCATCAACTTGGGGGAAATCCGCTTAGCTTACACGTGTGTATTGGACTTTTAATTTAATTAAACTTGGGAATAATTAATTTTTTTTTCCATAACCGTTCAAATTCAAGTAAATATTTGACTTCAACTCAAAATTTTACATATTTAGTTTTTTTTTTTTTTTGGAATTGGCTTGTTTCTTAAGGTGCCACACGAGAGGATTAAGGACTACACGAGTGAACCCCTAACGAGAACTCACTACATAGAATCTTGAGAATAGACAAATGTCCTGACATCACATTAATCCATCACTAGCTGGATATTAATATCTTCTTACGCTGCTGAGTCTCAAAGAGCTATTTCACCTTACACAAAACAGTCCTGTGATACTCAACGGCACTAGGACATCCTTATTCATTTCCTGCTATTGGTGGGTTTAATGTGTCATTTGAGAAAGTCAGCTATTCATATTATTCTATAGACCAGAATAGTCGGAGAAACCATAAGCGTGGACGCAGTTGAAGAGTCTCTCCCGGAAGATATTAGCAAAAATACGCCAAACGGATATCATACCAAGTGCTATTTAAGACATTATAACCTGGACTCTACCTCGGAAAAAAATAAAAGAGAAGAGCTCTGAGAAGATATTTGAAACAGAGACAGGGCAGCGCAGATAGAAGGTAAGAACAAAAACTGAACCGATGGACTTGTGTTGTCCATCTGTCATATGCTGTGCTATTAAGAAAGCCACTTGCACTATTTAAGTAGGATATCTTTCGCCGAAAAAAAAAAATAACCCCTAAAATATTATGCTATATGTAATAAACAGGAAAATATAATGCTTGATGTACTGGATGGCGAAAGGGGGAGGTAATCCTACAGTGGCGGCTGGATGACCTGAGAGAGGACTTGTGGAGGCTAGGGTTGCGAAATTGGAGGAGCCAGCTGCTGTCCCTACTATTGGTGGGAGGGGCCCAGATTTTGCAAAGGCCTGTAGTGCATAGTAGTGAGTAAGATAAAAATATATACATACTACCAATATCATATTCTAAAAGACTTATTTATGAGTTTTATATAAAGTATATTTTTCCTTTAAAAGAAATGAGCACTATGCATCCAGAAAGAAGAAGTAAGACAATTTATTTTGGTCTAATACAGATATTATACACAAAGTGTTACAAAAGTTGTTACAAAATTATTATATTTTGGTACAACCTTGAACGCAGTCTTTCTTCAGTCGTACATAAATTATAATGGGAGGCTCCACTTGACATGGGAAGGATGATGAATGCATGATTTTTTCTTACAAATTGTTAAAGGTGACCTGAAATAGGAGCAACCTCCAATTCCCTGTGGATTTGGCTATTCCTAACAAACCAGGGAGCATTCGCCGCTATCCGAAGTACTTTGCTCTGGAAGGACTGGAGTCTCTTTTTGTGTGTGTTGCTGATACCCAGCCAGACTGGGAATGCGTATATAAGGCGTTAATATAAGGAGTATGCGTATTTGTAAAGTAGTGTTGCGCAAGTCAGTTTCAGTGGTATATTTTTGTTTATTAAAGGGTATATTTGTGCAGCATCCATAAAATTCATTTATTAATATACCTAAGATAAAAGTATATCAAAGAAGTTAACGAAGAATTTTCAAATTACATGTACACAGCAATGGATATAAGAAAATAAAACCCATAAATTAATTTATTTATGATGAAAACGATAATATGCAAAATATACAAATAAATAAATAAATATGCAAGATGTATATGTTGTGTACTTTTATTACATTTTTATGAATTTTCATATTCCTAATATATGGAAGAATTGCAACAATGGGTGGACAGCCCTCTGTTCCTGCACATAAATACGGCAATCGAAAATAGCTCGGCCTGCATTCAGCCAGCATGTATTTTATTGTTAGCACACGTAGTCTCCGCCTTTCTTAAAAAAAAGAAATAAAAAAAAAAAAAGAGACAGCCGGTTTAAATGAAATTAAATATGTTCCTATATATTTCTTTAACGCCAAATTAAATCACATATGACTGGTTTGGGGCCATAAAAGTTTATTTTTTTAAGAAACGCGACTTTCATAATGAAATTCTGATACATGTGTTCTTTAATATGTTGAGAGTCACATTTCCTAATTTCTTCTTTTCATATACAAATGACTACATATAATGAAAAGAACAGCTTCAACATAACGGATAAGAGGGAATTGATGTGTATTTTTCAAAGATGAAATGGGCTTAAAGAAGATGGCTCACCTTTTCTTTTGAAGCTGGCTTTAGGCACGCAGACATTCTTCTCCTTGACCTTACTGTGGTGTCCACCCATTGGCACATCTTCACCAGGACATCGGTTTAAATCGTCGCGCTATGGCATAAGGTCCTTCTCCGCCGCCTCACTCAATATCTCCTATCCACTCACCTTCAAAAATATCAAATCTCTAAAGGCTTCTATCGAAAATACAAAAGCGAAAACAGGCCCTAGAATGAGGCCTCTCTGATACGGTGCCTACAGTCTCTCAGTGACGACTGAAGCCGGCACAGCTGAAGCGGCTACTGATAACAAGCCATACATTAGGCCAATAGACCGCCAGCTAGTAATCCTCATTCATACTCACTGACCTGTCCGACAACTTTCACTTTACAGCCAATTAATTTAAAAAAATGCTATCAATGTAATTAAATTTGGATACACATGGCTAATCACACACTTTCTGATAAGATTGTATAATTACTACTCTGATTTCTTATTGGGTGATGAAACTTGTAAGTATAAAATTATGCCGTACAAGGTATAAACTTGTACAACCGAATTGCCGAAGTATTCGTATGATATATTGTTTTTAAATTGAAAAAAATATAGAAAGAGAGGAAAATAATTAACTTACAAATAGAATTAGCTTATGCAACTGAAATTAAAATTACCATTTAAGTTTATACGAGGCGTTATTGTACGGAATTTCAACTCAAATATCTGCGTTGAAAGCGAGTTTCCGATATTCAGCTAAATGTTTGAACCACAGAAATGAGTGTACCAAAACTAAGAAGTACAATTCATCTTTGATCGTCATCAAAGGCATTATATAGGGAAGGATATTCACCACTGAGATAGGAAAATTGGGGAGGAAGACACAGCCTGAAAATGAAAAGCAAATGCCACCTATATTGGGAATCCCTGCTATCTACGTCAAGCTCTGTCACTATGAGGGCAACAAACAAACCATTACGTAGAACACCAGTATTAGCAGTTGTTATGTTAAGAGATTAATTTGCTTTTTCGTTATAATTTTGTCTTTACTTCCCATGTTTCGTTCTGTTTCTCTAATTTTTGTTTTTATTTTGCAAATTTCGATTATTTTTAGCGGATTTCCCCTAAGGGAAATCAGCTATTGAGGTTGTACTCATGACGGAATTTTCGAAATTTTTCTTCAAATGTCCATCGATCCTACCTAGTAGATGACGAAAATGAGGTCCGTTCAAAACTATGTATATATATATATTTGTCTGTTACCGCTCTAGCGGTCGCAATTTTTGCATGATCGTTACCAAACTCGATATTTACTCGTTTTATGTAAAAAGAAAGATCAAGTTCGTTATTGGCTGCAATCGGACCAGTGGGAGGGGGGGTTTAGAGGGGAGGATTTTCGAAAATTCAAAATATCTCCGTTACTATACGTCGGATCGAAACATTGTACAGAATCAATCTTATTGCAAATTAAATTTACTATAAATATTGTTCTATATATTTATTCCCTATCTTGAATATTAACCGAGATATTGCATTTTTATTAAATTAGGGCCGATAACGGATTTTTGAATTTCCCGCCAAAAGCTAGTTCGGCCCTTTGCCGTAACAGTTCGGCTCTCGTATGGAGATTTCTCTATTGTATAACTTCACGTGGGAAATCTGCTTAGTTTACGCAGCCCCTGCGTGACGGACTTTTATTAGCAGATTTCCCTTAAGGGAAATCAGCTATTGAGGTCGTACTCTTGATGCGAGTTTCGAAAACTTTCTTCAAATGTCCATCGATCCTACCAAGGAGATGACGAAAATGAGGTCCGTTCAAAATTATATATATATATATATATATATATATATATATATATATATATATATATATATATGTCTGTTAACGCTCTGGCGGTCGCAATTTTTGTTTGATCGTTACCAAACTCGGAATTTAATCGTTTTATGTAAAAAGGAAGATCAAGTTCGTTAATGGCTGAAATCGGACCAGTGGGAGGGGGGGGGGTTTAGAGGGGGGATTTTCGAAAATTCAAAATATCTCCGTTATTATGCGTCGGATCGAAACATTGTATAGAATAAATCTTATTGCAAATTAAATCTACTATAAATATTGTTCTATACATTTATTCTGTATCTTGAATACTAACCGAGATATTTGCATTTGTATTCTGCGTGTGGTCGCCAGTAGGCTATGTTCGGACTTTCCGCCGAGAGCTCTGGCGGCCGTTTCCATAACTATTCGTCCCTCGTGAATAGGTTTAGAGGTTAGGTTAACTGTTTTTTGGGGCTAGAAACTACTGGGTTATAACGCCCTAAATAATGTTTTAGGTTTAGAGGTTTCTTACTACTACAGTTGTTATTAGGCAGATTTCTCTATTGTAAAACTTCACGTGGGAAATCTGCTTAGTTTACGCAGCCCCTGCGTGACGGACTTTATATATATAGAGATATATATTTGTCTGTTACCGCTCTAGCGGTCGCAATTTTTGTTTAATCGTTACCAAACTCGATATTTAGTCGTTTTATGTAAAAAGAAAGATCAAGTTCGTTAACGGCTGAAATCGGACCAGTGAGAGGGAGGGGGGTTTAGAGGGGAGGATTTACGAAAATTCGAAATATCTCCGTTACTATACCTCGGATCGAAAATTTTTACAGGTACAATCTTATTGCAAATTAAATTTACTATAAATATTGTAATATACATTTTTTCTCTATATTGAATATTAACCTAGATATTTGCATCTTTATTAAATCTGGGCGCCTAACGGACGAGAATTACTTTCCCGCCAAAAGTTAGTTCGGCCGTTTCCTTGACTGGCTCGGCTCTCGCGAAATTTCTCTATTGTAAAACTTCACCTGGGAAATCTGCTTAGTTTACACTGCCCCTGCGTGACGGACGTTTTCGGTATTTTGTAGCCTCAAAACAAATCACAAGTAAATTAACTTCAATATTGAAGCATTAAATGTGAGCCACTATATATATATTACTATGCAGAAATGGTTATTCCATATAATAATTGAGTGCAGTTTAAGTTTGTAGTTAAAAAAAAACTTTGAAATAACTATTTCAAATACTTCCTAATGTTTAGCTTTCATTTTTCATTCAAACACATTTGGTATGATTATTATTTTTCTTCAATAAAATTTAAAGGGGATTTCTTCAAACGATTAAGAATTAAAGTATCTTTAAAATGAGATCCATTTTTATAAATCTGAAATTTGGTTTTATGTAGTTGTAACAAATAAAATTAAAAAGAAAAAAATATTTCCCTTCACAATGGTCGAGGATAGGAAATATTTGTCACAACTAAATCCAAATGATAGCAGCCTATCAAGTACCATCATGGTAATTGTACTAGTTCGTAGTTAATAGATAGTTTAAAAAAAAGGGTTTATATCTATTTACAAACTTATTAATTTTTTCTGATTGCTAATAACAATTCAAAACGCCAGTTAGAACCGTTTTGGAAAGAATTTATCATGTATTATTACTTATGATCTTCATGTATGTTACTTATTGGTAAAGTATGTGTATGAATAACTAGACTTGGAAAACGACAATAGCCCTGGAACAACTGATGTTTTAATTCGTAACATCAATGGTGACCTAAAGATATAAAACCGTCATAATATATTTAAACAGTAGTTTGTGTATTCCGCCATTTTAATGAATAAGTATACTAAACCTTTCCTTTAAAATTATTATCATAAAAAAAAGAAGAAAGGTTTTATTGAATAAATGACTTTAAAAAAATGTGAAGTGGTTTAGAAATTTTTCCCAATATCGAGATTTCCAATGTCATATCTCACTTACAATTTCCATATAAGATTAAGATATTTGTATAAATACTACAACTTCTGCTTATCAGTGATTTTATAACTGTCCGACATGATAAGCCAAGAAAAGCCCTCTTGATAAGTGCAAGGAGAGTTTGAGCTATAATATATTTGGAGCCCATCGTCGTTGGAACTAAATGCTACAACCTCCACCCAGTGAACTTATTACTAAATACCAATGTAACTGTCGTGACAACTAGTTCTGCATTATTAACTAAATTTGGACTCACAAACCAAATCAACAGCAACTCACAAATCATACTCCTATAGCATCTCGATTACCGCAAAAACCCATTATAATAAGTTTCGAGCTGTTATTGCCAAAAGCAAAATAATCAAGGTTAATGTGTTAATTACACTAGCCATCTATGTGAGTTATCTATTGTATTGTAGATAGGAATAGAAACCGAGAATGACCACACGATTGGGGTCAGCCGTTATAATCATCGCTGTTGATGTTGCAACAAATTGCCAGCATTTACAAGATTATTTTCATGGTCATTGGGCTTTCTTTAGAAATGATCGTGAACGATTAATTCAACGAGGCTTGTAAGAAGTTAGCTCATAAGAAGTTTTTAAAATAATTATTACTTAAAGTTTAATATATTACTACAGAAAAAATAGGATCCATTAGATTATATGTCATGTCATATTTTATAATGTAAGCGGCATATCACAATATAAAACTTTTTTTTTTTTTTTTAAATAATGCAACAAGTTTGACTCTGTAGGAAATAACTGTTGCCGAGTAAAATTTGTACAGAGTTTCTTGTATTATTCATTGTTTCAAATTGTGAAGTATAAATTCATTTTTATGGCTATCTTTCTCGTATTTAAGCATGTAAATGAATGAACAAGAAAACGTACTTTGAAATAGTATAATGGTAGAACAAATATCCAAAACAAAATTAAATAAATTGTGTATAAATAATGAAGTAGGTACATACATGGCCACAGAAATTGATTGATACCCCCACTACTGATGTCTTATGGTATATATTATTCTGTTCATGTTAATGTTTATTTACACTTCCAATGTATGTTTATCTCACTTTTTAATGAATGATGACTCATCTTTGCAACGAATGTGCCTCTCCGAGGCCTTAAGCAGAGCCGCATGTTGCTATCTCCTGCAAATCAAGGCTTGGGAACATTATCTCTAGACAAGGAACCCATTCATAGGCCTACATGAGTTGAGGTCTCTTGAAAGAAATAGGTTATCCCAAGAAGAGATCTGGGAGGCGATTTGTTCATGGGCTTTGAACTACGTTCCTCACGCTTTCGGCCCTTGATCTTTAGACGCAGGCCGAATGGGGGCTGTATCTATCTGTTTTGTAATATCACCAAGTTGGTGTTTCAGATTTCTCATAAGGGATGATCATTAGCAATAGATGTGGTACTCATGACCTTATTTCCGGAAAACGTTTACAAGTGCCCATCGATCCTATCTAGACGGTAGGAATAAGGTTCGTTTAATGTTATATATACACCTGTTAACCCGCTAGAGACCAGTTTCGTATCGATCGTTACCAAACTCGATATTTCACCCATGCACCTAAAACTAAAAATCAAGCTCGTCTGTGTTCGTCAGAGCTCAAATCGTACCTGGAAGGGTATAATGTATAAAACTAAAACTTATAATCGTAATAAAGTTTGGAAGAAGAAACTTGCAGGCTGCAAAATTAAGCTTTAATCTAGTTTTCACAAAATCAGAAGGGAAAGGATTTTCGAAAATGGGTAAAATCTTTACTAGAAGTATCCCCCCCCCCACCGCACAATTCTTAGAGATGTAATTTTCACATTAAGGTATTATACGACTAAACATTCTATGCCCAGCGTAAATTTTAAAGCGTGTTTAAATAGGTTTCTTTCAAAGGGAGCAATGTTGAATAGGATGTGAGATAACGAGTTGTTCGAGCTCGTGGGATACTAATTAGTTGTTTAAACTGGTGTTAGGATTTTACTTAAGTCTTAATTTAAAATATGGGGTCATCCCTTTAGCGACTAATGGGTTCAAATTAGTCATGTGTGTTGAAGTGTTGGCCAAAATGATCTCTGCAGATGTAGAAGGTGTGTTCGAGTCCAGTGTCAATGGAGTTTATTTAATGACAAACGTTTGTGGTAACCTGGAGATAACCTGTAATGGGTAGCCGCAGCAGCGAGTTGAAATCACTAAATAATTTTAATTTTTTTTTTTTTTTTTTGACAAAACTTGAAATTATCTGCCAAAAATAATGGAATCTACCTAAAGTTGCTGAACCAATAGATAGTTATTTCTAGGTAAACAGGTATAGTTAAGAGATTATGTTACACTTTCCACAAGGATTCAAAAATTTGCTCCATTATCTTGGAAAGAAAGTTTATAGATGTGGCAATTATGCCCACAGAACTCCACTAACCAAGAAATTGTCCTCCGTCCTCCTGCCCAAAACATAAAGCCACCACAACGTAGAAAGTAAGGAAATGCCACGAGTATGAATGAGTATTCACATGAAAAGAATAAACAAACAGAATCTACGAATGAGAGACATTTGACTACACTATTATTTTCGTTATTAGTTAAATGGGACCATTATAGTCCATTTGTCTAATCGAGAAGAGTGCGGCCTTAATATCCAGTAACTAAATTACCAGGGAGTTTGGAATAAATGTATTTACCATTACTGAGTTTCTTGCCCAACTAGAGGGGGGGGGGTCTCTAGTGGATAATTATCGTCCAAAAGTGCCGGCATCAAGGCGGGTGATTTCACACTTAATTCCTTTAGTTGGGTTGTTGCCGGGCTTTGAAGTTTCCAACCGTTCTCCTTTTGTCCTGCTGAAGTAACTATTTGTGCTTTGGAATGTCACCACAATATTGGAGGAAATGTGTGAAGTAGACCACTTGACCTCCCACTTCATGCGCTAGGCCTTGGCTCTTCGTAAGGTGTTAAGCCAAATATTTTATTTTACCTAATAAAAATGATACTCTTAATTCGATATTCTATGTTACTATTTGCAGCTATAACATATTCCTACGTATTCTGATTTTAATCATCTGAAGAATGCATATCATCCAAGGTGAAGAGCAGCAATTACTAGTTTCTATGTACTTGTAGCTATGGTACATTCTTGTTGTTCGGTGTAACTAAAAAACCGATCCTTTGCTAACAGTTAATTTGGTCGATTTCTGTGAACTGTATTTAGTAGATTTCCCTTGTTACGGAGGTCAAATTCAAAAAGAGAAAGGAGTAGGAGATATATTATCTAATAATAGCCAAGAGTGCCAGGTCATAGCCATTAATTAACAGATCAGACATTAAGGTCAATAACTCAATTGCAAGGCAAAAGTGTGAATAAGTAACGAGTTTCAGTGACAAAATAAGTGCTTCCATTTTGCTGAAATGTAACTCAGTGGTATAGTGCTGACAACATAACTCGACTACCCACTTTTAATCCCCTAGTTTGAACACTAGGAGTCATAAACTAAGTTTGTTTAAGCTGAATGATAAAGGAGATACGTTATCGAAAATTTGACCGAGGGAAGTTAAATAGAACGAATTTCGGTTTAAGAGCACCGAAAGCAGGGCAAAGATAAGATAATTAAATACCTTTCTACAGAAGACATTTGCTATAGGACATAAGGTAGGTTCTGCATGTATTCATGCAGTTTTTCAATTTGTTTCTTCATAAAACATGATATATATATATATATATATATATATATATATATATATATATATATATATATATATAACCCTAGTCCTAGTGCAATAACCATGTGTAATAGTTTGTAGATATCTTTAGTCTTGCCCTGAAGAAGAGAAAATAAAGATTCTCGAAATATCGGCATAAACTAAGATTTTTTCACCAACATTGACCAAAATTTCAAAAAGAATATATATATTAGAGTAAATAACTGTCTGGATGGATAGAGAGTTGTCCGCAAGTTTATAAGTGTGAAAGGTGGCTAAACTTATGATCTTAGATTACAACTTGGTTATTTCAATAGGCAAAGAACAGGCAATACGGGGCTACTTCCTACACCATATTAAAAAAATCCGTCGCGCACTTGTGATCTCAGTTTACCATATATTCTCTTTTTATATGTTTCAAACTGATGAATAGAAGGAGGGGGGGGGGGAGGTTTACTGACGGCAAAAAACAAGAAAGAACGAATAACTCGCTTAATATTTGAGTTACGAATAAGCGCAACAACAATTGTAGAACATCAATAGTTAAACAAGATTGGTTCTGTAACATTTTCCGATCCGTCTCATAATAACGGAGATATTACGAATTTATTTTATCCTCCACCCACTAAAACCCCACTCCAGGCTTATTTCTGCCAATAACAAATATGATCTTTAGTGATGAGAAAAACTGTTAAATATTCAGTATCGTATAGATAAACTAAACATTTTCGATTGAGAACGCGAAATCTTAATTGGTAGTCATCACATATCGAATTTGCAGGTATCTCACATAATAAAGATCTCTTGGGAACAATATTTGGTACATAAGCTTTGAAAAAAGTTGTTCATGATAAATCACATTATTGTTAATATGACTTGGAGTGGGGGTTAATTGAAGGCAGAAAATCTAAATATATCGGTTAATATTCATGATAGAGAACACCAATTGCAACATTTGTAGGTAATTTAATTTGCAGTAAGTAGTAGTATTATACAAATTTTCGATCCGACCTATAATAACGGATTCAAATATTTGAAATGCCTCCCCCCACCCCCCCCACTCCCACAGGTCCCACATTAACGAACTTTATCTTTGTTCTTCTTTTTATATAAAACGATTAAATATTGAGTTTCGTAACGATCAAACAAAAATCACGACCACTTGAGCATTAACATATTTATATATTCCATTTTGGACGGACCTCATTTTCGTCATCTCCTGGGAAGGATCGATGAAGATTTAATGAACTTCTTCAAAATATACGTCATGAGTACAACCTCGATAGCTGATTTCCTTTAAGGGAAATCGGCTGAAACAGAAAAAAAACTCCAAAGAGCAATAATTCCATTACCCTATAGCCCGCCCGAGGAGGGAAATGTATACAATGAAACAGTATAAGAGGCAGTGAGTAAGAACATTGTTTAGACGCTGGACCTCCTTGGTGGACGTCACTCGTTCCCACGTGTTGAATGCTGCTAACCATAACTGTACTTAATGCATGCACATACGGACCCGTTACTTAATCATAACACGCACCTTCCACATTTTTGCTTCTAAGCACCTACTTTCTTTTCCAAAGATACAGTGGTAGAACAAAGAAATATCAACGGAAGTGGACCTTCTTTTCAACTAATGGACGTTTTACTGTCAGGGTAACCATAGCAGTTCCTGTGTACCTTCTATATTTATATATAAGTATTAGCTCGTACCCTAAATACGTTAAACGAATTCCTAGTACAGATATAAAACAATCTGATGCACGCACCAAATGGTTTCCTTGTACTCCAACTGATTTAAATAAACAAAATTTTCGGTTGCATTACATTTAAAATTATTCCATTTCCAAGTGTAACGATATCTCCGATCCAATAGGTCTGATCGAAGGATGCCATAGAACACAATTAATAAAATAGGTCTTATGCAAAAATGTTTAATCTTTAAGAGGTACCGAGAAATTTGACTGTTTTTATTTTCCCCTTTCTTTATACCTTCCCTTCTTCTTAGTCAATATGAACAAAGCGGTAGCTGCATAATTTGACGTTATGCCGAAACTAGTCAAAATTTATTTAGGTGGCAGGGGATCCATAAACGGATAATTTCGTTGAAATTTGAAAACCGAAAACTTTCGAGATTGTAATACTTCACTTACTTTGTAATAGGAAGTAAAAAAAAAAAAAAACTAAACATAAAAGAATAAAGAGCAAGCTTAAGCTAAAATATGTATAATCCCATTGTAAGTTAGAACACGTGGGACATCAACTAAACGGGCAAACATACAAGGTATGTAGTTGCATTCAAAGGATAGACAACAAACACGTGCATCAATTAAATACCCGACATAGAAAGCTCATGGAGTCACACTGATCTTGATATTTTTAAGGGAAAATGATTAAGAATAATAAATGAAGCTTATATGTAAAAGGTATTCAGGTATTCATGCTCTCAGAATTAACGGCGTCTGAACAAATTTATTTTCATTATCCAAGCCTAATAATTTAATAAAACGATTCGAAAAGAATAAAAACTTCAACTATATAAGTATTATCAATTAACAATATAGTTACATGTTCGACATGTTAAGTCATATCTTAAATTTGTCTGCATCAGTATAGTTAATAATATCCAGGAAAAAAATGCGTTAATTTGTAAAACCTCTGGTTCATAACACCCTTTGTTTGAAATTGTTGTACCTGACTGTAATATAGTATAATCTAGTATCATTCGGGCAATCATTCATATTTCAATAAGTTGAGAAAAAATTATTTTTTTCTGTAGGGAAAAGTTCTTTCACATTCTGTCATAAAAATGGTTAAAACTAATGATCCATTCAATTGGTTTAGCCATGTGAGTTAAGGCGTTGGTCTTAGTCGCGTATGGTAAACCTAAATTGGCGAGTTCGATTCTCGCCTGGGCAATAGAAATTTATTTAGTGACGAACTCATTAAATAAAATCCTCAGTCCCACCTTGGAAAGAAAAGGCTGGTATCCTATAGATATCCCGTGCCAATTAGCCGTGTATTTAAATATATATAAAATAACATAAACAAAAATCCAATTGATTTTGTTTGTTTGTTTGTGTGTGTGTGTGTGTGTGTGAGTGTGTGTGTGTGTGTGTGTGAGTGTGTGTGTGTGTGTGTGTGTGTGTGTAATTTAGGGCTAGTGTTATAGCTATAAGGTCAAATATGACAGTCAATGCTGGTTCACCTTCTATCGGCACTACATACAAATTTGGCAATATTATTACATATAATGGTAGAAACAGCTCACTAATTGATATTCCAGACTTTTCTAGTGTTGATAGGCTACAGAGGGAGTGTATAGAGTGGTGAATGTACTGAAGAACGGTGGAGATTGTAAAGAGCTGGCGAATGTCCAGCCATGTATATAAATATCCTGGCCGACTTCAGCTCAAATAGTGGGTTGCATCCCGCTCACATAATCTTTAACAGGTGGCTTACCATTAATAAGAACTGTTAAATAATTACTTATTTTAAAATATACTCAAGACTGTCGTCATCAGCTACACTTCTTGCCATATATGTATTAATTATAATTATGGTTAATGGCATATGAATTATGTCCCAAGAAATGGCTGTTTTTCTATAAGTGCTTTTCCTTATAGCGTATACTAAGCTAAGGTACGCATATGTGTGTGAGTGTGTGTGTGTGTGTGTGTGTGTGTGTGTGTGTGTGTGTGTATGTATGTATGTATGTATGTATGTATATATATATATATATATATATATATATATATCATATATATATACATATATATATGATTATATATGATATATATATATATATATATATATATATCATATATACGTATATATATATATATATATATATATATATATATGTATATATATAATACATGAAATGCTAATCAATCATGAAAGTTAAGCAAAAAAGTAATACCAATCCTGGGAATTTAATAAACCCTTTAAACCGTCTTAGCATAATAATGTTCACTCCATATAAATAATATTCTAACTTATGTTTTGTATTAAAGACCATTCATTCTCAAGCGTTATGTTAGTCATATAGTGTATTGATCAAGAATATTCCTAAACCCAGGATATTTGGTACAACGAAATTAAAGGACGAAGCTCTGCCTCATGGCATTGGCTATGGCTCAAGGTTATCTATCATATCGTAGTGGCTGATCAGATCAAACATAGCTTCTTAATTGATTTGCTACTCCATTGCTCCCCGATGCTGAGAAGGCATCAGGATAATGGATACAAAAGCACAGCAAATCTAGTGTGCAGTTAAAACTTGCACGAGTATTACTGGAGCAGAATCCATTATCCACTTCACCTCCGCCACTCCCTTTTGAACTCGTACAAATAAAAATAATTAATTAATTAATTTAAACTAATTAACTAATTAAATGTTTGAGAAATTTGTATCCACAGAAAATAAGTTTCTTTTATACTCAGTGAAATATTTAGAGTTGAAAATACTTTTATATATCCAACAAAAAAATATATACATTTTTTTGCCTTTCATAGAATGAATACTCTAATGATAAATGTAAAACCACCTTTTGGTTTTAATATTCATAATCCAAAAAGCACTTTAGAAAATTAAAATATTTTAATACGAGTTCTGAAAAAGAATGCTTTATTTTATACAGTGGAAGGAGTGAAGGTTCCATTTGGAGTCAATTAATATTCCCGAAGTTGCTAGCTTTAAAAGAAAATTCGAAGATCATTTATTATGATTTTCTTACCAGTTTCAATGGTTTTGTTCTACTAGTTCCGAAACATAAGTATCGCAACTTCCGGTTAACTATTATTATATGATGATTGTTGTTATGATAATTTGATCTCCACGCTGGGTGTTGTCTGTTATGTGTAATGAGGTGTCTAGACATTCAGCTCCAACGGACAGTAGATATTAATATAATTTTTGATGTAGCAAATTATCCGAGCTATTCGAACTCCTTCTTCAGATATTATTCAAAATCGAGTCTTTTTTAAGGAATGGGGTGTTACTTCTTCCCACGATTGGGCGGCTCATATGACCTAGCCACTCCAGGACATTCGTTATCATTAGTTGGGACAGTCTCACGCATAACTATAGTTGTAAATACGTCCGCCTGCACTTACATAAATTGAATGTGTATCTTAAAGTTTAATATTTCCGTCGGAACTATTGTAATTTGCTAAAATACTCATTAAGAAGTGTTTGAGAATAAAATAATACAGGGAACTGCTGTTTCCATAGTTTAAATGAACTTATACGGATATATGAGCTCATGAGAACCTTATTCTTAGGGTAGAAGAGGATTGAGGAGTCCCATCCCAAATATAAAAAAAGTCCGTCACGCAGGGGCTGTGTAAACTAAGCAGATTACACATGAATTTATACAATAGAGAAATATCCATGCGAGAGCCAAACAGATACGGAAACGGCCGACTAGCTTTCGGCGGAAACGAATAGAACCGACCTTAGCCGGTCGGTCTCATTTCCCATCCTTTAAGGTAAATCTGATAATTAATGGATGGAGATGGTAAAAATATCCTCCCCGAAGACACCCATTAGAACACCGGGAATAGGTTTAAATATTCAGGAAATATATAACTGAATAGAATTCAATGTTGCAACCCCGAATTAGTAGAACATTCTACCCTACGCTGGTGTAATATAATGTAGCTGTAAGAGCTCTGCAGGAGAGCCGATCGACGGTAACTGATATGACCTATCTGACGATGCTCAAAGAGCGAGAAACCTGATTTCAGATTAAGTCAGGCACACGTTACTGGGCTACAGCTATGTTAATCACAGGATATGCCAAACTCGGAATAATGGGAAGACATTTCAATCAAGGAGATTGTGTCCAGTGGTTGATAAAAGGACCACTTCTAAGCAAGTCTCGCCAAAACGTATGAAGAAATAGCTAGTATGATATCAAATTGAAGATGTCAATGGCAGCGATGAAACCGACAAGACCTTAGTGCAGAAGAAATACGCTGGAGATTGAGAAATATGTTGAAAAAACACGTAGTGCACCTGCAAAATTTAGAGGAATGGAACTCTTGATTTGATAATGAATGTATCACGGGAAGAAGAGCAGTATGATTGAGATTGTACCAAGGAAAACATGATTTTGATACAGTGTATACTCTAAAATGAGGAGAGGAGGTATCAAATTTGTTCGTATAAATAATTATATACATTAATTAGCTCAGAACAAGGAATCCGTATGAGTTATCATGTTTAATTGTAATCTGCTCCTATGTGAACATTGATAGTGTACACAGATGCCATGAAACATCTGTCGCTTTAATGCTAAAATCAATATTATAGAAGAGGGAGGAGAAACGTTAGCATCAATCTGCCCCACCTCTTGAACCCATTCAATGAGCCTCTGTAAAAAATTGGGAGGGGCCCATCCATTGTGCTAGGGAAACTCCGTAAGAACTTGACAAAGACTTCAATTACGCCCAATGATAAGTATTCAATGGCTTCCGTCGAATGTACTGCTTAAAATGCTAAATAATTTAGTTATTTTTGCCCACCCTACCCTCTTCACACTGTATGGAAGGAACAGGATACAAGCCAGTAATTTGAGCGTAAGCAGTTCATAATATTTTTTAATAGCAGATTCCTATATGGGTTCAAGAGGTGCATTTTCATATCCAGCTTCGTCTTCATGAGTTGGTTTCTAAACTTTCTTCAATGGATTCAATCTAGCAGACGAAGAATATAAGCTGAGTTCAAAATTATACATACATATCTGTTAATACTCTAGTTAGAGGAGTTGAAAATTTTAAAAGCTAATCATTATGAAAACGATTTTATATTGCTAATGGAGAATCAAGGAGTTTAAACTGGACAGTGATTCTGACGCCATTAAGCCATGGACTTTCATTCCCTGCCTTTGTAAATGTATAATGCAAATTCTTTGTTTTCAGTAGCGGTGATTAGGAACAGATTCAATTCTAAACAAAAAAAACAGTAACACTAATCGCTATGTATATATAGTGACTTGAGATAATGTTTTTTTTTTTGGTTTAGAATTGAATCTGTTCCTGTATATGTATATACACATATATATTGAAATTACATACGTTTACAAATGAAAATACGTGATACTAAGCAATATCGCCACGTTGAGGAGTTCACCAAATAAATAAATAAAAATTATACATTTTATTCCTTTAGTTGGTCTTTTGAAGGCCACTGTTACAAAGAATAGCCAATAATTTGATATTGCATAAGCGCTGAAGCTTTAGCTCTCTTAGACCCTAAAAGTGAAGCGGTATGCCTTTTACTACTTAATTATAATTTTTTCCTACATATGTCACTTTAAACTCGTGCTTTAAAAAGTGCTATCACAGTCAATAATTTATTGATGACTCGATTTGTAGCGAATGCATATTAATAAGATCCTGTTAGGGTTTTCATGAATTCGTTAAATTACAAATGACGAACGTTCCTTGCTTCAACAGGTGATTACTTCTGTACCTTTGACAGTAAAAATTATAATAAATATATTGGAGCTCTACGAAAAAATGTTTTAAAAAACGATACCATATATGTTTAATAGAGTTATGGTTATTTTACAATCTCTTTTTTATGGGCAGAAGAGAAGAGGAGTACCTATTACCAATTAATTGGACTTAAAATTTAAAGTGATATTTGTCATTAAGTTATTTCCAAAATTACAATGTTTTAACTGCTTTAGTTCTCCGGAATCTATGGAAACTTTATGTAATTCTTCTTAATTCCTCATCGTTTAAAATACTTTTGGTTATTAGAAATTTATTTAAACCTTTGCAGAACGGCCACACGTACTCTGTACATCTGTACTGAATTTCAACTGGATCCGACCATTATTACGGTGGCTATTTTCAGAAAGAAAGACAGACAAATCCTATTCAGCTCAAATGACGGATTTCGCTGATGCTTGTTAATTATACCGTAAAATGCACATTATTCTAATGTCTAGGTGTCTGGACAATGCAAAACTAATCCTTTATTCAGATTTCTCTTCAATATATGTCCTCCCTTACCGTATTTTTATCTCATAAATTAAAAATATACAAAAAAATAAGTTTCAAAAAACCTCATATAAATATTTTGAAATGCAATGTATTCTTTATTCAGCTTCACAATATTATATAATTAGAACAGCATTAGCCAGTAGCAGGAGAAGAGTCTGCCCTTGCCAAGAACTTCTTTCATATGTAGGATGCCTTCATCATTTGGCATGAACGGTTAAACTACTTACAAGGTCTTACAGTATGTTATTGGGGCTCAGATTAGCCATGTAAGTTAAAGCGTTGACCTTAATCTCACATGGTAAACCTAAAGTGGCGAGTTCGATTCCCGCCTGGGCAGAGGAATTTATTTAGTGACGGAATTCATTAAATAAAATCCTTGGCCCCACCCAGGCTAGAAATGGGTGGTAACCTGTAGATAACCCGTCTCAGTTAGCCTTAGTTACAAAAAATGGACGTTAATAAAAAAAAGTATTTATAAGTAGTAGTGTATAGGTAGTTGTGTATCTCCTCAAACAGATAATGCCATTAATACGAACATAGCATCGTAACAAATTTCAGTGTATATATAATTTAAAAGCCATTCAATCAAAATTGTTAACTGAAATGGAAGAATACTTAATAAAAAATCAAGCATGACTATAAGATGCGTTAATTAACATTTTGAGTTTCATAGCATATGTGAAATTTTCCATTAAATGCATCACCAGCCTGAGGAATATTTTCGATTTTTACTTTCAGTAAACCTTTTCATCTGCAGTTACTCTAATGGATCTTCATGCATTGTGTATGCGTGTCCTTTGTAAATAAAAAAGGGAAGTCCATATTTTATTCAAATGGCGAACTACATAAATGTATCTGGGATATTAATTGCAGGATTGCTCGTTCAAATATTATTAAGAAGAGAATAGTGGGTTTAATAAATTATTTTTTTTTAATATTCTGATTGTCTTTGATTTATCATTAAAAACAAACTGCCATGTTGTCTAAAAAGCACTATAATGCCAATATCTCTGAACCATTGCAGGGGTGGAAATGTCATATTCACTATGAGAAGGGAGATGAGAGGGGGGGGGGTAGTATTGAACCGTCGGGTGACCTTGAACCTACAAGTTCAGGTCCCTATCAATTTATAGCATCATTACTGTCATAGCTACTCATCTACTTGTCAATAATTCAAGGTTATATTTATAACTCAAATAGTAGTAGAATAATTGAGACCCATGTTAGCCATGCGAGTTAAAGCTATTGCTTTAATCTCACATGGTAAACCTAGAGTGGCGAATTTGATTCCCGTCTGGGCAATAGGAATTTACTTATTGACGAATTCATTAAATAAAATCCACAGTCCCACCCTGGCTAGGAAAGGGTGGTAACCTGTAGATAACTCGTCCGCACTTTGCTACTACGGCTAATTGTAGCACTAGTTGCAAAGAGAGGACGTTAATAAATTATAATAATAATAATTATTACATAAACAATATTGCTACTTTTTCTACCCACCCACTAATAATTCAGATAATTGAGTTTGCACACTTTAACCTTTGAATAAATCCCCATTAACAAGCTTCATCTTTATTTTAAATTGAAACTTTTAAATATCGAGTGTTTGGTAATACAATAAAACTGCAACCGAAAGTGTTAAGAGGCACTACAGAATATTGTCACTTCCAGTCAAGAGTATTAACTCGATAGTTGATTCCCTGTATGGGAATCAGTTAAAATTAACGGAATCTCATTTATAAAACTGCACAGTTACAGTAAGTGTTCATGACTATCTCCAGATTTCTAGAAACGCCGAACAAGCAGACAAAGTTAACCTTGACTCAGATGCCAATTCGATAAATAAATTTTGTTTTAAATAATTCCAGGAGCGTGAAATGAACCGACTAGATATCTCCAGACTCTACCTCAAGTATAGCTTGAGTGATAAGATAAGGGGAATAGGTTGGTAGGTTATACCTGGCTGAATAAGCTACCTGAGGAGGAGATGCTATGGAGGATGTCCAAGGGGGAAAGGAAGTGACCAATGATAAGGAAGTTGCTAATCCAGCTGTTGCTTCAGGCTCCCTCCCTCTGCCCTCTCTTCTCTTCCACTCTTCTGACCATCAACTACAAGCATAGAGCCACATAGTCCAGCACATCTACTAACTTAACGTTACACGGGATAAGGAGTGTAACTCAATTTTCTAAGAAAAATCCGTCATGCAGAAGCCGGAAAGATACCCAGATGACAATATGAAAATGTAATCCTTATTAATCTCTTTATAAAAACCCAATGTACACAAGACTTGAAATATGAACAGAACACCAAATGTTAATGGCATATTAGCATAAGAAGAAAATTGCAAGATTAAGGGTGAGGATGAACGCTGGAAATAAAATCATACTGCATATGCAACAATCACAAGAAAATTGAGACCAATGGGACGTCTTATATACCTATTCCCAAAGTGGATGTAAAAAAAAAACTTCTATTTCTTATTTCAGTTTGAGTAATAATAAGGCGACACAATGGATCTCATTTTCGTCATCTCTGTAGGATGGATGGACAAATGTTTTGAAAATCCCATCATAGTACAAATAGCTGATTTCCCCTAATTGAAATCTGCTAAAATAAGTAGAAATTGGGAAAAGACAAAATTCCTTTTAAAAAAAAATCAATCCCTAATATTCAAACATTATTCAAAATTTATACTACAAACAGTATATATAAATAAAACGATTTCCTGGTGAAATAATAATTATTTAATTCAACAGTCAAATTATAAGATAAAGGGAAGAAAAAAATGGAGTGGTTGATAATTAAATTTCCAATATTTTACTATTATAATTTAATTTTTTAACTTCTTTATGGATGTATAATTATTTTTAAATTTAATCATGATAGCATGATGATATTTGCTTTTCATTTTCGGATTTCTGCCTTATTTACTTAATGTAATTTAGTTTTGTAGCAACTTTAATTTGAACTTAATATAGTTTTTTTAAATTGTAAAATTATTTCTGTTAACTAAAACCAAATATTTAAAAAAAAAGACTTGTTATATCCTTTATTGTGTTTTAATACAGAAAATAAATGAGATTTCTGAATGCACTAATAAAATGCGTCAAGGGAAAAAAATCAATTCTAGGAATAAGCCACTGATCAAAATAATCTAGCCTTGATCCGAATAAGAGATTAAATCCTTTGCAGAGGCAAACTAGGTTTGGTCAAAGTCAGTTCATTACAGTATCTTTAAAGGCTTTACTTTGGTTTTCTAAATATAGTAGGTATAATTAGAGGAGAGGGCTTTGATGAGAACCTGAAATAGTACAGGTTGATCTTCTCAGAGGTCAGCACATCTTTCTCACTAGCTGTTGATTTTTGTTATATAACCAAAGAGTCCAAGCATCATGTAAACAATACCCTTCTTTGATACTGGGCTCAATGTAGATCTCATAGAAGAGTTAAACAGATATTAGGAACACTTGGGTAGTTGATAGAGAACAAAATAAATATCTACAGGAATTAAATACAATATAAGAAAATCATCATATTGATTGGACTTTGAGGAATAACCATTGTTCAAGTACAGAAATCCTCAGTATACATTACAAATAGTAAATTGCTAATATCTATGTTTTACACAACAACAAACTAGGAATTGCCAATTGAATAATAGATATTTAATCGTTTTATGTAAAAAGAAAGATCAAGTTCGTTAATGGCTGAAATCGGATCAGCGGGAGGAGGGGTTTAGTGAGAGGATTTTCAAAAACTCGAAATATTTTCATTACTATACGTCGGATCGAAAAGTTGTATAGAACTAATCTTATTGAAAATTAAATCCACTATAAATATCAGTATAAACATTTATTCTCTATCTACAATATTACCCTAGTTATTTGCATTTTTCAGTTATCAGTATTCAGAAAACACCCAATTCTATTCATTCTGCATAAACAATACTCTTTTATATAAAAAAACCACATTCTTCGAAGCTTAAATAACAAATATTATTTTGAAGCAGACCTTTATTATACGAGATACGTGTAAATAAGTTCTGGGGATCTCTCCCCCCCCCCGTCTTATGTTCTTGGACTACTAAATTAGTCTCATTCATTATAAATTACAGTACTAGATATAGTTCAATAGCTAAATTCAAACAACTGTTACTCAAAAGTTAAATAGGTTTCAGTTAAATTTATATTTTCAGATATATTTCAGTAAATGTTTTTCTTTCCGGTGAAGAAAATTTCTATCTACCTGTCCAGCTATGAACGGTTGGCGGGCCTGTTTGTTTACGATTCAGTCGCTTTCGGTTGGGAGGTCATGACTGAAAGATTTGTCATTACTGTATGTATTTATTCACTTAATATTCAGGGTACTGTAGTGTTACCAGTATGAAGATTTATCTATTGTAAAACTTCACTTCGGAAATCTGCTTAGTTTACGCAGCTCCTGCGTGACGGGCTTTCTATTTAAAAGGATGAGAGTCATGGTGTAATTGCACACCCAACATAATTTGTTTCATGTATAATTTAATGATAAATGTCAGAAATATAGCAATATCATAAAAATAAATATTATTAGTTTTTTTTTTTAAATTATATTATAGTTTTCAGAGTATAACAAAGAAAATATTTCATGTGTGTACAATTATAATTACCCCTTGAGCAGAAGTCTCGACCGCATCAGGAAAAAAAAGAAAAAAATAATAAATATAAAGAGCTAACATATAAATTCGGCCACAGCTGTAGAAATAATGAGATTTCAAATAAAATGGTTGAACTATAAACGATATGTATATATTAAATCTAATTGCCAAACTCAATTTTAAATGCCTCCTCCTCCTGTGTATTTCCCCTAAAGCCGTTAAAGTTATTTCGATCTTATTCATGATCTTGGCTGCCATCCAGTGCAGTTGTTGGGAGAGAATTTAATGGTATATCCTTCTTTATTTAAAGCATTGTTACGTCAAGAGGGAAGTGATTATTTCCTATTGATTGAAAAAGGAACTATTTTCATCTTGAAAACAAGTTATTTGTCCCGAAAGGGAAAGGCTGAAGATTAGCAGATATATAGTTTATAGCAGTAATTAGACCGAGCAACAGCATGCTAATTGGTAGGCATGGCTGGTGTGTGGTTAGAAAAGCGAGCAAAGGGTTTCACCAGAAACACGTACATGGTTGGCTGGATAGCAAACACACACACAACTTCCGACTTCTCTCAAGGCATATTCCAAAATACGGCGGTACGAAAGGGCCACTAACAAAAAAAAGTCCGTCACGCAGGGGCTGCGTATACTAAGCAGATTTCTCGCGTGAAGTTTAACATTAGATAAATCAACATACCGGTAACACAATACCACCGTGAACATTAAGTGAGTAAGTACAAACGATAATAAGAAACCTCCCGACGGAAAGCATCTGAAATGTAAACAAACAGTTGAGCCAACTTCTTACCGGAAAGAAAAACAATTACTAAAATATATCTGAATATAACGTTATAGGAAAACTATTTACTATATTCAGTACTGTAATTTATAATGAATCAGAATAATTTTGATCTCAATCAATCAAATTTAAGAAGTCCAAAAACGTAAGAAGGGGCGGGGGGCGGGGTCACCAGAACATATTTGCATGTTCGTATAATAAAGGTGTCTTGAAAACAGTATATGGTATTCAAGCTTCGAATGATGTGGTTTATTACATAATCAAGAATGGTTTATGTAACATGAGCAGAAGTGGGAATTTGCTGAAGGCTGAAAACTGAAAAATGCAAATACCTCGGTTAATATTCACGAAAGGGAATAAATGTATATAACAATATTTATAGTACATTTTATTTGCTATAAGATTGATTCTATATGTTTTTTCGATCCGACCTATGGTAACGGAAATATTGTGAATATTCAAAATTCTCCCCCTTTAAACCCCCCTCCCCATGGCCCGATTTCAGCCGTTAACAAACTGAATCTTCTTTTTTACATAAAACGACTACACATCCAGTTCGGTAACGATTAAACAATAATGCTCTAGCGGTCGCAGACAAATATATATATATATATATATATATATATATATATATATATTTTCGTCATCTCCTAGGTAGGATCGATGGACATTTGAAGAAAAATTTCTGATTTCTCTTAAGGTTTGTTGTTATCAAGAGACTTGTATCAAGAGACATCAAGATTCTAATAATTTATTTGGAAATCGTATAATTTGTAAAAACTAACTGGTTTTCCTTATCCAGTATCAAAGGTTTCTCTCAATGTAAATATTGGACTCGGGAAATATAATAACTAGGACGAGTGCATACATCTGCTAAAAATAAAGATGTACATTTGAAAATTATCCCCATGAGTATTTATATTATCAGTATACTGTGGATGTTCTATGAAATTATTAGTATAGTTTAATTACCAGTAGTAAACTAATGAGTCATTGTTATGGTATATATATATATATATATATATATATATATATATATATATATATATATATATATTTATGTATTTATTTTAGTTGGTGTTCAGAAGTTTCACCCTTATGAAGTTAAAAGGAGATAGTTACACATACGCCTCAATAGTCAAAGAACACCCAGTCAAAATCAACTAGAGTGGTTGAATTTTTTCATTTCATAGTAAACCTGTAGATTAGATGGTCTCGTATCACTTCTATTAACACTTGTGCCATAAAATCAATATAAATCAGGGGGAAAAAATTAAAAATGTTTATTACGTTTGGTCCTTGCCAAACGAAAGCAATCAGAATGGGGATTTTTAGTTAAATGGATTTTTGTAGGAAATGAAGGTTGATCACCAATTAATCAGATTACGAGAAAGGCAGATTGACACACTTTCTGGTCCACTTACAAACCCAATCTCCCAGGTTTGCACACTCCCTTCAATTTCACTGAGCAGATATAACAAGTAGGTATTTTTTATAATTGTTACCACCATGGTGATGAGGATGACACTATTCAAACACGAAAATTATATTCAGGCCAATCATTGTATTAGGAAGTAAGGAGTACAAATGTTGAAGTTCATAAATTTAAAAAACGTTTTAAAATCAAAAAATATTAACTATTCACAATTTGTTATCTACAAGTTTCTGATAAAACCGATATTATTGCAAATATTCAGGAATATGTGTTTTGACCTTAGTAAATTTAAGTAATCCCAGTTAAAAAAAAAAAAAAGTCTGTACCATATGTTGCACCTTGGAGTAGTTGATTCAAAAATAAGAGCGTTCAAAAACTCCCAGCCGTTTTTAAGTGCTTGAGTAACAGACAAGGTAGCAGACAGGCAAGAACTTCAGTTTTCATGACATTGTTCATAGAATGAGCTGACTTCAGGCAATGCTTAAAGTTTTATTTATATAGAATATGTACATATATCAATTTGAGGTGCACAAATTTTCGTGATGTTCAGGGTGGGTATTTGGAGATATGGTCTATGTAATTGAGCCAAGAGTTGAGACTTTAATAGCTGATTTCTCATAACCAAAACGAAATGCTGTGCTGATAAGTAAGAAAATGGTTATTATGCTGATGGCTTAGATTTGTGCAACAATGGTGAAAAAAGAAATAGTATGGTAAAGCTAATATGAGGCGGGGAAAGCACGATAGATAAATATTGAAATTGATGAGACTAGTCGAGAACCAATGATGATAACCATTTTTTAACCCGTTATACCTCGTAAGGCTGATAAAGGTGTTAGTTCTTGGCGGATACTGAAGGTGGGGTAGTGTCAGTGATGACGATAAATAAAATATTACAAGAGGAAAAGAAACAATGGCGTTGCAATCATATGACTGTCGTGCAACGATGGATATTGTGGTAACAAAGTTAAATTGTAATAATAGGATTGAGAGGTGAATAGAGTGAATTAAATTATAATAATTTAAAAAAGTATTATGGTTAAATATCATGTTAATTTCGAATTACCATAAAAAAAAACTGATTTAAATATTTTGGGATGAAAAATAGGCTATTATTTACTATTTACAGCATGTATTTGAATAACCAATAGTAATATAATAATATTATATGTTTAGAAAATAATAGTTTATTTAATGCTTATTTGTATTGAATGGATTGTTTATTGACCAAATTTGGCGCATATTTATTTAGGAATTATTTTTTGACCAGGAAGAATGAAACTATCATTATTGAATTAATAAAATGAAATTTGTCAAATCCTGTTACAATTTATTAGTATTTATTATAAAATAAAGATTTGTATTTTCATATTAATACCTAATGAAAAAAATGGATAACGAAAATATTTCAACACTCCAGTCAAATGTTTTGAGCAGAAGGCATTGTCAGATTTTGTAAACAGTAATAGTGTCAGTTTGTAGAGCCAAGAAGACTGGAAATAATAGTTTCATCAATCGTTCAAAACTATTTCAAAACTTACGATTCAAGGAAGTGTATAGTTTCCAATGTTTCTAATACAATATTATATGAGATAAGACATTCCAGAAATAGGTTTGAAAACTTAATGGTGTACTTGGTAACAATTGGACAGGCTGTTCCGGTGACAGAAAAAGCTAATTATGATGTATTTAATCAGGAATATGGCACGTGAGAGGAAACAGACTAGAGGCCTCAGCTTAGAATCAGCACTATTCCATGGGAACTGCAGTTTGCAGACAGGGAAAAAATAATCACAGTCAGGTAATGTTATATAAAATAATCTTTGACTAAACAATGCAAGATTTTCTCGTCATCGATTATCTCACTGACACATTAGTATTGGAACAAGACTAGAAGATAAATTGAAAATAATTGTAATTTACTGACAACCTTCAGTGTCCCCATAAAGAAGGCCTGTGAATATTATTAGTCAGTTTATGCATGCTAATGGCAGATGATTGATTGATTTAGCCTTCAATGAAAAGGATAAGTCACGTCATAGTGCCTTTATTGTCAGATTGTCTCAAGCCAAGGAAGTTGCAGGAAACCACTGAATGTCCCTCATAAACCACCCCTATTTCGTTTTCCTGGAAATCAACAGCTCCTGCAACAATGTACTTTATAACTGTTTCATTCATTTTGTTGTTCTGTAGGCTTCTTTTTGTTTTAGAGGTGAGGCACTAAGATACAACAATAGGAAACCATTTCAAATGTAAGACAGAGAAAAAGAGGGGTAGAACTTCCACTATAGCCAGTGACAAGGAAGAAGACAGGGAGGTAGCTCACGTCGTTGGAGGCCAATGACCAGTAGCCGGGGCCAGTACAATAGTACTAGATAGGCCTAGCGAATAGTTTCCGCCTACAACATAAGGGGCCTCTCTAGTATCCCTTAAGCCCTTTGCTTGTTCAGTTCATCGGAAATTAAAGCGGACTTCCCTCACAAGGAAATCAGGAATGCAGTACTCGTTATGTGGTATTTGAAAAGTTACACATGTCAACAAAGAAGGTCTGAGAAATTTTCTATACTCATCAGGAACTGTAAATATTGGAATTTGGCAAGCGTCTCACAATAATTCCAGCCGTCAAGCTTCAATGCTCACACACACTTTAGTTTTAGAAAACTAAAAAACAAAATAAAATGTCTTGAATATTCCAGTTACGAAAAAAATATAATAGTACTAGAACATTATAACATATCTTGGCTAATAAAATGAATTATATACCTTTTTTTTCTTTTCTTTTTTTTTCTGTCAAGCTCCTAACGGTACTTTGGTTTATTAACTTCCCTAACCACTAATCCTTCTGGATCAATCGTAGCCATTCACTGTTAGACATTCAATGCTAATAAATAAATAAATATATGTTAATATGCAAGAATAAATAGCTACGTGTATGTGCGTGCGTATGTATATGTATATTATGTGTGCGTATATATATATGTGCGTGTGTGTATATATATATATATATATATATATATATATATTATATATATATGTGTGTGTGTGAATTGCGCAAACATGAGAATTCTTTGGAGAGTATAATTCATACATTTCTAAAGGCTGAAAACAAGAAAAAACGATAACTCGCTTAAAATTTCAGTTACGAAAAATTTGCGTAGAACAGAAATTGTAGACCGTCCTTCGTTTAAAAAAAATTGGTTATATAACATTTTACGATCCCACCCATAATAACGGAAATATTTTAAATTTTGGAACCCCCCCCCCCTCTATACCCCCATTAGTTCAACTCCGATTTCAGCCAATAACAAATATCATCTTTAGTGTTGACTAAAACGGTTAAATATCAAGTATGGTGTAGGTCAAAAAAACATTTTCAAGACAAGAACTTAAAATCTCAATTGATGAAGTCATTACGCAACGAATTTGTTTGTATCTCACAAATTAGTGGTTCAATGACATATTGAATATCAAATTTTGTATTTTACCTTGTAATGAAGTGTTATGTGATGTTCCAGAATATAGTTAATATGACATGAATAGGAGGGGGAGGGGGTTACTGAAAGCCGAAAACTAAAATAATCCAAATATCTTGGTTAATATTCATGGTAAAGGAAAATCAAATTATATATATATATATATGCGTGTACCTACAATTCTGAACTGAACTAATTTTTGTCACCTGGGTAGGATCGATGGACATTTGGAGCAAATTCATATATATTCAATAGCTGATTTCCCTGCTAAAACCTAGTAAGCTGTGTTTTCAAGACACCGATATTCCATATACTGTTACTTTGACATATCATGGTAAAAAGTATATACATAAAGTATAGGCGTAAATACAAATTAAGCAGTGCACATGAAAAAAAAAAAAAAAAACCTTCATAGCAGGTCAGTCAAATAATTAATGAATTATTTTATCTAAGGAATGCTTTAATTTTAAGGGACTCACATATTGTCTAGTGAAGTTATACACAAATGCTATATAATTTCATTTATAATTATTCAAATAAATTGAAACAAATGCTGCAGCAGCTTATATGATTAGTTAGAACATTTTTCAATCCAGAGTATTGTGTCGAAGATATTTAAATTTTATAATTCTCCTCTTCTCTAAACCCCACCATTTCTAACCTGATTTCCATCATTAAAAAACTGGGCTTTTAGTTTCACATGAATCTCTTAAATTTATAGTATCAAAGGAAAATAGAGGGTACTTAAGCGTTAATACTTTCTCATTTGACGAAATCTCATGTCGGCACTTACCAGAAGCATCTATGGACATTTGACGGAAGTTTAAAAGACTTGCCTCATGTGTACAACGAATATAGCTGATTTTCTACATTTGAAGAACAATTCATTCAAAATTGTTGATTTATAAAAAATTTGTCATGAGAAACATCTCATAGTGAATGAGCATAGATGAGAAAGCCAATTATCATGTAAGGAATAGCGTTAGTTATTAGGGCCTATTAAAGTCGCTAAAAAATCTAACACAATGTCACGCAACATGTCCTTGATTAGCGCCAATTAGAAGAGAAATATTCTTACTTTAAACTAAGTTGATATAATAATAAATATTTTCACTTAAAGAAAATGCAATCTATCAACATTTGAAATGTGAAAAAATTAACAAGTATTTGTTAATTCTAACCTTGAGCTATTTATCTTGAAGAACAAGCAATGTATTAATAGAGAGGAATAAACGGGCTTCCCATCGATCCTAAATATAGATCTTCCTTCCAGTTCTCCATCAAACAATAAGGCAGACTCAATATATTTTGTTTAAAAAATAAATCCTCTATATTTATCCCTAGAAATATGTGAGTCATAGTTATAACAAAACTATACAACAAATTTATGAATTCATTGTTGTAAAAACCATTTAATAAGCACCAAAATAACGTGGAATTTTCAGTACATTCTATTAAAATCGAGACATTCTATACTTCAATCCTAAGTGGAAATGTATATACACACATACATATTAATTTCCATTTATACCATAATAAAGTTTGATTTAAGCTACTCCCTTAGCAACATCCCCAACAGAAAAGATATTTATATAAGACTCAAAATGGAAATAATTACCTTAAATAAGGCAGATAAGAAGGCTGACCTTGATAGGTATCCCCAAAATAGAATGGAAGGGCGTAATAACCATGCAGTTGATCGCCCCAAAAACAACCTCATCTACATCTACATCCCCAAAATAGAAGGCAGCTTAATTTGTTTTGTTTATACACACACACACACACACACACATATATATATATATATATATATATATATATATATATATATATATATATATTGTGAAACTCTAAGCTATAACGATACCTTTAACAATAATATTTTTGTAAAATAAACATTCTTGAATTATGTAGTCATGAATGAAATCGGTTTTCAAACAGTATAAATACATATCTTAAGAGATGTGAGTTATCGCTATGATAAAAATGAGAAAGTAGTGGATCTATAATTTTTCCCCACCATAATAATTCATAAAGCTATTTACTATGAAAACCTCCTTGAGCACGTTGTAAATTATCAAGACCGTTCCCCCTCCCCCAAAAAAAAAATATTTGAAAGAAATTATTCGCATGTACCTATTTACGTAAGGTGGCGTGCCGGATGGAATGTGTTTCAAGTTGTGTAATAAGAATGATTGTAGGTAAATGACGATATATTAAATACACTGTAATAAATTCAGCTTTTCAAGATATAGTAGCAATGGCATATTTTTGTTTAAATAGAATACAGTCAATGCAATTTAAAAGAATCTTGTAGCAAAATGCATACTGGCCTTTAAATACAATGTAATAAATGCAGTTAAACAAAGTTTGTAGCAATTGCATATTTTTATTTAAATATACTATACTTAATTCAGATAACAACATTTTGTGCCAATGACATAATTTTATTTTCTCCATAAGAAGAATATTTAATAATAACAAATTGAATTGAAAAAATTAATTTGATTTTCTCTTTATTCTTATATTATCTTTAGATTGATTATAACTGCTTAATACATATTTGTGATTTGGTTGGGTTTGACTAGATCAGGAATACAGAGTTTCAGCAAAAAGAAATTTCTGCTTCATAATGCTAAGTTAGCAAAATGGAAGGGAGGAGCTTGCATAGGCGTATTACTAATGTTAAATAAACCTTACTTTTGTAATAGATTACTTCTAACACTTCAAAGTGAAATACAGGTCAAACACGATTCCCCTATTATTAATAAATGTCTAAAGAAATAAAATAAAGTGAAATAAATCAATACAAAATAAGACTTCTAAGTTCCCAGCCTACTTTTCAGATTTTACATCTAAACTCCCAAAACCGAGATTTGCCCGAAAAATAAATGTTTCATAAAAGTTAAAATGTTCTCTGAGAAAGTTCAAGTTTTCAAGAGCAAAGTTTACCCTTTTCAACGGAACGAGAAAACTTTAAGCAAGACAACCCCATAATAATTGTGGCTTAGTAACGAACAAATGTTGTAATTAGAATTTTAAATCAATATTTTAATAGAAAGGCTCAAAGCAGTTCTGCCACAGTTAGAAGAAAGAAAAACATTCAGATTTAGATGCGGTTGTAAACACAAATAACCTTGTAGCCATGTAAATTAGCTCTATTTCCTCATACATCTTATAATTTTGGCAATACACACAAGTATAAGTAACACCACTGCTTTGATAAATATTAAAAGCAACTTAAGGTTGTCTTGTTTATTTTTTTTTTGTGTTTAGTTAATGCCTTATTATTCTCAGTGTATGAAATTATATGAGCTCCTTATTTTCTTTGATTTATTAAGTACAAAATTGCATAGATAATTTAACGCAGTTCCATTCGCACAAGGATTTAATGAAATTATGTGGATTTAATTATGTGTATTACTTTCTTTCATCCCTCCCTTTTCTGCCTAAGAAGGCTATATTTAATAAACACTCTTTTTTCAAACATTTTTTTAAAGATTTCAATGACATGGAAAGCCCACCATTACCCTTATTTACATACTATAATCTGTTAGTACCATCTTCAATCATCAAACAGAACGAAAGTGAGAAAGCATTGGAGCTACCTTTGATTGAACTATTTCTCAATAATGGCATTGTAATCGCACTTTACTGAGTTGGTAATTTTGGCATTTCTCTTGTTTCCCCACATCTTATTATTTTTATACTTGAATTCTTTAGCTTCTTTATTTTAAGACATTTTTGTTTATTATTATTTCTTTACTTTTTAAGATACTCTGAATACAGATGCTATTCTGCAATAAAAATCTGAAATGCGCCAGATAGACTGCAGTCAAACTATCAACTACAACAAACGGCGGTGGCCTATCTTAATGCGCATATATATCTATAAAATTATATTTTAATACGTTTACATAAGCTATCGTTTTTTTTTTTCTCTTTAACCCTTCACCTGCTCTCATCCCGAAAACTGTGATTATGACCAAATGATCAATTTCCTACATTAGCACTAGAAAATGTTTGGCTATATAGTTAGTTTTCTTTCCTAGTATCAATCTCGTTGAAAATAAGAATTTTCGAAACGTATTCCAGAAACACGTAGCACGAAAAAGTAGGACGACACTAAAATGGGATACAACAAAAGTAACAGAGCTCTTTAAAGTATGTCTCATCAAAAGCCTACGGTTTATTGTTTACTTTTTTGTTTTCTGTAAAAGTGTTATAAGCTCATAAATTTGCCGAATGAAAAAAAAAATCAATGTGTACTAGCTATGGGCGAAATAATTAGAAGAATGTTTTTTGTGATTATTCTTTGTGTGAAAAGGTAACCTGGCGAAAAGGAGATCTCTATTCAGGGACTGGAAAATATAAGAATGGTTACTTGAAAGAAGTTATTGTAGGAAGGAATTAATGCTAAATATTAGTTCATTAAAATTTAATTTATGAAAAACTTGGATTAACATCATCAGGTTAATAGAGAATATGATTATAATAACCTTCAAAACAAAATTATGCCGTTCCTATGATTACTTCTTATGTCAAAGGTACCAATGATACACCCAGCGCCAAATATGCGAAAATTTCTTTAGAAACCCTATTTAGAGAGACGTTATCTTAGAAATAATAAGTATTTCTATCATTTCGTAGACTTTACGTGCTAACTGTTCTGCTCTACTCTGCTACGGCATCTAATTCTCGGGCTCTTTATGACGCCGAAAGCTACGTAGGTATCTTTTGGACCAGGAGACCGCTGCAGCAGATAAGAAGAATAGGAAGATATTGGGATTGGAACCAAGGGTTGAAGTATAAACGTAGTTCGCAAATGTTTATGATCATATAAACGCTTCTTCATTTTTCTCAGAATCGACAGAGAGTATCCCTATAAGCCCCTTTTTGAATATTGCATAATTAAACTTCTGGAATGATGCTATTTCGAAATATCGTCATCGGACTTAACTGTTCTATAAGGTAAGTGAGGGTTGTGGTTGAAAAATGAAGGTTTCCTAATGCTTAAGACATATTACACGAAGAGGACTAATAAGAAGATAGCCGCCCTTTCTTTAATAGTCTGTTTAAGTCTTGTCAAATGTAATCCAGTGTCCTTAAATGATCCGAGATAATGGAAAAATATGTTTCATAACTATTTTTTATTCTAGTCTAGAGGACACTCTAAAATATAGTTTACCAGGATGTTTTAAGGTTTGTATATGCCACTTATGAATATTAATCATGTGGCTAAATATGAGAGAAAGACAATGTCAAATCCTTCACATTCACGATGGCTTTCCATTTTGAAAGGTGTTTATTATATTTGGAGTTGATAACGTACATGAATGTATATATTGTGCAAAAAATGCGCTATTCCTATTGGTGCAAGATGGATATAATATAAAGAATGGAGACCTGCAAAGAATGAATGGAAGCCGACAACAGTGAATCCTTGCCTGGCACTGAAGAGAAGTGGCATAATCCTTGGCTAGATGTGGACTGGCACCTCACCCACCGCTGGGACTTCACGGACTGCTTACTCTCCCTCCTACCAGAGCCATACCATGCTCCATATACCTCAAGCCGTGTCTCAAGCCTCAACCAGAGGGTGGGGAGGGAAAAGTAAAAGGGACTTTCCTTTGAAGCGATTAGAGTATTTCAGAACATCCTGACTAATTAAGAGTGTGCATCGAGCAGTAGAGTAAGTGGAAAGCTTCTTAGATAGTTGAGAGGATCTCCATATCAAGGATTGCAGCTGCGCAATGCTAAAAGAATAGGGCACAAGCTTACAGATAAATAAGATCTAAATATTGCAAGTATATTTTTCCTTTAAAACACACTAAAACTTTATTTATTATCACCTACTTTATGGTCAACAACAGCAATAAGTTCCGACCGTTTCCTGGCCAAGTTGGGGCCAAGGACTTTATTTAAAGAGTTCGCCGACTCCTATTGCTCAAACGAGAATTGAACTTAAGCCTCTAGGTTTTAGTGCATTAAGACCTACGCCATTACTCACACGATCAAATATGTTAAATACAGAGGCCAAGGTCTTCCAAGGAACATAAGCCATGTCAATTATTAAGCCTTAACTCTATGGCCAATCTCTGCCCTCTTAAAACACACTAATGTTAGAGACTAATCTCTTGGCAAAATAGATCTCGAAATCCCATGGAAAGTTTTTGCCTAACTTTTAGAATAAGGGATTCGGCCTTAATATATCGATTAGCCCCATCCATTACACTGGGAAACCCTAAGATAGCAAATTCCACATTAAAACATTTTATTCTTTTAAATATATATTTAACAAGTTATTTATTAACATCCACTTAATGCTACTATGGCTTTATTTACAGGTTACCACCCTACCCAAGCCTCGTGGGAATTAATAATTTTATTTAGTGCATTCTTACATAAATAAAAATATTGAATATTAATACTAAAATAAAACAAATATAGCAGTATTAATAAAAACAGTTAAATCTTGAGTATTAAACCGTATGTCATTAATGTTTTTTATTCATCGTGCTAATTTCGTTGAAGACAGAAAAAAAAACAAAAAAAAACGGCAATATATACCCTGATTTGTTTTTAGTAATTACGTCATCAATTTCATTACTGATTTCATTGGTTAAAAATTTACTCTATTATCCGGATCGTCTTCCTTTGACACATGACATTTGAAGGATTTCTAATATCCTTATCCCTGGGGGAAAATACCTAAACCTAATGATTCAACTATTTGCACTTCGTAACAATAAACTTTGAAAAGCTAATTTCGATCAGATGCTCATGACCCCAACAGATACTAATCCGTCAGTTTTTAACGTACAGCTTTCGCCTTGTTTCAAGAGGAGCAGGCAACTGCATCAACAATCTCACATAAATTGACATATTTCGAACGTCATCCATCCCAGCTTAATCAAAATTGAGATTGTCAAAAAAGTATTAGAGGTATTGTGAAATGCGTGACCGTACAACTATTGAATGCTTTTCATCCAGATTAACTAATAATAAAATAATAACTTCCGAGACATGGTCTTGAATGTTTTTAATTCTAATAACGTCTTTAGAGAGTGTAAGGACTATAAATGATTATACACTTGTTTAAATTTATTTTAAAAATAAATGAAAATGCACTTAAGCTTCTTATTTGAATAGGGGCAATTTCTGTTGGTGTGGAATACAGCAGGTTGAACTAAGTAGTTAAAATAAAAACTATCAATTCAGTTAAAATCAATACATTTAAGTATAAAATGGATTAAGAGGTCAAGAAAGTTACCAGACGTGTCTTTTGTTGCTTCACAATGGCCTTTTCCAACTATTATTTTGTTGTTGCTTAAAGTTTTTAACAATTATAAACCTGCTAGAGGAAAATTTGTATAGGAAATAAGTAGTTTTTTAGTCCATTGGAGGTCAAATGCAAGCACAGTTGTCCAGTGAACGGTCACTCGGGAGACCAGCCAATTTAAGTGAACTCGTAGAATGTCAATTGAGGCAATTCTGTGGAAACTAAGTCATACGTGACTTGAAAGTTACACTAGAACTCTACTAACCATTCCACGTCATTAATACCAATTTTAATTCCTTTAACCTCAACAAAATAAAGAATGTGACAATAAACCACATTAAGGCTGTAGGTGAAGGTTATTCACCATAGCAGGTACTAAAAATCAAAAGATTATCTGGTTAAAGAGAATATTATACAACACATAAAACAAAACGAACTCTCATATGACTTTTGGAAGCAATGGTTTAGTGTGGCAACATGGCAAAGTGTTTTTATTTACAATCCTAATGAATTCGATTCAGTCCGCCTTAACTGTCTTTTAGCAGATTTCCCTTAAGATGTATTCTCCTATTGTGGTTGTACTCATGACGTGATTTTCGAAGCATTTCCTCAAATGTCCATCGATCCTACCAAGGAGATGACATAGATGAGGTCCATTCAAAACTATATATATATGTGTGTGTGTTTGCTATCGGTCTAGTGGTCACAATGCTATATCGTTACTAAAATCCATGTTTAAACATTTGTGTAAAAATAAAGGTCGAGTTCGTTAACGGGTGAAATCTGACCTTGGGGAGGGTGGGTTTAGATGAGGTAATTTTGAAAATTCAAATCAATATCTTCGTTGATATGCGTCGGATCGAAAAATTGTATAGAACCATGTTATTGCAAATGTAAAGTTCCAAAAATGTTGCATTGTACGTTTTTTCACAATCTTGATTATTAACCGAGATATTTGCATTTTTTTAGTTTTCGGCATTCAG
Source organism: Riptortus pedestris (assembly GCA_019009955.1). Classification (NCBI taxonomy): domain Eukaryota; kingdom Metazoa; phylum Arthropoda; class Insecta; order Hemiptera; family Alydidae; genus Riptortus; species Riptortus pedestris. Next base: position 125,115,072 of record CM032228.1, on the reverse strand, counting down.
TAAACCTCCTACTCATGTCATATTAACAATAAGCTGTTATATTATGAAGTACTTTATTGGAAGCCTAAATACCAAATATTATTCTCATTGAAGAGTTAACGCAGCCTCTGAGTGGCGGACTTTTTTGAAGTGGACTTTCATGAAGTCTAGGTTCATAGAGTACCTACCAAATCTCTTGTCAGTCAGGTCTTATGTCCAGGAGCTAATAAGCAAGCCAATAGAGGAAAGAATGATCCAGATCCACTCGCTAACACATTCAGTATCAAAGCTCAAGGTTATTATTCAACTGTACCACATAATTATATTACCATCTAACCAACCTCGGAATTTCTCGCAATGAATGATAAACATATATATGAAAATTTACATCACTGGAATCATTAAAATTTTTAATTATGCTAAATCTACATAGAATGCCACGTAAGGAAAATGCGTTCATGTCTGGGAATTATAAATCTAAAGTACGAGAAAAATATATCCGAAACTAATGTATTTCTCACATACAAAAAATGACATGGATCCTGGGATGTTTATTTCAAGGTTCTGCATTGTTGCTGTTTTCATGAACACGGAATATCTGACATTCAAGGAAATGCACTTCAGTGGAGAGCCATAAAGACTATTCAGAAATGTGCCCTTCTTCATGGTTAGGCGAACTAACAACAAAGGTACTAGGAAAAGCAATTCTTCATCAAAGTGAAGATTATACAGAAAAACCAAAAAATCGTTAGAGCCACTCCCTATGAAACACGAACAGACCGAGTATATTAAATTCTAAGATATTCTTTTTAAAAGATTCTTAAAATTATTAATCTGGAATTATAAATATGAACGGAAACACATCTTATAACAAAAATCTATTGAACTTTTGAAGTTTTTTCATAAGAAGAATTATTTTTTATGTTAACTATAAACTTGACAGGAAAAGGCATGTACATAATTTCAGATTTTTTATACAATATTCATTAACTCTCATTCCCGCATAGAAATGAAAAATGGAAATTACATCCTTTACACTGAAAATTAATATACAAATGTCATTTGTGAAACGCCGGTATTCAAAGAATCAAGGTTCTCATATGCAGTACCAAATCACAATACTGGGGAAAGCATGTTAAAGTAAATTATCGTTATGCAATAAACAATAATTTATTAACTCTTTCCATAAATATCTGAGCATGAATCCCATACCGTGTTCTTCATACATTATTAAACTTTGATGCAAGAAACTTTCCATCGAATTAGTTCATCCCAAACTTCCATAAACGACTAATTACCTAATAAAACACTCAAGTTCACAAGTACGCCAAAAAGTTAAAAGTTTCTATACTAATAATTAATAATTTTAATAAGAGAAATAATAAAATTAAGGCTAAATACTTACAAAGAAAATACCACAAAGTGCACAGTCTAAAGTAAAAATGCCCATTATGTAAAGGTAACTTAAGTATATTTTTGGAATGGTCGAGTTTACATCTTACATATAACACTGTAATTGTTTTTCGAATTTCACCCTTAAGTATAAAAATAAAAACCGACTATTAGATGAAATTGATTTAATAACTTTTTACGATGCTAAATGTATCAAACCCTTACTGATTGTCATACACTAGAAGCAAAGTTTGAAAGGTTAAACATAAGGTTCTTTAAGTGATAAATGGCCTGACACGGGAAGGTCAGTTAGGACTCTTGAGAAGGAAGACATGAGAAAGGATTCTATATTTTCAAAGAGACAGTCTATTTCACAAGATATAAAAGCTATGAGATTACAGTGGGTGGAACATAAGAAGAGTGGTGGAAAGAGTGGCCCAACTGGGTATCTCTATACAGTGGAGCGAGAGAGATGTGGTGGAAACCAAGAGGGAAGAGATGATTTGACACAGTAAAGAAGGATGATACAGAGATCTGAAGAAGGTTGGTAATGCTGGCTAATCATCTTCAATGTCTGTATGGTCATTGGCAAAATTGTTATAAGTCTACTAACACTAACGGCCACAAGTTTTGTTTAGTAGATATTTCAAGTAAAATTAAAGATCAAGTTCGTTAATAGATCAGATTGGACCTGAAGGTGGGCGGGAAAATTCGGAGTTTTAGAGAAGGAGTAAAATAAAAACAGTCTATATATTTTCTGATATTATGACTCCTACATAAAAGCCTATAATATCCAATCTTGTTGTATGTAATTTTCTGCAAGCATTATTTTGTGGGTTTCTTCTTCAATTCAATATTAACCGAATTTTTTTTGCTTTAGCCTTCAGTACACCCTTCACTCCTACTGATATGAGATACTATCACGTAAAGTTACAATTCAAGCCTAAATTCCAAGCATTACTTTCAACGGGCCATTAGAATTTGAGGAACAAGGATACATTTTCAATAAAATTCATCAATGAACATTCCATATACTCTAGAACCTTATTTAATGAATTTATGAGTTAGTTATTTTTTTTTCCATACTCAACATTTAACCTTTTCGTGTATAACTAAAAATCGAGGCGTCTAATGGTCGAAATCGACCCTGGAGGAGTGGGGCTCAGAGAAGCGGGTTATCTCCGTTAATGTTTCTTTGATCAATAAATGGTTTATAGTCAATATGAAGGATAATGAAATATACTTCAATTGTCGTTTTTTTGGAACTCAGGTTAAACCTAGAGTGGCAAGTTCGATTCTCGTCTGTGCAATAGGAATTTATTTAGTGACGAACTCATTAAATAAAAGTCTTAGTCCCACCCTGGCTAGAAAAGGTTGGTAAACTATAGATAATCCGTCCCAATCAGCCGTAGAAGCAAAATGTGGACATTAACAAATAATAATATTTGTCGTTTAATACATCCCCCTCTTTTTGCTAAATCCAGTTCTTGAGATTTCCCCTATCAGCTACAGTATCAGTAAACATCTCATTTCCAAATTAAATTTAAAATACTTAAAAAGGGGAAATAGAGATTTAAATTTGTAAATGACGCCATCAAACCCAGTGTAACGACATCACGTGTCATTCTGCCCGTGGGAAATATCCCCAACTAGGCTAGCGCCTGCGTGACGAAACATTTTAACTTCGAGTGATATAGCACAAGCACACAAATGTAATCGATTAGTCAAATGGAATTCCTGATTCTTAAGGAATATAGACCAAGATGATTTTCATTCAAATGAAGAAAGAAGTCATACATTTTAAAATGTTAAGGCATAAATACCTCATCCAACGTGAGGGGGTGGGGGTCAGCAATATATTAATTCATACAGTTGTAAGGCTGTCTGACTTGTAAAAAGTGATTCAAATTAAAATAATAATAGATAGGGAACCACTGTCTTAGTATAATCTAGAACCTATTGTATTTAAAGGTGAATTCCATGTATATTTCATAAGTAAAGGGAAACTTGTGGAAGAATAGAGATAAACGAGCTTATACTCCACCTCAAAGACATGGCCCCATGAATACCTAACTCATCTCTGCCCCAGTTTGTTCCCAGCAATAGAATTCCTACACTCCTAGCTCTCTCCTTAAGTCCTTGTTTACAATCAGAAATTATCGACAGTTTAAATTATATATCTAAAAATAGCTGTAATTGAAGTCAGAATAAATGAAAACATAATAATAATAATAATAATAATTCAAAACTTATTCAAGAAGACACACAATTTCAATCTAAATGTTGACTAGTTATAATATTGCCACCATGATAGTTAACAAATATTTACGAATAAAAATATGAAGGTAACCCGTGATTGAAAAAATAATGTTTTTAGAGAAACTAGATTACTATGGAGGAAAAAATAAAGCCATCAAACAATTCATCTTTGGAGTCAGTGGATTCAGACATTATGGAGATTTGTGGCCGTGCTCTTGTATGGCAGATGGCCGTAGACTCTCACTATGAAAAACCGGTGAGTGTTGCCGGAAATAAGGATCGAAGTGAAGTATTGATGACCAACAGAAGTGTCTAATTGATGGAGTTCTAAGGTCGTTTGACCCAGCAACAGGGATATAGTTAGGAATATGTAGAAGGAATGGAACCAACCAGTCTTCCAAGAGTGCTTTACACGGTTCTCGATAATGTTGTAGAAGAGGTAACTTGAATCATAAGTGACTCGAAGCCTTAGATGACATCTGGAGGCCAGGAATCCGTAATTAGAGGAGTATGGATGTTGTCGTGATTGGAGATAAAGAAAAATGTTCAAAGCTTAGTTCAAAGAGCTTACATCCTTTACGGACATTAAAATTTGTAAATAAATGATATAATTTCTTATTTCTAATTCAGTAGTAAAACCAAACCACACATGGCGGAGCCAGAAGTTAAGTTATGTTAATTTAACCTACCAAATTTATGTTGGCCATGCAATCTAAAAAACTACGTCTGATTTTCAGATTGTAAAATCATAGAAAAAAAAATCTCATTCACTCAATGCAATAAAATTATTACTCCATGGCTTTCCGTAATATATTTCTTTTATGATATTTATTTACGTCCAATTTGTGCTACTACCGCTAAGTGGGACGGGATATCTACAGGTTAAGTATTTTATTTATTTATTCAGTTCGTCACTATATAAATAACTATTGCCTAGGTGAGAATCGAACTCGCCACTTTAGGTTTAATGTAAGATTTATCCCAACGCCTTAAGTCACACGGCAACCTGAGTACCCGATATCAATACATAATATTTATTTTATGCTGAAATTATCTGCAAAGTAGACATTTCATTTAAAACATTACCATTAAAATGTATTTGAAACGCGAACGAAACTGAAGCGGATTTACAGCTGCAGATATGCCAGAGTTTACCTTCTACACGGCTGATGAGCCTAGAAGGGAGTGCTCATAAATCTTTGAGAAAGGGTTAGGGATCGGATGCATTAGGTATGCCACTCAGAATGCCGGAGACTCCCTGAATTGTACACGAGATTCCAAAGCTAGGGGAGCAACTTTAATCCCAAGTACGCCAAGAATATATACCGTCTCAACTCGCATTTTTCTTTTTGTTTTTATTTCTAGAACTCAAAAATACATATAACTCTGTCACGGAAGAGCTGCCTAAACCTAGCGGATTCCCATAAAAAAAGAACCGTTAACTCCAATATCGAGTTTTTAGACACGACTAAAAATAAGGAATAGATTTGGTAATGTCTCTAAACTTCCAATGCTCCTAGTTCAATTTCAGCCTTTAACACACTTAATCTTTGGTTTCCCATGAAATGCTTAAAACTCGAGTTTGGCAATGATCGAACGAAAATTGCGGCCATTAGAGGGTTAGCATACACACAGATATTCCATCGTACCTCATTTCCTAGATAAGTTACAAAGGACATTTGAACAAAGTTTACGGATATTGCGTCATGGGTACCATCCCAATTAAGAGGAATATGCTAAATCAAGTTAAACAAATTAGTACATACACAAATATTCTCATATTTAGATAAATAATATTAAAAATTGTTGCAATAGCTTGTCAAGTATTTTTGTTATTACACTTAACCAAAAAACATTAAGGGTATCAATGTTTTGATTATACGTTGCAAATGACACCATGAACTAATCATGTAGGCAAGCATCTAAGATCAGTGGAATCTTCCGGACGACGTTCAATATGATTCTAGTGAGGCTAGTTTCTTCTTCTTGGTTGGTGGCTTCAATTTCAATTGTATAATTTTAAAATTTTGTGTCAATCTATGAGGCGGATTTGTGCAAACCCAATACATAGGAAGAAACTGTGTAAATGGCAGCAACTTTCTGGCTATTTTGTAAAAAAGAAAAAAAAAGAGTTTGTGAGACCTGAATGAATTTTAAACTGGGGAATTTGTAGTAACGGAAAATTAGAATTTTTTGTTGAAGAAATTGCTTCGAAGCAAATAATATTTTCTTTTTATACGGTTTTGCCAACTATTGATCATATGTCATATTTTCGTCAAATAAGGAATACAAATTACTGAACCTGTACGATAATGGGATATATTAGCATTGGAGGAGGGTGCAAAATAAATTACCAAAAGTAGCTGCGAAATATCTCATCTTAGTTCTTAGTTGTCCCATATTGCCTTAAGCTGACTCCATTTCTTCATCTGCCTAGACATAGTAAGACAAAACTATTGTTCAGACATTTTGCCAATTTAGAACAATTAAGTAAAACAATTCTATATTAAATTATCAACTCTATTCATATTGTAGTACTCATAATTAATAAAGTTTTGGTATGCCAGTGTTGCTAAAATGATGAACAAACAAAGCTTCTTTATTTTTTACATTAAGAGACCAATTAATACATCGTTTCACATGTTTTTCTTTACTTTTTTTAAGATGAACCGAACTTCAAATTAAATAACTACGTCTAAAAATATAACCAGTTTACTTTTTATGTTGTGGTTTTACCATTGTTCAACAGCAGCCAACAAGTACAGCGGCAAGATGTTGGAGACCTATATCTGACAAGTAATTCATCAAGATGAATAGCATCCTGGGTTCGACACCAACCAATAAAATGAGTGTATTATACAAATCTTTCACTTCATCGATCTATAATTGCTGTAATACTTATGTCAAAACACTAATGATCTTATTAAATGATACTAGAGTTTTTACTTTATTTTTTTGTAACAGACAGGTATCTACCCAATAACCTTTTATTTTAACAGTTAATGCAATTTTTATTAATCACTATTTTTATAAGCACCGATCAGTTTAATAAAATAGAACTAGGATATTTCGATTCATATTGTAACTAATAGAAGTTAATCAAAAACAGGTAAACAATCATATTTGAATAAAGAGATTACATAAACAAGCAGGAAGGAAATTAAATGTCTTCTACAACGCCAGGTTTTAATACCAACCTCTAGTGTGTCTACTATTTTAATTCGCCCTAGATTGTAGGACTAATTATATATTTTTACTGAGCGATTACTGACTACTTATTGAGTCAATGATATCGGGCATTTAAAACATTAATATGCAGATCAACAGCCAGAAGAAGCCAAGTAACCATGGCACTGCTTTTGGTGTTGTATTAGTATTGTATTGCCCCTCAACTGCCTACACGGCGGTGAGTGGAGACCAGCCTGACTACAAAGCCTCCGAATAGTACATCTACACAAATATTAAAATACAACAAATAGATAGGTACCTACATAATTTGAAACAAAATGTTCGAGTGAATCTTTAAAAAATAAATAAGTGAAATTGTTGCAAAGAAATGTTGGTACAATAATACAGTACCCCACGATACAAAGATATTGTCTTAAATATGAATTACCCTATAAGGTTAACCATGACACACTTATTAAAAAATAGTACAATAACTTGTATCCTACATCTGTACTTTAATGGTTAGTTTCCTCTAGTCAAACAAGAGCAATTCGTTCCCTTGCTTGGAAGAAACGAAATATATATATATATATATATATATATATATATATATATATATATATATAAAATTAAATTAGGTGGTTACAAATTTGTTTCTTTCTCAGATTTTCTGTCGTTTTTAAAAATGTTAATGTGCAATTTCATAGACTCAATGCTAAAATTCTTTAATAATTAGAAGCCAGTTATCTTTAGTTGCATAAATTTACTATTGAACTAGACTAAAATAGTACTCTAGTATGAATACATATTATGGAATCTATAGGACTCTATGGGTTTATTTGAATTAATAAATAGATTTTTATTTTATTTAGATATTTTCTCTTAAATTTTGAGTGTGATCAGGTAGCTGAATTATCTCGTTGAGTTTACTATCAAATTGCATATTAATGGTTAAAATGTCATCTAGATTAAATGAATTAGATATATACTTCAGATAAGTTCCAGAATAATAAAACAACCACCAGACGGACTTTTGATTAAAAACTATCGTGTAAGTCGACAACTAGATGCCAAATCATTCTAAAGGCGATGTAAAATACCTCTATTTCATTTCAGATTGTAACTAATAATGGAACATACCATATAAAGACTTAGATGTTACATTATTGAAGTGGACCGTATGCCATAGTGATAAGCGATAAGAGGGAGGGTGTCGATTCGGACGGACTGTGTGAGAAGAGGCACTGTACTGGCGGACGCATGTCTCGCCCCACCACTACAACTGGCTGGAGTCTCCAGTCCCGCCCCTCTCAGGGGAAATATCCCCGTCATAGGGGAAACGGCGGGGAATTCCCTCTGTTTAGTCTACGGTATTGACTACCGGCCGCCTCCACATAAGTCACGGCAACCTGTCGACTCCCACAGGATAAAGGTCAAATTCCGTTTTCAACCAGCATGAAGATGGGACTAGCTGAAGCTTCGAGTCATTAGGCAACCAAAACTCATAATTAACAACAACAAAAAATATCGTCCGTTAAGAATGTCCGCAGATACATGAAAGTTTATTTTTTATTAAACAGGGCATAGTATAAAATAGCTATACAATTATAATTAATAAAAAACTCCGTCACGCAGGGCTGCATTAACTAAGCAGATTTCACACGTGCGCCACGTATTTGGATTTATCTCAAAACTTAAAAGTTCAATGAGAACAATATTTGGTACTTAACCTTCAAATAAAGTGTTTCATAACGTAATAGAATATTGTTAATATTAAATGAGTAGGAGTGGGGCTTTACTAAAGACCGAAAAAAATGTAAATATCTCAGTTTATAATCAAGATAGTGAAAAAGTGTACATAACAACATGTATAGAACATTGCATTTGCAATAAGTTTGGTTCTATACAATTTTTCGATCCGTCGAATAATAACGGATATATTAAGAATTTTAAAAATTTTCCTCCTCTAAAACCCCCCTCCCTCTGGTCCAATATCAGCCGATGATGAACTTGATCTTTCTTTTTGTACTAAACGATTATATATATCAAGTTTTGTAACGATAATACAAAAATTGCGACAGCTAGAGCGGTAACAGACAAATATATATATATATATATATATATATATATATATATATATATATATATATATATATACAGTTTTGAACGGGCCTCATTTTCGTCATCTCCTGGGTAGGATCGATGGATATTTGAAGAATAATTTCGAAAATCGCGTCCTGTGTACGACCTCAATAGCTGATTTCCCTTAAGGAAAATCTGCTAAATATTACAAGGGGACAATAATAGTCATAAGAACTACCTGGCAAGACAAATTTTTGTTGGAGGATATTCAAAAAGTCAACAATATATCTTATTTCTAAATATATTGTGTTACAAAGGGCATGTACTAACTCCGCAATGAAAAAAAGTCCGTCACGCAGGGGCTGCGTAAACTAAGCAGATTTTCCTTGTGAAGTTTTACAATAGAGAAATCTGCATACTGGTAACACAATACCATAAATTAAAGAGATAGATTAAATACAAACGGTAATGAGAAATCTTTCAGTTAATTAAAATAAAATCCCAGCTGAAACGGCTTCTGAATTGTAAGAATAATTTATATTTTAATAACTCAAATTTTAGTAGTCCAAGAACAAAAGAAGGGGGGGGCGGATGAACAGAACGTATTTGCATAAATCTCACAAAGTAAGGAAGGTAAGGCAAGGTTAGAAACGACAGGTAAGGTTAGAAGTAGCCTCCCACTTGAGCTGAGCAATGACGAAAATGGCCGACCTAATTCGAACAATACCCGACCACAGACTTAATAAAAATGCAAATATCTCGGTTAATATTCAAGATAGAAAGTATATGTACATAACAATATGTATAGAACATTTAATTTTCAATAAGATTGGTTTTATACAATATTTCGATCCGATGCATAATAACGGAGATATTTTGAATTTTCGAAAATCTCCTCCTCGGGACGGGGGATTCTCCTGAAATCGGACTAGAAGGAGGGGGGTTTACCTCTCTCTAGTCCGATTTCAGCCATTAACGAACTTGATCTATCTTTTTACATAAAACGGTTAAATATCGAGTTTCGTAACGATCAAACAAAAATTGCGACCGCTAGAGCGTTAACAGACATATATATATATATATATATATATATATATATATATATATATATATATATATATATAATTTTGAACGGACCTCATTTTCGTCATCTCCTGGGTAGGACAGATGGACATTTAAAGAAATTTTTCGAAAATCGTGTCATGAGTACGACCTCAATAGCTGATTTCCCTTAAGGGAAATCTGCTTATAAAACTATCAATGTTTCATTTAATATGCTTTTATCCAGTACTTCTAGCAAATTTCCCTTAAGGGATATCAGCTATTAAGGTTGTAGTCATGACGCGATTTTCGAAAAACGGCCACTACTGTTATTATGTAAAATGTTACAGTTATAATAATAAAGGGAATATTCCAATGAACAGGCGCAATACTCTCATTTTAATTATTGGTGCCCATAGCCCATACTCAAAAATATAACAGTAAAAAAAGATTTCAATAGTACAAATATACAGAATATCTTTTGAGTATAAAGAGTGTTTCCACTCAATGCAAACATTTAAAAATAGAATGGCATATCTGCATGGGAGACTATTGACGTAAGAGATCCACTGTAGCATTCCCCATTACTTGTTTTAATCAGAATGGTGCAATATAACATAGCAATGCTACGACGAAGCAATCCTTCGTAGGCGTGTCCTCAAGATCTCCATTGTTAGACACAGAGGCAGGCTGTTACTTTATTACACTCTGTATCATTATCAAAATACTATATTATTTTCAAAATCTCTTTATATTTATTAATAGTATGGACGGAAGTAACCAGCACTATATATTTCTATTTTTATTTTGTTAGTTATAGAAAAATATGTGAATCAGCGTAGACCAAAGCTCGTGAATTTTGATCTGTACAAAACTATTCCAGTGTCAAATTAATCGGTAAACAAGCACTTCATAAATGTGAGTAGCAATTTATAATTAGATAAAATAAATATTTCATAGATGTAGGCACCTACTAATACAAAAAAAGTCCGTCACGCAGGGGCTGCGTAAACTAAGCAGACTTCCCTCGTGAAGTTTAGTAATAGATAAATATACATACTGCTAACACAACAACACCGTGAATAAATACAAATGGAAAAAAGAAATATTTCATCCAATTTCAATAACCTGCCGACAGGAAGCGTTAGGTTAGAAATGTAAACAAACGGGTCGGCCCGCCTCACACCGAAAAGAAAAACAATTACTGAAATATATCAGAATATAACACATTAATTTTATTGAGAACTATTTACTATATCTAGTACTGTAATTAATAATGAGTCAGAATAATTGTTATCTCAATCAATAAAATTTTAGTAGTCCAAAACTTTAAGATGGGGGGGGGAGTCACCAGAGCATATTTGCATGTATCTCGTATAATAAAGGTCTCTTGAATACAATTTTTGGAATTTAAACTTCCAATAATGTGATGTATTATGTAGCAGAGTATTGTTTACGTAACATAAGTAGAAGTGGCGGTTTGCTGAAAACTGAAAAATGCAAATATCTCGGTTAATATTCAAGATAAAGAATAAACGTATGTAACAATATATATAGTAAATTTAATTTGCATTAAGATTGATTCTATACGATTTTTCGATCCGACGTATAGTAACGGAAATATTTTGAATTTTAGAAACTCCTCCCCTTTAAACTCCCCCTCCCACTTGTCCGATTTCAGCCATTAACGAACTTAATCTTTCTTTTTACATAAAACGACTAAATATCGAGTTTGGTAAAGATCAAACAAATATATATATATATATATATATATATATACAGTTTTGAACGGACCTCATTTTCGTCATCTACTAGGTAGGATCGATGGACATTTGAAGAAAAATTTCGAAAATTCCGTCATGAGTACAACCTCAATAGCTGATTTCCCTTAAGGGAAATCTGCTAATATATAGCAAAAGAATTATTAAGGGATGCGTTAAATTAATGTTATTAATAATTTTGTATATATTTTTTAAAAAAAGGGATATCCCCTGAAGAAGTGGCAAATAAGCCACGAAACATGTAGGGCATGTTCGATAAAGTTTGCACCGAAAAAAATGTTTTTATTGGAGACCCTTGCCATCAAATTTGAAGAATATATAAATATTTTTTCATTAGCTGAATCTGTCCAATAATGCCAATTTGTGGGTCCCTATCACTAACTATAAATATAGGCATCGGTTGAGAAAGTTGATTGATCACTTTCAATCGCTCGTAAGAGAGTGATTGGTTACTAAATAACAAATGCATTTTTTTTTAATTAATAGTTTTTCTAATTATGAGCTTTCCTACTCTTTTTTCAGCGTTTAGGGACTAGCCAAAACCCAAAAAGAACCACAAGTTCCAACAAGTCTTTATACACGAGAATGTGTGCTGGATTTTCGCTAATGTTCATAAACCTTAAATCTACCTGCTCTAACGTGAATGATATTTCCTAAATATTCTGTAGGAAAAACATTAACTCCGGTCTTAAAAAGTAGACAAAACTTACAAATCCTAAACTCAAAAAAGAATTACTTTAAACTCGCAGTCACTTAAAACATTCAGACCAACTATTAATGAAGAAATACGCGCATATATCCGACCGCACTGAATTGTTACGTTGAACAGTAATTGAGATAAAGGCAAAGGGTAATATTAAATCTCAATAGTAATGGTAACCAGCGAAGTGATGAACCACAGGATTCAAAATTTGTATTCCTTAGCTACGGGCTACCATAATTAATGTAGTTTCATGCAAATTATATGACATTTTAAAAACAACTTTCACTAACGAACAGTAGGCAATTCCACTTAACAAGGTCAAGTTAACATAATAAGATTCCTGAAAACCTCAAACGTAGTACATTAAGGATGTGAGCATAACTATTTGTTGAATAAAAAATGTCAACCAGGCTGAGGCGTGTCTAACAAGTCCGTCTTCGTCATGGTCCAGCCCAATTCACGTCAATACTAAAACGTGGGTAATTGAATAAAACATATAAATAAAGATAGACATATACATATATATTAAATACATATATTTATTTAATAGCAACATTTGTGTTACCTACTGCAAACAATCGGTGGGAACAAAGGGATTTTTAAAATATTGGCTCTCCTAAAAAAACATAATAGCTGATTTCTTATTACGAAATCTGCTAAATATAGGGATAACATTACAATATGGAGGTAAAAAAAGGCTTTCAGAAGACAGCCACCATATTTGGGAAGCTGCATGGTCAATATTATAAATTTTTAATTAAGCTCAAATATGATTAAAATGATCATAGAATGTGACATTACTAAGTTCAATTAGATTAAAATGAAATACTTCTCTAATGGAGTCCCTGTGGAATTTCAGGCATAACTTAATAATTCTTTCGTTGAATATCCACCACACAGCATATTATATAATCCACTCCATTCAACATTGTTACCATGCATTTTTTCTATTTGTTTTAAGAAAGCCTAACTCCTTTCATCGCCGAAATTGGATCTACAGAAGAGAGAAATAGAAAATAGCGAATAACTTTATTATTATTCATCACTCCTCAATGAAAATTCAGCAGTAATGGAAATATTATATACTACAGTTTTCTTTCTATGCGATTTTTAGTAACTCAAATATGAAAGAAATTGTTGGCACCTTAGGGAGGTTTTAGCCCTAAGGATATCCAAAACTGTCAGATTTTCACTATAAACTAATTCATTATGGAACGTCTAATTGCCGGCTCGAATGCCGTATTATTCGTTAGGGGCGGCTAGGGTCTGGGGACAAACGAGGAATTTAACTTAGGCTGAAATGGATATAATAGACAACTAACGCCATCTATGACAATCCGGAGACGTAATCCGTTTCGACTGCCACTGGCATTTGCAAATGTAACAAGAGCATTATAGAATTACAGTGGGGAATCGTTTTAATTTACTCAATTTTACAGTGCGAAATATTTGTATTTTCTCTGAAGTCGATACCCACGATTTGATAAAACCGAATAAACCAAGATAGGGTATGTGTTAGTATTTTTTTCAGACACATTGAAATGACGGGGCCTGATGATACCAAACCCGCATGACACTAGAACCCGTCCTAGGAGGTGACATGTGAAAAGCTATTAGCTTTGAGCATATTAGAGGGTGTTTGTTTTTTTAATGGCCAAGGTTAAACTAAAGTTACCAACTTATAGGAAGGAGGTACCGAACGATTTCTTAACGTTAGTTTCCTTTTTAAAATCTTGAGGAAGATGGATCTTTTGTTCTTCCTTTTTTTTTTTAAAAAAAAAAGGCAAAGATCTATTTTGATTGACCCCAACATACAAATTTGTGTGTTTGTGTACCTCCCTAATAGTTTTCAAAAGAATATATCATAAGGGATGAAACACTCGAACGAAATACGTTAAACATGTAAAAGTAGTTTACTATTCCCCTTGTGCATCCTTAAATACTCTCCCTTCCATATATTGTATAAGTAAAATATGAACCAATCTATACTCACTCTGAATATCATGGAGGACATCAATAACTTGGACATATATGGTATTAAATGTGCTTGTTGTAATTCAGCTCTATATGTTCCACAAATCTTCAGAAGTTTGTGCTCAACGAGAATAAGAATTTTATTACAATACTTGGTTTTAGCAGATTTCCCTTAAGGGAAATCAGCTTTTGAGGTCGTACTCATGATGCAAGTTTCGAAAAATCTCTTCAAATGTCCATAGATCCTACCCAGGAGATGACGAAAATGAGGTCCGTTCAAAAGTATATATATATATATATATATATATATATATATATATATATATATATATATATATGTCTGTTAACGCTCTAGCGGTCGCAATTTTTGTTTGATTGCCAAACTCGGAATTTAATCGTTTTATGTAAAAAGGAAGATCAAGTTCGTTAATGGCTGAAATCGGACCTGTGGAAGGGGGGTTTAGAGGGTTTTTTTTTGAAAATTCAAAATATCTCCGTTATTATGCGTCGGATCGAAAAATTGCATAAAATAAATCTTATTGAAAATTAAATTTACTATAAATATTGTTCTATACATTTATTCTGTATCTTGAATATTAACCGAGATATTTGCATTTGTATTCTGCATGTGGTCACCAGTAGGCTATGTTCGGACTTTCCGCCAAGAGCTCTGGCGGCCGTTTCCATATTCGTCCCTCGTGAATAGGTTTAGAGGTTAGGTTAACTGTTTTTTGGGGCTAGAAACTACTGGGTTATTACGCCCTAAATAATGTTTTAGGTTTAGAGGTTTCTTACTACTACAGTTGTTATTAGGCAGATTTCTCTATTGTAAAACTTCACGTGGGAAATCTGCTTAGTTTACGCAGCCCCTGAGTGACAGACTTTTTTTAGCTTCCTCCAAGGGTGTTTAATTTGTTTGCCCAATTATTTCTCTGATTTAACAATTACCTCGTTCAAGAATATTATTAATATCAGAACACTGATTATGAGAAAGGGGTAATGTTATGACGGAAAAACTGAACCTTTTTAGAGTGAGCCAGCATCAACTAGTAAAATGGAATTCCAGCAAAATAACCATAAAGTACTTCACATTACATGCATAGACAACCTTACAGTTACAAACAAATCAAGTCTGAAAATAAAGAAAAGCAATGTTAAGAAACTGGAGAAAAATATTTTATTTAATGTCAAACTAATTTTCACATTATTCAATTAAGATTATAATTTAGTGAATGAATAAATTCACTTTGTCCACACTGATTTGAACCCATGACCCAAAGTTTACCCAGTGTATTAGAAATAGTATCTTAGCAATCATTGCTAACCAGAGCCCCATACTAGCATTTTTTTAAGTTTAATTTTAGTTAATAATGAATCTGTGCTATGAATAGTGGTGCTTTGATGTGTAGTAGAATATACTATGGTAAATCTTCTCTTCACTAAATTTGAAATTTATGTATATGGGAAAACTAATAAGATATCAGAGAAACCAAATAAATGATATCCATTTTTATTTGTTTTTGTTGCTTCAAGAATCTTTCCATTCTAATTACAAGTAAACATCCATTGAAACCATAATAAAACTGCTGTACAATAATTCATCAGGGATATACTAATCCTGCAGCTATTGTCGAATGATCTCTGAATTGAAGTTACATGTACAAATGTCTAAGACAAATTTTTATCCTCTGTTTTTCATAATTATAAAGGTTTATCATTTAAAGGTCCTATTGGAGTTTAAATAAAGGATTATTAGCTGAAAAAATATAAATTTGTAAGAAAACACTAAAATTTCATTCTAAAGGACATTGAAGCCTTCAATATTACTGGCTATCTATAAACTTTTAATATACCACCAAAAAAAAACAACCTATTTTCACATATTTAAAGTTCAAAAAGAAGGATTTTAAATATATATTAGGAAATGTGTCTTTTCACACTTAACAATGACTTTTCATTGGTTGAAAATTCTTCTTTTTCATGTTATATAATATAAATAAAACAGTGAAAATCCTTTTTGTGTAACAACAAACTATCAGGTATAGTCATTATAATAATGCATCATAAAAATTACTTCTTAAATTGAATGACATATCAGCCTAAATGAATTAGCTACCACAAGAGCTCATCATATTTCTTGGAAAGGAAATCACTAATGAAATAACCTTTCAATCAAATAAATAATAGTGAACATTTCAGAGGGTCATTATAAAATATTAGTCATTTGTCCTCCTTTATACAGTTCTAACAATCAAAAATCAAATATTTTCTTCTAATTATAACTTTTTTCTAATAAATACATAAGTGATAGAGAAGCAGTGGACAATAACTCAAATCCAACGGGATTTCCCCAACAGCTGATATCTCCCCCCATCTTCAGTCTATATCATTCCCTTCTTTAAAAACCAATGTCTGGAGTTTCAAAACTAAGCATACCCAAGAAATCCTTACGACCATGGCTTGGAGACCTTCTTGCTCAATAGAAGAAATAAACACTTTCACTACAAGAAGATGAATCTCAAGAAGAAAACAGGTATTCGTTGCAGGTAGAGAATAGACCACCATCTCTTTAATCTTCAAATATTACTTTACACTCAACCGCAATGTACATAACTTCCGCATTCTACTTCCCTTTCCACATAATATTTATTTTTATAAATAATATATTTAAGGTATATAATGCTATCAGTAAGTATTTATTAATTTATTTTATCTTAGATGTATTCATTATTGTGATACTCAGACTGGTTGATGGTAAAAAATCAAAAAGACTGCTGTGCTAATGTTTTTTTTACTTTTTATTACCTTTTTCAATGCAAAACTGTAATGAATTAGTCCAGCATTATGGAGTCCACAGCCAGATGTCCTATACCTTGCCCAAATATATATCATTTTTTAGACTTTTTTTCTTAACTAAGTAAAGTTACATATGACATGAAAGTCATGCCACTCTTCACATTTTCTCCATATACTTGACAAATTAATTACAGTTTCGCCTAAAAAAAGGTTATAAAAATTACCAAAATAATGGCAAAGCAGTCATTTTCAATACCTACTTGCCACCTGAATATGTTTCACAATAAAGAATACAACGAGGATTTAATTGCAGTCATCTCATTTTTTCATTGGCTCATTTTTTTATGTTGTAAAAGTGTGATATTTAATACATTTTCTGTCAATAGTTTTCATTTTTAAAGGCGAACCAAGCAAATAAATAAATATTTCTATATTGCATAATCATAGCAGACAAATCATTTCTTATGTAACCTTAGATTAATCCTATCTTATTTCTTATTACTGCTATTTCAAATATAGAGAACACTATTTTCAAACATTAGGCAATAAACAATAAATAAACATATTTCTTTAGTCCAATTTTTAATAGCCAAACAGAAACATTTGTATTGATTATTTTATTTATAACTTCAATTTATTATTAAAAAGAAGATTAAACATTTGAGTTTTTATTTAATTCCAAATATTTTTCTTATACATAAATATTTTATTTTCAACACAAAGTATTTTAATTAAAAGATATGCTTCTGACTTTTTATTGGAGCTTGTAGATTCAGAGACCATGAATTCCCTAGAAAAGATAAAAGAGATTCTAACTGTTGCAGTCATGACTAACAGAAATTCAGCCACAAATAAGTAAAAATAATATAAAAAGCCTTTTATTTATTTATTTTTTTAAATTGGAATTACTTGCATTCTTCAAACAAAGTGTAGTAAATAATTTAAAGTGAATAAAATTGGTAACACATAACTGCATTCATTGCCTGATTTTTTTTTTCTAAATACAAGAGTAAAAAATTGGTTTTTGGCCACATTTTGTTTTATGATGTAAAATGTTTATAACTATCTTCATGTCATACTTATAACAGTAGAAAATCGTTTGTTAAGCAAGTATAAGGCAGAGTATGACCCTTCACTTTCCAGTATTAATAAGTAATAAAAAAAAAAGCCTCAATCTGCTTGGATATTAAGGTGCCTCCTCCTGTTATTCGCAGTATACTCGTAATATTTGAGCTATTATTTTACATACCATCTAAACCACCCACTGATTTTCCATTTCAGAATTTTAGATCTCTGCTTTTATTATTTTTGTATTACTTATGTACCAATTATAAAATGTTATCTTTCACAAAATTATATTACTAGAAAATAAGTTTTACTTATAATACTTATTCAAATCATGATATCCATTGTTTAAATTATTAAATATTCTTTAAAAAAAAAAATCAAGTTGGTTTTTGCAAGTTGTGGGTCAATCGATACACCGAAGTTGGTTTACAAAACTGTATTCCTACTCACATTACTTTGCTCTAGTTTTATTATTATAGCTAGTAAGTATAAAAGCAAAAGGCAGGATAGGGTTATAAAAGTTTTAAGAAAATGTGAAAAAATCTTGAAAAGGAATGGTCTAACATAACAACATATGAATGAATATGAGTCTCATGGCATTAAAAGAAACATGATGAAGCATTTCCTGCATTAGTTTGGTAATATTTCACTGACCCTAGACTAGATGTTAGCAGGAGTTCGTTCCTAACATGAATGTGAAAGGAAGTAGAAACCCAAGAAAAGCCTGGGAGAAAGGTGTTTGGGTAGCATTTGGGATCAAGAATCTAGATTAGAAGACAATAGATTTGACTGCGCTGATAAGATTGGATCAGGTGCTAGAGAGTGATCCTCACACTGCTCCAGGAAAAGAGAGGGCTAGTAATGTAAGATATAAAATTCATATAAATGAAATTTATTAACATATTCATAACAAAATTTCCATTAATTATAGTCACTTAAATAATTTTCAGTAAACATGAAATGTACAGTTCAGTAATTCAATCATTATATTAGTGAAAAACAATTAGCAGTTCCATTATCTTTGTATCACCTGACAAGAGCTATCATGGTCAGTCAATGACTAAAATGATCCTACTTTTAAAATGAAAATCATATTAATTAAATCAGAATTAAAACTAATGAAGATTTAATTTATATATATTAAAATAAAAAAAAAAAACTAATATCAAACGTATTCAGAGGTATCATGTGTCATGATTAAAGCCAGGTGTGCTACATCAGGGATAATTAGCATATTTTGTTGGTGTAAAAGCTAAACATTGAGCACTAAAAAAAAAATAAAAATTTCAAAACAATTTCTTAGTAAATTTATCAGTATGGAGCAGAATATTTGACACCAATGTATGCAAAGAATTGATTATAGAATGTGTAAAAACACAGTTTTACAAGAAAGTATTTCACTGGCCTGCCATCATATCAAACCATTTGGTTCGCCTCAAATTGGATGTGAATCGAATTCAAATAACCCTATTCAAAATGATGCTAAAGTATTGGAAGAAGATTCTTATCATGTTAGAAGAGAGCATTCCAACGAAATCCTTTAATCAAATGTTTATGCCACCACAGATCCACTCCAACACAAGAGGGGTTCATAACTATGACAAATCTTGCCAATGGCTTGAGTACAAAACATATGGTTGGCTCAGGACTTGTAAAAAAATCATTAAAGTTTTCCAACTGCTGTTTAAGAATGGAAATGAGAAAATCATTAGCTTTAAGTATAACTATAGGCTAAAATGCCCTTTAAGGCAAACCAAAAATTATATTAATTGGTAGGCTGATGTTATATTAATAAAATGATGTAATGTTAAGAGATTGGTTTTGCAGGATGCAGTACTTCAGGATAAGAAAGATGTAGTCTTCTTGCATACAATTATGAAAGAAGACTACTTCTTTTTAATTCTTAATAAACTGAGCTGAGTAAGGTAGATAAGAATCACAAAAATACATATACACTGCATCTATTTGAATAAACAAGACATTACATACAATAGATAGTAGAGAATTATGCCCCTTCTGCAACTCCAAGAACAGCACTCAATGACCCACATTCATAAGATAAACATATACTGAAATATCTGTCCAGTTATACGAAACAAACCCACTCATAAAATGAATGACATTTAAAATATTTTTATTTGTGCTCTCAGACTAAGAGAGACTAAGAATAGTTCATATTAATTTTATTATGTATATTCAGAGCTTATATACTATATAAAGAGCAAGTGGAAGGTGGAAGGTCAACCTCTGAAAATTTA
Organism: Riptortus pedestris; assembly: GCA_019009955.1. Taxonomy (NCBI): domain Eukaryota; kingdom Metazoa; phylum Arthropoda; class Insecta; order Hemiptera; family Alydidae; genus Riptortus; species Riptortus pedestris. The sequence goes on along the minus strand of CM032228.1, from coordinate 125,094,571 downwards.
AATACCTGATAATACTACAGATATCTATATGAAACTTTTTAGAAATGATCTCTATAAAGATTTTAAAAATATCTTAATCATACATTCATTTTCAACTGAAAAAGTGAATTAAATAATTTTTAATCAATTCAACTTTTAATTGTTATAGTTTCTTAGTTATGAAACAGATTTTAGCTTGAGGATTTTTTTCTTAGCGACAAAGCATTAGAGCAAAATATACACTCTATATTTCTATATCTTGGCTATTTGTAATTGGGATTTGCAGAAGTCAAATTCTAGACAACAAGAGTATTCTCGGCAATGAAGATGTTCCAAAAACAAGGAGTAAAAGGAAAGCATAGTATTTTTAAAAAAATAAAAAAATGTATATTGCCTCTAATAATTGAACAAAATGTTTTTCATAGCCACTGATAGGACTATTAAGCTCCATAAACTGATGATTGGTCAACAATATATAATTGTTTATTGATTTCTACGATTTTGAAGCATAATAATACAAATTAAAAACTCCAACTTAATTCACTCTTAATATGTTTCAAAATTTGCCTTATCGAAAATGCCAAGTTATATTTATCACTTTTTTAACAACCTGCAGTTCTAGCAAAAACTAAAATGAACTTCAACTTTATTAGGCCTGAAACTAAATAAATTCCACTTATAGTAGTAAAATGGCAGATGGTGAAGTTAAAAAACAAAAGAAATGTCTTCCACTTATTTATTTCTAAATCTACATGTTTTATACGATTTATGACGCCTCTTCACAAGTTGTACATATATTACAATAGGATTTGACTGCTCCATTGTGGTGGTCAGAACAAAACTAACAAGATGGAAACAGATAATACAAATTAGATGAAATAATACAAATCAGCTGATTACATTGATATATCTTACATGAAAAACAGTATCACAAATCAATTACAAAACAATGTTTGAAATATGAAAAATTAATTGTAGAAGAAATATAAAAGGTAAAATCGTGTAATTTGTTGAAAAAATTTGATGAGTGTTTTGGAAAATTTGCTAATCCTTATATATGATCATAGCAAAGGCCACCTTTGCATTCCAACTGCAGAGTGAACTGGCATAGTTTTGTTATAGTAGAAAATAAAGCTAAATAAAGCACTGAAAACATTTTATCCAAAGGTAATAGCTAAAGCTTCACGCTCAATCTGACAACATTTTTTTTTTCTGCTAGTCAGAGGGTAGTGGACACAAAACAAATGGATTTACCAACTCTACTGTCACAAGACAGAACTGTCGATAAATCTGTATTAAACAACAGCAATTTCAAAAATTTGTTTACTCTTTACAAATGCTGTTTCATACTCTTCTGACAAAACTTAATTCATAATTGAGTAAATAATACCAGAAGTAGACTTAAGCCCAAAATGCAACTTTTGAAATTGTTAAAGACCTTTATGTGCAGTGACAGTCAGATTGACTAGACTCCAATACATGTAATTCCTTATGCTACAATAAATTTTACAAGCACCATGATTGAGTAATGCACTGAATAGGCATCAAGCAAGCGGCAGTCTTCACAGATGTGATGACGAATTTTACTTTAATCATGCACCCCTTCAATTCTTTCATGTTTCTGAATATGTAATGCGAGAATACATGGAAGTTTTAATGACAATCCTGTTATTTGCACAGCTAAAGAATATTTGGTAATCTATTTACTACTGAGTTATGCTTCCATCAATAAACGATCAATATTACTGCCCATCGGACATCCATAAAAGCAAGTACTACCACCTGCTTTTGCTTAAATTCTGTGATATAATGAGAAGCAATTTAGTGTAGGCGTTATTGCTTTTTATCAAGATTTTTTTTCTTTTACGAAAAATAGGTTTTGATCATTTGATTATATAAAGCCCTATATTTTTAAAAAAAAGTTGATACTAAAAAATTAAGACAAGCATGTATTACAAAATCAATGTTAAGGCATAATTTATAACAAGCAACCCTGCTGGTACCTACTTTTTTCCATCCCATTTGCTCACTCTCATCTTTCTTTCATATATTATGCATTTATATACATGATTGAATAAGTGTTTTTGACTTCAGTGGGGTATCATCAATCTAATTTATACACTTGCTTAGAAGGTACAAGAAGGACAGCAACAAATGGATAGCAGAAAGTTGGGATCTGGAACTCATAAAAGCTAGCAGCAAACCACAGCGTCATCAGAAATGACACAGAGGCCCAGGACATATATCAATTTAATATCAAATGGTTAGAGTAAAGAATATCATCATTATACTTTCAAATTCATCATCAAACCATGAGTTTAGTATTCTTGTTTATAAAGACAAATTTCACACCGCAATGTCAAACACGTTTTGTTCACCATATATCTCTTCTACTCATGTTTGTTCTCTATTCTACTATTGTCACTACAATTGAGTTGGCAAGCCATACTGCCATATGCCAAACTTCATTTAGAGGGTCAAAGGACCTCGAAGACCAATCTTCCCTGGTTCCAGACATAAAACAGATGCCACAAATGAATTCTGATTTACCTTAAAGCAAGTTTAAGAATCATTCAAAAAAACATCACTTTAAAGGTAAATAAGGAAGTTTCCCTGCAATGATATATTTAATGACTTAATTCAATAAATTTCCTAAGCCAAAATAAGATGCCTGTTTTTTAATGTAAGAGTAATTATAAAAACTTGGCACTGAATATAATATGATCCAGTGGTGCACTGTTTTTTCATTGTAACATCTGCACTGCAAACCAACATTTTAGCATCATGGTAGTTCGTCAGGCTTATGCTAAAAAGACAATACAGTAGAACACTATCGGGTCTGCCAAAACAAGTTTGTTTGAGAAATATAGATATTTGAAGCAGGCACAGTTTTTTCAATTAGACGTTTACACCTCAAAAACTTCAAAGATTTGCTCATATTATGGTCATGACTTGGTGTAGGAACAGTGTGAGGTCCTTTGAGTGTGACAGTAATATAGCAACTGATACCTCAAGAATTCCTCATCATTGAGTAATCTGAACTTGACATAATCAATTTGTGATCACAAAACATGCAACATATTCACAGCAACCAATAAACGCCATAGCACCTTTTTAAAAAAAAACAATCAAATTTAACAGTAAGTGAATAATAGATTTGAAGAAAGATAATAAAAAGAACTTTAATCTCACAATATTCAAATATTTAAGTCATTCAATAAGAATAAACTTGAAGAAAAATCTAGGAACACATTAACTGTAGCTTAGATTTGATTTGGTCTACCCCCCCCCCCCAGTGCCCAATATTCAATGTTCATTCAAAATGCCTGTGTCTACATCTCCTACTTAGTGCGGTACATGCCCCAATGACATGTATTGAAAAATTACTGTCATTACAAAAAAAAAAAAAAAAAACAACCCTGCTCTACATGAAAGGAATGCTTATGCATCTTTCATTTCTTCAGGTTGCTTTGTGCACCATTGTTTAAGTTATGACTAAAGCAGGAGGTTCATCTAATGGTACAGAAAAAATGGGCAATTAAGGAAATAGAATAATTATATATTTTTACCTATACTCTTAATTAAAAATTTAAAAGGTTCAAAAAAAATTATCAACAGTAAAAATTTATAAATACAGAATTTGGGTATGCATTTCATTTTTTTTTTATTTTATTAAAACACTCCAGGGATACCCAGACTCACCAGAACATCCAATACTACATGATTCACTTTTTTATCAGCTTCTCTGTCGCACATGGTTTTCATTAATTTTTTATACTAGCCTTTCCTTCCTTCCGGGTTCAGTAGGTTTTGTTAATTGATGTATGTACCATACAGTAGTCAATTGACTGCTATATGGTACAAATTCCCAGAGACATTTACAGAAAAAAGTCAATTTCACAACTTTTTAGAAGAAATAATGAAGCCTATATACTCGCAGAAGCTAAAACAATGAAATATCAACTATTTATGGAATAAAAAATAATTCCAGCACACACTGAGACAGGATGAGTGTCGACTGTGAATCCCGCTAGCACCAAGTGGGACACGACCCCAGGGACATGTATCTCAGATAACATGTTAAAGAACATTATAGAGTTCTACTTTGAGTTATGATTAGAATTCCAAGATATATCCTACCTATTCTAAGAGGCGACAGTCGAGACAATAGTAGGACTTCAGTCAGGAGTAAATAATGTAGTGATAAATAAAAGCTGCTAATCCTGGCCTATTGGGACCCTCATTTAGCTGACAGTCCCAAGATTGAGCAAAAGAGAAGGGTTTAACATGAAAAATGATCATCCTCCCTTTTGATAGAACAACACTCAGCCTATACTTTGGTGGTGTGAGAGAATAATCTAAACTGAGCATAATGAAAGAATGATGATGGTAAAAAATATACTCTAGAGTTTATGTTCCATAATGAATGTGATATATGAACTGTATCTATAGTGAGCTGGTCTTATGTCTGTTAACATTGAGAAATAGACAGAAATGCAAAAACGCACTTCATTTACATACATACATTTTTGGACTAATAAATAAATAATATTTATTTGGGTATACATCACCTCTTTATTGACTTCTGAGTGGTATAAGGCATTATGCTTAGACTAAAATTGCTGGAATTATTAAAGTTATTGGGATTTTCAAGGGAGCTTATTAGAATGACAGGCATGATTCTTGAAGGGCCTTTTTATAAGTGGAATGGGAATTCGTGATGGTTTTGTGGTTACTGTTGGCTTAATACAAGGAAACCCACTGTTTAACTTCACTCTAGCAATTTGAAAAATAAGGACAAACTGTGGTGGAAGAGTATTCAAGATCAGTACATGATCTTTAATTTACAAAAAAGTATGATAAAAACCAAGTAGATGAGAACTTCTAAATGGCCCTGGTAGATTGTATGCCTTTTGGAATTTGGAAATCTCACATTTCTAAATTGCAGCAAATTTAAAAACCAGATAGTAATAGTTACAAGAAACAGTAATATATAAGGATATATAAAAGCTGGAACAGTTAAAAGAATCAAATGTTTCTTTGCCCTGCACAAAGCTCTTTGCTACAAAAGTCTTTCCAGAATGCAAAAGTTAAAATATAAAAAAGACTTTATCAGAATAACATTTACATATGGCAGTGAAACCTGTACTCTCAATAAAGACAACAGGAAAGGGTATGGAAGAAAAGAATAATAAGAAAGGTATTTGGAGTAGTGAGACAGCTGCACAGATGGACACCAGAATAAACGCCTAACTAATGGACTTATATGGCGAGCCTAATATCATTTGTTCTAATAAGAAGCCCTGATTGTGGTGTTTAAGATATGCCAAGAGAAGAGATCTTTACAGATTGTCCAGAAAATATAATAAAGTACATCAGGCTGGGTTTGCATGAAGATTAGATCCAGGCATAGGTGGCAGGATGACCTGAGGGAGGACTTATGGAGGCTTGGGATCTGGAATTGAAGGATAATAACTGAGCACCAGACTGAATGGTTTAAATAGTGATAAAGGCTTAGGTCTTGGAGGGACTATAGCACCAAATTGCTAAGCCCCTCCAAGTGCTAAACCACGACGACCAATTCAAAAGCCTTAAGGCACTTGGAGAAAGAGGAAGGGACACAATTGACTGTGTGGTACACAAGAAGATGGTAAAACTAGTCTAGCTATGCAGACCTGCTGAACTTGGGAACATTAGTTGGATTTCAGGTTTGGATTTAGAAAAAATGAAAAAAAAAATGCAAGCATGCGTGTGTGACTGAATGGACGTATATCTAAAAAAACCCACATATATAAGAAATTGAAAACTATATAAATGTATTAACATGTAAATAGCAAATAGGTTAATATAACTTTATTACTTTACATTATAAACTAAAAAACCACAGATACAAAGTAACCACAACACTAAATTTTAAATTTCCTAAAGGGTATAATAACCACGATGTTGATTGGCCAAACAAACATCCTACCTACCTACCTATAGCACCGAAAGTTAAGTAAGCAAATTACAGTAAAAGAAACAATTAATAAATGATGTCTTGATTAAATCTACATAGTCTAAATTTAAAAAACATAGTATGCTATTAAGAAATAATTCATATATTTAGCTGATTTACTTACCTTTGACAGGAAATATAGTAAAACTAATTCTGAATTGTGGATTCTAAGCTATACGAAAATAGTTTGTAAAAAAAAGACACAGATGTGTTCTGTCTTCTGTTTTGCTACTAGGTCTTCACAACAACTGAGAGAGCAGATGAAATAGCTAATTGTAATTAGAAAATTATAATGCTGGAAAACCTCTATACTTACATTTTTGTAATATCATAACTTAATTGTTTTAATGATTCAAGTTAATTAGTAGATACTTTTCCAGAGATTATAACTTTAAACAATGTGGTTGAAGCAAATAACATTCGATGATCATAATTTTTTGACTGAATTTCTGATTTCAGAACTACTTCCCTGTTGAAAGTAGGAGCTTTTGAAAACACTTAAGGCTCAATAAATTACTATGAAGGAGAAAGAACTTATTTCCTTCTTAATTCCAAGTGTACCTACAGTTAATTTATCTGTAATTTCAATGGAAATTTAAGTACTTTATATGAATGTCCCTCTATTGAAAATAGAATTTTTTACCTCTTTTTTCAACAACTGAACTGCAAAATACCTGAAAGTGGAGGTACCCGGAAATAATCTGAAAAATCTAATCATAAAAGACTTGTACGACACCAAACTCCAATAGTATCTTTGAAATTCTGTTTTGCTTATACACAACTAGAATTTTAATGTTTTTTTCCATAGGATAGATGATTGTTACTACCAAGTATGACAATAGTAATATAAGCATGAATAGAGATGAATCATATACAATTAAATTAATTTTCATATATATATATTGATTCTGTAAGACAATTCTATTATGAGGCCTGAAATGGATTTTTGGATAATGCTTTTACGTCTAAGTAGACATTAGCATAGGAGTAATTCGTGAAAGCATTTGTAAACTTTATCAAGGAAATCACATTTTCAAAGAGCCTGAAAAGTTGATAAAGATGTACTACTTAATTAAATAATAAATTAAAAAGAAGGTATCATAAAATAGATTCATTAATTGCATTTAACTGGCAAAAATCATGAAAGATATTTTAGGTGCTGGCTATTAAAAGTACATTTCAATGAGTGTGAAGAGCTGTGAAAATTACTCACGGGCTGTAGGTGAAGCCTTCGGTTGAGAAAGGTCACTAACACTGCTATTCCTTGAGCTTGCCTGAGAACCTGGGGCACCTTGGAGAGATGACTCCGAGCTCCTGATCCGTGTCCGCCGGCTGGAAAATACAACTATTAAATACACTGTTCAAGTAAATTTACTGACAGAAATGATTCTAGCAAGAACCACCTCTAACTCTTCTTCCTAAATTATTTATTTTTGATCTGGGGTTAATTATACTTTTCAAACTTGTGCATCGGTTTTTCAGTCTGAAAGTAATTTCAATTTGAAATTCTTTTACCCAAGTAAAGCACATATTTAAATGCATACTTGCATTGCATAACACCCCCCTGATTATAAGCTATACTAAAACTTCAAGGTACAAACAAGAGTGGGGGTTATAAGGGAGTTATCAAATATAAAATTGCGATATTTTGTACTCTATTCATTTTTCGGCAAACGTGCATATAACAAAAGTTGTTTGTTTTGTTATTTAAAGAAACTTTTGTTATAGATGAGGTATACACGAAACAACTATAGAAGGGGTCAACAATGCTATAGAACAGGAAAGACTTAATTGAAATCAATGAAACTCTGTATATTTGTGTATAAGCTATATTAATATTTTTAGGAGCAATGAGGATTGGGGGTTTTTAGGAAGGCATGAAATGAAAAATTGTCATATTTCGTTTCCTATTGTTTTTTTTTAAGCGAACGTGCACATGGCAAAAGTTGTTTAATTTGATATTTAAAGTAACTTTTAGTATATAAATCTCTATCATAATTTAGTATTTTAGTTGGTGGCATAACAACGCGTGTAGGGTACAGCTAGTATCAAATAAATTAACCCTTTTTTGTCATTAATATGCATGTATAATTTCATGCCTTGACAAAGGTAATAAATTTTTATTGAAACATTAGTGAACCAGAGCAGTTTTCATTCCAACCCACGTGACTGGCAACAACATACAACAAGGATTGATTCTAGCAAGGTTATGGTATATATTGTAGAAAAGTCTATTTTATTTAAGTATGTTTACTCCTTACCTCAGAGGTAACATTTTTCATTATTAAGTGAGAATGCTCTCATGATAAACTCATGCACTCTGGCACACACACACACACACACACACACACACACACACACACACACACATGCACGCACGCACGCACACACCCACACACACACACACACACACACACACACACACACACACACACACACACACACACACACACACACACACACACACACACACACACACTGGTGTTTTGAAATACCTAATGAAGGGGAGGTACAATGGACTCCCTCAAGTTCGCAAAACACTTCTGAAGTAATTGCTCGATCTTTAAGAACTAACTAAAATTGGCCTGTACTCTTTAAATAACATGCATATACAAGCTTTTCCTCAAATCACTCTCCTCTTGGTACCAGGAGCTAGTTATACTGGTTTAATCTACTGTTTTTAGTTATCAGTATTGTTGAAATACACCCATTTTTCACTACATTTCAACTCATTTAATTTGTGCCTTTAGAAAAAAATTCCAAATTTCCTCATATCATTATAGTGAGAAAAATAGTTTGAAAGCTATAACATGAAAATGATTGAACAACTGTAATTTGGGATACCCACAGTTCTGAAGAAAGTTTCTTTATGCCTGTAGAACGATCTTTTTATAAATGATCCCCCATAGAATCGGGAGGTGTGTGTCCATTTGATATGTACTTTCAAGAACAAAAACCTCCTTCCATGAACCTTTTTTAAACATAGTGCAGATAGAAACTAAGTCTCTTTCTTCTTCTTCATAGATGTCATGGGGTGAATTAGTTTATATGTATCCTTTTTTTAGAGTAGTCTTAAAATGTTAACTCACTCATGTTAAAAAATTGAGAAAAATAAGCATTGCCTTTTTAATCATCAAAGATTAATTTAATACTAACATAGTTCTTTTATTCCTTTATGAGTAATACAACGAAGATAAATATTACAGGTCTTTGTGTTATCAATTAGTGGAGAAACTCACTGACTTTTGGAATTACTCTGGTATTCAGTTAGTTCATATTTTTTGGTTATAGCACATTTCAAATTCTTGGGAGGGATTGTAACTGCACTAGTGTGGAAACAGATATAAGGACCAGAATGGTTTAGATACTTCTATGCCCCACAGAAAGCCTTCTGCTTTTAATGTTTTCCAGGAATTGTGAGAATGGGTTCAGACCGATAATACTGTCATTTATTTTCCCAAGAAAAGGAAAGGGGTTTTAAGATTTATGCAGTTTTCATAGATTTTATGTGGAACCTACACTATCAGTTGAAAAGAGAAGTTTGAGAGTAGTAAAAAAAAGTCTAAGATCAGAAATACAATGGTAGAATATTAAAATAGCTTTATGAATAAAATAGCTGTATGAATAATCACTCTTAGTTTATAAATTTATTTTATTTATGAAAGCTAAGTATGGATGATCAGTGTGAAGGGTCAATGATTTCATAGATAAAAATCAGCACTGTACCATCGTAAAGAAACATCGTTCATGGGGGATGTACTTTAAATTTGTTTTAGCTGTGGAGTTATTGGGCTAGGGGTTGGACATCGATTCACTCATGGCTGGTACATTTACTTAATTGGAAATTTACTATTGTCATTATTTAATGTTGTATAGTTATTATTGTACAATTTTCAATGCTTACCTGTCATAGCTCTAATGTAAATGGCAAAAGACAGATAACAACCACTTTTTTAAATTGTCATTTCTTTTGTACAACTTTAATTGTAATCTTGTATGTTTTTTGTGAGCACTTACAGTTAGAAATGTTATGCTGATTACTTTTCCTGAAAAAGTTGACAAATTTAAATATATAAATAGACCTAAAAAGTACCTCAAATTGAGAAATATGTATGTACATGAAGTTTACATATTTCTAAAATACTCTTCTCCCTAATTTCTTAGGAGTACTCAATAACTCCAGAACGGGAAGAAGGGATAGAAGGTTCACCACCCTCCAACGAAGACAGAGTTGGGATGGCAGGGAGGGGGGAGGTGGGTGCAGAGAGAGAGAGAGAGAGAGAGAGAGAGAGAGAGAGAGAGCGGGGGAGAGCGCGAGAGAGAGAGAGAGAGAGAGAGAGAGAGAGAGAGAGAGAGAGAGAGAGAGAGAGAGAGAGAGAGAGAGAGAGAGAGAGAGAGAGAGAGAGAGAGAGAGAGAGAGAGAGAGAGAGAGAGAGAGAGAGAGAGAGAGAGAGAGAGAGAGAGAGAGAGAGAGAGAGAGAGAGAGAGAGAGAGAGAGAGAGAGAGAGACGTGGGAGTGTTCGCTATTTTATTCTGTGATCAATAGCTTTGACCTTACTGTAATAGAAGAGAGACTTTATCTCAATTTATTTTGAGCCATTGAAGCATAGTTAATTGCAAATATTAAAGTAAATATTGACATCATTGCAAATCCAATGAGAAGCTGCACAGTACACACATCTGAGCTAGCTCTATTTATAAAATATAATTTCAGGACATTTTGTGATTTAAAAAACACCATTCAAATTCCAAACAATGAAACGCAAAACTACTTGGAATGAAAAGCTCGCAAAGCCTTGCTCCACTTATGAGTTGAATAGCCCCTCATGGTTATTCATGATTAGCAAGAACAATATAGGAGCGGCCGGGAATTCAATTCTGCACTTAATGACAGATAAATCTATTAAAGATGGACAGGACGCTGTCAAGGATGATGGAAAGGCCTTGGACGTGAATCTTTATCACGCCTCAAAATACTCATTAGGAACAGTGACGCAGGTCGTCAAAAGGTTGTCAACCTAGCACGACCAGCACTTTAGGTAAATATCCTATACCGATAACTCAATGCATTATCCTATACTATTGAGAAGATTAGAATCACGTTTACATTACATTAATGTACATTTTCTAATGGATTTCGTAAGAAAAGTTACCAACTGAGTTTTGTCACATGCTCAAAAGAAAATCAAAATTGAAATTACAAAAAAAAAAAAAAATAATAATCCAAAAAAATTGAATTTCGAAATTCTAAATTAATATGAAGTTTGATTTCAATATAAGAAAAATTCGGTCCTCTTGAGCGTACTGATAAACGATATACTTATTATTTGTCTGATCGCTACATTTTCACTGGTAAAGTAAAATTATATGGTATATGTATATATATATATATATATTTGAAAGGACCTCGTTTTCTTCATATCTTAGGAATCCAATTAGAGACATTTAAAAATCGTGCGCTATTAGAGGAACCTCAATGGCTGGATTTCCTCGGAAATTTGCTAAAAGGAAGGCTAGATCACACACCTTAATCATAATCCAAGAGCTGTCTGTATGCTCACCTTTTTCCTATTCAACAGTTAATTATAAAAGTTTAACTTAGGCGATCGTTCTATGTAGTTCGATGCACGCATGCTTTTATTTTTCATGACACTCCTTCCCCAAGTATAAAGTTACAGATAGGATGACAATTTTTTTTTTTAATATTTTAGGATTCATAAGAGGTTAGTTGGCATTACCTTTTGGACTTGATGGTGGTGATGTCCCTGAGAGACCTGGTTGATATGGATTGTGCCGAAGAGAGGCACCTTGTAGAGGTTGCTTTTCTGCAGCCGGCAGTCGCGGGTCGGGGCGGGGTGATGGTTTTAGTTGTACTGGATATCCCTGAGAAAACCTTACTCTTCACCTCCTTCAGCTTCGGGGTCGTCTTCTCCTCTGCCTGCCCTTGTGCTATCTTTGTCATTACAGCATCCCATCTTCCTTTCTTTACTGGTCTACTTGGGACTCGATTCTCCTGGTCTTCGTCCTTACGCGTATTCGTTGTTGAGATCATGATTTTTATTTTAGAAACTACATTTCGCTTTGGTGCTTTGAATTTCTTAGGTTCTAATTTTTCTTCCGTAGTGGAATCTGCAGTCTTAGGCTCTTGTGATTCCTGTTCTACTTGAACTTCCATTGCCATGAGATTTTTAATAGTGTTGACTTGCTCAATGAGAGTAGAAAATGTGGTAGGAGACACTTTCTTTAGGCTTTGATCAGACTTCGATGAAACAGTTCTTATTGAACCTTCAGGAGACATAGGTCTGTCTTCATCCTCTTCTTTTATCCAACCCGGATCTTCAGGTCTCTTTTCTAAGTCAGAATAAATACCACTTGAGTCCATTTCTTCGTTACTAGGAGAAAATCTCTGAACTTGGCCTTGAGCAGCTAAACAAGGCTGCATACTATATAAAGTACCATCAATGACCTGCGCTCTTCGATGTCCCCATTCTTCAGCCATGTCAGCGTCACTCTCAGTGAAAAAATCAGAATCAGTCATAGGATCGAGTCTCGATTTAACAGATCGTCCTTTGCCTGAAGGGGAATGCTCTGGACCTCTGCTAGCTGGCCTACTCCACTCTCCGTCTCCTTGGTAACCATTATCTAGACTAGTTATGCTAGTTATACTAGTAATGAAGCTATTAGGAGCTCGTGCTTTAGTTTCGTCGGTGCTTACAAAGCTTTCAGTTTTGTCAGTGCTAGTATCTCCAGCACTGTCTAGGGGGAGATCTTCTAACGAAGGCGTTCTATCTACACGACTTGACTCCTTTTTACTTCTGGCACTGTTAGAAGTAGAGATAACGTCTTCTTTTTTTGACATAGCGCTTTCACTTAATTCAGATGCATCTGGAGGTAAGTCCGGAATGATTTTGTCCTCTTTTTCGTCTTTCAATTCCATGGAACTTCTCTTATCAGTCAGGTCTAAAGCCATATCACTAAACTCTACATCTTGAAGCATGAAAGAAGAGAGATCTTCTGCAGAAGGACTCCTTTCAAGGGGGCAGTTCAATGTAAAATCAGACATTTGGTCTGGAGTCAATATGCCAAGACTCTCGTCCAGTTCAAATGAAGAATGTTTGCTTGGAACTTCCATTCCTCTAGGTATTAGAGATCCAGCGGAACTCGAATGCCTCGAACTAAGAGGTGGGCTCCCCGGCGTGGAGCTTTGAGAGTCCAGGCCGAGGAGACTATGGGGCCCTGATGACGACACTTCGCTGATGTATCTGACTTGTGGTACTAATGCCACCTCACACTCAGGTGTAAGGATTCCCCGCCGAGGAGGACAGGCAAAGTATCTCACCCCCTTGACCAATCCATCATGGTCCCCATCTTCAGAGTCTAGTTCGACTCCACACCACTGACCTTCACCTAGTGAGCAGCTTCCGTAGTACCTTAGCACACCAACCCTATTTCCTGAAACTATCACTCGCCGTCCGATATGCACAGTTGAGAATCCTTCCTCTTCCGGTGAACAGCCTTCACTTTTGTGGCAGAACTCTTGCAGCGGTTGATAAAACCCAGTAGGCCTTTTTGACTTAGCCCGATTGTTTTGGCCTAGAAGACTCAGCAGCATGCCAGAGCCCGGCCTCAGCTTTGAGTCGGCAGACAGGTGAGCCCGGACCTTGTTGGAAAGGCTCGCCAGTCGTGACAAGGATCGACCCCCGCCAGACTTTCCCAATATGGGAATCTTGCTCTCCTGGCTTCCCTGAAACAAAATAAAAATAATATTAATTATGAACGTTAACTGTAAGCTAAGGCAGAATGAATATAAATCTAAACTCAGTTCCATAAGAATCTTATAATTACTAATCCTCGTATTACTTGTCAATCTGTTTATGTATTTAATATTTCTTGAATAAGGTTTAATTTAAGTTACTTCATTCAAATATTAGATAGTCTTTTGTACCTCATAAGATTTCTTACGAGTAGAATGGATTTCCAAATTTGCTAAGTCGTAATGTTTCAGACCGAAATGTTATGGGGGTTTCAGGAAAGAAATATAATTTTTTTTTATTAATTTTAGTCATAGAGGTTTACACAACATTCTATTAGGAAATAAGAAAAAAAACTTCAAACAAACTTCTAACCTTACCAAAGACAACCTGTTACGAAATTAGGATCGCTAAATGCATCATCTGGCATTGCTTGTGTCAGAGTGTAAGGAAACAGCTTCCGAACAACGTGTATAATCAATATTCGTGATAAACTGGACAGGAACATGTCTTTCAGCTATTCATATTTGTGTTTGAAAACGTTTGGGGATGATAAAGAAACAATGAACAATGCGCCCCGCTTTTGTTTACCATCAAGTGGTAAAAGTATCCCAATGACAGAAGTCCACCATACATGAATGTGCTGTATAGATTAAGAAATAAAGTTCCACACGCATGCGCAGTAGAAACTAAGCAGATTTCCACAACGCTCGTATTACACACTAGTAATCTCATGCCACCCATATATTCTCTTTTCTTAGGTAAAATCCGATTAGTAGATCTAGGGTTTACTGAAGTCTGAAAACAAGAAAATACGAATAATTCGTTTAGCATAAGTGTGTACGAAAAATATGTATAAAACGACAATTCTAGAGCATCTTGATGTTTAGTTTTACCTGAAACTCTTACATATCAAGTTATTATTTTTTTTATTAATTTATTATCGTCCTCTTTTTGCTACTATGGTTAATTGGGACGGGTCTACAAGTTAGCACCCTTTTCTAGCCTGGATGGGACTAAGGATTTTATTTAATGAGTTCTTCACTAAATAAATTCCTATTTTCCCAGGCAGGAATCGAACTCGCCTTCTAACGCTTTAACTCACATGGCTAACCTGAGCCCCTATATATAGAGTTTGGTAACGATTAAACAAAAATTGCGACCACCAAAGCTGTAATTCACATATATATAAACAACATATGACGTTGAGTACAACATCTAAAACTGATTTCCCTTAAGTGGAATCTGCTAAAAGCCCATAACTAGGGTTATCACACTCCAAGAATATTTCTTAAGTAATAATGGCTGTGTTTTGTATTTTATTTTATTTTCAAACAATTGTAGAAATAAAAGTTGACCTTGAGATAATAATGATATAATAGGTTACTAACTCGTGTGGGAATATGCCACAAGCCAGATGTATCTCAAGTAGGGATCAAGACCGATCCATGGGGGTGGGAGAAGATCATTTGTTTCGCAGTTACATTCACATAAGTAGGGATCAAGTTTTACTGAAGGCTGAAAACTCAAAAACTCATATCCAGTAATTAAGAAAATAGCCCTCCCGCAAAGAAGTATAATAGTTTAGTGCTATATGTTTTCTTTGCTATTGCCAATTGCTATTATTATAAGAAAAAGTCCGTCACGCAGGGGCTGCGTAAACTAAGCAGATTTTCCACGTGAAGTTTTACAATAGAAAAATCTGCCTAATAACAACTGTAGTAGTGAGAAACCTCTAAACCTAAAACATTATTTAGGGCGTAATAACCCAGTAGTTTCTAGCCCCAAAAAACAGTTAACCTAACCTCTAAACCTATTCACGAGGGACGAATAGTTATGGAAGCGGGCGCCAGAGCTCTCGGCGGAAAGTCCGAACATAGCCTACTGGTGACCACACGCAGAATACAAATGCAAATATCTCGGTTAATATTCAAGATACAGAATAAATGTATAGAACAATATTTATAGTAAATTTAATTTGCAATTAGATTTATTTTATACAATTTTTCGATCCGACGCAAAGTAACGGAGATATTTTGAATTTTCAAAAATCCCCCCTCCCACTGGTCCGATTTCAGCCATTAACGAACTTGATCTTCCTTTTTACATAAAACGATTAAACTCCGAGTTTGGTAATGATTAAACAAAAATTGCGACCGCTAGAGCGTTAACAGACAAATATATATATATATATATATATATATATATATATATATATATATATATATATATATAATTTTGAACGGACCTCATTTTCGTCATCTCCTGGGTAGGATCGATGGACATTTGAAGAAATTTCTCGAAACTCGCAGCATGAGTACGACCTCAATAGCTGATTTCCCTTAGGGGAAATCTGCTAAAAAAGTATTGTTTCTAACATACTATAAATTCTACCTTTGTATTTTGAAAAATATTAAATTTTATATTATCAAACGTTTCCTCCAACTAATTCATAATTAGCAGTAATCATGTGGAAAGTATGTCAGCTTGGTTACAAAAGTCCGTCAAGCAGGGGTTGCGTTAACTAAGCAGATTTCCCATGTGGTTCACGTATTTGCATTTGTATCAAAACGTAAAAGCCCAATGAGAACAATATTTGGTATTTAGGCTTCAAATAAAGCGTTTCATAATATAACAGCTTATTGTTAAAATGACTAGAGTAGGAGTGGGGGTTTACTGATGCCCGAAAACTAAAAAATGAAAATATCTCGGTTAATAATCAAGATACTGAAAAACCCTCATAACAACATTTATAGAACATTAAATTTGCAATAAGAATAGTTCTTTACAAGTTTTCGATCCGAAGCATAATATTAAAGATATTAAGAATTTTCGAAATTCCCACCTCTATACCACCTAATCGGATCGGTCGGATTTTAACCGTTAATGAAATTGGTCTTCATTTTTACGTAAAACGGTAAGATATCAAACCAAAATTGTGATCGCTAGAGCGTATATGTATATGTATGTATATATATATATATATATATATATATATATATATATATATATATATATATAATTTGGAATGTACCTCATTTTCGTCATCACCTAGAAAGCATCAATGGGTATTTGAATAAATGTTTTGAAAATCCCACCATGAATACAATCTTAATAGCTGATTTTCCCCATGGGAAATCAGCTAAAAGATTGTAAGGGCGATCAAAAAAAGTACTCAAAAATATCTCTGTTTCAGTGCATCTGGTGGAATTAAGATAAACACAAAAAACCCTGTACTGAGTGCCTGAATCTCTAATAGGTAAGGACAAAGGCTCTTAATTTCTATTATGCTGACATTTTTAAATGTGGTTGTCAAAATGTTTGGAAAAAAAAGGAAAAGAGATTCTGAGGCTTGGGACGAAGCAATATAATTCCTATGTTTAGGAATTATTTTACATCCTTTTAAAGTCACATTAGGTTTTCGTTCATGTGGCTGTGGTTCACATTTAAAGAAGATTAATGGCAAAGTGCCTTGAAAAAGGTATTAAATGCCAAGACGTCGGCTATTACGCTGTAGGTTTTCGTTTTTTTATCATTTTCAGAAATGAGAGCCTCATTTAAGAATTCCAACCTGCATTAAAAACACGGCCATTTAAAACCTATCATTGTTATTTAGTTTTTTCCGGGCACCTACCTCTAAACTCCCTACTTCTCCCAAGGAACAATTGTGATTACAATACTTCCATAACTTGGTTCAAGGTAGAAATAAGAAATAGTCCATCTTCAGTGCAACTCTGACTTGCACTCAAGTTCAAGTCTAATGTCCAAACCGTGGTCGAAGTTGAAAAAATATATATTTTTGATATGGTCACTGAGATGGAGATTCAATTTAACTCTAGAACCCTAGTATCATCTTTTATGTGATGATTACAAAAATAATATCTCCATATTACGATTCTACAAACGGATTTCCCAATTTTATTAATGAATAACTTTATATTATATCAGCTGCTTCATCATATGTATTTTCATTTTTAGCAGATTTCCCTTAAGGGAAATCAGCTATTGAGGTTGTATTCATGACGGAAGTGACGGAGATGACGAAAATGCGGTCCGTTCAAAACTGTATATATCTATATATATATATATCAATCTATCTATCTATATATTTGTCTGTTACCGCTCTAGCGGTCGCAATTTTTGTTTAATCGTTACCAAACACGATATTTAGTCGTTTTATGTAAAAAGAAAGATCAATTTCGTTAACAGCTGAAATCGGACCAGGGGGAGTGGGGGGTTTAGAGGGGGAGAATTGTGAAAATTCGAAATATCTCCGTTACTATAAGTCGGATCGAAAAAATCTATAGAATCAATCCTATTGAAAATTAGATACACTATAAATACTGTTATATACATTTATTCTCTATCTTGAATATTAACCGTGATATTTGCATTTTTCAGTTTTTAGCCTTCGGTAAACCCCCACTTCTACAATGTTACATAAACAATGCTCTGTTATATAATAAAATATATTAATTGAAGCCTAAATACCAAATATCGTTTTCATAGAATTTTTACTTTATGAGATATATGCAAATACGTTCTGTTGACCCCCCCCTTCTTTTGTTTTTGGATTACTAAAATTTGAGTGATTGAGATAAAACTGATTGTGATTCATTACAAATTACACCACTAGCTTTAGTAAATTGTTTTCAATAAGGTTGGCTTGCTTGTTTGTTTACAATTGAGCCGTGTATTGTACATTTACTGAGCATTCACGGTTGTGTTACCTGTATGTATATTTATCTATTGTAAACCTTCCCGTGGGAAATCTGCTAAGTTTACGAAGCCCCTGCATGACGGACTTTTTTTTGCTAACTAATGTGAGTTAAAGCGTTACTTTAAGTTCGCATGGTAAACCTAGAGTGGCGAATTCAAATCCCGCCTGGGCAAAAGGAATTTGTTTAGTGACGGAATTCATTAAATAAAATCCTTAGTCCCCGCCCTGGCTAGAAAGGATGGTAACCTGTAGATAACCCGTCCCAATTAGCCTTAGTTGCAAAAATGTGGACGTTAATAAATAATTTAATAATGCAAGTAGCATACCGGACAGCTGTTAAGTAAATTTTAAGGTAATACGTATTTTTAGCAGATTTCCCTTAAGGGAAATCAGCTATTGAGGTTGTACTCATGACGCGATTTTCGAAATTTTTCTTCAAATGTCCATCGATCCTACCCAGGAGATGACGAAAATGAGGTCCGTTCAAAACTGTATATATATATATATATATATATATATATATATATATATATATATATATATATATTTGTCTGTTACCGCTCTAGCGGTCGCAATTATTATTTAATCGTTACCAAACTCGATATTTAGTCATTTTATGTAAAAAGAAAGATCAAGTTCGTTAACGGCTGAAATCGAACCAGTGGGAGGGGGGGGGTTTAGAGGGGAGGTTTTTTGAAAATTCGAAATATCTCCGTTACCATACGTCGGATCAAAAAATTGTATAAAACCAATCTTATTGCAAATTAAATTTACTATAAATATTGTTCTATACATTTATTCTTTATCTTAAACATTACCCGAGATATTTGCATTTTTATTAAATGTGTGCCGATAACGAACGTTTCAGGCCAAAAGCTAGTTCGGCCCTAACTGTTCGCCTCTCGTATAGAGATTTCTCTATTGTATAGCTTCACGTGGGAAATCTGCTTACTTTACGCAGCCCCTGCGTGACGGACTTTTAATTTTTCTTCTCCATGAAGTAATGTCTAAGGTGTAGTTGAATAAGTAGTTTTAACAAATAATCACAACCCTCCACTAAATAAATACAAAATATTGAGAAACAATAAAAAAGATAAGAAAGGGGGAAAACGATGTTTGTCTACATGAGGTTTAACCTGTGAGCTCACATGTTGCATAACGATTGTGTAATTTTTATATTCAGCTTGACATTGACAACCTTGCATTTTTTTGCCCTAATTCGAACAACAACAACGAACCTCATTTTTATTATCTCCTAGTTAGGTTTGATCGACAGAGAGGACAAAACTCATTAAACTAACACTTAGGGGGAATATCCTAAGAAAAAGAGAGAAGATATTGTTTCTCTAACCGCAAGGTCAAAGGGGTGGTTCAAAGGTGGGACTCCACGAGCCTTCACTTACGATCATTTAAAAAAAATGTCCTTCACGCAGGGTATGCGTTAACTAAGTAGATTTTCCATGTGCGTCACGCAATTGCATTAACGAACTTGATCTTTAGTTTACCTAAAACGTTTAAATATCGAGTTTGATACCGATCAGACAAAAATTGTGGCGACCACTATCGGGTGAACACACACACAATATATATATATATATATATATATATATATATATATTTTTTTTTTTCAACAGACAATTTTCATCATCTCCTGGGTTGGATCGATGGACATTTGAGGAAATTTTTCAGTAATCGCCTCATGAGTTCGACCTCAATAGCTGATTTCCCTCAAGGGAAATCTGTTAATAACTATTCAAAAAAACTTTTCAACAAGTTGGGGAAATATTTATTCGCACGAATCCCACCTTTCTTGTGGTTGAAAATTACCTTGATCCTCTTAGTGTTAATAATCCTTGCTAGATTTAGGTAATTTCATCCTCTATGTACCAGTGTCGGTCACGTGACTCATTCTTCGGAAGTACCCAATTACCATCAGGAAAGCTGCGCAAGGTCGATCAACAAATCTATTTTTAATTCTTACATCAAATCCTTGTGTTGGATGGAATATTCAATCAACATAGGTGGTTAGAAAAAATAGAAAATTGTTGCGATGATTATCAACAATTCTATTGTTCATCTGAAAGTACAGCAATTTTAGCTACCCCAAGGGTTGATTGGGTCATCAATTGCAGCATACGGGGAGAATCATAAACATGATGATTAACTGGCCTTTATTTCCTATTTTAAATCAACACATTCTGGATGGAAAACAAATATTGAAGTAATAAAAATATATTATTTAAAAATATATATATATATATATATTATATGTATTAACAAGACTTTAATAATGAACTATCCAGTTTTAAGACGTACATTAGCCACAATGTAATAATGCCAGTATTACCTATTATAGTGTCAAAATCAGCCTAGCTGGAATCTGATCCTGTTGATCATGGTCATTTTTATTTAGGTAGATTTCTCTTATGGAAAATGGGATTTATTCCCGTTGTACTCATGACGATATTTTACAGATTTCAGTTCTATACTATCATATTAAATATGAAGATCGTTAATAGCCGATTCGACAAAGATGTGTAGGACTCTTAAAGGAGATTTGTAAATACCTCAGATATTGCGAAGAACCACAAAACAGTGTTTCAAAAATTATTAATATCTTCGTTATTATGGGTAGGATCGAAAACTGGTATAGAACCAATCCTCCAATTGCAAATGTAACTTTCCATAATGTTGATATGTACGCTTCTTACTATTTTGATTATTAAGGGAGACATTTACATTTTTAGTTTTCGGGCGTCAGTAAACCCCCTAGCTCCTACTCTAGTCATATTAACAATAAGCTGTTATATTATGAAGCACTTTATTTGAAGCCTAAATACCAATTATTGTTCTCCTTGAAAATTTACGTTTTGAGATAAATGCAAATAAGTGAAGCACGTGAGATATCTGTTTAGTTAACGCAGCTTGGCGGACTTTTGTAACAAAGCTGAGATACTTCCTACATTATTATGGCAAATTATGAATTAGTTGTAGGAAACGTTTGTTAATATAAAATTTAATAGTTTTCAAAATTCAAAGGTAGAATTGATATTGTTAGACTCAATACTCTTTTTTTTCTATTAATAATAGCAAAGAAAACCTATAGCACTAAAATATTATACTTCTTTGGGGGAAGGCTGCTTTCTTAATTCCTGGATTTGAATTTTTGAGTTTTCAGGCTTAAGTAAAACTAGATCCCTACTTATTCCAATGTAACTCCGTCTTCACTACCTTCGAAACGCAAATGATCTTCTCCCACCCCCATGGACCGTTCTTGACCAATGTTGAGATACATTTGGCTTGCGGCATATTCCCACACGAGTTAGTAACCTTTTATATCATTATTATCTCAAAGTCAACTTTTATTTCTTCAATTGTTTGTATGTGGTTGTTTCTAAGGAACAAATACAAAATAAAATGGGGAAAATACTGAATGGGCCTTCGGTAAACCCCCACTCCTGCTCATGTCATATAAACAATGAGCTATTATATTATGAAGGATTTTATTTGAAGCGTAAATACCAAATTTGAGATAAATGTAAATACGTGATGGACGTGGGGAAGCTTAGTTAACACAACACCTGGAAAATAAAAAGGATAATATATCCTGTTATTACAGGAAAAATGTATAATGGATATCAATGCCAAGCACGTAGGAAATCTGCTCATGAACTGGGAAACTGATAAAGATGTAAGTCATTTAAACACTAAAGAGGAAAAACCAGAATTTTTTTTCAAATATCAGCGATGATATCCAGTAGTATTTTATATTCTGGTAGATGAAAAGGAATGGGGAAATACCAAGAACACTTTTCTTCCATCTCTATAATTAAGCTGCACTTAGCTTCTGAGTAACTAGCACCAGAAGATTCCTGTCACAAAGATGAACCAGTTTGAAAGAGCATCGTCTGGAACAGGACTTAAGGAATAACTAATTCAGGGGAAGATTATATCTGAAAGGAGGAGACGAGGAAAGGAGAGTGGTGTGGTCACTTTCGCTTTGACCTTGGATTTGGAGGATGAAGGGGTGTAGCATGACCGATCCGGTCCAATGGCTGGCAGGAGGTCAACAAAATCGTCACACCATAACAGCTACCTCTCACATCCACATTAAATAGGCTACAGTCACAATAATAATTAACCGTAATACTACAGTTACACAACACAATTAACCAGATGAAGATTGCATGTGGCTATATTTCATTATAGTTTTCTCATCATGAACTCCGGATAGTTTCCGCATCAAGGCCATACAGGAACCGAACCCATTTTGGTCCTTCATGACGGGGAAAACTCCTGAGCAGCGCCAAAATATCATACCAAATACTCGGGCTCTCCCTACCTCACCATGGTAATATTGATTTACCATGTACCACATTCTTGGTACTCTGGTAGGTTTTATCCAGCGAAATGACTAATGTTCTCTACAACCTGTATTTTTTTTAATGTAGGAGTGCTAAAAAGAAGAGCTCCCCCCCATCAACTCCCGGACTCCATTCACACAAGAGCCCAATTTTTAATTTCGCCCCAAAAAAACAAAGTTCCCTTTGCCCGGGAGGGAACTCGCTTAGGCTTCTAAATATTGTTACGAAAACTACGTACATGAAAGATTGAACAGAGATACTCACGTATTTGGGAAGTACGAAGGAGATCAAAGAAACTGACAAAAGGTTCGAGCTCGTTTTCGGCAATACCAGTCCTGTTCTGGCCGTATCTCAGCCTTCTCTTTTGATGTTTTCCGACAAGCTATATAAGGGACCCGCCCCGGCCCGAGTTAGTTAGTTTGTTCTCAGCTCTCTTCAAGTGATCAACAGTGCGTTCAATGCAACAGTGCGACTTAGTTGCAGTGCGGTAAAGTGTTTTTTAAGAAGAACAGTGTTGTGCCGTGACTCTGTAAAGAACAGTATAGTGCCGTGTATAAGGCAGTGCAGTGCCGTTAACTTCGCGAAGATCAGTGCAGTGGCGTGTTTTAGTGAAATTCAGTGATCGTGAGTTATTGGACTGTGTAATAACAAGAACAGTGAAGCTACCAGTGCATACTGTGAGTAGTACTTAAGAATAATTAACTAAGTGTTTAGTGCATTGTTAAATAAATAGTGCAGTGATGAAACTCTAAAGCTTGTGTGTCTTTCATTTTGCAATCCAAAAGAACTCTAATAATTTCGTTATTACGTTTTGTAATAAACGTAACAATATGTTAATAAAATAGGAATATGCGCAGTCAGTCCCTTTCCAGAACCTATGTCGTAAAATTCATGTTTCACCAGTGAACACTTTTGTATGTACGAAATTCAAGAGGATACCCTTCCATACAAATCTTCAATATTTCAAATTTCAATGATTGGTCCTACTGGAATACTTTCTCTTTTGTCTTCATTAATGAGATTCTTTTAATTAAACATTTTTGGGGCTTATTATTTTGTTTGGAATGTTCATTGGCGAGCAAGGTAAAAATAAAACAGTTCCCTGATCAAGAGTATAGCAAAAATTCCCATAAGTAAAGAGAGATATGCAGATGATATTGCCCGTTGACACAGCGGAAGAGAACTATGTAAAGACACTAGGCAGTGAAGGTTCCTAATATATAAAAAATATAAAATAGATTCTGGAAAGTTAAGGATGTGACGTTACTGCAGTATTTAAAGACGCGAGTAAATAAATCGTCCATTGCTGCAAGAAGTACAAGGCGAGTGGAGACAGGCATCCCGGTTGCAGGGGTCAATGTAACTAGTCGAAGAGACCGGATCCTGAAATCACCTCTTCTTTTAATCACTCCGTACACCTTTCTTGTTAATCCTCAACCACAGGTGGTGAAACGACATTTATTTGAATCATTAATACCTATTGGATGAAGACTTGAGTAATAGTTTAATATACATGGGAAGAAAAGCTATTAAACGAAGTCGCACTACGACTTAAAACACGTTAATTACTTGTGGTTTTAAATTCAGTAAATATTAAGGAGTACATGCATATACGTATTTACACAATTATATCCACATGCTGCACAAAATTCTTCCTTTTTTATTTTCCACCAATGATACAATACCAGTAAGCCAAGACTGGAAGTACATTAAAGATGATGGAATACTCTCATTAATTCTGTCGTTATTTGATCTATGCAAGCTCTACTTGATGTTTCGTTATTGGTTAGTCTCATATATAGAGCAACAAGAATTAGTGAGGAAGCCAAAGCCCTCCCATACACTACTCACCCCTTCTACTTTTCCGCTAATCAATAGATTAGTAGCAAGACTTCGCACAGAGACAGTACACTGCAGCTACAATAACATCTATTAACGATATTTCAACACAAATGATTCGGCAAAATACAAAATGGTAAAATAGCACTTAAAATTCGAAGAGAAATATTGTAAATGATATAAAGAAAAAAACACAATTTATGAACTTTAATCTGCTGGGGCAAGTTCATAACTTATTGTTTCATAATTTCTCTAGCTAAGGTAGGCTTTGCTCTGGAAATGTTTAGAGATTGAATAAAGAAGGTATTTGTTATTCAAGGTTTCAATGTGTAGATTATTCTAATATATCCCGTCTTATGTAATCATAATAAATAAATGAAATATGTTCTTAATCGACCTCTCTTCTCTTTTAGAATCATCGTGAATGCAAATCATATTCATTGATAGCATTCATAACTATAATGCACCATAGCTGACATGCCCGTCATTGCTCGGTAAATATTTAAACTTAATTATAATTGTAAAATTTAGTTTTTTGCAAATCGCAATCATTTTGCACTTCCTGCCTCAGTGATTACTTTCTGGTATAATATAGTTAACTGGGAACAAAGGAGAGTCGATAAACTATTGTTTACTCTTAAGCAGTTTCTAAACAGTCTCATTTCTTTTTTCAAAAATCACGGACCTTCTAAATCATAATCATGGATAGTATTCTATAGTAGGAGCCTTGTAAAAATAAAATTTTCTTTCATTCCAATTTCAGTATATGTACCGCCGAAGCGAGTACACATACTGAAGTCCCACCTAGGCTAGAAATGGGTGGTTACCTATAAAGAACCCGTCCCAATTAGCTTTAGTTGCAAAAAGTGGACGTTAATAAATAATTTAATTTTTTTCACTCCTAAGCGGCCCAAACTACAACACCGGTTGCTATCTTGTGTACCTAATGGCTGTTATTAAAAATACTCTTTTGTAAGTCTCCAGTATAATAATTATATCCATATATCATATTCACATGAACATGTTCAGTGAATTGTAACATATGAAGGAAGCAATCTTAATAAATAACTGAGTACATCTCCATTAAATTATTTATAAACTAAATAAATTATTTCTTTATGAAAAATAAACAAAACCAACTTTCTAAGGATAACACAACTTTATTAAAAGGAAAATCATTAAATGCAGTGTAAGCAATAAGCACATTTTCACCCTCAACCCATGTTCAAAAATTCATCTTCCGACAAAATAAAAAATCGCTCACCAGTCCCTAAGTCGATAGAAGATTATATTAGGCAATGACTTAAATCAGTAAACGGCAAGGTTCATAAAAGGGAATTCGAAATATCACCGTTATTATTTGCCGTTAAATGATGAATAACTAATCTTGTTGAAAATTTAATTTTCTACAACTCTTGTCTTATACATGTTTTCTCTATTTCGAACATTGACAGAGTTATTTATGTTATAGTTTTTACCTTTTGTAAACCCCTATTTCTACTCATCCGGTTTTCACTTAAAGTAACTTAGTCTCTAAATATATCATGCTCAGTTTACATAGGATTCTTATTACGGGAAGCAATGTAGAACAGATGGTGTATCATAATGTGTCAAATTCCAACACGTAGGAAATCTGATTAACACAGGTCCTATGTTACAGACTTTTTAATATACTCAAACGATATATAAAAAAGTGAAGAGTTATCAATCACCTTAGTTGATTATGGGAATATAATTCTGAAAAGTTTCAAATCCCATTCAAATGCCCAATTATACCATGTCCATTGATTACAATAAAGGGCTATCTTCAGATTACGTCTTTAAACAAATGATCTTGCTTTATCCGGTTTGTAAGTAGTCGAATTAAAACACAATAAACATGTTAATACACTTAATTTGAAAAGCTAATGACTCGAGAAGTACTTAAATATATAAGTGTTAGAGAAGGCCGTGAGAATACAAGGAGGATGACGGCTAGTACATTGATAGGTGATGCAGTCATGGTTATCCTTGTGATAGCAAGTATTCGGTTTCCCAAGACCTTGCCTCTCCATGGCCGCGCTACAACCCTATCTACTCTTTAATCTCACTTTCAGGAATAAATACAGGACCAAACCTAAGGTTGTAATACACAGGATATTAATACAAATATAATAGATTAATCATAAGGAATATTTCAAGATAAGAAAAGTATATTTATAAAACTGAATCCAGGATCTATGATATACAAATTATAAAATTGTTATAAAAGAAATTATAAATCTATATATATATATATATATATATATATATATATATATATATGACAATTAGCAGCATTGCTAATTCTATGATGTTATTGCTTGCATAGGTTTTCCACTACCAAAAACAACCTCATTTAAAAAAATAAAAATCTTATTACAAATGCAATGTTCTATAAATTGTGTTATGTAGATTTTTTCATCATCTTGATTATTAGCCGATATATTTGCATTTTTTAGTTTTCGGCTCTCAGTAAACCCCTACTCCTACTGTCACATTAACAACTGTTATATTAAAAAGCACATTATTCGAAGCCTAAATACCAAATATTGTTCTCTTAGAGCTATTACGGCTTGAGATAAATACAAATACGTGACGCACTTGGGAGATCTGCTTAGTTAACGCAGCCCCTGCGCGACGGCATTTATTCTTCTTTTAGGTAGAGTAGATGGACGTTTGAAGAAATTATTGGAAAATCGCGTCGAGTACAACCACAATAGCTGGTTTCCGTCCAGAAAAATCTGCAAAGAAGGGGATAATTGTGAATTTGTGTATAGATCTTGTATAAACATGGTCGACGACTTAACTAGCCTATGAGGCGAGACGGCCTTGCAGTATCGGAGGTCAAGAGGTTCCAGCTGACCCCAGCACGCGACCTTCCTATCAACACACTACCAACGTCTCGAGTGCTATTGGCTCTCTGCCAGTTCATTTACCTCCTCTAGAGTAGTTCACCCCATCGATCCGACATCACTTAAAGCACCTCGTTTTCGCGCATCATCCGACCTCATTTAACTTAACGCTTCATCATTAAATCCTGCTTTGCAGAGGAAACTTCAATACTTTTGTACGTATGTGCTCGGTACACAGACTTCAGCTAGTTATAAAAACGTGAAACTACCTGATTCACAGGTGGAATAAATTTTATGTTATTTATTAACGGCCACTTTCTGCTACTATGGCTAATCTGGATGGGTTATCTACAGGTACCACCTGGTTTTCTAAACGGGTGGGACTATAGATTTCATTCAAACGTTTTGTGAATTTTTAAATTTGTCCTGGTCTAAAATCGTACCAGCAGTTCTGGGAGTACAGGAGATTAATTAAAGAAACCCCAAATGTTATCATGAGGTAGATCGAAAATGCTATATAGTCAGTATCCAGCTATGCTATCAGGGAACATTTTATCCACTATAAACCACAATTTCTATTTTATCGCTACCATGCTCGATGGGGAATCACGTGAATTAAGGCGTTGGCCCTAGTAAACTTGTTATAAACCTAGATTTGAGTTCAATTCCCACCTGTCAAATCAAATCTTTAGTCCCACTCTGGCCTAAAAAGTTAGTAAAATGTTGATAAGACGTCCCGATTAGCTGTCGTTGAATATAGTGGACGTGAATAAATAACATATTCGCTAATTAACAGATTTTTGTATAACAAAACCTATTAATGAGAAAAATTGGCGAAGAAGATGTTGGATATTAGAGCAGTTGTAATTAATAAATAGAGAATCACCTTTTATAGGTTGGACCCAAAGCTGCTATGTAAAGAAATTTTAAGAATAATGTACTGCAATTGTTTTGGATACATTTTCTTTAACGAGAATATTCCCCTAGGATTATGTATTTATTTATTTTCTGCGTTCCGTATCCACAACGCTTATTTAGGGGATTTTAACTTACAAAAAATGAAACATTTATGATCTAATGTCCTGCTTATATTATATGTCCTGTATGCGTTTGGTTTACGCAGCTACAGAGTGACTGAATTTTTCCTCTTTCATCATACACGAAAATGGATTTCTGTTGTCTATGAAAAATGATTATCCTCAAGTGAATATAAGTGACGTTATTTGCTCACTTGTGTGATAGATAGATGTGAACACAATGCTACTATTGACTTCACAATCATTGCTTGGTTACTCCGTTTGTTGGTGGTTTATTGGTTACAATAGATGTCGGAGAAGAAGAAGGAAATGACAGTAACAGAATTTAAAGAATTTCACAGGTAGCTCAGTCTTCCGCGAGTGAACATCCTTCAGAGGAGATGAATAGGAAGGCGCTTTTAGAACTAGCCAATATTTGAAACAAATTGGGCGAGAAAGTAAAACTGACTGAAGGTAGGGTTCCTTGAGAGATGGGAGTGGTTGAGGGTTGTTGTAGATGAGTCAGGCGTGGCAACCCCTCACTGAGTCAACCGCTGCTGTCAAGGCAACGGGATTGATGGGCCATCTCCCTTTATCAGCTCTTCGCCAGCAGATTCAACCAGGGTTTAGGGGCTCTTTAGTACCTACGGGGCTAATAAAGGTTTAAACAGCTCCTGAGTCAGCCTTCCCAGTCTGTATGCATAAACAATGAAGGTAATGGTAATTCTCTCTTTAAGGAAAGTAACATAAAATAAGTAGTATGAATCATTCTGCGGTCAAAACTGTAATTGGTTAAAAGTATCACTAATATCTCTTTACGTAAAGACAAATTATATCAAGAAACAAAGATATTCTTAATCCAGTAGGTCAGAACCATGTGGAAGCCTCGAAATTTAGGGATCCAGAACTCAAAACTCCCTCGTTTAAAACTATAAGAGACTAAGATGTAGCAAAAGACTAGGACAGAAATTAGGTAAATTATTTTGAGGAACCTAGAACTGAAATTAGAATCTTTAATGTTATTTGGATAAGCGTGACTATTTTGCTCTTTTTGGCGTATTACATCGTATCAAAACATAGCTTAATATTCAATTTTCTACTACAATCTAATATTAAATAAATCCAATTTCGAGTATTTCATTATTATATATCTGTTTATTTGATGCACTGCTTTCTTCTAGAGATAAATAAATATTTTACTGGTAACGTGTAATGGTGAGAAGATATTTGTGTTAGCCTCGGATCAAGAAATGGTCAAAAGTATTCAATCGTGTAATTCAATTTTATAGTAGCATCTGCCGCTAAATATACCCATTGTCAACGCGACTTCGAGAGACAGGTTTGCTAAAAAAAAGGTTACAACATTAACACGAAATTAAATTTTATATATTAGTTCTAAAACCTGCAGAGTTTCTTTTCGGCATTATCACGTCACTACAAGTTTTATCAGTTGGGGACAAATTAGCTGGGGCACTCTTTATATCTTTCCTAAATTTACTACTTTTCTTTCCCTCAACTTCTCTTTGTCCTTCGATCGGCAGCATTCGCTAGCAGGGACCACTTTGGCACTTTTTCTCAGCACGTAATAAGAATTTGTCGACAATCATCTATAGATTTTGAGAGCGAAAGCTTCTACTCAATGGAAATAACCATCTTTCCTTTCCCAACCCCAAATATCGTTCCTCGCCACTTTCTAATCTTCAGAGTTAAAATCCCATTTTTTTTTTGTTTTATTACGTTTCTGATGTTGTAAAAACCTTAGGGAAAATGTCTCAAAGCTGCTAAACACTACTTGCTATTAGACGTACAAGTACGTGAAGTGTCATTCGGGAAACTTTAATGAAAATAAAATTATTTATTGTCAAATCGTATATATTAATGGATAAATTTCTACCAAAATTACAGAATAAATTTTATGTTAAAAACTATAGATACAGTTACCAACAACCAATTTTTCAACTTAGACGACACTGTGCACTGCATTTCTTTTGAAGTTGCTTCCGTACTCTATTACAGTGTAATAAACACAAATGGCATTTTAATCTTATAATTATCATTAATAATAGTACAGTAAGTAGCTGAAAATGCACAAAGGACTAAAGACTTCTTTTCATAATTCATGTTCCTTTTCAAAACATAATTATGTTCTCGGTCAGGTTGTTTTCCCAGAACTCTAAACCATATAAAAGCCGTAGACAACCATTCACCTCGTTCATCAAATTTGGCATAAAGTACCACATTTAAAATTTATTAACAAATTCTTAATTATAGCTTAGCCTTAATTACCACCTTATTCCTTCTTGACCCAAGTAACAGCTCATAACATAGATTCATGAGAAACAAGTCGTATTTAAGTGGAATCATACTCAGTTATTCAGTAAAGACTAAGTACTAAAACATACAAATAAACTATTGTAATATTTGAGTTAATCTATAAATAAAGAATTGCAGAATATAGCATTTTCAATCAAATTGACTATATAACATTTTTTTTTTTTTTTTTATCCGGATCATAAGAACAGTGATATTCGCAACTTTTTTATTTTATCCCTTTGTGAAAGTAAATGCCCACTCCAACTGGGTCTATTTCAACTATTAAAGACCTCAACGAATCATTTTATAATGAAATAAATTAATGTCAATTGTGACATAGAGCTCTAAATAACATAATATTCATTCATGACGTCACGATCCCAAATAATTAATTGAACTTTACACAAAAGATGTTACATTAGTTAATAGAGATTTACGACCTTAAGTATGTATTCCATTTCCCAGGCATACCTGCAACAACAAACATACAGTTAGTAAGTATTGAAGAATTAATTAGATACATTCTTATGCTACGAAAGTAAGTATAGTTAGTAGTACATAACTCTTAAATGAATAATTTCCCAGAATACAATTGTATAATGTGGAATAAAATAAATTATATACTATATATATTCTGTCCCAGATAATATCTGGGTCAATAATTCAGTCAATAATTCAGAAGCCAATAATTAAATTAAATAGTTCAAATTTATGGGTATTCAACAAATTTCAAGGGCAAGTCCCCTAACCACGCTTTTCTGATTATTTTCAACACAGACCTAACTTCCAACATTAATAGACTCTTAGATCGTTGGGGGCCCCACGGGATAGGGTAGGGTAACAAACGATTGATCATCCATGTATAAGAAACATAAGAACATCGCATTCTCAATACCATTTGCATTCACTATCGTTTAAATCGCACTAAAAGTATTATGGAAATACCCCACGTAGTTTACCTGTAATAAACGTAATTATATAGAATTCGCGATGGAAAGAGGCATAATTTGGATTAATTGAAGAGACCTATGTGACATTCGTTTGTGTTAAATGTCTTTATTTTGTTAGCAACTGAGATAGTTACCAATACATCTCAATCGAAATTAGGCTAGGAATTTTGAGACTTCGAAATTGAATTTATTAATATAATTTGATTTTAATAGAACCAACTACTGAATTAGGCGAAACAAATTCAAAAAAAAAAAAAAAAAGTATTATAATTACTAAAAATTATAATTCGACTTGTGGTGTTATTATAAATAGACATATCGTGATGCCTAGTAAGTAGCATCTCCTTTAAAATTTCTATTCTATTAAGTATTCAGAAGTATCCTATCTATCCCTGTTTTAAGCTATAATCGTTTCCATTATACAATTATTTCACTTGTATATAATAATACAGTAGATATATGATACGGTATAAAGAGAACAGAACAGAGCAGTTTAAATAATGTATCTTGAAAGGAAAAGGTAGAGAGTAGTGTATTTGGGGCGCCCTAGACAGTTGTAAGGATCAATACTAGCTCTTTGGAAATAGGAACAAGATGGCTTATCTGTGTCGTGGTAGCCAAAGACCTACTTTATTACAAAGAAAACCCAGATACAAAGAAATTGCCCTATCAGTGTATTTATTTTTTTTCCTTGCTGCCCGCAAAAATAATTTTATGATCTCTGGGAAATATTCATACTGCCTGTTTAAAAATATGGTTTTCTTAGAATTTATAGATTTGTACAACACAGAAAAATGAAGGTTCTGAACGTTCAGAAAGGTTGAATGATTTTTTTTTATTTCATACATCAACCTATTTGACACACAAAGTTTCTTTAATATCATTTAAAAATGAATAAATATAAAAGTCACGAACATACTACTCTTGCTAGAAGTGCAGAATATGTTACCAAAACAGAGTCAAATTATGATCAAAAACATTTTTACTGGTAATATAGTTTCTTTTTTTTTTTAACCAATATTTAATACAGACGTTTGGCTCCTGTGCATTTTAAAATAAAAAAAAGAATAGACTATAACAAATTTATTCAAAAACAAAGCGTTAAATTAGCATGACTACTGAAGGTAATCTGTAATCAAATACCTTTCAACCATAAGACCAACTTGACTTAAAAAGTTCCTCTTTCTCATCAAATAATTGTAGGCTGGTTGTGACGGTAATCTGTCAATGTAAAGACCAGAAAATGCATGCCTCTGCATTGTGTCATGTAGAATCATCCTTCTCAGCGAGGCTTTGCAACACAGCTCCTACTCTATTGATTTCGCTATAAAAATATTTCGACGTGAGAAAAGAGTGTTCCCCCCCCCTTTTGACTGATCTTTAAATGGGCTACATGACTTTATTACAGTTTATGTTTTTGAACGATATTTTTATATAATAACACATAATGATACATATTAGGACTTTTAAGCCCAATGGACCACTTTAATTTAAATGACCCACTAACATGTCATGGAAGGTTGAACCGGCCTATTTGATAGTGGCATGCTAATAAAACGTCAAACAACGTAACAATATCACTGGCTACTTCCTCCCAAAGTTTTTGGCAATCGTCAATACTAAAGGCAATATGAAACTAAAGACAGCAAATTAAACCCTCCATTTAGGGACAATCATTAAATATAGACTAATTTCTATCTGAAAGTAATGTCGTTAATGATTAAAACTCCTATAAACCTTGAAACTTTTTTTTTTCATTTTACTGGTAAAGTACCACAAAAAATGTGAAAGTGATTCATGGACCAGCAAAATAGAGCCATTCGATTGAAGCAGCTATGGACGATGTATTCTGTCTTTTGCATCACGAGAACGAAATTTTAATGTGATATATAACGTATTTCATTTAGAAACTATTACATTTTTTAACTCTAACAAAATAATTTATAATAGCAGAATAAAGATTTTAAAATTATTAACCTACAGCAAAGGTACTAACTGGTACGAAATAATTCGGAAGTCTGGGAGCGAAGATTTCAAACCATTTGATAAGGGAAAACTATTCAATTTCATTCATTCGATAAGGGAAGATCTCAACCAGTATGCTTAATAAATTTAATTGAAGCTTTCCAATTTTTTTTTATTTACTTGATTCATACCAACAATAAAATATCCCTTTTCAGTTTCTGATGCATTTTATAAAAATGAAAGTAATCCACCAGCTTTCTAGGAGGATATTACACAAATTCATGGACATTTTCATGGGAAATCCAATAAAATGTGACGAGACAGAGGTCTGGGGAGAGGTTTCCTCTGATTATAGAGACATTGACTCCTTATGCAATATTTCAAAGTATAAATTGCCCGTCTGCCGGCTACTAGCCTACAGCCCATCCTTCATTGTCGATTTTCATGGTCCTCACTGCTCTCATGCCTGTCAGCCGATTCGAAATATTAGATATCCTCAAGGGGAAATCAGCTATTAATGTTCTAGTTACAGATGTAACACATCTGTTTACCTTTCGTATTTCAAACTTGAAATTAGCGTTTCACTACAGATTAAAGAACAATTAATCAAGTAAATCAGACGAAAAATATGGCACTAATTAAATTGGGCAAAATAAATGGATATGGCATTAAGCTATGTCAAATTAATGATCCCGATCCTTCATAAATTTACTTTTTTGAGAAGATTCCTTCTTCTTCAGAAGTAAGTCCTTGTGTTGGGATTACCTAAGCCAATATAGAGATATTAGATGAAGCGAATAAAAAACAATATTGCTGCCAAACCTATCGTTGAAGACCGTCGTCACTGGCTGATGATCGAGTACAGCTGGCAAGCACTTTCGATGCGATGGCACCATCTTCAAGCCCGTCAAAAGTTGTACTCCTAAAACCAAGGACCTCGAGTACAACTTAAGATGGTGGCGTGCTTGAAGATAGTGCCTTCGCATCGAAAGCTCTCGCCAGCTGTACTCGATCATCAGCCAGTGACGACTGTCTTCACCGATAGGTATGATAACTGGCGGCACTAACGCTTTATTTGATTTGCCAAAACACAATGTTTTAGCTTCGAAGTAAAGAGCGACCCCGTAAAACACTTAAAGAATGTAGCTTTAAATTAGAATTGTTCTACCACAAACCTAAGTACATTCTGCTTTCAAAGACTGATACTTTTCCCTAGCGACTGTCACTATCCAAGCATACTTCGCTTGTGCAGTTTTTAGCTATTCAAAAAATATTATTTTTAAATTTATTCTGGTGATTTCAGAAGATGTTATTGGTTTGAGGGTGGTTGCCAGAAGAATCTGAGGTAGGCTCAGGCCAGTCAGAGGTTAAAGGCGTGAAGCCGAAAGGAGTGTTATGAAATTAGTTTCATGTCTTAGTTGTGGACAGCTATAGAATGCTGAGCGTATTGCGGGACACAGACATTACTAGAAGCCAAAATGGTCTGAGCAGTTTCCGGGCTGGATTGCTTCCATCGCCTGAATGCCAAAAGGTATGGGTTATCATAGAGATCAGAGAGGTGAATGGAAGTATTACTCGACGTTTGATATCCATCAAAGTACAACATCAAGCAAGACTGGCAGCTCAGGTGATATCTGCCATCAAGGCTCGGGTTTTAGGGCTCAAAATGTTACCAGCCTACAAACAGTTAATCTGCAGTACTCACAATCTGCGGAAGGGTCACTCCGTTTGGGGAAGTTCAGTTTCCGCCTCGAAGCTCATACCCCGTGGGCTTGGCTGGAGTCAACACGGGCTCCAAGTTAAAGTGAAATGAAGGAGTGACTATTGACTATGACTTTTTAGCAGATTTCCCTTAAGGGAAATCAGCTTTTGAGGTCGTACTCATGATGCGAGTTTCGAAAAATTTCTTCAAATGTCCATCGATC
Organism: Riptortus pedestris; assembly: GCA_019009955.1. NCBI lineage: Eukaryota > Metazoa > Arthropoda > Insecta > Hemiptera > Alydidae > Riptortus > Riptortus pedestris. Next base: position 125,058,878 of record CM032228.1, on the reverse strand, counting down.
CTACCCAGGAGATGACAAAAATGAGGTCCGTTCAAAATTATATATATATATATATACATATATATATATCTATATATATATACATATATATATATTTGTCTCTTAACGCTCTAGCGGTCGCAATTTTTGTTTGATCGTTGCCAAACTCGAACTCGGAATTTAATCGTTTTATGTAAAAAGGAAGATCAAGTTCGTTAATGGCTGAAATCGGGCCAGTGGGAGGGGAGGGCTTTAGAGGGGGATTTTTGAAAATTCAAAATATCTCCGTTATTATGCGTTGGATCGAAAAATTGTATAGAATAAATCTTATTGAAAATTAAATTTACTATAAATATTGTTCTATACATTTATTCTTTATCTTGAATATTAACCGAGATATTTGCATTTGTATTCTGCGTGTGGTCAGTAGGAGTCAGCTATGTTCGGACTTTCCGCCGAGAGCTCTGGCGGCCGTTTCCGTAACTATTCGTCCCTCGTGAATAGGTTTAGAAGTTTCTAACTACTACAGTTGTTATTAGGCAGATTTCTCTATTGTAAAACTTCACGTGGGAAATCTGCTTAGTTTACGCAGCAACTGCGTGACGGACTTTTTCCTATATATTCCAAGCGTATTTTTTTTTATTTACATATTTTCGAAACTACTTATTTTATATTCACATATTATTATTATATCGTTGATTCTAGAGTGACAAATTATGTCATTAAATAAATTTAATTTTTTTTATTTTTAATAGTGTTTTTAAAAAAAAGTACATTTATAGAAATAACATTGGCATTAACTCTAATTTACTACAATTTGTTGAGTTTATTCAAAAGTGCAGCTACTGGTAAGACTTGGTGATTTCTAAATTGTCGGCAATTGCTTTTTGAATATTGTAATAATTGAGTACCTAAATATCAATGATTCAATCTGACTATATTCCTTGTTAATGATGAGAATGTCTGGCTCATTATTGGCTTTACTATTAATGTTAAGTTAAAAGTACTTCACAAATTTTAGAGACATTTGTATATTATCGATAGTTATTTCTTTAGTTATTTTATATTATGCATTGAATTCATAGGATAGGGGTAAACTCCTTGCATAAAAGCCTGGAGGCGCCTATGCAATCATTGATAGTGAGTGCACTTGCTATTATTTGGCACTTCTACTTAGTGAGTTCGAAAACAGCTAATCTATACGTACGGAATTTTGGGTACAATCTTTCTTCAATTAAATTTGACACACCAGATTTCTAGAAGTTCCGTAGGCCTTCTTAGATGAAAACACAGCTAGAGTCTGTAGCCATATTGAAGAATATTTAACTGTACATAGTTAAATTTTTTATAAGCTATTGACTAACTGGATATTTCACAGTAGTATCAACAAACCTTGCAAAATATAGTGTTAGGCCTCTTGGTTCATGGTTTCTGGAATTAATTACTGCAGACCTACCTTCTCATTTTTCTACACTGTCAGCAAAGGAAGCCGGAAAAGATGTTTGGTGTTTGTGTATAAACAAATAAATAAATGAAAACAACACACCACTCAGCCCATTGGTAAGAGTTGGAAATACTCATGGCTGCAAGGCAAAATCTTCATGAGAACAGTCCAATTTTATGATTTATTATTTATTATTTCTAATATGACATGAATAGGAGTAGGGGTTTACTGAAGGCCGAAAACTATAAAATGCAAATATCTCCGTTATTACTAAAGATAAAAAATATAACATTTATAGAAAATTATGTTTGCAATAAGATTGTTTCTATAAAATTTTTCGATCCGATGTATAATAACGGAAATATTAGAATTTTCGAAATTCTCTCACCCCCCCCCCTTAACCCCCTAGAGTTTTGTTGGAAACGCTTATATATCGAATTTGGTTTACGATCAAATAATAATTGTGACCGCTAGAACGGTAACAGACAAGTATATATATATATACATATGCATATATATACATACACATGAAATTTTTCCTAACTCCTGTCGTGAGAACGACCTCAATAGGTGATTTTCCTTAAGGGAAATCCGCTAAAACGTCTGTCTGAGTATATTTCAATTTATTTACTCGACCACACGATTATTACCACACTTAGTACCTGTCCAAGTTGGTCTAATCACCCCATTGCAGCCGTTCGAGGCAGTGCCCCGTTTCCCGAATAAAAAATGCGCTAGAAGGGAAAGCAGCGGGAAAAAAGCCATGCCCAATAGGAGGAGCATAAAGAGAGAGAATCCGCTAAGAAAGAGATAGCCCATAATGTCTTGGGATTCACAATGGGCCTGCTTCCCTCACTGTAAGGCTGCCCGTTCCCAGCTTCCGCCCTTCCCACGGCTCGTAGTCTTTCGGCATTCCTATAGTCATTCGGGCTACCCAGTCCAGTGCATAAATAAGGGTAGATTCCACTATCCAAATCCACTAAGGGTAAACATTGGCAAACAGCTAGGAGACCAAGGAGATATATATACGAATCTACGTTTTCTCAATAGATCCCCCTTTGAATTCCTATCTAATATATTCATAAATTGTATTAGTAAAAAAAAGAATATGTCATTGCACATTTAACCTGAAGCGAATTAATATTTAATCAAGTATAAATTTTAGTAAAATTATTTGAATATTTCATTAATCGGGTTGATAAAATGTAAATTAATTTACATTATATAAAATAATGTAAAAAATAAATAAATAATCAGGTAAATTGAAAAACCAAACACTCCCTACTTTAGAAAAGATAAACATAAAAGTTTGGTACTTTAAAAATCAACAAACGCACAATAGAGATAAAATTTTTACAGTCTCATTTTTTTTGGTTTGATTAGTCATTATCCATGATTTTGAGTAAAAATACAATACAATGTTTATTTTTGGGTCACTGAGATAGGACATATATCAACATATATTTCAATGTTCTGTCACCATAAATCCTCAAGATATTACAAAAACCAAAGACATTATTTCAGTTTTTCTTAATTAATTAATTGATGAATTTCCCTTCTCCCCCAGAACCTATACTTATACTTATTTCTTCTCCATCTGATCATTACTGCGGTCACTTAACATTACAGATAGGCAGACCAATTATTTTCACTCTCAACAGCCAAGAATCGCTTAGGATAGAATAAAAATTTAAACATTGGTTAAACAATTAAAATGTATGTGTAGAATAAATTTATTTTCAATTTTGGTAATTTTATAGTAAACATATTTTTGCCATACTTGCTACAATCGCTCATCAATTGGAGTCTCATACCATGTTAATGCTACTCTATAACCCATTTTAACAGTTATGTTAGACATCACCGAACATATTAATCTTGGGTTATTAAAGTTGTCAGGTAATACATTTTTGAGAGCTGTGTTTTGTTTTCATAACACTTGATTAAAAACAACTTTGTTGTTGTTTGTCAATATGTGTTCATGTCGGATTTGATAAGATCGAGGCAACCTTATTACCATTCCTGACACGTAAAGTACCATTGAAACCAGCTATATTATAGTAATAGACAAGTAATATTTAATTTTATTAAATCATTAAATGCAGTTATTAATTCGTACCTTTCGATTCGGGGCTAATATTATTCTAGAAAATCAATTGTTTATCAAGACTGGTTCTGTAAGGTTTTATGATCCAACTCATAATAACGAAAATATTTTGAATTCTCTAATTCACCCTCTCTAAACCACCACTATTCCCCAGGTCTGATTTCAGTTAATAACCAATATGATCTTTAGTCTTGACTGAAACGGCTAAATGTCGAGTAAGGTATAGATCAAATAAATATTTTCAAGTAAACAAAATATCTTAAATTGCTGACGTCTCATATAACTTATTTGCATGTATCTCACAAAGTAATATCGAACTATTTAGTTAATATCGAAAACCAATTTGGGATTTAACCTTGGAATGAAATTGTCCATGTTATAACGGCGAATTATTAATATGGCATAAGTAGGAGTGGGGGTTTACTGATGGCGGAAAACTATAATATGGAAACTCTTTGTTAACATTCAATATAGAAAAAACATATATATGACAACATTTATAGAGCATAACATTTGCAATAAGTCTGAAAATTGCTAAAAGATTCTATACAATTTCTTGATCCGACGCATAATAACGGACATATATTGAACTTGTCGGATTTTGGCCGGATTTTTAAAAAGCAGCGTTAAATATCGAGCTTGATAACGATCAAACCAAAATTGCGACCGCTAGAGTGATAACAGATATATATGAATAGATAGATAGATTGGTAGTTAGATGATAAATAGATAGATATCATTTTTAAATGACCTTATATTCGTCATCTCCTGGCTAGAGGGATATTTGAGGAAATGTATCGAAAATCATGTCATTTGTACAACCTCAATAGCTTATTTACCTTTAGGGAAAACTGCTAAAACACATCCGACGACGGTGACCGATATTTGAACAGATGAGATATATACGTTGTCTATTTTGGGAATATACTAATGATACACATTGATCTAGCAAATCGTGTGAAAATTACCTCAAAAATGTGCCTTTTCAAGTGACCAAACATTTTAGTGCCAGTATTTCATTGGAGCGGGAAGTAAATCCAGTGGGGAACACTGTAGCACAATGACAGAGCTTAAGGAATGACTGAAGAGCCACAGCAGGCCTGGAATAGCATGGCCCGCTCTATGTTTTCTATGTATTTATATATACAGCAGAGGCGGCGGGGTCTCAGCTGGAACTAGGGCACCGACCTCTCATCTGTCACACTACAAACCTTTTAAAGAGGAGTAGGGGGGGTGAAAAAATGTATCCAAGTTTCATTAGTGTCAAACGAGATTTTCTTCAGGAAAATCTACAAAACTCATGTACTCATGACACATTTATTTTATAATCTTTTATGTATATGTATATGTATGTATGTGTGTGTGTGTGTGTGTGTGTGTGTGTGTATATATATTGGTGTGTTTTTTATTGATAAATAACTTATAACTATAACGATATAGTAGAATGTTCTAATTGACCACAACAAAGTTGTTCAAAAAAGTCCGTCACGGAGGGGCTACGTCAACTAAGAAGATTTCCCACGAGCGTCACGTATTTACATTTATCTCAAAACGTAAAAGTTTAAGTACTAAAAGTATTTAGACTTCATAATATATAAGCGTTTGTTAAATATATCATGAGTAGGAGAGTGGGTTAACAAATGGCCGAAAACTAAAAAAATGCAAAATCTCGGTTAATAACTAAGATAGTGAAGAACCGTAAATAACAACATTTATAGAACATTAAATTTTCAATATGATTGATTCTATACAATGTTTCAACCCGATGCAGCAAATGACACTAAAATATACAACACAAAATTTCGAATTGTATAAACGTATTTAATTTAGCAGTTTACGTGCGGAAAGCACATTGGAATCGGTGCTGGCGGTGTTAAAAATATATCTTAATTTTATGGACCTCATTACTTCATTTTCCCTAATGGAAATATGTTAGAAGCCCGAGAAAGTAAAAGGATTTGACGCTCTAAAAATAACTGCTGCTGGGAAGGAGAAATTCTACGGAGAAATAAAATAGCAAAGGATGCTTTCTAGACTGGAGTCCCACCGCTGAAAAAAATATTGGTCATGAAAGAAAATAAATTATTTTGTTAGAAGGAGCAGGAGGCAGTTTAAAAAAAAAAAAAAAAAAAAAAAAAGAAGAAGAAGAAGAAAAACGGTAACAAAGAAGGTAAGGTACTGGAGATCAAGAAAAAAATGTTGTCTTGATATCAGCAGGAAAAATCGTTGAGGCTGTGGTAACAAGCTGAAAAAAACGTAAATGGATAGAATGCAACTACAAAACAACACTGCGAACAAAAATTAGGCCTATTCCGACAAACATGGAAGCAGGAGCGTAGAACGGAAGAAGAATGAAGGATATATCATATCCGAGGAAAAATTCAACGTTGCTTATGAAAATACGGTACAGATTATTCCATCTCATATCAACCACCCCACTGTTAGGCTATTAGCAGATTTCCCTTTAGGAGATACATGCAAATTTGTTTTGGTGCCCCCACCCCCCGTTTTAAGTTTTTGGACTACTAAAATTTGATTCATTGACATAAAAATTATTCTGATTCATTATAAATTACGGCACTAGATACAATTCAGACGCTTTCCGTTGTAGATATTATTAACATCTAAATTGACTGAGTGATTTCTTATTACCGTTTGTATTTATTCGCTTAACATTGACCGTGGTGTTGCCAGTATGTAGATTTTTCTGTTGTAAACCTTCCCATAGGAAATCTGCTTAGTTTACGCAACCCCTGCGTGACGGACGTTTTTTATAAGTGCACGAAAGAAAACAAAAACGTATGTCAAATTCTTCATTATGTCTCGATTACAAGCACAACAAATAAAATGACAAGCAGCTTTCTTCCCGAGTTTGCATATCCCATGACCGAAAATGCATTTTTTCTGTATCATGAGACTTCCAAAAAGAAATTTGAAAAAATCTTTTTGAAATTTTTGGACTTAATTCTTATGGAAGTTTGATTCCTCTTAGACTCTTTTGATGGAAACATAGTTACAGACATAACCGGGGCAAAAATCGAAATAATATAATTACGACCAATTCCTAAAAGAAATAATAAAAAAGACCGCCACGCAGGGACAGTGAAAACTATTCAAATGCTAGTTTACCATACTTTTGATTTCATCTCACCACATATCCTCTATTTATGTGTCAAAATTCCATGATTAGAAGGGGTGGGGGGGGGAGCCTGAAGATTGAAAACAAAAATTTCGAATAACTCACTTATTACTAGAGTTACGAAAAAATGCATAGAACAACAATTGTAGGCTATCAATAATTTTACAAGATTGGTTCTGCAATACTGTACGATTCGACTCATTATAAAGGAGATATTTTGTATTTTCGAATTCCTTCCACCTCTAAATCCCCTCCCCCTCCCTATTACTAGCCTGATTTAACCATTAGCGACCTTAAGAGAAATCTAAAAAACGTTTTCGGAGAAGTTACTGACATAGTCAGAGGGAAAATCGCTTGGGTTTGACAATTTCTATTTTATCCAAAAGAAGACAAACAAGATTATAGTAAGCTCTCACTTCAAAACTCAAAACGTCTTCTATAATTAATTATTTATCATATCATGGCGAAAGTAATAGATTAGGGATTTCAATTAATCATGGAAACGTATTCAAAGTATGACTAGAAGATAGGGTGGAGAGCATATCTTGAATTACGGAAATGAATGCATCATGGAATAATCTCCAGCAATTAGGGGCATTGCATTATGGAAATGTATAAAATTACACGGAGCTGCTGCCAATTTACACATTAGTAACCTTCAACGTCAACATTGCCATTTGCAAAGCTATCAGCGTTAATCCAAATAACCCAGCTGAATCATTTCATTTCATAATGAGCACATATGGAAGCAATGCATTCCCACAGCTTCATGAACATATTAGAATAAATGTGTATCGTATCGTGTAACTAAATGGGCTGGATAATGTTCATATTAGTTAAACCATAACCATCCCCGTACCGTATGTTCATTTATTTGCTCTTAAGAATGCCTACACGTTGCTTACATTAAATTTAACAAAAATGGCGAAGTAGAGAAGGGACTTTCCTTCCTTATTCTTTCCGTATTTAGCAAGCTCCAGATATTATGGAAAAATAAACAAAGCAAATCGTATTTGTTTGTTGTCGGTCATCACTAGGGTGGTGGAAAATAATAATTATTTTACTATTCCGATTTTTATTCTTTTGTTTTTTTGCGTCAAGGCACATTTTGGATTTCTAAAAGTTATATTTGTGTAAATAATATTTCATTTGGGTACTAAGCGGTTTGAAAAATGTGTTTCTTTTACTAATTAATGTTTTACACTATACTCTTCAAAACAAATAAAGAAATATACAAATACAAAACTTAATTAACCCTGAAATCATACGTTTCTTTCTATCTATTGTTATACAGCAAAGCTAAAACAAAAAAAAATGGGTAGTATGAGAATGTATATTTTTATTACTTTATACTTTTTTGTTACTTTATTCTTTTTTCAATAGCATCTACCAAGAGTGCAAAGAATTTATGAAGTTGGATAAACTTTCAGTTAAATAAGTCACTAATAAAAAGACAAGGTTTAACTTGAAAATCTGTGAACCTTCCAGATCAATAAATTAAGTATTTTCTAGAATTGTAAGTATTCCAGTTTTCCTTTCATCAATAAAACTATTTATTTCATAGAAACATAAACATTAAAATCTGAAAACATGAATGAATTATAACTCTGTAAAGCCGTTCTGAACATACCTATATTTCATAATAAAAAATATGAAATTGATAAAAATAATATAGAATACTAATCTAGTATATTGGAGCCTGACATATAACAAGGTCCATTTCCGGAAGGGATCCTAATCCGTAAGTATTAGCATATTCAAAAGAAAGTGCGCATGCATTAAGATATAAAGTAGAAGGAACTAGGAGGCGTCCACACGCCATGCCAGGACCGGTTCGTCGGATAGGAAATCGTGGATGTGGCAGCTGGATTTAATTAAGGTATACTGCTGAGTAAAAGTCTTTCTATAGTCTTACTTACAGATGCCAGCTCCTTTCCAAGGCCGAGGAAAGCAACTAACAACTTTCATTTCTCCTACGTATATATGGTGGTCATTGATGTTTAATCACGTCATGATTTCTTTAAAGAAAAGTCCATCAAGAAGGCGATGTGTAAACTGCTCATTCTTCGCGTGTTGGAATGACGCGATAATGATCCTATCTCACCATGTATCCCCTATTTCTATGCCAAAATTCGATGAGTAGAAGTCAGGGTTTATTGACGACTGAAACATCAATTTACGAATAACTCAATAAATATTTGAGTTACGAGAAAACCTGCATAATATCAATAATAGACCATCATTATTATAGCAAAATTAGTTTCTATAACATGAATCCATCATAACTCATAATAACGTTGATATTTTCAATTTTCGATTTCCCAGCCTAAACCCTCCCTTCCCCTATTCCTCATCCGATTTTAGATATTAAACAATGAGATCTATAGTGTTGAATGAAAAAGTTAAATATTGAGTATGTTATGGATTTAAAACAATATTTTTAAGTCAAAACCGAATTTTCAACATTCCCCTTTCCACTGACCCGATTTCAGCCGCTAAAGAACTTACTCTATAGGCTTTACATAATGAATATCGAGTTTGGTAACGATTAAAAAAAAATGCAAATATCTATAAATATAAGTTACCCGGACCTCATAAACATCTTCTTAGGATCCATGGACATTCGAAGAACTTTTTCGAATATTGCGTCATGAATACAATCTCCATAGCTGATTTCCCTTATAAAAAATCTGCACAAACATTATTATTTGCCGTAAAAAATCAACATTATTAAATTATTTATTCAAGTTGTACCTAAAAACACCCACGGGAAGGCCCTAAGTCATTGTTAAGATTTATTGAGCAATTCGATGCTTCCCTAGAACCCTTGGACTCCTATGAAGATTCGCAATAGAGACCTTCGTTCTGGGATACTCTATGCCTTAATGATCAGCAATTGATGCACTGATTGATTACTGAGATCTACACTCCAGGGATTTAAAAACAGAGAGAAACAAGGCAAAGGCATTTTATACTCTCCCACCATAAGGGTAGGTTGTGCTAACAGGAAGGGAATTGTTGTGGCTAATAGGCAGAAAATATTTTCTTTTTCGCTAGCTCTATTTTAATCAAGAGCCCAGAAGAAATATTACAAGAGAACAAAGAAGTTTGAACAAGATCCGAAAGTTTCTTTACGGAATTTTGTCTTTAAGCCATAATCTTGCCTTAAAAAATTATTTTCTTGCGTCCGTTGGTGTACGCAGGTTATACTTCGTATCCGAGATATGGGTGTATTTTTAAGGAATCATCAAAGTTCAATTAATAGAAAAGTCAAGGTTTCATAAAGCAAAATTTAATTCACAATTAAGCTCGTGCTGTAATGGGAATAATTTTTTTAATTTATTTTAGTATAAAGTAGTAGTATTTCTATTACTCCTTACTTTTAGATTCGATACTTAACTCCCATTTAGCCAATATATTTCAAACCACCGAGAATTGTTGACTCTGCCATCCTATTCAGTTACATATCAGACTATTTAACTCACAAACTGCAATTTTCGAATCATCCTATCAATTTTTAGCTAATACTATTGCAATGCTCGACACAGTAACCAAATGTATCAAAATGAACCCCACGCCCCTCCTCAACAAAAAGGAAAACTTAATTCGAAATAAAAATCTTCGATGTCGATGAAAAACATTGTAGCTTATCAAAATAATGTAAAGAAAATGACTGCTAATATTTACAAACATCAGCGTCGGTGAGAAACATCGATGTTCAAAAGCATCAGTTTTTTTTATATCTATGAAGAAAACATTGGCCACCGATACTGATACAAATTCAGGAAGCACAGGTATCACTTAAATGTTCAACACATCATTCAATTTCCATAGAGTCATTATGTATAAACGCCAGAGTACGTATTTCATTCCTTTCTTTCTGGTTCATTCGTGTTTCACCAAATTTTGTCGACTCAAACGCACCCCAGTGGCTATAAAAAGAATTAAATGCATTGAGCGGAATGGAATTAGTATGTCGACGAAAGAAAGGAAGTGGGATGTGACACTTTCTCGCTGGCCTACTGACTCTCTAACGATTGCTGATCTTACAGCTCTCATTGCTACTCACCACTGGTGAAAGGTACTCGTCTCTACTTGGGCCCAGTCGTTTATTTCAGCTTATAAGTGAAACCGTCCACTCTCCCTCAACGAGACTTTAATCCCCTTTTAGCCAGTGGTATTTAATGGTTGCCACTTAAATCTCACTCAAACTGCCTGGCATATCTGCCCAATCCCTTCTCTCCGCAGAAACAGTCGTAAATATAACACTTGGATAGTCTTGGCTTGGGCAACAATGACACTTAGCTGTAATTGAAATTTGGGTGTAAGAGGTATGCAATGAGCGCATGTACATGTTTAAGGAGAAAAATCTTTTTTGAGGAGGTGGGAGAAATTCAGAAATGATCTCTGAAAATTGAATAAATCAAATATCACAATGTTATCCCATCCAGTGAAACACAAATTGGCGCTACTAATTTGGACATTAGTAGTTGTTCTGACTTCTATAATTGCTCAGAAATTAAATAATAAAGTCGCAATAAACAGTTAATTTATAGTATAGTAACTTCACAAATTAAAAAAAAACGGAGCTATTTGTAATGTTCACTTATTTTACGACTAAATGACTTAAGAAGTAAATCGTTGAAAAGCTCTTGTGGAGTATTTCATAAAAATGCCAGCACTCCATTTAAAATCGATGAAAGGAAATAATGGACACTCGGAGTTGGGATTTTCAACTTTCACGTCCTTTCTATTATCGTGTCTTAGTTTGTAATATCATAAGAACATTCCACGAAAAATATATTTGCTCTTTTAATGTGTTCAATTCATAAAAACTTGAAAGAAAATCAATTTTGGAATGGTCGTGAACGCCGTCACGTTATATGTTACTAATAAGTCAAATAGTAAAGAAGTTATGACTGGTTTTATCAACTTTTAGAAAGGAAAATTAATTAAAGAATTGACAGCTTGAATCCCTGGGTATCTAGGCTAGCTGATGTCAGTGACCTTTGCAACCTCCCCCATCTGCCAGCTATTGTGTTCTATGCATTTCTACTTAGTTCATTACGATAGGGCAATATTTTAAATGGCATGTTTTACGAATTCCTTTACATTTTTGAAAATAAAGTTAAGAACCTTTTTTGGAATGTATGATAGAAATTGGATTATTTGTAGACGTGCTGGCAACTTATTTGATAATATAAACTAGGATTTTTCTATTGGATCGGAGCAACTATTCAATCATCTATTGAGGTACATGGGTGAGGGAGGAGCATTACACCATTTACAAACATTGATTTTAGGTTCAGACCGCCCCATGCACAAATGGTATAATTCTTTATTGTGTCCCTGACATCACACGATTCAGTATAAACATTGAAAATGGGATCAGAAGGGTTCAGATTTAATTCGAAACCACATGATCCTTTCTACATTCATCGTCATTCAAGGGAATAAAAGTTATCACATGTTTACCAAATGCATGAATAATATTTTTCATCTAACGTGATTTATAATTTCTTGTAAGAAGAAGATGCTTAATGTAAGCCAAATCTTTAGATCATTTCAATTAGTAAATAGCAAATATACTGAAATATCTTATAAATCGTATCCCATTAAAAAGATCTGAAGAGCGCTGTTATAAAAAGCATAAACGATATAAATAAAGAAACATTTAACGAATTAGATACGTAAATAGTTGGCATCGGAAGGTTTCTTGAATAGCCGTTTCTCTCCAGGAGCAACTAGGCAAATAATACTCTCTTGCTCTTCATAAAGTTAAGCTTAAGGCCCAATATGATCTTGAAACCTAAATTTCAAGTAGTTGATAGAATGTGTGATACTTCATTTTGCTTCTGAACCTCTTAAACCTTCTTGCTTTTCTTATAAATTAATTTCAAAAAAATCATGTTATCAGAGTAGGAAGGGATATTTAGTATAAAACCTAATTACAGTCGGTACACCAACAACTCTCCTACCTACCAATCCAGATGACACAACAATCATTTCATCCGCCCCGATCCTATTCCAGTGTCGAAGAATCTCCAATTTCACTTAATTGAGATTGAAAAAGGGTGTAAAGCTTGCATCATAAAGGTAAATCTCACTTTTTCCCTTCGGCACAGTTGCCGTCCTCCTGTTAATTTCAATAATATTCTTTTACCACAAACGTTGTATACGCTACCTTGGACTCCAGGCTGACTTGGAAATGCCTCACAATAATTAAAAGACAGGAACTTAAGAGACGATTCGGACAACTCTACGGACTGCTATATTGAACTACTGCTATTGATTTCACTTGTCTACCGACAAAAAACTAGCAATATACAAGTTGTTACCCAAACCAATATGGACATAAGCTATAGAAGTGTGGGGTACAGCAAAACCTTCGAACATCAGACGCAACCAGACTTTCCTATCCACAGACCTGCGCACCATAGTAGATGCTCCAAATTATATTTCAAACAACACCATTCATAAAGATTCTGAAAATTCCACGGCAGGCTATCAAATCATCTTAATCCAGAAGTCCCTTTCTAGTACCACTCATCCTTATTCCGCTAACAGCGCCTCAAGAGACCTGAATGGCCCAGAGAGCGCATTTAGAAGTTAAGTGAAGTTATAGCAGTGGCTATTTTCTTCTTCAAGAATGATATTCCTCCTTAGCTCTTCATTTCCTTGCCAGGCAGAGAGAAGCTGCTCCTGTAATTGTTGTGGAGAGCTGTAGCTCCTGTCGAGAGTGATAGAGGACGATTTTACAATGTCACATCACCAATTGCAAGGATTGCAGAATGCAATTTTCTTAATAAAATAAAATAAAGTAAGAATGTTTTTATATATAAAAAAATAATTACAGTCAGAAACATTTGTAACTGCAACGGGACGAATGAACACGAAGTGGAAATCAAGTTTCGCTAATAGAGGAATGGGCATGTGCCCTAAAAGTAGGTGCCGATGGCATTCTATTTCCTGTCTGTTATCAGATGCAGGGGGCGGATCGAACTCTCTCCGGGGATACGGGTGTCATTATCTAGAAACGAATAGCTAGGTCGGTGTGACCTGGACGTGTTGGCCTCATCAGCTAGTGAAAGGTTCTCGTGACGTACCTGCATTGTCAGGCGTAGTCATTCTTGTCTGCAACAGCAGATGCTATTCTACAAAACAACTTAAACCCAAATTGGATTCTATCTTTATTTTATAAAACTAAGCTTGAACCGTCTTCAATTTGAGGCTAAATGCTTTTTATGGTGCTTAGTTGGCTTAGACAACTAATATGAGTTGTAAATTCTAAAGCAAAGTAATTATTTATCAATTCAAGACAAATAAGAAAACAATTTTTCAATAATTAAGGTCAATCGATCACATCTACGCGGTTTGATAAGTTCAAGGACATTGGCTCTGGAGAAGACCTTCCCTAAGCTGATTCAAATCCTAAATTCTACATGTTTTGTGCTTAAAAGATATTATAATCTATATTATTAGTTAACGTATATATATATATATATATATATATTTATATAAAGGTATAAACATGTTCATGGTTGATGCGTTTCCCACAAAAATCTTATCGGAACTACAGCGTCCTCTGCAGTATTTTTGATTAGATTTTTCTCATTTTTGACCATACCCTTATGCAGCTTTTGGCGATTTAGTAGCACCAAGCACGTAAATACTCACGTTTTAGGGAGTAGCTATTTTATAAGGGAAAATTAACTATTGGGATTTAATCAAGCATTGCTAACTCAAATACTTTGTTTTTTATTTTGTGTGAGAAAGCAATATTTCTACCGAAGGAGGGATGATAGGTGATGACCAGGAGTTGAACAAACCGAAAAATATATATGAGACTGATTTCGGTTAGTTATAGTAGCTTTTTTATCTTCAAAACCTTAAATGTGAAGTTGTGTGTCAATATTTGGAATAAGAGAACACACACACACACACACACACACAAAATCATAATTTCAAATTTTGAAGTTATTATTTATCCTATCCCTTAAGGGAAATCAGGTATTGAGGTTGTACTTTGGCGCAATTTTCGAAAAATGTTTTCAAATGTTCATCGATCCTAGCCAGTAGATGAACGTCCGTTAAAAATGTTATATATATATATATATATATATATATATATATATATATATATATATATATATGCCGTTGTGGCGGTCGCAATTTTGGTTTAATCACTACCAAACTCGATATTTAATCGTTTTATGTAAAAATAAAGATTTAGTTCGTTCGAAAATCTGTCTAGAACCAATCTTATTAGAAATATAATGTTCTATAAATGTTGTTATGTACGTATTTCCACTATCTTGATTATTAACCCAGATATTTACATTTTATAGTTTTCTACCTTCAGTACCCCCCCCCCTCCTATTCATGTCATATTAACAATAAGCTGTTATATTATGAAGCAAATTAGTTGAAGCATAAGTACCAAATATTGTTCTCATTGATATTTTACTTTTTGAGATATACGCAAATATGTTGGACACGTGGGAAATTTGCTCAGTTTACGCAGCCCCTGCGTGACGAACTTTTTATATATAACTACAATACTATAACTGATTGATTGAGAATGTAGTGAATAATGATGTTATTTGTTAGAAAGGAGGCCAGGTGATTTAGCACAGCTGTTCCTCCTATGGGGTGTGTTAATCAATGCATAGACATTTGCGGTCTCTGTTAAAGAAAGGCTCTTCAGATTGAGGCTACCAGTTCATAGATTGACGTGTTTGCTCCAATTGCTACTAGTCACTACTGTCTGTAAGTCTAGTGATTATACTTCCACTTGTACTCCCCAGGTTATACATATATATATGTGTATATATATATATATATACATTCCTAAAATTTTAGTTTACTTTATTCTATTAAGTCTTATCAGTACGGGCTTTATACAGATACCTCTTATTTATAGCCTGAGTTGAACTATAGATTTACCAAATAAATTTCCGTATCCAGCGGAATTGGGACCACGACTCAAATGCTCAGATATTAACATTTATGCGCTTACGTATGTCCATGCCTGCTGCCCTTGTGTTGCAAGACCTGCCATATTTTGTCACAAGCCTATATACTAAAATAAGAAACATCTACATATTTTTGGCTAGGAGTGAGGGATGAACTCAGTATATTTATGCTCGATCTAGTAAAAACAAATTGGGGGCTCAGGTTGGCCGTGTGAGTCAAGGCGTTGATCTTAATCTCACATGGTAAACCTAGAGTGGCGAGTTCGATTCCCGCCCTGGGCAATAGGAATTTATTTAGAGACGGACTCATTAAATAGATTCCTTATTTCCACCTGGCTAGAAAAGGGTGGTTACCTGTAGATAGCCAGTCCCTATTAGTCATAGTAGCATAAAGTGGACGTAAATAAATAAAAAGTAAATCTAGTTAAAATTCGGAAAATACGATGAATCCCTAATCAGAGGAAATACTATAAAGCACACACAGAGCGTGACTGAACTCAATGATGTATTGGTTACAAATAGAAATTTCGAAGCAGTGGTTGGTACTATAGAACAGTTCTCAAAAACTGCCTGGACCTGGGACTTAAAATGAGGGCTGGGGCAGGGACAAATATATGAAGGCTCAGGAGGTATAAAGTATATGAGAATAACTGGGGATGGGATGGGGTGAGGAGCCGCGGTGTTAAAAATACAAGAATGATATGAAATACAGCTTAATTAAAATATGGATATTGAAAAATCATAAGTACGAGAAAAATGTTGGGAGCCGGCCGTTTAACTACAGAAAGCTCCCCACCCTATAATTCACCCTATGAAGGTTTATAAGTAAATTTTAAAAAACAATTGTCATTCAAACAGCTGTGTATGGCAACGTCAGTTGACTGTCTCGAAAAGATCTCATTGCCCGATACAAAAGTGCTCAGAGAAGGATGTTTAATTCGTGAAAACGTCGTACAGATGGAGAATCTAAATCAGCGTCGATTTAATGGATTCGTAAGTAGAATAAAAGAAAAACCCTCATGCCTCGTAGATAAAAAATGTTTAATTAGCGGTTCGATCTACTGAACTAAACTTAACCAGGAATATTTACTGTAGGGACAATTTTTGTGAAAGTTCCGTATTTCACGATAAGCTGTGGAAAGCTGTCTTATTGGAATAATACGCTGAATTTTAGAATAAAGTTCACTTTCTATTTGAGCTGCAATTTAGTAACAAGAAAAAGCTTAACTAAAAAGCATATAAAAGCATAAATAAGTAAAGGAAGCCACATTATCATTTAAAAATATATACTAAATAAATAAAATCTACCAGTGAGAGCCTGAATACATTAGCGCTATTATACATCTCCTAGTTATTAGCCATGCCTTGATAAAATCAGCTGGATGGGTGGCATTTCAAGCATCTTCAGCGAGCGTGGATAGATCAAAGCAAAAAATCTTAATAATCTGACGTCATATTTAATTTAGCTAATTATATCTGTCACATTACTAAAGACTAATGAGTAAAATACCCTTGAAGTATTGCTGATGTTATATGTTTGTTATTAGCATAATTTACTACTGGGATTCCCAGCTATTGCCCGTCTTTTTATAATTCAGTCAGTATCAGAACACCATAGGATGCAATTGTACCCAGAAGAAACGAATTTGAAAGGGGATTAATTAATCAGAACTTAATAATTTAAGGCCAATTAAAAAAAATGCCCACACAATAAGATGCATACAGATTACTTGCTTTTTATTTTTACACACTCATGACGTCCTCTCACATTCTGATCTATATTTCCCTCTTAGCAGGGACCCTATGCAAACCATACTATACATTTTAGTATGATATGCGATATGTTGTGGTATGATTCCTTCACGTAGCAATTATAAGAGCAGGATTAGGAGTTTGCTGAAGGCAGGAAAAAAAAATTATAGACCGAGAATTTTAGAAAATAACTCTATAGACAAGGTACACTTTTTTCAATGCAGCTCCTGTAACGAAGATATTTGTGACTTTCCATTTCATCCCCACTGTAGGTCCCCCACAGTTTCTAGAACGATTTTGGAGATTCGCATACTAAAAAGTAAACAAAACATGATATTTAACCTGAATAAGGAAGAAAAAAATGTCAAAATATTAATTGTAAAGCGTTACTTTATTTTATAACTGAATCGATGAAATCAATTAAAACTAATAAGATAATGTCTAATTTTACAATATTTGAATTGATTTCTAGTTTCAACACCTCTTGGTTCCTAACAGCACCCATAGCCTAAAGCAAAGACTAATCGAGGAATTAACATAACTTTGGTGAATGATTCATTTAATTTGTCCATTTTTCGTATTAAGATGCCACTTGAAGGTGAATTTAGTTTTTTAATAGAAAACTGGAAGAAGATCCTTTTTTTTTTCTTCTTTGATTATCTAATAAAAATAGTACGGAAAATCTTGACAGAAAAGGCATATTAGGGCATTAAATTAGGCTCTGTTTGCAACATATCTTTGGTCCTTGACCATTTTATTCCTAGGTTTTTACGAAAGAAAGGTCATATTGAGATTTTAGATACCCCAGAAAACTAAGAAACAATGAAATAAAACATATCATAAATTTTTCTTTGGGATGTAGTTTAATAGGAATGGAAATTAACTGGAAGCTACAACACCAAAGAGGGAAGGACAATGAAAGAACAAATAAATCGGGTAATGAATAGGTGTTTATCTAGCAGGAAAAAATTATTATCTAACAACAAAAAAAAAATCTCAGGTCTCAGCAAATCTCTTTCTGAACAATCGTTTATTACTCACGTGCATTTACAATGCTAAGTTTAAAATTGTAGGAAAGTAAAAAGTTAAGATTATTAACCTCAACTAAAGCAGTAAATTGTCAATAATGAAAGATTCTTGAGAGTATTAAAACAAATGATAGGGATCCCCCAGGCTTTCGTAAATTACAAATGAAATCTATTGGCTTAAGTGGTGAATGCAAGCCAGTAACTATGAGGAGGTGAATGGACTGACAAGTAATCCCTGCGCGAGATGAGCACTAAAAGCGGGTTACACGCAAAACACACACACATATACGAAAATAGAAGGCAATATTAACTAATGTCTATTATTATTATTATTATTTATTAACGTCCTCTTTTTGCAACTTAGGCTAATCGGGACGGGATTATCTACAGGTTACCACCCTTCTCAAGCCAGGGTGGGATTTTAGGATGTTATTTAATGAATTTCGTCACTAAATAATTTCCTTTGCCCAGGCGAGAATCGAACTCGCCACTCTAGGTTTACCATCAATGCTTTAACGGGCATGGCCAACCTGAGCCCCTCTAATGTCTATTGCAACTAATTGTAACTGATAATACAAGAGACTTATTTAAGAACAGTCTCTTGTATACAATAATTACAGAGTGTACTCACAGGTACCTATTCATTTTTGTAGCTTCATAAGTTATTATGAAATAGTTAATTTTTAGAATATTCCCCTTAAGGGAAATCCGCTATTGAGGTTGTATTAATGAAGCAAACGATCCTACTTAAAT
The DNA here is from genome assembly GCA_019009955.1 of Riptortus pedestris. Classification (NCBI taxonomy): domain Eukaryota; kingdom Metazoa; phylum Arthropoda; class Insecta; order Hemiptera; family Alydidae; genus Riptortus; species Riptortus pedestris. The sequence continues at coordinate 125,039,701 of CM032228.1, read as the reverse complement.
AACGAAAAATGAGATTAATCCAAATCTATATATCTATTCTATACGCTCTTTCTGTATCTTAAGTAAGATATTTTCAGCCTTCGGTAAATACCCATTCCCTCTCACCTCATGTTTACAATTAGCAAGTATATCATGAAATGTCTTATTCCAAACTTAAAGATAAAACATATATTCCACCGGACTTAAGAACAAGCAAAGACGGTGTGAGATGACGTCATCAATTGAGAAATTAAGTTCTTCACTCGCTATTGGGGGGTGTCAGGAATTCAAAATATCTCAGTTGTTACGAGTCAGATCAAAAAATACTATAGAACCAATTTTGTTTTTCAACAATTTTGTCAGTATATTTATACTGGAGAGATGAAATATATAGTGCACCATTCCAGCGCGTGGGGAATCTGCTTAGTTTACATTCTTTTCTTTTTTTAAATTTAGGCTTTATTTTCGATGGAAAATTTTATATTATCATCGATGGACATTCAAAATATATTAATCTTATGAAAGTAGTCTGAATAAGTTGTATAATCAAATAAAGTTTTAGGTTGCAGTAGCTTAAGATTTATTATTGTATTATTCATTCTAATCTTATTAGATTTACTTTATTTTGGCCGATATCCACAAGAGAATTCTCCCCCCCCCCCCGAATTTTGTTTTCGAAACTCGTATCATGAGTAGGTACAACCTCAATAGCTCATTTCCCTTAATGGAAATTTTCTAATAATAATGATACGTCAATCAACACTTGTAGTACTTCATTAATAATTTTGTTGTTGATTTTGGCTCAAAACAACCCTAAATACATGATATTTCTAGTCTGATATCGGCCACTAACCATCATGACCTTTTGTTCTACGTAAATGAAACAGTTAAATATCAATTTTGACACCGATTAAATACCAATCGATCCTTCTGTTTGTTTGTTTGTTAGATTTTGGGCAAAAAACTTTCACGGTTATCAATCAAAACACTCTTCACACCGTATTTGGAACCCAGTCATGGGAAGTCCCAGGCACACAATGCTAGGCCGACTTTTTCTTTTTATATATATATATATATATATATATATATATATATATATATATATATAAATATAAATATGCATATATTTTTTACATTATTTTTTTTTAACTTTATATTTTTCAACCACTTTTTTCTTTCTTTTCTTTCCACCCTATTTTTTTTTCTTTTGGTTTTTCCCCTTTTTTGGGTTTTTTTTTTTTTTTTTTTTTTTTTTTTTTTTTTTTTTTTTTTTTTCAGAAACCATTTCGACCCATTAAGGTAGGATAACTTATGGACTACATCTCTAATTATCTATTAAATGACAGCATTAGACTTAAAGCTCATCACGAGAGAAAAAACAAAAAAACATCGAAATCACAGCCATTAATAACAACAAAGTTAAGGGGAAAAAAAAAAAAGAAAAGGAAAAAAAAACTATATATATATAATCATTAAGCATACAGATTATTAAAAGAGCATTATAAGTACAACCATTAAAATCGATCCTTCTGGAGGAAGAACACCTATATAAGCGATGTAAGTCACTATTTAGGAAGTAGGGCAGAAGCCGGATAAATTGTGTAATGCTCTTCATGTTCATTTATATAGATGTTTAATTAACATATGTTTGAATGATGGTATCGTTGAAAATGCTACAATGAGCGATGCTTGTTTTGTCGGAGGAAAACTTTAAACTGGTTTAAGCTCCTCGGCCATGACCTTAACTTTTAACTGCTTCTCACCTGACTGGTTTCTTTACGTGCCTTATCACTCACTACCACTTTTAATACACCGAGTGATTTTGTTTTCAGGAAGTCTTTTTTTTTTAATTTTTTAAATGAGAACTTATTGTGGCTCTTTTATATGTTCGAATGTGTGATAGAAATGGCATGTAATGAACGATATTAAGGTTTCTTACATATGTCAAATAAACATATTGCTAGAGGAGAATTCTGCAAGCAGTACACAACTATAATTAGTGTATAAGCCAGGATCTGACTTTTTTCTGTTTATTGCAATGTACTCAGTTCAAGGGAGTTCCCATTCACGTTAGATAAATTCTGTCCCCCTACCCGTACAAAGAATATTTCCATCCTTGTGTAGCCAGCACACCAGACGTCACCTCATACATTCTCTATTTATTACTGAGTGAGAGCTTGTGTTAGAAGCTGGACATGAAATGTTTAATGATGCAAAAGCATTAAGTAAAATTCCCAAAGAGGAGTGCTGGTCGACAGAAGCCAAAAATTGCAGAAAACAACTAACTTTCTCAATACTTGGTAATGTTGAACAGAACAACAGTATGATTTAACTCACCAAGAAGATTAGCTATTTAACGTGTACGTCTAAATATATCAATTAAAATGAAACTGTCCTTCCTTAGAACATGTACCATTACAGCATGCATTTTGTATCATTACAGCATGATTTTCAGCCTTCAGGACCTTTGCCCAAAAGGTGTTGAAAACGAAGTAAAAATGTATTTATTTGTAAATTGTATGTATATATGTATGTGTGTTTAGGTTAGTATTTGGGCTTTAGGTATGTAGTATAGTTAATTAGGCTCTAGCTGCCACTTCTCTGAATAGAGGCAAAGGAGTCGCAGCTGCGGGTTCCCCTAGGACTTTTTGGACTTAAACTAAATCTCCCAAATGTTGCACTTTTATGCTTAGCTATGCTCGGTGAGCTAGGCTAAGTTGCCTGGCCCAATTTTGCTATTCAAAATTTGATATCTCTTATTAAATGGAGACCGCTGGTATGGGGAAATCCAAAGGTACAGCGGGGGAAGAGGTGGGGGAAAAAATGTATCATTACAGGAAGCCACCTAATCATCCATCTGACAGATTAAAAGAACACGCTCTGAATTAAGAATTGATCCCGAATCCAGAACCCAGGTTCGTCTACTTACAAGCATCCGAAATACGAGAAGAACTCTTCACTTATTTTACCCACTTTTCTGCGAGGGATGAGGATGATAAAACAGAAAAAATAAAATGAAAGGTTCAGGAATTGTAGAAGCAGATTGGCAAGATCATCATATCGTGAATGAATGGAGAAAGTAAATAGAACGCGAGCAATAAAAACTGCAAACAAATTAATGCCTGTAACTAACAGGACTTACGACTGTAATAGCTATAAAATTTGTAATATGCCTTTTCACCTTTTGTAAAAGTTGGCTATTAGAAATTTATGTGAGAAAAAAAGTTAATAATGTGACGCATTGCACGTTATAGTGCATTAAAATATTTTTTAAGTATTGTATTTTATTGCGCATACTATATTCTTTGGATTATTCTAAAATAAGTAGACGACACTAACGATTTGATTAGTGTCTTTAGTGTATCTGTTAAACAGTTTTCTGTTAATTTGGGTAGTTATATATTTCTTCTATAAAGCTCATATGTAGATGAAGATATAGTTACCTTCGCGTCATTAAACTATTATTCCTCGCAATTTAACAATTCAATTGACAATATTAGGTGTAAATAAGAAAGTAACAAATATTAACTTATTAGAAAAAAATATTATAATAATTATAACTTGAAAGGTCTTTTGTTCTTAATCACGTTCAATGGCAACAATAGGGCTCATACACGGGGGAAGCGAGTTACGGGGGAGGGGGTATTCATGATTCTAAATTCAAATTTAATACATACAATATAACCAATATCCTAATAGTTACATTTATATCGGAGGTTGATAGTTTCTTTTAAATACTCTGGTCAATAGAAAAATGTTTTGGTGTCCACTAGAACACTACGGTCACTATATTATGACTCAAGTTCTGTTTCTAAACCACTGACACAGGTAGTAAGCATATGAATACAGCAATTCTCATCCTGACGGAGCGAGGGATGATATGATAAACGTGGTCAAGAGGAAATAAGCGAGTGTGGGTGAAGGAGGACGTATTATTTATCCTCATTAATTCCTCAATTGTTGGAAATTGCACTACCCTTCGCAGTGAATCAAATTACCCCCCCCCCCCGACCCACAACATGTTTAGGAATCATGATTCTTCGATTCAACGCTCTGATGAATTCTTCTAACAACATAATGCGAGAGTTGTTTTGATATTCAGACTGAATTCGTATTTCGCCATAAACAATGGAGATCCAACGATACCTGAGTGAAAAATGGTTTTCCGGTAATTTTCTTCCTCTAAGGCCAATAATATTATATTCAAATACAGCTCTGATGAAAGGCCGTGATTCAAACTAGCGCACTCTAACGCTCTTGAAAGGCACTGAAGATGGAGGTGTTGCTCTGAAAGTGCACTTTGCTTAAATAAAACAGGCATACTGTGTACATCCAAAATGATTAGTTCTTCTACTACCCATCTTTCCTGGAAGAGTCTTAACTTTTGTCTTTTACCATTCATCCGTTTTGGCATTTACATTAAGCGTTATTCGATTGCTGATTTTCCTAAGGGGAAATCTGTTAATTTAATAAAGGCGCATGCTTCTTTAGTAGGCACTGGTGTCACAGGATTATAATAATTAATAATTAATGTCTTTGATCGGGAATATCTTCCTTGTTTCAAGCGTTCTCGCGGGAAACATACAAGTCCAAAAACGTAAATATAAAACTTATTACAATCGTTGTATCTCCATAGGCTTCATACACAATATATACTGCGTTTGATAAGTACACTCAATGTTTTTTTTTGTGGTAGATAGATTGATTATTTTGGCTAATATATACATATTTCAGCGTAAGTCCGATTTAGTATTAGTAATTTTACTAATAATATACAGAGAAAATAAATAAGAACAAATGGCGTAAGGGTAACCTATTATATACAGAAATAATACATTTTTTTTATAAATAAGTGTTTTCGAGTAGTACTTAAACTTTTAAAATTCGTTAGAACTGTAATCTGATGAATACCATTTATACATCTTATCTATTTACATTTATTTATTTTTTTTACTGTGACGTGTAAATTGACTTTTTTGAACGTTTCTATATTATAGTGTTTAATAAATAAGATAAATTTAAATACAATATCCTTGTCTAGTTGCATACTGCTGGAAATAATAAGCAAATCATGTTCAGTTTATGAATGTCCTCAATGTGAAGTATATTTTTTAGGGACATTAAGTCATCATTTAAGGCTATAAACTTTTTCTCAAGTATTCCCTATGATATCTGTACAATACACTCATTGTTATGAAATACAATTTTTATAATGGAACATTTAAAAACAATAAAGAATTAGTTATCATAAATTAAATTGAATAAAACTTACAAATCTTGGTTTCTTTGAAAATGATTTCCAAATTGTTCATTATACTAGTCACTGGCATACCTGCAATAAAAAGGTTTTTCTTAGAATATCAAACTTATATACTGACATGAAATGAAATCTGATGTATTAATAAAAAATCTCATAACTCAAAACATTTTCTAGATGAAATAAGAAGGCCATTTTAAATGCGGTGACGAGAAATCTGCTACTAATGTCCTACTCATGATCAAATTTCGAAAAATGTCTTTATATGTGCATGGCTTTTCCAGGAGATGATGAAAATGAATTTGTTTTGTGGCATAACAGTAAATATTCATTTTAAAATACCCATAACTTAAAAATATATAAATATATTTATTTGATACCGTTTAGTGTTCTTAGTTTTCTTTTTTTAATCGTTCTTAAATTCGATATTTAAACATTTCATTCAAAAGAAGAAAATGAAAATTTATTTATTATAAACTAATTCAGATAGACAAATGTTATATACAATCAATCTTGTTGAATATTTAATGTTTTACAATAGCTGTTTTTTTTTAGATGTTTTACTCTAACTCGTATTTATGGGTTTGATTGTTTTTACTTTATTGCCCTCTGTAAATCCTCACCACATTTCGTATTAGAAATAAGTCAATACGTAACGAAACGTTTTATTTCAAGAATAAATACTTCGCATTAGTTTTCATAATTTAGTTAACCACTACTTCCCCTCCTTCGAATTTAGTTTGAAGAAGTTGCAATGACAAATATTTTCTGTTTATCGATCGAGCTCTTTTTGAATTTGGCGTACCATGTTAAGCCAAGTGGTCCTGGTCTTAGATATTGGTAAGGGAATAAACATTTGCTTCAATGAAAAAATTCAGCTAGTGAGTAAGCTGCTACTATTTTAATAGGGAATATAATGACACTTATTAGTTTAGATTTCTCTAGAAAAGTTAATGAAAATTCTAGTCAGTTATACTTTATTCTATTTTGTAAAAATATGTATATATATATATATATATATATATATATAAATAAATATATATGTATATATATATATATATATATATATATATATATATATATATATATACTAGCTCAGATACCCGGCTTCGCCCGGGAATACATTTGAGGCTGAATGGTGATGGTTTTTTTAAGCAGGCTTTACATTGCACAATATTTTGACATTTACCCGTCCCAGTGTTTAGGATTAATACCCGTCGTTGCCGGTGATTTGCTAATAATAGAATTATTTGTTCCATAATTCTTCACAGTCTTCGCTATTTTTATATTTCCCGTCTCTTATACATGTAAATATGGTGAATTTTTATTTCAGGCCTCCCTTATAACCCCCCTCCCGTTCGAACCTAAAAATTTTAATATAACTTATAATCATGGAAGAATTAATGCTAATTGACATACCGAGTTTTGTTAAGTTCGGTTCAGCCGTTAGTGCCCGCTAAGGTTTTAACGTATAACTCATTTATACATAGGTATACGACAAAAGTGTATATAACAAAAGTTACTCCAAATAACAAAATAAACAAATTTTGTTATGTTTATGTTTGCGGAAAAACAAATAGGAAACGAAATATCGCTATTTTTAATTTCAGGCTTCCCTTATAAGCCCCACTCCTGCCCGTTCATAGAAATGTTGGTATGGCTTATTATAATGAAGGCCTCACTGCTAATACACATACCGAGTTTTATTTAGTTCGGTTGAGTCTTTTGTGCCAAATAAAATTGTTGACTCCCGCTGTAATTTTTAGCGTATAACACCTTTATACTTCGGTATACGACGATAATGTATATAATAAAAGTTACTCTAAATTACAAAATAAACAACTTTTGTTATGTTCATATTTGCCGAAAACACAATAGGAAACGAAATATCGCTATTTTTAATTTCTGGCTTCCCTCATAACCCCCACTCCTGCCCTTCCCTAGAAATGTTGGTATGGCTTGTTATAATAAAAGCGTTAGTGCTAATACATATTCCCAGTTTTATTTATTTCGGTTGGGTCTTTTGTCCCAAATAAAATTGTTCACTTCCGCTATAGGTTTCAGCGTATATCTCGTTTATAATTCGGTATACGAAAAAAGTGTATATAACAAAAGTTACTCTAAACAACAAAATAAACAACTTTTGTTATGATCATATTTGCCAAAAAACCAATAGGAAACGAAATATAGCTATTTTTAATTTCTGGCTTCCCTTATAACCCCCACTCTTATTCGTCCCAGAGAATATTAATATAGCCTAAAGTCTAAGTTGGGTTAGTAGTAATACATATACCAAGTTTCATAAAATTCGGTTCAGCCGTTTATGCGTGAAAAGGTAACAAACAAACAAACAAACAAACAAATAAACAAACAAACAAATAAACAAACAAACAAACAAACAGACACCAAAGAAACAAAATGCAGTTATGGTGTCTATGACATGTGAAACGAAAAGTTATCGTGAAATTTCGCGAAAAAAATCAATGTACAGACAGAGGTTACAATTTTATATATATATAGATAAGCTACTAACATAGGAAAACTAACCTCATTATATAAAGCCTACTCCTGGCTATAAGGAAAATCCTTGTAAGCAATAAATAAAATGAAAATAAATATTTTTAATAGGGCCATGTTTGGTCAACCACAATAAGAACTCAATTGATGAAGGACTTCAAGATAAAATATAATGAAATTGCAAAGTTAGATGTGTCAAATAAAATAACCAAGGAGGAAAAATTGCTAAACCTAAGGTCACACTGCCCGTTTTATAAGGCATTTATGACAATATAATTTGTAAAATATTCTGGTGCTCTATGACCTATATCTACTCTTGGATAACTTAAGAGCCGAGGGTTCGATTTTCGGGTAAGCAAAGGAATTTAACTATTTATGGAGATAAATCAAATAATACCATCAGTTGAAAGGGGTGTTGACCTGTAAGTAGCCCATCCCAAATAGACTTAGTAGGATAAAATGATATTATACTAAAATAAAACGTTATTGCAACCAATATTAGAGGGGTGGGAAACGCAGGTATTCAGTTCACTACTTTAGTTATAGAGGTTGTTAAAAAGGAAACTTCTTTTTACGGCCTGAGCTAATAGTAATGAAGGATAATCAGAAGAGTCTGACGGAAAGTGAAGTAATTCACTTTATAAAGGAGTTAGTCATGGAATGTAATATCTCCTCGCTTAGAACACTCTAGACTGCTTATAGCTCTCCAGTTAATTTGAAAATCCACATCAATATTTAAATGCTCTTTTCAATTGCGTTTATAACATTGTGTAACTTTTAACTTGTTCAATATTATTAAATACATTTCAATGTTTGCATAAGGTAGGGTATTTATACATCAGTATCCAAGATTTTTTTTTTTTTTTTCAGAAACCATTTCGACCCATTAAGGTAGGATAACTTATGGACTACATCTCTAATTATCTATTAAATGACAGCATTAGACTTAAAGCTCATCACGAGAGAAAAAACAAAAAAAACGTCGAAATCACAGCCATTAATAACAACAAAGTTAAGGGGGGAAAAAAAAAAAAGAAAAGAAAAAAAAAACTATATATATATATATATATATATATATATATAATCATTAAGCCTACAGATTATTAAAAGAGCATTATAAGTACAACCATTAAAATCGATCCTTCTGGAGGAAGAACACCTATATAAGCGATGTAAGTCACTATTTAGGAAGTAGGGCAGAAGCCGGATAAATTGTGTAATGCTCTTCATGTTCACTCTTCATGAAATTGCAAAGTTAGATGTGTCAAATAAAATAACCAAGGAGGAAAAATTGCTAAACCTAAGGTCACACTCCCCGTTTTATAAGGCATTTATGACAATATAATTTGTAAAATATTCTGGTGCTCTATGACCTATATCTACTCTTGGATAACTTAAGAGCCGAGGGTTCGATTTTCGGGTAAGCAAGGAATTTAACTATTTATGGAGATAAATCAAATAATACCATCAGTTGAAAGGGGTGTTGACCTGTAGGTAGCCCATCCCAAATAGACTTAGTCGGATAAAATGGATGTTATACTAAAATAAAACGTTATTGCAACCAATATTAGAGGGGGTGGGAAACGCAGGTATTCAGTTCACTACTTTAGTTATAGAGGTTGTTAAAAAGGAAACTTCTTTTTACGGCCTGAGCTAATAGTAATGAAGGATAATCAGAAGAGTCTGACGGAAAGTGAAGTAATTCACTTTATAAAGGAGTTAGTCATGGAATGTAATATCTCCTCGCTTAGAACACTCTAGACTGCTTATAGCTCTCCAGTTAATTTGGAAATCCACATCAATATTTAAATGCTCTTTTCAATTGCGTTTATAACATTGTGTAACTTTTAACTTGTTCAATATTATTAAATACATTTCAATGTTTGCATAAGGTAGGGTATTTATACATCAGTATCCAAGACATCTGTATGTATACTGATCTTAAACTGTAATAAAAATATGTAAAGTATTGCTGGGAAATGAATGGGTATTGAGTGAAATTTAGTACATTTATAAACTTTTAGGTTTCTAGATACGCATTCGAAATAACTTTTCAAAAATGTGTCAATGAATAATTTCAAAGGTGACATATCAATAATCAAAACTCATGTTATGAAGTCCGTCATAAAGGAATCAATTTATTTTTAAATATTTAAGTGTATTATAAAATGTTTTGGAGGTAGAATGTTCCAGGAGGCAGGATAATGACGCCATTTGCCCAGGACTTGCCTGGGGTATTCCCATTGCAAAACCCGGATGCTCTTTCCCTGTTTCTTAACATTTGCTACTCCTTTTTTATAAAGGTTTTCCAACTTGCATTGTTCAAATTTAATACCGAACTCTTACTATTATTTATTTGTTTTTAACGACTAATATTTGGGCAGATTAGAGCGGTTAAAGATGTTCTATATACTAATCTAAATAGAGCAGACTCTTCTATAGTTGTAGTTGACACTATTTCCTTATTTTAACAAAATCCAACAATCGTCCAGGAATAAATTAAATAATTTTACAGAGAATTATTATTAAAATGAAAACTCTAACCGTCTCTGTAGTTTATTTATAGTTTTGATGTTTCAGTCTCTCTGAGGATTCGTTAACAACATTCGTGCAATATTCAGTTTTTGGATTAAACAATAATTCAGAGAACAAAGAAGATTTTCATTTCAATAAATAATTCAGATATCAAAAAAGATTTACGTTTTAGTAATAGTATCCAATAAATACAGTCAGTACAATCTTCAGTTTCTAAACAATGAAATAAGTAGGTAATACACAAACTATAATTATGATCTAAATTATGCTTCACATTCGTCTGCCTGATTAAAAAAATGAATCGCTTATCACAGATTACATAATTAAACAGAAATAAATTTAAGGTGCTTGGACGACTCCAGGTATCGCTGTGCGACCAAGACCTTCCGCTGTCCAAACCCGGAACTAATTGTCGTCAAAGAAGTAGCTAAATTAAAAGTGTGGGCTAAAAAACATAATGGATTCGTTACAGGTATATTGTCAGTTTTTATCAAAGTTATGAAGGAACCTGAAAGCAATTTCCTCAGTTATCTTTTATTAAGGAATATGCTAAAAATCATGCTCTGGGATCTTTAGAAATAAACAAGATCTTCAGGACTACAAGAAGTTGTCCCGTACTTAACTTAATACCTATCTTTAATAAAAAATAGATAGCATATTAATACGTTACCAAAAGTTTATGAGATACAGAATTTGAGCTACCAAACTGGAAACAAACTAATCTATGATAAATCTGTCATTGTTGGATTAATTCGGATAGGGCTGAGCAATGTGGTTGCAGCATCTGCGTATACATGTATATATAGGTAATCGGGTCTTGTAGGCTGCTTTGTACGATGCTTTACTTTTGAAACTCTTGGGAGAAAACAAGATTGACAGAAAGACCTATTCAGCTAAATGGTTTGTAGAATCAAGCTAATTGTCCTAGAGAGTCTAAGAAAAGTTGTCAGGACATAAAGGAAATTTACAAGATGAATTATGCCCTAGAAATATTTAACTTAAATCTGAAAAATTGAATTAAATCTTAATCTTAATGTGGTAGAAGAATGCAAATAATTTGGTTAGTATACGAATTAGGGAAAATTCGTAATAAATCAATTATAAAACAATGCTTCTTACTAAGATAGGCCATGAAACCTTTTTTTGATAATAACAGAAGTGTACATGAATAGATCGGCATAAGGTCATTTAGCAGGCAGACTGTTCTTCTTCAACACATTTATTAGTCATGTCTACATATTTCACTTTTCCAGAAGCTATTTTCGGAGACAACATTACTACCTTTCGCTCAGAACGAGTACAGGAAACCTAGTAAGCCAATATTTGTTTGCATCCTATCAAATATACCTTTTATTAAAATAATATAGTTTCATAATGAAACCAAAAAATGATTTAACATTTTTCCCCTAATTTAGGTACCTACTACAAATTTTTATTGCTTTTACGTCAAATTAATAAATATTTTGTCCAGATGCTTGAGTTATGTTTTCTTTTTTACAACGGTTTTCCTTATTTCTCATTATGAGAATATTTACTGCTTGATTTGTTCTTCATCTGAACGTTTTACATTGTGAAAATTAAAACTATCATTATATGATTATTATTGTCAATATTAGCAGATTTCCCTGAAGGGAAATTAACTATTGAGGCCGTACTCATGACGCGATTTTTGAGGAATTGCCACAAATATCCAACCATCCTTCCTAGGAGATGGCGAAAATGATGTTCGTTCCAAATTATATATGAATTTTTTCTTTGTGAGATACATGCAAATACGTTGTGATGACGTCATCAATCAAGATTTTTCGCTCTCTACTCGAAAATGTTTATTTGATCTATACCATACTCCATATTTAACCGTTTCAGTCAAAACTAAAAATCATATATGTTATTGGCTGAAATCGCACCTGGAATAGTGAAATTTAGTGAAGGGGGAAATTGAAAATTCAGAATATCTCCGTTATTTTGAGTCGGATCGTAAAATGTTATGGTACCAATCTTGTTAAACTTTTAGTGTTCTACTATTGTTCTCCTATGCATTAAATGAGTTATTCGTACTTTTTTTTATGCTGTCAGTAACCTCTCCCTGTCTTCTACTCATCAGTTCGGTGCGTTATACCACCACCTGGGGAAATCTGCTTAGTTTACGCAGCTCCTACGTGACGGACTTTTATTAACACATTGCTTTCCCTGTCTTTTTATTATAGAAGCTGTCCCGGTTTTCATTTATAAATTGTATTACAATATAATCACTCTATTTTTAATTCGTTGCATAGGTGCCTCTCTAAGGTAGTGCAGGTATGTATTAAGTGTTGTAATCCAAGTTGAAGAAGAGAAGTGAGTGTATGTCTACAGAACGACCTTCTGCCGATTTATTCATACTTGAATGAGGTACACTCACAACATTAATATTAAGTGTAAGTGCATTTTACTCATTTTTATTATCTCCTAAGTTGGATCGATAGTATCATGAATCCGTAATTATTCGTCGGATTGGAAAATTGTATTAAGAAACTAATGTACTGAGAGTCGTTTTTCTTCAAAGTGTTCTCTAAAGCAAATATTAATCGAGATATTTGTTTTTTGGGTTTTCAGAGCAACCCCCTTTCCTCCTCATGTTATTTTCACTTACACAGCATCACTAACCATCTCTTGTCCAGCTTGAATTTAATGACTTTTTTACGTAGGCTACCCATTTGGGAGGAAATACAGAATATAATGTGAGATAATATCAACCAGGAAACGTGGTCAACTTATATTATGCAGCCCCTGCATGAGGGACTTTTTAAGCTTATTATTTTATTTTGTTTAGACAGTGACTACAGAAGAGTGAGAAACTTCTAAATTCTAGGTAGGCAGCTATTCAACTCGCAGTGATACAGACATTAATAAAGTTTTTAATGAGAGCCTGTGTTGTGGGACGGTGACTTTGCTAATTGGGTTCCCTGGCATTTTCGTCAGCAGACCATGGAGTAATGACTCTCCTACCTTGTTCCACTGTGCTACCTTGAATTTTCACACAGGTGAAACAAAAAAAAAATAAAATTTAAAATGAAAATAAGCATATAATTAAGGCGAAAGTAAAGAAAAAAAGCACCTCAAAATGCTTTATTGTCTTTCGGAAGAATAATGAATACTTTAATAAAAGTGAAACCGTCAATTGAAGCTCGGTTTTATAGATAGGGTTATAACCCCCTGAATAAATTAAATTCTTATTCGCTTTCGACGACAATTTGCATTCTTCCTCCTCTGCTCCTATGGTGGACTAATAAGAAGGCCTAATGCTAACAGGCTTAAATCAGATCTGATCATCAACAACTATTTCTTCCAGTTGGATTTGTTATTATTTAAAATTAAACTTCTTTTTTTCCTTGCAACCGTAATTTGGACAAAAACGCACCTTCGCCTGCTTCCGCCTGTTTGTATTTCTCTCTAGCAAACGTTTGGAAATTACAAACTTCATATTTAAGATATTCATTATAACTAATCACCAAGGTAGACATGGCTGAAATCAGACCGGGGTAGTATGTCCTTACTGAGAATCAGATTGAAAAAAGTTATAAAACCAATCTTAAAATTTAATATTCTACAGATTCTCCTTTGAATCAAATACTAACGGAATTATTTTAGCTTTCAATAAACCTCCACTTCTCTGCCAATCTCACGATATACCACTTCTCTGCGATTCACCGATATACCACAAGACATACTTTTTACAGCTGATATATTAACAGAGTTATTTATACCTTTTAGTTTTGAGTTATCAGCCACTTCTGCCCATGCGAGTTCTACTTAAATAAATTATATCAATAAACAACTTATGGGCACGGCAACGAAATTAATTGGCAGAATATGTTTTCTTATTGGCATTACAGATCTCCCAAAGCGATACAATTGTTGTAACAAAATTGTGACGTAAACCCATCTGGAGGAGAGTTATGAAGGCTGCATAGTTAATAATTATTTCGTCATTCAGAATGATAATTAATTGCTGAAGTTAAAATGAAATAGGAGGAAATATAAAAGGCTCATTTTAGGAATATCAAAGAGAAAAATCAAAGTTGATAGGGCTATTCACTGAATGTAGGGAATTGGAAAAGGAATTTCGATAGAAAACTTATATTTGTGAGGTTGTGGCCAGAGATGTGTTAAGGATATGAATAGAACCTGTGAATACGTTTCAGACAGCAGGCAGATTAAGTCCTAATTCGCCGAGTGAATGAAAACGCACAAGTATAAAGAGAATGAGTGCAAGGTTATACATTCAGGGATAGTGTCAAACGTGCAACTCCACAATATCTAGAATAATAGGCCAGTGTATGGAAAGAGAGGTTCTAACATAGAGGTAGCTAGTTGAACGGTATTGACCTGATAATCGATTTTAGACCCTTAAATATGTAACAAAGGTTGTTTCTCTTCATTCTTTCAATTATTCATGTTTATTTATTTTATTTAAAATGTCTATAAATATGCGTTATTAGATATTAATTTAAATTCAATTTAAATACATTAAAATCAAATATTTAATAATACGAAAATTCATATTATACTTCTAAAAATATACGTAATATCAATGTATCTGTCTTTTCAGCAGATTTCCTTTAAGGGAAATTAGCTATTGAGGTTGTTCTCATGACGCGATTTTCGAAATTTTTCTTCTAATGTCCATCGATGCTAGGAGATGACGAAAATGAGGTCCATTCCAAACTGTGAATATATATATATATATATATATATATATATATATATATATATATATTTGTCTGTTACCGCTCTAGCGTCGCAATTATTGTTTAATCGTTACCAAACTTGACATTTAGACGTTTTATGTACAAAGGCAGATCAAATTCGTTAATGGCAATAATCGGACCCGTGGGAGGGGGGGGGGGTTTAGAGGAGAGGATTTTCAAAAATTCGAAATATCTCCGTTACTATACGTCGGATCGAAAACTTGTATAGAATCAATCATATTGCACATTAAATTTACTATAAATATTGTTATATACATTTATTCTCTATCTTGAATATTAACCAAGATATTTGCATTCTTATTAAATGTGGGCGGATAACAGACGAAAGTAAGTTTCCCGCCAAAAGCTAGTTCGGCCGTTTTCGTAACTGTTTGGCTCTCGTGAAATTTCTCTATTGCAATACGTCACATGGGAAATCTGCTTAGTTTATGCAGCCCCTGCGTGACGGCCTTTTTTAAGGTGAACAGTACACCAGTGTCAGAAGACAAATTGGCCTTGCAACGATTAGCAACTGCCTTCTGAGTTTAACATCTCATTTTATGTTAAACTCTTATCTTAAATCATGGAAATCTGGGTCATCGTTAAAGCATCTCAATTTGAAGAGATTAAATATGAGAGATAGTTCAAATACAGTCTAGACAGACTAAGGACTAACATGTGTTGCCTAAGAAAGCGTGCGAAGGAGAAAAAGAAGTGACTGTAAAAAGAGTCCAACATGACGACAGGTTTATATTTAGTAATACTAAAACAGTAAATCCTTCAAGGGGCTCAATGATGAGTGAATCCTCCTTTGACGGAACAGGAAGGCAAGACATATGATCAAAGATACACAAAAAGTTAAGTAAATAATACGCCTTTGAGCAAAAGGAACACATCAAAAACAATATGGGTGTATTTACTGTAGTGAAAAATTACTTCCCGTTTAAATAACCATAATTAATGTCCCCAAACGGAACTTGCCTCAATCATCTTGTCAACAGACAATTTATTAGAATAGTAGGCAATGATATATCAGAGGTAATCTCATAAGCCTTCAATCAATCGACCGTCTATAGAATCACTGAAGCAGAAAAATGCATAATATATAATAAATGATAATTAATACTATAGTTTAAAAAGTATATATTTTTAAGAAATATTTGTAACAACACAAATATCTCGTATACATATATTTTTAATACCAAGAAAGATGTAGATAAAAATATATGTTTACTGGGAATGAATGAATTATAATTGCTGAGAGACAAATCAACTTCTATAGAGGAATATCATTTTGGTATAGTATATTCATGGAAAAACACTAATCATTGCCATATTTTCCTTTAGAAAAATCAGCTATGGGTTGTACACAATTATTGAAATACGTCCATCGATACAACTCAATAGATGAAGAAAATTGGACCAGTAAAAATGACACACAGATGCATGAGAACTTACATACCCACGCTAATACATATGTCCATAATTTTTATTTGATCAATAAAAAAAATGAGAATTAAACATTTTAAAAAAAGTGGACGGTATTGAGCAAAGATAAATATA
The DNA here is from genome assembly GCA_019009955.1 of Riptortus pedestris. NCBI lineage: Eukaryota > Metazoa > Arthropoda > Insecta > Hemiptera > Alydidae > Riptortus > Riptortus pedestris. Next base: position 125,023,120 of record CM032228.1, on the reverse strand, counting down.
AAATAGCAAGAATTTTCTAGGCTCCTTCGGATGATATTGTTTTTGGTGCAAAGGAAAAATTATTTCTGCATCAGGAGCAGAATTTTACATTTAATTATTTCCGATTGCAATAATTTGATGAAGTAAAAATATGAAATAACTACTCAGCAAGATAAAGTAGGTAACACGAATATTAAGGAGCACAATTTTCAGCATTCAGTTCAAAAAACATTTTAGACAGCATTAAACTTTTTTTTTATACCCTCCATGTAAATATTATTTCAATTTGGTGAATATCTGGTCAATTTTCAGCCACCACCAACGATCGAAAAGATTTTATGATAAACTTTGCCGTTATTTATCATTATCAGTTGTTACGATTTTAAAAATAAAATCTTGGACATATAACTTCTTTCTCATTAAGTAATAGATTCTGACTGAAGAAGTAATAAAATAAAGTTAGGGCCAATGTCAAGGAAACCAATTCGCTTATCTATGGTCTTGTTTTTGTGAATCAATTCTATATCGACAATGAATTGGAAGAGAACAGCCACAAGGACAGAAATTATTAATTAATGAGTGGAAGTTATTACACGAGTGCAACTGGCTCAAGATGAACGCGAATACTTCACAATACGATAGATGAAAACTTTGAAACCCAAAGGGATTTATCAAAAAATTAGTAATCTCCAGAGTTGGTCGGTTGGTACTTTTTTCGTTCGTAAGAATATTTCCATTTTAAATATTTCTTCTATCGGCAATAAAAGAGAACCGCATAAGCAATTTCATGAAAACCTAAACAAAAAGTAAAATTTCAACATTGTTGTAAACATAATTTTCAGATGTTTGATAATAAGAAAGGACAATGGGACACCGACAATGAACTGAAGACAACCCCGAGAGAAAATACCCAGGCCTTTATGATCCGGTCTCATTCATTGGACGTCTTTTTGTCACTAAGGGAAAATTGATTTGCTCTCATCCTGTCGTGATTTCGTGGAAATTAAGAAAAATAAAGTTTCTTTTAAATATGGGCTAAATTTATAACAATAGGCTGCCACCTTTGAAAGACGCCTTGCGTGTTTATAATAATTTAATATAAAAAGTATTATTCAATGCATAAGTTTGTTTTTCTTTTCCTGAGTTTCTCATATCCCTTTTATACAAAGACAAGTATGAGAGGGACTCTATACGACATTCGGATTTCAAATAAAAAACTCATTGAGATCTAATATTAAGAAAAGAGTGATGATCTGACAAGAAAGAATATACAAGTTATACGTAACGTAATTTACGATAATATATCCGTTGACGACTCATTCAAGCGGTACAGATTTGCACGTTTACTTAGAGATAAGATGGCGCCAATAAGGGTGACAAGTATTAGTTTACAGAATAACTTTGCTAAACATTGAATTAAATTATGTTAAACTGTGCTAGTAAAGTAGTAAAGAAATGTCATGTACATTGTTGTTAACATTTATGTAGGTACTATACTTTCCAATATATTATATATGTATCAATACTTTTAAATCTGGACATTTCTATTATTATTGCTATAATTTTACAGCTGCTGTCACACCTCAATGTTGGTCATTTATTTTTAAGTAATCATTCAACATAAAGACCTACCATATAACCAGTATTTATTAAGGGTACTATATATAATTAATGTTTATATAATTAATGTAACGGACAAAGGCGCGTATATAATGATTGTTTAATAAGAAACACACATTATTATATTTACTTTTTTAACAGCTAATATTAACAACAGCTCTTTCAATAACAATAAGAAAAATCGCATGCAATTATCCACCTTATTTGTGATTAGTGATTTAATCTATGAAGTGATAATTTATGAAAATACCAGTTACGAAATTTGTATACGGCATTCAAGTATTCTATTTTCATTTCTCATTTATTATGGCTCAGCCTCAACAAACTGTATTCCTTAGTATAGAGTGTTTGAATAAGTCGGTTAATTCAAAGAAAGTAAACACCAAAAATAGCCTAGTTAAAACAATTTAGCCATAATTATGTACTAATGAAAGATAATTATTTTTAGGCAGAGACTAGAGGCTGGAGAAGGGAAGACTATCCTCACCTAGCAGTGGTCTACTGTGATGGCTCAAAAACAACTTTTTGAAACCTAAATACATTTGCCACTTTTTAAAATCAACTATTTATTCCCTAATGGAAATTATTCCAAACCTCCCACAATGAATTTGAAAATAAGAGGCATTTACTCAAGTGGCTTTAGGTAATGATCATCCATACTTATTTTCGCATATTTAAGCCTTACGTCTATTTGTAAATATAAAAGAAATTTGACACACTGACAAAGTTTACAAACGTTGGTTTTAAAGTTATTGAAGGTAAATATTTGAAGAAATATCCCACAACGAGATAACATTCCAACAAGCCACATAGTCATTTCTTATCAATAACTAATTGGCTCTACCTAATACACTTTATCTACACTACCTTGTAGCATTAGTTCAGAGGAAATTCCTCAACTTATCAATATCTAATCACCTAGAGACCTCTCCCTTCCTGGCTGATAGGAATAAATGGTGCCCTCTGGGTTCACTCGAATATTATTCTTCCACATTCTAAATAACTAATAACTATTTTAAAAAAAAAATAAATAAATAAAAACAATTCATTGAGTGGAAAAAAGCTGTTATACTCCCATTCATCATAAATAAAGAGCACAATACCCTAACGCTTGAACTTTTTAATTATATTATAATTTCCCAATTATGCATTCAGATATATAAAAAGTTTGCTTTAAACCACATTAAAAATAAATAAATAACTAAATTAGAGTACCAATTACGTAGTCAATAATTAGATAATAGCTATGATATAATACCTTCATAGCTATATTAATGTATTCATTTCCTACAAAACAAACCCACTAATGTTCGTAGAATGAGTTTGTTCTAAACCATAATATAATACTCTGAGTTGGTTTTATTGTCTTGAGTAAAAGGCTATTAAGTGCTTATTATAATGTTAAGACATGTTAAACATTTCAAAACAAAACGTAAAGTTACACTTTCTCTAATATATTACACACTATATCACCCATACCCAACGGTAAAATCCAATTAAAACATTGTCCAATAAGGTATTTTATTTCGGCATTCGAAAACAAAGCAAATTGAATTTTAAAAAAATATTAATTAACGTCCACTTTTTGCAACTAAGGCTAATTGGGACGGGTTATCTACAGATTACTACCCTTTTCTAGCCAAGGTGGGGCTGAGGATTTTATTTAGTGTATTCAGTCACTAAATAAATCCCTTTCCCCAGGCGAGAATCGAACGCACTAGGTTTACCATGTGAGATTAAGGTGAACCCTTTAACTCGCCTAGCTAACCTGTGCCCCACAAATTGAATTCTTAGGAGAAAAAAATTCTTAAAAATATAGGATTTCCCATCCAACCTGATCTCACTACATAACAAAGTGTTATTAAAAGAAAGTAGCTAGTATGAAAGAAAAACCTGAGAAAGTTAATAATTGCCACCAAATAACTGTTTGGATGAATTATTTAATAATTTGTCCACAGATATTTAGAAGAGATAAAAATACGGAACTGAGCATAGGTGATATGAATGGTAATCAAAATAAAGGCCAAATATTTATACGGATTTTTCTATATTAATACAAGTAAGTCAAAAAGGGTTACGTAAACAATGCAGATACCCCACGTGCTGGTATGAAAGGCTCAATTCATCTTCTATACCCTTTATTTCCCTTATAAAAAACGTGTGTTTAGTGATTGAGGTACTCAGAACCGAAAAAATGAAAATCCATATAACTCACTTAATATTCGAGTTCCTTAAAAATGTATAGAGGAATAACGGCAGAGCATTATGTGATTACACGATTGATTCCATCACGTTTTATGATCCGACTCATAATAATTGAGTTACTTTGAATTTTCGAATTTCCTCCCCCCCCCTCTAAACACCGTTGTCCAATATCAGCCATTAACAAAATGATTTTCAGTGTTGGAAGAAACGGTTAAATATGGAATATTGGATTGATAAATCAAACATTTTCACAGCAGGAACGTAAACGTTTAACTGGTGACGTCTCACATAACCCATTTGCATGTACCTCACACATATAAAGTCAAGTGAAGGAAGGAAACAATATTTACCTCAAGCCCGTCAATAATGGGTAACACTGCTAATAAGTAGAATATCCACAGACAGGAACAAGAAAATACTCATTACATAAGAATGCCTCATTAGAATTGAAAATGTTTCGTACAACTAATACGAGAAGTATATTTTGTTAACACGAGCAATGGGATATTCTACTGATACAAATATTTGGGGGATTAACTCCGGTCTAAGCTGATGTTCGTAAATAATTAATTCATTGAAAAGATAATAATAAAATAATTAAAAGAATAAGATGTATTATGAATAAATGACACGTAAAACATTGTTCTAATTTATGAATGTTGGGCTCCGACTTCCGGTTTCATCCTTGACGAGTATTACAGAATAACTCAAGAGATTTATTTTTTTTTTTATTTGGTTTGTGCCCCACATCGATGGTGAATGGCAAGATCTCTATTTATTAAGGTGTAGTTGGAATAATATATTCATTCTTTCATGTACACCTTTGTTGTACTTTATTTTTATATTATGGAAAATATTTGTTAAAAATCTGATTCTTTCTCATATCCGTGCTTTGTCTAAATGAATATAATAAAAGTTATCTCTTTTAAATAATTTAAAGTATGCTGTAGACCTATTCTATTTTATACTATATGTTTTTGTAAATATTTATATGTTTTAGATATGTTAGTATTTGTGGAATATATTGGCTGCTGTCAGTTAATAGTTCTGTCATATCGTAGGGTATGCGGAGGTTTCTTCGTTGGATGAAGTCTGTCAGTACGTGTTTTATCGGAAGGTGTTTGTGATTTAATTGAATGATAGTAGTTAGTAATAATGGTGTTATAGTTGAATTCATATCAGAACGATATTTGTCCTGCCATATGGCTTTGGTGAGAGGTTTGGTTAGTATGACGTATTCCCTGCCATCTGATGGTGGCTCTAAAGACCAGAGAACGGCCCTTGCTCCCGTTACTACTCCATTGCCTCACGATCCAGATTGGGCACCGGGAGAACGGCCTAAATATATAAAATTAATATTACAATTCCTGTCTTCAAAACCGACACCTATCGTACGAAACCTACTAGACTAAGGCCAACCCCTTAGCAGAGCTATTAGACGTATGGTGGAGTGTGCTAAGTACGCAATAGTAGACTAAATGTAGTGTTGTGTGGTGTATGAAGGCTGGCACTCTGAATGCAGGGAAGCAAGGCACCGTGACGCGAGGAAGTCAGCATGCCTCAATAGCTCACTCCTACACTGCTCAGGGGCATAGCATAACATTTACCACACACTTTACATCGTGAAGTAAATTTTAATGATAAACTTTAATTCTTAAGGACAGATTATAACCACTGTTATTCAAAAACATTTACCTTTACCGAAACTTAGCTCAAGCATGAAAGAAGGTAATTATATAAACTTACTCATTCCAAAAGTCCCTATCCCGGTGACGACGAAGTTGAGGTCCTTTCAAAACTGTATCCTTCTATCTATTACGGACTTTTCATTGTCAAATTACGATGTAACTTCTCAATCATAAACCTACGGTGGTCCATCTAATCAAGTGTATTGCATACCATGCGGTAACTATGCAATGTAAGGTGTGATGCATAATGTTGATATGCGTAGATGAGAATTATCTATGTTATTTTTAGTATTGAACTGAAATGAAATGTTTGTGGCATAGGTTGCGTTATACTATAAGTGATTCGGAATATCTTAAAATTTAGTAATACTTTCACTCAATATTTCTACTGAGTACCTCTACATAATAGCGGCACACGAATACTGATAACAGAATGATAAGAATAGTGAGTAACAGAAATTGGAGCAATTGAGTATAGTTAATATTCATGAAAGATCAAGAGGTCAATTGGAGGCCCTCGAATGCCCCACTAAACACACGCAAGCCTTCCAAAGATGCCAATATCATATTTCACCATAGCTCATTTCTCCTTGTCTAAATTCTCACAACTGACATGTCAGTGGAGTGAGAATGGAATTATCATCTATATGGTTCTTATTAGCCATCAAATCATCGTCGATCTTATTGCTCATCTGCAGCTACTGGCTAAAAAAGGAGTGGCGCTCCAGCAATTTTGTCCTCGAATCCTTTGATGCCTTTATTATTTAAGGCAATCGTAAACTACTGGACGTCCTTCTAAACCTCTTCCTTCCCATCTTCAGTTCCAATTTATGTTTTTACTCCGACAAATCAGGCGTAGCTTCTTGGAAGAATACCAATAGCATACACCGACCATAGAACCACACACACACACACACACACACACACACACACACACACACAAATATATATATATATATATGAGACCTGTGAATCGATTATTCTGTGGGGTTCCTTAAGAGGTTTTTATCTACGTACCAAGGTATTTTATCAATGTTCCATTCAACCATTCAATGTTTCAGGCTAATTATTGGACATCAAACAACACGGACAACCGTGAATCAATAGCAATGTGAAGTACAAAGTGCCAAATATTTGCACAGATGTTATTCATAGCAGTTGGTTAGAACAGAAATTAAAATTTATTATTATTAACTTCCAATTTTAATTGGATCGGGTTCTCAACAGGTTATCACTTATTTCTAACCAGAGTAGGAATACGAATTTTATTTAATGAGTTCGTCACTAATTAAATTCCGATTGCCCAGTTGGGAGTCGATCTCGCCACTCTAGGTTTACTATCTGAGATTAAAGAGAAACGCTTTAACTCACAAGGCTAACATGAGCTCCAATTACAATTTAAATGAAGAAAAGTTATATAAATACATTTAATAAAATAAGATAATTTTTTAATATTAATTAATTATAAATATTATTATAATTATTTCAAAATGTTACAGAACCCTATCTACCCTCATCGCTGGCAAATGAAAAAGTACCGTCATGAGTTTTTCAACATCGAAAAAAATACTAGAATTGCAGCTACTTGTCATACATGCCTAGAATATACAAGTGGCATGTATTTTTTTATAATTTAAGAACACTTTTTTTCTCTACTAACTTAATACATTTTATAAAATCAACACAAGATTCCTCCAACGAACAAAGAAAATGAATAACTAGCCATTTTCATACCCTTTCGAGCATATAAAATTGAATTTGCTTTCCTATAATATCTTTATGAGAAACATTAATGATTTCCTAGATTACAGCATAAAGTTTAAATTTCCTATATTAGAAAATATCTATTGAAACTAATGTGAGTTCCAAAACAAAAAATTAACGACTGCCTTAACTTACGCATTTACAATCGTAGAACCTTTAGAACATGGAAAACAGTAAAGTAGAAGACAGAAAGCATAATTTCAAAGTACTTGAAACATGCAACCGTTTCCTTCCATAAGAACAGTAATCAGTTTGATCTACTTGAAGAACTCGTGTAGACTTACTGCAGAAGTCACGATTATAATTCGATTGCCATGGGGAGGGAGCAGGGAAGCCCTTGAAAGTTTTAATTGCTATTGATTAGTTAGTCAGGGGTAAATCACTAGTGGATAAATAAATAGTCTCAAGCATTTTAGCAGATTCCGACTTGGGGATATTGACCATTTTTATATTGGACATCTCTATGATGAGTAAATATACATAATAGTTCCTTATATTTTGAAGCCTTAGTCAGTATTAGGTAGAACCATTCTACACTTGATCGAACACAGGGCAGCCAGTGTCAAGGTTAGGGGTTTTCATAATAAAGGGGTTGTCATTACAACACTGAATACCATATTAGCTCAAATGAATTAGTGAAATCAGGGACTACATGTATTAAGCACATTTCCCCACGAACGAGGTAAGCTATTGTCAATCAGCTTCTATTCTCTGTTTTTCCTAAAATATGATGCCTACGTAAAAAGGAAATTTAAGCTAAGTAAAAATAGAGAAGAGAAATGACTAAGTAAGTTTCTGTCGGCTCTAACTGCAACCAACCATCATTTAGGAGTCAGACGGCTGTAGACCTCTACGTTACATGGAAAAGAAGTATAGGTCAGTAGAAACGACACTCTAAAAGCTAAATCCAAGTATACAATAACCAGTCTTGACAATTGTACATTCTTTGATTTGGGTGAAAAAATTGGGTTTTATTTATTTGTCAAAATGAAAACATTGTACAGGGAGCATTTCTGAAAATCAGATTCAACGATGTAATTACAGTTGATAGCGTCCAAATTTTAAAAAAAAAATATATATATATTCTTTGCTCTAAAGCCTGAATGAAGTACTTGAAAATTAGGCTAACAACTAAAATATATTTTTTCCAATGCAATTAATAAGTAAATAAGTCCAGTGTTAATTAAAACAACATGGAAACAAGAAGCAAAAAGATGAATAGTAAAATTGATATCACCTGCTGTATTGGGTTGCATGCAGACCGCATTCAATGTTAAGCATTTAGTTGGTCACAATTAAATAAAGGAAATTCCAGTAATTTCGTAGTTCTATTGGCAGAATATAACGTGGCTCTCAGGAATAATATGCAGAAGTATTAGTAATACAGAACATTTAAAAAAAGGTGGGGTTATATCCATTTTTAACACAAATCGATTTATTTCAAGATTCTCTGACACAGCCTTTACATTAGATTCTAGCAATAAAAGACTGAAAATAGGGGTATTCCAGCAACTTGCTATCTAGCTATCTGCCACGCGTGCTATATGAATTTTGGAGGAACAACCCCACTGGTATCTATTCTTTTTTGCTAGTATTATGATAATGTCATTCATGGTATAGGAATATTATCCTTGCTTTTCTTAGCTGCATTTTTCTTGTAATTACGATTTCCTTTTTTATAGGAATACACACCGGCAGAAAAGATACAAATCAATGTAAATATGGCATAGTAAACTAGGAGCGAAACTTCAACTTAACAACAAAAGGATGCTTCTACGAAAAACGGATGCTTAAGATTCTTGAGCATAGCTAGTATTTACGAGATAGCAGAGCATAAGCTGAGCTTGAATCTAGTTGCTAAACTGTTTGATATAATAAGAAAAATTACGTAGTATACGATGCTTAGCAGATAAAGCAGTCGTTACATGGAAGTTCTCAACATTTAAACCTACGGAGTTCAGTCAGACATATCCAAATGAAATCTGAACTTTGAATTTGTAATATTTGGACATGTCTGCTTTTTCAAGACGCCTTCTCATTTGTGTTATATGTTAGCATTGAGGTACGGATAAATTTGAATAAACTAGAATTGAATATTCCTAACGCAATTTAAAAACGAAAATGTTTTAATAATGTTTATCAATTAAGTGCATGTCTGACTAACCCAAATTTTTGGATTTAATATAAATTTCAGTAATGACTTAAATTATCTAAGACACTGAAGACTTGACCAACATGTATCTTCTTATTGCTCTCCTTCCTTACTCCAGCAACCACAAAGATCGCCCTCCACAACCTATCCTGGGGCATCCCTCTTAACCTCCTGTCTGCGGACTGACCAAACAGTATTCTCCTTGGCACTATTTTCTGTTGGCATTCAGTCAAGATGAGCAAGTCATCGCAACTTTCTCTTCTCTTTATCGGAAAGAAGCTCTGCTCATTATAGGAGGATTGCTACAATTATCACCAAACTATTCCGAATATAAATAGTAGAACTAAATAGTAATTAGAAATAATAAAATGTCACAATAAATATAAAATTTATCTTATATTCATAGATACCCATAGAAATCTTAGTTAAGTGACGAAAATGAGGTAAAATATTATACTTAAATTATTCCTCTCTCCTGACGAGCAAACATTTACTATTGCCTACTTATTGACCCATATTGAGATATTAGATAGCAAGTTAACACAGCTTTTAAACTGCAATAGATCCCAAACGCCATTGTATGGTGTAGAAGTGAAAAGAAAAAAAAACCAAAAGAGGAAAAATATGGAGATGATCAATGTCTACTACTACACACTCATTCTGGTTAAGGAAACAAGTCGTGCAATGTACAAATTGGACATAGTAAGCAATTTTGTAAATTATCCATAAAATTTTCAAGACACGCAAGATATCATGAATTATCAACACGCACAATTCGTGATACTAATGGCCCTAAATAATTTAAATGTGCGAACAATGACCACTATCACATTTCTACACAGGGGTGCCACGAAGAATCACGTAATAACAACTAATAACGACAGAAAATAGTGGAAGTAATATTTAGCTTCTCCCAGCGATTTTCTTTTAATCTTTTGATGCTATTATTGCTCCGGCCCAGCAACTGCTACATCTATATATATATATATATATATAAAATTGTAACCTCTGTCTGTACATTGATTTTTTTCGCGAAATTTCACGATAACTTTTCGTTTCACATGTCATAGACACCATAACTACATTTTGTTTCTTTCGTGTCTGTTTGTTTGTTTGTTTGTTTATTTGTTTGTTTGTTTGTTACCTTTTCACGCATAAACGGCTGAACCGAATTTTATGAAACTTGGTATGTATATTACTACTAGCCCAACTTAGACTTTAGGCTATATTAATATTCTCTAAGACGAACAGGAGTGGGGGTTATAAGGGAAGCCTCAAATAAAAATAGCGATATTTCGATTCCTATTGCTTTTTCAGCAAATATGCACATAACAAAAGTTGTTTATTTTGTAATTTAAAGTAACTTTTGTTATATGCACTTTTGACGTATACGGAAGCATAAATGAGTTATACGCTATAAACTAAAGCGGGAGTCCACAATTTTATTTGGCACTAAAGACTAAACCGAATTAAACCAAACTCGGTATGTGAATTAGTACTAACGCCTTCATTATAATAAGCCATACTAACATTTCTAGGGACGGGCAGGAGTGGGGGTTATAAGGGAGGCCTGAAATTAAAAATAGCGATATTTCGTTTCCTATTGCTTTTTCAGCAAATATGCACATAACAAAAGTTGTTTAGTTTGTTATTTAGAGTAACTTTTGTTATATGCACTTTTGCCGTATACGGAAGCATAAATGAGTTATACGCTGTAAACTAAAGCGGGAGTCCACAATTTTATTTGGCACTAAAGACTAAACCGAATTAAACCAAACTCTGTATGTGAATTAGTACTAACGCTTTCATTATAATAAGCCATACTAACATTTCTAGGGACGGGCAGGAGTGGGGGTTATAAGGGAGGCCTGAATTTAAAAATAGCGATATTTCGTTTCCTATTGCTTTTTCGGCAAATATGAACATAACAAAAGTAGTTTATTTTTCTATTTAAAGTAACTTTTGTTTTATTCACTTTTGTCGTATAGAAAAGTATAAACGAGATATACACTAAAATCTAAAGCGGGAGCCAACAATTTTGTTGGGCACTAACGATTGAACCGAACTTAGCAAAACTCGGTGTGTGAATTAGCATTAATTCTTTCATGATTATAAGCTATATTAAAAATTTTAGGTTCAAAGGGGAGTGGGGATTATAAGAGAGGCTGAAATGAAAAACTCGGTTTTTCTATTTTCTATTTGTTTTTCGGCAAACATGCACATAACAAAAGTGGTTTACTTTGTTATTTAGAGTAACTTATGTGTGCATTCACTTTTGTCGTAAAATGAAGTAAACACGGGATATACGCTAAACGGGAGTCAATAATTATATTAGTACTCATTTAAGGGGTTTTAATAAATGAATACTATGACAAATGATGTTATGTTTTCGTCTTATATGATAGTTCAAAGTATGATTCGGATTAGTGAGGTTATAAATCTTCGTCATCCCCTCCTCATTTATTTATTTTTCCTAGAAAATAACTTTGTTATTTATTTCCAATAAAATATAAACTATAAGAGCATTTCCATTATTTAATTTCTATAATGTACCTTGAAGTTATTGAAACAAATATCTAATATAATAACAATTAAACGTTAATGGTAATGTCATTATGACAAAAAACAATATGCGTTTAAACTCGATATGATATTTTCCGGGTACCAGTATTATTTAATTCCATCCGATAGATAAATTATAAAATAATGTTTTGCATCAATAATATAAGTAGAAGAATGTTGAGAAGTCTCATGCGGGAGCGGAAGATGACGGGACCAGTTAATTGAGTTAACTTATTTCCCGTCTGGCAATCCTGGAAGCAATTTCCAGTGAGATTCACTATTACAAATATAATCTTACGTGCAAAACTTTGCCTACACTATGTGAGCTCGGATTGGCTTTTGAAAGGAAATATGTTCATTATAGATGATATTTAATTGTAATAAATGCTACTCATGATTATGGTTTGAACAGTGAAGTCTTATATAAATAATTTATTTTAGTATTAAAAAATGCCAACAACGGGTATAAACCCTAAAAACTGGGAGGGGTAAATGTCAAAATAGTTTGCCTTGTCAAAAAAATACCATCACCATTCAGCCTCAAATGAATTCCCTGGCGAAGCCGCGTATCTGAGCTAGTATATATATATATATATATATATATATATATATATATATATATATATATACCCATATATATATAAAATTGTAACCTCTGTCTGTACATTGAATTTTTTCGCGAAATTTCACGATAACTTTTCGTTTCAACTGTCATAGACACCATATCTGCATTTTGTTTCTTTCGTGTATGATTGTTTGTTTGTTTGTTTGTTACCTTTTCACCCATAAACAGCTGAACCGAATTTTATGAAACTTGGTATGTATATTACTACTATCCCAACTTAGACTTTAGGCTAAATTAATTTTCTCTGAGATGAACAGGAGTGGGGGTTATAAGGAAAGCCTGAAATTAAAAATATATTTCGTTTTCTATTGGTTTTTCTGCAAATATTCACTTAACAAAAGTTGTTTATTTTGTAATTTAGAGTAACTTTTGTTATATACACTTTTGTCGTATACCGAAGTTTAAATGAGTTATACGCTAAAAATTATAGCGGGAGTCAACAATATTATTTGCCAAAAAAGACTCAACCGAACTAAATAAAACTCGGTATGTGTATTAGCAGTGAGGCCGTCATTATAATAAGCCATACCAACATTTCTATGGACGGGCAGGAGTGGGGGTTATAAGGGAAGCCTGAAATTAAAAATAGCGATATTTCGTTTCCTATTGGTTTTTCCGCAAATATAAACATAACAAAAGTTGTTTATTTTGTTATTTGGAGTAACTTTTGTTATATACACTTTTGTCGTATACCTAAGTATAAATGCCCCCGGGCGAAGCCGGGTATCTGAGCTAGTCATTATATAAGAATATCATCATTAGTCAGTCAACAATGATTTCCCGGGCATCGCCGGGTATCTTAGCTAGTATATATATATATATATATATATATATATATATATATATATATAATTTTGAACGGACCTCATTTTCATTTACTAGGTAGAATCGATGGAGATTTGAAGAAATGTTTCAAAAATCGCGTCATGAGTCAATAGCTCATTTCCATTAATAATCCATAAATCTGCTAAAATTACTTAGAAAGGTAAACTTGTTTTCTGAATGGTTATTCGTGGATGTAGTTATCCAGTATTTCTAATCAGTTCCTCTCATCCTTTTTTTTTATTAACCAAGTAGTATCATTTTATAAGATGAAAAACACTGAAAATCATTTTCACTTAATAGACAGGTAGTCTCGACGTGACCGCTTCAGTGGTGGATCTCATTATATTTATGAACTCCTGAAGAGCTTTCAAACAGGAAAATAAACATGTAGAGAGAAAAATATATATAACCTGAAGTAATTTTAGCGTTTCTCATCCTTACCTTCCACCAGTTTACCTCCCGAAGAAGATTGGATTCCGGTCACATTTCAACGGTATACTAATAATCACAGTATTCATGCACCATCTAGACTACGGTTTTTTTCCTAATATGAATCAAAGAACGACTTCAAATCGTTAGTTTCGTGTGATCCAAACGAAAATTCAATATGCACATTGCTTTATAAATATGCCTTTTCGAAAAAAAAAAAATGAAAAGCAATTTTGTGTAATACTAATAGGATGGTTCACAGAAAATTCCTTGAACTGAATGTTCTTACCTAATTACGACCATATTTTGTAACACAAGACTACAGCAACTGGAATAGAAATACAGCCATTGCAAACATGGCTAATGTAGTAAGTGGGAAACCATAATGAAGATAAAGATTGATTAATTTTACGGTTAGTCAAGGAAGTACAAAAGAAGGATGTTATCAATGGTTGCCCACTCTCTAAGCTTCTTGCTCTTCGGAACGAGGTCAAACCTAACTTACCGAAACCTACACGCAATATCCTCTTGCCCAGAATTCACAATTAACTACTTCAATTAAACAAGACTAGGAGAGATATACTTATGTTATATATACTTCTGCAAATTTTTGTTGTTGTTAATATATAAATAAAATATCCCAATAATTAATATACAATTTCGCATACATATTATTAGTTTAGGTTCCTTCATAAGACATATAATAGAAAACGTCCGTCACGCAGAGGAAGCGTAAACTAAGCAGATTTCCCATGTAAAGTAATACAATAGAGAAATCTACATACGAGTGCCGAACGGTTACGGAAACGGCCGAACTAGCTTTTGATGGGAATCATAGATCGTACGTTACACTTAATAAAAATGCAAATATCTCGGTTAATATTCAAGATAGAGAATAAATGTATATAACAATATTTATAGTAATTAATTTTCAATAAGATTGGTTCTATACAATTTTTCGATCCGAAGTATAGTAACGGAGATATTTCGAATTTCCGAAAATTCCCCCTCTAAACCCCCCTCCCACTCGTCCGATTTCAGCCGTTAACGAACTTGATCTTCCTTTTTACATAAAACGATTAAATACCGAGTTTGGTGACGATTAAACAAAAATTGCGACCGCTAGAGTGTTAACAGACAAATATATATATATATATATATATATATATATATATATAGTTTTGAACGGACCTCATTTTCGTCATCTCCTGGGTAGGATCGATGAACATTTGAAGAAATTTTTCGAAAATCGCGTCATGAGTACGACCTCAATAGCTGCTAAAAGATAGCAGAGTAAAATGATCTAATACTCGGTATGTATAAAAGGCAAAACCCCTTGAAATTATAATAGCTGCCGGTAAAGGCTAAACACAGTGACAAAGACCTCATAAAGAACAAAAATACCACCACAAATTGATCTCGTGAGATGGAAATGTTGCACAGCACCAGGCTGTCTTAACCACAGCTCGGTGGTTCTGTGTTCACATCGCACCATAATTGAGAATAGGTGTTGAGCTGAGGATCACGGGATTTTTTCACATAATATTCATAATTCCATAGGATTGGTCGAAATCCATTAATAGTTGACTCTAGTTCTCTATCTGAATAGTACGCTAAATCATATTTGTTTACGTTCAAGTACAGTGCCACGAACAAGGCTCTGCTGACTAGATGGCTGTCAATAAATCTCATTCGCTGCGCATGACCCCTCATGGTCCCCTTCATGGATTAAAATTTTCGTTTTGACAACCAGGACCTCCTACAATCAAACGCTCCTAAAAAAAATGCTTTCCCTTTTATGATGAAACATAGTAGATAAAAATACAATTTATCCAATTAGATTACTAACCATATGTCACAGTGAAAATTCATACTAAAAAGACGTGCATTTGCTATATTTATTATATGATTTCTAGCCGTAATTTCAATTTCCAAATTCAATTAATTATATAACATGAAAATTGGTAACTGTTCAAATCATGGACATTGAACTTCATCATAATGTTTCAGTTTATTGCTTCACATTAAATTGGAATCTGAATACGCAGATAGCTTTTGGCCTGAGAAATAGAGGATTAAGGAACTATTTGCCTCTGGAGTTCAGAGCTGTCAACTGCAGGAGTTCACTGGAATTGCAGAGGTTTTGGAGCCCAGTCAAGCTTGACTGTACAAAGGGAGAAAATATCGTACATTCTGACCCTTATCATCAATTCTAAATGGTATACGTCATTCTAATACGCATATATAGACACATTATACATATGATAAGCTTGGGTAGACCTCTTTTCCTTATGATAAAAATGAAAAATGCTAATATTTATTTTATCACTTTATAGCCAGCCTACCTAATGCCTGCCTGCATACGGGGGTCTCTCCCAACACTGTTTAACTTAACTCAGAACGAATAAGGTATTAAAGTTAATTCATATACGATCGACCGAAATACCATTTATAAATAATAAATGAATGAGAGTCTGAATATAAAGCAAATCCTTTGATGACAAGCTATTACCAAATTAAATGTATTAAGTTTTATTTTATTTATCGCCTTCTATTTTGACTAAGTTTTAAATCAACTATAACAAAATTAGCTTCAAAGGACATTTATATAAGCATGTAATAAAATAGTTTTTTTTTTTCTAGCCAGGAAAGAAATCTCTCTTGAAACGGACCTACATTAATCATTAAGATGACAGCAGCATTCATGACGGTAAACTATTCATTCCCATTCTTCGCGTTTCCACAAGGACAAAATGATCATCATTTTTTTGATACCGACATAAATGATCGTTTGCGAATAGATTTCAAAGGATTTCCCTTCCTTATAAACTTCGACTAATTAAAAACGAAATATGTTTTAAATTATTTGCTAATTAACAATTTGTGATAATTATTGTTGGAGCATTCCGTAGATTAAATATGTTGTAGACAAAAAATTAGAAGTAATAAAATACATAAATAATATATTAGATTAAAAATAAATTCGGGAAACAATGAATTTAAATTGGAAATATAATATCCAGAAATTCTTATATATAAATATTAAACATCACTGCAGATACTTAGCTACTTATTTATGTGAAGTATGTGCGTCATCCGTGTTCAAGTGGATCTTAGGTGTATGTATGCCTGAAAATCTTTTATCTGTTCAGCCTGAAGTCTGTTTTTCGGGGTAATGGCAAAGGTGGTCTCTTTTGATAATGACATAAATTGGCGTCATTAAACAACTTTCTCAAAATAGAAATAGTTATTTTTTGTTTTAATGATTTAGCGTGAAATATTGTACCTTTTTGCAACACTCTATTAAGAAACCGTCATGATGCATCGAAAAGATATTTCAAGTTAATGTTGATCCACCAAGTATTTTAGAATTACGAGGACGTAAGTTTAAAATTGTAAGATTATATTTAGTTCAGACATGTAATGACTAGAAAGACACGAGCAGAGAGTAACCGTAAACAACGGTGGTATTTATTTAAAAGAAAATCTTACGAAAAGTGTTCTTAAATATGTTAACACTATTATCCAAATATACACTGGTTAGAGAAGAGCGAGGGGAAATGAGCTAATAGTTGTGGCCTCAATGTTAGTTTCTTCACACGAGCTGTCACGCTACGAAATGTCACGAACATTGATTTCCGCTTACCTCTTTTGCTCAATGCTCACATCAAACTATGAAATAGGTTTTACTAAATTTCGGAAATCATAGAGTCCATTTGCTTTATATATATAGAATAAAAATTTTGCTTCTGTTAGGGACTGTATAATATAATGGTTTCTTTAATTATATATATATATATATATATATATATATATTTTTTTTTTACTTTGTCTTCTAAATCTACAAAACATATGTTTTACACCAAACTATAAAGAGAGATATAAATATTCCATAAAGCTATAAACACAACAATCATTCATTACATTCCCTAACAGCTTCCAAAATAGAATCATCGAAATATGGTGTGATATGAGTCTGACCCATTTTATTGTTTATTATTATTAATATTTATTAACGTCCACTTTTTGCAACTTAGGCTAATTTGCAATTTATAATTTATCTCTTGAATTGTTACAATAAAAACTGCTATTATACTGCTAACAAAATAAATTGAAATTATATAAATTGTTTATTATATACTTAATAAATAGTAAAAGGAAAGTAAAATCCATTACCATCATAAATTCATTAGTATTTAATGTGTAAAGGAAGGAAAACATGCGCGATAGGTAATTTGAAACCACTCCCTCTAATCTATAATTACACAACAACCATCAATCATTTACATTTCATTATAGAGATACAAAGAAGCCTGTCAGTATAGTGTCATGTATATTAAAGTAATATTTCGCATAACATCTATTTTATATTATATAAACACTGTAAGATACAGGACTTAACATCTAAATTTTCTTCTTACCACTTATATACAATACAAGATACACAACTCAGATTAATTTTAACATATCAACGAAATATACTTTCAATTATGATGTCTTTATTTTTATTTACCAACAACTTCAACCCGAAATAAGTAATCTTCATGGGTAAATATTTATTGCTTAAGAGAACCAGTGATGCGATTCTAGTCTATGCCTATTTGGATAGGCTGAAATAGCCGGGCGTTGCAGTTAGTTGGAATACCTAGCAAGCTTATATCTGACGGACGAGAATGACTCTGGAAGGGTGTAATGTCAAACCCGTTTTAGCCGTCCTAGGTGGTTTTGAGGTTACCCCTAGCTTTATAAAGGGGTTCCTTATCACTAATTTTGTTAGTCCTTATGCTCCAAAAGTAAGGATATTCTCTGGTTGTACAATTATGGAATATGCCGTGTGCTGTCAATGTGTTCATATTCCTAAAAATCCGTAGCATTCACTGAATCTCTGTCAGTCTTTGTATTTCAAGGAAAGATCTCAGGAGAACCTGTAGACGGAACAGGGAGATAGGTGGTTCTATCGAATTAGCGGAGTGTCAAGTTTCCTACTTGAAGCTTGTTCAAACTCCTGCGACGACTGGTATTTTTCTTCTATAAGAAAGCATTTACGTAAGGCTCTTTGCTTAACTCTTAAGAGTGAGAAGGAATATCATAACTTTCATCAGATTGACAGCTTTAAATCGCAGTGAATCGTGGACTCACAATAATGGAAATTGGAAAGTCTTTATGCTTGAAGATGGAAGAGCCCTGAGAAAGTATAATATGATGGAACAGAACCAGTTGTATGGAGAGCATATCATCGGAGCTACTAAGATAGGTAGATTATTACGGTCACGTGAAGAGGATGAAACTCGACTGGCTAAACTGGGAAATATTGTTTGATGTCCCCATGGAGCAGTCCCTAACTGAGATGGCTGGATGCTTGTGGAGGCCGAGGTTGGAGGATCTTCGCTACTGGCCGTACGGGCTTAAGATTCCTACAAGTACCTAGTGCCTAGTGGTTAATAAGAAGAACGTAAATAATGAATGCAACTTAAGGAAAATAAAAGTCCGATATGCAGGGGCTACGTAAACTCAGCAGATTTCCCAAGCGAAGGTTTACAAAAGATAAATATGCATACTGGTAACACCACCGCAAATATTAAGTGAATAAATAGAAATTGTAATGAGAAATCTTTCAGTTACAAGCTAATAAGCCTACAAGAGAAAGCGCCTGACTTGTAAAAAAACAGGCCAGCCAACCTGGACCGGAAAGGAAAACCATTAATGAAATATATTTGATACAACACATTAATTTTATTGAAAACTATTTACTATAGCTAATGCTGTAATTTGTAATCAATTGCTGATTTCCCTTGAGGGGAAATCTGCTAAAAACACTAAAGTAAAACCATGGATTAGAATGGTGGTCAACAAACATTATCTGCGCCATGATTGAAGCTTCGCGTGAGAAGTTGCCTCAGATGTCGTGTGATACGAGAGTTATCCTCTGGATTGTGTTCACTCATGTATGTTCTTTTTATATAGTTCCTGACTGGCGTGTTCCCGAGTATATAAGACATCGTAATACTCTTTTATATCTATAGTTGTTTAGTAACGTTTAATTACAATCTCTTCTCGCGCATCTGCTTTCAATTGACGCCCTTTCAATTGTATAAAAGAAGTTGTGGAATAAAAGAAAATTGTGTTATGTAAATTAATTTTGATGTCAATAGAGACTATGGTATACAAGTGACGAGTCACCACTTGTGTAAGGCTGTGTGCCAGTATTGTCTGGGGTGCGCGGAGGTTGAGTCAAGAGGGGGACAGGAGAGCTTCCGGCCTGCTCTATAATCGGGTCTTCCTAATGCTGTTTCCAGCGTTATTAGTACACTCCTCTTTCTCTTTCAAAGCCACGCGCCGCCACTGCATGTATGCTTTTAGATCCTTTTATTAGAATAGGGAGTCACAACACTATTTTAGAATGTATTCACTTCAATGCATCAACAAGTACTCTACAACAAGAAATATCTATTAATGCAACAAATTAACATGAAGTTCCTCAGAAAATCCACCGCGTCACAACTTTCTGTACCCAACTAAGTAATTGTCAATTATTACCTTTTGAGACCATTGCAATGATCATATCTAGCTGATATACACTCTATTTGTTGCATAGACCGTATTACGCCCGGGGACTATGCTCTAAATTTCTTTAGGCCTATGGTTTCCGGACTTATAGATCGAACTTATCCAATTCTCTGGATAGCATCGGCAGGCAAATTATTGGCTACTAGAAGCTAGCTTAGTTTTGTAATGCCAGCAAAATACGGAAAGGAATTCCGGAAGCTGGGGCCAGCCGCTGATACTTCATTGGCTCTTGAGTTGCTTATTCTTTTGCTTTACATAAATGCTTTGATTAGCCTGAGTACCAAAAAGTGGACTTTAATAACATAAACGCTTTAAATTTATATTTTGGGTATCTACCACGTTTGAACCTCGTTAAACTGTGAATCCAAGGATGAGAAGACTCATCTCAGGGCCCATAAATATGTACGGATATTGATACACGAAGGACCGCATATACAAGCACTTGACTCTAATGTCGAGAACGAACCCCTCATACAACATTACTTTTACAGGAATCTTTACGCCAAGTTACTGTAACATCCCTTTATTATCAATAGTATATTATTGCAATTGAGATATATCAACAAATGTTTTCACGAAAAACAATAATTGCTTAAATGATTTGAAGCACAAGTATATACTACAATTACCTTCATTATTGATAAACGCTTACTCTGGTGATAATAGAAAATGTAATTAATAAGATCTCAGATTAGTATCTTAGAAAATAAATATCGAACGACAAATATAATAGATACAGGTAATGATAAGAAATGCGCAACAAATGATACAGAATGATAGCGTAAATGGACTATATATTTGCCAATAGATTTTATTTTTATTTTTAACGTTCACTATTTGCAACTAAGGCAATGAAATTAACGAACATCGATAGCATTTGTATTTATTTTCGATATGAAAAAGGATTACGTGAACTGCAGACTTTAAAAAAAAAAAAAATATCACGGAGAATATTTTCATCCTACATGTTTCGTTGTTATAACATAGGACATAGAATAATGATCAATCAGCCAATGGAGGTTCGTCAAAACTGAGGTTACCTGAATGGGGTTAAATTTGTTATGCTTAACTCATAGCGTTTTGGAATATATTATTACGATGTTGTTATAGCTTTTGCTTATATATTTCGTGTTTTTATTTTCATTAATGAAGCTCTCATTCAGATGTTAGTTAACCATCACTTTGTCTGTGTAAAAGCAGTGTCAAATGAATAGACTGTATAAAAACCACAAGACATGTAGAAATATGAATAAAGATTTATTATGAAATAAAGTGTTATTAAATAAATTTGTTTAAGAATATTGCTCTATTGGGATATAAAAACAAAGTCTGTACCATTTCTTCTTAAAAACTGTATTCATTTAAATACAAAAGAAAATAGTTTCATGATAAGTTAGTTTGATCAGAATCAATAAAAAAGGCATTGTCCTCTACTAGTGGGTTAACATTTTTTAGGAGAGATATGTTTGTTTGTACATGAGTTGATTGACAATGAAATGTTTGGTAGAACGTTAGGCCCTGAGTATAAAATCTCATATGAAACTCATTAATTCAACAATTTTTAATTCTTGTCTTCCATGTTTTCCGTAATGAATTGGAAGCTTGGGCTGCTGTTCTCCAAGTTTTAATGTAAATACTTCTCTTCTCCCCTCAACATAATTGGAAGGCTTACAAAACGTATACTACGCAGTGGCTTGGCTTTTTTTGAGATAATACTGATAAAGATTCAACCGTAAACTAAACAATCAATAAAGTTTTAAAAACAGACCAATATATAATTGTATATAAGGTTCAAAACGTCTATTTCGGTTATCTGCTCCAGCAATCAAGCTTGATCTCTTTTCATGTTTTTTTTTATTTCTTAACTTCATTTTTTCCCTATTCATTTCTTAGCTTTAATATGTATTTATGATTTTTTATGATATTATTTGATTTCAATTGGTTGTATTGTTCTTTAACCTTATTTCAGTTGTATTATTTTCAAGCATCCATTAGATCATTTTACTTATAATTTTCTCTGCTCTATTACTTTTTGAGTGCATCCACCTCCTAAAAGGAAATTTTTTTTTTAAATGTGGGTTTGTGGCTGACATATTTGTTTTTAGTAACCATATAAAATTGTTGCTCATGATATCTATTAGCTGAGTAAATATATTCTTGTTTTAATTGTAATCGCACTTACGACTGGGTTTTAAATTTGATAGAAATCGATCCGGTGTTTAATATACTCTCTGCAGGCCCAAGTCATTATTCTGTCATCGGCGTCGCTGCTTCGAGTCAATGACGTATTTTCACATAGTTCTAAACAATGAGAGGAAATGACTGACTTGTTAAGTAAGTAGTTTCAAAACTTAATGAATGAGGCTTCCTCTTGCATTTCTTATAAACTGGTCGTAAAACAGACTTGGTGTTTATCCACACAATACAATACACAATATACAATTTATTTAATTACACATAGAGCTTTGATGATTCACATATATTTTAAAAATTACTTTAAATTGAACGACGTCGAGACAAAGATTTCTTCATTTTTACCAATTTACCAATATCTCACATTCCCCTTAGCAGTCCATTTCTGGGATAGAAAGTAGATCAACAGGTACAAATACGTGCAAGCAAGACAGTTAATATTCGCATTAAAAACGATTATTATTTAGCCATTAAGTATTTTAATGCAGGAAATAAGAGTGATCGCACACATTCAAAAGAAAAAATATCGAGTTTTTCTGTAGCAGCATACAAAATATCGGATGGAGAGCTTTCTAAATTACACGGTAGCTGTTAGATGGGTGCCTTGTATATCGACTACACAAAAAGTGCTCGCCGGTTCCTTGTTTCCCAGAAAATGTATTCGACACGGTCACCGTGAATGCCCTCAATTCATGTTTTACTATCCTCACTACACATTACCAATATATTTTGACTCAATGGATAGCAGTGGATGGAAGTAATGTTTAATAAACTAGAGAAACGAATAATTAGCCAATATGGGACATGTACCTCTGATAAACATTTTGTTTTTTAAGAATTAATAAATAGATAAAAAATTAATTTATGTTTTACTCATATCTAATTATTATGACGCTTTTTAGAGTGGAGCAAATAATAAAGCATTTTAGTATTTAATGCTCTTCGTCATTTCTATTAATCTGAAATCATTGAGAAATAAAATTGGAAGAATCACAGCAGTTATTGTTAAATCACTACTAAAGATGTTAACATTGAAAACGAATGCCAGAGAACTCTCTGGGCTACAGAGAAAATTGTGCCATCGACTGAGAAGCTAAGCAAGGTGTACATTGAGCAGCTGGGACTTCTTGTTCATCTATAAATACTTTGCTTGTCATAGCTGTCATGTCTGATGGTGAGGTGGTCTTATACTACAGCTTGATAAATATGCTCCTCCCTTTCCAGGATAATTATAATAACACTAGTGAGGAGTCAAACAACTTATTTGCCATACAAACTCATAACGAAAGCCACAGTGTAACTAAAAAAAACCCTTAAAAAATGTACGTGGTTCATTACTATCATTGGGATTATTTTTGGTGGTCCAAATAGGGAATCCAAGCATATCATAAACGTTATAGGATGGATAAATAAATACGAAGTAAGTACATAATATAGAAACTTTCAAAATTCAATACTAGTGCAAAAAAAAAAAAGAAACAAAAAAATCGGGTATTGCCAAGTGCGTAATTAAGGTATATATATTTAGTTCAATTGCGAAGGTTTGTAATCCAAGAAGCTGAACTAGTCCCAAACTATATTCAACCTGATTCAAGAGTTCCCTTCTAAATATTGATTAATTACGACGTAGGAATGATCAAATTTTGCCACTTTTATTTATACAACTATAATTATAGAACAGATACTTCTGGCCACTTCATAAAAGAACAAGATTCCCTCTCTCTCTCCCCCGACTGAGGAGTCCTCCGATGAGTAAATCATGGGTATTGTTTACTAGTCTGTTTATGCAAATTTATCTCGAAACCTAACTTCATTTCCTACAAAGAATAGTATTATTACTATATACAATGAAGTCAATTGAACCATTCTCTGAAACCTGCGTTATCAGGACATTTCCACGTGCACTAATATTATTCATATTCCTTCAGTGATGTGATGTAAATTTGCTAACAACAAATTAATACCTCAACTTATTTCTATTCTCAACTCATTTTTCTTCCATACAGTGCCGTCCTAAGGGAGTCTCTAAGACATAATCCTGAAAACTTCTGTTTCTATACATCGGGATTTAAATTGATGGGAACGATCGTTGTAGATATTATTAAGATTATCAAAAATCAACGGAAGGATAATAATGTCAAAACACCTCTGCTCTCAATACTTCATTTATTAAATGCAGAGTACTTTCGGGGTGAACCGTCCCATCTTCAGTGCTCTAGAGCTGGTACCTAGTAAGCCCACACCTCCGGCGAGAGGCAGTCTCTGCATTTAATAAATAAAGTATAAAGAGCAGAGGTGTTAGCATATTTCCTTTAATTGATATAAATTATGAAGCACTTTATTTGAAGCCTAAATAAAAAATATTGTTCTCATTGGACCTTTACGTCATGAGATAAATGTAAATAGGGGACGCAAGTGGGAAATCTGCTTAGTTAATGCTGCCCCTGCGTGACGGAATTTTTTGGCTTTATTATCCTTCCGTTCATGATGGACCTCCTCCTAATCCCGAGGATTATCAAAAATGTTTTTTTTCCCGTATCTCTAAAGTTACATTGAAATTTATAATCTTGGATTTCCGTACCTTTCCCCATGAGTGAGTTTCATGGGTATTCAGTTCAACGTTGTCGCGTTAATGAAGATATAAACGTAGATTTCTGTGTAACTGAATTAATAATAATAAGTTTTCCT
This sequence comes from Riptortus pedestris, assembly GCA_019009955.1. Classification (NCBI taxonomy): domain Eukaryota; kingdom Metazoa; phylum Arthropoda; class Insecta; order Hemiptera; family Alydidae; genus Riptortus; species Riptortus pedestris. The sequence goes on along the minus strand of CM032228.1, from coordinate 124,997,823 downwards.
TCAACATCAGAATGAATGAAGCAGAAGTATGAAAATGAGGTGTAGCAGAAAATGAAGTTATCTTGCTTGTAGTTTCCGAATGAGAAATATTTTTTTCCGGAAACCTCATAGATTAAGCTACCCTTAATTTTGGTTCGTTCAAAACAGTTCTATTGCTGTCTATTAAATTATTAATAATAGAATGTATAAAATACTAAGGAATGTAGAAAGTGAACAATACGATAGACACCACTTAACGTAAAGGAAACTACAAACAAATTTTGGCTAACAGCCCGAGATAAACGGATATCCTCAATATAAGCTTACGAAAAAAAAGACTAAGATGGCAGAAACTGTTTAATAAAATTCCATGAGGCCTTTTCCTTTCAAGAGATGGAAGCGTGAGCGGGGATTGAGAAAGTTCAAACATTTACCCAGAGCTGTCGAGTAGGTCCATTAGACCAAGAGGATGACAAGAGTAAACAAGCACCTTGCCTCCTTTAGGCTCAGCCTTACAGTAAAATTCGTAGATAAACTCCCCAGCAATTTAAAGAGCTTCCTACACAATAAGGCACTGCCAGATAGACAATCAACCCTGGCAAAACACATTTGCAAAGAACTTTTTCCAATGAAGACTCAGAAGATTAGCAATTAGCGAAGATAGTATGGGGACCATATATCGATAGTCCCATTATTAGATCAGAGTCCCACAAATATTATCAGATTTAATTGGATATCTTGCATTAAAAACCTACGAAACTCTTTAAATTTCATTGATATTTGGTTTACTACAGACAAAAACTTAATTAAATTACACATTAGCTCAAAAGTAGAAGCATACCAAAATAAATTACTTTCTATAGACCTTGAAAAACTCCAAATTTCAAATTATAGTCCGTAACAAAAGGCAGTTTTCACAACTCCCGGGTCACCTCAGGAATTTCTAACTATTGGTTTGCCATTCCAAATTTTAGAAACCATTGCTCAGCTAAGAAAGTCCAGCAACTATCGTACAAAGTTTTCAATGAAAAATGTATTCTACAATATTAATCCAAAAAAATGTGCACATTGTGTAATTTAAATATGAATGAGGACATTTATCATAAAATGCTTCATTGCCCTATTTAATCCCCTTTCAAAGAACAGTATTTACCATTCATCAAACAGCCAGCAGATAATTCACAACTTTATAATATTCTAAATAATGCAACTAGAGAAGTACATAATAACATTTTTAAATATTTAATAAATAGTTTCAAACTTTGCGAATCGTATCTGAGTTAACATAGTAAAATTTCTCTTCTTGTCTTAATTGTTTTTTTATTATTACTTAGTACTGTTATACCTATGTATTAGTAAGGACAGGAACCAAGATAATGATAAGTTTAATAAAACTATTACGTTGAAAATATAATTTTTTAATATTAGGTAAGATAATAAAATATAATGACACTTATTAGTTTAGATTTTTCTAGAAATGTGAATGTAAATTCTAGTCTTTAGCCCTAGTAAAAAGCTATTCATAGAATTTTATTTAATATTTTAAACTAATAATATCCAAACGAATACCTTATGAATTTAACCCTTTATTGGAAATGAGCTATTCCATGTTTGAGTAATTCTGATTATATGTTTATAAAATAACTAGTAATCCACCAAATTCGCTTCCTAACATTGAAAATTATAATAGTGAGAAATACACTTAACCGCTGTAATATGACCAAAATATTATAATAACCTAAAAGGAGGTATAATGTCAAACTTTGAGTTCTAGAGATATTTTGTTATAGAATGTTAATCCTTAATATATTATTTAGTTCTTATTTCACAAAACTGTAATGCTACAGATACAACATCTATTAGCAACATCATCAAATCAGTTAGTTGAAATTGACCAAATATTAAAATTAATTGATAAGCAAGGAACAAACAAAAAAAAAAATGAAATTATAGTTTGGCAATTCTGAAGAGAAGAAAATCATGAGACAACAGAAAATTATAATGCGCACCTACACCTACCTATATTTGTATTGTGTGTCCTCATTACCGTAATTGCTAGTTAGGATCTAACAAGCAGGCTTCGGTTTGTCAACTGTCCTTGCTACAAGTTGAAACGTCCTCATATTAAGGACTTTTTCTTTAATGCTAAGCATGTATTAGGCGCATATTAGGTACTCTTCAATTAAAACCACTAGTTTATTGTAATTTTTTTTTTTTTAATTTGTACTGAAGGATTACGAATATCAATTACAATAGATCTAACATCAATCAATTCAAATTCATCTTATCAATTGTGAAAATAAAATAATTTTTAATCTCAATCAATAGTAAGAAGAGGTTCTTTCTTCATTCGTTGGAAGAAGTACTCCTTAAGGAAATGATGGTAGGGTATTATTAGTAGTGGAGTAGTGGATGGTAGTTATTATTACCTGGATCTTTAGGCAGGATTCTATTTTCATTGACAGAATGATTTTCTAAGAATTATAACAATGTCTACGAGTAAAACCGCTGTTGCTACAAAAGTTTGGAGAACTCATAAATAACTAAATTGAAAACGAATAATGCTCAACTCCGATATATGTATATTACGTGTGTGTGTGTGAGTGTGTGTGTGTGTGTGTGTGTGTGCGTGTGTGTGTGTGTGTGTGTGTGTGTGTGTGTGTGTGTGTGCGTGTGTGTGCGTGTGCGTGTGTGTATTCTTTGATTTAAGCCATCTGGGTCAAACACTACAATCAAAAAATGTTTTTTTAATAAAGATTACTTGAGATTTTCAACAAGTTTAAATGCTCATTGGACAAGAATATATATATACCCGTATATTCGTTAAGAAATAGTCAATGAATGATCTTTGGTAGATGATAAGATAAATGTTGTGCAATTCATGTTCAGTTTGAACTGCCAACACCTGTAGATACCTGCCGCGTGGAATACTAACTAAAGGTTAAGGTGTAGTAGCGAATGGCCTTGGTTCCGCACCTGTTTATGCGAAAATAGTCACGTTTATAAGGTCTGCTCATCCTGTATTCCCAAGAGCTATACCCTTTTAACATTCCATTCCTTAAAGGTTACCTGTAAATGATGGCTATTTAACTGGCTTAGTAATTGACAAGCTTCAGGAAGTCAAAGACAATTTGAAATTGTCAGGTCAAAATATTGCATTAGTTTGTTTAATACGGACTGTTAAAATATAAGTAGCAATACAGACGAGGCTCCCTCACATGCTTTAAAATTTTTAAAAAGGTTTAGAACCTGAAGAACAAAGAAACTAAATATTCATATCACATCTAAATTAAAATAAATAACTTTCTAAGCATGCCAATGCAGTCTAATTCTCATCTGAAGTGAATTCTCATTTATAAAATATATTTTAAATGGAATCCACACCAAACCTCAGACAACAGTGAAATTGTTGAAAATCTTTGGTTCTGCAACTCATGAAAGGCATTCCATTCGGCTTCAAGAAGTCACCTTGACGCTATCCAGCCTTATTAGAAGGGAAAATTTTCTTCAAATGTCCATCGATCCTACCCAGGAGATGACGAAAATGAGGTCCGTTCAAAATTATATATATATATATATATATATATATATATATATATATATATATATATATATATATATATATCTGTTAACGTTCTAGCGATCGCAATTCTTGTTTGATCGTTACCAAGCTGGATATTTAAACGTTTAATGCAAAAAAAAAAAATCAAGTTCGTTAATGGCTGAAATCGGGCCAGTGGGAGGGGGAGGGGGTTTAGAGGGGGGATTTTCGAAAATTCGAAATATCCCCGTAACCATACGTCGGATCAAATATTTGTATAGAATCACTCTTATTGTAAATTAAATTTACTATAAATATTGTTATATACGTTTATTCTGTATCTTGAATATTAACCGAGATATTTGCAATTTATTAATTTTGGGCCGATAACGGACGACTGAATTTCCCGCCAAAAGCTAGTTCGCCCCTTTGCCGTAACTGATCGGCTCTCGTATGGAGATTTCGCTACTGCATAACTTCACGTGGGAAATCTGCTTAGTTTACGCAGCCTCTGCGTGACGGACTTTTTTTCAGGATGCTCAGTGGTCATGAAATTGGATAGAAGTTGAAAATCGAAGCCTGCTAACTGTAGAACTACGGAAAATTAGCATGAGATCCCGAACGTAAACTTTTATTTTTACTCTTGCTAAGGTCCTCGGCGTTGCTCGGGATATCATTAGGGACTACTGAATAAGACAGTATTTTTTAGCGTGTTTTTACTATGCACAATGCTTTTACATTTCTTTTTCCGTATTTAGGATTATACATAAGTATCTAGTAGACATTTTTTGCCTCAAACAATAAAAAAAAAAAACTGGGCGAACCCTTTCACTGTTCAAAATACCGTAGGCAACATAAATGACAATCATGGATAGTATTCATCATTATTAAGCACCGTAACTGAGGTAGCCTTCCCCAGAAAATATTGTAGCTGAATGAGTGAATTCATTAAGGCTACACCCCTATATATTTACCTTGCAATCCCGAACAATTTACATCTTCCGTCTGTGTACCTCAGTCTGTTTACTTCTATTACAATTACACCTTAGTAACATTGAGAATCCACGTACTAATGTTAAGTTTTGAAGAATAAACGTTAAATAGTTTCTATTCAATCCCATTTGTTGTTAAAAACATTACAGACCATAAAAATCACAACAATGGATAGCATTTTTTACTATATTATTATTACTTACAAAAAAGGGGTCTCTAGCTCAACAATTGAAGATATTTTACGTATCAAATTGCCAGTATTCGAAAAAACTCTATTGTACGTCCGAAGAAGAAACTTTCTACTAATAATTGTACATGTTACTCTGTTTTGCGTACCATATTTAGGGAAACATTTTTATAAATAATGTTAAGCTAATAGAGCAATAAATATCGTGTATAACTGTGTAAACCTCTCCAGCAGTTTCAATTGTCACATTTTTTCTTACTGATTTATGACATTTAAGTAAATTTACATTATCATTCATTACATTCCATGTAAAGTTTAATTACGTTCTATTGGTTTTAACATTCCACGCCATTTAATGTTTAGCTGTATTATTCAGTATCATCTACCTCCATTCCACCAAAAGTCGACCAGAGACACGCTGATACCCGAGTTGACCCATGCCAGACCGAAGGCAACCTTTTTTATCTCCGCCACAACTTCCGCTCCCACGTGTTAAGCAAATTCACCATAATATTATTTTAAATTATTGTAACTTAATAATAATTAGAGTAAGTTATTCTAATTAATTACACCATCGGAATGTCTTAATAATCCATTTGTTTTCTTCTTCTTTTTTGGAGGGGATAAACAATTCTCCTCAATGTTAATTAACTATGACTTAATTTAAATTACGAATGTAAGGTAGGAGGGGGGGCAGAGATTTATAACCCACTAACCCCAATCACACTTAGAACGACCACATAAGTCTAAAAACAAAAAGTCGTTTGTCTTAACATGCCGTAAACATTAATGTTTAAAGAGTACTTTCCAATTGGCGAATACATTGGAAATACCAGTAATGAATTCATGAAGTAACGACGAGGGTCGGATCAAGAATGTTACATCAATAATACTGCACTGATAATGTAATATCCAAGAGCTTTTGTTCAAATACAACGATCTGAAACTCTATTATGGAATTTCTGCAAATTTCGTGGTTTTGTATTTAGTAAACTCTGATTCTACTCTTATTGTCATAAACAATTATATCAATAAACAGCAGCATAAATTCCAAGTCTTGTTTACAAAGAAAACTATGAAAGAGGTACTTGGAAAATCTGCTTATGTAAAATCCACATTATACACTTTTACTGTATTTAAAAATTTTTAGATCCAATTCACCCACTTTAAGGTATAGGTTGAGACATTTTTTTTTTTTTAAGGTAGGTTGAGAAATTCACAAAGTTCAATTTCATATAAGAAAATATTGAGTTTTCTTTTCGTTTCTTCATATAGTCCTTGATCTTTACTTTTATATCGAGTTTGGTAACGATCAGACTAAATTACCACCACTATCAGACATATGTAAATAATTGACGTCATTCTTTATGACAGGATATATAATAATAATGTGTGTATATATATATATATATATATATATATAATCGCAATATGTGGTCAACCTCAATAGCTGATTTTCTCTAAAGTCTCTTCCCCAGAGATGAGAAAGACAAAAAAATAGCCATTCCCCCAAAGTGAGAGTGAAGACCACAAGCCAGATGTAGCAAACAATGCACTCACACTTCCGAGAGGCTGGGGCGACACAATCTCCTATTGAGGTTTGTCGTGTCAAATCCTTGCCTTGGATGACAATGGATCACGAACGTCATACCTGTTATCTTTTAAGGAGACTTTCAGATAAAGCAGAACTCTCATTTATTCAGCAGACCAAGAAAGAAAGTGGTGTTGAAATTGGCAGTAGTATGTTAAAATATGTTAGTCTGAAACAGCTGTCCACACCATTTGTTGTACCGATATTTAAAGACCATTAAATTTTTAACAAGATTGGTTCCATAATAGTTTTCGATCCCACTCATAGTTACGGAGATATCTTGAACTTTTGGTTTCCCCTAACACCCCCCCCCCTCTTAGTCCTGTCCGATTATAGCAATTTACGAACTTGATCTTTAATTTTACATAGAATGATTGAATAACAATCAGGAACAAGAAAAAGGTCTTGTCCTCTACTAATGCTTTAATTTATGCAGAGGGCACATTCAGAGACAGAGCTCCATCATTAGTGCTTGATGACAATCAAAAACCTGATTACAAAGTCAATTAAACATAAATTGATCACTACTAACAGACTAAAAAAAAACTACAGCTCTAACAGACGTGTATGTACACAATTTTGAATGTACCTCATTTTCTTCATCTCCGAGGCAGGATCCATAGACATTTGAAAACATCTTCCGAAATTCCCATCATGATTACAACCTGAATAACTGATTTCCCTTGTAGGAAATATGCTAAAAACTATACAAACACCTATGTAATGATGATTATGGAAGGACAAAGCTTCTAAACTTCAGTTTTCAATAAGCAATAATTAACTTAAGTCAAAGTGGAGATTTGTATTTTTCGAATTAATAGAATTTTATACCCGGCAATCTTGAATTAATTTCAGAACAGTTAAGACACAGGACATATTTTAAGACTAGGGTGACCCAAATATTTATCATCACACACCACAAAGAAGGCAATGATTATCGTACCGATATAATAAGTTATATAACTGAACTCGTTGCTGACATTTTTTATTTTGCATTATTTGGTGAAAATGTAGTTTAGTCCCCCCCCACCTTGGTGGCGCACTTTTCAAAATGACGACCGCGGCCATTTTGTTTTTCTAACTTTATCTTTTTTAACACTTTAGACTTTAGTGACCGCATTCAAAAATTTCCAAAATACGCCTTCGGTGGTTTTACCGAGGGTGGGGATTTTAATTTTAACTTAATTTTTTTTTTTTAAATCACCTAATTTATTGGATCCTTAGATGGTGACGAAAAAAGATGGCGTACCGGAGGGAGGGGGGAACTAAACTGCACTTTAGCCCATTTTTTAAATGACTACATCACATTTTGAATAATTTAGCCTAACTACCAAATAAACTTGGATGGTTGGGAACCTATCAAATAAACTAATTAAGGACATTACGGAAGGCGTTCGGGGCTTTGAGCCCTTGAGGAAAATTGTGAACCAATAACATAGAAACCGCAAAATTCAAATAATTAAGGCGGTTTGCTGCTTGTGGTTTGCCTATTCTCTCCTTCACTCCTCTTGCATAGGTACACCATAGAGATATCAAATGTTTATAATGTGCTCAACTCCACAGCCGAGGTAACGCTCATATCAAATGTCTTTATTAAAATATCAAGATTCAGATTATATACATTCCAAGGCGGACGGACGATGCTTCTAACTTCCTAAAATTCGATGTCAAAGAATGAAGCAAAATATGTAGATTTTTTTCTTATTGCGATACTAATGTGTTACCTGATAAATTATTAAAGCATAAAGACTAACCTTATAGTGAAGAGAAATATTTCTCTTGAATGAAATTATATACACCTCAAATTACCCGAAAAAAATATTCACTAACAACAAAAATTACACTTATTTCACTAATTTTGCCACTTCAATGGTAACTATAAATATATAATCCACTAAATAACATACACGAGTACAGAACGAAGGTCTTCTTACTAAGGAAAAGACCGTTCATATGGTAGTTAAGGTTATCTATACGAACGGTTAAGCATCTCTAAAGTGTATTCATGGAAAGGAAAAGTTTAATCGATTTGAGATGGGGAAGCCATTAACCGCAAGACCTTGCCAGCTGTCTCTGTAGCAATTAATCATATGACAAGCACAAACCATCCCCAATTTGCATCTTATAACTCGAGAGGTGACTAGATATAACTTCATGTTTACATAACAATATCAAACGATATAATTACTATTTTTTGGGGGACTAAGGTTAGCCAAATGAGTGCGTTGGTCTGAATGTCACTTGGTAAACGCAGATTCGTGAGTTCGACTCCCATCTTGGCAAAATAAATTGATTCAGTGGCAAACTCATTTCATAAAACCCTTAGTCCCACTCTGACTAGCAAAGGGTAGTAACCTGTAGGTAACCCGTCCCAATTAGCCTTAGTAGGTGAAACTATTTTACACGCCACTCCTTCTTTAAACCCACTCCTCCTAGCTCGGATTCGGTCATTAACAAATATGGTCAGTTTTGCATGAATCTGCTAAATATAGAATTTGGTAACTACCATTAATAATGAAGAATGTAGATGTATCAGTGCTATCAATAATGATAGCTTCAAATGTCAAACTAGAGTATTGAAAAGATTTTAGACTTCAAGTGCTTAGTGAATAAAGCACATGAGGCTCGTCCAAATAATGTATTTATATGTTTGTAAAATGATATATTAAATGACCTTTCATTCTGAAGTGAAGGTTCAGAGTTAGTGACTAACAGAAATATTAAAGCCTATACTGTCTCAAACGTCAAAACATATTTGCAAATGGATTCTGCTCGAATATCAAACATTTTGTTTCTTGCTATAAAGAATTTCTCTAGTACTGTGGATTACGTAAAATTCACAGCAGCGCTACCAGCCATGGTTACGTATCAGATTTCGTCTACAGTCACATAACTGTTACAACGCCAGTGTGCCAAGACTTTTCAAAGAAAAGGTTCAGGAACATAGTTGTCTATTACCCTTTTCCTGCAGGTTCCATAAAGGAAATTGGGAATAATAAAAATAAAAGTTTTCGTTTATCAAATGTTTCAACGACGGAGGACACATTCCTCAAAGCTTTTTTTTTCTTCCGAAGTGTCTACATCTATAAGCTTTGAAGTTGGCAACGTCAGCGATAAAAAAATGCCAAGTTCGGAATTGAATTGCGTTAAGGAAAACAGGGTTTCCTGTCATCCCAATTTTGTATTTCATTCACTCCCCTTTTTGTTATATCTACTCTTACGTATCTCCATTTCCAACCTGATTCCTTTTTCATATTATTATGATTGAAACGTACCAATTACGAAGAAATGAGCACTAGGGAATGAAACATGGTAATTAAGATTGGGGGGGGGAGCTATAAAGGGTGTACTGCTTTTATGAACTAGTTTAGAACTCCTTTTTTATGAAATTCACATACTTTAGAATAAAAAAAAAGTTTAAACTTCAAGATCAATGGGGAATAATTTACATAACAATTACTTAAGGCCTCAATCAGGAATTTCTCTATACTAACAACTTAATTCATATTACGAACATTAATTTAGTGAGAAATAGGTGTTGTAACCTCAAAACATGAATTCAATCATTAAATTTCACGTTTTATAGCCGAGCTTCGCCTTTTATTACGCCACGACATGGGCTTGGCACAAGATTGATTTTAATTGCATCGAAAGAGAACCTTAACCTAGAGAATCCCAAGTTTACCTTCAAAGATAACCTTCATAGATAATTCCTTCTAATATGTTTACTCTCTCTACTCTCCCCCCCCCCATTTGCCCATGCAAAGGTGGCCTCAAACTCAATTGCGAATTCATAAAATGCAACAATGTCATCAAATATTTCGTATGACAATGAAAATTGAACACAGGAAGGAAAACAGGAGGGTTTTGTCGAAACGTTGAAGAGCAGCACAGATGTAAGGTGACAACATTTTTAATTTAAGATGGTGTATGAACCTGATAACTGTTATGTTTTATAAATGACAGTTAACAAACCAGTTGAAGTGTGAAAACACAAATGCTAATAATAGAAAGTCATTAAGTGCTTCGAATTCATTCTACACATTATGACTTCAACCGGACAGAGATCAGAGCAGTTAAGAAATAAGAATTGCCTCGGGCTTTCAAGAAAAACCTGGAAAACATTCAATTTCACTTGCATGCACTGGATGCACAGGTGAAGCAACGAAAGTCAACACAAAAGTAGAAGTCAATAAAAGTGAGTTTATACAATTTATACAATAAATAGAAAGTCCGTCACGCAGGGGCTGCATTAACTAAGCAGATTTCCGACGTGCGTCACGTTTTCGCATTTATCTCAAAAATTAAAAGTTCAATGAGAACAATATTTGGTATTTATGCTTCAAATAAAGTGCTTCATAACATAATAGAATATTGTTGATATGAGATGAGTAGAAGTGGGGGTTTACAAAAGACCGAAAACTAAAAAATGCAAATATCTCAGTTAATAATCAAGATAGTGAAAACATGTACATAACAACATTTATAGAAAATTAAAATGTAATAAGAATGGTTCCATACAACTTTTCGATCCGACGCATAATAACGGAGATATTAAGAGTTTACGAAATACTTACGCCTTCTGCTAAAATGTATTAATGGGGTGGTTAGGGTTATGGTTTAAAAGAAGAGCCTGGTGATAGAGAGCAGACGACATGGCCATCGTACGACCACTTCCAGGCATGGCTATTTCGCAATGTCATCTAGTGGCTTACATAGGTTAATCAGGTCAAGTAGAAGATTGAGGCTGATTATGGAAAATTATTTTTAATTTAACATTTCAAAAAGCACCATAGAATCATTGTCAATTTAGCTTTATGACATAGTTTTTTGAGTGATTTTTAAATTAAATTAAAACTACCTCTTTGTAAGAGGCTAACAAACATTATCCAATAATTATCGGTTAGCTGGGATCGGTCGAAGGTAAAATTAATGATGTTGGTCGTCAGGATGTGATGGATATGAAGGGGAATCTGCTATGGCATCAGTCTGTGATTTCATGCACCAGGTTTAGCGATGAGAACACCACTACTCAGAGATATATCTGTTATAAATCAAATATGGCCATGAACCCACATCGACCAATATGGAATGGTTGCCCTCATACGTTTTCCGCTATTCAATTCCTATTGCTGACTTAGTTTCCCCATAATTTCTTTAATATTAAAGACGGCTCGACGAAAATATCATATATGTTACAGAATATAGGTTGATTTCACTACTCCTTTAGGACTCATAATATGTAAAGGACATGTCTAGTTACATTAAATTAATTACAAAATACTTAAAACGTAATAAATTATGACTTAAATGAATCCCTCCTCACTAAGAAGTAAAAAGTCCGTCACGCAGGGGGAACGTAAACTAAGCACATTTCCCACGTGAAGTTTTACAATAGAGAAATTTCACGAGAGCCGAGCCAGAGAAGGAAACGGCTGAACTAGCTATTGGCGGGAAAGTAACTCGTCCGTTAGGCGCCCGATTTAATAAAAATGCAAATATCTCGGTTAATATTCAAGATAGAGAAAAAATGTATATAACAATATTTATAGTAAATTTAATTTGCAATAAGATTGGTTCTGTACAGTTTTTAGATCCGACGTATAGTAACGGAGATGTGTATTTCGAAAATCCTCCCCTCTAGCCCCCCCCCCTCCCACTGGTCTGATTTCAGCCGTTAACGAACTTGTTCTTTCTTTTTACATAAAACAACTAAACATCAAGTTTGGTAACGACTGAACAAAAATTGCGACCGCTAGAGCGGTCACAGACAAATATATATATATATATATATATATATATATATATATATATATATATACTAGCTCAGATACCCGGCTTCGCTCGGGAATTCATTTGAGGCTGAATGGTAATGGTATATTTTTGGCAAGGCTTTACTTTGATTACAATATTTTGAAATTTACCCGTTCCAGTGTTTAGGGTTAATGTGCATATTTGCTGAAAAAGCAATAGGAAACGAAATATCGCTATTTTTAATTTCAGGCTTCCCTCATAACCCCCACTCCTGCCCGTCCCTAGAAATGTTAGTATGGCTTATTATAAGTAAATCGTTAGTAAACACATAGCGAGTTTGGTTTAGTTCGGTTGAGTCTTTTATGCCAAATAAAATTGTGGACTCCCGCTATAGTGTTTAGCGTATAACTCATTTACAGACAGAGGTTACAATTTTATATATATATATATATATATATATATATATATATATATATATATAGATATATATATATATACAGTTTTGAACGGACCTCATTTTCGTCATCTACTAGGTAGGATCGATGGACATTTGAAGAAAAATTTCGAAAATTCCGTCATGAGTACAACCTAATAGCTGATTTCCCTTAAGGAAAATCTGCTAAAATTATGGATCGGGGTTTGGCTACATTCTTTCATCCAAGATATTTAATTTTCAAACAAGACATTTACCTATTAGTAATATTTGATAACCGCAAATACCATGTAATACATCAATGTCAAAAAAACAAATTGACAATAACAAAATATTATCAATCTTGCTCATAAAATTTAATATATTTAATAATGATTATTTTCAGGCAAGATAGTAGCAATATGCAAGAGTGAAAAGTAGAAAATTCCGAGTTGATAAGTAGAACAACTCTAGGTAAGGACCGCCACTCTATTTCCATATTTATTTTTGATGATCGAATCTTCATTCTTCTTCTCTTCCATATAAACTCCCCGCCTCTCACTTTCATTAAAGGAACAGAGAGTGGAGGTAGATTAGTGTAAAATTATGCATCAAACAATGGGTTTTCTAAATTAATTTCCAAAGTATTTATGTATAGTAAAAAGTATTTGGGAAAGATGACAAAACAGTTTTGTTTTTTTTCAATTGAGTGAGAATTTGTCTTTTAATTCTCATGCTTTTAACTTTGTTCATTTAAAATTATTTATAGAAACATGATTTTTAAAATAGTGACCTATAAAATGAAGCGCATAGTGTGATCAAATTATTTAATTGTTGTTTGTGGGTGACATGTTAGAGTGCACGGAATGTTACCAATATAGGGTGATATGTCACTATACGGCACTGATAGCAGTCTCCTTGTAATAAAGTATTTATGTGAGAAGAATCTCATCTAGCCCCTGTGTGAGAGTCGATCCAACAACTGATATGGGCCTTTCTTCCAAACATAGACTTTTTTATGAGTTATTTAGAAATTAAAAGTAAACTAGAAACGAGATAAATTATTTGAGTACCTGAAATCTCTAGTATGGTCTCATTCCACTTACCTGAAACAGGAAATAAAATAATAATCATAAAACAGAAAGTATATTACATAAATAAAAATATAGACTTTTAAACAATTTCCCCAATAAATAGGATTATTGAAATTATACTCAACCTGTTTGAAACCACCTTGAATGCCTCGTCAAGAGTATATTGTCAACAAATAAAATTTATGTTTTTTGTGGCGTAAAGCACCTTGTCATTATGAAAACAAGATGGTTATCCATCTGTTCATTCCCTCTCTTTTTTCCCGTAAACCCCCAGTCTGTACGCAGTCATATGAAGATACTATTAGGCGGTAAATAAATCATGGTTCTTCAAAATCACATAAAAAATCCTCTAGACTGTACAAAAATATCCTCACCAAGAGGAATATGTGTGTTAGAAAGTTTTTGTCCATGAGAAAAGACTGCTAATTTTTTATTATTATCGGCTCTCGGAAGCCTTTGGTCCACCCACATGACAGGAAATCCAGACGCGAATACTGCAGAAACACCATAATGAAACGCTATGAATAGTCATTCGGACATTAATTAATGTATGCACCGATCCAAATCCAACCTTGTGCCATCGAGAGGAACACATCAGTCATGAAATACCTGGAGTGAATCCAAAAGAGATTTCGTGGTTTCCAACCTCAACCACATTTGTGGGATTCTTGACATCACACCAAACTTTGAACAATTGAAAGTATTTTACTTATACGTTCGTGCAACCTATATTCAGAAGGTCAGAAGTGCGTTTGCTACTTCACGACATAACACGCAATAAATATACACATACTATAGGCATATTAAGGGAATATGAGGCAATTACAGCACCTATTCTTAGATAACTTGCCGTTTTGATGTCCAAGATGGCTTAAACACCTTCCGATCGAATTTCTATACTGCATTAGCAGATTCCATTAAAAAAATTAAAAGTTGGCCTGATTTTCGAAAAATGTTATATAAATTATCTCTCAAGCCAGTCCCGAGTTGCTGACAAATATGAGGCCCTTTCAAAATTGTATGTTGTGTACACACGGAGATTCAAAAAGAGATAAATTTCCTTCACAAGATTACTTATTGGACATACATACCTGACACATCCTGACATAATGAACAAAAAAGCTAAGCTACTCATTGCAACACTGGACTGTCAATAAAACGTTTACTAACAGAAAGCAGTTTACAAACTTTCTTAAAAATACCACATGACTTGAACTGAGGGTAGCCCACATATTACCGCAATTCTGAAATATTTAAAAACGATTGGGCAGTATGACAATATTTACTTACATATGTTAAATGTTGTGTGTGCGTGTGAGTGTGTGTGTGAGTGAATGTTAGTCTGTGACGTGCTTAAATGTATATTATAAATGCATATTTTTATGAATAGTTGTTATTGGAGTAACTACATTTGTTTTGACTTATTTATTTACCACCCTTTTTGTTTGTTCTAAGTTTTGTTTGGGTTTCTTGTTTCTTTGTTACCTTTTCATAAATTTAACATACAAATTAAGTCAGTGGTGTGCAACAGGATCCCAAATCCATTTGGACACATGCATATGTTTACCCTGAAGGAGGAAATTACCACAATTCTAGCAAAAAGTACCATTTTCAGCCATTAATTTCTTATCGATCGTCCACCAACTATGGTCACCATTTTGTTTTGTTTTTTTTGTTGTTTTTTTTTAAACGTTTCCTTATAAAATGTTTATCTATTTCACTTTCGTTATTTGTCATTGTTTTTTTTTTTGGTAATTGTTATTGCTACTTGTTATCTATTTTACTTTTGTTATTTAAATTTGTACGATTTTTGATTTTTAAAGGGCAAATCACCTTTGATGTGATGCCCATAAATAAATAAATAATAAATGTTACCTTTTCTCGCCCAAACTACTGCTGAACCTTTTATATTATTTTTTGTGTTCCATTTCGTTATTTTTGTTACTTGTTTTTATTGTTTTATCCCCCGTCCCTCCATCTTTAAGAAGAGCCAAATCACCATCGTTGTGGAGCTTTAAATAATAATAAATAATTAGTATGTAGCATTTTGTGTTTTGATTACTTCAAGAATTGTATCTGAAAATTGATCTATATTTAGTCGTTCGTCAATGTCATATTTTCAACAAGAGCGGCATGTAAATAAAATAATTATAAATAGAGCTTTTAGTGGCGCAGATTAGAGTTTGATTTCCGCGTAAGCAATAGGAATTTCAATCTAGAATAGACTAATAACATGTATTGGTATTCAGAGGACAACCAATTGGCAGTATTAATAGGAGGAGGGTTTAATAAATAACAAATACAGGTGTACTACTAAAAAGAAAATACAGATTCAATTTTGACAGAATTATTGATGTTCTAGCAGGTAGTCTTTAAATAACGATAAACAACCACTGGACGATTGCAAAAGCATAAAACAACAATGTTTAAATCAAAACTTGAGGTCGACATGGAGAGCTGAATGTCGGACACGCCGCCATTGTTCTTGAAGTAATTTCAGTTTCCAACAATAAGCGACCTCCTTCCTGCTCCTGAACTAGAACCTTGAGCCTCAGCATTGAATATTCATACTGTCACTGCGTATGTATTCCTATCAGCATGGCAGGAATTCATAGAGTAAATATTAATTCCATATCACACTCTCTCAAGTCTCTGAAAAAAATTCATTCACAACGCGTGCAATGATTTAATGTGGGCTCTGATTTTCATTTATAATGCACACTTGCGTTTATTATATGCAAACAGCCTTTTCATTCATAAGGCAAGAGGAATTGCCTCTACGCTAATTGTATCTACAATATGAGTGATGCAGTCCCTTACTACCGAAATTGTGATGATAACACCCTAGCTGATAAAGAAGATCTGAGAATGCACTCCTTTTAATTGCAACGTACCAAATAAAAACACATAGAAATTAATTTAAATAATTGTTTCATTGCAAATTTATTTATGAGTAGAAAATGCCTCCTCTACGAATAGTAGCCATTGAATTATTTATCCATTATTTCCATAGTATAATGTCGAAGCAGTATGAAGATCCCATTCATCAATAGAATCTAAGAAGATCAAAGAACTAAAGTCAGGTCTGAACAGTGGCTATACAGAATACATTTTTCAGATCGGAATACTTTTAAACTGAGGTATAATGAATACGGAAATCACAGTTTTATATTCTTTCTGAGGCTGAAAGCTACGACTACTGTTACTCCTAACTATACAGAGGCTCTGACTCTTAATGAAAAGAAAGGAGTAGACTTCATATTCCTCACTATTTGGTTAAACATTTAAATTTGATATATTCATACATTTAAATATATGTTTTAACTCATTGTCATAGCTTTGATGATTAAAGCTCGGATTTGAATGAAAACTATAAACTGTATGAGACTGAAGTTGCCTTGGGAATACATTCATTGAGTAATGCCCTTCTAGCAAGGTTACTACACTAAATTAGAATCCAATCTATATTGAGAGAGGCACACTTAGAAATCAATAACTTCCTAGGAATTTATCACCCTGATAATAACACCGGCCCCAATCCTAAACATTGTTGTGACACTGCACATTTTTACTCAGTTAAACAATATTGCCTTTGGCAATAGAAAGAATGAATTATTCATAATATTTGAAGTACAGCCAGTAATGAGAAGTTCTATTCTTATCTATTTTACATTCTAACCAACTGGATATAAATGTAAGGGAAGTTTCGATTGAGTCTCAGTAAATCATGAATTATTTATAAGAGAACGTCTGATAGTTTATGCGGTCCCAAAGTCCACTCAGCATCGCGAGGCAACTGAGAGACCTTTAAATAAGTGATTAGCTAAAAAAATGTGCCATTCAAAACCAGCATGAAGATCACTGTGACTGCCGTTAGTGGATTCTCCAAAATATCTTGTTAAGATGATGCCCCTTTCAGCGGAATGAATCTCTTTTCATATGATAATACAAATAGTATAAAAGAAACACCCAATTATTACAATATGAGGGACTCAGGTTAGCCATGCGAGCTAAAGCGTTGCCCTTAATCTCACTTGGTAAACCTATCTTGGTGAGTTCGATTCTCAACTGGGCACTAGGAATTTATTGAGCGGTGAACCTCTTAAATAAAATCTTTAGTCTCACACAGTCTAGAAAAAGGTTATAACTTGTTCATAACCCGCCCCAATCACCCATACGAGTAGTAGCAATAAGTGGACCTTAATGAATAATAATAATAACAATATGAAATTGTATCGTAATGTGCATCCTTCCTCTAATCATTACACACAAAGCATAAGCATTATTAGCATCATAAGCATAAGTCGATAGACTGTAAAATCAGATGCAAGAAGTTTCCAACAAAGAGGAAAGACTATGTGAGAAATATGATGCAAAGTTAGGCATCTATAGGGTCTATGCCCATTGTATGGGCCTTAGGTAATGAGAATGAAACCAAATACATAGGACTGGACCAGTTCTGGCAGATTTCATTTCAAACTGGAAACAACGATATGGCCACGAACAAAGAGCTATGATAAACACTTGGCCGGTTATTGCAAGTCCTGGAGAACTGGCCTGCAGTTCATGGCTGGAGTCCCATGTTGTTCAGACGAGCTCTCTAGGGCTAGTCAGCCCATATAGTAACTCTTCAACAAGGTTCCTTTTTTATAGAGCTCGAGGTAACATTGCATACCTAGTTATACATTGTATGCCTACCAGTCCCTACTCAGAAGTCTGAGTGCACATCTCTTCAAAACACACAAAACAGATATATCTAATATACTATACAACAGCTGATTCACCAAGAGCAGAACATTTTAAGGCCATCATATTGAACGTATAATTTTATTTATTTGATTTTGTGTTGTGAATCTACATTTTTTTTTTTTTTTTTTTTTCATTTTTCTCAATTGTTATTACGTGATTTTTTACTCTGTACGAGTTGTGTCACCCTAGTTGTAGACCTTATTAAAGGAATAAATATATATTTAAAGAAAGGAAAGTATAAATTAAGTTTTTCAATGGTTGAAATCAGTAGGAATGTAGAAAATGCAGAATATTATATTTCCCTTTTATTACTCAACACATCGAAAACTGTTATAGGATCATTGGAATTATTACAGTTATTTTCTTAACTTCCAGTTATATAAATTAGGAACTCAAGAATTACCGGAATTATATGTACTTTAATTTACTGTAATACGTTAAAGTTCGAATTTTTAGCTGAAATGCAAGGTATTCTTTACACCGGGAAATTAATCAAAGGAGAAACAGACAATCGAAGGTGAGTTGTTATTGTCATATACCTGTCTATCAAGGGACAGAATAGCTTTTCGACTTACATTTGGTCTTTGAAAATACATCAGATAAGATCAGAGAAGTCGTATATAGAACTGCAATTTGGAAATTTTCTTAGTTTATGCAAGAGCTATGTTGATTACTAGATGAAGGATGAATACTAAAGTAATATGGTGGGCTCTGAATAGGGTAGATGAGAATAGTGTTATAAATAAAAAAGCAGGAAACCAGTTTGCATTATTTTCGTCGCTAGCAAGGGTTTAGCTTTAAAAGGAGTATAAGAAAGTAAGTTTAATTTGGTTTAACGTAGACTATGTAACCCTCTTTCAGTCTAAAGAGGGTTTCTATCGTCGGCTTGTGCAATGAAACTTGGAAGGACATGTAATTAAACCGCTTATGGAATATTCATGAGAAAACGAAATCAAGAGCGGAATACAGAAGGTAAGCGATGCCGCAGAATTATAAATCCGAAGTTAAAGGAGTGAGAGGCAATACGGTGGACAGTTGCTGGCCAAGACAATTCGCATTCACATTGTGTTGATGTATATATGAATGAGAGGGAGGTTTGCCAAATAGGTCAGCTGCAGTCCGTAGAACGGTACAGCCAGGCAAATAGCAGGCACATCCTTGTCAATTGCACCCAGTCTACATTGTCCTCTCGTTATATTTAAACCAATAAAACTACAAATATAAAACACATTTTATCATTCGTATCAAGTGGTAGGACATCATTCGCTGTCAGCCCATTGCCAGGATAAAAGAGGGCGATATAGCGTATGAAATAGGCGTCTTCGCCTCTACCTAAACAAAAGGACCTGGTCATAATCCATCGGTGAAGGAGATTTAACTGAGTACAATGCGAGAATAAAGATTACCAAAAATACAGACTCCGGAGGTATCCATTCGGATTCAAGATGTGGTGGGTTGGTCCCATCCAACACACGGTATTTTTAAGAATACAGGTAGTAAAAAAAAAAAAGAATTTTAAGTCAATATTGGAAAACGTTTTAGAAACAGGAGCGTCCGAAAATTTTATTGGCTCTGCAAAAAGGTCGATAGAGGGAAACAGATATCATCTATCGGATGGGATACATACT
Organism: Riptortus pedestris; assembly: GCA_019009955.1. Taxonomy (NCBI): domain Eukaryota; kingdom Metazoa; phylum Arthropoda; class Insecta; order Hemiptera; family Alydidae; genus Riptortus; species Riptortus pedestris. The sequence continues at coordinate 124,977,895 of CM032228.1, read as the reverse complement.
AATAAATCATACAATAATGCTAGGCGACGGACGAGGCACTCGGTTTATGATTAAGTAAATATTTTGATATGTGCTCCGAGACACTGTTCTATCAATGGGCACAATCAAATCAAACGAGGGATACTGTTATAAACCGTAAAGTGACCATGCTTCTTGTGAAGATGTAGAGGTTGAAGAGAAAGAATCCTATGTCAGTCGGACGAAACGTATGACAACACCAAACCGGACAATACCAAACTGCTATTAGACAGCTCTTTGCGCAATTAGTAGAGAGGAATTCCACAGAGATCAATAAACAGACAATATGCGCCAAGCAATTATAACGCTTTGGGAGCTTATTGAACATAGCGGCATGAATACCAAAACCCCCAAGGTGATACTGCTCTCAAATTTCCAGAAAAGACTTAAAAATGTTTCAACAATGGAGACATGAAGATCTAAGTGAACATGACAGATGTTGAGTAGCACGTGTGAAATCCCTGGTTTTGAACAAGACCCCTCTAGTACACTATGTTAGACTTTTAGATACTTACCATCCCCGCCACTACAAAATATTACAGTTAAGAAATATTTCTGCAGTGCTGGTGAACTAATACTTAGTCTTGCTTTTAAGCTTGCGGGTAGATTTACTATCGTGTCCCGGCCTAGGGTGTTGTAATCTCGTGGTCAGTGGCCCGTAAAGCAAAATATTTTACCCACCTCTGATCAAAGTATAGGAAAATATATATGTAAACAAGCGAGAAACTACTGCTAATTGGGTCTTAGATAAGGAAATATATTTTTTTAAATTTTTTTTTCATGTATAAATACTTTTATTACGCCTAAAGAAGTAAGCTTTTGACAACTCCTTTCAGATATTTGCTACCTCACATTTTGCATTATCGTAAATAAATACATTGATTAATCATTTTCATCCATTTATATTGGGAAAAAACAAACAATCTTAATATCACAGGAAAAAGAACATTAGAACCTGACATAATAATTATTAATAGCGGTATTTACCAAAAAATATCTAATAAAAAAGCTCAAACACCCCCAATAACATAAGTAATAAGGTAGTAAAAAAGGTACCTCAACAAGCAATAAAAAAAAAATCGAATGTTCTTTGATCAATCGTTAGTTAATGTTTACCCTTTGAGGCTGACCTGGACTGATTGCGCCACCATTATTGAGTAGCTGGAAATTGGCAGTGGTCAGCATTAATAGCCGAGATAATAGATTGGGGTTCCACCCCATGGCCTGCGGGAATCCAAAGGTCAGCTTTTAGCATTCATTCATTATAGCCTGCATATTCCCTCCTTGTAAAATAAGATAGTTCACATTAGGAAAGATATGAACTTATGCCCTATCACATGTTTAGATTTCACCAGAGAATCTCATTGAAAAATTGGCCAAGAATGGAATGCGGAAACAGAACCAAACTATAAAACTCGTTGAAACTTAGCTGCAACTATGAGAAAGAAATATTAATGCTATGTTTTGCTAACTAAAAGCCTAAAGACATTTAATTGCATTGCTAGTTTCGCGCCGAATTAACACATCATAGCACAACAGAAGAGTAAAATAGAATCTGTCGCCTACTTGCTAAGTGAAGACCAACCAGGGCCTAATTCAGGTCGAGACTACCTTAAAATAAATAACAAATGGAAAAATCTGAATAAAATCAACGTAGAAGGATATAACATTCTATTACCTCGAAATCAGTGTAGTATAAATTTAAATACAATATTTTTTACAAGTTTTCGTGATATTTTATTTACTATTTGTTTTTAGGCACATAACAAATGTTGTTTTTTGGATTATTAAAAAAAGATTTTTTTTGAACATAGTATTATTAAATTTTATATTCTAATCGCTTGATACATCATGCAGGACAAAGTCTGCCGGGCCCGCTAGTACTCCTATATTTATTTAGTGTTTATTTCCAAACAAAAACACGCTCAGGTTGACCAGGTGAGTTAAAGCGTTGGTCTTGATAAACTTAGCCTTATTTTAATCGAGGGCTCGAATAGCTTTAGTTGGACGTAAATAAAGAAAATAAACTATCAGAAATAAAAGTAGAAATTTGTATGATTTTTCCAAGTAATTAAAAAATACAATTCGCTATTTATTTTTTTCCTTGTATTTATTTTTACATCACTTTGGAAATCAAATCTGTATTTATTGTTAGGAACATGAATAGCCAGTGCAGTTATATTTATCTTCAACGTTTTTATTAATTTGTTTTATCTAAATAATTGAGGTTTCATTCGTAAATAGCTCTTATTAAAATTTTGAATCTCTTAAATTGAGATTATATTATTTATTTCATATATTTAAATCAGATTTCCCCATTAGCTTTATAAACAGATTGTATTTTACCGACAATGGAATCATAATTTTATATACACTAAAATTGGTTCGCCATCCAGTTGCCATTTGAAGATAATTGAAATTAAGTATAACTGATAAAACGTAGTTCTTATTTTAGTATGGGTATCCATTACTAAAATCAATTTATATACTCTCTCCGTCAATGTTATCAACAGATGGCCTGATATATGTTTCCGTCTAATCATAGCGCAAACTATTTATTAAATCAGTTCATTACTTATCATATGAAGGAAATACATCACAGGGTTTATGGTTCAGATAAAAGGTAGCCACAAAAGCCTTAACATAGATATTTTGACAAAGGAGTAATATGTATTCCGGTGGTAGTCTTAAACCCTAAGTTGGTGGAAGACAGAGTTGGGTCACTACTAAATGCACTATGGTTATAAAGAAGGTAGGTAAAAGATAATATTAACTACACTTCTGTAAGTGTGCAGTGGCCGTATTCATGTTCCTATTAGGCCCATTAAGTAGAAGTAAATTTACATTATATTCCATAGCTTTTATTTTTATAATGTATAATTAAAATAAAAACACTTCATTTTATATAGCGTAATTATTCAAGCCCGCGTTTCAGGTTATTTTTTATCGGTGTAACTCACAGAGATAATAATCTAATCATGAATAAGTAATTTATTTTTTTAAATTTATGTTTACTTTCATTTTCTTACTCATGTTAGTTAGGAGCAAAGTAAATTGGCGCCATCAAAAGCGAGTAACTTATGAAAAGCTGTTTTTCTTTTTGTTTTTTTTTAATAATGGCAAAGAAATATAATTATAGATAAACTAAACAATGTCAGTACCCATCTCAATTGGGCACACTCAATATTGTGACTAAGGTCTAAAAGTAAACTGAAATAGGAACTACCTGTGCACGCTGCCAGGCTGGACACCGGCCAAGGCACCCGACCTACTAGAAAGAGAAAGAAAAAATACTACCTTCAACCTACTTTATCCCAATGCTAAATCTACACGCCCAAAACATTGTACGCATTGAAAACAAACTGAAATAACAGACATGAATATTTTATTTGCCAATTTTTAAATGTTAAAAGTTCATAAGTAAAATTAGAAATTATACCATTCGAGGCCAGCAGTAAAAAAAAAAGAAATTATTGACTGTTGAAACCTTCCAACATTTTTAGAAGACTTCTATTAAGGGAAATATACTTTATAGTTTGTATTTGTTAAGTGATTATCAAAAAAATAAATAGGTAAAGAAGCCACTATTATTGTATGGAAGCTTTCTATATCAACACAACAGTATTCAAAACTTGAACAGATTTCCCTTTGTGCTTGAATGAAATACCAGTCATCTCATCTCGCCATCTAATCTCTATTTCTCCCGTAATAAGAAGCCAATGTAAACAGAAATGTAAGTGTTCGCTGGAAATGAGATTTTTAGTGAATCAGTTACTTAATATAAAAATCCTTCGACTGAAAATGGGCGTTTACTCAAGACAGAAAACATAAAACATACAAATAACTCGCTTAATATTCCAGAAAAGATAAACAGGTATAGAAAAATGGTTGCAGGAAATTAAATATTCAGTAAGATTGGTAATGTAACATTGTTTTGATCCGGATATAATGGAGATATCTTTTGTATTTTCCCCCACATAAAAATTCCCCTCTCAGGTTAGATTTCTGCCATTAAGGAATTTGATATATCTTTTTACATGAAAAGCTCGAATATGAAGTTTGGTCATACAAAAATTACGACCTAGAGGAAAGAATTTCAATGCTAACATCCATACACATAGAGCAAAATAATGTTCGCTATAAACAATAAGCAAATGTTATTTGAGTTAGATAAAAGATAGTGGGGGGAGGTAGTATTAGTGGGGTTGGTATTAGAAATTGAAAGGAATTCTATATTTTATTTTAAGTACTAAATTAAAACTAATATATCGCCATGGATGTATGTAACCTTGTGATATTATTACCCGTTTACATCTAAACCTCTTTATCTTTAAATTCTTCAATCCTGATAAGAAGTCTTGATATATGAGCCTGTCATTGGGTATACATGCATACGCAATGGTAGTTACCAGTAATCTTAGAACGCCAAAATGCATTCAACTAATTAAATGCAATGCATTCAACTAATTAAATGAGCTCCTAAACTGATTAACGACTTTCAATGAAATTATAAGTATAGTACTAGTTGACATAAATAGCTTCACGAATAAAATGGGCGAAGTAATTGTTTAAAACAGAACGGCCGGCATAAATAGTGATGTTATCATCCTGCAATACGCATGCCTGGATTAGGCACAAATACCACCAAGTTGCATAATCAGGCCTACACCGCAAGCTGAATAAAAGAAAATAAACTAGAAAGGACAAAAGTATGAGCAGTCAACTTAGTAAATTTATTACTGTATTAGCAGACAACCCTCCCTACCCCTCAGTCGTATTTATAAAATCCTCGCAGTTGTACAAAATATTTAGTTTGAATAAAGAGTGTAGTATTTGTTATTTAAAAGTAAGGTAGACTAGCTTGTTTAAGTTACCCGCCTTAGAATTGATATGCGTGGTTTGTCATCTTATTTCTGTGATTACGTAGACTTTCTCGCTGGGCTGCTGCTTCAGCGGTTTTTCATTACATTCCATGGTGCAAATTTTTGGTAGCTCTAAGGCTGCCTTCCTCAGGCTTTACATCGCCACTGTTGTTCCGACCGGGTCGCAGTCCGGGATTTAATAGCCAAGGTGATTGGAGGTGGAACACGCACTAGGTAGAGAGGGAAAGAAAGGATACACTACCCAAAATGAACATGTCTGTTCATTAGTCTTTTATTATTTAAGATGTTTTGTTTTAGCTGATTTCCCATAAGAGAAATGAGGTCTGTTCAAAATTCTATAAGTACATTTATATATTTTTGACGCCCTAGCTGTTGAACGTTTTGATTGATCGTTACCAAACTGGATATTTAACCATTTTATGTAAAAAGAAAGATCAAGTTCTGTAATGGCAGAAATCGGACCAGTGGGAGGGGGGTTTAGAAGGGGGAATTTTGAAAATTTGAAATATCACCTTTACTAAAAGTCTGATCTAATAACTGTACGTAATCAATCATATTGCAGATTAAATTACATAAATGATGTTCTTCTTTCTCATTTTCAACTTTCTTCCTCTATTACAAATATTAACCAAGATATTTGCATTTTTTTTTTTAATTTTAAGCCTCCAGTACCCCCCCCTCCACCCCGGCATCGCGTGTTATAAATAAGCGAACTTCTCAAGAACCGTCTTATTTCTTGCTGAAATACCAAATATTGTGTTCAACAAATCTTTTAAAAGCATTTTACAACAACAATAAGCTAACCAATGGTAATTTAAGTTAGTTTTAGGTATTCATCAAAGAGACACAAACAGCCAAGAACCCTGCAATCAATAAGACCATGGGTCAGTAAAAGCTTCCGTAAAAGAACACATTGTTAGGCTGAAATGGGACGAGCAGAGAGTCATCTGGTCAGTCCAGTTCCGTCTGATCGATTTATTGATTGGTGCCTACCAAATACGTGTTATGGCGAGGTTACCATAGCCCTGCCTGAAAGGTGTAAACCAAGCAACAGGCTCAGACAACACCCTATTACTCCTTTCATATTCATTGTCATGTCGGTGTCAAGGCCTTCTCCAATGCACCCCCCCCCTTCACTCACTCTCTCTCTCTCTCTCTCTCTCTCTCTCTCTCTCTCTCTCGGTCACTCTCCAAAATAAAAACTCTCTCTCTCTCTCTCTCTCTCTCTCTCTCTCTCTCTCTCTCTCTCTCTCTCTCTCTCTCTCTCTCTCTCTCTCTCTCTCTCTCTCGTCCGTCGCAGGGCTGCGTAAACTAAGCAGGTTTCTCCCGTCCTGAATGACAAACTTGTATAATTACATCTCACCACATATTCAATATTTCTAAGAAAAACCGATATGTTCTTATTTTAGTATGGGTATCCATTACTAAAATCAATTTATATACTCTCTCCGTCAATGTTATCAACAGATGGCCTGATATATGTTTCCGTCTAATCATAGCGCAAACTATTTATTAAATCAGTTCATTACTTATCATATGAAGGAAATACATCACAGGGTTTATGGTTCAGATAAAAGGTAGCCACAAAAGCCTTAACATAGATATTTTGACAAAGGAGTAATATGTATTCCGGTGGTAGTCTTAAACCCTAAGTTGGTGGAAGACAGAGTTGGGTCACTACTAAATACACTATGGTTATAAAGAAGGTAGGTAAAAGATAATATTAACTACACTTCTGTGTGCTGTGGCCGTATTCATGTTCCTATTACAGAGTTGGGCAAAATGTAATTTTAACTACAACTACTAACTACAATAACTTTGGCAGAAAGTAGTTTACAAACTAATAACTACTGTTGTAGTTAATTAATTTTTGTAGTTAACTACATGTTTCTAACTACTAGTTAGTAGTTAAAAATGTTTTAAATTACTTTTGTAGTTAAACATACAAAAGTAGTTATAACTACAAAATTAGTTAATTAATAACAAAGTAGTTGGTAGTTACGATTACTACTACTAACTACTTATTTATTTTTTTCCTTTTTTGTTTTATATGATTTGGCATAGCGGATATTAATCAAAAACAATATTGCAACACAATTTATACTGCTGAATGTTTAGTGTTTAACATCTTCTGAGACAGTTTTAACTACAGACTTTATAGCAGGGGGAGACTAAACCTATGGGCTCAGTTTAAAACCAAAATTAGTAAGCCAATAAAGTATCTAAAATAATAATTGGTGTCTTGTCAGGTACATTTCATAGTTTCACATGAGGGGATGAGGTTAAAACAGCCTAAATTAAATTACTACGCTGATAAATTATTATTTGTGTGTGTGTGTGTGTGTGTGTGTGGTGTGTGTGTGTGTGTGTGTGAGAGAGATAGAGTGTGTGTGTATAGTTTTTAAATGGGGATCATGAGGTTTGGTCAGTTATTAGCCAACACTTTGCATGTATTAGATCTTACTGCTGTGTGGTTATTTAAGCGCTCGCTAAAGTGTTTTTGGTTATTTTTTCATTTTTCCCAGAAACATGTGATACGCAATACTAAACAAAAGTGGTTATAACTTTAAAAATACAAAACATTAAATACCATTAGTACATGAATTGTTCTCTTCAACGGGATTTTTTCGTAAGGTATACTCTTAGTTGATATGGGCAATTTGCCTATGTATTTGCAAATCATACCGATATCTCTCCTGTAATTAATCCTGCTTAAAACTTCCCCCACTTTATTATTACTGTTATTATACGAACAGGACTTTTTCTTGACAAGAAATCCCTTCCTCTCTCCACAAGGACCACCTCAGAATTTGTCTGAGAGTTCAGTAAACTGATAGTTGAATTTGTAGTTGACTCACTGATACAGTAGTTAATTACAATAGTAGTTAACTATCCTGGTAATTGATTATTTTTTTTAGTTAACTACCAACTAGTAGTTAGTAGTTAAAATTCTAACTACTTTTTTTTAACTAGTAGTTAGTAGTTAAAAGAATAACTACAATTATTGTAGTTAAAAGAAGTAGTTAACTACATTTTAAGTACTAACTAGTAGTTATTAATTGCTCAATTAGTTAACTACTTGTAGTTAGTAGTTAAAATGTAGTTAACTACTGAAATTAGTTAACTACTGCCCAACTCTGTCCTATTAGGCCCATTAAGTAGAAGTAAATATACATTATATTCCATAGCTTTTATTTTTATAATGTATAATTAAAATAAAAACACTTCATTTTATATAGCGTAATTATTCAAGCCCGCGTTTCAGGTTATTTTTTTTATCGGTGTAACTCACAGAGATAATAATCTAATCATGAATAAGTGATTTTTTTTTTTTAATTTATGTTTACTTTCATTTTCTTACTCATGTTAGTTAGGAGCAAAGTAAATTGGCGCCATCAAAAGCGAGTAACTTATGAAAAGCTGTTTTTCTTTTAATAATGGCAAAGAAATTTTAATAAAAGAAGAAATGGGAAATGGGGGCATCTGAAGACTGGCAGCCAGAAAGTACGAATAGTTCGGTAAATATTTCCGTCGTTAACGAACTAGAAATTTACATGAAAAGTTTGTACATCGAGTTTGGTATATATATATATATATATATATATATATATATATATATATATATATATGTAATCCTCTCATTTTTTTTAAATATCGCTAAAATATTGTTAACAAAATTGCGTGTACAGTAACCCAAGCCAAGTTTCAATGCAAAATGTCAGTAATTCCCCACTATAACGTGGGGAAGTAATATTGTTGTTGCCTGCTTTTGCTTGCGTATTTCATTAGTAAAAGCATTTCATTCGTTCTGTGAGCATGTCAGTAGGGTTGGGCTGTTCTAAAAATGAAATAATGAACAAGTACTTGCAGTATTGTTTTAAAATATTTGTAATGAGAATTTAAATATAAATGAAAGCGCAAATTTTTTTATTCGCAAGTGCATTATATTTTGGGGAAAGGCACCTATTCTGGTTAAATCTTTACATAGCTGAATTAAGAAACTGTATCAAGTTTGGAGAGATTTACAAAAAAACTGCAAAAACAAAACTCAAGATGTTTTTGAGCAGCATCTTTGGGAGTTTGTCAGAAATTTACACGATTTGTTTAACACTGTGATAGATAAAGACAGAATATTTTTTGCAAATGCAGAGATGCCGAGTGCAATTTATTCATTACTCAGAATTTCAAAAAAAAAAAAATAAGGAATCTCTGTTAGACATCTGCTTGTGATGAACATGCAGATGTCTAACAGAGATTCCTTATTTTTTTTTTTTTGAAATTCTGAGTAATGAATAAATTGCACTCGGCATCTCTGCATTTGCAAAAAATATTCTGTCTTTATCTATCACAGTGTCTCATCTAATGTCAAGCCTTGCCTGCAATGCCCTTTAAAAGCACCTTCCTAGGATCTGCGCTTTTTGTAGGTATTGTTTCGTAAAGTATACGAATATGTTGACAAATGCACTCAAAAGTAGTTTTACACACGTTTTGCCAGCATTTTTGGCATATGACAGATGAAGCATGTATCTTATCTCTATTTGATGATGTAGACCAAGAAACATATGCAAAAATAGTTGGTAACTTATTCATCAGCTCGCGATATCCGTTATATTCTATCCAAAGAAGAATTTTGTGGCTTCGTTTACGGTTAGTTTGCAGATACAAATATTATTTTTCTCACTGATGATAACCCCTCCCTATTTTAAATTTCAGAGATAAATATATTATTATATTATAGTCCATGTTTAAAGACTCAAAATAAATGATAGTATTATCAAGGAGTTCCCCACTTCATGGTCAAACGCTGCTTCATTTCAAAACACTAAAAAGAAGGTGCAGACACATAGAAGCAATCAACAGAGCCAAAAGAGCGGTTAAATTAATGAAAGAATTTCATGGCTTAATCCGTGTTGAGAAAGAACATAATCAGTTTTTATTTCACTGTGTAAGAGAACACAGAGATATCCTTACTGTAATGGGCAAACTTTGAAATGAAAATTTATTAAATAATTTTGATGATAAAGTTTAATAAATTAACAAGGAAAGCCATATTTTATTGACTAATTAAACATTAAGTTAAATTGGACGTCAAGTCGGCACGGGTTATCGTTATCCGATCGCAATAATATTTTTTATTTCATTTACAGGAGTCAAATAGAAAAAAACTAGAAGGTATGCTTCTCTGAATTCAGAAACATTTTGTTTCACCCTTTTAACCTGGGCCACCCTAATATATATATATAAAATATAGAACGGATCTCATTTACGTCTTCTCTTAGGTAGGTCTCTTGTATCAACAAGTTTTATCCTTAGCGATTAAAATAAATTTGTCTAAAAACTAAATCGCGGCCGAAATAGTCTATATCAGTTGAATAGAACTCATTAGAACATTTAAAAAAACTGCAAGTAGGAACCAAATATATTAATAAAAGCAAACTAACATAGGAGATATGAACAATTATAATAAATATAATCCATTGTCTCCTTTAAAGCTGTCAAGTTAAAAAGACCAAACACAAATGTTTACGTACAAAGAATATGTTTGAAGAGCTGATTGGCGACGAAGGACGGAGCACATCATGAGGAAAGCAGAAACATTTCTGGAGCTATTCTAATGTTAACCTTAAAATGCTGACTTCTTGCCATAGATATGTACGTGTATAAGTATATGTACGTAAATATGTATATGTGTATATATATATATATATATATATATATATATATATATATATATATATACTTAGTTTAAAAAGCAAATGAACATTGTGTACAACGCATTGAATGGTTATCATCGATTCGTGGTATTAGTTACAAAAACACTTTCTACACATATTCAATTATTCTTCTTTAATTCAAAACGGCTCAGAAAATGTATGTCTGACTGGGAGGAGATAGTTTATAATTCACAATGTTTCACAATTTACTGTAGTAGGAAATAAAGAAAATAAATGTTTTAATTTTATTTACTAACGTCCACCTTGTGCTACTGTGGCCAATTATGACTGGTAGTTAACAGACAATGGCCTTTTTTAGTCAGGTTGGACCAAGAATTGTTTTAAGTCCGTCATCAGGGACTGTGTAAACTAAACAGATTTCACATATGCTGGTATGATATACTATTGAGTTCTTCTCTCCATATATATTTCTAAATAAAGAACCGATAAGTAGATGAGGAGATTTATTGAAGGGTGAATACAAAAAACTACAAATAGCTCGCTTAATATTTAAGCTACGAAAAAATGAATAGAACTACAATTGTAGATTACCAATAACTCAACAAGATTGGTTCTAAAACATTTTTCGATAAGACTCGTATGTACGGAGTTGAATTAAACGGTCAAATATCGATTACGGTGTAGATCAAATAAACATTTTTGAGTAAATAACATAAAATATGAATTGACTTCGTTATCAAATAACGTATTTGCATGAATGTCACAAAGTAAAAGTTCAATGAAAATAATATTTGGTATTTAACCTTGGAGTAAAGTGGTTCATGAGTAGGAGTGGGTGTTTACTCAAGACTGAAAACTAAAATATGTAAACAGCTAGGGTAATATTCAAAATAGTGAAAACAATTTAAAAACAATATTTATAGGAAATTAAATGTACAATAAATGTTTTCTATAACACTTTTCGATCCTACCGGAACTCAAGATATCTCGTGGATAGGATTGATGGGCATTTGAAGAAATGTTTCGAAAATCACATCATGTGTACAACCTCAATAGCTGATTTCCATTAAGCGATATCGGCTACATTTGCGTTGTTGCTCTTACCCTAAGCTTTGTTTTTCTTTGGCTAAGTCCACACATATAAAACAACTATTGACCTTCTTTTTTTTCAGCTTTAAATCGTACGAATTTTTTTTATTATGGTTTCTTATTTCCTTTAAGGGAGCAGTGCTAAAACTATAAGAAATGGGGAAGCGAAAGTTTTATTAAAATTTAATAATGCATAATATACGGAAGAAACGTTTCCAAATATAATTCCACTTCCTTTTTAGGTTAATATGAAGCGCATGATATATAGATATGGATCATAAGATGCTCATGCATGGTGGATTTTATCTGTCTGCATGCTTACATGATAAAACTGTAGAACTGACTAAATTGCAAGAGTATACATTTTTTTCTGTTAAATGGAGAGTTAAGAGTTATCACTGACAGTGGACTGCAATAATAGATTCAATTTTCCTTAAGCACATAATGCGTTGAGCGTTGGTTGAGATTAATTAATTGGGTTAGATATTAGTTGCTGATTCAAGAAGGTGGAATGAATATTGTTATATGACAGATTATCGAGTCAGTAATCGATATTACATAAGGATGTTGGCTCGCAGAGTTTATTAAGGATTTGCATAAGGAACGAGTAGCTAATTTGAATTTCAGGTATATAGGCCATTCTAATAACCTCAACATACCAACTTCCTAAAACACCAAACAATTGTTTATAACTTATATTTATTTCAGCTGGTGGCGTGAGTGACAAATCAGGTTTATCAAACAATCAGTTTTGAGGCTTCTCACAATATAGTTATAAGTGCTTAGCACTTTCAGCAACATACACAGTCTTCTTCAGACAGTCAGAGCATAGGCATGCCTCAAAAGATGCTTCTAGGAAGAAAAAAGTCCGTCAAGGAGGAGCTGCGTAAACTAAGCAGATTTTCCGCTTGAAGTTTAACAATAGATAAATCTACATACTGGCAACACAACACCACCATGATGAGTATTAAGTCAATAAAACAAACGATAATAAGAAACCTCTGAAGAAAGCATCTGAAATGTAAACAAACATTTCTGCCAACTTCTTACCGGAAACAAAAACAATTACTGTAATATATCTGAATATAACGTATTAATTTGATTGAAAACAATTTACTATATCTAGAACTGCTATTTATAATGAATCAGAATAATTTTTATCTCACTCAATCAAATTTAGTAGTCCTAAAACTTAAGAGGGGGGGGGGGTCATCAGAACATATTTGCATGTATCTCGTATAATAAATGTCTCCTGAACACAATATTTGGCATTTAAGCTTCAAATGATGTGGTTAATTACTTAACCGAGTATTGTTTATGTAACTTGGGTAGAAGTGGGGGTTTGCAAGGGCTGAAAACTGAAAAATGCAAATATCTCAGTTAATATTCAAGATTGAGAATAAATGTGCATAACTATATTTATAGTACATTTAATTTGCTCTAAGATTTATCATATAAATTTTTTTCGATCCGACTTATAGTTACAGATATATTTCGAATTTTCAAAATTTGAAGAAAAAATTCGAAATTCGCGTAATGAGAACGACCTCAATACCTGATTTCCCTTGAAGGAAATCTGCTAAAATGTCCAGTAGCATCTCTGAGTACTCAGCACTCCGTACATGGGCAGTGTTTGGCAGAAGGCCTTACTTGTTTTCTTTCAATTTGAATCAATGGACTGATTAGCATTTACACCTTCCATTCATTCTCTATTTTCGTTATTGTCCCTTCAATGGTCATATTAAGAACATATGGTAACAGAGGGCATTTTGTTTTACACTTTTCTTAATTCCAGCTTCCCTTTCATATTCATTTATTGTAATTTATTTGCTCTGATTTTTGTAAATGTTAGCATTTTGCCTTTTCAATAATTCCCTCTCTTTTGCATATGTCACCATCAGTTCCAACCGGGCAACGATATAAAACCCTTTTTTCCAGGTCTAAATAGCCGTTTTTTCTACTGAAGAATCTCCTTCTCTCCTACAAATATTAAATAGACACTTAATTAATAATTAATGTTTGGGTTCTTCCTTTAAATTATTGTTCGGAGCACCAATAGCCATGATCTAAATGTGGCACAACAAAATATTATTTTTTTTTCTCAGACGGCAGGATATTACCAGTTTAAAACGATCCTATTGTCTTTAATAAACATTTGATGTTTAGATTTGTTTCAAGTGCACAGTAATCATGTGTTTACACAGTACATGGCGGATGCTGTATGATGACTATATATCCAAGAGAGGACACTTCACCACTAGCTAATTGGTGTTTCATAATTTCAGTCACTTAAAAGAAAGGCTACACTAAATTTATATGATTGTTTATTTTCTTCAACTAAAGCGATTAACTCGGAAACAAATGAAAAATACATTATAAAAAAACCGAAAAAATATTTATCATAAATGTAAATTTTAAAGAAAATTTATTTTCTCATAAATAGTGATTTCATTTGATAATCAATTAATGTTTTATGTGAAAGCTCCCTTGTAATAAGTTCAAGATATGTATTACGTTAATAATGTTCTTCTGTCTGCATTGTGTAAGTATTTATTTCATAGTAAATAAAGCACAGTACAGTATTTATATTATGTATTGGTGGATATGCCCTTTATAGATATAATGAGGGAGGGAGTTGTATGCTCAATTCTCTGTCTTGCGCGAATTTTCAGCTCACGATTTTCTAAATACTGTTCCTTTAATAAAGATAACAAAAACGAAAAACAAGAAAAAATGTCGGAATTAAAATATTTCATTTCCTAAATTTGAGTGAATAATATCATTATATTATTCACTCAAATATATTATTAATTAGTGCATTCATTACTAAAATTCATAGCATTCTGAATGAAATTGTTTCATCTTTTAGATAGAATTGATTAATAAATGAAGCCTACAATGCCTCAGAATTAAGAACGTCAGAAATTAACAGTATTAAAGGAATCGGAGAGAAGTAAACAAAACATTTCTATGAAGCCTGATCTATAATAATTTTCTAGAGAATACCTTATCGAAGAGCAATGATAATGTACCATATCCGGTAGTAAAACTAGTATCAAAAATGACTTGGGACACTGTTTCCTCATAAATTTTATAAAAAATACAATGAAGAATGGTAAATGTGAAAGGATTACCTCTATCCATTAAAGAAAAGCAAAATCCTGAAGAAAGTGTCGCTCTATTTGGCACCAGTGATCACAAGAAACACGATACACGGACTAATAAAATAAAGGTGGGGGCACGCGAGTCACACTGCACGAACGGTGAGAGAGGACTGAGTTGCCGGCTATACTATCTAAACCCCTCCCCTTCACCATCAAGTGGGACCAATAAAACCTCACTAGTTTAGGCTACTTTTACGGCCCATTGAATTGGGACTTTGATTAGTCTGCGCAAAAGTATGCTCCTGATAAACAAGCATTTACGGTGTGGTATAGAAGAGCATCCTTAAATGAATGTGCCATTGCTAATTATAGAATCCCAGTCGTTAAGCCACGTTTAGCACTTCGCACAAATCCATGTATTTCAGCAGTGATCAAAAACAGCAGAATTTTCATCACTTTAGTAGATCACTTCAGATTTGCAAACAAGAAGGTAGAAACGTTAGCCTTTCAATCAAAGCAGCAATATTGCTACACTTCTTTAGCAACCAAGGAACAAATCAGAATGATGGATGAATTTATTCCATGTGAGCAGGAGCAAAGTATTGGAGCATTCACGAATTCGTAAAAATCTACTTGCACCATCCCAAAAATAAATTAAGTGCTGCATTTTGCTGTAAATACAGCAACGAAGAAAAGTGACATTTGAAAGTTAAAGAAACACCCATCATTCAACCTAAACACAAGGAGTCTTTCCTAACTGTGAAACAAACTTATGCCTTAATGAAGCGATATAAGAAAGTTGGTTTGATGGGAAAGTAACAAGAACAAAAAACAAAAACACATAAACAGCGGCATTGGACGATCGGAACTATACATATACAACTGTACTCCTACCCTGGGCTCCCCTATGGGGCTACCCTCAGGTGTAGCCTGATTGTGCGTTGTACATACTGCTAACGCCGGTCGATGTCCTCAGGAAAAGGAAGCCATGAATTACATGAAAGCGAGCGGTGAAAATGGGACAAAGACCATGCAATAGTTTTCCGTTGTCTTCTGCTTGAATCTATACAACAATTAATGAGAGAGGGCAGTTTATAGAGTTGAGAGAACTCCACTCTATTTAACCATTGAGCCACAATTCCAGAAATATGCCCCTTCCCCCTCAGCCGTTAGCTAATTATCGGAGACGTGCAGAGGTGATAAAGAATCTTGGGATAGAAGTGGAATATATTTTGTCGTTAAAAATTGACCGCATACCACCTCTCTATTAGATAAATACAAAGGAAGGATGTCTTGCTGAACCCTGCCCATTCACTTCCAGTAGACATTACAACGCGAGCATTGCAACCACCGGTTCCAGAAATTTCGAAGAGTAAGCTTCTATGATAGTTTTTTCCTACAATAAACACAAGTTACCTCGTCCTAGAAATATCAAAAGAAAAAAAAAAAGGTAGATTTCTCGCTCCCAGGGACTAGACCCAACTTTGTCCTGAGAAGAGCTCTCCTGTAAAAGAGTCTCTGAGGAAAGCAGAATGCATATGTAAAAACCCTTATCAGATCAGCAGTTTAACGTATAGCAGTGGAAAGTATATTCTTGCGAAAGAGTATTGGATAGTCCGACTGACCTGAGAAAGAAAAGCCTTAATAAATAATTGCGAACCCGTTAAAGAGCAAAACATGCTGAAGCCATAATAACTCCGAGTTAACACACTTTTTTTCTTACCAACCCCAACCCACCCGAAAAACTGCCAGAAAGAGAGAAAAGACCCAGTTCCCAGCTAGTTGACATGACGAATCCGCACGCTAGGAACAGAGCCAATTCCTGCGAGGACTGAAGAGCCTAGTCAAGAACGAATGTAAAATTACAGCTGTATAAATAAATGTTTGTCTTTAGCGGGAGCATAAGACGTTCTAAATAAACTCTAAAACTAATAAATTCACTTAAATTTGAAAGAATAAAATATGGCCACAAGAAAAATACAGCAAAAACCGATAATAATGTTAATATAAATACCCATGTATTATTCTTATGAAAAATGGCCATAAGCGGGAAATGTTTGCAAGACTTCCAACCGAAAAACTAATTTTTCGTGGGACCTGAAATTTATTTAATTTTTTTTCAAATTTTACGTTAATTTAATATTATTAGTATTATACCAAAAAGATACCCTGATACTTAGAGCCAAGGTAAAAGTATTTGTTGCAAAAAATAGAACTATTATGTAAACATTATCATAGAGAGGAAGCCTCTAACTAGTTACATTTAAGCAGCAAACAGGTCGGAAAAAATCCTACGCTCTATTAAATAAACAAAATGGTAAAATTCTCTTTAACCATCCATGACAAAATAGGTAATGACAATGAATTTTGCATTAAGGCTGACTTCGGTAAAAAAGAACTCCGTTACTGCTGTCTTGATGTCCATGCGCTGGCATTTAAAATATTTTATAACATTAAATTCATCCCATAAGTAATAGAAGTCTTATAAATAACCATTCTTCCTTTAAAATCTTATCCGGTAATCTTTTTCTTTTTAGGTTATTTGAAGAGAAAGGAGCAATATGAATTGTGAAGAATTCAACGCAATCATAAAACCAAACAAAAACTTTTATATTTACGGTTATTGACGGTAATAGTAAAAATGATTTTAGACTTTATAATAGATTCTAAAATCTTTAAAAACACTCAAAAACGAGTTTTATTGTTCTTGCTGACAATTAAATATTTAATCACAAATTTGGACATAAATATGGTACCTGAAACAATAAAGTTTTTTTTTTTTTTTTGTTTTGTACATATTTTCAATGATAAACCCTAATATCTATATTATTAGAATAAATAGTATATACAATAAGGTTGCTTGAGATCCTATATAAATATTAAAATTAAACTCAAAGAAAGAATTCCTACTGGAGTGCTTTTGTATTTAAAATGTTTTATTAAGTAAATGTGAATGATTGACGCTGACGTAGGCGTGACTTCTTATGCACAATTAAAAATATATAAGCTTTTAATCTAATGCTATGGAAAGGATATATTTGATTCGAGTTTATTCGGTTTTTAGTTCCAGCCTCTGCGTAATTACTAATGCTCAATAAACATTATGCCTCTGTATTTCCTGGATGTGTACAGCGTAGGAGTCGTCGAATACGAGGGAAGTCCATTTAAAGCTTTGACGCTGTCTAATTATTCTGTCTATGAAGTCGAGAAACTTTGGACTAAGATAAGTTAGATTAGGAGTTATCTGTACACCATCTACGTAATGGAGAGTCAGTTTGTATACTTTTTTTTCTGCCCATTATAACCCTATGAGAACTCATTTTTGAAGAACAAGTTTCATTGCCTCATGGCATTTTACATTTATATTATGTATTTAAACATATTATTAATGTAAAGTGCCATGAAACTTTGTTACAATATTTACAATTTAATGGATTATTATCATATAATAAAGTATAATAATAATTAAAATAAAGTTGTGAAATAAGCGAGATAATTACAAATAAAACTAATAAAATAGATTGAAAAACAAATTAAATAAATTTAAACTCAACCGATGTTACGGTTTTTCTTTTCTTGAATTTGCGAGTGTATGCAAGGCAAAATTTATTGAATTATAATTCTCATTCCTCATAATCAACTTTCATGTAAATGACAACTAGTAACTTTCATAAGCATCTCCTCCGCCACTATAATCTTAAATTATAAGTAGTTCGAATATCTCGTAACAGAAGAGATTAATCAAATTGTAATAACACACAAAAACGCCCACAAAGAAAATGACTGGAACAGAATACTTTAAATCTCTTATAAAATAACACACTTAAGTCCAAAATTATCAATAAAATAAATATTTGTGTTCTAAGTTGCTATCCTGGCAAGTAGAAATTAATTCTAATACAGGTAGAGGAAAAATGTATATGTTTGAACTATATATTTTATAGGCAATTAAAATAAAAATAAAATTTCAGTTCACATATGAGGAGTATGGTGCAGAAACGGTGTAACCCACAAGTTTCCTGTTTTTAGAAAGAAGGAGTAAAAATTAAAGAAACCATATAAATTAACTATTACTGCTACAAAAATTGCTTTTTGTACTTGGAGTGATATTAGTAAATGTAAATATTTGCTGTGTACATGAACTTAAAAATTCCGTTTTCAGTGCCAAAATTGTGGGTTACACCATTTTTCCACCAAGAAAAAATTGAAACTTTATTGGTGTATTCCACATTTTTATACGTCATTGTTGCTCTCTATGAACAAAATATGTATTTACTGCAAGAATGAAGTAACCTACATTGCCATAGTTTTAAGAAAAATGGTGGAAATAACACTATTTAAATTAAATAAACAGTATGTATTAAAGAAAATAAACAACATTTATTTCACATTTTGCTACAACCATGGAATGCAAAGTACAACTTCTTTCTTTACTGAAATTAGTAAATAATGTAACTTTTTAAGATAATATTACAAAAATGTCTAGACAAATGAATCCATATTGGGTTACACCAATTTTGCACTCAATTAATTTCAAAATAGTTGTCTACAAGTTACACCACTAATGTTTTATTCCTGAATGGTACCTGAAAGAAGTACAAAAATGATAGGTTATAAAAACAACATAATGAAGTAACAAAAATATAAAGAAATGGGTATTTGTGGGTTACACCGTTTCTGCACCAAACCCCTCATATACTCTTCATTACAACATAATTAGGAAAGTAAATATCGGGATGCCGTCTCGGTCATCATTATTGCCTCTTCACATCTTAAGCATTTCTTGAAAAATGAGTCTTGAGACTATTTTCTCTAAAATAGCCACTTTCTAATGGCATTTCTTCATAAATGATTATACGTGACTAGTTTCACCACGAATGTAATAAATATAAAGATCTTTTTTTCTAAACTCGAAAATTCTACAATCACAAATACAGAATAGCGCTTCCAACATATATTTTATAACATGTTTTTTGAAAATCATGGAAAACTGAAGTATTTCACTCCAAGTAATTGATAACAATGCGAATTTTATATTCCTCATTTTTGAAATGCAATATAAATGGATACAGCGTTCTTTGGTCATGTACCCAATGTTAACCCTGTATTTCATGCTGCACTATTTATGTGAATTTTTCTGCAAAGTCAGCAAAAACAATAAACTATTTAGTCTGGATATAGACAGCAGACCTTTTTTCCTCTACAATACGTTTATTACAATCAAGTGCCGCCCGGCAGCCGTGTTGCTAGCAAGTTCTGTCAAACGCTCTTCAAAAGAAGGCACTGAAGATGGAGCTGTTGCTCTGAAAGTGCGCTGTGTCATAACAAACGTATTGTAGAGGAAAACAGGCCTACTCTGTACATCCAGACTAAAAGGTTTATTGTTTTTGCTGACTTTGCAGAAATATTCACATATATAGTGCAGCATGAAATACGAGGTTAATATTATTAGGTACACGATCAAGCAACGCTGATTTTAATTCGTTCCTCTACCTCCCAGCTTCCATAGAAGAAATAAGAAAGTTATTTTCTTACGAGCAAAAATGCACCACTTAGGTCGTAGTTCACAAAATTCAGAACTCCCAATTTTGCATTCAATACATTTTAATCATTGAACAATGAGTATGACAGGCTTAAAAAATTTTAATTTATTTTTTTCTAATGTAACTATACGATCTAATTTACACCATCATTTTATTGCAAGACAGTAAAACAATTTGATACAACCGCAAGCTAGTGGATTAAATGTAAATATTCCCATTTTTCACCCTTTTTAAAAAATTTATAACTTGGTTCAACCAGATATCAAAGCCAAAATATTTACTCCACTTTGCTATCATACAGACAAAAATCTTGGTTTTACATGGAGTCACATCAGAGATACAAAAACCTCCAACTTCAAAAACATCCAAATATTTTAAATTGCTAAAAAAAAATAAGGAAACAATTTTCAATGCTCTTACTCAATAAAATATGAGTTTTTGGTGATGGAGAAAAAAAAATTAACTCCGATAAATCACTCCTTCATAGATTCTTTAGTTTCTAAAAAGAGAAATTTCTTAATTTTCAACCCCTAACTAAGGAGACCATTTTGACTGACAAACATTGCATTTAGGGCATCGTGGTTAAGAAACAATATTGTAGAAGAAAACGTTCTGAAAACAATGATACCTAGTCAATGTGGTTCCATGATTCAGTCCAAAGGTGATAAATTTAAAGGTAACGTCTTAAAAGCGAAAAACCGCTGATTTTCTAAACAAAATGACCGTCAAAAGTAAATGGTGTAAGATAAATAATTTTAAAATCTGTTTTGAACTTCCTATTTGTGTATTAAAAACATATAAAAAAATTAAAAATTTCAAAAATGGTCAGGCCACTCATAGTTGCCCCAATATAGAATTGAAGTCGAATTGATTGCTGGTGATTTGAGATCAGTACAACCTACAAACTATAGAATCATGATGAAATAGGTAAAAAGATTGAAATGGCGTAGTTTATAAACTAATGATAATCTAAGCATCATATCTAAGTGAACTACAACGTTTATAAAGCCTTATAGACAGGAAAAATTAATAACAAATAATACACTAATTTATTTTGATGAGACGTTCATTACAATATTTTGGGAGGAAAAAGACATTTTTCAAACACTAGCACTGTTTTAAACAAGCAATTTGAAAATTCTTCATATTCAAAAAGTGGGCAAAATAAGTGTTTCTTTCATATAATTGAATTAATTGTAAAGTAAGAAGAATTACAGTAAACAAAATTTAGAATTCGATAGGTTTTATTTCCACGTTTTTCAAATGTAACGAAAAATGAATAATTCTAGTTGATTCTCTACTGGTAATCTTTCTTTATCAACCTCGCAACGTGTTCAGATTGAACCTACAGGTTTAAAAGAGGTCCTTTAAAAGTGCTCAGCAAGTACTCGAGTGCCAATAAAGTTCTCAGCCCGGAAACTGTCAGCAATATGCAGATTACTGGGAAGGTTTTACATTTTGCCCTACAGCATTTAACATCACGGTGAGTTGCGCTTATCTCTGGCTTAAGCAGAAATGTTACCCTGGCCATGAATTCAGGCAAAAACCACAGAAAATCCCTCCCCAGATCAATCAAACGACTAATATTGAGGCACATCGAGGTCGTTTTGCCCTGATCCTTCAAAGTAAACAAATTCGTATTTAATGGCTGGACTAGACCAACCTATTTACCAACTTAACATACGGTCTGTATGATAACCATGACTAATCCTACACATTTACAAAATTAGTCAGATCCCACCCAGTATTTACTATTCATTTAGCCTTAGTAGCACAAGGAGGACGTTAATAAATTTCGTCAAGCTATTGCCATTTTTTTTTGTTTTCGATTTTTAGTAAACCACTATTCCTACTTATACGATTTTATTTCTAAGCAGTATACCACCGAACATCTATTCTTCTGCTAAAATTTCAACACTTGTCTACATACAACTGTCACTATGGAAAGAAAATAAAGAGTGTAAATTGTAGTGACGCCGTTTGTGAAACCCTTTTTTTTTTTTTATGTATTTCCTGTACATAGTAGCTCTATGTGGAGGGATTTTATTTTTTCTGAACATACCATGCATATTTGCATTATATGTGCATTTTGACAAAACTTTTAAAATTTTTTATATAATAATATATATATACATATTAAAATGGAAATACGATTATGAAAATTAAACTTGACTAAATAATACATTAAACAGAACGTTTCAAGAATACAATTAAATAACCAATAAAAAATTACATGATATTAATGTTATATTATATTATCCTCTCTCAGATACCCTTCTGAGCAGAGAAAATATCTGAATACGGAGACCATGTTGTTGGTATCCTCTTCATGGAAAAGGCAGAATATTTTAATATCTACTAAAGAAAGGCATTCAGGAGAGTCATATCATAAATATGTAGAGTGAAGATGAGAATCAAAAGTCTGGTAGTGGAAATGTTGGAGAATATATTCGCCTTAGAATACAATCACCGACCACAAAGAACCGTTTTGCAGCTCCACTTTCACTGTCGACCTCAGCCCATCTACTTCACTTTAACATTCCAACGTGGCTTTCAGGATATGATGGAGATTGAAACCATTTCAAATGCAATTCGCATGAACCTGCTCCATATGAAGTTTTTCTATCCTCCACATATATAGCAAACGAGACCTCATTTCAGACTAGAGCAAGCTTGTAACATTTTGTTTAATAATATATAAATATTTTCAGTCTGATATATAATATATGTTATTGCTAAGTGCTTTAAACACAGACAAAATAAAATTTATATAGATGAGAATACTCAGAGAAAGTGACAAAACGTTAGTAATGCACTCTTTACATAAGTGTGTACACACACCCTCACAGAAGTAGTATTGTATTGCCGGTCGTTTACGAGTTGAAATAGACATGGTTTCCGGTGAAACATAAAAAAATAAATTCTAATTTTCATCAAATAAAACAAATGTACATAACCGTAATTTCTACTGAATGTGGATACTGTAAATTCATTCGTATATAACCGACATAATCGTGAAGAAAAAAGTGACGATTGATGGAATATTAAAGAATTTATGTTCAAAATTGCTGTTATCCGTAAATGGTGGATTAAAGTAAAATTTAAATTTCACACTAAATATAAAGACTAGATTAAATTGAGCACTAAATAATCAATTAATTTTCATCTCATTGACGGCATTATACTGTTTTGCGTGTGATAGATAAAATGACTATTGTATGATTATTAACAAATTTATGCCTGTTATTGGGTCCAATAAATCGTATTCCATAATAATTAAACCAAGATCTACTCGTCTTAACATTAGTATATGATATCTGGCTGTATTTCCTCATAATAGCATAGGTGATAGTAGTAAGAATCAAATAGCTCACTGTATCACTTAGTCGGTGGTGATTCAAATTTAAATGGTTTTCCGTAGATATATAATTAAACATTATTGGAAGTAAAGCAGCTCTGTCTGTGGTAGTAATGCATAAAAGTTCCCATGTTATCAGTGTGCGTATACAAAACATTTCACAATATCTAGGCTTTATCATGAAAATTTTAAATTCCATTTGGCGACCGGAAGCTAAAAATTTTAAGTTTTGATCCTCATAAATCTAAATAAAGTTTTAAGACCATAAACTGTATTTAAACACACTTTGTTTTCTTTATTTATTTTTATTTTTTTGTATAAAACCAAGTTAATAGAAAGATATTGACGAATATATGTTTTTTCATTGAATTAAACCTCCTTTCGAAGTTAAAAATCCCGTTCCTGAATGGTGTAGTAATGAGTAAAGAGCTAATTTAAACAACATCCATTCCCTAAAATCATATTCAAAACATTTCTCAATTTTATTGAAGTTTTTTCACGAAACACGAATGAAAGTCGAAACTTTGAAATTAATAAATGTAAGTAACATTTGAGACTGGGATTGTTAACAGAATAAGTTCATTACATTTTTTCCATGTAGATAAAATACATATTAACGAATATACGTTTTGACATGGAAGTAAATCACCACTCATAGTTGAAAATTCGTATTCTCTTGTTCCCTATGTTGTATTGGGTTGACTCACAAATCTTTAGATGTCAAATGAAATACTTCAAGAAGTTTTGTGTGACTACGTGACAAATAAGCGGACAGACAGGTAAATAAGAATTTTAGTTTTGATACCATAGTTCAATAGAAGAAAGAATAGTATGTAATGCGAAAAAAAAATCATACCCGCAGAAGTATGTAGTAAGTGTGAGTGCGCGCGCGCGTGTGTGTGTGTGTGTGTGAGGAGAGAGAGAGAGAGAGAGAGAGAGAGAGAGAGAGAGAGAGAGAGAGAGAGAGAGAGAGAGAATGTGTGAAAGAAAGAAGACTGAAGACAGAAGAGAGTCTGAATTCTGAAGTAGTAGTTATAATATTATCAGCTGGGGTATTATACGTTGAAAAGAAAGATAGAATAGAACTGATTAAATGGTATTTTTCATAGTTATAAATATTAGAAATTCAATCCATTATATGCACAACACTGCCATCAAACCCTGGTGTGATTTCTAAAGATCTGTTCAAACGTCGACGAAACCTACTAGATGTAGCGGAGGCAGCCTAGGGGATGTTTTTCCAAGTAACTAGACGTTCTACGGAAGGAAAACGATGTAAAGGTTTTCGAGTAACTATTTTAATAGAAACTATCCTTTCATGTTCATGTTTTGTATCCTTTAATTTAGTTAGACATAAATGAATTCTAATAGTCTGATACCCCTTTTTTTCCTTCCTTTTGGGAGCGTTATGAAATTGAAATATTCTGATTCCGTAAAAGGGACTTAGATCAAACATGGATTCAGATTAGCCGATCGCATTGACAGATTTCTCCAAGGAATAATGTAGCTAGGGACCGAAAGGAAACGAGAATCTCTCCGCTTTTCAAAGGGGCTGCTGAGTGAGACATCTTCAAAGACCAAGCATTGATTTGGGTACAATACAAAAGAACCATTTATAAAGAGGGGCTTTTAGGGTTTTCATTCGCAGACAAAAATAGAATAAAATGACATAATGGAAACTAAAAAAAAAAATGTCCTAATCAATAAACACAATTATTGTTTTGCGATTCATCAGATCACAAGATCTCGAATAAAGAGGTTGAGAAATGGCTAATCGACCCCCCCCCCTTTCCTTTAGTTTGATATGTACTGGAGACGGAGGGGCATTGGTCAAGTTTCTTTAAGAGTCTAGCGTGGAAAGCTAAATGGCACTGCCGGAAAAGAAACTTGCTGATGTATTCCCCGGTCTACTAGCCATCCGTTTTCCCTTGTCATATCATGTAGTCCCTGGTCGGCCAACTCACCTCTTCAATCCTATATTCCTACCGCAGCGATGGCTTTAAACCTTCACTTAACCACTTTTATTTTTATAATCCGGTTATGAAAAAATAGGTAAACCAGCCATTTTTTTTTCTCGAACACAGTAAACTTCCAAGAACAGCTCGAATTTAGTGCTTTGTGATAACCAAAAGGATTATTGTGCAGATGGAAGTAGCTCCCATCTTTACAAGTTGCAAAAAGAAGGCTAAGCTCACGGAGGACTGAAACTGAGTTCATCTCTTGAATGCTGGGGCTCTGCAACGGAGAAAAAAGGACCAAACACAGGGTCTCCATATAATAAATACTTTTGTCACTTGCATGAATGCTAATGACCTCATCTCACACTCTGTTTTCTATTGATTACGTAATACGGAATGTGTGTAAATAGAACTTGAAATTTAAGCTGAACATGAGATGTCATCCCATAAGCAGGAGTGAGACTGAGGACAGAAAACAAAAAAAAAAAATAACCCCGTTAATATTTGACCATATGTCAGGAACAACAGTTAAGGTACCTGCATTAATTTTTAAATCATTGAAATTACCTAAAAATTTCCTTTCTCAGGATAATTTTGTATTTTACTCTCTCTGAATATCTACGCTTACTGTTCCGATGTCAGACACTAATTAATTTAATATTTGGTTTTAAGGTTACATTTGGAATATGGTATCCATCAAACAAAAAATGAAGCGCCCACGGGATAGAATATTCATCGAAGTCACATCGCCCATTTATCCATTTAGTTCACGTGGAAATGCTTCTATGAATATAAATTGGCCTACTTCAATTTAGGCTATCTATAAGATATCAGTCACCTATTGTTAATGTGAAATGAGTAGGAATGAATGGATTACTTGAGGTTGGCAACCGAAAAAATGTGCTTAACTCCATTGGTCTAAATTATATTGTCATTACTACGTTAAATAATTTACATTGTGTATCATGTGCTGTGTAAATTAGGTTTGTATGCTATATTATATTACTTTCTAATCGATTTTCATATACAAAGCTTTGAAAGTATAGATTTTTACAATACACTACAGACTAGAGTCTGGAATCTAATCTAATACATCATCCTTTCTCGATTTTTTAGCAGATTTCCCTTAAGGGAAATCAGCTATTGAGGTTGTACTCATGACGGAATTTTCGAAATTTTTCTTCAAATGTCCGTCGATCCTACCTAGTAGATAACGAAAATGAGGTCCGTTCAAAACTGTATATATATATATATATATATATATATATATATATTTGTCTGTTACCGCCCTAGCGGTTGCAATTTTTGTTTGATCGTTACCAAAACGGAATTTAATCGTTTTATGTAAAAAGGAAGATCAAGTTCGTTAATGGCTAAAATCGGAACAGTGGGAGGGGGGGTTTAGAGGGGAGAATTGTCGAAAAGTCGAAATATCTCCGTTAGTATGCGTCGAATCGAACAATTGTATAGAATAAATCTTTTTGAAAATTAAATTCACTATAAATATTCTTCTATACATTTATTCTCTATCTTGAATGTTAACCGAGATATTTGCATTTGTATTCTGAGTGTAAGCGGCAGGAGTCGGCTATGTTCGGCCTTTCCGCCGAGAGCTCTGGCGGCCGTTTCTGTAACTATTCGTCCCTCGTGAATAGGTTTAGAGGTTTCTTACTACTACAGTTGTTATTAGGCAGATTTCTCTATTGCAAAACTTCACGTGGGAAATCGGCTTAGTTTACGCAGCCCCTGCGTGACGGACTTGTTATTTTATTTTAATTATATTATTATTAATAAATTATTTAAAATTTTATTATTAGTTTCATAACCAATGTTCTACTATCAGCATATTCTAACAGAGGAACAGAATATTAAAGACTCCATTTTTTTTTCTCTTTCCGAACAAGTGATGTTTTGTAAATTAATATGATTAAATCAGCAGTCTTAACACTAAAATCATGTCTGAGCATCCTCCTCCAACAAAAAAACAAGAAACCTAGATAGTCTGATAGCAACGCCGTGTGCGCATCACTGACCGCACGTGCGCCCTCAATTAAGCTACGACGGCAAAGGCAGTCTCAAAGAAGTACATATTTTTCATCTGTTTGAAGTTAGTATAGCCATTGAGTTGTGCGGTGTCGTGTCATTTCATCCGCTTCCAAATAAAAAAAAAATATTCAATAAGTAAGTACATATTGAGGGCCTTGAAATGTAAGCAGATTTCACTTAAACTATTGAGCTCACCTATTACATGATTTTCTAAAAATGTCTTTAAATGGCCATGTGCCTAAACAGGAGATGAGGAAAATAACATTCGTTCAAATTTATACATACATATGTCATTTATATTTTATATTATGTTCTTTGCCATCCGTATGCAGTTAATTTTAACTCCTTTCCCATGCTACTCCGATCTCTTCAAGGAATTTTAACTTAAGCTACTGTATTGCTTAATATCTCATGTCTTACTAAATTATTTAAAGTCCCATTTGAATAGGCTTTGTATTACGGGAGAAATGGAGAATGCAATATGTCCTTTCCATGAAGTTGGACATCTAAGCTTACTTGTGTGACAGGCGTTCTAACCCACTGGTGGAGATTATGAAGCTCAGCAGAAATCTAAGGGGAATATTCAATTTCATTTAAAATAGGCCGTTGTTTTTATGATGCCAAAGTGGTTGTTCGATATTACAGATAAATGGATATTGCTTCTTGGCGAGGACTAGGAAAATGCTTCAGTATATTGTGGTCTAAGCCAGTAGGAAGTTGCATAATGGTCCAATCCTAGTCTCTAATTTGTCTTTGAACCTACAATCATATCGAAGCCATAGAAATATATCTGGAGTGATAGTATGCTGCGGTAGGTTTCACTCCTAGCCTAATATCAGAGCCAACCACTCAATAAACTTTCCACTACTTCTGTTCCGCCGGCTTCAATACTTTATAATTAAATTCATCAACATATGATCACGTTTTCGTTCCTACTCCAATTTAAATTACCCTATACAAGAAAAGCTATATGTGAATTTGATTTATTAACTAAGGGTGGGGATTTACCTCGAGGTCAAAACGTAAATTCATTAATATTTATTTTACCCGAAAATTGTACAAAAGCGATTAATTTTTAGAATATATTCTCCTACCTTATAGCTTTGTTAAATTTATATATTCAAACATTTTACTAAAAACATTTTTGAGTTCTGTGAGAATGTTTCAACAACAGTTTTAGAGATGTTTTTGATTGTGCTAAGAGAATAAATATTTTCAAAACGCATTATTTTATACAGTGCTATCACTTATAGGAGTAACAATTTTCTACGAACTTAAAACCATACCGTTATTTAACAATTTTTTTTCTTAACATTCTTATATACTAGCAGGCCCAGCAGACGTTGTCCTGTATGATATTTCAAGTGGTCAGGATATTAAATTAAATAATATGATGTGTATAAAAAAGCTACTTTTAATAACACAAAAAAAAATTTTTGTTATGTGCACGTTTGCCTAAAAACAAATAGAAAATTTTTTATTCAGGTCTCCCCTTTTTTATTATAACACCCACTCCCGTACAAACCTAAATAATTTAATATAGCTTACAATCATGGAAGAATAAATGTTAATTTACATATAGAGTTTTGTTAAGTTCGGTTCAATCTTTAGTGCCCAATGAAATTGTTGGCTTCCATTTTCATTTTTTTGTGTATATCTCGTTTATACTTTGTTATACGACAAATGTGAATATAACAAAAGTTACTCTAAATAGCAAAATAAACAACTTTTATTCTGCACATATTTGCCGAAAAACCAATAGGAAACGAAATATCACTATTTTTAATTTTAGGACTCCTTTACAACCCACAAACTCCACCCAACTCCTGCTCCATCTGGCGGGCTGATTTGTGAATCTGAACCATCCAGGGAGTCACCAAACGCATACAAAAAAATTCATTCAAATCGGTCCAGCCGTTTAGGAGGAGTTCAGTGACATACACACGTACAGTAGAATTATATATATATATATATATATATATATATATATATATATATATATATATATATATATATTACGAAATATGCATCCATCGGTCTAGTGGACGGTTTTTGTTACTACTTCAAAGTAAGCACTTTCTTATTTGATCATGTATTTAAGAAGTGGCAAGAAAATGAGGGGATCCATGCAAAAATTGGCGTAGATGGAGCTAAGACTGAATCTAGAACCTTCTAGGCGACCAATCAGCGGGCGAGTTGGGGCTTCGAACCTTCTAGAGCGGACGTTGGAATAATCAAAAGTCGGCCAGCTCACCCTGTAGTTTAATATTAGTTGAGAACCAGCGATTTGACCAGTGATTCAAGAGATCGATTCTTGAGTTATTGTGCTGTGTAATAAGTACTTGAAGTTAACGATGTATATTGTGGTCAGATGTGAAGAATAGATTTCCAGGTGTGTAGTGAGTACTGATAAGTTATAAATTTTGTACTGATAAAACCGTTAAAGTTAGTGTATTTAAATTTGCAATCAAAAGAACCCTAATAATCAACCTTTATATTTTCGTAATAAACCTAGCAATATAAACTTTTAGGCATGCAATACTATCAGAATCGGCAGATTCAGATTTTCTGTGCATGCTCCTTGTGAGGATCCAGAGAAAGAAGATAAGGAATACTTCTCGCTGTAAATAGACCATTTTATAATCAGTACCGGACTATCCACCCACATTGCGGCTGCTGGAAGATTCATGGGTGCTGACCACAGTACAGATCATATACTATAGACACTACAGACGCTATCAAAAGAAAAATGTGGACAAAAACATATTCGTTTGAAACGATGACGCAGTGTTAAGCTACAAAGAAGAAGGAAGGTGGAAAAGGCAATAAAAAAAAAAGGGGTTCGGGACATATAATAGATTTTAATGAGCACTTGATAGCGATGCGAGAAGATAATTGGCGAATGAAACAAGGCTCTAAAGAAGAACGTGCATCACTTATAATGCATATTCCAAAAGAGCAGAAAGGAAAAAATAACCCATAAAAGATATCTTGGATTTAAGAAACTTGAGGAAATGCATTTTCAAATGGGCGAGACCCGCTAAGTCTGTACGCTGTTAAATTCTGCCGACAGGAGGACTGGAAAGGAAGACTGCTGTAGCTGGGACATGTAGAAAGAACATAATCCGTCAGACTTTCTAAGACGATCCTGTCTGTTGCACCTGATGACTTAATGGCCTGTACGCTTGTGGGGTAATTGGAGAGGGGGCCCGCGATGAATCGGCACAAATAAAAATGGCAGAGGTCATGGTCCTTCAAGGAATATAGCTTCCTGTAACTAAGTGAATAATTAAGTAGGATTCAGGTCATCAAGTAGGGTTTATTAGTAAACATTGACTATGCCTTAATAGGAAAAACAAATTATTTGAATATGTCTCAAGAGAATGAGTACTGTCAACAGGCACTATATACTTATTAATTGCAACTGACCGAAGTGACGCTTTGCATTGAAATCAAACGTGTTTGTCAATATCACCATTGATATGGCTTTTATCGAACGAAAATAGAAATAATATTTTGTGGTCTGGAATATTTTCTTCAGTGTTCAAAGGATCACCACTCATTTTGGTGTCAAAGATGAAGCCTCAAATAAATTAGGTGTTATTTATTAATGCCCACTTTAAACTACATTGACAAATTGTGGTGGGGTATCTATAGACTACCAAATTTTTCCAACGAGTGTGGGACAAAAGGTTTTATTTTATGAGTTATTAATTAAATGAATTTTCAGTAACCCAATCGATCCCACTACTCTAGGGTTGCCAACTGTATTAAGACCAACTCCTTAAATTGCGTGGGCTGTGAGCTGAACGTATCCTATTTTTCGTACTAATACCATTTTTAGCTTTCTAATTGTCCTTATATCAGGTCATCAACGACGAATGACAGCTACTTTTAACATAAATTAGTTAATTTTTCGTCTCATTCCATGCATCACAGTTATAACAAAAGAATGACTACGGAAAGAAATTTTGTGGTATGAGACGAAAACAAAGAGATTCTTTCCTTCTAAGGTAATCCAATTTTTATGATTCGTATGGCAATCATTTGTGTTTTAAACTGTCACATGCGGGTAACAACTATTCTAAATTTAAATACACCAATATTCTCTACAACGATGACTACCACTATTAGTCCTGAATAAATCGGTAAAATATATTCTTATAACAGGAACTTTCCAATCCATCCATCAACTGAAGAAACAAGGGAGCTGAAAGGAGCAGGAAGTAGCCTTACAACTGTGTAAAGACAGGTCAATAGGTGTCATTTCTCTTGGCTGATATGTTGGCAAATGGCCACCTCTATCTGATGGAACAGGAAGCCATACTGCTTACATATTATATACATCAAACTCAGCATTTGTTCCTAATCCTCTTTCCCAATATAATACACGCATACAAATCATTTTTATCAACAGTGACTACAATAAAGTGATAAATTAAAATCTATTATTGTCCTATTTTTCAAAATCCAATCACTTAAATCAAGCATTGTCCATAAAACTTATTCTTGAGCAATTAAGAAATATTCTACAATCTTCCAAGTACCAACAAAAATTTTCAATGCACTGCACTCAACATAATAAACTGTTTACATTTGATTTTCTCTAATGTCATCGAAACTCAGGAAGAACCTTTTAGAAGAAAAATATAATTCAACATGAAGCTAAATTTTAGAGGCACTAAAAGGGACACACAAAAGAAAAAATGGTTAAATTATATTTATTAGAGATTCACTAAGCTTCAAAATGAAAAATAAAGAAATAATTTCCATGTTGGTACTATCTAAAAAAAAATTAAAATTCATGTGAATGTATAAGAAAGAGCCAATAATGCTCGCAATTCTACTAACAATGCAACCATTGACAGAATTTCTAAAATACGTCCAAAAATATGTTGGAGGAACATTAAAATAAGATTGGAACAAAATATGGTTGTCACCAAAATGTAATTTAGTAAAAATTAAACCAGAATTTAAAAAATGAAACATCATCCAGAATCGAAGAGGTCGTATTGACGCTGCTAAGAAAATAGGTCACACGGCACTCACACATACTTATCTTGTAAAAAATATTTGTTATCCACCCTGCAGAAATTGAAACCCAAGATTAACAGTAGAACGTGTGTTAGTGCTTTCCTCTTTCTACAATAAGGCTAGAAGAATGTACAACATTTAATATACTCTACACGAAATGGATGATGAAGAATGAAGAGAATACTATTTCTATTTAAGCTCCTTAAGATTGTTAACGTTTATCTAGTGTAAATTTTGTTGTCTAAAAACGACAACCATCCTTTCATCCGATCCCAATCCTATTACTGATTCAAAGAATCTCCAATTCCACCTAACCGAAATCGAAAAATGGTGCAATGCATGGCGCATGAAGATCAACGAAAGGAAATCTCACCATATCACTTTTTCCCTCCGGCGAAGTTCTTGTCCTTCTGTTCATTTCAACAATATTCCATTACCACCAGCAGATTGTGTACGCTACATTGGACTACATTTGGACACCAGACTTACTTGGGAATCCCACACAATAATTAAAAGACAGAACTAAACAGACGATTCGGACAACTTTACGGACTACTGAATAGAAGATCTCACTTGTCTATCGAAAACAAACTAACAATATACAAGCTACTACTAAAACCGATATGGACTTAAGGAATAGAAGTTTGGGGTACAGCAAAACCTTCAAACATCAGACGCATCCAGACCTTCCAATCCAAAGTCCTGCGGACCATAGTAGATGCTCCATATTATGTTACAAACCACACCCTCCATAAAGATCTTAATATCCAATTTGTAAAATACCTAATTCCCTTAAGATTCAGAAAATTCCACAGCAGGCTACCCAAACATCCTAATCCAGAAGTCCTAGCCCTTTCCAGCACCACTCATCCTTATTCCCCTCCACGGCGCCTCAAGAGACAATGACCCAGAGATCTCCTATAAGTGTAAAGTTAAGAAATAGCAGTGGCTAATTTCTTCTCAAGTGCCATTCCTCCTTAGCTGTTGACTTCTTTGCCTGGCAAGGGAGAGGCTGCTCCTCTCATTGCGGTGAAGGCGTATGGCTACTGTCAAGAGTGATGGAGGAACTATTGTATAGTACATATCGCACATTACCAAATGCATTTAAATGCAGGCTGTAATATACTCAATAAAATAAAATCTAATCTAAAAACGTCACCCTGGATAGACGCAGAATAATCATAAATTTTAAAAAAAATTAATTTGATTTCACAGATTTAAGTTCGCCCAAAATTATGCATATTTGAATTAATTAATCAAATTTAAAGGTTTTAATACCACAGTGAAAACCACTCGCTTTTCTCAAAGTTTAAGCTAAGATTAGAGAAAACTTTTAATCTTTAGGAGGATAAATCAGTCTTGATCAACTGGCAGTAGAATTACAAATCAAGAATTTAATTATAAATAACCCCCGAAATTGTACTGTTGTTCATACTTAAAAAACTAAAGTGTTTATATAACGATAAGGTAGTTTAATATTTAATAATCCTTAAGTCAACATTGTAGGTGATAGGCGGGTAAAAATAAATAAAAAATGACTCCTTCAAACTATCCTTTTGCCCAAATTAAATTCTTTCAATCCATTACTGGGCTTTTTTTTAAACACAGTTTCCCGAGTTGAAAGCCTCTAGAGAGTTTTGGTACAATAAGATAATAAATTTAACTCTGTCTTAATAAATGATAACGTAGGGAAAAGGCCTTGATTATTTATCCAGATTAACTGTTTGCTCTACAGCTCAGCAAAGCTGGAAGATTCATTATAAATATGTTTAACTACAGCATATATAAGAATGGCTGATGTACACCACTTTAGAAAAGTTTCTAGTAATAACAACATACATTAAGTAGGTATGCCTTAACTGATGCTTATTAAGAAAGTCTATTGTTGCCTATTTATCAATATTTATATTTCTAACCTCTTATTTACAGGCATTTTTGTGTAATAATGATTTTGTCTATTAATTTCTGCAAAATCATGTTTCGTTCTTTACTAATTATACTTACGTTGTCAAAACTAATACTATATATTTTAATAGCATATCAGCTAATAATTATGTTATTCTATTGATATCAATAGTTTTAACATGGTTATTTAAAATGGACTTCAAAAATTTACCAGCATATTTTTAGAATGCAAAGGGAGGAACACTGTGTCTGTTTCAAATAGTGCAATAATTATAAACCATGCGCTGAAAGAGATTATGCATGACTACAACATTCACATGAACAATTCATAAATTAATGATGATTTATTGGTTAGCATCCAAGTAAATGGTGTCATAGTTTTTAAAAATATAATTTCAAATTCACTCATGAATAGGAGAAAGGTAACAAATTAATTTTGTAGTATAAATGTTTAGAAGAAATGTAAAGTTCGAATTTAAATTGGATTTTAAAACTTCATGTTCCAGTCGAATGGTTAATTTTTATGTACACCATTCTATGGAATTTAAAAACAAAATTAATGGCGGCTTTAAATAAGACAACTAAACTATTATGACGAAATAAATGAATAAATTACATGCAAAATTTGTATAATTATAGCTGAAAGAAAGGTCATAAGTGGTTTTATATGTGAGGACTGAGCAAAAGATACACAAAGTTTAGGGCAATAGTAACAACACAATTTTAGCAGATTTCCCTTAAGGAAAATCAGATATTCAGGTTGTACTCATAATGCATCGATCCTACCTAGTAGACGAAAATGAGGTCCGCTCAAAATTATATATATATTTGTCTTGTTACCGCTCAAGAGGTCGCAATTTTTGTTTAACCGTTACCAAAATTGATATTTAATCGTTTAACGTAAAAAGAAAGATCCAGCTCATTAATGACTTAAATCCGACATGTGGGACTGGGGGGGAGGTGTGTAGAGGGGAGGAATTTCGAAAGTTCTTTATATCTCTTTTATTATGCAGAAATATCGAACAATTGAAAGAGCCAATCCAATTGCAAATATAATGTTCTATAAATGTTGTTATTAATTTTTTTCACTATCATAATTATTAACCAAGATATTTGCATTTTATAGCCTTCAGTAAACCCCCAATCCGACTCTTATTAACAATAGGCTGTTATACTTTTAGAAGCACTTTATTTGAAGCATAAATACCAAATATTGTTCTCATTGAACTTTCAATTTTTAAGATAAATGCAAATTGGTAAGTCTGCTTAGTTTGCGCAGCCCCTGCGTAACGGATTCTTTAAACTTTTACTTCAGATTTTTTTTTAGTTGCATCCTTAAACGTTGGTTACAACCTTTTGGGGATCACGATCAGCGTTTTAACTTCCTAAGCCCCAATCAGCCATAGTAAAATAAAGACGACATTAATAAATAATAATGCTTTAAGCAATTAACGCAATGTTGAACCGCCGCTACCAAGTCATCCCGGGTCAACCCAGATCACTTTTCATGAAGCTGTGGCAGCAGCCATGCATCCTGCAGGGAGATTCTAGAACATACAAAATCCTTAGCCAACTTTGTGGAGGGTTAAGACAGAATCATTCGCATAACTCCATCCCATTCATATAGATCATTTTTATAAGAACTCAATGTTAATAAAACTCTGTTGTGTCTCTAAAATTATATTTAAGTTCTGTGGGGGTACATTTTTATCATGTAGTCGATCATTCTAAAAATAACGGCATAAAAATTGAAATTCTTGTTTGTCGTTTCTTTTATTGTTCATTCATTTAAATACGGGCCGAAGGATATCCAGAAACTTTCGTAAGATAACTATCCCAAGGTACAACGCAGGTAAAATGAGAATTTAATTTTTCAACTTCGCTCATGATGGTTTCATCGGGGTGAAAAATGGAAGGACATATTGTCTTTAGAATGTACTTTCCGGTGTTAAAATGTTGTTTAATTTATGAATTTAAAAACTATAGCTTCCGGCTTTCGGTCACTAAGTAGATATATTAGTGTTCTATGAAAATCTCTTGACGATATTGAGATTTTTTATAGAATATGCATTAAAGGGAGTTTATTGTCAATATTCGCAATTATGTGCTTTTACCAGCACTACAGAAATAAGTGTTTCCATCGAAAAAATGATCTGTTTATGTACATATGTAAAGAACTAATTCTCTGTCATGTGTATTTTTCAGTATTAATAGTTATTTTGTACTGTGAAATGCCAAACAGTAAGTTCAGGATTCAGTTCATCTTCCCCATTACTACTTTTCCCTAATTACAAAAGATCACATCATCAGAAAATGTATAACATTCAATTCTATAAAAACTAAGATAATACAGACGTTATGTTAATATTATTATAATCCATGCTCCACGCGTAAAACACGATAATGATTGCACAGAAAGTATTTTCACCATGTGATGAAAATGGATGGATTTATATAGAGATATTTCAATCTTAATATATTCATGAAGGAGCCATTTTTAATTTAACTAGTCATTGACGGAAACAATTAATCGTATACATATACCCTCCGATTGTTACCCGACGGTTTAACAAGTATACTATTTCACAGAACATCGTTTTTGAAGTGATGATAATTAAGAGACGATTACGTGCTAAAAAAATCAAACATATGTATACCCACAGACAGATATTTATATTTCAATCTAGTTGAAATTAAATTCGCGTTTTATAAGAAAATCAAAATTGAAATTTTGTCTGTGTTGTTTGGTATTCAATTTCATAAAAGCTGATAAAAGGATTTTATTGAACTTCTCTAAGGTTCAATAAAAGTTACATTATAACCCGATTTCCCAAGTAGAAGTAGGAACGGATAATCAATTTTATCCGTAATTCAATTATTCCAAACATTTGCACGTCAATATTTTCATTAATTTTTGTATCAAAAAAATTAAAGCAATAAACATTGTTCTATAGAATCTATATTCTATAGTACGGAAAAGTTCTTCTCATTTATGAGTTACAGCATTTTGACACCCGACTTCTTGTAGAATTGAAGATGTTCCCAACTTGAGGCATAAGTCTTGATGTTCTTGGTAAGCGATATTTTTGCATTCAAGAAGATAGATATATGAAATTCTCAGAAAATCTTAAGCTGATTTCCACTAATATAAATCAACTAATAAGATTATTTATATTATTATTTACACTCAAAATAATGTTGAGTAATTTAGGCATACCATTTTCCCCTCTTAATAATAGGTGAAGGTATGAATCATAATTACTTACTTTGTTCAACTTGTTATCTACAGATAATTCGCCTATAACCTCAGTAGGATAAAGTGAAGGTAAATTAATTTCTTAAAAATTGTACATAAAATCATCTATATTCTAAATTTATGAATAAATGAAGTGTTCGCGTAGCCTAATTATATATATATATATATATATATATATATACGTAATTTCTTACAATAAGCACAAAAGGAATGCTGAAAAAAACTGATCTGTATAATGTAATAAAAAGTCTATTTTCTATTTTGGCTTACCCATGATTAGGAATGTAAATGTTGACATATCCATAACAATGTTCATCTCACAAAATATTTAAGCATCCATATTTAAATACGTTGAAATTACTCAGATTGAAAGAAGCTAAATTTAAAAGCTCAATATGTTTATGATTAAATTAAAAAAGAAAATAAAACCAACCACGCCCTCTCCATTTAAGTGCCTTTTGTAAAGATGTAAAATTTAATAAATAAAAAATGCATATACGCATAAATAGAATAGAAAAGAAATATTCAAGAGAAAGGTGCATTAAGTTTATTGCCCTGATGTCAGCCATTACACCTCGATAAGGAAGGACATTACTACTAAGTCACCGTTGTCCTTATCAGGCTGTTAACGATGGCAAATCATGTTTTATGTTTTTTATCGTGCTATCAACACGAATTTCAGAAAGCCACTAAACTACAATGTTATATTAAGTACGCCAAAAATGGGGAAGGGAGCTTCATTCATTCTCTTGGGTCCTAAAAATAAGTCGGTACTATCACCGCCCACATATCAAGTCCCATGCTTTCGATTAGAATGAAATAATTTCGCCAGTCAATAATAAATGTTATATTAATAATAATGTCAAAATACCATTTCTAAAAATTATAAATCCCAAATAGTTTGTTAAAACTACTTTACATTTGTTTTAAATAAAGAAATTTATTTATCAAAAATGAATGGGGTGCATTTACTGTTTCGCCTAAGTCTTGAACCAATATTTAAACACTAATATTTGCCAGTAAAATATTTTATGGAATATTCAGTATTTTAGGTGAAGTGGACAAATATATTAATAAAAGTAGCATTGATATATAAATATTTATAATAAAGTAAAAATATTCGCTCAAATCAGTATTGCATCTTCTTTCATAACATATTAAAAATTAAAATGTCATTCTTCTCTAAATTAGGTTATAGTAAACGTAATGAATAAATCTTAGGAGAATAAATTAGTGAAAAATCCGTGGAACAGACATTTAAATGAATACAATGGAATAAGAAGCCCTTATGTATTGTCGACAGTTACTAAGTTACGGTGGTTCATTATGTAATGTAAACATGCGGCAGAGAGCATTAGAATACTGAAGAACGTACCTTGGACATATCGCTCAATAGCTCATAACACTCAGATGCAGAAGTATTCGGAAGAAATCGGTCTTCATGTAAGACTACGTGGTCCCTTGCAACAGGATCTAGTGGGATATTAGATAAGGCATTGATAAAGAATGGCGTTGGGCTGTAGAGTGCGCCAACTGAGATCAATAACTGAACTCTAGGAGTCGCCTGTGCGGCGCATGGCTCCTAATCCTTCCCAGCACCTCACCAACAAACCACCCAAATCCCTATTTAATCCATCTATGTAATACCTTTCACAAAACATTTGTTCATTGCAAGTCTTACTTCCTTGCTTGCTAATTAACTGTCGACAATTAAGATTAAATTGTGCAAATTTTGTTAGCTTCTATTCTTCTACAAATCATCTAATTACTGACATTAATCAAAGATCTATTTATCTATTGGATATTAAGCCAATTGTATACAAGCTCTGCCGATTTGAATCTTTTAAGATGGGAATTATATCAGGGCAAAAAATTAAATAACTAAAAAAAGTCTTAAGGACCATGCTTAAAACGTTCGTTATGCTCTAACAGCATAAATTAAGCAAATTTCCATCATCCAGATGAGTATAAGTAAAATGTCATTTTTAAGGGGAAATAAATAATATAAATATTTAAAGTTCTCTATTGCCTTTACTAAATAAGATATTTCAATATCTCGAAGGAAATATGCTGAAGCCGGCTTCGATTTTTAATTTATTGTGCATTAAACAATATTTTAAATTTCGAGACTGGGCATATGGGATTGAGCTTCATCGGAGTTATAAGTGAAGTCAAAAATAAAATATTTCCATTCCTATGCACGGGATCAAATATTGTTATGGTACATAATTTGTATGTTTTGTTATTTTTTATTCAAAATATGTATGTATACATTCTCCATAACAACCAACAACCAAAACCATATATATATATATATATATATATATATATAT
Source organism: Riptortus pedestris (assembly GCA_019009955.1). Lineage (NCBI taxonomy): Eukaryota > Metazoa > Arthropoda > Insecta > Hemiptera > Alydidae > Riptortus > Riptortus pedestris. Next base: position 124,937,693 of record CM032228.1, on the reverse strand, counting down.
ATATATATATATATATATATATATATATATATATATATATGCTATTATATATATATATATATATATATATATATATATATATATGCTTCTTTTTTTTTATAGCATATATATTCTTCTTATTCTCGACCCAATATTATTAATATATTCTTCAAATTTTATGGCAAGGGTCTCTTTTATCCTGGGCAAATGGTTAAGCTTGCTATCTTTATGCAATTTCATTAAGGCATAGATTAGAGGTGGCATACTATTGTAATTTATAAATTTGATTTATCTTTTTTTCATTATGAAATTATTTTTTGTCAATTTGTCCACATACTTTATGACTTTATTTTGAAGGCTGATTGTCGAATCATAGTCTCTTAGAACATTTGTTTATCATTTAATATGTTTTGCATTTTAGAAACCCTTGCCACGATTTGAGTTTTGTTTAGTCCCGTTCAATTGTTAGAGCCCAATAAAACTGTCGGCTCCCACTTTGCTTTTTATTGTATATCTCGTTTATACTTTGTTATAAAACAAAAGTGAATATAACTTCTTAACGTTACTCTAAATAACAAAATAAACATCTTTTGTTATATGCATGCGTGAATTAATCCCTGTTTAGTATTATACAAGTGATAATTGGTCCATCAGTCTAAACCTCAGCTAATACAATACAAATAACTAATTTTAAAGGAAGGCCAGAGAAATGTGTTATATACTTCGTTTAATAGTAGTAGAAGTCAAGTGGTGTCCACGTCAGATTTTTTATTTTTCAACCTAAAATAAACCTTTATTCCTTCTCCTAGGATATTCACAATAAACCAGTAAGCCTGGTAACGTCTTATTTACATCTATGCACAACTTGTTTAGTCTTAACTAAAAAATGTCCGTCACGCAGGTGCTGCGTAAACTAAGCAGATTTCCCACGTGAAGTTTTACAATAGAGAAATTTCACGAGAGCCAAGCAGTTAATGAAAAGGCCGAACTAGCTTTTGGCGGGAAAGACACTTACTCCGTTAGGCGCTCAGATTTAATAAAAATGCAAATATCTCGGTTAATATTCAAGATAGAGATTAAAGATGTATAACAATATTTATAGTAAATTTAATTTGCAATAAGATTTTTCGATCCGATGCATAATAACGGCAATATTTCGAATTTTCGAAAATCCCCCCTCTAGCCCCCCCCCCTCCCTCTAGTCCGATTTCAGCCATTAACGAACTTGATCTGTCCTTTTACATAAAACGACTAAATGTCTAGTTTGGTAACGATCAAACAATAATTGCGACCGCAAGAGCGGCAACAGACAAATATAAATATAAATACATACATATATATATATATATATATATATATATATATATATATTTTGTAGTTTTTTTATAAATTACCCAAACCAAAGTGAGGATTTTCTCACTGTTGCTTCTAGAAGCTTCTTCTAATCTTTCGTAATTAGCCCTAGAAGCTTCTTCTAGTTTTTCGTAATTAGCTCTAGAAGCTTCTTGAAATTCTTGTCTGACTTCCGCTAATATTTTCTCGCTGTTACTTCTAGAATCTTCTTCTAATCTCTCGTAATTAGCTCTAGAAGCTTCTAAGAGTTTCTGGTTGTTATCTGTTATTTTTTCCATCATGGCGGCCAAAATTGAATTTAAATCTAAATTGCTGCTTGACGTAGGAGTACTTACAGCAATGTCTTCTTTATCGTCAAACTCGTGTGTACTTACATCAATCCCTCGTCTTTGGAATTCATCAGTCAACCGCCTTTGTAATTCAGCCTTATTTCCTGTTGTTGGCATATCCAGTTTAGCCAGCTCCTTCTTCAGCTGTTCCACTTTTAGTTCTTCAAACTTCATTTTTGTTGATTTTAATTTTGCAATCCCACTTCTGACACCAGTTGTTACGTTTTTTTATAAATTACCAAAACCAGTAATAAACGTTTTTAATAAGAGTTCTTTTGGATTGCAAAATTAAATACTCGCAAGTTTCACAGTTTTTATCACTGCAAAATTTATTTCACAATGCACAATAAACTTGGTGATTATTCTTAATTACTACTCACAGTATACACTGATAGCGTTACTGTTCTTCAATGAGTCACAGTCCAATAATTCACTGAAATTCACAGAAAGACGGCACTGCACTGTCCTTTGCTTCGCGGCACTTCACTGTCCTTTACTTCGCGGCACTTCACTGTCCTTTACTTCGCGGCACTGCACTGTCTTAAACACGGCACTAAACTGTTACTTACAGTCACGGCACAACACTGTTCTTCTTATAAAAACTCTTTACCGCACTGCACTAAGTCGCACTGTAGCACTGATGTGACCATCAAGATCGCTGAGCATAAACTGCCTCGCTCCCGGCAGGCCCTCTTCATATAGGGGTAGCGGCATACATCAAAGGGGAATTGTCTAGTTCATTCGACGTCTGGCTGGAAGGTACTGGTCAGACCTAGAACATTCTATCGGTCTCTTTGATCTACGTCACATTCTCCAAATACGCGACTCTCTCTCTCTCTGAAGGATTATTCATCTATTTAATTTTCGCAACACTATATATATATATATATATATATATATATATATATATATATATATATATATATATATATATATCTATATATATAGACAATTTTGAACGGACCTCATTTTTTCGTCATCTCCTAGGTAGTACCTCAGTAGCCAATTTCCTCGTTAATGGAGGAAATCGTTAATGGCTGAAATCGTACAAGGGGGATGGGGGGTTTAGGGGAGGGAGAATTATGAAAATACGAAATATCTCAGTTACTATACATTGAATCGAAACATTGCACAGAATCAATCTTATCGCAAATTAAATTTACTGTATATATTGTTATATACATTTATTCTCTATCTTGAATATTAACCGAGATATTTGCATTTTTCAGCGTTCATCAACTCCCACTTCTACTCATGTTGCATAAACAATACTCTGCTATATAATAAATTACATTATTCAAAGCTTAAATGCCTAATATTATTTTCAAGAGTTTTTTATTATACGAGATACATGCAAATATGTTCTGGTGACTCCCCGCTGTTTTAAGTTCTTGGACTACTAAAATTTGGTGGATTGAGATAAACATTATTCTGATTCATTATAAATTACAGTACTAGATATAGTATATAGTTTTCAATAAAATTAATATGTTATAATCTGACATAATTCAGTAATTGTTTTTCTTTTCGGTGAATTTGGCAGACCTGTTTGCTTACATATCAGACGCTTCCCGCCGGGAGATCTCTTATTATCGTTTGTATTGATTCTCTTAGTATTAACGGTGGTGTTTTGTTACCAGCATGTAAATTTATCTATAGTCTTCACGAGGGAAATCTACTTCGGACGGACTTTATTTTAGATTGAGTCCTGCATTATCCAAATATGGATGCTTGTTGGTACTTTGCCTGCAGCGCTTCTGTAATGTTGTAGCTACTCCCGACAAAAATACGTAGCTCAATGGCAAAAATATGGTGCATAATGAGTCTCGAGACAATAGAAGAAGTGAGCTCCTGTACGAAGGCCAGTTGCCGCTCTATGCGGATTGAACACCAAATAGCAAAACTTAAATAAAGCAATAGTGGTTAGAGGAAAAGGTTTGAATGCGGTCAGTACTTTCTTGCCACAGAATACACTGATAAATATGGTCTTCTGGATGAGCCATACGTCTGCCGGAGTATTTGTTCTTTTCACGGGTGAGTACATAAGGAAATAGTTGAAATAGACACAAAATGACTTTGATATTAGTCTGATGTTCAAATCCAAAATGGAAAATATCACTCAGGAAAATGATATAGTTTTGCCACAACGTTTAAAACCCGGGAATTTTAGTGCTGTTTTAAAAATAACACAAAGATTTTAAACACAAAGGTTTTAAAAATATCTTGATGTACAAGAAGAATTTAGGAGTACCAATTGTTAATGAGAGCATATATGCCTTACACATGAACTATTTAATCAAGCATGTAGTGTTTGAAAGGAGGGTTCACGCAGACATTTGCGCTCAAGGGAGATGGATCGTTTAGTGCAAGAGATAGTTGGACGAATATTGGCGAATTTATCGTGGTTGGGATCAAATAACCCTATTTTCTTATCAAAATAAAAATAATTTATCCATCTTAGCATCTGGAAGAAACAATATGATAACATTTATTTTCAAGCATTCTGTTATAATAACTTATAAGAATGTACGGGGCAATGGAGGACATTTTTCTTCAAATGTCCTTCGACCCTAACTAGTAGATGACGAAAATGAGGTCCGTTCAAAATAGTACATATATATATATACTAGCTCAGACTTCGCCCGGGAATTGATTTGAGGCTGAATGGTGATGGTATTTTTTTTGGCAAAGCTTTACTTTGCACAGTATTTTGACATTTACCCGTCCCAGTGTTTAGGGTTAATAACCGTTGTTGGCATTTGTTAATAATAAAATTAATTTTTGATGTAGTCTTCACTGTCCTCCAAATTGTCATATTTCCCATCTCCTGTGCATTATGCATAGATTTCAGTTATTAAGTGCAAAATATTAACATAGATTTGAATTAATGTTTCCAGGTGAGGTACCTCATAGTTGAAATTGGAATGAATTGTTGAGCATATCAATATTTCTACGCAATTGACTTGCTCCTCACATTGGTCCTGGAGAAATGTATAAAACAAAAGTTAATCTAAATATCAAAGTAAACAACTTTTGTTATGTGCATGTTTGTCGAAAAACAAATAGACAATGAAATATCGCGAATTTTTATTTCAGGCCTCCCTTATAACCCCCACTCCCGTTCTAACCTAAAAATTTTAAAATAGCTTATAATCATGGAAGAAGCTAATTGACATACCGCGTTTTTTTAAGTTCGGTTTAATCGTTAGCGCCCAATGAAATAGTTGACTCCCGCTTTAGTTTACAGTGTATATCTCGTTTATACTTTGTTTAAAGACAAAAATGAATTTGACAAAAGTTACTCTAAATAAAAAAATAAACAACTTTTGTTATCTTCATATTTGCCGGGAAACGAATAGAAAACGAAATACCGCTATTAGCAGATTTCCCTTAAGGGAAATCAGCTATTGAGGTCGTACTCATGACGCGATTTTTGAAAAATGTCTTCAAATGTCCATCGATCCTACCCAGGAGATGACGAAAATGAGGTCCGTTCAAAACTATATATATATATATATATATATATATATATATATATATATATATATATATATATATATATATATTTGTCTGTTAACACTCTAGCGGTCGCAATTTTTGTTTAATCGTCACCAAACTCGGTATTTAATCGTTTTATGTAAAAAGGAAGATCAAGTTCGTTAACGGCTGAAATCGGACCAGTGGGAGGGGGGGGGGTTTAGAGGGGGGGATTTTCAAAAATTCGAAATATCTCCGTTATTATGCATCGGATCGAAAAGTTGTATAGAACCAATCTTATTGCAAATTAAATTTACTATAAATATTGTTATATGCATTTATTCTCTATCTTGAATATTAACCGAGATATTTGCATTTGTAATCTGCGTGTGATTACCAGTAGGCTATGTTCGGACTTTCCGCCGAGAGCTCTGGCGGCCGTTTCCATAACTACTCGTCCCTCGTGAATAGGTTTAGAGGTTAGGTTAACTGTTTTTTGGGGCTAGAAACTTCTGGGTTATTACGCCCTAAATAATGTTTTAGGTTTAGAGGTTTCTTACTACTACAGTTGTTATTAGGCAGATTTCTCTATTGTAAAACTTCACGTGGGAAATCTGCTTAGTTTACGCAGCCCCTGCGTGACGGACTTTTTTAAATTCAGGCATCCCTTACAACCCCCACTCCTGCCCGTCCCTAGAAATGTTGGTATGGCTTGTTATAATGAAAGCGTTAGTGCTAATACACATACCGAGTTTTATTTATTTCGGTTGGGTCTGTTGTCCCAAATAAAATTGTTCACTTCCGCTATAGGTTTTAGCGTATATCTCGTTTACAATTCGGTATACGAAAAACGTGTATATAACAAAATTTACTCTAAATAACAAAATAAACAACTTTTGTTATGTTCATATTTGCCGAAAAACGAATAAAAAATGAAATATCGCTATTTTTATTATTATTTATTAACGTCCACTTTTTGCAACTTAGGCTAATCGGGACGGGTTATCTACAGGTTACCACCCTTTTCTAGCCAGGGTGGATTTTAGGATGTTATTTAATGAATTTCGTCACTAAATAATTTCCTTTGCCCAGGCAAGAATCGAACTCGCCACTCTAGGTTTACCATGTGAAGTCAAGCTTTAACTCGCATGGCTAACCTGAGCCCCAAATTTAATTTTTAATTTTAGGCCTTTCTTACAACCCCCACTCCTGCCCGTCCCTAGAAATGTTGGTATGGCTTGTTATAATGAAGGCGTTAGTGCTAATACACGTGCCGAGTTTTATTTAGTTCGGTTGAGTCTTTTGTGCCATTTAAAATTGTTGACTCCTGCTATAATTTTTAGCGTTTAACTCATTTATACTTCGGTATACGACGAAAGTGTATATAAAAAAAGTTACTCTAAATAATAAAATAAATAACTTTTGTTATGTGCATATTTGCCGAAAAACCAATAGGAAACAAAACATCGCTATTTTTAATTTCGGGCCTCCCTTGTAACCCCTACTCCTGTTCGTCTCAGAGAATATTAATATAGCCTAAAGTCTAAGTTCGGCTAGTAGTGATATACATACCAAGTTTCATAAAATTGGGTTCAGCCGTTTATGCGTGAAAATGTAACAAACAAGCAAACAGACACGAAAGAAACAAAATGCAGTTATGGTGTCTATGACATGTGAAACGAAAAGTTATCGTGAAATTTCGCGAAAAAAATCAATGTACAGACAGAGGTTACAACAATTTTATATATATATATATATATATATATATATATATATATATATATATATATATATATATATATATATATATATATATCGATGTCAGCCAGGTTGATTGGATGTCTCATGTTTGCTATATTGTGTACTCAACCAGACTTGTCTGACCGTTTAAATTATTTCAGCAGGTTTCACAGCAATGCTACTGAACGTATGCGGAAGGGACTGAATACCGTTTTAAGATACATTAAAGGAATTATTGCCCGCAAACTCTATTACCCCAAATTTGAAGAATCTAAGTGACCGTTACTTAGCTTTGTGGATGTGTGATCAAGGTGTTCGGTAGTTTGGACAACGAAGAAACAGACAGCTGTGGCATTAACAACTTCCGAAGCAAAATTTGTTTCCTTGTATTATTTTTTTGACAGAAAGCATTCGAATTTTCTTTAAATATATATAACACGTTAAAAATTAAATGCAAATAATTCAAACAACTTTTTATTGATTTATTAATATTAAATTTATTAAAATAAAAAAAATAGTCGCTCACGGTGAGATCTGATCTCGAGATCTAGCAGTTACAAAAGAAGTGTGCTATCATCTTAGCCACCGATACTCTAAAAAATGTTTGTATTGGGAACAACTCAAGACTTTCGGAAAATCTTTAACATTTTTTTTAGGTGACCTAGGTGCGGTCTCTCGCTTTAACAGAATTTATTTCATTTCATTAGGTACTACACATTAAAAAAGTTTCGTTCAAATCGGTGGGGGGGGGGAGGCCGCATACTCCCCTTGTTAGACAATTTAAACTAAATCTTATATCAGGTCTAATACCTGAACCTACATATAATATTGTATCTATCAAATTTCTATATTTGACATTTTGTTCACAAGAATCAGATTTTTCAACCTTTAAATTTACTTTCATGGGCATACTGTGCAATTAACTATTTTCTTCAATCTTAGCAATGGCTCAATGTACTAAATCTGATTTAATTTCATTTCATATCTTTGAGATAAATAATCAATGGTAATCCCCAGATTTTCTTTCATCCTACAAAGATCTTCATTTTAATTTCTTTTGCTTTGCTACCTTAAACTTTTTAATTGTTTTCCTACTCAGTCCACGAATTAATCAATCATCAATAGATAATTAATAGTTTTACCTTTACCCACAGGTAATTAGTACTGTGTAGTATGCAGGCAATAATCAATAGTATTTTTTTTGCTTATCAAAAATTTATCAAGACATTCATAACATGCTCATGAACTCTCAATTCAATCCGTATAAAGCTTTTATTATACTGTTAACGGGTGTAGTCCCTTTTCAATTACGCAGCACATAACAGGTGGGAACTCTTTTACTATGACATGCCAGGACGTCACACCCAGAGGAAAAATTATTCAAATTTTTATTTTTATGTATGTTTAAAACTTTAAAAAATTTAATTCCTAAAACTATCTTATTTTCAACGTAATTCCATGCTTTATTTTGTTTTAAACTATCTATTTCTTTATTCATGGCCTTTACCTAAAATCCATAAGCATTTGATTTCATAGTCTCCTCAAATGTATCATGGATGTCAAATCTGCAAGATTTTACAGAAATATTCCTATAATACACATTACAATCATTTAATTGCTTTGGAGGTTTTTAGTTTGCTTTACATTACTTAAGTAAATTTCATTTTTATCATTACTTTAATGTCTGTCAATTCTCTCCGAACCATCAATTAACAATTCATCATCAGATGGCTCATTATATGATCTATATTTATCAAATTAATTAAATCTAATACATCTTGTATTTTCTTCTACAATTTCAACATGCCTAGAAAGTATAACTTTATTATTCAAAAGTACTCTTTAGCAAACTTCACTATAACCAATTAAAATGCCCACTCTACACATCAAGAAATATGTGAACCTACACACTACAAAAATAATCTTCTTTATTATTACACAAGAGACACTATGTTCAGTCCAGGTTTAATAGAGTAGATCCCAAAAATACTTTATATTTATAACATATTCCTTCAGTATGTTATTGAAATTTTATTCCAAAAAATGTGTCATTATTATTATTTATTAGCATTCACTTTTTGCTACTATGGCGAATTAGGATGGGTATCTACAGGTTACCATCCAAAAAAAGGCTTCAAATATATTAACAGGCAAGTAACATGTTTCAAACTAGCTAAGTACTGAATACCTATGTAAGTATGTTACTATCCTTTTGTATGTATGTTACTTTCCAGACATACAAAAGAGCATTTTGTAATATAGTTTATTATGAAGATAAAATAGCTGTCATCATTGTGCTATAGACTGGTTTTGGGCAAAGGACATTTTATTCATCCATGGTCCTCACATAGCAAATATCTTTAATATAAACATATTCCAAGCATTTATACTATCCTAATGTTGTATAGTATTTCCAGTAAAGTATTACATATTAAAAGAGCAGAGTTATTAATTACCAGAAATAACTGGGTACATCTCCCCAGTGCTTTAAAACTATACTTTAAATTTATTTATTTATGGGAATTAAGTAAATTCAAATTTCTGAGAATAACACTGCTTTATTACAATTAAAGTATAAGCATCAAATTTGGTGTAAGCATAAACCGGAGGATACAATTATATATATATATATATATAGTCTAACTCTATATATAAACATTTAATAAAATTAATGACTAATATCATAAATGGTTGAAACTGAACCAGAAGTAAAGGTTTAGACAGATGGTAAAATTGAACATTCCAACTGTCTGTTATTATGAAGGGGAATGTAGAATTAGAAAAGTTTTATATAGGTAACCAATCATTTTAGAAATATAACATTCTACAATTGTGATTATATACAATTTTCTTTAACTAAATAGTTAAGAGTCATTTGTAATCCTTTGTTACTGCCTGCAATACACCCCCAATCTTCATATGATTGTCTCTTAAAGTAACGGCTTCCCTTAAAACCTCAAGTTCAAGTTCTGTTTACATAGGCTTCTTATTACAGGGGAAGTAGAGAATAGAATTATAGATTGAAATTATTCCAAGAACATGGGTTTCAGCTTATTTCAAATAGTATCTGCATGACAGACAGTAGTTAGTTCATGTAGCATCTTCTTAGATAGTGGAATTAGTCAACAAGTTATTGACATAAATAAAACTCCAGGATTTAAATTCAGCAAGGATTTCAATTTTTAAAATCTATCTGCCTGTCCTTTTTTTATTCATGCACTTAAAAACAGTTTGGAAGATTTCAATGGAAATTTATACTTTTGAGCCAACTATTCCTGCACTGTAATGTACAACTAGCCTATATGAGAACTTGAATTTTCAACAAGGAGTGGTAATAATAGTTCTATCGGAAACTGTAAAGAACAAATTGTGTTTAAAATGGATTAAAGCCCTAATAATGAGCTTAAATATGTATTTCAAAATCTTAACTTCTTACTTTCTGTCACCAATAGAATTTATTAGAGTTAAACGAGAATGCATCACAAGGATTTTAAAATCGATGTATATTTATGTTAGGAATGAACATCATTCAATCTCTATTCCAATCAAGAAAGAGAAGGACTCAACAGAAAGAACTTTATGTATGTGTTGAAAGTCATGAGAAAAGTTAAATTAATTAAGGGATTAAGTGATTAAGGTAAGTTAATCTGATCTTTTTACTTTGACTGGAAATTATGTGAGTTAATATCTGACTTTGCTTATTGAGTAAGTAATGAACTAACTTCAATTGTTGCTCTAGACATCCTTCTTCAACTCAAAAATGATTGGAGTTCTTTATATTTTTAATTATCAGTCTCACATAAGTATAATGTATGTTTTAATCAGATCTTTGTTACATAAGAAAAGTGGATAAGTAAGTGATGACACATTATCAATGACATTCAATGATCTAGAGGCCTCGATTTTTTATTGATAGATAGTGTCATGCTCTAGGTCAGAAACTTATCGTGTGCTTAATAGATCACCAGATGGCACCAATTATTGTGTCCTCATGTAGGTGCTTTACTATTGATAGTGCAATACCAGAAGGGGCACGACCTTGTGTGTGCTTGACACTGGGATAGAAGGAACGTGTGACTCGAGGGTAGCTATGATTTCACGGGTGTGAGTCTCGGCGATAGCTAGGCCAGTCACAGACTAGCTAGAGGTTCACCTCGAAATGTACCAATGCTAGGCGTGAGAAAGGTGTACGCAGAGTATCCATAATAACAAGGTTTATTCAAAGTAAGGTAACAAATAAAGAACTCATAAAGTTTTTTCAAAAGTGTAGATATGGATGTAGCAATAATACAGTAGAAAATAAAGTTGATTATGAGGAATGAGAACTCTAATTCAATATATTTGCCTTACATAGAATCACAGATCAAAAAAATTATACATAACCAATCTTATTGCAAATTAAATTACCTATAAATTTTGTTATGTACCTTCTTTCTCTATCTCAAATATTTACTGAGATATTTGATTTTTTTTTAATTTTCAGCCTTTAATAAAACCAGTTCTTTAATAAATAATAAAACCAGCACATAATGAACTCTTCATGAATTGTCTTATTTCAAGCTGATATCCCAAACATTGTGTTCAACAAATTGATACCAAATATTGTGTTCAAGATGAGATACATGTTCTGATGTCCACTGTCTTTTGTTATTGAATGATTAAAATTAGAGTGATTGAGATAAAAATCATTCTGGTTCATTATAAATTGAAGCACTAGATATAGAAAATAGTTTTCAATAAAATGAATACTATTCGGATATATTTCAGTAATTGTTTTTCTTTCCAGTCAATAATATTTCTAAAATTCAGCTCTGAGTGGTTGGCTAACTTGTTTGTTTATAATAGATGCTTTCCGTTGTGGAGTTTATTAAAATGAAAGAGTTTATGAGGACTGAAAGATTTCTCATTGTCATTTTTATTTGTACTCTTAATATTCGCGGGGGTGTTAAGTTTAAAAGTATGTAGGTTTATCTATTGTAAAACTTCACATGGGAAATCTGGTTAGTTTGCATGGCGCCTGGTCGGTGATGGACGTTTTTTGCCTTCAGCTAACTGAGGACTTAGTAGTAGGAGTAGATGAACTTATTAGAAGTAATGAGTTGCATGACTAACAAAAATATCGTAAATAAAGTGTTACATAAGACACACAAGTTTATTAATCAGAAGTTTATTAAAGAATCAAAAACATTCATTAACTAAAAAAAAAAGAAAAGCATTTATAAAGAATTCGATATTGTACTCGTATATGATGGCATCATGGGGTTGGAGCAAGCATAGCAGCAGCCTGAAGCGCAGAGAATATGGAGCCAGATGCAATGTAACCACCAATATAAGCCTGAGCTCCTGCTGCTAATGAACCAGCAGCCACTCCTGTCGAGCTAAAGCCTAGTAAGCTTGCGACTGGAGCCACTAGAGGAGGACAAATAAAAACTACAGCTCCTCCGACAATAGTAACCACCAAGTATGCAATTAGGCCCATTCTGTAAGCAAATCATATTTTTAGATTATTACTTTTTAATAATGCCTACGTTAGTGATATATTCTCTTCAGGATTAATTTAAGTAAATTTTACTACATTATAAGAAGGAAAAAGAAACCAAATTTATTGATTTTAATCAATTAATGGCAGAAGATAAACAAAAAATAAAATGATTTTTAACATCATTTTTATTTATCACCTATGTCCACAAGAGCACCACATCAGGAGAAAATGACAATGACTTAATCATTACATAGGACCTTCCACAAGATGTGCCAGTTGGCTACATCTCAGAAAGTTGAGAAAAAAAGGAGTTTATAATATTTATATATGATTATTCTGCTTCTACCCAAGTGATGATTATCTAGCAGACAAGAAAAATTGATATTAAATTAAAAAAGTTTACAGTCTTAAAGAACTTGATTAGTTTTTGAACAGTGTTTTCTTCAGGATTTCACATAGAGAATATTGATGAATATATTCTTGGCCTTGTTGTGGAAAGAGCAATGCACCAACACACGTTCCACTAAAACATTGTGTTTAACCTTCGTAGGACTGAGTGGGGTCATCCTGCACCCCACGGCTCGTTTTTTGCTAGCCGTTTTTATAAATTTATAGATATCCCTTAGTCCTTCTAGGAGTTTTCCTCTGCAAGTGTCTTGATTCAAAATATCAAAAAATAAATAGAAAAAACTAAATGAATTGCATGATATTTGAACAAATATGACAAAAATCAGGCCTGGGGTGTGCGATGACCCCACGTAGTCGTTAGTGTGACCAAATTTAGTTTGGTATAAATAAACTTTTTTTTTTAACTTTAAAATTACTTTTTCTTGGTAGTAAATCGACTCAATAATATTAACTTAATAATTTGAAAAACATGGAGCTAATGTGGTTTAATTTCTTTCACAGGAATTCTAAAGCCTATTTCTTACATAAATCGTAATTGAATTTCCTAGAAATTCCTGACCTTTAGATTTTACTTTTCTCTCTCCCTATTTTGAAGAATCAGTTTCGTGTTACATTTGTATGTGTCAACATGTTTTCTTCTCGGACAGTGAAAATCATAGAACTAGCTCGCGCTGCACAGCAGGACAGCCTCAATGATCTACCAGGCGAAACACACGATCACCCTTCTGGTTTTGATTCGGGAAATGAGATTTCTGAAGATGAGGACTTCTTAGAAATTGAAGAAGAGGCTAATGATGAATTGGAGGCAGATTATTTCACAGACGAAATTTCGTTTGAAGATTTAGGAGAAATATTTCTATCTAAAGATGAAACTTTTTGGTTGAAGCAACCTTTAGTGCGAAGAAAATCAAGGTCTTCGAATATTATCAACATGCCACCAGGTATTTCTAAACAAATTCCATTAGATAGTGAAAGTTTAGATATTTTCAAACTTTTTATTTCTCCGGACATTATAGACATTGTCGTCAGTTCTACAAATCAGAGGGGATTTCATAATACATTCATATATAATCAAGAACATGGTAAAAATTTGTTGTGGAAAAATGTTACCCCTACCGAAATGTATGCTTATATCGGATTACTGATAATTAGTGGAGCCATGAAAAGCAATAGAGAACCAATAAATATGCTATGGACGGACAATTACCCTTTCAAGATTCCTATTTTTTCATCTACGATGTCGAGAGATCGGTTCAAAGAAATTTCTTCTAATTGTAGATTTGACAATATGTACACAAGGTTGGAACGGAAATCCACAGACAAGTTAGCTCCTATAAGAGACGTAATAGATATATTTACAAAAAATTGCCAAAAACATTACCACCCTGGAAGCCATTTGACAATTGATGAACAACTTGTTCCTTTCAGAGGACGATGTCCTTTTCGGGTGTATATGAAATCAAAACCTGCAAAGTATGGCATCAAAATATGGGTATTGGCTGATTGTGAAACAGCATATTGCAAAGATATTCAGATTTATTTGGGAAAAACTGGTCCAACCCCTGAATGTGAACAAGGAAAACGAGTGGTTTTAGATTTAGTTTCCATCCTGGGTCCTGGCCATGGCATAACCACTGATAACTTTTTCACGTCCTTAGAATTGGCGGAAGAACTTCTTGACAAAAAACTAACTTTAATTGGCACACTCAGAAAAAATAAAACATTTGTTCCAAAAGAATTCCTGCCAGCAAGAAATCGTCCAAGATATCAATCTCTGTTTGGATTTCAAAGTGAAATTACTTTAGTATCATATGTACCCAAACCAAATAAATGTGTAATACTATTATCAAGCGAACATCACACAAACAATATTATAAATAATGAAACAAAAAAAACAGAAATTATCAGTACATATAATGCAACCAAAGGTGCTGTAGACACTCTCGACAAAATGGTAGCAGAATATTCCACAAAACGGCTAACTAAAAGATGGCCAATGACGATTTTTATGAATACATTAGATATAGCAGCTTTTTTATTTTTAGTCCTAGGAAGGTTAATAATCATTTGATGTTTTTTTTTTTTTATTTTTTGTTGACCTCCATCAATTAATAAAGTGAATTTAAATATTAAATAAATTAAATTAAAGAGACAGAATGTTGTAATATACAAGTAAAACAATCATTGGTTCTATTCAGGTACCCCAATTAGCCTTAGTTGCATAAAGTGGACGTTAATAAATAATTTATTCAGATGGATTGAACCAGGAGAAAAGCAATGAGCCCTTACCTTCCTTTGTTTTACTTTATACTCGAGGTAAATTGTTGTGAAATATTTTGAGAAAAGTATAACTTTTTCATGAGTAAAACACTCTGACCAAATGTGACAAATTTATTAAAAAATATTCTTGGTTTAAAAATTAAATTAACGAGCTTCATGTTGGAAGGATGTTATTATATACGAGATAAATACTGTCAAGAGTGTACAATTCTTAAATAAAAATACAAAATATTTGTCATAAAAATAGGTCAACAAATAATTTGCAGGTATATTGTCTCTTTAAGGTGGGACAGTTTTCCATCATTTATAAAGAATCTCATCCTTTAATAAATTTGCATTTCAATAAATTAAAATAATGTATGCCATATATGTGAGTGGTGTTAAGATTGTTAAAAAAAATAATTTATTTTATATAATTGTTAAATTGATAGAGTTCATAAAATTTATTTATGGAATTTGAGCTAACTTTATAAGGAATATATCATATCAGTATAAATGCTATTTAATAATATTTAAACAATAAATTGAGAATTATTTTATGGAAAACAAAAATACTTTATGTGTCCAATTATGTTATGTTAATTTATTAGTTAATGGAAATAAGTACATTCATTTCATTTCATGACAAACATTACCTACTAATTAAAAGTTAAAAATGATCAATAAAATAAAAAAATGTTGAGCTAAAAAATGAAACTATACACATTAAAAATACGCAATTTAAAATCACAATTGTTAATATAAATTGAAATCATATTAAGACCTACTCAACCCAGGTGTGGCCAGGTTCCAGGTTGGAAAATGCTAAGGGGGGCAATCTAACTACAATAAAGTAGATGAAGAGGTAAAACCTCTCCATGCATTTTGTAAAGTGCTAATGCCTTTTTTTTTATAATATTTTTCTTATAATTTCAATGTAATAAAATTAAGGAAATTACTAAATGATTTTGTTGATAAATTGATACGAACATAATAGAGTTTCCTTTATATAAAATGTTCATGTACGACCACTACAAACAATGAGTTATTGCCAATATTTTTTTGACACACTGTATATATTGTTTTGAACGGACCTCATTTCGGGTAGTACAGGTATACAATTGAAGACATTTTTCGGAAATCGCGTCATGAGTACAACCTGGATGACCTCATTTTCTTCATCTCCTAGGTAGGATCCATTTTCGAAAATACCCTCTTGAGTACAACCTCAATAACTGATTTCTCTTGAGGGTAATTTGCTAAAACACAATAGACTATACGTTATTGAAAGGATGTATACCTAAATAAAATGGTTTGTATCCACGCAGGAAGGTTATTAGTAGTCTGGTTCTTTCAGAGTAATGATGACGACAATTGGCAGACTGGCCACGTATTTGACTCCCTCCATTCTATTAATATTATCCAATAGGAAGGCAGTATACCTTATAAAATGCACCAGGGATGTTATAAGCAGTATTTATATTGATAACCCTAACAACTATATTGATAACCCTCTTTAACACTCCATACCCCCTCCCCAGCAACCGGTGAGATGGCTGCAGGTTGATCTAGATGAGCACCTAGTCGATTTCACCCTTTGCTGGCACCCTTCCCCAGAGTGCCCCGGGATTGGCCAATTCAGCACTGCAAGGGCTTGCCCAAAATTAACAAACCATTGCATAGCCCTAATTAGTGTTAAGAAGCATAGGTTAGGTTAGTTAGGCTAATTTCAATTTATTTTTATTCTTGTTTAGATATAGGTTTAGGTTTATGGGTAGTTAGATAGTTTTGCAGACCGGTCGCCCTAACCCCCTTTATCACTCGATTTCTTAGGCCTATTTACCTGGCTGTTGCGGCAATCTTTCTTTTTTTCTTATCTCCTCTCCTTCTATTCCAATCCTTTCTTCTTTAGTTTTCTCCTATCCATCACAACCCACCCGGTATCGCCAGCCGCCGGGTTACCTATCCCCAGTGCCCCATTACTCCCGCTCACATATTACCCCCCCACCCTTATAATGGAACAATAATTCAGAAAAAGAAGAACTATCTTTCTCACCAACGGAAGGTCACACTACCTTATCACCAACCAAACTAAACATGCTGTATCTCAGATAACAAAATAAACAATATTTATAATCTATATGCTCTTATTGTCCAGTAATAATATATTTACTATATTTAGTAATAATAATCTGTACATACAAAACAAAATCTGGACAAAAAAAATTATGTCAATCAGAGGCTGCGTAAACTAACAACTAGATTTCCCATGTGCTAGTATGACACAATTGTACTGTCATCCACCTCTATTTCCCCATATATTCTCCATTTCAAAGTCAAAATCTTGATGAGTGGTAGTAGGGGTTGGAAACAAGAAAGTACAATACTAATAACTCGCTTAATATTTGAGTTAAGATAAAATAATAGTACAACAATTGTAGAGCATTCTGGGAGATGACGTCGATGGGTCTCCTAACAAAAAATGTGTGTTCGAATATTATTATATTTAAGTATATTATATTACTTAAAGTATATTATATTACTTAAAGGCGAGAGAGACAGTTTCTGGCCAGCGGGTAGTGCCGTTGAGCATGGCCAGCAGATAACGCACACAATCCGAAGTCAGCAATAGTCCGACTATATCAAAATGAACGTGATGGAATCTCGGCGCTGGAGGAAAGGTCCGAGAGGGATACGGTATGCCAACGTATATTAGACTTCTGGCAAGGAATGCACGTCTTCGCCCAAGCGCCGATGTCGTGATTCATCTCCGGCCAGAAGTAACGGCTGGGGATTAGCTTCCACAGTCGACATCTCTCACAAGAGCTTATCTTCAGTCCCAGACATAGCTATGAGTCCCTGCATACCTGCATGAGTCCTGCATCTGCTCGTGAGCCACAGCTGCAAAATCGTCGGGGACCTGAATCACCTACACGCAGGAGGTGCGGCTGCAACGATGTTCTCACTGCCGGGCCTGTATCTGATATCCTTGAAGAACTAACTGGTGAAGTACAGGTGCCTGATTCTCTAGGGTGAGACTGTTTCCGACCTCTGCTGGTACGCGTGGCAAGGAGTTTATGGTCAATGACTATATAAAAGCTCATCCTTCAATGATAGGCCCGAAGTGTGGTACTGTCTCGTAGATCATGATAGTCGTTTATCTGGGTTCTTGCAGTTATAGGTCAACTTATACAGCAGAGCTTGGATAGCGGCTGCTTGCGGAACGTATCGCCTGTAAGAGATAATAATACCAAAGAATGGGCGAAGTTGTTGACAGTGGAGGGTTTCGAAAACTCCTGGATCGCTTGAATACGACGGAGTCGACCCTGTAACCTAAGAAGTCTACCTACGACTTGCCTAACTCGCACTTCGTGATGTTGAGGGAGAGGCAGTACTCGTCGTGTCGCTGGACAACTGTTCTGTATTCATGCACCTCCCGAGATTTTGAATCAACGAAGAAATCATCTAGTTAGAAATAAACAACGGCCCCGCAACATGTTGCCCACAAACCGTTGAAACGTTTGGGCAGCGTTTTTCAAGCTGAATGTCATCGCGATGTGGTGGTATGCTCTTACATGATACAGTTAAATATGGTATAAATCAAATAAACATATTCGCGTCAATTCCTCAAAATCTTAATTGGTTATACGTAATCACACTATCCACTTGCATGTATCACGCATATTAAGGCCAGCTGAAAACAGCATTTGGTATTTAAGCTTTAAATAAGACTTTTCATGGAATGTCAGCTAATTGTTAACGTGCGATGACTAAAAGTGGAGATTTACTGAAGGGTGAAAATTAAAATATCTTGGTTAATATTCAATTATTTCTAAAATATACCATTATAGAAATCTTGTTTAGTTTGCGCAGCCCCTGCGTGTATGACATTTAATTGAGTATACATCTTTGCAAAACGTAAATCCTATTGTTGGGCTTTAGCACACCTTAAGAAAAAATTCCGTCACGCAGGGGCTGCGTAAACTAAGCAGATTTCCCACGAGAAGTTTTACAATAGAGAAATCTGCCTAATAACAACTGTAGTAGTAAGAAACCTCTAAACCTAAAACATTATTTAGGGCGTAATAACCCAGTAGTTTCTAGCCCCAAAAAACAGTTAACCTAACCTCTAAACCTATTCACGAGGGACGAATAGTTATAGAAACGGCCGCCAGAGCTCTCGGCGGAAAGTCCGAACTTAGCCTACTGGTGACCACGCGCAGAATACAAATGCAAATATCTCGGTTACTATTCAAGATACAGAATAAATGTATAGAACAATATTTATAGTAAATTTAATTTGCAATAAGATTTATTCTATACAATTTTTCGATCCGACGCATAATAACGGACATATTTTGAATTTTCAAAAATCCCCCCTCTAAACCCCCCCCCTCCCACTGGTCCGATTTCAGCCATTAACGAACTTGATCTTCCTTTTTATATAAAACGATTAAATTCCGAGTTTGGTAACGATCAAACAAAAATTGCGACCGCTAGAGCGTTAACAGACAAATATATATATATAACAAAAGTCCGTCACGCAGGGGCTGCGTAAACTAAGCAGATTTCCCACGT
The DNA here is from genome assembly GCA_019009955.1 of Riptortus pedestris. Taxonomy (NCBI): domain Eukaryota; kingdom Metazoa; phylum Arthropoda; class Insecta; order Hemiptera; family Alydidae; genus Riptortus; species Riptortus pedestris. Next base: position 124,918,088 of record CM032228.1, on the reverse strand, counting down.
GAAGTTTTACAATAGAGAAATTTCAGAATAGAGAGTCAAACAGTTACGGGAACGGCCCAAACTAGCTCTTGACGGAAACTGACGATTAGACCCGAAGTTAGCCGATCTCATCTCAGAAGCGGAACATAAAAATGCAAATATCTCGGTTAATATTCAAGATACAGAATAAATATATATATAACATTATTTATAGTAAATTTAATTTGCATTAAGATTGATTCTATATAATTTTTCGATCCGACGTATAGTAACGGAGAATTTCGAAAATCCTCCCCTCTAAACCCCCCCCCCTCCCACTAATCCGATTTCAGCCATTAACGAACTTGATCTTTATTTTTGCATAAAACGTTTAAATATCGAGTTTGGTAACAATCAAGCAAAAATTGCGACCGCTAGAGCGTTAACAGACAAATATATATATATAATTTTGAACGGACCTCATTTTCGTCATCTCCTGGGCAGGATCAATGGACATTTGAAGAAATTTTTCGAACTGGCGTCATGAGTACGACCTCAATAGCGGATTTCCCTTAAGGGGAATCTGCTAAAAAGGAGGTGATCTGTTAAAATCTATATACGAGTATATACTAGCTCAGATACCCGGCTTCGCCCGGGAATTGATTTGAGGCTGAATGGTGATGGTATTTTTTTGGCAAGGCTTTACTTTACACAATATTTTGACATTTACCCGTCCCAGTGTTTAGGGTTAATACCCGTTGTTGGCATTTGTTAATAATGAAATTAATTTTTTATGTAAGTCTTCACTGTCCTCCAAATTGTCATATTTCCCGTCTCCTGTGCATTATGGATAGATTTCCATTAATTTTTCAAGGTGAGGTAACTCATAGTTCAAATTGGAATGAATTGTTGAGCATATCAATATTTCTACGCAAATTACTTGCTCCACGCATTTTTCCTGGAGAAATGTATAAAATAAAAGTTAATCTAAATAACAAAGTAAACAACTTTTGTTATGTGCATGTTTGTCGAAAAACAAATAGGCAATGCAATATAGCGAATTTTTATTTCAGGCCTCCCTTATAACCCCCACTCCCGTTCTAACCTAAAAATTTTAATATAGCTTATAATCACGGAAGAATTAATGCTAATTGACATACCGACTTTTTTAAAGTTCGGTTTAATCGTTAGCGCCCAATGAAATAGTTTACTCCCGCTTTAGTTTATAGTGTATATCTCGTTTATAATTTGTTAAAAGACAAAAATGAATATGACAAAAGTTACTCTATAAGAACATAAACAAAAACAAATAAGAAAATAAACAACTTTTGTTATGTTCATATTTACCGAAAAACGACTAGAAAACGAAATACTGCTATTTTTAAATTCAGGCCTGCCTTACAACCCCCACTCCTGCCCGTCCCTAGAATTGTTCGTATGGCTTGTTATAATGAAAGCGTTAGTGCTAATACACATGCCGAGTTTTATTTATTACGGTTGAGTCTTTTGTCCCAAATAAAATTGTTCACTTCCGCTATAGGTTTTAGCGTATATCTCGTTTATAATTCGGTATACGAAAAAAGTGTATATAACAAAAGTTACTCTAAATAAGAAAATAAACAACTTTTGTTATTTTCATATTAACCGAAAAATGAATAGAAAACGAAATACTGCTATTTTTAAATTCAGGCCTCCTTACAACCCCCACTCCTGCCCCCCTCCCTAGAAATGTTGGTATGGCTTGTTATAATGAAAGCGTTAGTGCTAATACACATACTGAGTTTTATTTATTTCGGTTGAGTTTTTTGTCCCAAATAAAATTGTTCACTTCCGCTATAGGTTTCAGCGTATATCTCGTTAATAATTTGGTATACGAAAAAATTGTATATAACAAAAGTTACTCTAAATAAGAAAATAAACAACTTTTGTTATTTTCATATTAACCGAAAAATGAATAGAAAACGAAATACTGCTATTTTTAAATTCAGGCCTCCTTACAACTCCCACTCCTGCCCGCCCCTAGAAATGTTGGTATGGCTTGTTATAATGAAAGCGTTAGTGCTAATACACATACTGAGTTTTATTTATTTCGGTTGAGTTTTTTGTCCCAAATAAAATTGTTCACTTCCGCTATAGGTTTCAGCGTATATCTCGTTTATAATTTGGTATACGAAAAAATTGTATATAACAAAAGTTACTCTAAATAACAAAATAAACAACTTTTGTTATGTTCATATTTGCCGAAAAACCAATAGGAAACGAAATATCACTATTTTTAATTTCAGGCTTCCTTTATAACCCCCACTCCTGTTCGTCTCAGAGTATATTAATAGAGCCTAAAGTCTAAGTTGGGTTAGTAGTAATATACATACCAAGTTTCATAAAATTCGACTCAGCCGTTTATGCGTGAAAAGGTAACAAACAGACACCAATGAAACAAAGTGCAGTTATGGTGTCTATGACATGTGAAACGAAAAGTTATCGTGAAATTTCGCGAAAAAAATCAATTTACAAACAGAGGTTACAATTTTATATATATATACACTACAGCCAGGAATGGAAGAGACCTGCTGGCTTCCCCCCCCCCCCCAAGCCGCCAGTTTCCGTGAAAAGACTACTGTACTACCTGGATCACAAACGTCGTCACTTCATCTTAGCCGCCTACTGTACAATGTATTAGTCAGTTGACCTTAGCTTTTCTTGCCCGGCGACATATATTCCTCATGAATTACTACAGTAAATAATAAAATTCAACCTGAATCATCTTATTGGCAATTATTATTAATATTGTGCTAATTTTTAACCCACTAAAAGTGTGGCAATAAAAAAAAATCTATATACTTTTTATCACTTTACAAAGCCGAATTAATAAAAAATACGGTTTTGTAAATCTAACGATATTCTTCACATTTCACTATTATTGTAATTCCTATTTATTTTATAGTTTTACAGTTTTTTATACAAGACATTTATCATTCACAATAATTCATTAAGGAATTTAAATAAATAACGTTAAAGAATTACAGATGAAATGATTGTAATTAAATAAGGTAACGTTAAATAATGATACCACCGTATAAAAAATAAATAAAAAAAATGATTTATTAATATTAAAATTAAATTTGTTTTGTGCTTATAATATTATTCTGATTCACTACTGCTAAGCTGCAAATCATCTTCCGACTCGCTCCCATCAATGGCGATTATCATGCTGTCCACAAAATTTTCCATTTGTCCATCTTTTAGCCAATATTCCTCTTCTAAATTGTGGACGTGCCGACAATAACCAGCCCAGTCATCAGCTGTTATTGATCGTAATCCTAAAGGATATGAATCAATAACGGACTTTAACGCCGATATGTCGTAAAATAGTAAAATGTGTTATTGTGTAAAATTTATTTCTTACCTTCATTTATTAATGATTCCAGATTAGTCATTGAGAGGTCACCGCTTACATATCTTTCACGTACATATCTCTTCAGCTTAGCCCAAGGCAGTTCTATCGGATTTAAATTACACATGAAAGGTGGTAATCTTAGAACGTTATGTTCATATGCCTCTAGGATTTGGTCAATTTTAAAAACTCTTTTTCTAGGTGCTATATTTTTGACCATGTCTAGAAGCATATACCGCCTCATGCTCAAATCCGCAACTGCACGATTCTTATTAAGCCAGTCTACCATTTCTGTCTTGTTTGAAGAGCTGGTTGGTGGCTTATTTAATTGCAAATTATGATATGGGGCATTATCCATTATTATAACAGAAGAGGCTGGCAACTTTGGAAGCACTTTTTCCCTAATCCATTTGGTAAAATTTCCACCATTCATTTGCCCGTGGTAATCTCCTGTTGAGGTGCCAGCTCTAAATACAAGTTGACAATCAGGTAAAAATCCATTGTTGGACCCAATACCAACAACGATAAAGCGTCTGGTACCTGCTAAAGAGGATGTAACCCCCGTAATACCTGGGCATTGCCAACACTTTCCCATGGTTAAATCAGTGTCCAACCACGTCTCATCTATGAAGAAGATTGGACGTCCACATTCCCGATATCTTCTTATTGCGTGAAGATATCTTCCTCGCCAGTCAACTATGTGAGGCCTTTCTATTAAAATTTGTCGTCCACTTTGGGATTTCCTCCAACTAAATCCCATATCTTTTAGCAATTTCCGCAATGATTCGCGGCCGAATTTAAAATTTATACTTTTCCTCAATGAAGTGAGAAGTTTAGGTACAGAAGGCACAATTTTTTGTCTCACATAAAAATCCTCAATTGTCCGTCTAATAACATTTCTATCAAAATTATCTACCGTAATAGGACGACGGCCTAGGGGCTTCATTGGCGATTGTAAATTTCCTTCTGGAGATTTCTTTTTCTCTGAGGCTATTCGTTTCACTGTCGCCGGAGAACATTTTGTATATAAGGTCGTCCTCTTTTGAGGGCTAGTAAACGGAGCCAATAAATCATTTTTTCTTTTTTCTTCGATGCAAGCCTCCAAAACATTTCCCATAACTCTCCTCTCTTTACTATGAATAATGTGTCGCTCGCTTCTCAGCACTTTGAGTGGATGGACCGGGTCGAGACATATTCACAACAAAACAATTTAGAAGAAACTACTTGCACAATACCGGGCAGGTTAATGAGTTCCGGGCATGAATGTTTTCAGGTCTGGATTACACCCCCCTTCCCTTGCTCCTTCGGCCACGCCCCTTCTCCCACCCTCCGGCCACAAGGCTCTTCCATTCCTGGCTGTACAGTAGTTTAAGCATAGTTTTGTAATTAGATTATATTCGTAATAGTAGAGCTCAGTGGAAGTCATTTCACAGGAAATAAGTTAACTCAATTAACTGTTTAGGCTCCGGCCTCCTTCCGCTCCAGCATCTCCTTCGTTTTCCTTAAAATATCGATTCAAAGTATTATTTTAATAATTTATGTACCTGATGGAATTAAATAATAGTATTACCCGAAAAATAATTTGATTTATATTCAAAAATATAGGTGAGGGGAAGAGAACGTAGCCCTCCTTGCAAAATAAGTAATAGGTACTTTAAATCATATCAAATTTAAATGGATATTGTCTTTTTTCATAATAACATTACTATTAACGTCTAATTGTTATGATGGTACATATTTGTTTCAATAACATGAAGATATCGGAAATAAGATAATATATTAGCAGAACCAAAGAGTTTGATCCCCATAACTTCCGCTATCACTCTTTGCGCCAATTCAGCATGACTTAGTTTAAAAAATACATTATGCAGATTAAAGAACGGAAATGCTCTTATAGTTTACATTTCTATTGGAAATAAATAGCAATGTTATTTTCTATGAGAAATAAATAAATGAGAAGGGGACGACGGAGATATTTAACCTCACTAATCCGAATCATATATAGAGTTATCATATGTGACTAAAACATAAAATCATTTGTCATAATATTCATTCATTAAAAACACTTAAATAAGCACTAATAAAATTAATGACTCCCACTATAGTTTTAGCGTATATCCCGTGTTTACTTGATTTTACGAACACAGTAAATGCAACAAAAGTTACACTAAATAATAAAATAAACAACTTTTATGTGCATGTTTGCCGAGAATCTTATAGGAAACGAAATATCACAATTTTTCATTTCAGGCCTCCCTCATAACCCCCACTCCCGTTGGGACGTAAAAATTTAAATATAACTTATAATCATGGAAGAATTAATGCTAATTCACATACCGAGTTTTGCTAATTTCGGTTCAATTGTTAGTGCCCAACAAAATTGTTGGCCTCGCTTTAGTATTTAGACTATATCTCGTTTATATACTTTGTTATACGACAAAAGTGAATATAACAAATCTTACTTTAAATAACAAAATTTAGTTCGGTTGAGTCTTTTGAGCCCAATAAAATTAATGACTCCCGCTATAGTTTTTAGCTTATAACGCAATTATACTTCGGTATACGACGAAAGTGTACATAACAAAAGTTACTCTAAATATCAAAATGAACAACTTTTGTTATGTATATATTTGCCGAAAAACCAATAGGAAACGAAATATCGCTATTTTTAATTTCAGGCTTCCCTTATAACCGAATATTTATTAGTATTAAAAAATCATATTACATTATCTTCACAATTCTAAAACTGTTTCAAATATGTTTCACGTTTTAATTAAATAATGTATTAAATACACTTGGAGAAGGGTGGGGGCAGTATACCTTATTTGGTGCAAACTGTTACTGGCGTTAAAAAATAACATAGTTTTGAATTATTAAGGATAAAATTCTAACATGGATTTGAATAAACTTATCCAGGTGAGATACCTGGGTAGTTCATATTAGAATGTATTGTTGAGCATGTCAATATTTCTAAGCAAATTACTTGCTTCATACCTTATTTCACAAAAAAAAAAATTATAAAACAAAATTTACACTAATTAAAAAAGTAAACAACTTATGTTATATGCACGATTGCCAAAAAACAAATAGACGATGAAATATCGCGAATTTTTATTTCAGGCCTCCCTTATAACCCCCATTCCCCTTTGAACCTAAAATTTTTAGTATAGCTTATAATCATGGAAGAATTAATGCTAATTTACATACCGAGTGTTGTTAAGTTCGGTTCTACCGTTAGTGCCCAATAAAATAGTTGCCCCCGCTTTAGTTTTTAGCGTATATCGCGTTTATACTTTGTTATAAAAGAAAAGTGTATATGACAAAAGTTACTCTAAATAACAAAATAAACAATTTTTGTTATGTTCATATTTGCCAAGAAACCAATAGGAAACGAAATATCGCTATTTTTAATTTCTGGCATGCCTCATAACCCCTACTCCTGCCCGTCCCTAGAAATGTTGGTATGACTTGTTATAATTAAAGTGTTAGTGATAATACATATACCGAGTTTTATTTATTTCGGATGGATCTTTTGTCCCAAATAAAATTGTTCACTTCCCCTATAGGTTTTAGCGTATATCTCGTTTATAATACGGTATACGAAAAAAGTGTGTATAACAAAAGTTACTCTAAATAACAAAATAAACAACTTTTGTTATGTTCATATTTGCCGAAAAACTAATAGGAAACGAATTTCTGGCTTCCCTTATAACCCCCACTCTTGTTCGTCTCAGAGAATTTTAATATAGCCTAAAGTCTAAGTTGGGTTGGTAGTAATATACATACCAAGTTTCATAAAATTCGGTTCAGCCGTTTATGCGTGAAAAGGTAACAAACAAACAAACATACACGAAAGAAACCAAATGCAGTTATGGTGTCTATGACATGTGAAACGAAAAGTTATCGTGAAATTTCGCGAAAAAATCAATGTACAGACAGAGGTTACAATTTTATATTATGAAAAAGCAATAAGAAACGAAATATCGGTATTTTTAATTTCAGGCCTCCCTTATAACCCCCACTCCTGCCCGTCCCTAGAAATGTTAGTATGGCTTATTATAAGGAAATCGTTAGTACTAATTCACATAGCGTTTTCGGTTTAATTTGGTTGAGTCTTTTGTGCCAAATAAAATTGGCGGACTCCCGCTATAGTTTTTAGCGTATAACTCAATTATACTTCCGTATACGGCAAAAGTGCATATAACAAAAGTTACTCTAAATTACAAAATAAACAACTTTTGTTATGTACATGCGTGCTGAAAAAACAATAGGAAACGAAATATCGCTATTTTTAATTTTAGGCCTCCCTTATAACCCCCACTCCTGCCCGTCCCTAGAAATGTTAGTATGGCTTATTATAAGGAAATCGTTAGTACTAATTCACATAGCGATTTTGGTTTAGTTCGGTTGAGTCTTTTGTGCCAAATAAAATTGGCGGACTCCCGCTAAAGTTTTTAGCGTATAACTCATTTAAACTTCCGTATACGGCAAAAGTGCATATGACAAAAGTTACTCTAAATTACAAAATAAACAACTTTTGTTATGTACATACGTGCTGAAAAAGCAATAGGAAACGAAATATCGCTATTTTTAATTTTAGGCCTCCCTTATAACCCCCACTCCTGCCCGTCCCTAGAAATGTTAGTATGGCTTATTATAAGAAAATCGTTAGTATTAATTCACATAGCGAGTTTGGTTTAGTTCGGTTGAGTCTTTTGTCCCAAATAAAATTGTGGACTCCCGCTATAGTTTTTAGCGTATAACTCATTTATACTTCCGTACAAGGCAAAAGTGCATATAACAAAAGTTACTCTACATAACAAAATAAACAACTTTTGTTATGTACATACGTGCTGAAAAAGCAATAGGAAACGAAATATCGCTATTTTTAATTTCAGGCCTTTCTTATAACCCCCACTCCTGTTCGTCTAAGAGAATATTAATATAGCCTAAAGTCTAAGTTGGGCTAGTAGTAATATACATACCAAGTTTCATAAAATTCGGTTCAGCCGTTTATGCGTGAAAAGGTAACAAACAAACAAACATACACGAAAGAAACAAAATGCAGTTATGGTGTCTATGACATGTGAAACGAAAAGATATCTTGAAATTTCGCGAAAAAAATCAATGTACAGACAGAGGTTACAATTTTATATATATACTAGCTCAGATACCCGGCTTCGCCCGGGAATTCATTTGAGGCTGAATGGTGATGGTATAATTTTGGCAAGGCTTTACTTTGTACAATATTTTGACATTTACCCGTTCCAGTGTTTAGGGTTAATACCCGTAGTTGGCATTTTTTAATAATAAAATTTTTTTTTTATGTAAGACTTCACTGTCCTGCATATTGTCATATTTCCCGTCTCCTGTGCATTATGCATAGATTTGAATTATTAAGGAGAAAATATTGACATACATTTGAATTAATTTTTTCAGGTGAAGTACCTGGTAGTTCATATTGAAAAGAAGTGTTGAGCAAATTTCTCTAAATAACAAAATAAACAACTTTTGTTATGTGCATATTTGCCGAAACCCCAATAAGAAATCATTATTATTAATTTCAGGCCTCCCTTATAACCCCCACTCCTGCCCGTCCCTAGAAATGTTAGTATAGCTTATTATAATGAAGGCTTTAGTACTAATTCACATACCGAGTGTTTTATTTAGTTCGGTTGAGTCTTTTGTGCCAAATAAAATTGTTGTCTCCCGCTATAATGTTTTGCATATAACGCCTTTATACTTCCGTATACGATGATAGTGTATATAAAAAAAAGTTACTCTACATAACAAAATAAACAACTTTTGTTATGTACATACGTGCTGAAAAAGCAATAGGAAACGAAATATCGCTATTTTTAATTTCAGGCCTTTCTTATAACCCCCACTCCTGTTCGTCTAAGAGAATATTAATATAGCCTAAAGTCTAAGTTGGGCTAGTAGTAATATACATACCAAGTTTCATAAAATTCGGTTCAGCCGTTTATGCGTGAAAAGGTAACAAACAAACAAACAAACAAATAAACAAACAAACAAACAGACACGAAAGAAACAAAATGTAGTTATGGGGTCTATGACATGTGAAACGGACAGTTATCGTGAAATTTCGCGAAAAAAATCAATGTACAGATAGAGGTTACAATTTTATATATATATATATATATATATATATATATATATATATATATATATATATATATAGACTAGCTAAAGTACCCGGCTTCGCTCGGGAAATCATTTGAGGCTGAATGATGATAGGATTTTTTTCAATGTTAACTACACTTCCCGTTTGGGCGCATTGTTTTCCCGTGAGGGCCAGGCAGGCGACTTACAGAAAAAAAAAATTGTATTTCAAGAATAAATGAAAATAAGCCCCTAATCATTGTTTCCCGTGAGGGTCAGGCGGGCGACGTATAGATGAGAAATTTTAATTTTGAAGAATAAATAAAAATGTGTTCCTGATCTATCTCTGTCCACTTTTTAACTCACCTTTTTGAATACTTCAAACTATAATCGTGGATAGCATTTATTAAAATTAAATATCCTCTATAATGAAACTTATTTCCTGTCAAAAACCAATCCGAGCTCGTATAGTTTAAGCATAGTTTTGTAATTAGATTATGGGTATATTCGTAATAGTAGAGCTCAGTGGAAATCATTTCACAGGAAATAAGTTAACTCAATTAACTGTTTAGGCTCCGGCCTCCTTCCGCTCTAGCATCTCCATCGTTTTCCTTAAAAAATTGATTCAAAGCATTATTTTAATAATTTATCTACCGGATGGAATTAAATAATAGTATTACCCGAAAAATAATTTGATTTATAATCAAAAATTTAGGTGAGGGGATGAGAACGTAGCCCTCCCTGCAAAATAAGTAATGTAGATGAGATTGTTATGGGGGCGATCAACTGCATAGTTATTACGCCCTATAATAAGTAATACTTTAAATCATATCAAATTTAAATGGATATTGTCTTTTTTCATAATAACATTACCATTAACGTCTAATTGTTATGATGGTACATATTTGTTTCAATAACATCAAGATATCGGAAATAAGATAATATATTAGCAGAACCAGAGAGTTTGATCCCCATAACTTCCGCTATCACTCTTTGTGCCAATTCAGCATGACTTAGTTTAAATAATACATTATGCAAATTAAAGAACGGAAATGCTCTTATTGTTTACATTTCTATTGGAAATAAATAGCAATGCTTTTTCTAGGAGAAATAAATAAATGAGAAGGGGACGACGGAGATATATAACCTCACTAATCCGAATCATATATAGTTATCATATGTGACTAAAACATAAAATCATTTGTCATAATATTCATTCATTAAAAACACTTAAATAAGCACTAATAAAATTAATGACTCCCACTATAGTTTTAGCGTATATCCCGTGTTTACTTGATTTTACGAACACAGTAAATGCAACAAAAGTTACACTAAATAATAAAATAAACAACTTTTATGTGCATGTTTCCCGAGAATCTAATAGGAAACGAAATATCACAATTTTTCATTTCAGGCCTCCCTTATAACCCCCACTCCGTAAAAATTTAAATGTAGCTTATAATCATGGAAGAATTAATGCTAATTCACAAACCGAGTTTTGCTAATTTCGGTTCAATTGTTGGCTCCCTCTTTAGTATTTAGTGTATATCTCGTTTATACTTTGTTATACGACAAAAGTGAATATAACAAATCTTACTTTAAATAACAAAATAAACAACTTTTGTCGTGAGCATATTTGCAGAAAAACCAGTAGAAAACGAAATACAGCTATTTTTAATTTCTGGCTTCCCCTAGCTCAGATACCCGGCTTCGCCCGGGAATTCATTTGAGGCTGAATGTTGTTGGTATTTTTTGGAAAGGCTTTACTTTGCACTACATTTTGACCTTGACCAGTTCCAGTTCACACCCGTCGTTGCTGTGGATTCGTTAATAATAAAATTAATTAGTTATGTAAGACTTCACTGTCCTCCATATTGTCATATTTCCCGTCTCCAATGTATTATGTATAGATTTGAATTATTTCATGCCTCCCTTATAACCCCCACTCCCGTTCGAACCTAAAAATTTTAATATATCGTATAATCATGAAAGAATTAATGCTAATTGACACACCGAGTTTTGTTAAGTTCGGTTCAATCGTTAGTGCCAAATAAAACTGTCGGCTCCCGCTTTGCTTTTTAGTGTATATCTCGTCTATACTTTGTTATACGACAAATGTGAATATAACAAAAGTTTCTCTAAATAACAAAATAAACAACTTTTGTTATGTGCATATTTGCCGAAAAACCAATAGAAAACGAAATATCAGTATTTTTAATTTCAGGCCTCCCTTACAAACCCCACTCCTGCTTGTCTCTAGAAATAATGGTACAGCTTATTATCACGAAGGAGTTAGTGTTAATACATATACCGAGTTTTATTTAATTCGGTTGGGTCTTTTGTCCCAAATAAAATTGTTCACTTCCGCAATAGGTTTTAGCATATATCTCGTTTATAATTCGGTATACGAAAAAAGTGTATATAACAAAAGTTACTCTAAATAACAAAATAAACAACTATAGTTATGTGAATGTTTGTCGGAAAACCAATAGGAAACGAAATATCGCTATTTTTAATTCCAGGCTTCCCTTATAACCCCCAATCCTGTTTGTCTGAGAGAATATTAATATAGCCTAAAGTCTAAGTTGGGTCAGTAGTAATATAGATACCAAGTTTCATAAAATTCGGTTCAGCCGTTTATGCGTGAAAAGGTAACAAACAAACAAACATACACGAAAGAAACAAAATGCAGTTATGGTGTCTATGACATGTGAAACGAATAGTTATCGTGAAATTTCGCGAAAAAAATCAATGTACAGACAGAGGTTACAATTTTATATATATATATATATATATATATATATATATATATATATATATATATATATATACTAGCTCAGATACCCGGCTTCGCTCGGGAATTCATTTGAGGCAGAATGGTGATGGTATTTTTTAGCAGGCTTTACATTGCACAATATTTTGACATTTACCCCCCCCCCCCCCAGTGTTTAGGATTGATACCCGTCGTTGCGGGTGATTTGCTAATAATAGAATTATTTGTTCGATAATTCTTCACAGTCTTCGATATTTTTATATTTCCCGTTTCTTATACATGTAAATATGGTGAATTTTTATTTCAGGCCTCCCTTATAACTCCCCTCCCGTTCGAACCTAAAAATTTTAATATAACTTATAATCATGGAAGAATTAATGCTAATTGACATACCGAGTTTTGTTAAGTTCGGTTCAGCCGTTAGTGCCCGCTAAAGTTTTAACGTATAACTCATTTATACTTAGTTATACGACAAAAGTGTATATAACAATAGTTACTCCAAATAACAAAATAAACAACTTTTGTTATGTTTATATTTGCGGAAAAACCAAAGGAAACGAAATATCGCTATTTTTAATTTCAGGCTTCCCTTATAACCCCCACTCCTGCCCGTACATAGAAATGTTGGTATGGCTTATTATAATGAAGGCTTCACTGCTAATACACATACCGGGTTTTATTTAGTTCGGTTGAGTCTTTTTTGGCAAATAATATTGTTGACTCCTGCGATAATTTTTAAAGTTAATCTAAATAACAATGTAAACAACGTTTGTTATGTGCATGTTTGTCGAAAAACAAATAGACAAAAAATATAGCGAATTTTTATTTCAGGCGTCCCTTATAATGTCCACTCCCGTTCTAACCTAAACATTTTAATATAGCTTATAATCATGGAAGAATTAATGCTAATTGACATACCGAGTTTTGTTAAGTTCGGTTCAATCGTTAGCGCCCAATAAAATAGTTGACTCCCGCTTTAGTTTATAGTGTATATCTCATATATATATATATATATATATATATATATATATATATATATATATATATATAAATATAAATATAGTGTATACATTGTTAAAAGACAAAAATGAATATCACAAAAGCTAATGTACCCGGCGATGCCAGGGAAATCATTCTCGACTGGTATTTTGATAGTAAGACTTCAATGTGTACAATTACACTTCCCTCCACGACGTAATGATTTTCCGAAATCGCCAACCCTGAAGGGTAACTTTTGGGGATTAATAGAATAGAAATTTTATTTTTGAAGGATAAATGAAAATGTGTTCCTAATCTATCCCTCTACACTTTTTGACTCACCGTTTTTCAATAGTTCAAACCATAATCATGGTAGCATTTATTACAATTAAATATCATCTATAATGAACATATATCCTTTCAAAAGCCAATCCGAGCTCACATAGTATAGGCAAAGTTTTGCACGTTAGATTATATTTGTAATAGTGAATCTCACTGGAAATTGCTTCCAGTAATGCCAGACGGAAAATAAGTAAACTCAATTAACTGGTAAGGCTCCCATCTTCCGCTCCCGCATGAGACTTCTCAACATTCTTCTACTTATATTATTGATGCAAAACATTATTTTATAATTTATCCACCGGATGGAATTAAATAATAGTGGTACCCTGAAAATATCATATCGAGTTTAAACTCGATATTGTTATGTTGTGTTAATATTGTTTTTGTCGTGATGACATTACCATTAACGTTTAATTGTTATTATATTACATATTTGTTTCAATAACATCGAGGTACATTATACAAATTAAATAATGGAAATGCTCTTATAGTTTATATTTCTATTGGAAATATAACAAATAGAATATTTGCCGAAAAACAAATAGAAAATATAAAAAGCGAGTTTTTCATTTCAGCCTCTCTTATACTCCCCACTCCCCTTTGAACCTAAATTTTTTTAATATAGCTTATAATCATGGAAGAATTAATGCTAATTCACACGCCGAGTTATGCTAAGTTCCGTTCAATCGTTAGTGCCCAACAAAATTGTTGGCTCCCGCTTTAGATTTTAGTGTATATCTCGTTTATACTTTTCTATACGACAAAAGTGAACAAACAAAAGTTACTTAAAATAACAAAATAAACAACTTTTGTCATGTGTATATTTGTCGAAAAACCAATAGGAATTCATTTGAGGCTGAATGGTGATGGTATTTTTTAGCAGGCTTTACATTGCACAATATTTTGACATTTACCCGTCCCAGTGTTTAGGATTGATACCCGTCGTTGCCGTGGATTTGCTAATAATAGAATTATTTGTTCGATAAGGCTTCACAGTCTTCGATATTTTTATATTTCCCGTCTCTTATACATGTAAATATGGTGAATTTTTATTTCAGGCCTCCCTTATAACCCCCCTCCCGTTCGAACCTAAAAATTTTAGTATAACTTATAATCATGGAAGAATTAATGTTAATTGACATACCGAGTTTTGTTAAGTTCGGTTCAGCCGTTAGTGCCCGCTAAAGTTTTAACGTATAACTCATTTATACTTAGGTATACGACAAAAGTGAATATAAAAAAAGTTACTCCAAATAACAAAATAAACAACTTTTGTTATGTTTATATTTGTGGAAAAACCAATAGGAAACGAAATATAGCTATTTTTAAATTCAGGCTTCCCTTATAACCCCCACTCCTGCCCGTCCATAGAAATGTTGGTATGGCTTATTATAATGAAGGCCTCACTGCTAATACACATACCGAGTTTTATTTAGTTCGGTTGAGTCTTTTTTGGCAAATAATATTGTTGACTCCCGCTATAATTTTTAGCGTATAACGCATTTAAACTTCGGTATACGACAAAAGTTTATATAACAAATGTTACTCTAAATAACAAAATAAACAACGTTTGTTATGTGCATGTTTACCGAAAAACCAATAGAAAACGAAATATCGCTATTTTTAATTTTAGGCTTCCCTTATAACCCCCACTCCTGTTCGTCTCAGAGAAAATTAATATAGCCTAAAGTCTAAGTTGGGTCAGTAGTAATATACATACCAAGTTTCATAAAATTCGGTTCAGCCGTTTATGCGTGAAAAGGTAACAAACAAACAAACAAACAAACAAACAAACAAACAAACAAACATACACGAAAGGAACAAAATGCAGATATGGTGTCTATGACATGTGAAACGAAAAGTTATCGTGAAATTTCGTGAAAAAAATCAATGTACAGACAGAGGTTACAATTTTATATATATACTAGCTCAGATACCCGGCTTCGCTCGGGAATTCATTTGAGGCCGAATGGTGATAGTATTTTTTTGGCAAGGCTTTACTTTGCACAATGTTTTGACATTTACCCGTCCCAGTGTTTAGAGTAAATACCCGTCGTTTCTGTGGATTTGTTTATAATACAATTATTTTTTTATGAAAGACTTCACTGTCCTCCATATTGTAATATTTCCCATTTCCTGTGCATTCTGCATAGATTTGAATTAGTAGTTTTTAACGTATAACTCATTTATACTTAGGTATACGACGAAAGTGTATATAACAAAAGTTACACCAAATAACAAAATAAACAATTTTTGTTATGTGCATAATTGCCGAAACCTCAATAGGAAACGAAATATCACTATTTTGAATTTCAGGCCTCCCTTATAACCCCCACTCCTGCCCGTCCCTAGAAATGTTAGTATGGCTTATTATAAGGAAGGCGTTAGTGCTAATACTAATATATCGAGTGTTTTATTCAGTTCGGTTGAGTCTTTTGTGCCAAATAAAATTGTTGACTCCCTCTATAATTTTTCGCGTATAACGTCTTTATACTTCGGTATACGACGATAGTGTATATAACCAAAGTTTCTCTAAATAACAAAATAAACATCTTTTGTTATGTGCACTTTTGCCGAAACCCCAATAGGAAACGAAATATCACTATTTTTAATTTCAGGCCTCCCTTATAACCCCCACTCCTGCCCGTCCCTAGAAATGTTAGTATGGCATATTATAATGAAGGCGTTAGTACTAATTCACATACCGAGTTTGGTTTAATTCGGTTGCGTCTTTAGTGCCAAATAAAATTGTGGACTCCCGCTTTAGTTGATAGCGTATAACTCATTTATGCTTCCGTATACGGAAAAAGTGCATATAACAAAGGTTACTCTAAATAACAAAATAAACAACTATTGTTATGTGCATATTTGCTGAAAAAGCAATAGGAAACGAAATATCGCTATTTTTAATTTCAGGCCTCCCTTATAACCCCCACTCCTGCCCGTCCCTAGAAATGTTACTATGGCTTATTATAAGGAAATCGTTAGTATTAATTCACATAGCGAGTTTGGTATAGTTCGGTTGAGTCTTTTGTGCCAAATAAAATTGTGGACTCCCGCTATAGTTTTTAGCGTATAACTCATTTATACTTCCGTATACGGCAAAAGTGCATATAACAACAGTTACTCTAAATTACAAAATAAACAACTTTTGTTATGGGCATATTTGCTGAAAAAGCAATAGGAAACGAAATATCGCTATTTTTAATTTCAGGCCTCCCTTATAACCCCCACTCCTGTTCGTCTTAGAGAATATTAATATAGCCTAAAGTCTAAGTTGGGCTAGTAGTAATATACATACCAAGTTTCATAAAATTCGGGTCAGCCGTTTATGCGTGAAAAGGTAACAAACAAACAAACAAACAAACAAATAAACAAACAAACAAACAAACAGACACCAAAGAAACAAAATGCAGTTATGGTGTCTATGACATGTGAAACGAAAAGTTATCGTGAAATTTCGCGAAAAAAATCAATGTACAGACAGAGGTTACAATTTTATATATATATAGATATATATATATATATATATATATATATATATATATATATATATATAGATATATATATATTTGTCTGTTAACGCTCTAGCGGTCGCAATTTTGGTTTGATCGTTATCAAACTTGGAATTTAATCGTTTTATGTAAAAAGGAAGATCAAGTTCGTTAATGGCTGAAATCGGACCAGTGGGAGGGATTTTCGAAAATACGTCGGATCAAAATATTTTATAGAACCAATCTTATTGCAATTTAAATTTACTATAAATATTGTTCTATACATTTATTCTGTAACATTAATATTAACCGAGATATTTGCATTTGTATTGTGAGTGTGGTCGGCTATGTTGGGAGTTTCCGCCGAGCGCTAGTGTGGCCGGCCGTTTCACTAACTATTCGTCCTCGTGAGAATAGGTTACTACTACTGTTATTAGGCAGATTTCTCTATTGTAAACCTTCACGTGGGAAATCTGCTTAGTTTACGCAGCCCCTGCGTGACGGACTTTTTTCAACCATCGATGGTTTGGACCTATGGGTTTTTTAACCATCGATGGTTTGGAACCTATGGTTTTTTAACCATCGATGGTTTGGAACCTATGGTTTTTTTCAACCATCAATGGTTTGGAACCTATGGTTTTTTTTTCAACCATCGATGGTTTGGAACCTATGGTTTTTCAACCATCGATGGTTTGGAACCTATGGTTTTTTTCAACCATCAATGGTTTGGAACCTATGGTTTTTTTTTCAACCATCGATGGTTTGGAACCTATGGTTTTTCAACCATCGATGGTTTGGAACCTATGGTTTTTCAACAATCGATGGTTTGGAACCAATGTTTTTCAACTATCCATGGTTTGGAACCGATGTTTTTCAACCATCGATGATTAACATTCGATGGTCGGGTCAAAAACTTGATAAGATTACTATTCAGATAACACAGTTATTTTATTTAAACTGAATTGTATTTATCTTTCTACACAATTACAGAAATGTATTACCTTACTTATCCATGATTGATATATTACGGAAATAGAGCCATTGCTGTCTCGGCTGTTTTCGCTATGGTTGGTTTCATAGTGACCACTATCTTTTCACACTGGCTGAACACGAGTCACTCTATATGCTCATTCATGAATGAGAGCTGCTCATTCATAGGTATCGTCTTGAAGACGAAATGACCAAGTTCAGGTTGGAGCTAATGAACCGAGAGTCGAATTTCTTCAGGACTACCACAAGGTCCAGCAAGAATGCTGTGTCGTCTAGTACTGGTGGGAGACTTAATTCAGACAAAGGTCAGAATTTATGGCTTGAAAGTCTTAACTCTCCTTTAATACAAGAAGGTGATAACAAGAAGTTGAAGCTTAGGTTTGACGTCAGTCAGTATCAACCAGAAGAAATTGTTGTTAAGACAGTTGATAGTAAATTGCTCGTACATGCTAAACATGAAGAGAAAACAGAAAGTAAGTCAGTTTATCGAGAATACAACAGGGAATTCCTTCTTCCCAACGGCACCAGTCCTGAATCAATTGAGTCTTCATTGCACAAAGATGGAGTTCTTAATGATGAAGCTCCCCTTCCCGCCCTTGCGGGGCCAAACTCATACCAATCACCCAGAACTAATACGAAATTATATGACAGCCTTTAATTTTCTTGATCAACTTGTTCTTTCATTTCTGTTATTATTAAAAAGCAAATCTATTTAGATCCATTGATTTTTCAAAGGGTATATTTAGAAGTCACTTGTGTCAAACTGTGGCAAAACACATTTACTTTTATTTTAAAGCTTTTTATTGTTTAAATACAAAATTTATCTTTATTTCTTTAAATTAGCTATTTATGTATAACTTGTAAAATAAGAAGGTTCTCTTGTCATTTAGTTATAGTTTCATTCATATGTATCGATTATGGCTACTGCCTACTTAATTGGCAGATTAACTTCCGCTACAACTTATTGATTATCGGCACAGCCAACTTAATTATTAGAAGAATTTCCGCTACAATATATTTTATTTCGCCACTCGTTCCAACACTTGCGATGTGTCTCGGCCCAAAAGTGCCATAAAAATGTCTAACTGAATATCCCAGCTTTGTCTGTAAGGCTTCTAATACTTTCATTCGGATTTAAAATAATACTAATTAGTAGCATTTCCTTTTAGAGTCATCTTATCGAGGAGAGGAATGCGAAGATTCGACATCCTGAATAGTATTTTATGCACTGAACGTAAGCATTCGCCTCACCTCGTGTCTAGCTGAAATGTGACTAATTCCTTTGAAGGAATTAGTGATTTTTTTTAATTTTTTTATCCTTATCAGAGAACACACTCAGAAAGGCTTGAATTGTCTAAAAGGTCACAGCTGACACCATGTTTTGTAGTTGTTATTAAAACTGCAATTTAAGGGAGAGAGAAAACAAACGACACAGGATACACTAGACTATTTTCAAAATAGTATTTTGTTAACTGGTTTATTTAGCAATCGATTGTAACATGTCCTTTGCATTTAACTATCGATATGTAACAATTACTTTGTATTTAACTATCGATATGTAACACTTACGAAAAATAAATTAGGTCAAGTCGAAACTAGTCTTGACAGATCGTTGAGTGTCAAACCGGATGATTCGGTTGAATTAGAAAACAGAAGCTTTTTGCAAATGCAATATTTCCTTGTTTAAAATTGTTTTATAACAGAGTACTAAATACTATTATGCTTCCAGAATGTAACTTGTATTCAATGAGATTGAGAGAGTAGTCAATTTTAGCAGATTTCCCTTAAGGTAAATCAGCTATTGAGATTGTATTCATGACGAGATTTTCGATCAAGTTCGTTAATAGCTGAAGTCGGACCAGTGGAAGGGGGGGTTTAGAGGGAGGAGTTCCGTAAATTCGAAATATCTCCGTTAGTATAAGTCGGATCGAAAATTGTATATAACAAATTTTATTGCAAATTAAATGTACTAAAAATATTGTTATATACGTTTTTTCTCTATCTTGAATATTAACCGAGATATTTGCATTTTTTAGTTTTCAGCCTTCGGCAAACCCCCACTTCTACTCATGTTACATAAACAAGACTCTGGTATGTAATAAAACCACATTATTCGAATCTTAAATACCATGTTTTACGAGGTAAATGCAAATATGTTCTGGTGACCCCCTCCCTGTCTAAGATCTTGGACTACTAAAATTTGATTGATTGAGATAAAAATTATTCTGATCAATTATAAATTACAGTACTAGATATAGTAAATAGTTTTCAAAAAATTTATATGTTATACGATATTTAAAAATTTATATGTTTATATATTATACGATATTTAAAAATTTATTTGTTTATATGTTACTGATATATTTCAGTAATTGGTTTTCTTTCCGGTGAGAAGTTGGCAAACTTGTTTACGTTTCAGGCGCTTCCCGTCGGAAGATTTCTTATTTCGTTTGTATTAATTCACTTGATGTTGACGGTGCTAGTGTGTTACCGTTATGTAAATTTATCTATTGTTAAATGTTACGAGGGAAATCTGCTTAGTTTACGCAGCCCCTGCGTGACGGACTTTTTTAGGTTCAAACGGGAGTGGGCGTTTTCTGAAGGCCGAAAACTAAAAAAACGCAAATATCTCGGTAATATTAAAGGTAGTGAAAACTTGTAAAATGTATTATACCAAAATTCTATTTAAATAGCTCGGAAGGAATAACGATTTTTGTGGTGCACACGTCTGTAACTGTTGGGGAGGGCAGCACGCAGTCTAGTCACATGGTCAATACTCGTATTGATTAGTATAATACCATCAGTATTAACGGAGAGGAGTAACTATATTCCTCGAATCTTGGCTGAATCAATACTTCAGACAATTATTGAGATAAATCCTCAATATCAAGGTGGAAGTGTTTTTAATTCTACGAGTGTCCTTGAAAATAAATGTTTTAAAAGTATATATATATATTATATATATGTATGTGTTGTGTGTGTGTGTGCGTGCGTGTTCAAGTCACCACTAAAATAATATAATAAAGAAACGTTGATACTCTTTAATATATGAACGCATAAATCACGGCTAAGGCATGAGTTCTATTTACCATAAGTGAATAATTCATACCCAAAATTTCCAATTGATAAATAAATCTTTAACGATTGCTATACGTGCACGAATTATTCGAAATCCCATTATGAACGCTATTTTTAAGAACATGCTCCACTACACAATTCTTTGATCTCTAGTTATTTGTTTACTATCAGCGCTATAGTCCTTGAAGGACCTGGGCCTTCAATCATTAAATACAGCCAGCAGCTGGGGTTCTCCGATTGTGGAACCCTAACATTGGAGTCGTTCCTTATGTCTTCCAAACACCTGGAGCTTCTACTCATGGCCTCTCCCTGGGGTACTGTACATTATTAATTTGAACAGTCTGTCGTAGACCGTTCTACAATGCTAACAGTTATCTACATGTCTTAGATATTATTAAATACTATGTATTTATGAGAGAAATATTGTAATTGAAATTAAAATAACTGTTACAGACCCAATTACTATTTGCTCGTAGCTTTATAGAGTAATTGGTTCTCCTTTTAATACCTACTCTAATTTGTTTTAAACTTTTGTACAGAGTCACCACTTCCACTAACCCAAGAAAAACGGAGTTCCACTCATACCCTCAAGATTTGTGGCATATATCGATTATAAAAAATGCATTTAAGTTAAAACTGACGTAAATGGTACATTTGAATGTTATCAGTATGGGGGCGACTCCCCCTCCAAATATATTGAAAGAGCTCAGGTACTAACATAAAATTATTTTCTACTAAGAAAAAATGGTCTTACATTTTAAAAATGTGTGAATCTATAAGTATATATACTTTCATTTAAATAGAAAATTTATTATTTAATAAGTGTGTTTTATTTTTGTTTTGTCAGCCTGTTTTGATAAGGGGAGTAGGGATATGCTATGCTGTGGAGTAGGGATATTTTTGAGGGAATCTCAATGTTTCTTAAGTAAGGAAAGTCGAGAAGCCGTCCCAGGTTTGCGGACGAGAATGGCTTCTTTCGAGTTATGATAATGGAATGTATTACTTCTGAATACTATTGCAAATGTTATGTGTAGTTAGTCTTATTTATTTAATTCTTATCTATTTGTGATAATTCGGTAAGTCAATTCTCATTGCTAGTTTTTATTGATTTCATGTTAATTTACCTTCAAAATACTTCCTAGCGCTTTATGTTTTTGGAAATAGATTCTTTTTATTACTGCCATTGCCTTCTCCTTTTTTGTTATATATACCTTTGTTTATATGGATGATATAATGTTCATGTTTGTGTTATGACATTTGTGTGGATAAAGGTTGACAACATAACCTATGTCTCACCTATCATGAAGATGTCAAATTGCACTTGCATTTGTGAACCATGGACCTATTTTAATCTTATAAGATCTTATGATGACTTTTATTGTAATTAACAACTCCTTAGTTTTTTTTATTGTTCACTAATTGATCTTTATAATTAACTACATTAATAATATTAACCCTTACATAATACAGCTATCTTTAAAACACTCTACAAATAGTTGTCTTCTTTCAATTTATGCTGTGTGTTTCTATTTTATTAACCTTTTAAACAATGCTTCTGTTATAATTGTGACTTGTTTGTAATTTTAGGTAAACTCTTTACGTGGCAAAATGATGGAAACTGACGATAACTCAAGTAGTGGTGGTGCTATGGCTTCATTTAATAGTTTATTTTCCTTTACAAGCCCTGCAGTTAAGAAGCTACTTGGTTGGAAACAAGGGGATGAAGAAGAAAAGTGGGCAGAAAGAGCAGTAGATGCGTTAGTCAAAAAATTAAAGAAGAAAAAAGGTGCAATTGAAGAACTAGAAAGAGCCCTGAGTTGCCCGGGTCAGCCCAGTAATTGCGTGACAATACCACGTAGTCTTGACGGCCGGCTTCAGGTTATTACAGTTTTTTTATGTAATAATTCTATGCCTCTAAAGAAGACCCAGATAAGTCCATTGGCCTCAAAAATGAATTAAGTGTGTTGATTGGTTGTTCTCCACTACCTTTCCATCACTCCACAAAAATTGTACATTCTAAAGACTTAGTGAAACGGAGATACAGTGATTTCATTTTTTATGTATAGTCTGTTAGTCATTCATTTTCAATTATTATAAGCCTCAGAGCCTTGAAACTCATCTAATGATGAACAGTTCCAATAAGTTTCAAACAATAATTGCTCAGCAATTATTCAAAATTGATATAAAATATATGAACCAGAGAATTATGTCAAAATAGGTTTAGGTATTTATTAGTATATTTCCTCTCCCATCAGCTTACATTTTTCATTTGGCTTATTCGGTGATATCCTTAAACTAGTATTTAAGAAAGAGTTGTTCTTTAGTCATTTTTAATAGAGTGCAACTTTTTAGTTTTCATTTTAGTAGATTTTACCTGAGGGAAATCACTGTTGAGGTTGTATATATGACACAAATCGTGAAAATTTCTTTGAAAACCTATTCTTTGAAATTTCTATGTCCATTGATTCTGTGTAGATAAAAAAAAAATGGGGACTGTTCGAATTATGTGAAATTATATACACACGCGTGCACGCATATATTTCACAAAGAGACTTCCAAAAAACACATAACACTTTAACATCTTCAAATTTTGACTGACTGTTACCAAACACTTGTTTACACGTTTCATTTAACACTAAAGTTCATATTCTTTAATGGACGAAACTGTATAAGTCAGATTAACATAAGTGATATAACTGTAAATATTAATATCTAGCTAAGGTACCCGGCTTCGCCCGGGAAATCATTTGAGGCTAAATGATGATGTTATTTTTTTGGGGCTTTACTTTGTACAATATTTTTACATTTTCCCGTCTCAATGCTTAGGATTATCACTCGAGTCCGGCGTGCTGGAGATATGTTAATAATACAAGTATTTCTTATGTACTTAATTCTACAAAATAGACAATATTTTTATATTGCATGTATCATTTTTTTATATATAACATAATCATGGATTAACATAATATTATAGTCAAAAATACGGAGTTTCGTTAATTTTGATTTAGTCATTCGTGTCCTATAACATTGATGACCCCTTCAATAGTTTTTTGTGTATAACCTATTCAAACTTCATTATACAGCAAAAGTGTACTTTCAGAAGTTACTTTAAATAACAAAAAAAAAAAAAAGCAACTTTTGTTATTTGTTCGTTTGCCGAAAAATGAATAGGTTACGAAATATCACGATTTTATATTTCAGGTCACCCTTATTACCCCCACTCCTGTTCGTACCTCGAAATTTTAATATAGCTTATAATCAGGGAGGTGTTAATACCAAATCACATACCGTGTTTCATTTATACAGAGTATATACTCCTACTATAGTTTTTAACGTATAACTCATTTATACTTCGGTATACGACAAAAGTGAATAGTACAGAAGTTACTGTAGATAACAAAATAAAAAATGTTTGTTATGTGCATATTTGCAGAAAAACCAATAGGAAACGAAATATCGCTGTTTTTAATTTCAAGCCTCCCTTATAACCCCAAGTCCTGGTCATCTCAGAGAATATTAATATAGACTAAAACCTACGTTTGGTTAGTAGTAATATACATACCAAGTTTCGTAAAATTCGGTTCAGCCGTTTACGATTCTATAAAGGACATGCAGACAAACATTCATTTATATATATATATATATATATATATATATATATATATATATATATATATATATAAAATTGTAACCTGTGTCTGTACATTGATCTTTTTTCGCAAATTTTCACAATAACTTTTCGTTTCACATGTCATAGACACCATAGCATTTTGTTTCTTTCGTGTGTGTTTGTTTGTTTGTTTGTTACCTTTTCACGCATAAACGGCTGAACCGAATTTTATGAAACTTGGTATGTATATTACTGCTAACCCAACTTAGACTTTAGGCTATATTAATATCCTCTAAGACGAACAAGAGAGGGGGTTATAAGGGAAGCCTGAAATTAAAAATAGCTATATTTCGTTTCCTATCGGTTTTTCGGCAAATATGAACAAATCAAAAGTTGTTTATTTTGTTATTTACAGTAACTTTTGTCATATACACTTTTTTCGTATACCGAATTATAAACGAGATATACGCTAAAACCTATAGCGGAAGTGAACAATTTTATTTGGGACAAAAGAGCCAACCGGAATAAATAAAACTCGTTATCTGTATTAGCACTAACGCTTTCATTATAATAATCCATACCAAAATTTCTAGCGACGGGCAGGAGTGGGGGTTGTAAGGGAGACCTGAATTTAAAATAGCCGTATTTCATTTTCTATTCCTTTTTCGGCAAATATGAACATAACAAAAGTTGTTTAGTTTGTTATTTAGAGTAACTTTTGTGATATTCATTTTTGTTTTAACAAAGTATAAACGAGATATACACTATAAACTAAAGCGGGAATCTACTATTTTATTGGGCGCTAACGATTGAACCGAACTTAAAAAAACTCGGTATATCAATTAGCATTATTTCTTCCATGATTATAAGCTATAATAAATGTTTAGGCTAGAACGGGAGTGGGAGCTATAAGGGAGGCCTGAAATAAAAATTTGCGATATTTGTCTATTTGTTTTTCGACAAACTTGCACATAACAAAAGTTGTTTATTTTGTTATTTAGATTAACTTTTGTTTTATACATCTCTCCAGGAACAATGTGTGGAGCAAGTAATGTGCTTAGAAATATTGATATGCTCAACAATTCATTCCACTTTGAACTATCAGGTATCTCACCTGGAAAAATTAATTCAAACCTTTGTTAATATTTTGTCTTTAATAACTGAAATCTATGTATAATGCACAGGAGACAGGCAATATGACAATATGGAGGACAGTGAAGTCTTACATAAAAAATTAAGTTTATTATTAACAAATGCCAACAACGGGTATAAATCCTAAACACTGGGACAGGTAAATGTCAAAATAGAGTGCAAAATAAAGCCTTGCAAAAAAAATGCCATCACCATTCAGCCTCAAATCAATTACCGGGCGAAGCCGGGTATCTGAGCTAGTATATATATATACATAATATATATATATATATATATATATATATATATATATATATATATATATATATATATAGATAGATAGATAGATGTAGTGCACTACAATGTTTGTTTTATAATTTATTTTTCAGCCATGAAATTCATTGAGCAAGTATGCTTTTGTTTGCAGCCTTCACTAATTTCCAGTTTTAGCTGCTATGCCATTAATAATATCATATCTAGCTTAGCTTTGAAATCTTGTTTACTTAGGGTTCTTACTAAGGGGGAAATAAGGAATAAATATGAGATAGCATCATTTATGACTATGAACATGGTAAATCTGCTCAATTTATGCAATCTCTTTGTAACAGA
Source organism: Riptortus pedestris (assembly GCA_019009955.1). Classification (NCBI taxonomy): domain Eukaryota; kingdom Metazoa; phylum Arthropoda; class Insecta; order Hemiptera; family Alydidae; genus Riptortus; species Riptortus pedestris. The sequence continues at coordinate 124,891,608 of CM032228.1, read as the reverse complement.
CTTTTCCTTTTACTTATTACAATTTTTTAAAGCAGGTTCACATTCACCTGGCTATATTCAGTGCACGGTCAAAAAATGGTCTTTTGGGGTTACCAATTGTCATGGCAATTGACTTCGCAACTTATGGTGTTAATTTTCTCAAAATATCACTTTTATGTTTTTATATGGCATTTTGTATGAGTAAAATTTTGATTCAGTAATTTTCATTACTTACTGATAATATTTATTCTGATCAGTAACCCCTCCTAGTATCTTCTGTATAAAATATTTCCTTAAAATTATGTTTTCTTTATATATTGGTAATGAATTTTCAGAAATGCAAATTGAGCTTCATGCATCTTCAATCCAAAATGAAGACTAGACTACACTCTTATTCAGAAAAAAAAACCAGAAAGTAGGAAGAATATTTAGTTGTTTTAATTTTTCTTATACTTATTAAGTAATATTCAATCTTGGCATTCGTGATATACAATACCTTAACATCATGAGAATATGGAGAGACTGTTTAGCTCAGCAACTTTCTTAAATCAATTTTACTTAATAATATTTATAAAAGTTTTTTATTGAAATATTATTAATTGATAATTAAATTCAAGTAGGAAAACTCTTGACTATACTTCAGTTCTGATTGTGAAAGTAGGTAGAATAAGTACATCATATTTATTATAATAATGAAGTATGTATCAGTGTTTCTTATACCAACATAATTAGTATGAATTTAGTTTTATAACTAATAGTGTGGATTTAATATAGTAATTATTATAAATGATGAACAACTATTAGATTTAGTAAAATCGTTTCAGGTGTCGCATAGAAAAGGTTTACCTCATGTAATTTATTGCCGAGTATGGAGGTGGCCGGATCTCCAATCTCATCATGAATTAAAACCTCTTGAGCATTGCCAGTTCCCTTTCTCGGCTAAGCAAAAGGAAGTCTGTATTAATCCTTATCATTACAAAAGAGTAGAAAGCCCAGGTAAGTGAGTTCTGAATTGTTGAATTTTTAACATAATTTAATTCTGTAATAATTTCTTATTTGAGGCACAACCTCTACTCTAGATGCCATACAGCTTAATGTACTGGATGCACCAGAATAACATGGCAATATCCGAGATATCAGAAATGAGTAGGGTCAATCTTTTATGTTGAGACAAGGTCTTTTGGTTTTGAAAAGTGTATGTTTGAAGATCTAGATGTCATCTTAGAATGACTTCTCTCCTTTTTACTTAATTTTTGATCATGGTTCTAAGAATGGATAAAAATCCCTTGTTATACTTCGAAAAAATCTATATTTTAGTAGTTAAACCTGGTCTTATGAAAGTATAATTGAGTATAAGGAATTTATTGTTTACATTCACTTCAGATTTCACTTTTAAGACTTAGTATATAAATAAGGTAATGTAATGGGAAATATTATTAGTTATGAATTATAAAAATAATTACTTGAAGTTGTGGCCAAAGGTCAACAACTTCTTACAAACCATCTAAAAATCAATGAAAACTCTATATCATAGACTTCAGCTATGTTTAGAAGGCAGCTGTGATGTATGAGATGACGGTGTTTATTTGGAGACTGTCTAGTTGGTTATCATGTACAATGCAATGTTGGATCTTGAGTTACTACCTAAGTGGCTAGTCCCTCATTGTCACTTGTATAACTGTCAGTTAGAGAAAACAATATTTTAGATGAGACCTGCACCTTGAACAAGTCATAAATTATCATATTTTTAAAGCTCTTAGTTAGATTTTTCAAGCATATTGTTTCTGATGGCCAAACTATAGAATCTTGGTGGTTCACAAATGAACAAAATTGAGTGGATATAAAAGCAAATTTATGAAATCTTCAAGAAAATGAATCCTCTACTCATGCAAGACATTTTCATTTCATTGACTATTTTTTAACTAGTGTTTTTTTTTTCCTAAAAGGAGAACTTTTTTATTTTATTTATGTTTTAGAAGGAGGGGGAGAAGGTTTTTTTTTTCTTGACCCAGTAAGCTTACTTTCAAACTATATATATATATATAAAACGTATATGTATTTAAAACTATTTTTGAAAAAAATCATTATGAATTTATTTAAACTCCTAATATATATACGAGGTGTGACAATTAAATAACGGGACTGATCTGAAAAACATACTTTATTGAACACTTATTACAAATAACTATTAATCCCCTTCAACATACTCCCCATCCCTATTTATACACTGCTGCATACGAGTTTTCCACTGCTCAAAGCAGTGCTGCATGTCATTAAGTGTCAGCCTCTTCAGCAAGTCTGCCGTTTTTTGCTTGACACCTTCAACTGACTCAAAACGTGTTCCCTTCAATGAACTTTTTATTTTGGGAAAAAGGTAGAAGTTACAGGGAGCCAGATCTGGTGAATACGGCGGATGTTCAAGCACTGGAATTGACTTTTTCGCTAAAAACCGCTTCACCGAGAGCCCATTGTGAGCGGGCGCATTGTCCTGGTGCAAAATCCATGAATTGTTTTTCCACATGTCTGATCTTTTCTTCCTCACTCTTTCTCTCAGTTGTCAGGTTTTTTGGCACAAACTTTAGTCTTTTTCAGATCTTCATGTAAAATTTTTCTCACCATCTCTCTGTCAATGTTTGATAAATCTGAAATCATTCGAAGACTCAAATGCCTGTCTTTACGCACAATTTCATTAACATTCTTAAAGTTTTATAGTACGTGACATGCAGTTGTCACCAAACACCTCTTTCAATAACTGAAAACATTCACTTGGAGGTTTTCTCAATTTCACCAGAAATTTCAAATTAATACACTGCTCAATTTTTAAACTGATCATTTTTCCGGCATGCCAATAACAACACGCCTTACTCAAATGAGATTTAAAACCAAACTAGACTAGATAGAGAGACGGGATCAAGTGGACTCTGTGCAGTAATAAACAGGATCAATCATGATCCATCCCCACTCCCCACACACAAGCCTGACATCTGCCGTACGCACAGTCCCGTTACTTAATTGTCACACCTCGTGTATATATATATATATATATATATATATATATATATATATATATATATATAATTTTGAATGGACCTCATTTTCATCATCTAAGTGGATCGATTGGCATTTGAAGAAATTTTTCAAGAAATGCAATGTGAGCACAACGTCAATAGCTGATTTCTCTTATGGGAAATTGGCAAATATAAACAACGTGTTTATTTTATAATGTTTATGCAATATAGAAAATTAATTTTATTTTTTCTAACTGAATACCAGACCTTATTATTTCCTATCTATGTATTGTTGTTATGTTTCAGCATGAGTCATAAGTAATCTTCCCTTTTATACAATATTATCTTATTATCTGTGACAAAACAAAACAAAAAAAGAATAGCATTCTTTAGTTGTTAACTTAAAAATGAATATCCACTCTAGAAAAAAAGAAGATACAAACTAGCATTTTCTAGGATTTGGGTTAAACTAAAAAAATGGGTTTTGAAGGGTTTTTACCTTCTTTTAAAATTATATTGAAATAACAGTTAGTTAAATCACCTCATTTTATATGTGTGGTTTGTATTTAAAACTTTTTCCTTGTAATTGCAATTTTTTTAGTAGATTTCTCTTAAGGGAAATCTGGTATTACGATTTTGCTCATGGTGTTATTTTTGATAAATTTCTTCAAATGGATCCAGGAGATTTTGAAAATGAGGTGTTGGTGTATATGTGGATGCATGTGTGTGACGGTACAAGTGTATGTGAATATGTGTGCAGGTGTATGGGTATACATGTGTTTGTGTGTGTGCATGCATGCACACGTGTGTTTGTGTGTGTGTGTGTGTGTGTGTGTGTGTGCGTGTATCATCATGTTTTTATTTGATTGCTAAAAAATTCCATATTTAAATGCATCATGTAAAACTAAAGATCAAGTTTGTAATTGGCCAATATTTCATGGGAGGTTAAAAGAAATGGAAACACGAATCCGTATATTATGCAAAAGATTAAAAATTTATAAAGTAATCTAATTAATTCCATGTTAGCAATTTTTTTTCTATTTAACTATATATATTTATTTATTTTTATCCTTCTGTAAACCCTTACTCTTACTTATGCAATTTCCATTTTGTGGCATTAAGTCACTAAACGTGTTAAAGTGGCATACATTTCAAATCTTGTTTGGATAGGCTTCTTAGTAATGGTAAACGGAGAAGAGGATATGCCTATGATGTCCACCTTCACTCGTATGAAATGCAGATAATGTCATCTCTGTATCATGTCAGTACTTGGGAAATTGGTTTATTTTATGAAGCCACTGTTTGGCAGACTTTCATTTGTATTTCATGAGCTGTTATTTTTATATTTACTTATTGTATTCTGAGGTCAATGTTATAATTCCTGTTTAATCACATTAAAGTATTTTTTTTTATTTTTTCAGTTCTACCTCCTGTTTTGGTGCCTCGTCATTCCGAATTTGCTCCTGGACACTCCCTGCTACCTTTTCAACAAGTAGCAGAACCGGCTATGCCTCACAATGTTAGCTATAGTGGGACTGGGTTCAGTAATGCACCTCCTTCTCCTTTAAGCAGTGTTTCTAGCCCTGCAGCTTCTTCCCCTCACAGCCCCTATTCTACAAATGGCCTCTCTGGTATACATTAATAATTATTTGCTTGTTTTTTTAGATATAATTTATTGAATTACTTTATAATAGTGATATAATTTAACAAATTTCTATTTACTTTTTTCTTATTCTCAGACTCCGTTAACTTTAGCCTAGAGTGTCCCTATAACTTGATCTTGGAAATATAGAAGTGCATACACTCTAATATTATACCTAATACTGTGAAAGTCATATACGACCCAAAATCAGATTGGTCTGACATGGTTAACCTAGCCGACTTGGCTGAATTGATATGTTTATGGACCTTTAGGATGCCCCTGTGTTTACTCCTGTCCTTTAGGACCAGCCGTTTACTCATTTCGATGTACGCTTTGACAGGTTTTGCAAACATATTTATCTCTTTTGCTGAGCTGAATTTTTCATCCACTTTCCTGATTAAAGTTAATACTTAGGACCACACGAAGGATTGTGTGGTGCATTGCCATCCTTCTGCCAGTCAGACCTCAGTGGAAGAAAAGTGTTTTTTTTTTTTGTTTTTTTGCAGCCTTTTGCATGCTCTACGCACCAATTTTTACCTGAATTTTACCTATTTACACACTTGAATATACTAATATTAATCTGAAGAGAGATGAAATTTTATATTTCATATCAGCAAATATTCAACTTAGGAATCTGATAAATTTTTTTAACCATCAGTGTTCATTTTTGTCTGTTAGATGATGCTGCTTCTCCAAGTTTTGCAGGAACGGCTGCTGAGGATACAAAAACTACTTCTGCTGACCCTGTTGCTATGGATACTTCTCTCCCTGAAGTAGCCCCTATTTCTTACCAGGTAAGATTCATTCCTATTGTGTTTTCATTAACACATTTCTACATGTACCTCTAAAACTGAAGTCTCATAAGAGTGAGATGCTATTATTACCTTATTTCTCTTCAGGGGAAATCTGCTATTGAGGTTGTACTACATATAACTCTATTTTCAAATAAAAATGTCTTCAATATCCATTGAGTACATGTGCGAATGAGTGTGTGGTGAGTGTGCACACGCATGCGTGTGTCCATGTATGGGTGCACGTGTCCTTGCATGCGTGTGCACATCCTTTGCGTTTATACGCGCCTGTGTGTGTGTAGCATATGTATGTATATATTTATATACTAGCTTAGATACCCGGCTTCGCCCGGGAATTCAATTGAGGCTGAATGGTGATGATATTTTTTTGGCAAGACTTGACTTTGCACAATATTTTGACATTTACCCGTCCCAGTGTTATACGGGTTAATACCCGTCTTTTCAGTGGATTTGTTAATAATAAAATTAATTTTTTATGTAAGACTTCACTGTCCTCCATATTGCCATATTTCCTGTTTCCTGTGCATTGTACATAGATTTGAATTATTAAGGACAAAATATTAACATACATTAAAATTAATTATCCAGGTGCTGTACCTGGTAGTTCATATTGAAAAGAATTGTTGAGCAAATTTCTCTAAATAACAAAATAAACAACTTTTGTTATGTGCATATTTGCCGAAACCCCAATAAGAAACGAAATACCACTATTATTAATTTCAGGCCTCCCTTATAACCCCTACTCCTGCCCGTCCCTAGAAATGTTAGTATGGCTTATTATAAGGAAGGCGTTAGTGCTAATGCACATACCGAGTTTTATTTATTTTGGTTGGGTCTTTTGTCAATAAAATTGTTCACTTCCGCTATAGGTTTTAGCGTATATCTCGTTTATAATTCGGTATACGACAAAAGTGAATATGATAAAAGTTACTCCAAATAACAAAATAGACAACTTTTGTTATGTGCATAATTGCCTAAAATTCTAAAGGAAACGAAATATTGCTTTTTTAATTTCAGGCCTCCCCTACAACCCCCACTCCTGCTCGTCTCTAGAAATAATGGTACAGCTTATTATCGTGAAGGAGTTAGTGTTAATTTACATACGGAATTTTATTTAATTCGGTTGGGTCGTTTGTCCCAAATAAAATTGTTCACTTCCGCTATATGTTTTAGCGTATATCTCTTTTATAATTCGGTATACAAAAAAAAGATATATAACAAAAGTTACTCTAAATAACAAAATAAACAACTTTTGTTATGTGCATAATTGCCGAAAAACCAATAGGAAACGAAATATCGTTATTTTTAATTTCAGGCTTCCCTTATAACCCCCACTCCTGTTCGTCTCAGAGGATATTAATATTGCCTAAAGTCTAAGTTGGATTAGTAGTAATATACATACCAAGTTTCATAAAATTCGGTTCAGCCGTTTATGCGTGAAAAGGTAACAAACAAACAAACAAATAAATAAACAAACAAACAAACAAACAGACACCAAAGAAACAAAATGCAGTTATGGTGTCTATGACATGTGAAACGAAAAGTTATCGTGAAATTTCGCGAAATAAATAAATGTACAGACAGAGGTTACAATTTTATATATATATATATATATTTATATAAGCTGACACAGTTTTTGTTAGACCATTGCCAACTTTGATAATTATACATTTTATATCTATTTAAAGATCAGATTGAAAAATGTTATATGATAAATTTTGTTGAAGCTGTCATAGCCGAAAAATGCTGTTCTATCCATTTTTTTCTGTTTAGAAAATTAATAGTTTCTTTAATAGTTTTTAAACTTCCCGTCTTAAATAAACCCTGGTCCTACAGATCTCATATCAATAACAAGCCAATGTATACAATAATGTCTTATTTCTTGCCTAAATGCCATGCTCTATTTCCATTTTCATTTGATTCATTCTATATTTAACCATTTCTTGTTAATTTAATAAAATAATTTGTTAATGGTAAAAATCAGTCCAAGCAGAGTGGGAGTTTAGAGAAAGAGTAGAATACAAAACTATATATATCTCTGTTATTTCTTGTCAACATATTAACAATGTAAATACACTATATTTTTCTCTCTACTCCTACACAAGTAATTTTCACATAAGGCAATTATACCACTAAACATCTCATCCTCAGTTTAAATTTCAAGTCTGTTTTCATACATTTCTTATTACAGGAGAAATAGAGAAACGAATGTGAGATTATATCACCAGCATGTCATTTCAGCATGTGGGAATTCTTCTTAGTTTACATAGCACCTGTGTGACTGAATTTTTAATGGTAATCCACCAACACAATGAAATTTCTATAAAAATGGGAGGGTTGAGGTATACTGAAGCCTGTAATGAATACAAATAAATAAATTCAAATAACTCTGTTAATGCCATGTGTTTCAACAAATTGTACATTATAATAATTGTTGAAAATGACTTTAATAACAACAAATTGTACATTACAATAATTGATGAAAATAACTCTAATAATAGTAGTTTGCCATAAAAATTTTTATATAAATTTTAGAACGATCATAATGATTGTGACCCCTAAAATGTTATTCACATTATTTTACTTTCTCCATCTAAAAATTGATTATCTATATTCCCCTTAGCAAGAGTCCTATGTAATCAAGAGTTAAGATTTAAGCTAGAAAAGTGATATTCAATAGTATCATAGCTTACTGTAAATACCACATGGTAGGAGTAATATTTTCGTCAAACCTAAAAGCACAAATAATTATAATAGCTCTGTTAATATTCAGAGTTACTTTTCTGCAAAATGAACGGAACAGTGTTTAGTGCATAGCTCTTCATTGACAAGATTGGTTTTATTACATTTTTCAGTATGATACATAACAGATATTATGACGATTTTATATTTTATTATTTATCTTTGCCCAACCCCATCTAGCCTGATAATAACATATAACAAATGCATCTTTAGTTCTACTTGGTACATGAGATTAAAATATGTATGCAATATAATAAAAAATGGGGTATATAAAAATATTAGTACTTAAATTATCACTTTATTAATTTTTAATTAAAAAAAAGTATTATTAAATTTTATTCTTCTGGGTTTTGGTTATTTTATTTTTGTAGTTAACCTTTAAATACAAAATAAAATGATTTAGAATAAAAATTTAATTTATTTAGGCCTCTCTTGTGGGCGGGAACTGAACTGAGCAAGACACAAGCCATTAAACTGAGCCAAGGTATTAATCTCTCTCTTGTGGTGGGAACTAAGCTTTGCAAGACACAAGGCAACAAATGAGTACAGTACACACTGTTTTTTAGTGATTGAATTGCAAATGGTAGGGTAGGCAGACAAGAATTTATTGATTATTATTATTTACGTCCACTTTATGCTACTACGGCTAATCGGGACGTTTTATTTACAGGTTACCACCCTTTTCTAGCCAGGGTGGGCCTAAGGAGTTTATTTAACGAGTTCGTCACTAAATAAATTTCTACTGCCAAGGGCGGGAATCGAACCCTCCACTCTAGGTCTACCACGCGAGATTAAGGGCCTACCCCTTAACCCCTACCTGAGCCCCAAATTTTATTTTGTATGTCAATGTACTTAAAAAGACCTGAACATATATATATATATATATATATATATATATATATATATATATATCTGCTGGTTTTAAATAGAATTCCATACAATCCTTAGAGTTTTATTAATATATATTACTTTACTAATATCTGCATACTAGTTTATTTCTATCTTCCACCACCTCGGGAATTCCCATCATATGTTTGATTTATAACCTCATTGTGCTCTAGCTTTCAGTTCATTAAATTTTAATCCTGCTAAGATGCTGTTTTATGATGGCCCCTATCTCTTTATTAAATCCTGTATATCTGCTGAATTTTTATCAACTCAAGCTTGGGTTTGACCCCTTTTTATACCTAATTCAGACTAGATTTTTGTTAGACAAGTTTTAGCAGATATTGGTCGATGTCCTTATTCCTTTATTAATATATGTCTTACATTTATACAAATATATTTGTTGAGTAGTATGTTAATCAAATGTTTACACTATTCTATATCTATGTTTCCTAGAGTGGTGAGTTCGATTCCCGCCTGGGCAACAGGAACAGGTGTAAATTTTTGTCAATTAATTATCCGTTACTAATCAACTAAAGCTACACTATTTTTGCTATGCATATATTTAATAATTTAGTCGGAGAACTTGAAATCTTTAACTCTCACCATGTTTTATCACTTTTTTTTATCCTGACAAAACCTGAAAATGTTATTTGTCTAGTCAAGAATATATTATTTAAAGAATTTTTTCCTTTCTCAGGAGCCCCCATATTGGGCAAGTATTGCCTACTATGAGTTAAATTGCAGAGTGGGAGAGGTCTTTCATTGTCAAGCGCATTCAGTGATCGTTGATGGCTTTACCAATCCCAGCTCGAACATGAATCGCTTCTGTCTAGGACAGCTTTCTAATGTCAATAGAAATTCAACTATTGAAAACACACGACGCCATATAGGAAAAGGTAAAGGCTATTTTTTTTCTCATAAAAATAAGTTAAATATGTTTGTATATCTTCTATTAAATTTATTGATTTGGCCTGAAGTAGGGAGGAAAAGTTTCAGAATGCTAAATTTATTTTTTTAGAAATATACCATAATAACTCATTATTTTTTAAACTAAAATTACTTTTCCACTCTTTATGTGTTGGTACCCTGTTTAATTTTATTGAATTAATTTTATATGCATCAAATAAAGCTAATATAAACCATAACATGAAAATGTATCTCAACTAAAATAATCCTCCTCCCTATAAAATAGCAAAATAGGCCATTATTCAGCCTTCTTTAATGTATAATTTATTATCAGACTAGTATAAAATAAATATTCTAAGATTCATAACCAAATGAACATTGTTTGTCATAAATATCCCAATTACTAAAAATAATAACCAAAAAAAAATAATAGGAAAAAATGAAAATATGATATTAATTATATTATAGTATGACGTACCTACGATATTACCATATAAATATGGAACCTGAATTTTTATTTAGAATAAGTACATTAATTTTGATAACTATTTTATTTGAAATCTTGTCCATGACTTATATATTTTTTTTTTTAAGTATCGAATAAAGTGGTTCATGATATAACAGCTTATTGTTAATATAACATGATTAGGAGTGGGGGTTTACTGAAAGCTGAAAACTATAAAATGCAAATATCTCGGTTAACACTCAATATAGAGAAAAAAAATGTATGTAACTATATTTGCAATAAGGTTCTGTACAATTTCTCCGAGCATAATAATGGAAATATTTAAAATCCCCCTGTAAACCCTCCTCCTACTGGTCCAATTTCAGCAATTAAGAAACGTGATCTGTTGTTTTATAAAAAAATGTTTAAATATCTAGTTCGGTAATGATCAAACAAAAATTGCAACCACGAGAGCATTAACAGAGAAGTATATAAGTATACAAGTATAGAAGTATATAAGTATACATATAAGTATTTACTTTTGTTTATTTGTTTAATGTGACGCGTTAATTGACTTCGTTGGACATTTCTATATTATAGTGTTTAATTTTCAAGATAATGGTATAAACTATGTCGTTGCCTAGTTGCATACTGCTGACAGGAATGAGTAAATCATGTTCAATTTATAAATGTCCTCAATGTGAAGAATATTTTCCAGTGACATTAAGTCATCACTTGTGGCTATAAACTTCTTCAAGTATTGCTCTCTATAATAGCTGTAATCCGAGCATTGCAATAATAAATGTTTTAATCCGCCTGATATAAATTCCTGGCAGCATTCACAAATTTCTCTGGATTTTATTAATTTCATTTTTTATTGTGATACAGCATCAAGTAGTCGTTATTTGAAATTCTAAGTTGACTTACTAATCTTAATTTCTTCATGTTCACTTTGAATTTAAGATAATCTTGGGGTTGGGGGCTGGTATAATGACAGACACTTCTATAAAAGGGATTGTATGATGTACTATATACTCTATTGATGTCGGTGGATAATATGTGACTTGTTCCAAAATTTTGTTTTTATTTGCTAGGAAATTTGTTTCACACGAGATATCGGCAAAATACCGTCTTGCATATTCTTTAAATTTGCTATTGCTTATACTTGTGAGACCCAATTATAGTTTGTATCATGATTACTGGCATCCAGTGCTATTAATCCTCTGAAACTCTTTCTTGCTATTCTATTTTTGGGGATTGACAATATTTTTATAAAGAAATTAAGGATTTTTTTCAACACCTGAACTGTTATGTGGCTCTGCCCATTTTTCAGTCTAACCATATAGTTGGTGTGCATTTTGGCCAAAAATACAAAGATTTGAAAAATGCAAGGTTGGCTGATTCCAGTTGGTCCAAGTAATTTCTGTTCCAAATTTCAGAGGCATATAGAAGAGTTGATGACATGATTGCTTCAAAAAGTGTAATCTTCGTTTCCCATGTGTCGCTCTTCCCTTTTCGAAGTATTTCTTTTACACGTGAGCAGGCGACTGATGCTCTTTGTACAAATTGCTCCGTTGCTTTTAGAAACTTTCTGGGGGATGAGAATGGAACTCCGAGATATATATATAAGAGTTGACGTATTCCAGTTTTTTATCATGCCGAAACAGGAGTTTTAACTTTTTTTTTTCTTGGGGACTTATGAAAAACTACTATTTGGGATTTTTGAGGGTTCAAGGATAGTGCCTTTATGGCGCAATATTTTTCTAATATTTTAAGGTTACTCTGCGCACTATGCCATGAGCTATTTAAAATAACAATGTCATCAGCAAATAACAGCATTATGACTTCGGTAGCAGCATTTATTGGGATCCCTGTTGCTCCATCCTTATATTGTAAAAGTAATGAAATATCTCAAAGAAATAAACGTTTATGGAAAACTTTGGTAAAATAATGTTTGAACTTGTTCTATACGTATGTATATCTGTACATTTAATAATAATAATAATGATAAAATAATTTGATCTTAGTAGACTACAGAGACAACTTCATATTTTAAATTTGTATTAATAGATATATTATTTCTATGTAATTATGGGCATTATATTATTAACATGTGATTTATACTTGCCGATCGCCTTAGAAGTGGATCACTTCGTGAATAATAATGAATAAAATTGTTTTTTGTTATTTTGAAATAAATTTCTATTAGAGTAGAAAATCATATGCTCATGTATTACAGTATTATTACTGTCAATTTTTTCTAGTCCTCTTTTTAATTTTTATCTCATGATTATATTCCTCAATTTGAGTGTCTGCATAATTATTAATTTATATTTATAGGTGTCCATCTTTATTATGTTGGTGGAGAAGTATATGCAGAATGTTTATCTGATTCAGCCATATTTGTTCAGTCTCGGAATTGTAATCATCACCACGGTTTTCACCCATCAACAGTTTGTAAAATACCATCAGGCTGCTCTTTGAAAATATTTAACAACCAGGAGTTTGCTCAGCTGCTTTCTCAAAGTGTTAACCATGGATTTGAAGCAGTTTATGAACTTACAAAGATGTGCACAATCAGGTGAATTTAGTCATTGTGTTGATATATTTATTCTAATCATTTTGTATGCCTTAAAAAAAAAAAAAAAAATGAGTCAAAGATTTAGGGTATATGGAAGACTTGATTTCAGGGGAAAAGACTTATCATGTAGGTGCTGCATAAACTAAGCAGATTTTCCATGATTTTTTGTTTTCTGTAGTTAATGTGGGCTGTTGGATTTAGTAATTTTATCACTTATTTCATTGAGTTGAAGTTTTCTCACACATTCAGTGCTACAATTTATTTTACTTATGAAATTTATCTGGTTGCTATTTAAACAGAATAATTAATAGTAATGTTTCACTCCAATTCAGGGGCATAATTCTATGGAAAATAGAACACTCACTTGATCAAAAGTCCCAAAAAGTAACAATTTTTTCTTTCTTCGTCTTTCTTTAAAAAGAATTGTGTTTTTAAAATTTCTTTTAATTCTTCTAACTTTTTATTGTTGTTCATCATGATTTGTTACAAAATGTGGGGTGATTAATAAGCTCCATCCTATATCTTCAGGACTTGGTTTATTAATTTTTGAAGCAATGCTTAGGAACCCAGGTGCACAAGTTAAAATAATACTTTAAATTTATATCTGGGATATAAATACAAATGGTTAGACTAATATCAGACTGACTGTTGGATATAAATTCAAACATTTACAGTTATATCTGTCTCTAAAATTGGGTGACTTATCTTCAAATAGTAAGTTTATAGCATAGCAGTAAACTAACACTAGTGATAATCATACAGATCGATGATAATAGTTCAACTGAAGCATTCTTAGAAAAAGGAGGCCTCAAACCAACAAGCTAGTGTGAATTGACTTAACAAAATCCGTCGCACAGACTTGTATTACTGTTTACAGGTTTGGTTCTTTATATAATGATAAATTACTTAAATTAGAGTAATAATAATTTGCTTGAATCTAAAAATAAGAAAAAAAAAGTGTATCACTTTACTTCTTACAGATATGTTAAATTAAGCAAGAAAAGTTTATAGGAAGCATTTCAAAGAGAATGATTTTTTGTATATAATAAGAGCTGGTAAAAAAGATAAAACTGTAAATATTGAAAAAGAAGAATGTATAAACAAAATAAATAATTTTTCTAATGCCACAAACACTTTTAAAGAAATATTTTACAACCTATTCAACAGCTTAATTAACAAGGTAATAAAACACTGTGATAAACTTATGAGGTTTACATTTATAAAAAAGAATAAATACCTGAAATATGAAATAATCATAACATTCTTCTTCTTTGTGGATAATTAAAATTATATAAGTATTTGATTATCCATTTAGACTAATAGTACGCGCAATGGCTTACTCATAAGCTGGAAGCGGGAATCGAACTCGCCTCTCTAGGTTTACCATATGAGATTAAGGTCAACGCTTTAACTCACATGGCTAACCTAAGCCCCAAATGTAGTTTTTTAAAGGTTGTATTAAACGTCTGAGAAACCATATATATATATTGGGTATTGGAATAAGTTTTAATTGTTTTTCCATACACAGTATTGATGGCATCACATACATTTCATCTAACCTTTCGATACATCAATTTAAAAGGTGGTGTATGTATGCTGCTAAACACAGTTTCAGATTTTTGTTTGGAGTCAAACAGCAGCTATTCATATCACATCGAAATACAGCGTTCGCGGGAAGTTCTCCTCTACAATCCTTCGAAGAAAAAACAAATTATCTGCAAGTTGTCTCTGATGAAGCGTGGTTGCTATAAACATTGCCAAGCAAAGGCCCATTTCCGCAGCACTTTTCTTCGAAGGATTGTAGAGGAGAACTTCCCGTGAACGCTGTATTTCGATGTGATATGAATAGTCCAAACAAAAGTCTGAAACTGTGTTTAGCAGCATACATACACACCACCTTTTAAATTCATGTATCGAAAAGTTAGATGAAATGTATGCCATCAATACTGTGTATGGAAAAACAATTAACACTTATTCCCATACCCAATATATATATATATATATATATATATATATATATATATATATATATAATATAAATATTGATTGCATAACCTGTGAGAAATATTATTTAGAAGAATCTTCTCAACTACTGAAAAAGAGGATAAAGATAACATTTTGTCATCAGTCAGATTGTAACAAATAATGATAATAACAAAAAAAATAATAATAATTCCCAACTGACGAAGCATTCGAATTGAAAATAATTTATAAACAAATTTTTATGATAGTTCACTTTGAAAATGGATTATTATGATAAGTATGTGTGTCACACACACACACTTGTCTACTTCCTTTAGATATTAGTTTTTAGCAGATTTCCCTTAAGGGAAATCAGCTATTGAGGTCGTACTCATAACGCGATTTTCAAAAATTTTCTTCAAATGTCCATCGATCCTACCCAGGAGATGTTTATTATTTTAAATGAACGACTGATTGCTGGTTAGCTGTAATAACAGATTATTATTCCATCTTGAGTCTAGACATTGCTTGACTAGAGGAGGCTTCCGTCTATGAATTGTAACCAATTAAATTTAGTATTACTCATGCTCCCGATAACTCATCATGAGGGTGCAAAACATGTAGAACAATGGGGATAAATAATCTCAAACCAATGAAGTGGTGATTTCTTAGACCTTCTGCCAGAATTTAGATATAAATGTTGAATATTGAAATTATCCTGTAGGATGTCATTTGTGAAAGGCTGGGGTGCTGAGTACCACAGACAGGATGTAACGTCCACCCCTTGTTGGATAGAGATCCATCTCCATGGCCCTCTCCAGTGGCTGGACAAGGTTCTCACCCAGATGGGCTCACCGCACAATCCTATATCTTCTGTTTCATAAAGGAAAAAAGTAAGTAATGTTCAAATAGTTGTTTAGTATATTTTCAACATGTTTATTGCATTGCTCCATACCACTCTCACTGGTATAGACACAGGGGAAAAGTACTTTGTAAATATCCATCTAAAAGTACTGTAATTTACTGGCTTCATACATAGTTCTAGGCAGGATAAGATCTCAATGCACGACAGAACATATAAACACACACACACTTGCACCCGCACGCACACACGAACGAATGTATGAGCACACACACCAAAAATCATGTTTGGAATTTGCTTTGGGATCTTTTCATAGGACTGAAGGACTAGCAGTTGGAGTATAATGAACATCCCCAAGCAATATTATAACTAATCTTTATCAATGAAAAATGATGCCCACATATAGAGGGTCTTCAAAGGCATTCTGTTTTTGAACTTTACCTACAAATCAAACAATCGATTCTGAAGTTTATTCACAACATTTGAAATGTTGTGAATGAACCAATCTACCAGAAACACCACCAACTCTTTAACCATAGCAGAATTGTGTTTTACCATGACAATGCATGATTTGATCTACAATCAGAAAATATTAGAGCTCTTCTAATTAATTTTATTAGTCAACCGTAATTTTATTAGTTACGGTTCCTTTTTCTACCTCATTTGTTATTAGAAATGTTCCTTGATTCAAACACATAATAAATTAATGTCCATAAGTCCATACTTAGTTATTTGTTGTCTAAAGAAACACACACTGTTGTTACAGGATGAACTGCTCCTTCCATGTGAAATTCAGAACTGGCCAACATATGAAAATGGTTTTTGTTTAAACGAAGGCTCAGAAATTCTTAATTTGGCTTCATTTGTTTTTATTTATTTATACTTTTTTTAAATTGATTTATGTATACTTTTTTTATAGATTACAACCAAAGTATTTTACTGCCTTTAGACAATCTATTATTATAAATCGATATTAATTTTGTTAGGAGGAAGCTATAGTTACCATAGGCCTGCAATTATTCATAAATTTAATCTCAATGTCAAAATGAATATTTAGTTTTCTTGGGGAAAATACTTTTATTAAATATTATAAGCTAAAAGTAGAGAGTGAGGTAGCAGTGGAGAGGGGGTGAATTGCTGTAACTGTTGACCACTCTCCCCCTTTCTCTTCATCTTGGGGATTCCAGTTCCAAGATATTCCAACCCTCGGCTCCTGTTACACATCAATCATAACTCCTTGCGAAATTTTATGATGTACTGTTATATGTCTGTGACTATTCTAAACCAATAATGGGACTATATTATATATTGTGTTCAGAAAGTTTGCACTGATTTTCAAGGAAAATATAAAAAAATACTATTGACTAAATTTTGTCTACAAAATAATTACCATATTGTTTGATAACCAGTTCCCATCTTTTGGGATGTTTTATAATTCTATTTGCATAAAAGGTCCAAGACTTCTTACTGAAAAAATGATTCGAGTGCTTTTTTTCAATCTTCTAGAGAATAACATTTTTATCATTATGAGAATTTTGGAGGGAACAAAACAAATGATAGTCCAAGGGTACTAAGTCTGGGCTATATGGAGGATGAGGTAAAACTTCCCAGCAAAAGTCCAACAATTTTTTCCGAGTGGCTGAAGATGTGTGTGGTCTGGCGTTATCGTGATAGAAAACGATGTCTCTCCAATTTTCCAGCTCTGGTTGACTCTGGTCAATTGCTTTCTTTAATAAGTCAAACTGACTACAGCTTTTATCATAGATTATTGTTTTTATTGTTCGGCAGTAGGTCATAGAACACATCGCCTTTCCAATCCCACCAGCAACAGAGCATAACATTTGGCCTTTGGGTGTTTAGTGGCGGTCCACGATCGTTTTTACTCAACATTATTGTAAACAGTTCATTTTTTGTCTCGGTTATCAAATGTTTCAAAAATGGGTTGTTATCATAACGTTTGAGCAATGAATCACACGTAGCTATACAGTTCATTAATTTCTCACACTCCCCTCTCCACATTTCTTATGGTTGAAGTCATGTCACTACAAACGTTCTTGGACAGTTGAATTTGATACTTCCAGCCTCTTTCCTATTTCCCGATTGGTAATCTGGTGGTTTTCAGAAATAATGCCTTGATATGACCATCGATGTCCGCAACTGGCCTACTGGAGTGTTTGCAAATCTTTAACACCCAATTCTCCCTGCCTGAATTTCACAAATCGCTCATGCACTATCCGCTCATTTAGTGAATTGTCGCTACATGCAGCACATATTTTGTTTGCGGCTTGAGCTGCATTCTTGCCTTTGTGGAAATAGAAAAGTATCAAGTGGCGAAAATGCTCTCTGTTGTTCTCCATGACTATCAGTGCACTGAAGGGATGCCAATCTTGAAAACACTCAATAAAGGCTTCTATTTCTCGAAACAAGTGACGTCAAATTGTGATAACAGAGACTCAACCGGTTTTCCAGCAGGCCAAGTGCAGCCTTGCAGAAATCAGTGGACATTTTTCAAAATAAAAAGTTATTTAAAATAATTTATATTAAATTCTAATATCTGTATAATAGATACCTCTTATGTAAATTTTATACCTAAGTAACAAAAGAGGTGGATAATAAAACCAAAAAAACCAACTAATTTCAAACCATGAAAAATTGGTTGAAATGCATGATAGAGTGAGGGCCAAGTCCCATTCAATTGTGTACTCTGGCATATAGGCCCAAAGTAACCTACTGAAAGTATTAAAAATGAAATAGAAGCTTTTCATTATCTTCTTTGTTTCTACAGCTACTCATTGCTTAGTTTTTTTCTTAGGCGGTAACTTATTATATGCTGAAGAGGTTGCTGACTAATATAACTTATACAATGCTTTAATTAAGGGTTTGGTTAATAAGTAGGGATTCCTCAGTTCAATATTAGGCTTTGGCAGGGAATTAAAGATGTTTTTTCCGCTTAGTCATATGTGATCAATAAATGAATGGATGATTGACATAGTCAATTATTAATCTCTGCCCCTCATTCCATGGTGCCCACTCAGCTTTGTAGGAAGAAGTAAGTACTTGAATAATGTATATAGAAATGTGTTACATTCAATATGACAGTGAAAAGAGATACTGACTTTATTTCTGCACAAGTCAAAATTCTAAATGTTTGATGCCAGTAATTGTAACTTATCAGTCAAACTATTGTTAACTGTACAAGTTATAAACTTATCCAATTTTTAGTTTTGGCATAATTCCTTACCAAGTATTTGGGTTTTAATTGTCTATCAAAACCTTAAACCTTATGGTTTTATATGTATCATTAAGAAGTAAAATTTGTTCCACACTGTTAATCATGAAGAAATAAACTTTATCTGTTTAAATATGAGATTTCGTGAACGATATCTCTAAGAAATAATAAAAACTTCAAGTCTCAAAATTAACTTTAAAGTCTGGCAATGCTCCATTCTTAACTCTGTTTATTCAATAAGGCCTGATAAAGGAAAACATAAAATCCTAAGATTATTTAAAAACCTTTGGATAACACTTGTTGAAATTCCCAATTGATACCTGCCTAGTTATATGGTGATTCTCCTGCAGCATATTAATGATTATGTTTTGAATTCTTTGTTCCCCAACAAGTGTTTGCCTTACTCACTTGCTTGAGAATTTCCCTCTCCTTATATTGTCACAATTGTTTGTGTCAGAATGATTTGAATTGGGAATTTTTCATGGTACCTCAATGCAGTTAGCCTATTATTTTCACCTAAAACTAGTACTATATTAACATTGAGCATTTACATTTCACAAAGGAATTACAAAGTCCTTTCTAATGCCCGTGAGCAGATAAGCGCATTACTGCATCTCTCTCTCTCTCTCTCTCTCTCTCTCTCTCTCTCTCTCTATATATATATATATATATATATATATATATATATATATATATATATATGACACACCCCTTTGATGCATAGATGTACATAACTTTAATAAGTGTTTTGGAGTACAATAATGCTGCCCATGGGAACATTACTATTTGGGATATGTGTCTAGGATTTTCTTAATGTGAGTAATTGCAGTCCTATTGCACTTTCACCTTATTATATTTTATTTAACTTTGAAAATGTATTTAGAGTTGTTAAATGAGAAGTATCTTAAGAGTTATAATACAAAAGCAACAAAATTTGATTTTTTTTTTTTTTTAATGAGTTACCATTTTATTTTGCTTTTTACATTGTTATTAAAAAGACATAAGTTGATTTATACTCATTTGTTATTTTATTTTGATATTCTATAATTTTTTCACTTTTTATAGTTGAGTGTGATCTTATTTCAATTACATACTTAGTAATATTATACTTGAAAAGTGCAAATGAACCACATAAATTATGACAATGTTCAGTTAAATTTAAAATTTATTTTAAGATTTATGTCATTTAGTATCATAATATTTATGCCATTTATATATTTCTTTTAGATTTTAGTTTTAATTTAAATATTTTGCCATCAAGATGTCAAATTTAAAATGATCTCAAAGTATATAGTTGAATAGTATTTTATAGTTTTTCTTTCTGAAAGGAAAATTTATTTATATTTACGTTGTAAAGTCATTTCAAAGTTGTATATACATCATTTTTATTTTATTCTAACTCTGAACAGTGTGACAAATACTATATTGTACTTCTTCTTTTAGGCTAAACAATGCAATTAAATTGTTTCAGCAGGGCTGATAAGAGACCACAAATGAATTAGATATTTAATAAGTTTTTTTGACTTAAAGTCCTCAATAAGTAATTCCTACTGCTAGGGAAGCCTGGCAACCATTTTTTGCATCATATAATTTTCCTTATGGAATCGTATAGGTTTGTTAAACTTAGTTGTAATTTTAATTTTCTTTCCAAGTTAAGCTAATTTTTTTTCTTTCCCCCACATTGCAGCATCTATTGATTGTGTCAGAAAATACTAATATAAGTGTGGCAACATGTCTTTTTGAGTAAGCATGATAAAATCTTTTAAACTAACTTTGCTGGATATGGGTCATAAAGCTTACTGGATATCAATTTATTATGTTATATCCTCATAACTATTCAAAATTCTGGACTGTATATACCATAGATTTAATTTTGCAGTAAATGAAATTTAAAACATAAAAAGTAAGTTGGCAAGAACACCAGCAATATTAGCCATTCTTAACTTGACTATTTTATTTCTGTATTTTAGCGCTTTATTTAGGATTTTGACTAAGATACTCAGAGTCTTATTTACCTTCACTCTAATATTTTACCATAATTCTCATGAAAATTATTAGATTATAAAAACCATCTCATAAAATTAATAAATTGTGAATATCTCCTAATTCATAGTTTGCAAACTCCTCAAAGTGTTTGTCTGATCATAATGTTCGTTAGTAGTATTTGGAATACTTTTCCACCATTTTTTTTTTTTTTTTTCGTAAAGTCTTTAGTGATCTCCAAGAGAATGATACGCCTTTATTTTCTTATTATTTACAGATTTTACAAATTACCATTTCAAGAATGTAAAAGATCATCTTATTATCTTATACTAGAGTTATACATATTTACTATTTGATTAATAATTAGAAGGAAGTGTAGAGTAGTAGTTTCTACAATATTGGAATGATGAGATTACCTGCCGTCTTATAAGTATGATGTTAACATGTAGGCTTGTGATTCAGTACGTCAAAACCTATGCCGAAAAATGCAAACATGTTTTTTAATTTATTTTTTTTAATTCCCACTATATTTTATATCATAGAAAATCATGATAACTGACATATTTTAGAAAAGTGACATTCAGAATATCCTTTTTATTAGAAAAAAAAATGTTTAAATCAATTAGGACTGTACCTGGGTATCTGGAACAGTACTCTACCAACTAAGACATCAACTTCTACAATGACTAATATGAACATTTTTCCCTGAAAACCAGCCTTTCTAAATGCAATTCACCTCATCAGTATCTTGAAGAAGAGTCAAATAATTTTATAAATTCAATTAGTGATATTTAATGGCTGGGTTTCCCTCCATTCCATACTACTTCATCCACTTAAATTTAGCTTTGTTGGTCCTATTGGCTTGGATTAAAACCATTTTTCCCCTAATATAAAAATATATTAAATAGTAGAAATAATTGCTGACACTGTATTCCGTCCATCCAATTCTTAAGAGTAAAATTGTGAAAAGAAAATATAGACGTTTATAGGGGAGGGAAATTCAGTTACAGTTAATAAGTTAATTAAACTGAAAACTCATGTTTTTCTTCAGAGCTCCAACAGATAAAATTCCTTATTGTGCCATATTATTATTTACAAAACTGATAATTAATATTAATGTTTAGTTTCAATTTATCATATTTTATAACTATTTCTGATCAGAACAATATCATTTTGGAGTGACTCATGTTACACCAGGCCTCTAAATTTATTAGTATTGTATTCCAAAACATACATACTATTTGTTTTTTTTTTTGTTGGGAAGAAAGGTATTTGTCTATTCCATCTATTAATATTTAATTTATATATCCTGATGTACCTTTATTGTTTTGTTATTGTCAATTATGAATGCTTCATTTGAATAATGGATTTTGTTTAATAAAGCACAAAACTATTTATATGGTTCTAGAAAATTTGAAATGATTTAAAAGAAATAATATTTGTTTTTAATTCTTGCCATCAAAATTTTATTTATGTTATTCTAGATTTTTATTTTTAGAATATGCACTCAATAGCTATATATATATTAATTGTATAAAGTCATATATCTTAATTTTTTGTTGTTGTTTTATATATAAATATATTTTTTTTAAATTGGTTTATATTTTTATGAAGATATTAACCATATATATTATCGTGTATCATGTATATATTACAAAGTATTAGTACTTTATTTAACGTTATGTATTGATATCTAAATGTTTGTATGTTTTATTTCTCTGTGATGTACTTTTTTATTGTTTACTTCTCTGTGATTAGGCTTGCAATAATTTAATTCTCATTTTTAATTGGCCTTAGCTTGGTTTTATATTGTTTACTGAATGTTGAATTTTTTTATATATTATAATCGCTGTCCGTCTTACATATTTGCCTTAAAATTGTGAAGCGCTTAATGTGATGAATTTGCCTGAAATGCCTATTTCTTATTTTGTGACCTGCTTTCGTGCCTTTTGTCTTTGCTGTAATAATAAATTAACAAGAGTATAGTAAAATCTATTTTGTGGTAAATGATGAGGACCTGCAAGCCACTTATACGTAAGCAATTATTTTCTAAATGTTAAAGACATCGACAATATTAGTCTTGACTATGTTTTGTATGATGTTCAGTCACTAAACTACTTGAAACTTAGCGAATTTTTTAAAACAAATAAAATGATTGTAATTTATTATTCAATTAGCATATTCCAATTATGTCAGTCTATATATATATATATATATATATATATATATATATATATATATATATATATATATATGTATGTATGTATGTATATAAATAAATGAATACACACACACACAAGCCCATACATACTAGGAGGGATCTAAATCTTTGCAGACATAGTTTCTCTGACAAACTCAATTCAAGCATATTGTTAGAAATTTCTAATCAGTATCATAGATCTTCAAATATAGAACACATTTTTTTTCTTGTTTTTATTTAGTGCTAAATAGGAAATCTCATTTACTTGGTCAACCAACATTTATTCTGACTATACCTAGTATTCATTCTTAATGAGAACGACAGCGGGTGAACTTACAACCCCTTTTTTGTACAAATAATTTTTTACGTCAATGAAAAACTGTCAAATGTGACATCAAGAAGTCTGTCACGCAGGGGCTACGTAAGCAAATTTCTCACGTCCTCGTATAACTAACTTGTGATCTCAACAAAAATTGTGTGAACAACAATTGTAGGCCATCAATAGTTTAACAAGATTGATTCTATAACATTTCATTTTCATTGTAACAGAGATATTTAGAATTTTTGAATCCCTCACTGTTCCAGGTCCAATTTCAGCAATAAAAAATATTATCTGTAATGTGGACTGAAACAAGTATGTCATAGATCAAATAAACACTTTCGAGTTAAGAGCTTAAAAAAAAATGTAATTGGTGACGCCATCACACTACGAATTCGCATCTATCTCACATATTAAAGGTCTCATTGAAAAAAAATAATAGAAGATTTTCTTATTAATACTAGATGTCTCACTGCTTTTACGCAATGTTTGGACTAAGCAAGCACCCTCCCACCCCACCACCAGAGAACGTCTAATGTTTAGATGTTGGAAACATTTCCAAACTCATAGATGGTCTTGGATGAGGTCCAATAAAGTTATAAGAAAAAGTATACTTACTAAAATAGCATCTGTTAATTAATAAATTTTGGATAACTTACTTCTGTATGTATGGGTTTGTGTTCTAGTTTTTAGGTTCCTTCTAAATTATTTTTTTCCAATGCAAAAATGAATCATTTGATTCTAGCTTAATTATTTTAAATAATAACAGTTTATTATCTTATTAATAGGTGTTATATCTTTATTTTGAAATGAGGAAAACCAGCCATAAACCTGTGTGGCTAACTAATGGTAATAATTTGGGATTTTTAATATTTATTTGTAAATTACTTTTCATTAATTTTTTTTTCACCATCTCAATTTCAGTTTAGGGTTACCTATGATTTGATTAAAATTCTTCCTCATCATTATTTTTGATATTAAAATGAATAGCATTAAATGATATGTATAAATAAATCAATATATATATATATATATATATATATATATATATATATATATATACACATACAGTAAATAAGTATACAGTGGGATCTCCATTATCGGAACTGGCCAATAGAAAAAATAAATTAGGTCTTTGTTTTTTTTTATTATTATTTTTTTTTTTTTAGAAGCAGTCTCAGAAATGCTTAAAATTGGAAAACCATGAGCAAGAGGAAATTCTTCGAAAAACACACAACTGCATAGTTGGATTTACAGGAATTGTTTTCATTGGACTTCCAGGAATTAGTTTCTTTTTCATGATCTCTCACAGGCCTCTGTCAGGCCCTTTTTTGAATGATAAAACCATATTTTTCCTAACAAAAATCTTATCATGATGTTACTAACTTCAAAGGGAGTGATTTCTGGCCTTGATTAATTCAAGAAAAAGACGGTATTCTTTGCATTGCCATAACTGGAGGGAAATTATCTTGTGACAGCACAGTATTAGAGCTATTTAAGCAGGATTTTGATGAAACAATCCAGCTGAAAATATTGCTCTTGAACAGATTTAAAACGCAGAGGAAAGTGGCCTTTTCTGGAGACTTCTACCTTGAAAAGACATTTGTTCATAAAAATGAAGCTAAAGCCCTAGGTCGAAAAATATCAAAAGGGTGGATAACTTGTTACGTTAATGCAACAAGAAATCATAAGCTTCAATTGCTTGTCATTAGAAAATCAAATGCTTTCAAAACCAAATTAATTTTTTAATACTATGCTTGTTTTTTTTTGTTCTTTTCTATTCTTTAACCTACCGACCCCCTGCAGCATTTAGTTTGGATTATGGAGATTGCACTGTGTATGTTTGTTTGTGTATATATATTTATTCATTTACACATTCATCGTTGTTCATCCAGTATGTAAATTTTAAAAATAATATATTAGTCCTAATTTAAGAATTTGTAGGACAGAATCTTAGGTTTTTCTAAAATGTTGATACCTATTGAACACAGTATTTTTCAGTTAATCACAATTTTGATTTGAACCCTAAAAAAATTACTTATATGTAACATAGATTAATATTTTCTTGACCTTGAAATATTAATTGTTCTCCAACTGGTTATTCCATCCTAACAATCTATATATTAATATTTATTAAATAATTTAGTTGTAGATTTATTTCTGTACTTTATGTTGAGGATATGTAACATAAGTTTTTAAATAATCTCATGATAAATATTGATATTTTACTGGTATAAGCTTCATAAAGCAACTCAAACATGTATCATTCAAATTAAAAGTTAAAATTATTTGCTCGATTGCACAATGCCAAAGTCAAATGAAATTGTTATTTTTCTAGGGAGGATGGACCTTTGTAAATTCCCTTAACTAGTTTTTATCTAGTTGACACCTCATCAGGAGCACTAATGATATACAAATAACACTGAGCTCTGCTTGGTTTTACCAGTGGAGGGTCTAATTTTATCATGCAGACATAGTGTTTTCATTTTGTGACTGTTGTACTCATTATGAGGTGTCAAATGGATGCATAACTAATCGTGGGTTAAATTAATTGTAATTATACAATTTCTTATTTTGATGACTTTCTGTCTTTTAATTTGTTAAGCGTCTATTTTTAACTTATATATTTACAGATATTTGTTTTGCATAGGTCTCTTAAGCCTATTGTTTCCAAGAGGAACTGAAAAGAGCAATTTGTAAATTACAAATTCATTTTAAATGTTCTTCCTTATATTGTAGGAAATGAATTGAAATAATGTTAAGGAGTTAATAAAATGAAGACCAAGACTCTTTGAAAGAAGAAAAAAAAATTATATATATATCACCTCAAAATTGAATATATATTGTTCCCTGAAGGTACACATATAACCTCATTTACTTTTACTTTTTTTAATGTAATAACAACTTATTTACTTCACGATTCCTTTCATTTGTTGCATATGTATTCTAAGCATATACCTAACTATTAGTATTTTAATTTAAATTATTGTCTTAGTCAATTAAAATATTTTTATTTTTGTCAATATATTAGAATATCAAATGATATTTCCATTTTATGTTATAAATGTATATATGATGTTTTTTTTTTTTAATAAAATAAATTATTTATAAAATAATATAATTTTATAATCAAGAATCACGTAACAATTGAGGAGGCTAATTGCTGTTTCATCACAAACTTGGTGGAGCTATTTTCAGTGATACTAAGCAAAGTAATATTTCATGTGTGTTTTTATTTAATCCCTGGTTTTTAAGACCATGTTTGTCTCAAGATTTCCATATAACTTTATTTTACCCAATTAACAATAGTAGCGAAAAGTGGATTTTAATAAATTAAAAAAATATTTTGGCGATGAAAACTTTTATTGTTTACATTTGAGCAATTGTCCTATTAATACTGTTCAAATGTCCATGAATTCCATCTTGGAGATGACAAAAATGAATGTATATTAAAATATACATATATTATATACAAAATTTCTGTCATAACCTTTTGAATCTTGCAAAAAAACCCACTCTTTCTTGACCTTTAAAAATCTGAAATTGGTGGTAAGCTAGATTTCCCCGAATATATTGGAGTACTAGTACATTGTTTTCTACACATATTTGCACTGTAACGATAAGCAACTCCACCAGGAATGAAGTCATCACACAAGGTTGAATTATTCTTGATAAATTTTTTATTTACAAGGCATATTTCAACAAGATTGTCGCCAATTCCTTTTTTTTTCTTCTTTTTTTTTTTTATGATGTTAAAGTTTCAGCAACTATCATTCAAAGGCCTTCAGTCTTTGAATATATGTATATATTCCGTCGAAGGGCACTGGTGGCTGTGTGCGTTAAGGCATTTGTACATCTACTATTACTGTCAGCAAGCTGAAGGTAAAAATAGGTGCAGGTTCGATCCATGTGAAGGGAGAACATTTAAGAGTTTGCTGCAAGGGTGTGCTAGTGTTCCTGTGCTCATGGTTCTGCAGGAGTCTGACAGCCCCTTGGTATGACTAACAATTATGACTCTCTTAGATCCTGTTCAGAGGCAGGATAAAAGTGTGAACTGGCCAAAGATCCTCCGGATACATAGTACCTGTCAGTCAATTTTTATTTGATTGATGCCATACTCAAAATTCAGCTGATTCCTTGATTATAATGAAAACTCAATTATGCATTATTTATTTATTTTTGGCCAATCAAGGAGCTTTCTATACCATATTCATCATTTTAGAGCAATAATTCTCAAGGTTGGTAAATCAAGTAAAGGGTTGGAACCGCCAGTATAGATGATACTGTGTCATGTCTGTCGGTGCATACTGTTCTTTACACCAACCTTATATAGTCTAATCTTAATACCAAATTCCTTATATTTATATTTTTTTCCAATACTGTGTAGAGCCGGTTACTTTTCTAGAATGAGGAATGTGGTCTGTGTGAAGAATCGGTTAATACTCATGATAATGAAAAAACTTACATAACAACATTTATAGAACATTATATTTGGAATAAGATTGGTTCTATACATATTTTCGATCCGATACATATTAACTGAGATATTTCAAATTTTCCATGTTAACCCCCTCCCCCACTCCACTGGTCCAATTTTAGCCGCAAATGTGTTTTTTAGCAATTAACCAAGTGTGTAGTGTATTGTATATAAATTGTGTAGTGATAAAAACTGAAGCTTGTGAGTGTTTAATTTTGCAATCCAAAAGAACTCTAATAAACAACGTTTATTACTGATTTCGTAATAAAACGTAACAATCTATATAGATAGAAATAATTTTTAGATGAGATCATCAACATGTATATTCTAGCAAATGGAAAATTACTTAGCTTTAAGCAGCATATGTTCAAAGAGATAGGCTGTTCACAGCTAAATCAGTACAATGCTGGAGGTTTAACTATCAAGATACCACTCAAGTGTCCTGAGTGAATTAACAATTCTCTTTCCAATATTCTTCTAACTCTTCTATTAATTTCAGTATAGCCAGATGAGTTTTCATTTGTTTTTACTATTCTATCACATTTCAGTATTCTGTCTAATTCTTGTTCATGTGTAGGGTCAATTTGGTTTATAACTACTCATAACTTGAAATCTTCCTTGAGGCTAAATGTTTTTGTTATCTACATTGTCCAGTCACTTACAGCATTTTTTTACTAATTTAATTTTCCTAAATTATAAGTGACATTAGTTCCGGAACTAACCAAGATACCTTATCCTTTTTTATCCTTAAGCAGCCCCAATACAAAATGCAGTGTTGCTAGAGGATTTAAGATTTTTCACACAAGCAAAAATATCTGTCTTTCACGATACACAACAGGGGCACTTGTATGAATCTGAGATTGCATTACATGTACCTGTCTTAAATGACCATGTACCTTATATTTTGAGTAAAGCTCAGTTAGATTATAATTTATGAAAATTTAAATGAAGAGTTTTCTACATGTAATTTAGAGTTTTATCCAATTTGGAGTTGTCATGTGGCTTGGCATTTTGCTAGTTAACATTATTAATTCTTATAATAACATTCACTGCTCTTAAAGTCGATACACTGAACAATATTCGAGAATTACAATAATTAAATTACATTTAGCAGCCTTTTTGAGCATATTTGATAGGTGAGGGAAAAATTGGTCATCGGCTCAGGCCATATAAGAACGATTTCACAAAGGGATTAGGATAGTCAGACCTCGGCCAGTCAGCCTGCACATCCTCACACAGCAGAGCCTGATCTTACAAGGGGAGTGCATGGCCTTCCCCCCACTAATTCGAACGAACATTTTTTAGTGTTTAGTACCTGATGAGAAACCAATTCTGTTAAATGAATTGGTATAAGGAAACATTTAATATTATACAAGAAATATATTATTAATTGAAAACGTAAGAATATAACAATTATCAACAATAACACAAATTATTATTAATAGTTTTAAAGTTAAAACTTTTGTCAAGTGTTTCTAAAACTGTGAGCAGTTCTTGTATAATATTTCCTTATACAAATTCAATTTTTGACAGAAAGCATTCGAATTTTCTTTAAATATATGGAACATCATAAAAAATAAAACTTTTTATTTATTTATTAATATTAAATAAATGACCGCAATAAACGATAGAAGCAAAAAATGAAGAAAAAGAATCCAGAAAAAAATAGTCGCTCCCGGCGAGTTTTGAACTCGAGTTTTCTGGCTACAAAAAGAAAGCGCTATCCCCTAAGCCACAGGGGGGAATCCTTAAAATTGATATCATGGGAACACAAGACGCTCAGGCAAACTTTAACAATTTTTTTTTTTAGACGAACGCTTGAGAATTGTGTTCTCTCGCTTTAACAGAATTGGTTTTTCATCAGGTACTAAACACTAAAAA
Source organism: Riptortus pedestris (assembly GCA_019009955.1). Lineage (NCBI taxonomy): Eukaryota > Metazoa > Arthropoda > Insecta > Hemiptera > Alydidae > Riptortus > Riptortus pedestris. The sequence goes on along the minus strand of CM032228.1, from coordinate 124,861,692 downwards.
ATGTTCGTTCAAATCAGTGGGGTGAAGGCCGTGCACTCCCCTTGTAGAGTGACTTTTAGACATCAGCTAAGTTCTTTCTTTGTAATTTAGTTTAAATAAACATAAGTGGCCCCATTATATTACCTAGTCTTTCTCAATTTTATATTTATAATTGGTGAATTTTTATTATAAATAAATTTATATGTATTTAAATTTGGTCGAGTCGATTGTTGGTGAAACCTTTCCTAAATTCTTTGTAAGTGATTTGGTAGTGGGAATTTTTATTTTTCAGCTTCTACTGCCTATTACACAGCCAGATTGCTACACGTTCATTGAAATTTCATGGATCCTTTCTCTACACCAATATATTGGTAGATGGTAGGGACATATACAACCTTTTTACGATTACAATTTTAAGTGAATGCCCCCACTACTATACATAAATGCTAGTATTGCAGCTAAACAACAATGGGTGTTTGCTCAAAAAATGGATATCTGAACGTCTTAAGTTTAGTTTCCCTGGTGTTGAGACACTGGTCTTAGCTGCCTGCCTGCAAATATACTGCTGTTCAGGATACTGTTGCTAGCTAGCTGTCTACAAATATACTGCTGTTCAGGAGACTGGTACCAGCTGTCTATCTGTAAATATACTGGTACCAGTTGCCTATCTGTAAATATACTGGTACCAGTTGCCTGCCTATCTGTAAATATACTGGTGCAAGTTGCTTGCCTGCAAATGTACTGCTGTTCATGATACTGGTACCAGTTGCCTGCCTGCAAATATACTGCTGTTCATGATACTGGTACCAGTTGCCTGCCTGCAAATATACTGCTGTTCAGGATTTGCCTGCCTGCAAATATACTGCTGTTCATGATACTGGTACCAGTTGCCTGCCTGCAAATATACTGCTGTTCATGATACTGGTACCAGTTGCCTGCCTGCAAATATACTGCTGTTCATGATACTGGTACCAGTTGCCTGCCTGCAAATATACTGCTGTTCATGATACTGGTACCTGCTGTTCATGATACTGGTACCAGTTGCCTGCCTGCAAATATACTGCTGTTCATGATACTGGTACCAGTTGCCTGCCTGCAAATATACTGCTGTTCATGATACTGGTACCAGTTGCCTGCCTGCAAATATACTGCTGTTCATGATACTGGTACCAGTTGCCTGCCTGCAAATATACTGGTACCAGCTGCCTATCTGTAAATATACTGGTACCAGTTGCCTGCCTGCAAATATACTGCTGTTCATGATACTGGTACCAGTTGCCTGCCTGCAAATATACTGCTGTTCATGATACTGGTACCAGTTGCCTGCCTGCAAATATACTGGTACCAGCTGCCTATCTGTAAATATACAGGTACCAGTTGCCTATCTGTAAATATACTGGTACCAGTTGCCTGCCTATCTGTAAATATACTGGTGCCAGTTGCCTGCCTGCAAATATACTGCTGTTCAGGATACTGGTACCAGTTGTATATCTGTAAATATCCTGGTGCCAGCTGCCTGTCTGTAAATATACTGCAGATCAGGATACTGGTGCCAGTTGCATATCTGTAACTATACTGACTGCTGTTCAGGATACTGGTGATAGCTACCTGTCTGTAAACATACTGTTCTTCAGGATATTGGTGCTAGCTGTCTGTCTGCAAATAGATTGTTGTTCAGGGTACTGGTACCAGTTGCCTATCTGTAGATATACTGGTGACAGCTACCTGCTTTAATATATTGGTGTTCAGGATGGAAAAGGATGAGTCATTGTTTAGAAACTATGTTAAACTGAATTTCCTTGAGAAGATTATGAAAGTAAACATATGTACTAAGCCATATGTGACCTCATCTTTCTTTAAAACAAATTACAATTACCAAAAAAAGAGCTGTACTTGCATAGAGCATATTTACATTGTGCTGATGTAAAAGGGTTAAAAATAGTGTCTATATATTAATAGTCAACGTTTAAAATTTATTTTACTTGTTAACATAATACAATAAAGTTAATAAAATACTCATGAAAAAGAATCTACAAATTTGAAAATAGTTTACAAGATATATAATAATAGAAATAAATGTCTAAATTTTAATAAAATATATTTTATTCCCTCACGTGGCTGCTTTTTTAGAGCAAGTCAGATTATAAAATTATGGGATGATCTTTAGAAAAATATACATTTTTTGCTCACCTTCTTAACATTAATAAAAATATGTTTAAAATATGCCCCAGACATTTTTAACATAAAATATATACATAAGCATTCTATTGTAACAATTCCAAAAAATAGTCATAGCAAACAACAATGCACAAATTTTCAGGGAAAATATAAAGAACTTAACATTCTAGTTTGTTACACAAGTGTAACTGATAAATAAATTAAATATACAAAACATAATATGCTTATAGTTTGGTCCGTTTTCTGTTCATTTAAGGCTTTAGCAGCAAGTCTTCTTATAGATACATTAAAGTATTAGAACAGACAGAGCTTGAATCTCAGGTCTTGCTTTGCCTTGAGATCATCAGTTTGGAAGGGCCTGCTAATTTGGTCAGGTATTTCTTCACTTTCTGAAGCTCCTTCCAGGATGGCAATAAACACAGGAGTTACCTGCAACAAAGCAAATGGGTTTAACTACACTTTGTGAAAACAATATGGCTGTTATAGTCATTCTATCATCAGTATCATTAAGTTTGGACTCTTGACATTTTAAAGATTGATTTTCTTGCTGCGAAATACTAAGCTGAAAGTGAAAATAAATTTGTACAAAAAAGATTAACACCTAGTACACTCAGTATTGGAGGTTTCCTGTATATTAAACCTTACTACTATAAAATCTGTAGATGCTCTCATTGAAAGAGCTTGCCATGATTACTTGAAGATGACCCAGTAGTGACTGAGGAGGATTTGAAAATAATATTATATATAGTGACAAATTCAACCAACTAATTGATGTAGCATTAACATCATGAACTGTCAAAAATGGTATAAAAATAAATGCTACTGAAAGGTTTAGAGATAACATTACATTAAGTTTGAAAGCATTTTAAATTATCGCTCAATTCTCGAAGGCTTATGTAAATAATAAGAACTAATTATTACAACTATCCATACTTGAGCTATCTGTTATGAGGAGATAAAGAACTCTACCAAAGACTGTTGTGAGCTACCAAAGAACTCTAATTGCATTGACTGTATGTTTACCCTTAAGGGCAAAACACATGCAGACACACACATCTGCTCATTGCTCTATCGATTGTAATTTTTGTTTGACTGTCACTAAAATTGTTATATAAGAGTTTCATGCAAAACTAAAAATCAATTTCATTAATGACTGAAATCGGACTAATAGATGGGGGTGAATTTCGAAAATTATTGAGTATCTCTTCATCATAGGTCGGATTGAAAAATTACATAAAACCAATCTTATTGCTAATTTAATTTCCTATAAGTTGTTAAATACATTTTATTCTCCTTTTTCGGATTAAATGAGATATTTCCATTTATTAGTACACAGCCGAGAATAAATCAACGTTCCTACCTAATCATATCATGAATCACTTCAAGCTTAAAAATACTTATACATAAATAATGTTTTCAGTGTACTTTTAATTTGTAAGATTTATGCAAATATGTTGTGTGATGACATCATGAATTAAGATTTGACATCCTTTAATCGCCAACAATTTATTTTTATCAGTTTATTTGATCTATACTATAATCGATATTTAACTGTTTAATTATATGTTAAAGTTTATAGTCCTAAATGGCTGAAACTGGACAAGGAATAAAGGGGGGGGGTTAAGAGAGGAGAATTTGATAATTCATAGTATCTCCATTATTATAAGTTGTATCGAATAATGTTATAGAAACAAACTTGATAACTATTAATGTTTGTTCTTTACATTCTTTGTAGTATAAATATTAAGCGAGTTATTTGTACCTTCTTGTTTTCGCTTTAACCCTAACCTCTACTACGATTTTTACTTAAGACATAAAAAGAAAATATTTGGGGGGTAAAGAAGACGCCGGTCATATATCTTTATAGATATTGATTTTGATTTTTAAGAACACAGTTTTAATAACATTCTGACATTTAAACCTAAAGCTCAACATTAAACAGGATGAAAATAAAATATTACTACTTGAAACTTAAAATAAATAAAAATAAAATATGAACTACTTCTATAATCTTAAGCAATCATAGAAGTTTTGAGGACCATATGTATTATATACCATTCTTATTTAATCGGAATATTGTTTAAAAAGTGTACTAAAACATCTAATTCTTGATAAGCTTGAAAAAGTATGATAATCAGAAACTAGGATTTTTATGTTGCTTTGACATAAGAACAAAATGGAGCCCCTATAATGTTATATATTTATTAATATTCAGTTTATGTTACAATGGCTTGGGGGGGGGGGTATACAGGTTTTCCGTAACCCAGATGGGGATCCAATAGCATCTATAATTTTTTTTACGTATCACTCCTTTATTAATTCTATATTTATATTGAACAAACAAATCCTTTAATTATTCTAAGGGTGGTTTTTACTGTAGTAGCTTAAAAAGAATCTGATTCAAAGATAGTTAGGGAATCAAAGGAACAATAAGTCATTGAAGAACTTGAAGTCAGATAAATGGTGCAAAACAAATATTTTTTTCTTATTATTTATTAATGCCCACTTTTTGCTAATGTGGTTAATTGGGACAAGTTATCTACAGGGTGCGGCACAGAAACTTGCTGATTTAAAAGGTTAATAAAAACAAAAATATTAGAGATAACGTTTTAATTCGTTTTACATATTATCTTACATTCTCTGAATTTATTTATTACACTTTTTTAAAAATGACATCGAACAATTGATGGCCTCCATTGTCAATACACTGAGCTATGCGTTTCTTGAAGTTCTGATGAACTCTTTCGAGCATATCAATTGACATGTCGGCGATGGCTTTCCGAATGTTGTCCTTTAGATGAACTAGGGTCCGTGGGCGATCATTGTAGGCAACAGATTTGAGGTAACCCCATAAGAAAACATCGCATGGAGTCAAATCAGGCGAGCGCGCAGGCCAAGGAAGATCGCCTCTTACGGAGATCAGTCGATTAGGGAAGTTCTCCCTCAAAAGTTCAATTGAACATCGCGCTGTGTGAGCCGTGGCTCCATCTTGGTGAAACCACACATCACCAATGTTCATTTCTTGCAGCTTAGGGAAAAAATATGTTGTAATCATCTCCCTGTAGCGAACTACATTCACTGAAACTGTGTGTTCGTTTTCTTCAAAAAAGTAAGGATCAATTATCCCTACTCTTGATATTGTACACCACACAGTTACACGTTCAGAATGTTGTGGCTTCTGATGAAGTTGACGTGGGTTGTTAGCACTCCAATAACGCATGTTTTGTTTGTTCACACAACCAGAAATGTGAAAGTGAGCTTCATAACTAAAAAACACGAGCGTATCGTGAGGCAGGTTTTCACCGAGTGCTTCACATGCATTTCGGTGGGCATTGAAATCGGTTTCATTCAGCGCCTGCGTTACAGCCATTTTATACGCATGGAAATTAAGGTCTTGGTGTAGAATTCGTCTCACAGTACGGTCAGATAACCCCAGAGCAGCTGCGTGTTTCTGCGCCGAACGCCGAGGAGATTGGATGAATGACTCTCTCACTCTTTCAATATTTTCTGGAGTTCTGGCCGTCTGATGACCTCCTGAACCGGTTTTTGCTACACTTTCACTCTCTCTGAATGTGTTCACCCACGAAACAATTGATTGCCGTCCAGGCACCGGACCTGTAGGGTGAATATTAAACTGAGTACGGAAGGCACGTTGAGTGGTGATAATGGGACTACCGTTAGAAAAGTAAGTCTCGCAGGCAAACGCACGCTGCTGCTTCGTCCAATGCATGATGGCGACTGAAGAGGAAAGAAACAAAACTTTAAGACTTCCCCTCTCCAATGACATTGGATTCGCCTATGCCCCCCACTCCTCACGACAAGGCGACCATTACAAATCAGCAAATTTCTGTGCCGCACCCTGTACATGCTACCACCCTTTTCTAGCCAAGGTAGACTAAGGGTTTTATTTAATGAGTTTGTCACTAAATAAAATTCCTATTTGCCTAGGCGGTAATCGAACTCACCACTCTAATTTACCATGCGAGATTAAGGTAAACGCTTTAACTAACATGGCTAACCCGAGGCCCAATCAGAGATTAAACATAAAATTTACCTGATAATGCTAAGAAACTGAAGATATAGGATTGTGCGGTGAGCCCATCTGGGTGAGAACCTTGTCCAGCCATTGGAGAGGTCCATGAAGATGAATCTCTATCCAACAAGGTGTGGACGTTACATCCTGTCTATGGTACTCAGCACCCCAGCCTTTCACAAACGACATCCTAGATAAAAAAATATTTCAGTATATAATCAAGAACAAAGAATTATCCCATTACAAAAACTATATCTCTATGCCACTTGAACTAGGGATTTACTGATGGCTACAGAGAATGAAAAATTAAAGTCTGGAACTCAGGGGCTGCATAAACTAAGTGAGTTTTCTAGGGCAAGAATGATCTCCCACCTCATAACAATAGTGACATAAGGACTTGTAATGTCTATTTCTCCCATAATAAATACCTCTTGTAATCAGAACTTAAAACATAAACTAGATAAGAGATAAGTAATATTGATAATTGGTTTAGTTACTTTTCTTTCTACAAATACAATAACTTGTTATGAAAATTTGATTCATGTTTTTCCTTCTCTCCAATACAATATTTATGCTGAAATGACTTCTCATGTTTCTCTTCCAGATCAAAACTGGTCTAAATAAGCCTTCATTAACATATTGTTCTATTTTTTTTTCTTTTCGAAAAATTTAAAGTACAATGTCCTGAAAAATACAACATGACCTACAAACATCTTTAGAATGAAATTATTATAAACCCTGATTACTTGCGAACTGTGAATACGTTTACATACACTGCACTTAAACAATGGAATCAATTGCATAATTAATTACAATTATTTTAACATACCTAATAGTACACATTTTAGTCAACTCATAAACAGCTTCAAATCCATGGTTTACGCTCTGTGATAAAAGCTGTGCAAACTCCTGATTGTTGAAAATTTTCAGAGAACAGCCTGAAGGTATTTTGCACACTGTTGACAAATGAAATCCATGATGGTGATTACAGTTTCGAGACTGTACAAATATTGCTGCATCTGATAGACACTCGGCGTAAACCTCACCCCCAACATAATATAAATGCACACCTGAGAAACAAACAAAAAATATTTTGTTAAAAATATGAATTTGGTTGTTATGAACTTAATTTCCTATTATAGGTATCAAACGCCCAGAGACCCCATTTGTATAGTTAAAGAAAATAATTAATATGTACACCACTCTTCCACACTGAAGTCACTCGAACAAGGACATAAAGGGAATCCTCACACAAAGCATTGAAAAATGAACTATACAATTATTTTTCTTAAAACTTTTCACAACCAATGTTAAAAATTTCCCAGATTTTATATGAAGGGTCACTAAGAATAAAACCTCTGTTTGCCCCCCCCCCCCCCCCCCGTCTATGAATGATTTATGCCATATTTGCTCTAAAATATTCTAGGCTTAAATATTACTTCTTCAGAGATCATTTCTTTAATAAATTGTAATCACCCCATTTATAAAGTTTGCTTGATGCTCATGGAACCTAATTCAAATATATATATATTGTAACCTCTGTCTGTACATTGATCTTTTTCTCGAAATTTCACGATACTTTTTCAATTCACACGCCATAGACATGGTATCTGCAATTTGTAGCTTTGGTGTATGTTTGTTACCATTTGTTTTCACTCGTAAACAGCTGAACCAAATTTTATGAAACTTGGTATGTATATTAGTACTAACCAAATTTAAGACTTCAGGCTATATTAATATTCTCCGAGACGAACAGGATTTGGTGTTATAAGGGAGGCCTGAAATTAAAAATAGCGATTTTTCGTTTCCTATTGGTTTTTCGGCAAATATGCACAGGACAAAAGTTGTTCATTTTGATATTTAGAGTAATAACTTTTCTGAGTTGGTATTCAGGCAGGTGGAAGTGACTTCTAATGTATGTAGGATGAAAAAATTGTTGGCTACGCTTCCACTATAATAATTTATTGAGACAGCAAAGCGCTTTCGATGCTGTGCATCATCGTCAGTGCCGTGTAACAGTGTGCCAATGGTTGATGCCAGGTAGAGCTTGCCGGGCTTCCATATTCTGAGTTGGTATTCTGGCAGGTGGAAGTGACTTCTAATGTATGTAACATGGCACTGGCAATGATGCACAGCATCGAAAGCGCTTTGCCGTCTCAATAAATTATTATAGTGGAAGCGTAGCCAACAATTTTTTCATCCTACATACATTAGAAGACACTTCCACCTGCCAGAATACCAACTCAGAATATGGAAGCCTGGCAAGCTCAACCTGGCATCAAACATTGGCACACTGTTACACGGCACTGACGATGATGCACAGCATCGAAAGCGCTTTGCCGTCTCAATAAATTATTATAGTGGAAACGTAGCCAACAATGTTTTCATCCTACATACATAATAACTTTTGTTATATTCACTTTTGTCATATAACAAAGTATAAACGAGAAATACGCTAAAAACTATATTGGGAGTCAACAATATTAAAAGGGCATAAAAGACTTAACCAAACTCAACGAAACTCTGTATGTAATTTAGTATTAAAATCTCTGTGATTATAAGCTATATTAATATTTCTAGGTACGAACAGGAGTAGGGGTTATAAGGGAAGCCTGAAATGAAAAACTTTGATATTTCATTTCCTATTAGTTGCTCAGCAAACATGCACATAACAAAAGTTGTTTATTTTGTTTTTGCCATAAAATTAAGTGAACACAGGATATACGCTGAGACTATAGCAGAGTCATTAAATTATTAATACTTATTTAAGTGTTTTTAATAAATGCATATTTTGACAAATGATGTTACTTTTTAGTCGTATATGATAGTTCTAAGTATGATTCGGACTAATGAGGTTATAAATCTCCATCACCTCTCCTCATTTATTTATTTTCCCTAGAAAATAACTTTGTTATTTATTTCCAATAGAAATGTAAACTATAAGAGCATTTTTGTACAATGTATTATTTAAACAAAGTCATACTGAATTAGCTCAAGGAGTGATAGTGGAAGTTATACGGAATCAAACTCTTTTGTTCTAGTAATATATTATCTTATTTCCAATATCTTGATGTAATTGAAGCAAATATGTACTATCATTACAATTAATGGTAATGTCATTATGACATTCTCTTCCCCTCACCTAGCTTTTTGAATATAAATTAAATTATTTTTAGGGTACCACTATTATTTAGTTCCATCAGGTAGATAAATTATTAAAATGATATTTTGAATCAATAATTTAAGGAAAACAACATTGATAACTGAAGCAGGATCCAAGTTGACAGGAGCTAAAACAGTTAATTGAGTTTACTTATTTCCTGTGAAATGCTGGCATTACTGGAAGTGATTTCCACTGATATTTACTATTACGAATATAATCTTATGTACAAAACTATGCTTATACAAGATGTGATCGGATTGGTTTTTGCCAGGAAATATGTTCATTATAGATGATATTTAATTGTAATAAATGCTATCCATGATTATGGTTCGAAATACTCAAAAAAGTCAAGAGGGATAGATTAGGAACACATTTATTCATTTATTCTTCAAAACTAAAATTTCTATTCCCTTAGTCCTCAAAAGTTACCCTTTAGAATTGGCTATTTCGAAAAACAATACGTCGTGGAAGGAAGTGTAATTGTACACATTAAAGTCTTGCTATAAAAATATCATCATTAGTCAGTCAACAATGATTTCCCGGGCATCGCCGGTACCTTAGCTAGTCACTAAATACAACTGTAAGTGAACTCAATTAACAATAATAACAGAATTAATTCTATTCTTGAATTTTATGTAGAACCTGTAACTAAATAAATTCCTATTTATTCATATGGATATCAAGCCAATGACTAAGTAAAATTAATTTCTCTCTCAGTTTGAATTATCAAGAGTACTCTTCTAGATGGAGATGGTTTACCTTTTCCTATATGGCGTCGTGTGTTTTCAATAGTTGAATTTCTATTGACATTAGAAAGCTGTCCCAGACAGAAGCGATTCATGTTCGAGCTGGGATTGGTAAAGCCATCAACGATCACTGAATGCGCTTGACAATGAAAGACCTCTCCCACTCTGCAATTTAATTCGTAGTAGGCAATACTTGCCCAATATGGGGGCTCCTGGGGAAGAAAAAAAAGAAAGAAGTATAAGTTTTACAAATCAAATAACATATATGTTCAGTAGTAGAAACAATTAATAAGAGGATATAAAATTCTTGTGACTGGAAAAATTGTATAAGAGTAAAAATATTATATTAAACAAGAACCATTTATAATCTAGTAAGTATAATGATGACCTTATATTGGGGCAAATTCGTTTAGTGGGTAAAATGCTGGCAACATGATTACGACCTTCAGGGATTCAAAACACATTTAAAGCATTAAAATTAATAGCTCTTGTTATGTTAGGCTTAATTCATATTTTCTAACGAGCCTGATTCTCAAACCCTATGACTGAAGAAACTATGTCAGTTTATTACAAGCAACTAATTCATAAAGAGAAAAGAATAGAAAGGTGAAATTTCCAATAATGTTAAAGCTATGATCAAAATTAAAAATTACCATTTTTAAACCCAAGCCTCGACACATTATTCACGTCCCAGGAGATTTAATATGAAAAGTACTAAAAATAGTAATATTCCATGGCACTTGTATTTCATCTGGCCAATTACAAAAAGTCCATCATACACTGCTGTGTAAACTACCAGATTTACCATGTGCTGGAATATGTTACTCTGATGATTTCATCTCACTAGCTATTCTCTATTTCTCCCATATTAAGAAGCCTATGTAAATAGAAATTAAAATGTTAACTGAGGAACTTATTGTAAAAATATAAGTAGAAAAAGGGGGTTTGAAAAAGGCTGAAATTATTTTTTCATAGGGAAAGAAGCTCCAATTGTTTTAACATCAGAGCAATGGATGTTTTTCTACAAAGGACTGGGCATTTCAGGCACACTATTCACTAATCAACAGCTTTAAGGGATTCTGCTAATTTTCCTAGAAAATAAAATGCTCTGTATGCGGTGTAACATAATAGTTACTAAATACCTGATATGAAATAGGAGCAGACTCTGGTGCAGGGGATGTATCCATGGCGTTAGGCTCACTATTTGTTGGGGATTGGTTTCCAGGATTATTAGAACTAGGATAACTTGGCCCTGAAGAAAAATCTATAGGACATATAATTTGATTAAAAAAAAAAAAAAAAAAAAAAAAAAACACGATTAATTTAGAAAAGAGAAAAAAAAAAACACATTACAAAAGACAAAAAGTAAAAAAAAAGTAATATCTTTTTGAATTATATCATCCTCTTGCAACTAAATAAATACAGGATTCTGTGGTAGGAATACATTGACAAATTTATAATTTAATCCTTCCCACGTTTAAAAAAGTCTGACATGCAGTGGTTGCATAAACTAAGCAGATTTCGCAGGTCCTGGCTACGCAACTGATTTACCAACCATTCTCTATTTTTCTAGTAATAAGAGGCCAATGCAAATTGAAATTTACGCTGAACATGACAAATATAAAATTTATAAATTTTATTGGCTCAACTACTCAAAGTAAAAATGGGGGGGGGGGGTTACAGAACATTGGGTTATACACCACTCATTTCAGGGGCCTAAATGTTTACTACAATCATAAGCAAATAAAATACTATTACAAAGGGGCTCAGGTTAGCTATGTGAGTTAAAGCGTTGGCATTAAGCTTACAAGGTAAAATTAGAGTCGAGAGTTCGATTCCCGCATGGGCAATGGGAATTTATTTAGTGACGAACTCATTAAATAAAATCCTTAGACCCATCATGACTAGAAAAGGGTGGTAAACTATAGATAAAACATCCCAATTAGCCATAGTAGCCAAAAGTGAATGTTAATAAATAATAGTGTTATTACATATATTCACTCATCCTAATATAAAATTATTATAGGAATTTTTTTCATATGCCACAAAAAAGTGCTAGGACTAATGTAATGTACTTTCTACATTAAAAAATTGTGGTTACCACTGCATCCTTAATGCAGTAAACTACAAATGAAAGACTTGGATCTACCATTAATCTGTATACATTTGATTTATTCTTTAATTTTCAATATTGCCTCTTAAATGAACATATTGAACAGGTGAGACGACAGAGGGCACTCTTTCCTTATACCTTCCTAAATTCTGAAACTGAAACTTGGAAATAACTTCAAAAACACCTTTACTCAGAGATATACAAATGCAAGCCCCTTTGAGTATAGTAAAACAAAAGAAACTAAAAAGGATCAATAAGAAGGTCAAGTCCTCTACTGTTTTTTAATATTATGCAGAGTGCAATTTCGGAGTCAACGCTCCATCCTCATGGAGCGTTGACTCCGAAAGTGCAGTACAGTAGAGGACTTGCCTTCTTATTGATCCTTATCAATTGGTTCCTCTACCATCCAGCATATTCCAGAGATAAAAGAAACTAATTTTCTCACCTCTCCATCAACGGGTTATGCAAGAAGTACCCAGATGTAAATTAATTGGATCACAGGTATTTCCATACGAAATAATGAGAATGTTCAAAATGATATTGGCGAGAAATTGAGAAAATATCAAGTCATAGCAGTAGAACTGAAAGACCCCTACAAATTGGAATCAGTAAGAGATACTGGCATTGTTTTTAGTCAACAAATGGGTTTTCGTCAAAAAATCACTAAAACTAAAAAAACATTAGAATTTACTTGAACACAATTTTGCAAAAAATCTGGATCACTACTACTACCAGAATCAGAAAATGATTTAATACCTATTTACCAGTTCAATAAATTGTCACCTAGTAAAAAGATTTCCAGGAAATTGAAAATCAATATCCCTTCAATGATGATAATAATAATAAGACTGCCGATACTGGCATTGCACTGCCCAATAATGAGAATATTCGAAAATCTTATGGTAAATATGAATAAAATGTCAAGAACTATCTATTGAGCTGAATAAGTGTATAAGGCTAACACACTTTGGCTATAGATTCATAAGTACAAATGGACTCATGCCTGAAATGATGATAATAGGCACTAAGAATTGAAACCTGCTAATAGAAATAAAAAAAAAGAAGCACATTAAGGAATGCTTCCAGAGAAAGTAAGAACTGTGCACAAGATTTTAATTTCCCTAAATAAATGTCACCAATAACAAGCTTCATATCGGTTGGTTTTCCCACTGAAGTTTATCCCATGCGAGACTTATTTTCTAAGAATAAGTCTCCCCACATTCAATAATGATAAATATATATATAGATATAGTTAAAATATAGCATACCAGATAAATTATCTGAATAAGGGCTGTGTGGTGAAGAACCAGGACTTGATATACTACTCATTGGAGAAGGAGGTCCTCCACTAAAGCCACCATTGCTATAGCTGACATTGTGGGGCATTGATGGCTCTGCTACTTGCTGAAACGGGAGTAGAGAATGCCCTGGGGCAAACTCCGAGTGTCTCGGAACCAGCACAGGAGGGAGTACTGTAGAAAAACAAAATAAGAGTAAAGAAATATGCAAGATAAAACAAAATGATAATGAACTACCTGTTCTTAAAGTATTCTCTAATAGATAAATGAATAAAAAAGTAATACATGCTAAAGAAAATTGTAATTATTTTAGAGAGAATTTTGAAAAATTAGAAATTAAAACTTCTGGTTCACTAAATACAATTTTTCTTAGAGAAGCTGAAGAAAGTAAGATAGGTATGACAAATACTCCAATTTGTATTCTCCTTCACTATTTCTATTCTCCTTTTAGGATCATACAAGGTGGCAGCCAAGAACAGGCTCAAAATTAAATAAATCTCAGTCTAAGTGATTTATGAAAATACAGTTTCATATATCTTTCAAACGTTGGCTAAGTCATTTTATAAACCATACAAAAGTCAAGCTTTTCAAATGAATGTCAACTTAACATAATGTATTGCTAGATTATTATTTAGAATATGTCAAACATGGGTATCAATGTCTCCTAATTTATTTATAGTACAGCACTTATATTTTAGTAGCTAGCTTCAGGTAATTAACACATTGACTGCCACAACACTATTCGGATTCCAGTCTGAGAGGCCAAATCGTAATCATATTATATTATTAAACATACAAATTATGATTCGTAACAACCATTAAAAAGTTTAAAGGATTTTTTTTTTTTTTTTTTTTTTTTTGAAAAGGTGTCAACAAATTATCTCATAGTCGGCAAACTCACTCATAGCGGCTCAAAAGTGACGTCAAGAATATATGAGCTAAATCCTATTGGACATCCTGAGGAAGAGCGATAATACAAATTATCTCGTGTTGGGAAATCAACATGTTAAATGTATGAGGTTTTTTTAATATGAACTCTTTCCTTTCAAATAACGAGTTCATACTGTCCTTAGAGTTTCCCTCAGAATTTATTCCTAATATGCTTATGCCTTTACATAAAGACAAGTAATTGATAACCAAACACAAAATTGTTTTACTGTTTGGCAACAATCCATCCTGAACAACTTTTAAACGTCAAATAATTTTTCAGTTGCAATGATGAAATAGCACTTTTTAGTAAGGAAGAAGTACATGAATATGTGAAGCTCTTCAAACTAATTCTCTCTAATAGGAAAAATGGAATAATTCAGGAAAGTATATAAGATATTTCTTCCTCGTATATTCACATGAACAAGGGATGGCTGTCTCCATGCATTACAAATAACAATAAATATTTTAAAAAATGTTATTATAATTATGCATTGAAACTATTTGTGTAATTTTTTTTGATTGATTATATTTTAACAATTTTATTTTTTACTTCCAGATGAGAACTCAAAATTCAAAGTACAAGATTTATGGCTCCTAAAAGGTGTTCTTTCACTTTCGGAAATTTCGTTATATTTAATTCGACATGATAGTTTTTATTGATAATTATTTTAACATAATAGACATTTTCTTAGGGAATAAAATGATCTATGAAGATGATAGTAACTTAGTTCCTGATAAAGGACCTCTAAAGAATTTGAGAAAAAAATTCTAATGCATGAGCTACGAATTAGCAAATTTACTTGGGCTACTATATATATATATATATATATATATATATATATATATATATATATATATATATATATATATATATACTTTAATGTAAGTATTACATCACCAATGCCAAAGACAACAGTATTTTGGGCATAATTTCCTATGATTTGCACAATTATTTTTAGTAGTGTCATGTGAATTATCATAATAGCATATTTTTTAGAGATTTGCTAAAAGTGAACAAAAACTGCTAAAAACTTCTATGCCATTATCTTATTAAAAATGGTGTGGATCAAATGTTGTATTAAATTCAGTTTTCAATAAATTATTTCCTATATGCTCTGGGATTCTCATTAAATGAGATAATTTGTATTTTGTTCCATCTATAAACCCTCTCTCCTAAAGGGACTGACTGATTCTATAACTATTTTTTTGTAGGTAAAAACATAAATATAAGACTAATTTTAATTTATCAAAACCAAAGCTGCTATAGAACGTTTCACTTCGAGATGGCAGTATGTATTTTCAATGGGGTGCTCTGTCTCCCTCTTGCATATGCCTCGCTAGATAGCTCTGTCCTCCTCCCTCCGTGCGGCGTTGCCGCTATATCTCAAAGTTGTCCAATTTTTACGGGAAAAATTCTGTAACGTTCAGAATTTATCGCTCCATCTGCCTATGCTAAAAATTTATCAAGAAAATAAAATCTGTTTTTGCAATTAATTGTTTTTTGTCCATTTTTTACATAAAATTTTTAATGGAAATTCTTGTTTCTCTCGTCACTGTGATCTTATTTTTTAAGATATTAGTTTGAAATTCGACATGAAGTTAGTATATATTATCTTTATTCGTAGCAAGGAACAATTTTTTTTTCAACGACATTCCTTTCCATGTTTTTGCCATAATAAAAATAAAAATTGAGAAATCCTATTTTTAAAAAGTAGCCTGCGGGGAATTTCCGTTCTATAATTGTTTATTAAGTTTTGTTATACTCCTTTTAAAGAGGACAATTCAAATTTAATTTTGAGCCTCCTCCGAACATTATGGGACGCTGACAACTGATGCAATTAATGTTTATATGTTGTGGGAGCGTCGCGGCACGGCGGCAGGAGGAGAGCTGGACCCCCCCCCCCCCCCGGCTCTCTACCGCCCGCTCTCCCGTTCTTTCTTATAACTGTCTATTCTACCATGATTATTTAAAAAGCCTCAACTCAGAAATTGTAAATTTTACTGGGAAGCACTTTTTTTATTAATCTTTTTAATGTGATTTGAAGTTAATAACTTAAATATATCTTTCAAAATGTAATTTTCGACAAAAATTGGAGTTAAGGCCTTTTATAAACTGAGAGCAATAGAGGACTGTGAACAAACAGGATTGGGATGATTATTTATAACAATAATATTAATATATATCTTTAATCCATTAATAATTATTCATTATAATCATAATTATAGTTGCATAATTAAAAAATAAAACCATTTTAATCAAAGAAATTCCTAATAAAAATCTTTAATGACCTTCAAAAATGTCTATTGAAAGCAACTTAATTTTAGAGTATCTAATTTCTTAGCCCATCTGCCAAGGAGAAGAAGCCTATTAAATTTAACGTTTAAAGAAAAAACTATCCATTTAGATTATTGGCCAAAATAGTCAAAATCTTAAGTATGCTTCATGCCTAACAATCAAAACAAAAAGCACGAAAATGTAATATTATATTAAGAAAATATAATATTATATTAGGTGCTATATAAAAACATCAGTACTTGTTTCTTCGTCTGACAGAGGTTCAACTCCGCTCATTCCTTGCGAGTCCGTAAGCGATTGAGTGGAGGATCCTGACGTCGACCCCAGTCTTATTATGAAAGGCTCTAAATCGTCTTGTATCTCATCTGCCTTCCACATCGCCTCCTCTATTTTTTTAACATGCTCCGCGTAATTCTGCCTTTTTTCAGATTTGACTTTCTCATAGCCTTCCCTTATCAATGCTGCCATTTCATTCTTTTGAAACCGGGTATTGTTCATGGCTACATAGTGCTTCACTTGAGCCCACACAAGTTCTATTGGATTTAACTCGCAATGGTAAGGTGGCAACCGTAGAACTTGACAGTTACTTCTTTCGGCCATAGTGTCTACTCTGTACGTAATGTACTTGGTTTTGTGAAAGTTCACTAATTCCAGCAAGTCCCTCTTTAAGCTGTCCGCTTCAAATGATATATATTTAGATTCCAGCCATTCCTGAAGCTCTTTCTTAGTGTTTTTGGACGATGGGATTTGTTCTTGGCGCCGAGAATGGTACGAAGCGTTGTCCATAACAATTACGGTCCCTTCAGGAACATTTGGGAGTAGCTGTTCTTGAAACCACTTTTCGAAACATTCACCATCCATTTCCTCGTGGGCATCTGCTGTATTTTTTTTACATAAGAATGTAAACTCTGCTCCGCAGACGAACCCTTGCTCGCCTCCAGCATTAACCAGCGCAAATCTCGGTCCTCGTGCTGTGGGTTGCTTCAGACCAGCAGATAGACCTGCGAGAAATGCGTCTCGAGCCGACGAAATAGTTTTGTCCCTCCATGTACTCGTAATAGTGTGCCCAACGTTGACCCACGTCTCGTCAAGGTATACAACATACAGTCC
Organism: Riptortus pedestris; assembly: GCA_019009955.1. Taxonomy (NCBI): domain Eukaryota; kingdom Metazoa; phylum Arthropoda; class Insecta; order Hemiptera; family Alydidae; genus Riptortus; species Riptortus pedestris. The sequence continues at coordinate 124,843,846 of CM032228.1, read as the reverse complement.
ATCTGCTCTTGCTTTCCGGATACTTCGTAAATATTTATGCCTCCACGAAATCAACTCATCTTTCTCAGTTAGTAACGCGTTGTTCTTTCTTTTTTCGAAGGCAAAACCAATATCGACGAGTGTCCTATACAGTGTTGTTCGAGAAAATTTAGGCAAATCTTCATCCGATTTCATGTTGGTTAATAATAAATTCAAAGTCGGGGGAATGTTCTGGAAATAAAAGCTGTGAACCTTCTGGCGGATAGCCGATAATACAAAAGAATCATACTTGACTAATCGAGAATCCTTTCTTTGAACTTTTAGACATTTTCTTTTCTTTGTGGGAGTTGTGAATGGGCCTTGGCTGCTTCTTTTAATTATCCTATAAACAGTTCGCTTTGAAACTCCCGTGGCATTACATGTTTCGTTCACAGCTTTGTTCACAGTGTAATTCCGTCTGAAGTAGTTATATACGTTGAAAACTATACCTTGCTCTTTGCTGCGAAGTTGTTCCCCCTGTTTTCGTCGCTTTTGAACTGCTGATGAAGTTCCAGGTTCAGCCATCTTCAACGAAAATCGGATGCGCAACTAAATGTCCTAACCCTTATAAGAAATCCTATCGGATTGTTATCACAAATAGATGACCAAAAAAATTGAAAGGACTACTTGTAAAACTTCACTGAACTGGATGTGTACGTGGCAAATGCATAAACTGTAATGATCATATTTGCTGTAAGGAAGCTTGCTTATTGACTCCGAGAGGGTCAAATGTTGTCCCAAACAGGTAGGGGGAATAACCCCGTGGGTAATACTCCATCACTGGCCAACGCATCAACCCTTGATCAGCAGGTATAACTAAAGGACCATTGTATTGTAAAACAAGAATGTCATGTTAAGGAAAGAGAGAATTATTAGAAATATGTTTCCATACTTACATTAGGTGTTATTTAAAAAAATGTAAACGTTTGGAGAACAATGTATTCTAAACATTATTTTGCCATCCTCCTTACAACTTTGAAAGAAAATAACATTTCACAGAAGCACAAAAAATTTTGAAAATAATAAAATACCAAACCATAGAGTAACTTGTCGTTTTTATTATTAAACTGAAATTTGTATGCAGGCTTGGGTAGCTGAACGGCAGAGCAGGCGGGAGAGAGCCAGGGGGTCCAGCTCTCCTCTTGCCGCCGCGCCGCGACGCTCGCACAACATATAAACATTAATTGCATCAGTTGTAATCGACCCATAATGTTCGGAGGAGGCTCAAAAATAAATTTGAACTGTCCTTTTTAAAAGGATTATGACAAAACATAATAAACTATTATAGAACGAAAATTCCCCGCAGGCTACTTTTTTAAAATTGGATTTCACAATTTTTATTTTTATTATGGAAAAAACATGATAAGGAATGACATTTTAAAAAAAATTGTTCCTTGTAACGAATATAGATAACATAAACTAACTTCGTATAGAATTTCAAACAAATATCTTAAAAAATATGGAGTTGGTATTCTGGCAGGTGGCTTCCACTATAATAATTTAATAACACGGCAAAGCGCTTTCGATGCTGTGCATCATCGAAAGCGCTTTGCCGTGTTATTAAATTATTATAGTGGAAGCGTAGCCTACATTATTTCATCCTACCTACATTAAAAAATATGATCGCAGTGACGAGAGAAACAAGAATTTCCATTAAATTTTTTAGGTAAAAAATTGGCACAATACAATTTATTTCGATTGTGTATCTTGTTTTGTTGATTTATTCTTAGTATAGGCCGATAGAAGATTAAATTCTGCACATTTCAGAATTTTTCCCGAGTTTTTCAGAAATTTGGCGGATTTGAGTGTGATTTGGCAACAGCGCACGAGATCTACTGCCATCTCGAAGTGAAACGCGCTATAGAAAGGAGAAAAGAGAGAGAAACTACACATATCTATCTGTCTAGATATTACATTTTCAAATTCAAATGGAACATGTCATTTATATATTTTAAATTTGTACAGTTTTTGCCTAGTGAACAACCTCAATAATGTTGTTCTTGCATAAAATTGACTAAAGCTGCAAAAAGAAAAAAAAGAAGGAATATATTTATATTAAAGTGATTTCCCCAGATTTTAATTTATGAGGGTTGCTATAATAAAATATATTCATACCTGGGCTCTCAACTCTCTTATAGTGGTATGGATTAATGCAAACATCTTTCTGTTTAGATGAGAAAGGGAATTGACAATGCTCGACAGGTTTCAGCTCATGGTGGGACTGCAGATCCGGCCATCGCCACACTCTACAATAAATTACATGTGGTAATCCCTTCCTATGAGAAACCTGAATAAAGAAATTTAATAGTTAACAAAAAATAAATAGTAATCATTAGGATAATGCACTGTCAGCCATAATTAGATGAATTTTTAGTTGAATATTAACTAACTAACCATATTAACTTAAATAAAAAAAAATAATTTTATCCATTTTACTTTTTGTCCAAAAAAAAGAGTGTATATTTGAAGCTAGTCGATGTTGAATTGTAATGCCAATTTATGCCTGATCCTCCATTCAAAACTAAATACAAAGAATTGATTCAAGATTTTATTACTGAAAGTATTATGACTCAAGCGACTTTCTCTACTATACCCCATTTACTTTACAGAATTATACTTTGATAACATAATTTTAAGACACACAGGAACATCAATAAAATCTTGCTTGAGTTGCTTTCAATGCATGTGCATTAACCTTTTCAATCAATCAATGAACTTCTCTTATCAGGTTCAAAATTACTGGCACATACTATCGATACAATTATGTTATTTCACAAATTTTCTTATGTGTTCACTCCCAACATTTGTTAATGTTCATTTCAAATTGGCTCATGATTTGCCTATATTTCAGAATTTCTGGAATTTGTTTACAATGCTTCATGAAAAAGGCCCGTTCCCTTGCAAATGTATACACTAACTTTGTGAATGCAACTCCCAAGCTAAATCACCAATTGTAATCTTTTCTTCGGCCCTACTCCACATTCCTAATCAGTTGGTTTTCATTTAATCATTCATTGCATGTCATTAATTGTCTTTCATCTAATTCTCCATATTCAATAAATACCCAATATACAAAATTTATTTAATACATAAAATCATGTAGGGAATTGGTTTCACTGGTATATATACTACGAATGTCAATCTATGTGAGAGGTATCATTATTGGCTGTTCATTGAGTATGCATTGCAAGGGATCATGAATCCAGTCGAGCTTAAACATTGTTCTTACAAAAATGTGAAGTATAAGTAAAATAATATAGAGATCAGAAAGATAATAAGTACCTGCAAACGACCATCCAAACTCCGTGGTATGGTGACACAGTTACTTGGTTGACCAGGGCAGCTTAAAGCTCTTTCGAGTTCATCTATAGCACCCTTTTTCTTTTTTAATTTTTTTACCAATGCATCAACAGCTCTTTCTGCCCATTTTTCCTCTTCGTCTCCTTGTTTCCAACCAAGAAGTTTTTTAACTGCTGGGCTAGTAAATGAAAATAGACTATTGATTGAGGCTAAAGCTCCACCTGACTTGGGTGCTTCTGCTGTCTCCATTCTCACGTAACTTCCACAATCATCTGATATCTAAAAGAAGCAAAAAATAAATAAATAAGAAAATTGAAAGTTACATAGGTAAAATTAATTTTTTTACTTCAATCCAGAGGTCTAGTATAGTAAAAAACAACTCCAATTGTTTATTTGAGGGGTATTAAAGCATTAAAAGAATATGGAAACCCTTAACTGGGCACCAAATATCATAATAGAATAGTGGTTAAAATTAAAAAATCGCAGGGTATGAGATGAAAGTTATTTAATTTTCAAACCCAAGTGGTAGAAGGTGAGGGATGCAGATCAGGATAGTAGAACAAGGTCTTAATCCTTCACTCATCAAGGATACTAAGGTCCTGAGTTTTTGACTCTAAGAGGGCGATGAACATGGAGTGTGTGCTCTGAAAATGCTGGGACCATAAAGAAATCATTGTGAAAGATTAAGAACTTTTTCTATGGTCATTATTTACTTATGATATCAGTTTCTAAATCTCTTCATGCCGTTTGCTCCAGCATCCATAATTTTTCATGGGTATTTGGAATGTCTTGACATTTTTGTGATTGAAAAAATGTTATATAACCAATTAAATTCTCATTCCTACTCATTTCCCATTAGCAATGAGCTAATACGTTTGGAAAAAACTTAAATACGTCTTGTTTTCATCAGACAAGGAGGAGAGGGAGTTAAAGATACGTATAAACTCAAAATATCTCTGTTATTATGAACAATAAAATCAGACAAGGGGGAGGAAGAGTTTATAGAAGGGGGAAAATGAAAAGTTTAAAATACCTCCATTATTATGACTCAGGGGGGGGAAAAATGTTGCATTAACTAATCTTATTGCAAATCCATTGCTCTTCAATTGCTGTTTTATATGTTTTCCCTCTAACTCAAATATAACAGAGACCGTTTCTTTAGTTTTCACTCTTCTGGAAACATCCATTCCTACTTATTTTCACATCAAGCGCCTAAATCACCAAACATCTTATGCCTAGCCAAAATTTCAATTCCTTTATGCATAAACTTCTTATTAAAGGAAAAATGGAGAACAGATAGTGGCAAATGGTAGCACAGTGGCATGCCCAATGAATGGAATGAATGGCCCAATGAAATCTGCTTAATTTACAGTCTCTGTGTGAGACTTTTGGACTTGAGATAAGGTAATTTTATCACGTTATTATTCTGTAATTTTGTCATGTTTGTTAAATCATCAGAATATATAGTGTTAGTTCTGACATAATTGTGGACTGCATATTTTCTATATATAATAAATTATTTGTTGTGTTGACAGGACAAAGATGATGCGAGTGCTTGGTCTGAAATCGCTTGGTCACTTAAGAAATAAATTGTGGGTGAAGGAAGGACAGTTTGTTCTATTCTGTGGTCAGTGCAATAATTTGTCTTTTCTGGCAAATATAGTTTCACTTAATCATGTAACATACGGATCATGGATACCCAAACTGTGTCATTCATACGAAAAGGGGTCTCCCTAAAATGAATGCAATTTTTTTATAAATGTGGTTATATCAACTTCGATCAGATAATATTAAATCATCTGGAGGAGGTCAAGATAAAAGAAAATGTTGAAGTAATCTATATATTGAAAACTTATTTCTTTAAGATTTAACCTCATAATCCTAGCGATAAACATCCGCACAAGCTACATTTAACAGGATTGGATTGCATTCTTTTCATTTCTCTCCCAACTGGCACACAACTAGGAGATATGTGGATCGCTCAACTCATTGCAGAGTACTCAAATCATTGTTCAAGTGGATAGAAACAGCATACAAAAAAAATGAAGAAAAAAAAGCTCATATATGAGACACATTACTTTGTTAAAAAGATGTTATTAGTGTAAACAAATGAAATTGGCAACTATGAATGACTGCCTCCAGTCCTTGCTGTCTGCCCAATAATATTTGGCGAATAATAACTTTAACTCAAACAAAAACTGCACAGGAACAATTCATCATATAATAAACATCTATACCAACTTTCAACTCGATTAGTACCAAATTAAAGGCAAACTCCCTACACTCATCACAGTAAGATTCACAAATGCTTCTGAATAAGCATGCAAGTTCTTTTACCGAACCACATCATTAAGATTAGGTGCTTCGGAAGTAAATATTTGTCTTCCTCGGAAATATCAATCTTCATGGTCAAGAGATTTTTAAAAAAATATCAAGTCATTTATTAAGGGTGTTGACACAGAGAAAGAGACTACTAATTCCTCGAACTGGAATATGTGGTGTTGGACACACAGATTTGGAAATACAACTAAATTTGTAATAAAATCATCAATGTCAAAGACAATAATTATTTATGATACCATAATTATTTACCACGGTACTGCTTTTTCAACAGGATACTCTACTTAATAGAAATTAGTGGGTAAAAAGTAATATTTTTTTTTTAGATTGGTGAAATTATCAATGTTGCAATAATCTCAAATTTTGTTTTTGTTTTAATTAATAAAATCGATCACAAAAATTGTATAACAAAAACTGTGTTTAATGTGAGGTAAGCAAATTAATATTTCAACAATGCACTAAAAAATATAGTAAAATATGCCGGTATTCTTTAATTGTTTGTTTCCCCTAGAACCATAGGAAAAACTGCTAATTTAATCAAATCAAATACCTACACATTTGAAAATGTTGTTCCAAAACCTATACTGAGTCAACAATATTTCTAATATTGAAACTGATGACAATTAAATTTGAGTATCTGATATTACAAAGCATGACATTAGGTAAAAGTAATACCCTAAATAATACTAATCAAAAGTCATGTTTTGTTACATGAATGGATGTGGTATCAAGATTATAAAGGCCAAGTCAAATATAATAATATTTGTTTAAATTAAATAAATTATTTTATAAATGAACAACAAATAAAGTACTAATAATGAGCCCATAAACATGTTTTTTTGTTTTGTTTTTTTTTAACTATTTATTTAAAACATGAACACTGTCAAGAAATATATATATATATATATATATATATATATATATATATATATATATATATAATGAATTGTGACTTGTACTTGTTAATACTATAAAGTTAGATCTTCAAGCAAGTATTAATTAATTTAAAAAAATAAATTCAAAATATATTCTATAGAAAATGTAATATGAATTAAATATTGAAGAGTATGTCATAAATTCTAATGTTGGTGGCTAGCAGTATTCTTACTCTACATATCAAAAGGTTTACTAAATGTAGTCACCAAGTGATGAGATAAATTAAGCTATTGTCCTTAAAAAGAGTTAAAAATATCCAACTACTACTGGCTAGAGCATTCTTTAAGTCAAAAATACACGAGATAACATGGAAAATAATTAGATTTTAATATACAAAATAGCAAACCTCATTTCATAAACACGTAAGATTATAGTGCTGAGTGAAAACCCCTACAGCAATCATCCATTCAATAGTATGCCAAATGATGATACAAGGTAGTTTCAATTGCTACATGAAACAAATTTAAAATACCTTGAATAAAACCAAAAACCACCTGGGGGAAAACTGGGCAAGGAAGCTTGAACTTAAGAAATACATAAATAATTAATATATGCATTTTATTTATAATAATCATGTTAAATATAATTTATATGACCTAGAGTAATATTTTTTATATGAGTAATTAAGTGATAATGTAGCTAAATCACTGATCAGGAAATGGGATCAAGGCTTCTATATCATGTGAAGGACAAATTTATAATTTTATAAATGGATTTAAGTTTCCAGAAAAGTAAGTTTCACTTATCAATTGCAACCAGAGTTAAAACCTAAATTTAAAAATTAGAAACATTGGAAGCAAATTATAAACAGAGATGTCTGTGAATTGTATGTGACTGTGGTCAGGCATTATCAAAGAAATAAGACATTACCAAATGTTGAAAAAAATACTTAAGGACAAAGTAAGGAAAATAAATCAAGATGAATCACAAATATTAACACCCTCAATCCAAGAAAACAAAACAAAAAAAAACTGACAGTAACAACTATAACCTTGAACTTCAGATTCAGGTTATGTTGACAAATTAAATCAAAATAAATTTGTAATACTAACCTCCAGCAGTGTGCTAAAGTATTCCCACAATCTTCATTTTGAAAGGGATTCCCACACAAATTCACTTCTCTATCACAGTATGAGTATATTTCAGGTAGTTGTGACTTTCATACACATATCTAGACTCAACGGCGATGATGTCATGAGTGAGTAATTAAGAACACAAGAAAACAGCAATCAGGTTTAATCTTAAACCAATAGGCAGTTGGGAGTGGAATGTCAAGGGGGCGAGTAGAGCCTCTGCATAAGACACATTAACTGAGGGAGCAGTTAAAAAGCGAACAAAGAGACTTTTGAGTGGGGGACAGCGAGGAGAAAACGGACGATAGGGAGACATTCATTTACGAAAGACTGTTGATCGGCTAACAATGAGCTCGCCGTGAGTGAGCTAAAGGGTTGAGAAAAGCTGAGCGGACTTACCCAATTCTTTGAGTTTGTGGCGACAGTGGGGCGGCATCACGAGTTGTGGGGAAGGCCCTAGCCTGCCCTAGCAGGTAGCCCTACGCCCCCCACCCCTCTCCCTCACACTTGCTCACATCACATTATTCACACCCCCCCCCTCACTCTCTCTCACACTCTCTCTCTCTCTCTCTCTACTTGACAATAGTCCTTATAGCCTACATCATTACCTCCATGCCCAACACCTTCTCACATCCCTCACTCAAATCTTTATTGACTTGGCTTACCCCGCCCATTTTAATATTTCATTATCACTTGTCTGCCAAGGGTCAAATGACATCCAGGATTTTCCTATCCCATTATATTAGCAGATTTCCCTTGAGGGAAATCAGCTATTGAGGTCGTACTCATTAGAAATTTTTCTTCAAATGTCCATTGATCCTACCTAGTAGATGACGAAAATGAGGTCCGTTCAATACTGTATAATATATATATATATATATATATATATATATATATATATATATATATATATATATATATATATTTGTCTGGTACCGCTCTAGCAGTCGCAATTTGGGTTTTATCGTTATCAAACTCGATATTTAGTAGTTTTATGTAAAAAAGAAAGATCAAGTTCGTTAACGGCTGAAATCGGACCAGGGGGGGGGGGGGTTAGAGATGGTGGGGAATTTCGAATATTCAAAATATCTCCGTTACTATAAGTCCGATCGAAAAAGTGTATGGAACAAATTGTATTTCAAATTAAATGTACTATAAATATTGATATATACATTTATTCTCTATCTTGAATATTAACCCAGATATTTGCATTTTATATTTTTCCGCCTTCAGTAAACCCCTACTTCTACTCGTGTTACATAAACAATACTCTGTTATATAATAAACCACATTATTCGAAGCTAAAATACTAAATATTTTGTTTTCCGAAGACCTTTATTTTACGAGATACATGCAAATATGTTCTTGGAACTCCCCCCCCCCCCTCGTCTCAAATTCTTGGACTACTAAAATTTGATTGAGATCAAATTTATTCTGATTCATTATAAATTACAGTACTACATATAATACATAGTTTTCAATAAAATTAATATGTTATATTCTGATATGCTTAAGTTATTGTTTTTTTCTTTCCTGTTGGCAGACCTGTTTGTTTACATTTGAGGAGCTTCCCGCCGAGAGGGGAAAGATTTCTTATTACCGTTTGTATTTATTCAGTTAATATTCACGGTGGTATGTTAGCAGTATATAGGTTTATCTATTATTAAAGTTCACGTGGGAAATCTGGTTAGTTTACGCAGCCCCTGCGTGACGGACGTTTTTCAGTATTTCATTAACACTTGTTTGCCAAGGGCGAATAGACATCCAGGCTTAGCTATTCTATTTTAGTAATTGATTATAAAAAAAAATATCCTAGAGCGAACAGACATCCAGAATTTACCTATCCCATTTTATTATTTCACTGACATTCGTCTTCCTAGGACGAATAAACATTCAGAATTTACCTATCTCATTTTAGTAATTCATTATAAAAAATATCTTAGGGCCTAGGACGAATAAACATCCAGGATTTACCTATCACATTTTATTAAATTCATTATAAAAAAATATCCTAGGACTAATAAACATTCAGGATATCTCTGTCCGAACTAGGGATGGGTGTATACTATTCGATAATTTACAAAAAATGTTACACACGTTTATTAGTTTCACAATTCTGTCTCCTGAGTCGATATAAATCCTTTATGTATATTGATTTTATTCGCAATGTTAATTACATAAAGTATTTAATGCAAGGAGAGTTCTCCTGTGACATTATTTAGTAAGTGCTTATGTACGTCGAGATATGCTTAAGATTTGAGCTCCTTTCGTAGCGCAATTATTATTTGACTTGTGCATGGGCATCTTAAGCAGGTCCTCCTTTAGTGAAATCAGCCATTCTGGCTGATGAAAGGCTTTAGGTAAAAATCACATATGTAAGAAGTGGGGACCGAAGTCTGCAAGTACAACCGCAATCCCTTTAGGGAAATGTGGTAAAAATCATTCTTACCGCTCCAGTTGCCCATAGAGGCATTCATACTCTATTAAAATATCAATATTTGACTTTTATAAATTCCGAAATGGTGAATATGTGGAGAACCGAAATTGGCGATTTTCTATTTAACCCTCCCCCCTCCCCTATATTGATATCCCTATTGGATATTTTGTTTTAAAAACTTTCATAAGTATGTAACGCCAAAAATATTTTATTCAGTTTTAATACAAAAATTTAAAATCCATTCTAATTCAGTCATAAAGCACAGACAGGTTTACAAAATCCACTCCGTTATTTGGAGGCTGTTTGTAAACTAATCAGAACGTCCGTTACCAGGGATGACCCCCTAATGACAATTTCTTCCAGATTATGTAAAAAGTCCGTCACGCAGGGGCTGCGTAAACTAAGCAGATTTCCCACGTGAAGTTTTACAGTAGATAAATCTGCCCAATAACAACTGCAGTAGTAAGAAACATCTAAACCTATTCACGAGGGACGAATAGTTACGGAAACGGCCGCCAGAGCTCTCGGCGGAAAGTCCGAACATAGCCGACTCAAGTTCATTAACGGCTGAAATCGGACCAGTGGGAGGGGGGGTTTAGAGGGGAGGATTTTCAAAAATTCGAAATATCTCCGTTACTATACGTCGGATCGAAAAATTATACAGAATCAATCTAAATTAAAAAAATGAAAAAAAAAGCAAATTAAATTTACTATAAATATTGTTATATACATTTATTCTCTATCTTGAATATTAACCGAGATATTTGCATTTTTATGAAGTCTGTGGTCGGGAATAGTTCGGATTAGATCGGCCATTTCCGCCAGTACTCGGCTCAGGTGGAAGCTTCTTCTAACCTTACCTTACCTTCGTTACTTTGTGAGATTTATACAAATACGTTCTGCCCCCCTTCCTTAGTTCTTGGAGTACTAAAATTTGAGTTATTAAAATATAAATTATTCTTACAATTCAGAAGCCGTTTCAGTTGGGAATTTATTTTAATTAACTGAAAGATTTCTCATTACCGTTTGTATTTAATCACGGTTGTATTGTGTTACCAGTATGCAGATTTATCTATTGTAAAACTTCACATGGGAAATCTGCTTAGTTTACGCAGCCCCCGCGTGACGGACTTTTTCGATTAGACGTATAATAACGGAGATATTTCAAATTCCAGAAACTAAAATTCTGAAGAGCGCTAGCCAACAATTTTATATATATATATATATATATATATATATATATATATATATATATATATACACATAGTGTGTGTGTGTGTATGAGGGGGGGGGTGGTAAGAGTATAAGATGGGAAGAAAGAAATTGTAGGTACTTCCAAAGGCCGGATGTATAAAAAAAATACCTATTATTAACGATTGGTATAAGAATATTATCTTATTCACTTTTCCAATTGAAAGGTGGAAAGTCTTTTAGGGCGTTAAATAAACACATGTACACTTTCCTCTAAATTTCACGATACTTTTTCGTTCACATGCCATAGGTACGATATCTGCCATAGTAAATTAATAAAAATCATTGACGTACTGAAAGTCTTTTATTTATATTCGCCCTTCATCATTATCTGTGTTTATTGCTGCCTCTTCAAAAGCCTATATTTCAGCTATTGAGGTCGTACTCATGACGCGAGTCGGATCGAAAAATTGTATAGAACCAATCTTATTGCAAATTAGATGATCTATAAATATTGTTCTATATATATATTTCCAGTATCATGAATATTAGCCGAGATATTTGGATGTTTTAGTTTTCAGCCTTCAGCAAACCTCTACTTCTACTCATGTTAAACTAACAATACTCGGGTATGTAATAAACTACATTATTCGAACCTTAAATACCAAATATTGTTTTCAAAATACATGTATTATACGACATACATGGAAATATGTTCTGGTGACTCTCCCAAGGTTTTGGGCTACTTAAATTTGATTGATTGAGATAAAAGTTATTCAGGTTCATTATAAATTACAGTATTAGATATATTAAATAGTTTTCAATCAAATTAATAAGTTATATTCTGATATATTTCAGCAATTGTTCTTTCCGGTGAGAGTCAGGTTGGCAGACCTGTTTGTTTACAATTCAGACACTTTCCGTCGGGAGGGAAAAAATTTCTTATTACAGTTTGTATTTATTTACATAATATTCACGGTGGTGTTGTGTTAGCAGTATGTACGTGTTTATCTATTATTAAAAGTCACTTAGGAAATCTGCTTTTTTACGCAGCTCTTGCGTGTCGGACTTTTACTTTTATGTTTTTGTAGATCAAATTATTCAGGGGAGATGATGAACTGCCCCACACTAAATTTACGGCACTATCACTAGAGAATGCGCCATTTACAAATATTTTGTAGAAGCAAGGGTCAACTCTCCCATGAAAATACTGGATGGTAGGTATGGGCAATAGCTGATAGTTCACACTTATGGTGTAAGAAATCCTTACACCACGGCTCTCACTAACTAGACATTTCAGGGAACACCGTTCCCTTAATCTGTAGAGGGTCTGGGCTTAATGGAAATAGTACAATTGGCAATTACTAGTAAGTAACAATAACATGAAGAGCTTCCTAATAATATTTCACGAACTCTTCTGCTCCCTACTAAAATGAAATTCATAACTCATAACTATCCATACTAACTCTACAAAAATAAATTTATTAATATCCACCAGTCTGGTGATCTACTGCCCGAAGAACAATGGATTCCAAAAATTATATTGTATAGTCAGTTAAAGTATTTAATGATCTACCTCACAACTGCGATCATTAACAATATACATGTTTATAATTTATTAAAAAAAGTAATTATGAAGTTATTTATAAGATTTGGAGTGGAATAAAATGGCTAAATATGTGATGCAGGGGAACATATTACCAAGGTACCATAGTTCTACTTATTGCTTCTGGGAACCTACAGATATTGGAAGGGATTGTCAGAACAAGATTAGATTTTATTTTAGCAGCTTCACCTAAAGTTAAATCAACTGTTGACATACTCATTCTTAAAATTCCCATCACTTTTACCCTGTAGAAGACGAAAAAATGTCCGTCACGCAGGGGCTGCGTAAAGTAAGCAGATTTCCCACGTGAAGTTTTACAGTAAAGAAATTTCAAGAGTGTCAAACAGTTACGGAAACGGCCGAACTAGCTTTTGACGGAAACTCACGACTAGACCCGAAGTTAGCCGATCTCATTTCGTCCTTTACAATTCATAAAAATGCAAATATCTCGGTTAATATTCAAGAAAGAGAATAAATGCATAGAACAATATTTATAGTAAATTTAATTTGCAATAAGATTGGTTCTATACAATGTTTTGATCCGACGTATGGTACGTTTAAATATCGAGTTTGGTAAGGATCAAACAAAAATTGCGACCCCTAGAGCGTTAACAAAACAATATACATATTTGTATGTAGTTTTGAAGGGACCTCATTTTCGTCATCTCCTGGGTAGGATCAATGGACATTTGAAATTTTTTTTTCGAAAATCGCGTCATGAGTACGATCTCAATAGCTGATTTCCCTTAAGGGAAATCTGCTAAAATGATGTCTAATATATATACTTAAACTCTCGATTTTTGTTCTACAGTTACGAATTTGATGTTTACACATATTTTGTACAACTAAAGATCTAGTTCATTCATAACTGAAATAAAATTAATGTGAGGGGGAGGGCGGCAAAAAAAAAATATCTCTATTATTATGAGTCAGTTCAATAGTGGCTACAACCAATCTTTTCAGCCTTCAGAGAACTCCTACTTCCACAAATCCCCCATTACCAACAAGTGAATTATATTATTAAAAGTGTGATTCCAAGCCTGAATACAAAACATTGTTTTCATTTTATTTTCAGTATGCGAGATGCATGCAAATACGTAGGGTGAGACGTCATTGTTTCTACATTCTAAACACCATACTCCTCCATATTTAACCAATTTCTGCAAAATTAAATTTGATTATATTAGATAATGGCATAGATCAGACAAGCAAGAGAGGGAGGAGAGATTATGGCATAGAATCCAAACACCTCCGTTGTTATGAGCTGGTTCCAAAGACCTTACATAAACATTTTTATAGCAGATTTACCTTAAGGAAAACCAGCTAACCGGGTTGTACTCATGTTGCGATTTTCGACAGATTTCTTCAGATGCCTATCGTTCCTACACAGGTGACGAAAATAAGGTCTGTTCATATGTGTGATGTATATCGGATATGTTTGAAATATTCAAAATCTCTCTCTAAACCACCTCCCCCCTCCCCATTCCCATGGCCTGATTTCAGCCAAATAAGATTGTTGACCCCCGCTAGAGTTTGTAGCTTTTTTTTTTTTTTTTTTTTTTTTTTTTCTCCTCATAGTAACCCTGTGAGGAGTTATTTATTCGAATACATGTTCCATTGCCACATGGCACATTACATGTATTATTATGTTTAAATACATCATTATTTTACAATAAATATTTGTTTATCAACTGTCTATTCAAATATTCAAGAAATAAAATAAAAAAAAATGAAAAAAAAAATAAAAATAAAAAAAATACAATATTAAAATAAGTATGGTAATTACAAACAAAATTAATAAATGAAATGAAAAGTAAATAAATAAATACAATAAGAACAAAAGCATATCAATTAAAATTAAACTTAAACTCAACGATGTTTAATTTGTGAGTCTATGTAAGGTAAATATATTGAATTATGATTCCCATTCCTCACAATCAACTTAACATTCTAATGAATTTTTACAACATCCATATCTATACTTTTGATAAACTTTATAAATTCTTTATTATATTTGTATATATATATATATATATATATATATATATATATATATATATATATATAGTTTTTAGCTTATAGCTCATTTATACTTAAGCAATACGAAACGAAATATCCTTATTTTTAATTTAAGGCTTCCCTTATAGCTCCCACTCCTGTTCGTCTCAGAGAATATTAATATAGCCTAAAGTCATTTGGGTTAGTAGTAATATACATACCAAGTTTTATAAAAGTCGGTTCAGCCGTTTATGTGTGAAAAGGTAACAAACAAACAAACATACACGAAAGAAACAAAATGCAGTTATCGTGTCTTTGTCATGTGAAACGAAAAAAATATCGTGAAATTTCCAGAGAAAAATCAATGTACAGACAGAGGTTTCAATTTTATATATATATATATATATATATATATATATATATATATATATATACATAAATCAACGACGGGTATAAACCCTTAACACTGAGGCGGGGAATGTCAAAATATCATTCAGCCTCAAATGAATTCCCGGGTGAAGCCGGGTAACTTAGCTAGTCAATAATAATAATCAATATATTATGAAATATCTTATTATTATTCAGTTAAATACGATTTAGCGCTTCGTCAGATCTTTGCTGTCCGAGATACATGGACAACTTTGATGTGTCGTCAACAATTTACGTAACATTTTACGTTCTGAACTCCGTACTTTTTATTCGATTAAAGCCATACTAACATTTAACCATAATTGATTGAAATGTTTTATATTTTATTTAGTCCCACGTTAAATTTTATATGTTTTTAGCCCAAAGAAAAATAAGTTTTTTGTTATATGTACCTAAAATATTTTATAGAAAATTGTAACTATTATTGTTGATTGAAATGTTTTATATTTTATTTAGTTTCACGTTAAATTTTATATTGTTTTTAGCCCAAAGAAAAATAAGTTTTTTGTTATATGTACCTAAAATATTTTGTAGTAAATTGTAACTATTATTGTGTGTGTCAACAGGGCACTGACGATGATGCACAGTATCGAAAGCGCTTTGCCGTGTTATTAAATTATTATAGTGGAAGCGTAGCCTACATTATTTCATCCTACCTACATTAACATTTAACCGTTTGGCCTGAGTTGAGTGATATACAGATAGAGCCTATTCCATTAATGTTATATGGCAATAGCAATGATCACGTGTGATAAAGGAACAATAGTCCTGTGAATTTGGCAATAAGGTCTCAAGACAATTGGAAACCAAGGACTTGTGGAAATCAGAATCACTTTATATTTTTAATTGAGTACGTTTCAATAAAAGTTAAAACCTTTTTTTGAAAAACACCAATACTCTTAGTTTTCTTAAACAAAAACATGAGAGGGCGTCATGCTGGGAAACTGTGGAGGCTCCTAGGAAATTACTTGTTATTTGTCACTGCCTCCCCTAAGCTTGCTTTATGGCTTTTGGAGACTTGAATGAGATGGCCCCAGACGGGTCTTCCTATTGTCTAGGGGCATGTGCACACTTTGACCTGGGCACGCTCTTGTCCCTTCTAAGAGGTCATTGGGGGCTCTCAATAGTCAAGAGGTAATAAAAGAAGCAGTTTCTAGGTAAGGACAGTAGGTACTGCCTGCCACTATCTTGAGTGATTTCTGGCTGGAGTCTTTCTTTGAGAACCATTTTGTTAAGCTATATCTTCTCTCTGTCCTCAATTGCAAGAAAATAGCATTTGAAATCCAACTGTGCCCATTCAATCCTATATAATATCATTAACTTTATATTTAGTCTGTCGAGGACATGTGTAATGATGGTAAAATTAACGCTGTAAATGTTCCTCAGTGATTGCTTGCACACTTCACATCAATAATAAGCCAATGTATCAAATACCATTTTGAAAATCCTCCCCTCTAAACCCCCCCTCCCACTGGTCCGATTTCAGCCGTTAATGAACTTGAGTCGGCTATGTTCGGACTTTCCGCCGAGAGCTCTGGCGGCCGTTTCCGTAACTATTCGTCCCTCGTGAATAGGTTTAGATGTTTCTTACTACTACAGTTGTTATTGGGCAGATTTATCTACTGTAAAACTTCACATGGGAAATCTGCTTAGTTTACGCAGCCCCTGCGTGACGGACTTTTTATTCCATATCTAAATGCATATTGTTTCTATCAGACGAGGGAGGGTCGGGGTTTAGGGAAGAGGGAACATCTAAAATTCGAAATATCTCCGTCATTATAACCCGTATCCAAAAATGTTATATGATCACTCTAGTTGTGTATTTAATATATGTACTACAATAGTTATTATAAATTTTTTCTCCAATTTTAACATTAACTAGGAAATTTGTTTTAGCAGACTTCCCTTAAAGAAAACCAGCTATTGAGCTTATACTCATGCCGCCATTTCCTCAAATGTCCATCGATCTTGGAGATGATGAATTTGAGTACCATTCAAAATTTTACATCTCATATTTTTTGTATATATAAGTTTATATTAAAACTTGGAACCTCTGTCTGAACACTGATTATTTTCTCAAAATTTCAAACTAATTTTTCGTTTCACGTGAAATTTAAACAAAATCAACATTATTTGTCACGTGACAACGGTGTTTGTTTATTAGCTATTTTTTCACGAACTACTGATCCGAATTACCAAGTTTTAAAACTTGGCACGTGTATTACAGCTGCCTCAACTTAGATTTTAGGATTTAATAATATTCTTACAGATTAACAAAAGTGGAAGTTGGGGGGAGGAGCATATAAAACATCTCGATATTTCGTTTCGTATTTGTTTTCCCACAAACAATCCGCCTTAAAAAGCTCTTTATTTTCCCATTTAGAGTTTTATTTTGTCTATTAGTTTTTGTCAGATAACAATCCTAAAACATAATATGCTCACAAATGTATTACCTGAGCCGACAATTTTTCTTTGCATTTATAATTAAATTACCTTAATATTTTTATTTCAGGAAAGCAAAATTGGTCGTTATACTGCATTATTTTTACAAACGATAAAAACGGTGATTAGAAAATTAGTTTCCAGTTCTTTTTCCTGCAAAAAATACTTTACTTCCAGTTGTTAAATGTAAGCAACGAAAGCCCCTCCTTTCCCTATCCACCTTTTCTGGGGACTCCCATCCTGCGGTGTCCTTATGGAGGCTCCAACCCGCCTGCTCTTCCGGACCTCCTCAGACGTTACCAGCTGCCGTCTGCCGCTCCCAAACAGTCCAAATCTCGTAGGATACCCATATAACTCCTATTGTCAATGTGGGAGACTCCAGGCTTGGCTAATTACCGTGCAGACCTTCTCGAACCTTTCAGGAGAGGGTGACGGAGAAAACGCACACCTTAATTCTAGGCACTCCAGTCAACTCAGCAGCAGCTCTAAGAATCCATGGCCGGGAGAATACTTCCGGAACTTTATCAAGCCCGCCTCTACCACTCACCACATACACATCAATTAATGTGGTTCTTCTTCGGTGGGAAATAATGAGATCGGGTCTTGAAGCCAACGTCTAACGGCCTTCCTGACAAGAACATCCACTTGACGTTGGGCCGCTGGCTGGACACGTTCAATTACCAGCCTATGATAGAGACTCGTCAAGTAGAAAATGCGAAGGATCTCCTTCTTTTGTTGGGACTTAAGAGGAGCTCTTCCTATCCTTTAAAGTCCCTCCTCCAATACAATAAATAGGGCCATGAGCCACTCTAGTCACTCCAAATCGAATTCCCGGATAATCCCACGTGTCCTGAATCCGTAGACACACAATACCCCACTCCTGAAGCAAAAACCCAACGTCCTGACCACACTTCACCACATGTGTCTTGAAGCTATGGTTAAAGTAAGAGACTGACGCTTTGCTGAATTAGACTCTCCAACCCACAGTCACGAAGACCTTCCACCACAGGATTACAGTCATGAGTGTTATTATATTACACAAATATACAAATTTCAACAAACCCCATTTTCCTCATAGGGAAAATCCGTCATGACAACCCCTATAGTTGATTCCCCTTAAAGGATATCTTTCATATTTCTTCAATAATGCCGAGGTTTAAACATCTATAGTCTGTTTTGCCATAGGTGCCTTTGAATAAAAGACGGGGCATTGTCCTCTCCACGCTATGTTGCCGGATGGTATATTCAAAATTTCACATCACTTACTCAAAAATTATATATTTTCGATAGAAGCACTTAATTTCAAATAACTTATTTCTTTTATTATTTATTAACGTCCGATCTATTTTTCTTCAGTTAATTGGGGTTTGCTATCTCTAAGGTGTCCATACTTTTCTAGCCAGAGTGGAACCATTGATTTATTTAGTAACTTCGTCGTAGTGGGATACTAATAAATACTCTTAAACGCCCGGAAGTCGAAAATCTCGAAATTAATAAATATTAATAAAGTTTTGTTGTTATTTATTTACGTCCACTTTATGCTACTACGGCTAATGGGGACGGGTCACCTACACCTCTGCAAAACAGGGTATGGCCCAGGTGGGAATTAAACCTACAACTCCAGGTTTGCTAAGTTCATTAATGCCAAAGGTTTACCACACATGTCTGTTCTGAGCCCCCGTATAACGAAACTAAACCCAAGATGGCATTAGTCTTACATGGTAAACCTAGAGTAGCGATCCCGCCTGGACAATGGGAATTAATTTAGTGACGAACTCGTAAAATAACATCATTAGTTCCAGCCTGGCCAGAAAAGGGTGGTAGCCTGTAGATAACACGTAATTAGCCATCGTAGCAAAAGAGAGGACGTTAATAAATAAAGGCAACTAAGGCGGACGGGTTATCTACGTGTTAACACCCTTTACTAGCCATGGTAGGACTAAAGATTTTATTTAATGATTCCGCCACTGAATAAATTTCTTTGCCCAGGCGAGAATCGAACTGACCACAATAGGTTTACCATGCGTTATTAAAGTCAACGCTTAAACACGTATGACCATTATGAGCCCGTAATTTGACAAATCGTGGTTTAGTTTATGTAGATAAATCACAGCCGTAGACTTAGGAGGGGCTGCCGCAATAAACGAGGGGGGAGAGGGGGCAATAGTATCTATTCCCCCACCCTCCAAATAATTTTGGGTAATAAAACGAAATCCAATAAATTATCTCTGTATAAAAAATAAATAAAAAAGGTAAACAAGAATCAATTAAGAATAAAGTTTACTAGATGACTTGAAGTAAGTTCAAATTTAAGCAGAATTGAATTCTCATATCAGCTTGTCGTTCGTTATTATATTTATTCTTCCTTTTATAATATTTATGTTGATTTAAATCAACGTTTAATGCCCTATACAAAATACATTGTTTGAAAAGAGACTTTTATATCATTTTTATGCATATGATTTACACTCACTTCTGGAACACCCCCTAGATATCCTAGTCAAAATGGAAAGTCAGCACCTAGCATATAAATTGTAATGTAATATTACTTTTAGGGTGAAAATGTTCCAACTATATCCTCTATAAATTGAAACTTAAATCTATAAGCGTCTGTAATTTGCAAATTCAACTTTCGCGTACTGTAATGAGTACCTACTCGTATTAAAAATAAAATAATAGTTATTCAAATTTTAAAGGAAGCAATGCAAACTTGGAGAAGTAACTACAAATGTACTGAGCATTTATGCTACATAAAGTATTTTGCAAATATGAAGATTCAAACTGTTTCCCTGTTTGAGCTGAATAATAACCCGAGATCCCAAAGGAACTATTAAATTAGCTAATGTAAGCGTCACAAGCTATATAACAATACAATTTTTAATTTCCGTATTTCCAAAATGCCATAACTCATTCCATTCTCAATGTTCCCATTGTTTGAACTATGCGTAACCACTCTTGAAATTTTTACATAAACCGAATTGGTAAGGATGGAATAAAAATCACCACCGATAGAACATACTCATATTGTTTGTTGTTTATTACTATTTACGTCCACTTTATGCTACTATGGCTAATCGGGACGGGTTATCTACAGGTTACCACCCTTTTCTAGACAGGGTGGGGCTAAGGAGTTTCTTTAATGAGTCCGTCACCTAATAAATTTCCACTGCCTAGTGCGGGAATCGAACCCGCCACTCTAGGTTACCACGCGAGATTAAGACCTACAGCTTAACTTGCACGGCCAACCTGAGCCCCACATACACATATAATAAACACACATAGATACTCTAGCTTTGTCATTGACGGGTTGAAATAGATAGACCACTAGTTATTGTAATTAAAACTTTGGATTAACCTGGCACAAAACAACTCATGATTAAATATATAAAAGTCCGTCATGCAGGGGCTGCGTAAACTAAGCAGATTTCCCACGTGAAGTTTTACAATAGAGAAATTTGCCTAATAATAACAGTAGTAGTAACCTATTCATGAGGACGAATAGTTAGGGATACGGCCGCACTAGCGCTCGGCGGAAACTCCCGAACATAGCCAACTCCTGCCTACTACACGCAGAATACAAATGCACATATCTCGGTTAATATTTAAGATACAGAATAAATGTATAGAACAATATTTATAGTAAATTTAATTTGCAATAAGATTGGTTCTATACAATTTTTTGCTCCGACGTATGGTAACGGAGATAATTCGAATTTTCAAAAATCCCCCGTCTAACCCCCCCCCCTCCCACAGGTCTGATTACAGCCGTTAACGAACTTGATCTTTCTTTTTACATAAAACGATTAAATATGAAGTTTGGTAACGATCAAATATATATATATATATATATATATATATCAGGTTAGCCATGCGAGTTAAAGCGTTGACCTTTATCTCACATGGTAAACCTAGACTGGCGAGTTCGATTCTTGCCTGGGCAAAGGAAATTATTTAGTGACGAAATTCATTAAATAACATCCTAAAATCCCACCCTGGCTAGAAAAGGGTGGTAACCTGTAGATAACCCGTCCCAATTAGCCTAAGTTGCAAAAAGTGGACGTTAATTAATAATAATAATAATAATAATATATATATATATATATATATATATATATATATATATATAATTTTGAACGGACCTCATTTTCGTCATCTCCTGGGTAGGATCGATGGACATTTGAGGAAATTTTTCAAAACTCGCGTCATGAGTACGACCTCAATAGCTGATTTCCCTCAGGGGAAATCTGCTAAATAAAAATCTTGTATCATGTAGAGCAAATATATAGTCACGCAAAATGTTATAATGGTATTTACGTTAAGTAAATAATGACAATTAGTTTAATTAATGTTTAGAATATCCGAGAATAAATGAATTGGCATAATAGTAGTTTCCGTTTTTGAATAACAAACGGGCGGACAGACAGACAAAATATTCAATATTGGTGCCACTGTTACGAGAATGTGAAGGTAAAAAAGATTTATCTCCTTGGAACTTAAATACAATCTCAGTCTAACACTGGAGTTTTATTTTAATAGATTCGCATACACTTACGAGATTAATATTCACTAGTTGTGTCATATATTAGGTGGGGATTATTGAACGTTTTGAAAAATCGTGTTATAAAAGCAACCCCCAGAGGTTGTCCACATTAATGAAAATATGCTAAGGGGAAAAAACAAAATTCGTTCATAACTGATTTCCTTATCATGCCTAATTATTAGCTTAATTAAATCGCCGAACAGCGTTAGTTATTTAGAGATAAA
This sequence comes from Riptortus pedestris, assembly GCA_019009955.1. Taxonomy (NCBI): domain Eukaryota; kingdom Metazoa; phylum Arthropoda; class Insecta; order Hemiptera; family Alydidae; genus Riptortus; species Riptortus pedestris. Next base: position 124,821,312 of record CM032228.1, on the reverse strand, counting down.
TGCACTTAAATTATATCAATAAAATGGTTATGAATTGTACTCACCCGCATAGTGAGATGCATTGAAGGAGTGCCTTGAAGACGGAAGAAGTACCTGTTGTAGAAGTATGCAGAGCTGATTGAAGAGTAGATGTTCAGCTGGGCATGGTAGGGCTTACACTGACACCAGGTAAGGCGCCTCGTCCATGATAGTACAGGTATCTGAACACAGGTAGCACTCTATTGTCTCCTCCTGGATAAGGCACACCTCCTCAGTATAATGCAGTATGAGAATTCTCTTAAGAGGCGACGATTAGAAAGATTTTGAAGCTATTACTTCAAATTTCCATCGAATTTTTACAGCACTAGCTAAGGTACTCGGCGATGCCCGGGAAATCATTGTTGAATGACTAATGGTGGTATTTTTATAGCAAGACTTCAATGTCTACCACTACACTTCCCTTCACGACGTATTGTTTTCCCGAAATAGCCAATCCTAAAGGGTAACTTTTAGGGACAAATAGAATAGAAATTTTAGTTTTGAAGAATAAATGAAAATGTGTTCCTAATCTATCCCTCTCGACTTTTTTGAGTAATTCAAACCATAATCATGGATAGCATTTATTACAATTAAATATCATCTATAATGAACATATTTCCCGTCAAAACCAATCCAAGCACATATATAGTTTAAGCATAGTTTTGTACATAAGATTATCCTAATAGTAAATCTCAGTGGAAATCACTTCCAGTAACGCCAGCATTTTATAGGAAATAAGTAGACTCAATTAACTGATTTAGCCTCCCGTCAACTTCCTCTCCAGCATGAGGGTTATCAACATTGATTTCCTTAAATTATAGATTAAAAATATTATTTTAATAATTTATCTACCTGATGGAATTAAATAATAATGGTACCCGAAAAATAAATTTATATAAACAGTCCTTCCTTAGGTCATCTGGTTCAACCTCCCTACACGTCAATTGGTTAATTTTCTAAAATTGTGTGCAAATATTTGAATGTTCTGATTTCCACTAAGTAGCAATCGTTAGAAGCACGGTCGTCTTGACTTACATAATACAAGCCAAAATCTTAAAGTTTGTCTGAAATTATATTTGAATTAGTGGGTGATGTACCATATGAATAAAATATATTTTATTCTCGTTTCTTATAATACTAAGAACAAAATTGAAAATCTTGCCTGCGTTTGTTACTCAACCACTTAAAAATGGCACAGCGGATATTCAAGAACATTATTTGTATGCCAACGTTTCCAAGGAACGACGAGTTGAATCCGAATACTCATTTTAGTTACATTGCAACGTAGCTAAAATGAGTATTCGAATTTTTAACTGGGTAGAAGGGGTGGGAGGGGGTGTTACTTCGACGTCGAAACCAGAGTGGGAACAAAATTATTTTTGATAACGGATGACGAATACATGAGGTTATGCTTTAATTTTATCGATGAGTATTGGATATCGGTTTTTCTAAAAAAATTACCAAATAATTTCTGCCCATCTATTATCTTTTATCTTAAAAATGGTAACTAAATAATTTTATCCGCCGAAGGAAACTTTCATCCACTGAATAATTTAAGTTTGTTAGAAAAAAGGCATGAAGTACACTAATCTCAGGGTAGGGGTAAAACAGAAGACCGACATGCTGCTAATGAATTTTAATAATTTTACACCAGCTGTTTCATTTTACTTGTATCATATGTTTTACTTATTGTATAGGTATACGTAATAGGTTTTGAAGAGGAAAAAAAAACCCAAAAAGAATAAAAGATGAATGATTACCAAATAACGAGTTATAATTAATTTCTGCCTACTTCGGATAGTGGATAATTCATCATGGTGAATAGTGGCATAATTCACCGTGCTTCCGGAAGTTATGGATAAGGGATAAAAAAATTATCTTCTATACATTATTCGGACAGTAAATTAATTATTCGAATAGGCCTAACTGAGCTCAAAACATATTTTATTTAATATTTTCATTTCGAAGTTACAAGGGAATCTGTACAGAAAAAAATATTATCGTAACGTGAAGCATAATACTTATCTTAAGTTAATTTAATCATTATATTTCCGAGGGAAACTATATTTATTTTAACCTGTCAATGACTGGTTAAACAGCCTAAATACTTCCGGTGATCTCCAGACCCGGACTGGCCCACCAGCGCTCTTCAGAAAAAAACGAAGTCCGTCAGAGGCTGCGTTAACTAAGCAGATTACCCACTTGCGTCACGTTTATGTCTTATCTCATAATGTAAAAGTTCAAAGAGAATAATATTTGTTATTTAAGCTTCCAATAAAGTGCTTGATAATATAACAGCTTATTGTTAATGTGACATGAGTAGGACTGGGGGGTTTACTGAATGCCAAAAACTAAAAAATGCAAATATATCGGTTATTCTATAAACTTTTTCGATCCGACGTATAGTAACGTAGAAATTTCGAATTTTCAAAATTTCCCCCCTCTAATTTAAACCATTAACGAACTTAATCTTTCGTTTTACATAGAACTACTAAATATCGAGTTTGGTAACGATCAAACAATAATTGCGGCGACTAGAGCGGTGACAGACACACAAGCGCACGCACGCACGAACTCACACACCCACGAATGCACGCACGCACACACACACACACACATGCAATTATGAACGGACCTCATTTTCGTCATCTCCTAAGTAGGATCGATGGACATTTGAAGAAAAATTTCGAAAATCACGTCATGAGTACGACCTCAATAGTTGATTTTCCTTATAGTTGGAGATATTTGGAATTTTTAAATTTCCCCTCCCCATATTCCATGCCCGATTTCAGCCGTTAACGAATATATTTTAGCAGATTCCCTTAAGGGAAATCAGCTATTGAGGTCGTACTCATAACGGAATTTTTGAAATTTTTCTTCAAATGTCCATCGATCCTACCTAGTAGATGACGAAAATGAAGTCCGTTCAAAACTGTATATATATATATATATATATATATATATATATATATATATATATATATATATATATATATATTTGTCTGTTAACGCTCTAGCGGTCGCAATTTTTGTTTGATCGTTACGAAACTCGATATTTAACCGTTTTATGTAAAAAGGCAGATCAAGTTCGTTAATGGCTGAAATCGGACCAGAGGGAGAGGGGGTTTAGAGGGGGGATTTTCGAAAATTCAAAATATCTCCGTTATTATACATCGGATCGAAAAATTGTATAGAACCAATCTTATTGCAGATTAAATGTACTATAAATATTGTTATATACATTTATTCTCTATCTTGAATATTAACCGAGATATTTGCATTTGTATTCTGTGGTCTTTAAGTCTGTGGTCGGGTATAGTTCGGATTACGTCGGCCATCTTCGGCCATCCTCGGCTCAGGCGGAAGCTTCTTCTAACCTGTTGTTTTTAACCTTGCCTTACCTTCCTTTGTGAGATTTATGCAAATACGTTCTATTCATCCGCCCCTCCCCCTTCTTTAGTTCTTGGACTACTAAAATTTGAGTTATTAAAATATAAATTATTCTTACAATTCAGAAGCCGTTTCAGTTGGGAATTTTTTTTAACTGATGATTTCTCATTACCGTTTGTGTTTAATCACGGTGGTATTGTGTTACCAGTATGCAGATTTCTCTATTGTAAAACGTCACATGGGAAATCTGCTTAATTTACGCAGCCCCTGCGTGACGGACGTTTTAGTGTTGAGTCGTACGTTTGAATATCCAGTATGGTATAGATCAAATAAATGTTTCCGGGTTAAAACTAATGAAATATGAATTGAAGACGTCATAACACAAGGTACATGTATGCCAACAGATAAAGGTCTGTTGAAAACAATATTTGGTATTTAAGCTTCGAATAAAGTGTTGATTATGTAAGAGCTTTCTGTTAAAAGGGCATTAGTAGGAGATGAGGTTTACTGAATGCTGAAAACTAACAAAATGTAAATATCTCAGTTTATATTCAAGATAGAGAAAAAATGTAATTAACAACATTATACAATAAGACTGGTTCACAATATGCAATAAGATTGATTCTAAACAATTTTTTGAAACAATAAATATTGGAGATATTGTGAATTTTCAAAATTCCCCATCTAACCCCCCCCCCCTCCACTGTTCAGATTTCTGTCGTGAATGATGCCTTAACGCAATATATATGTATTAATGGGGCGAAATAAAAAACAAAAAAAAATCATAATATCTCCATTATTTCAAGTAAATTGTAAATAACTAATCTTGTTGCTAACTTAATTTTCTGTAAATATTGTTCTGCGCTTATTTCTCTCTCTCGAATAGTATCTGAGATATTTGCATTTTTTAATTTTTAGCATTCACTAGACCTCTTTCCATTTTAGTTATCTCATGGTAATAATAATGCAATATATCATGATACGTAATATTCCAAGCTTAAATACAACATATTTTTTTCAGCGGCCACTGTGAAGACGCCATCAATTAAGAATTTACGTTCATTACTTAGCTTGGTTAATTGATTTAAGCCATAATATATTTTTAAACCCTTTCATTCAACAATAAAGATAATATTCGTTAATGGTTAAAATCGGACTAAAATTCTTTGGGGGGGGGGGAGAGGGGATTTCAGAAAATTCAAAGTATCTCCCGAGTTGGGTCAGAAATGTTTGTTGAACCAACTTTGTTAAACTGTCGAAGCTCTACAATTGTTTATCTATTCATTTTCTCGTAAGTAACATATTAAACTAGTTATTCCTACTTTCTTGTAGGATACAGTTTATACCATTGCAGATAATATTGTCCTTTCTCGGATGTACTGTCTGATTGAGTTTGAAAGTAACCAAGGAGAGTTGTGATCTTCTTTGCAACCCATTGTGAGTTACTTTGTAATAGTCCAACTGAAGGAGCACATGAAAATCCCGGAATTTCTTTAAGAGTCCAAATCTAATTGTTCAACCAGGGCTTTGAACCCATTTTTTTAGGGTAGTGGGTGGCAGGTAGTTGGCTTCATTTACTAAGTCTGACAGTTCTTTTAGTCTTTCTCTAAAGATGCCAGATGTATCTCGTACAACTGACTTTTGTTGAAATCTAGGTCATCATGTCTGCAAACCGTTATCCAACAAATCTTGTTGGAACCTTTTAACAATCCTTAAATGAAAGTCGCATGACTTGTCCTCCCCTTGTTTTAAATGTAATGACTAAATATAAAAAAATAAAAGTCGTCACCCAGGGGCTGCGTAAACTAAGCAGATTTCCCACGTACGTTGCGTACTTGCATTTATCTCAAAATGTAATTGTCGAATGATAATAATATTTGGTATATAGACTTCAAATAAAGTGCTTCATTACATAATAGCATATTGTTAATATGAGATGAGTAGGAGTAGGGGTTTACAAAAAGCCGAAAACTAATAAAAGCAAATATCTCGATTAATAATGAAGATAGTGAAAAAACGTACATAACAACATTTATAGAACATTACATTTGCAATAAGATTGGTTCTATACAATGTTTCGATCCTACGCATAATAACGGATATATTTATGATTTTCGAAATTCTCCCCCTCTAAGCCCGCCCCCCTCCCCCTGGTTACATTTCAGCCGTTAACGAACTTGATCTTTCATTTTGTATAAAACGATTATATATCAAGTTTGAAAACGATAAGACCAAAATTGCTACCGCTAGAGCAGTAACAGACAAATATATATATATATATATATATATATATATATATATATATATATATATATATATATATAATTGTGTTGATGTTTTCGACCAGGTTATATTTATATATGGTGTTATTCTTTTTGGAGTTTTGGTCAATGTGGCGAAAGGTGGTTTTTCACCAACATGGACCAAAACTCTAAAAAGAATAACAACACCATATATATATATATATATATATATATATATATATATATATATATATATATAGTTTTGAACGGACCTCATTTTCATCATCTCCTGGGTAGGATCGATGGACATTGGAAGAAAAATTTCGAAAATCGCGTCATGAGTACAACCTCAATAGCTGAAATCCCTCAAGGGAAATCAGCTAAAAACCGAGGCCTCTAGGGCGTAGAATTTTTATTGTTTGCGACAAGGATTTGCCCATGAAATTCACGTAGTAAAGGTTTATTGAAAACAACACAGATAATTTATGCTAGCAATAAGACGTTTCTCCTTATTCTGGTTCCATAATATATTGTTTTATTGCAAATGGGAGAAGAATAGAAGCGGGGATTTACTGAAGTTTGAATAGTCCGTGCAGGTGCTGCATAAACTAAGAAAATTTCCTAAGTACAGAATGATACACTAGTGATATCATCTCACCACGTATTCTCTACTTAATCTGAAAAACCTATGAGTAGAAAAGGAGGTTTAATGAAGTCTGAAAACAAGACAGTTCCGAATAACTCCCCTAATATTTGAGTTATGAAAAAATAATCCATAGAATAACAATTGCAGAGTATCAGTAGTTTAAGAAGATTAGTTCTGTAGCATTTCACTGTCTGACTTATAATAACGGAGAAATTTTGAATTTAACAAAGATCTTTGGTGTTAAATGAAAAGGGCAAATATCGTGTTAGTTAGTTATCAAAATAGAGGTTAAATCATGCTTGCTATCTTCTTGATGATATATTTATCACAGTCAAAAATAATCTTAAACTTATACTGTAATACTAAACAAGCACATATATCAAGTTTAGTATATTAGGAGCATTCTTCATTCATTGAATTGTTCAAAAACTATACTGTTGAAGGTACTGACCCTCTGAAACTAGTATGCATTCATTACTTCGTTCACATATCGGGGTAGAACAAAATTATACTTTTATATAGATATTATTTTAATTATTCACATAATAACATGTACAACAGGGATCATCATAAAACAAAAATAGCCCTATAATATTTGACAGTCTATAATGAGTTAACAAAAATTTTAATAATAATATAACATCATTATGAAAATATAAGGCAGTCTCCAGGAAAATCTAGCTTTGCAATAGAGGACTTATTTGAGACTGTTTTGGTATTAATAATTATTAGAATATGTACAAATACCTACAAACACTGCAGAACTACAATGAGTTTAACATTTAACAATATCCAGGAGTTTTTTAATATTAACTCCATTATCATATAATAAACAATTCAAACACTATTGAGAAAAGTTTAAAAATGAGCTTTACTTAGAAACTAAAATATTCTAAGAGAAGAGGTCGTCTCTACCATTGAAAACAAAAAACCAAGCTATCATTTCATTAGAAAAATATAGGTGTTGTCTCAATTAAATATTTTGCTATTCTTTAATAAGTTAATAAATAAGGTGTTCATTTAATTTTTTAGACATAATAGTTTTATTTAATTTTCCCTCATTCATCATATCTAACTATTTGAAAGGTGGCTCAGGTTAGCCATGTGGCCTTAATCTCACATGGTAAACCTAGAGTGGTAAGTTCAATTCTTGCCTGGGCAAGAGGTATTTATTTGGTGACAAACTCATTAAATTAAATCCTTAGTCCCACCCTGGTTAGAAAAGGGTGGTCGCCTGTAGATAACCCATCCCAATTAGCCATAGTGGCCAGAAGTAGATACTAATAATAATAACAATTTGAAGTGTTAAATAGATTTTCTTGTATTGTGTTTGTTCCACTTTTTTTTCTTTTTTTTTCATTACAAAATTAACCTATTTTTGCAAAGACTGAAAGTATACAGGCACCTATTTTGTTGAATTTTAATCTATAAATGACCTATCTTCATGGGCCTTCTGTGGGTGATAATTTAAAATATAAAAATACTACTTTATAGACTATTTATTTATGGAAGTAAAGGAAAGCTGAAAAACAAACTGTATCTTCTTCAGATTATAAGATACTATATATCCAATGATTATTTACAATTCTTAAACATATCATTTTTTTTTTTTAAATTTAATGTGTTCATGAACATTCACAGTTAAATTTATAATTATTACCTTAATTCGGGCATTCTCAACCAGTTGCTAGTTCCACTAATTTTAGTGCAATATTGAATAATTTCTCTATATCTTATGAAGGATATTACACTATTAACTGTAACACTCCTATCCATACCAATCACCAAAAGAGTGTATGTGTATAAATAAATATATACATATATATATATATATATATATATATATATATACACACTCACAAATAAACATTTTTTACTTATTTATTCATATTAGAAATACCAGAAAAAAAATTGTTAAATTGTTATAATAAGTTTTTAGTTAGCTATGAAATATTTTATAAGTTGAACTTGTTATTTTGGCACTTTATGAAAATTGCAGTATTTATGACAGTGTAAATTTATGGTTTTATATTATTTTATGAAATGTATTAAGCTCAATCGGTTGTAAAACAAGCAAAGGAACCCATAGACCTGTAAGATACTCCAAAAATTAGTTAACAGTTAGAAATACATTTAAAACAGTAATATGCATGGATTCCTTATACTTTTTGGTAGAGAACATGTTATCCGACCATAAAAATGCTAAGTGACAATCTGAAATATTAATCATCTATTTTGAATTTGAATTTCTTAAAAGCATAGTTTTGTGTTGTAATTTATTCTTGCATCCCTAACTATGTTCAATTAATAACATATTCATTATAAAATTTACTGAAAATCTTTAATAAAAGGATAATATTGCCACAATGTGGTCCATTATTGGGTTGTTTAGTACACTATATGTACTAACGATTATTTAGGTTTTACTCACAAAATGAGATAATTGAGAAATAAAATACCATTATATGAGATTTTACAGACTTTATTACACATTTGTATGATAAAAAAAATCATTTAATGATTTAATGCATGGTTAATGATTTTATTAAATTAATTTTTTTGATTGTTAAATTTACTGAGCTGATTAATAATAATCAGCATAACACAACACTGAAGATTGGCATTATGGGGGGCCACAATTTTTTGCGTAACTAGTTTTAGTAAAGAATGGTTAATCTTTCCTTTATTAAATGAGTACATAACACTAAGAGTATGCACTGTAAGGAAGATGTATCTAAGCTATTGGTTGAGAATCCCCTGACTAATTGTTTAATTTTTTTCCGAAAATGAGCAGTAATTAACATTGTTTTTAAATTGAAAGGAAATAAAATATCACACATAACACAACACCATTTGATTTAACAAATACAAAATTATGTTCACTGTCTTCAGTGACTACAACTGACAGAATGTTTTGGCACCAAGCTCCAAAAGAGTCTAAGTTAGTTCTACTAATGGAAAATAAATATCTAATTTTTAAGAATATAAGTTTTAGAAAATAAAATTTAGCAGTTTCCTCTCACTACCTAAGCTAAATATAATAAAATATATATTAGATAGTTAACATCACAAACTGAATAGTTGACTTATTTGCGAATTGAATATACAATTTTAATTCAACACTATTTTCAAAATAAATTTCTATAATTTAATAATGTAAAAATTAAGATATTATTTATATTATGTGAACATTATAATTTCTAGTTTTTTAAGTAATAAAACATAAAAATTGTTTTATTACTTTTATGGAGATATATTTTTTAGCAAAAATATTGCATCTACTTTTCCTTTTGCCCTATTCTTTCTTGAAAATTTCTGCCAGAAGTTATATTAATCATTATTCTGTAAACTTTACTATTGCCAATAACATTAGGGGATGTTCTCAGTGGCTGATCGTTGAGTACACTTGGCAATTCTTTAGTCTGTAACCATTCACACATGACAAGTTATTGAAGAAAGTTTGAATCCACTTGCAGCTACACAGTAAAATGTCAATAAACATTTAACATATTAGTTTATATTTAATTAATTTGATAAAAGGTTATTTTTATTAGTAACTTAGCTTCTAAGTTACTGCCTCTCTTTTACGGTGATAGGCATAGATGTAAAGGGACAATAAATATAAATTGTATGGTGAGCCTGGCATCATCTGTACTATCAAAGAGGAGCTGTGGATATTATCAGGGTGCCCATGGAGATGCTGTATGGTACACCCGGCAAAGGTGCCTGGGGGAAAATCTTCAGAAGTTGTGCATCCATAACTGGAGATGCCTAGCAAGGAACCACGAGGAGTAGTCAACTAGAGGAAAGTCCCTAGTCCTTCAAAAAGTGTAACACCTGGTAAAATTTAAAGCAACCTTTGAATTTCATGAGCTGACATATAGGAGATGGGCGAGGTCAATAAACACAAACGAGATATCCCTTTAAGCCCATAAAAAACTTTGTTGAATCAGCAAAATATAAAAAAGAAGTCTTCAGTCACTCAGGTGTTGCATAAACTATGCAGATTTCCCATGAGTTTCCAAGGACATGCTGATGATGTTATCTCAAATTCAATTTTCTGTTTCTCCAGTCATAGAAAACATGAAACCCAACTTGAAATTTAGGCTGAACATGAGATGATTAGAGATACAACATTAAGTAAAAATCTCTTGAAACAATATATAGGCTAACAAATATGATAAATTAAATGATTACAAGATTGAAAAATGTCATGTAATTTTCAATAAGGTAAACAATATTGGAGCTAATTAAATTTTTTAGTTTTATCTAATTCCCTGCCCGCTTATGACCATTAAGAAATATTACTTTCAGCTTTATGAGTCATTTAAGTATTGAGAATGGCATTAATCAGGTTAAATTGATCTCAAGAAAATTTAATCTTTATTGATGACTTCACATAGAACATATTTGTGTGTATCTTACATTTTAAAGGTCCATTGAAAACTGTATGGTATTTAAGCCTGGAATAAGACATTTCATGATATATAAATGTATTTGTTAATATTGGATGAGTAGATGTGGGGCTGAACACTAAAAAATGTAAATATTTCAGATCATATTCAAATTTAAAAAAAAAAAAAAAGGAATTCAACAATAGTTGTAGAAAATTCGATTTGCAACAAAGTAGGGTATATAACATTCTTTGATCCAACTCATAGTTCAGTAGTTATCAAATTTAATTAACCAGATCAAAGCATTTAGTATGAGAAACACATGAATTATAGTAATAAATAGTTGTTTCTAAAGAAAGGATATCATATAGTAAAAAAAAAAAAAAAAGAAAAGAAAAAATAGTTACTTATTATTACCTGAGTGGGCTCAGGTTAGCCCTCTTAATAATAAATAAGGTATTCATTGTGTTAAGGCATTGGTCTTAAACACATAGGTCTTATTAAAAATAATTTTATATATTAAGAAATACCTTATTTCAAGCATAAATACCATGTGTTTTTTTCATTGGACTATTATTATGTAAATTACAAGGATAAATGTGTGATGGAGCATTAATTAACATTCTATTCACTAATGGTCAGAGACTCAAAATTCAACCATTTCATGGAAAATTATCACGATTATGTTCAATAATGGATGAAATTGGGTCTAGAAGTATTTGGGTTAAGGGAAAGAGTAAAATAGAAAATCATGTTTATTTGTTATGATACTTTGTACCAACTAATTTTATGATACAAAAACAACTCTATCATCAAATTACCTAGCTCCCTCAGGTATTTAAGCATCTTATTGACTGCTATCCCTTATTCACAACCCATATTTCTTGAAAGGCAAACTCTCTCTGCTGAAAATACTATTTTCTTAACCCCCTTTACTACTCCTTCTCAAACTCCTTATATTAACATGAATAATTTAATTTGCTCTTATTTACAATCTCCATCAAAGTGGTCAACTTCATCAAAACTTCTAGTCCACAATGTAACCTTTTGGAACAGCTTCTTCTGCAGAATCCTTTCCTCCAATGCCACTGCCCCCCTATCATTATACTCAGACTAATCGTTATCACTCACAATCGATTAAATTACAAATTGAAATATCAATACTTCTACGACCTCTCACTACCTTAAAATGAAACCTGCACTTTAGCACAAGGGGCTTCTCAGTTAACATCAAGTGTGGGTTACATGATATACATTTTTTTGGATGATCATTTGATTGATAACTGAGTTTGAGGGGGGAGGGGGATGCACAACAATTATGGGGTGACTTAATAATGGTCAGAGCCTGAGGCCCCTTTTTATTAATTTTGGTCAACACACTATCCATGTTTCTGCAATTGTGGGATGTTTTAAGAGCTTTTTCCTCTTTGGGTGACCATTAAAAATTGTAATGGTGACTGATGCAGTGTGGTTAGACCTATGTTGTTGTTAACGTCTTATCTACACTTATATGTCAGCTCTTAGTATGTCAATTGAGGCCACTGCCTTTGAGGTAATCCATTAGATCATTCGTTATGTATCCTCATCCAGCATACTTTCAGGTGTGTTTCAGTTACCAGAGCATAAATGTGTAAGCACTAATATGCCCACACAGCATTACCCATTTCATTTTAATCTTTTGTAACATGGTCATGGTTGTGCCCTTATTGACTCTTCCACATTGCCTGTAGCAATTCACCACCAATCCATAAGCTTCAATTCCTTTTCCTTTTTAATGTAAATTAAAAAGTACCAACACTGCCAGCGGGAAACTTAAGACAGGAGGATAAAGAATTTGAGGGAATAGTGCCATAGATGTATGTAAGGAGCGTGTGTGAGAATGTACTTTCTGAAAGCGCAGCATTGATATGATGCTTAGATCTGTGAATAAACTCTCGCAAATCTCAAGCACCCCAGATGACCAGCAGTGGTTGGAGGATAGTGGGATTGAGTGTGCTGGGTATAAAAGGGCCCCTAGAATTGCCTAACACACCAGACTACAAGCATGGAAGAATGGGTGGCCTGTGCAGCTCAAGTTAGTGTCGACAGAGATTGATGCTCTTTGCTGATGTATGAGAAAAAATTAAACAAAATGGATTCTGAGAGAAGCCATCAAGGTCAAACAATATATATTAATTAATATGTATATTATTGTCATTTTCATCCGGTAATTCAAAACAACCACAATAATTTTATTATATATCATTTCTATATAATTTTTGTTTTTATATACTGAAATTTTAAGATGGTGAATAATCAATGGCCTAATATTTTACATATTATAAGAAAGATTAAACTTTCAGAACATGGACTCCATCTGAAACGCCTGATTTTTAAAAAGAACAAAAAGTAATTAATCAACACTGAACTAAAATAAATATATAATTTTTATGTAATTGTTTTTTTTTTTTAATTTATTTTTTATGACTTTGAATTTTTATGATAGGTCATATTTATTTTCCTTACTTCTATTATATATTATATGTGATATAAAGATATTTTGGTAACATTGGACTTTTGTGTATTAATTATAGATTCATTTATTTATTTTTTAAATCAACATTAGTTGAATAGGTTGTTATTTTTTTTTTTTTTTTTGTTTTCCCATAAGACTGTTCTGAAGCTATGCTCACTTTTTAAAAATATTTATAAAGAAAAAGGACCATGCTTATTTATCCAGTTAGCTAGAAATCCAATGGTTTCGCCTGTCTGGCATTTTTGTAATTTTGTTTTTTTCTTACATTTGTCAATAACTATTTCATTCACTATGAGATCATTGAGCTCTCTAAACCTTTGCAATAACCCTATTAAAAATACTACATTGTTAACTTGTATGTTGATATTAATTACATAAATTAATAGATCTATTATACATGTGGTTCAATCTGTAAATTGAATCATAATTAAAGAGAATAGTTTCCGTTCTTTTAATGATAATCACAATATTCTTCAAAATTACTTGAATAGCCTAATGCTTTTGTGCTAAAGCACATACAGTTTTGTCCATAACTATATTGGTTAAGAATTAATTACATGCAAATCATATTTGCTTATATAACAATTATATAATACATGAAAAATACTTTCAATATACTTATAAAATATTATAATTGGACTAGTAGTACTATAATACATTTTAACATGTGGTTTAATGTATAAAACACATATTCATTATATGATTAAATCCATAATCAATAATTAAACAGATCAATGTTCATTATAATAACCCAGATGTTCGTCTATTACACATCTATAATAGGTTTTGTTACATTTGAGTGAGGGTGAAGCACATATGTATTTACAGTTGAGAATGCCTAATAATGTTTATTACATAAAATTAAATTTAATCTGTATCAAAGTGGTAGCTGAAGACTCCAATAATATCTGCAACTGGGTTAAAGTTAAACTAAATTAAAAAAAAAAAAAAATAACAAATATCCTATAATTTACTACAATTAATAAAGTCCTGTTATTAATGGATGGATGGTAGTATGTAAATTGAAACAATATCTTTCTCATATAATAACAAAATAAAATGCATTCTGTTTTGATACTATGTACAGAAATGAACAAAGTAGTCATTAAATTACATGTTTCCATTGATTTATATAATTAACCTGCTAATTAAAATTACCCAAGTCCTTAAAAAATGTTCTATTTTTCAGGGTTTTTTTTTTTTTAAATTATGAAATGTATGTTTCATACTTATATTTTAATTACTACAAAATGGAGCAATTTTAGAGTTTTATTTTTATCATTAACTAAATAATAAATATATTTACATAAATAATATTCTAAAATAAAAGTACAAGCATTTCTCTAATTCATAGTTTAAAAGGTAGTGATTTGTATAAGTATATTTGTGTGTTTTAAACACATTCAATGGCTTTTGGATGTGATAACTGACTCATATCGCTCTGAGGTCTCAGTCTTGCATCATAATTTTAGTTACACCAGTGCTTTACTTTCTCATTCACAACCAGATACACATTTTATTCTTCTTATGTGAGACTCAAAAGTTAATCCATCTCAAAGACTCAAAAAGGACGGTCTATTCCTGAGGGAATTATATCCAAATGCTTGATGAATCCAATTCTTTACTTTGATGTATCAAGCTTATTTGAAATTATCGCCAGAGGACCTACCATTCCTGGAGTAAACCTATCTTTATCTTCATCCTGACTATAATATCCCTTTTGTATCATTGCTGCCTCATATAGCTGTTTCTGCATTACAGCCAAAGATACCTTGTTTCCTTGTAGAAATTCTTTCATTGATATTTCACCAGATAGTCTTCGCCCATTTGAGTCAGTATTACTAACTCCAGAGTCTGATTTTTTTCTGTAGTTTTTTGGTAGTGAAAAACTCGACCTTCTTCTTGCCCTGTGCTGAATTTTGAGAGAATGTCTTCTTAACATCCTGGTAGCTTTATCATGTGCTCTCCCACATCCATGACAGTCAAGCCTAATCAATACCCAGTTTAAACCCTCTTTTATCATTATAGACATGACATTAAAAAGTGAATAAATGCAACAACACCCTATAGCAATGAAAACAAAATTCCCAAACCTATAAAGAGACAGATATGGGTAAGAAGGTTTCTGAGTTGAGACATAATCTCCAAAACCAATTGTGGAAAATGAAACAAAACAAAAATATAATGATTCAACAAATGTCCATCCTTCAAGGCAAGAATAGGTGAGTGATGCTGTAATACCTATTATAATAGATGCAACCATTAGACATAGAAAAACAAGATAAACATTTGGTTTCCAATCTTCCAATGGATCCTCATCTCTAAGGTTTCTTCCTTCTTTTTCAAGCCTTCGGAGATGTATGTAGCCGAGCATGTATGCTAAAGCGCTGATTAACCTTTCCAGGAACAGGTTGAAGAAAAGAATACCCCCGGAGCAACCAAGGAAACCATAAACAATTACAGCCACTTTGCCTGCTGCTGTTTGAGGAGCTCGATTCCCATAGCCTGAAATCAAATAAAAACAATTTCCTTAAAAAAAGTATAATGATTTTTCAACTTAAGCATAATTGTTAGGGGATCAAAATTAATGTTTTTTTTTTGTTTTAGGGGGTTAAAATACAGACCTTTTATTTCATGAATTAAATAAAAGCACTGGGTTTAATTAAAGAATTTGAACACTGTATGCTAGCATATCAGAATAAAATAATAAACTGAATTATTTTATACATACCCTACATTATATAATACAGAGCTGTATTATTTTCAATAGTGTACTTACATTAAATATCCTAACGATATATATTATAACAGAAACCAATTTTCCTTTTCGCAGCAATACTTACAAATATTCGAAAATTCATCCTTCCTCATTTATGCACTTTAGAAGACGGTCTCAGGAATCCCTTTTGACACCGCACATATTTCTGTCACTGAAATTGAATTTATCGCCAATCTGATTTTATTTTTCATCTCTTCAATATTTGGTGGCCTGTTCTGGTAGAGATATCTTTGACCCTCCCCAATAGAAAATCATCCATTTCTGTCAGATGAGGTAGCCACTCAACTGCAAGCTGCTACTGATACTGCTTGCTGAATCATTTCTTTTATTGTTGACAGAACAGGGAATGAGAACTGAGGACATCTGTCAAGCTGCAGCCAAATTTCATTTCTTTGCATCAGCTTCATTCATGTCTTCTAATTTATTTAGAAATTCTTCATTTACAAAACGTTTCAAGACTGTACCATTTTATGTTTCATCAAAACAATGTAGGTCGATCATTCTTCCCTGCAAGATACCCCAACATTTTTTTGACTATGCAGGTGGAAAAATGTATTTCTTTTAAAAATAATTACTAAGTAATTAGTTTAAAATAATTTATTCTAAAAAAAGTTTGTTGGCTACAACTTTTATGTCGCAGCATTCTTCAATAAAATGAGCTGTTTCTGAAATAAAGATTCGTGCATTTTAGGCTAAAGGATGCGTCGTCGATCGATAATCGAAACATTTACCGATATAAACACGTTTTATAATTGTATTTTCTACAAGAATTCGTCATTAAAAGTATGGCATTTAATTATGGAGTAAATTAATTATAATAAATGAATAAAATTGTTAGAAGTTACATTATGTACTTAAAAATGCCTAAAACACCCAACTTGAGGGGGGCCCGTCTGTTAGACGTGTGTTACTCATAGAGTACTACTTTCCTATAATACCAGTTGAGGGTTAATAAGATAATTAAGAATGGGCCGACGCCATATTTTATCAAAAGCGCTAGCTAGGTTTATTAATACAGCTAAGACAACTTTTTTCCCATGGAATATGTCGTGTTGCAAAATAAAATGATTGTCAAGAGTTCCTCTTCCACGACGAAAACCATTTTGATTGGGACTTAAATAATTACCCACATCTAAATACCAGTTAAGAAGATTTATAACCATCTTTTCAAAAATTTTACACATTTTTATAAAATGTATTTTTTTTATTTGTTTGATTTCTATAGGTTTCTTATCTTTAGTAGAGTCCCATTTTTGTCTTCGTATTGTAGTTGCCTGTTTTAAGTTTTGGATTATCGTATGATATAAAGAAATTATTAATGAGAGAAAGATTAAGGGAAGATTATTTATTTTATTATTTTTTTTTTCTATGAAGAATCACCAAGTTCATTCATATGGGTGAATGTGTCCAGCAAATTACTTAGTAGAGTTGTGTATTGAACATAAAAGTGAATTGTCCCTTAAAAAAATTATATATATGTCTATTTCTTGTATTCAGCCTTTCGTAAACCTTCATTCTAGTAATTGTATTTTTAATTAGAAATAAAAAATATACGTTGAGAAGAGATTAATAGTGCTCTGAAAATCTTCTTAATTTACGCAGTTGCTGCGTGACGGTCTTTATTTTAGAATTCCAAATCACTGCTTTTACAACTAACCGATTCCGAACTATCTCTGTACTATGGATATATATATATATACATATATATATATATATATATATATATATATATATATATATATATATATGTGTGTGTGTGTGTGTGTGTGTGTGTGTGTGTGTGTGTGTGTGTGTGTAACCCCTGAAAGGGCGCTGCCTTTGACTTAAGAAAGGGCACCGGCCAAGTAAGCTAAAATAAAAGCAATTGAACACATGCAACTGTTCTTTTAATGTTTGCTTTGTATTTAGAATTAATACGACTATGGTTTTGTGAATTTCTAACCGGAGTTCATTAAATTTCTCTGAGCATACATTCCAAGAACTGTGCCTCCGGTTGTAGATGCCCCAGACAGGCATATGGTGCTCTGAACTACGGGGTTTTCCAGTTTGCAGTCGCGCCAAATCCACCTGGCGACTATCGGATAGTATTAATCCTTCTACCGAGACTTCATTGCGCTACTCCTTAAGCTTTGTTGAACACAGATCTTCGTAGATTCTTATAAACGAGAGCATTCAAAATTAACGTTTCTATTATTATGTCCACGTTCAATGTAAAGTGATCAAAATCATCTATCATTATGATAATAATATTTACACAGAAGGGCAATGATCATTGAGTTAAGAGGGTGGAGGTCAATGGTGATATTGTATTTCTGGAAGAAATGGGCATTTATATATGAGGTGAATATTGAAAAGTTATCGGGCTAGATGATTGAACTGAAAATTGGAGGGAATAAATAATTAAGTTTGTCAGGATACGTATCAGTTGAATAATAAGCGCATTTTCTTAGAAGCCTTGCAATTTGGAGATACATTTTATGTTGCAGTCTCAGACATTTGGCAGTGTTTTCCGAATTCATATCCTTACTTGGAGAAAGATAAAGAAACGAGACTATTTTAATTTGATTACCCTTTAAAGTAAAATCAATGCCAATAAAACTAAAATTGTAACAATATAAATTTGTGCACATAATAATAGATATGTTGATCGGTTTAAGGTCGCCTGTGCCCAAACCCCCAACGAATAAGTTTTTGGATTACTTAAATTTGATTGATTGAGATAAAAATTATTCTGATTAATTATAAATTACAGTACTAGATATAGTAAATAGTTTTCAATCAAATTATTATGTTATATTCTGACATATATATATATATATATATATATATATATATATATAGATATAATTTTATAGTTGTTTTCGACCAGGTTATGTATTACGTATATGGTGTTGTTGTTTTTTGGAGTTTTGGTCATTGTTGGTGAAAAAATTTTAGTTCACTCCGATATTTCGAGATTGGCATAATATAGTTCAACAAACAAAAGACAATAAACTATAGTGATACAAAGACATAAGGCCGTGACCATGCTGATTATAATAGGTATGGGTAGATTATATTTAGTACTCCTAATGTAAACAGAGGTACAACAGTATTTTACAATAGTTTTTAAGTATCATTAGTCTTGGTAAGTAGAATTAACACAAACACTATCTGTTACACTCTCAACACAATGTGATATATATATATATATATATATATATATATATATATATATATATATATATATATATATGCCGGGTATCTGAGCTCGTATATATATAAAGTAGTACCTGTACTTTTTAGCCCTGAAGAAGAGAAAATAAATATTCTCGAAATATTGGATTGAACTAAGATTTTTTCAACAACACTGACCAAAACTCCAAAAAACAACAACAATCATTTATATATATATATATATATATATATATATATATATAGTTGTCTGCTAACGCTCTAGCGGTTGCAATTTTTGTTTGATCGTTACAAAATTCCATATTTAATTGTTTTATATAAAAAGGAAGATCAAGTTCGTTAATGGCTGAAATTTGACCAGTGGGGTTAGAGGGGGGAATTTTGAAAATTCGAAATATCTCGGGTACTATAAGAAGCATCGAAAAATCGCATAGAACCAATCTTATTGCAAATTAAATGTTCTATAAATATTGTTTTATACATATTTTCTGTGTCATGAATATTAACCGAGATATTTGGATTTTATAGGTTTCAACCTTCAGCAAACCCCCACTTCTACTCATGTTAAACTAACAATAATTAGTTGTGTAATAAACCACATTATTCGAACCTTAAATACTAAATATTGTTTTCAAGAAACTTTTATTATACGAAATATATGCAAATATGTATGGTGACCCCTCTCCTCCCGTCTTAAGTTTTTGGATTACTTAAATTTGATTGAGATAAAAATTATTCTGATTCATTATAAATTACAGTACTAGATATAGTAAATAGTTTTCAATCAAATTAATATGTTATGTACTGATATATATATATATATATATATATATATATATATATATATATATATATATATATATAGTTTGTTAATATTCACTTAATATTCACGGTGGTGTTGCGTTACCATTATGTAGATTTATCTATTATTAAACTTCACGAGAGAAATCTGCTTAGTTTACGCAGCCCCTGCGTGACGGACTTTTATTTGAAGGGAATAGTAAAAAACCCAGGAAACTAGTAATTAAGTAAATAATAGTTATTTTTTTTATAAAAAGCAGAAAGAGGGGATTACACATGATCAACCTATATAGAGCCGAGCATGTAGCTGTCTCGTTCAATGTTATTCGTGAGCAGTGATTACAGGAGGGAGAATATTTTTATGCAAGGGATAACAAGCCTTTTTTTTTTTTTTTTTTTTTACGGGAGTCTTCTAGAGAGACATAAAACCTGTATCCCAAGCCTTATGATGAGACGAATTACCCTTAAGGACCTCGCCGTAACTACCTGAGTGTGCGCGATTTATGAATCAGTGCCCCGAACCGCCTGAGGGACAGTGGAATCTCCTCATACGATGTTCAATAAAACAAAATGAGCCTCGTTTCCTTCTTCCAAATATGCTTGTCACAAAAAAAAGGGTTTGCTTCTGAAAGGGAACGAATTCCCTCGGCCCAATTTCCTTGGATAAAGCGTTCTTTGTTTTTGCTTTCCTAATCCTGATAAATTCTTAGACATTTAAGGTCCAATATTGAGGCGACTGGGAGGGCTCTGAGTGATGAGGAAGACACCTTAAGGATTCAATATATATGCTTATATCACTATTTTCAATATATTCTTTTCACAGAAACAAAGTTACTTCCGAGCATTTGAATTAAATTTACCAATATATTTCACCTTCTTTAAAGAATTCGAGATACCAATTGTAGCCATTAGGGCTTTAACACACACACACAAAAGCACCCACGCACATATATATTATAGTTTTAAACAGAACTCATTTTCGTCATCTTGGTAGGATTGATGGATATTTAAAGACAATTTTCGATAATAGTGTCATGAGTCCAACCTCAGTAACTGATTTCCCTTAAGGAAAATTTGATAAAATAGATTTTATTGGCAATTAAAAATAAGGCAATGGCGAGACAAGGAATCCGGCAGGTGGCGCCCAACTTCAATTTCTCACTAGTACCCTTTTACTGGACTATTATTAATAACGGTATTGATATCAAAACGTAAGCGTGGGTTTCTTTTTTAACAACAGAGATTTTAGCAGATTTCTCATAAGGGAAACCATCTATTGAGGCCGTACTCATGACGCGATTTTCGAAATTTTTCTTCAAATGTCCATGGATCCTACCTAGTAGATGACGAAAATGAGGTCCGTTCAAAATTATATATATATATATATATATGTGTGTGTGTGTGTGTGTGTGTGTGTGTGTGTGTGTGTGTGTGTGTGTGTGTGTGTGTGTGTGTGTGTGTGTGTGTGTGTGTGTGTGTCTGTTACCACTCTAGCGGTCGAAATTATTGTTTGATCGTTACCAAACTCGATATTTAGTCGTTTTATGTAAAACAAAAGATAAAGTTCGTTAACAGCTGAAATCGGACTTGGGGGGAGGGGGAGTTTAGAGGGGGAGTATTTTGAAAATTCGAAATACCTCCGTAACTATATGGTAGCTCGAATAAGTGTATAGAATCAGTCTTATAGAAAATTAAATGTACTATAAATATTATTATATTCGCTTATTCCCTATCTTGAATATTAACCGAGATATTTGCATTATTCACTTTTCAACCTTCAGCAAACCCCCACTTCTACCCATGTTACATAAATAATACTCTGTTACATAATAAACCATTTTATTCGAATCTTAAATGTTGTTTTCAAGAGTCCTTTATTATACGAGATGCATGCAAATATGTTCTGGTGACCCCCCCCCCCCGTCTGTTCTTGTGTGATTGATTGAGGTATAAATTATTTTGATTCTATAATAATTACAGTACTAGATAAAGTTAATAGTTTTCAATATATTTTATTCTGATATATTTCAGTAATTGTTTTTCTTTCCGGTGAAACGTTGGAAAGTGTTCGCGGAAGATTGAACTCCGGGAAGAGTGAAGCAGGCGCGTAACATCTATGACGTCATCCACCGTCCACTCAACCTTGCCCCGGACTGGGGACCTCGCTGCCATCGTATCCAGGCACGAGGGGGACTGACAGGAAAGAGCAAGAAGACGGGAACAAGATGGTAGCCTAGTGCGGCACGTAAAGGAGAGCTCTCATTAACGAGGTGAAAAACCCCCTCAAAATGCACGAGTAGGCGAAAAAGGGCCTGTCGGGCGATGAAGTTGAGAAGCGGGGAAGAACCAAGAAGGAGAAGAACCACGAACAATAAAATAAGTGAGTTTTCAAATTTATGTAACAACCTCGTCACACATCGAAGCCAACTCGCACACCACTTGGAATTATCGTTAATCATTAAAAGGTCAGAGTCCTAACAATTTAATTTCATTATTTTTTCTTATTATTAATATTACTTCATTATATTTTATTATATCTATTCATTCTTTATTATTTACACTACCCTCCTTTTACTATACGTACAGTCCACTCTCTCAAATTCACAAAGGGGCGGAGGGGCATCTCCCTATACTTCTTTTCAATGGGACCCACCCCGAAACACATCTCCACATACATCTTTTTATGGGAAGCCTCTTGACTACCAAACAGACAGGCCTGTTTGTTTACATTTCGGACGCTTCCCGTTTGTATTTATTCACTTAATATTGACGGTGGTGTTGTGTTACCCGTATATAGACTTATCTATTGTTAAACCTCATGAAGGAAATCTGCTTAGGTTACACAGCCCCTATCTTTTTTAACGTTTATAAATCGTCTATTCATATAGGAAACCCGTTTTAACAATTTCAAATTTATAATATTAATTCCAGTTAGAATAACTTTATATGAAATGAGGTCGAGAGATAGAAAAGCTTGTCGTGGGCCGACTATGAGGAAGTCTGAATAGAATAGAGACACATAAATGTAGGTAGAGATAAAGGAGAACAGTAGGTGTAAGAGAGGCAGAGATACCGTCAGAGGCAGGACGATGGGTCCTAGGCTAATCTCATTCCCATCTAGTAGGTCAAGCCTGTTTATACTGGAAGGTAGTCGTAGCAAAGCGTCACGAGTCGCCAAAGTCACGCGGGGTCTTCGTAACTAGGTACATTGTTTACCAGCTGGATTAACACTCAGAGAATGTCATCTCACAATCTATTCCCTACATTTTTTTAGCAGATTTCCCTTAAGGGAAATCAACTATTGAGGTTGTACTCATGACGGAATTTTCGAATTTTTTCTTCAAATGCCCATCGATCCTATCTAGTAGATGACGAAAATGAGGTCCGTTCAAAACTGTGTATATATATATATATATATATATATATATATATATATATATATATACACTCTGGTATTTGCTCTAGCGGTCGCAATTTTTGTTTGATCGTTACCAAACTCGATATTTAGTCGTTTTATGTAAAAGGAAAAATCAAGTTCGTTAACGGCTGAAATCGGACCAGTGTTACGTTTGACGGTGATTTGATCATCATAGTTCGTCGTACATGGGCTTACCCAGCGATGGGCGAAAAGAGGTACCTGATAAAACTAAACTAAATTTTTTGAGCAATAACGAATAATAATGCACTGATGAAACGAAACAAAATTAGGTAGGATGATAGTGAATAATCAGTTGTATTTCATAAAAAAAAGGTGTAACTTGAATGCCCATGGCTTGCCCCCCCCCACCCAGTTTTGATCCTTTGTGCAGGGGCTGAGCGAAATAAGCAGATTTCCAAGCTGCTGATCTGACAACATTTATGAGTTAGAAATCTATGGAAACACTAAGCATAATTTGAATTTTTCGCTCTGTAGTACTTCAACTGATCTAAGTGAAAATGCGATTAGTACGTCCTATTTTAGGGCTTTACAGAAGACTGGAATCTTAAGAATGAAAATATCTCTGTTACTATTTGAATTATAGAAATAATGAATAGTACAAACATTTGCAGAGAAGTGTATTCGGAACAGGAATAGTTCTGTTACATTATTTGGACAGACTTATAATAAGGGAGTTATCTGGAATTTTTTATTTATCCCCATTCTAAACACCCTCTCCAACTGAACCGCTGAACAAAATACGTCGAATATTAGCTTGAAATAAGTCGTTTCGAGATCTATTGACTAATGGCTTTAGTAGCATGAGTAGGAGTATTGGGGGAGGTGGACTGAGGGCTAAAACTAAAGGAACCAAAATCGCGATAAATATTTGAGTTACATAAAAAATGTATAGAGGAAATTGTGTAAGGATTAAAATGAGCAATACCTTTTTTCGATCTGTGTGGTTTTGAACTTCATTTATTTAGTTTTACGTGGAATATTTAAATATCACATTTAATAAGATGAAAAAAAAAATTGATATAATATATATATATATATATATATATATATATATATATATATATATATATAATTTCACTTTTTGAATTGAATGTTTTCACCAATTTTTGGTTTTGTGTTTATTTTTTTCTGCAATTTTCTCGCTAAAAACATGCAGCATTGGTGTGTTCTATGAATTAGCATGTAGGTCAGCACAAGATCTAGCCCTATATAAACTCAACAGAGTGAACCGACTCAAGTCTAGAGAGTGAACAGAGTTGTAAAGAGGAAGAAGCACATATGGCCAGAAACATATCATCAGCTAGATAAAGGAGAAGCAGTGGGTGGTAGAACAAGGCTGACAGGCACACGCTATTAGCATTGAACCTAGGTGAGATGATAGAAGCTGAGCTAACAAGGTGCTTGCTCCTATCCAGTCCTGTTCAACAAGCCATTCCATGGGGTAATGTGGGAAGCATCCAATGTAACAGCGGTTGTACACCTAGTATACACCAACGCCTGGTATATTCAGTTGTGCAGTCTCTCACAGGTTCGCCCGTATGACCTGCAATCGTAATAGAAGAAAAAAGTCCGTCACGCAGGGGCTGCGTCAACTAAGCAGATTTCCCACGTGCGCCAAGTATTTGCATTTATCTCAAAACTTAATAGTGCAATGAGAACAATATTTGGTATTTAAGCTTCATAACTTAATAGAATATTGTTAATATGACGCGAGTAGGAGTGGGGCTTTACTGAAGACCGAAAACTAAAATAAGAATAATTTATATTTTAATAACTCAAATTTTAGTAGTCCAAGAACTAAAGAAGGGGGGGCGGATGAACAGAACATATTTGCATAAATCTCACAAAGTAACGAAGGTAAGGTAAGGTTAAAAGAAGCTTCCACCTGAGCCGAACAGTTACGAAAACGGCAGGCCTAATCCGAACTATACCCGACCACAGACTTCATAAAAATGCAAATATCTCGGTTAATACTCAAGATAGAGAATAAATGTATATAACAATATTTATAGTAAATTTAAATTTCAATAAGATTGGTTCTATACAATGTTTCGATCCGATGCGAGTACGACATCAATAGCTGAATTTCCTTAAGGGAAATCTACTAAAAAAGTCCGTCACCCATTGGCTGCGTAAACTAAGCAGGTTTCCTTTCTGATATAACGCACTTGTGATCTCATTATCTATTGCTTTGTAAAAAAAAAAAGTCTGTCACGCAGGGGTTGCCTTAACTAAACAGATTACCCACGTTCATCACATATTTACATTTATCTCAAAACGTAAAAGTTCAAAGAGAACAATATTTCAGAATTCAGAAATGTAAATAGAAAACTGTAGATTTAATAAACATATCATGTAAGTAGGCACTTATTAATACAATATATAGCAAAGAATTATCATAATGTTTTCTTAAATTAATCTTATTATTTTTGTGAAAAGGGATAGCCCCGGAAGAGGTAGTATGTAAGCCACGAAACAGGTAGGGCAGTATCAATAAAGTTTGCGCGGAAACAATGTCTTTTATTGGTGACTCTTGCCATGAAACTATGAATAACATAAAAAAACGTTGGGTCCAGAATAAGAAGAATGAATAAGGAAGTTTGTTAAAAATTAGAAAATATTTGAGGGCCGTCGGTGATTGAGCTTTAGTTCTTTAGAATATTAGTGGAAATTAGCGGTATTCCCATTCAAGTAGCTTTGTAATAACTTAATAAAGGCTCATTGTGCCGGCAGCCTCCTTTTATTGGAGCTTTGAAAGGGATTAATTTCTTCCACCATTTAATTTAAAGGTGGCTTTAGACTTTGTATAATGTTGAGGTAATGATATTTAAAATTGTGAACAATGAATCATGAACTGCTATATTTGTTAAGTCAGGTAGATTTCATTACTTTCATTGCGTCATTTTGTTAGTAATTTAATGATATATCACAGAATGCCATTGAATAAGAGTTATATTTGCTCCAAAAAACTAATTTTAATATATATATTGGCAATACGGAGTGGAACATAATGCACGATTGATTTCGTCTTAGCTTGAGTGATTGTTTAGGTTGTCGGTTATGTACAGTAACATTGTTGGGCTGTATTGGTACTGGGATGGTTTCTGGTCGATTCGGATATTACGAACTAAGATTATGCGCAATGGGGCCAAAAAAAAACAAAAAAAAAACGCAAAAACATACGACCGTAAGAATTAAATGTTTATTATTATTCTTAAGATAGACTTAAATCTCTATCATAGAAGCCATTTTACTATATGGATACTTTTCGGCCAATTCTTCCCACTGTTTATGATTTTACCGAGTCCCCGCTAAGATTCCTAGAGTTCCCCAAAATAGCCTTTTTTTTTTTTTTTTTTTTTTAAATATACCTCGCTAGTATATTTGCTTCGTCAAATCTGCTGATGATGGCCAGGACGCCCAAAACCGACTTGACATGGAACCTACTCAAAGCTCTTTTAGACCTAAAAAGAATGAAGATGTCCTCAACATGAGAGTGCACAAATATAACGCCTTAGAGAGTTCATGAATAACCTGGTCAAAAAGGAAGGATTGCTAGACCCACACATATATAAGAAAGGCTTTAAGTGCCCAACAATCAGCATCAAGAATAAAATTAGAAAGATTTTAAAAAGGATGTGTTAAGGCGACTTAAGGGTTTCCCAGAAATACGGCCTATAAAAATATATAAAAAAATGCACCATGCCAACCAAGTTTTTATAATTGGAGCCCTTTTTTTTTTTTACAATACATTGAAGTTGATTTACCAGAATACTCATTCAGGAATGTACGAAGGACGTCTCATTTGTGAATTCTACTTACCTGGTTGGCATCTTAAGGATGTGATGATTGATGTTACGTGCGCTTCGGCGTCAAGTCACTATTATCAAAGTTAGTCATGTGAGTTAAGGCTTTGGTCGTAATACACTAAGCAAATCTAGAGATTATGGGCCCCACGTGGGAAAAAGAAATTTCTTAGTTACGAACTCACTAATTAAAATCCTTAGTCTCACCCTGGATTCAAAAGGGCGGTAACCAGACAAGAACCCATCCCAATTAAAATAAAAGTGAAACTCAATGAACAAACAATCATTATAAATTATTGATTAGTAAACTGAAGACCTGTTTGGTAAATATCTTATATCAATAATTAATTCCTCATATAATCCCTTATTAAGAAATATTTCTAGCTTATTTGGAGATGAATCAATAACTTGTCACATCGAAAAAAGTGCTATCTCAGACTCGGACTTATGGAAAAATAAAAACCAAGACATAATTCTTAGCATATGTTGAAGAATATGATTTTATTCATTTATTTCTTGCCCAATATTAAAGTCGATTAGATCTCATTTCCAAGATCGGTACATTAAATAAAACGTCCAACGAAGATGATAATTACTGGTCATTATTTACCATGAAGACTAAAAAAGAATAAAGTATATTTATAAAATATGCAATGGAATTAAATGGAATGACTAAAAGAATTAATTTAATTTAACTAACACTCCTTCGTTCTCCATGGTCCCTTTTGGATTTAAATTGGTTTGAGTAAATAATAAAGCAGAAATATTCTACTGAGAGGAAACAGGAATTTCATTAGTATTTTTAATTTTCTTAGAACGATATTATTACCTTTAATTCAATGATTCGGAAATATAATTTTAGATTTTGGCAAATATTGTATATTACTTATATTTTATGAGCTAATTTTGAAACCTATATAAAATTGATTTTTTATCATGTATTTTTGTATTGTTACATTTGATTTACAATTTGTCGAATTTCGTATGGATTGTCGTTACTCAGAACAAAAAAAAAAATTTCTTTTCTAAATGATCACCAAAAATGTTTATAAAATAATTAGCAAATTTTACTTTTAGGATATATATTACATGGGAATTATGAGATGGAGTTTAAGGTTTATTAATTTACCTTTGATAATTGACACTATGAAAAGTACGTAATATTTGTTGCTGGGCACATTAGGGAAAATCAATAAGTTTGTGAATCAATAATGATTTGTTATTCTAAATCATTAAGTAAAGTGAATAAACAGTTTTAATCGCCTCAACAATATTAACCTGAAAATACGCACTCCATATTAATTTAATTTCCATTTTATCCAGATTTTCATATAAAGCATTCTTCGTTTAATTTTATTCTTATTGAAAATCGTAAAAGCTACAAAGTAAGGTATGGAAAATAATTTCGTTCCTCATTTTGTTTTGCCTTTGAGCATTATCCATAAGAAATATTCTTCTGGAAAGAGTTTCCTTTTATATTTTACATTTCAGATTTTCTGCATTGTTAAATATATTTTAATCATTGAACAATGATCAAATGCCGTCTTAGTAAAACATTAAAATAATTGGAATTGCTGCAATTTTTATTTTGAATGTGTAAATGAAATTACGTGCGTTAATAAATGATTACCTCTTATTTATTTTCTCATGACTTACATAATGGTAGTTTTCAAAATATAGTGAAACTGATTATTTTGGAATTGTTGAATCATAAATGATAGACATTCCTGAAGTTTTTATTGTACTAGGAACTCTACGCCCAGTGTTTTATAAGTTCTCTGGTATAACACATGTATTTAGAGGTCACATGAACTATTGCTGTGCAATAAAAAAAAAAATCCTCTTTCTGGTTACTTTTTTATGTATACATAGCTCTAAAACCTCAACTCGGAAGTAGTAACTTTTTTATATTCCTCTTTTTTTATGATGGACTTTTAGGTCTGTTATTGCTAGCTCTTCAAATTTTTATTGGTTAATTTGTTTGTCACTATTCCTGCTATTTGCTATGAGTAAAAAAAAGTTCTTAATTAAAAATAATTGTGTCATGGATTTCTTTTAAATTCGTCCATTGATCGTATAATCCTAGTGAAAATCCTGGTTTTGTGAGAGCCAATAACGTTTTGAAACATATACTATCTGTTAGTGCGTAAAACTAAAGATGTAGATGTCTTACGGTTGATTTAGGAAGAGAAGGAGGGGGATCAAAAATACAGGATTGCCCAACACTCCACCACAAGAATAGTTCTGTACAGATGTGTTCCAGGGCAACATCACAGTGTGTTATGTCTGCACGAGGCAAATGTGTTTAAAAATGTCGTTTTCCAATAAAATAGTTATCATGACAATTTTAATATCATCATGACAAAAGTGGATACTTACATTTTTAGCTCATTTTGAGCGCTTGGTAAAAGCTTCAATATAATATCAAGCTTCGGTTCAAGCTGTGTGATATAATAATTATTAAATTTTATGATGTGTAAACTGTCTTAAAAAATAATTAACCTTAAATGAATGTGCTGTATCTTTTTACACCGTCCTTTACATTTTTCTGATTAACCTTTGGTAACGAAGATATTTACTAATGCATGTTTTGATGTCGAAGTAAAAAACCAATACAGATCTTTTAAAATACCCACGTTAGCAATATTCATGTCCTTGAAACATATACAAATAATTTCGCATATCTGTCGAACTAATCTTATGGTGTAATGATAAACTCAATTTAAGGAATGGAAGTTGGAAGTACCTAACTTTGAAAAGCATAAATTAAAATCACTTTTTAGCACCGTAACATGTATTCGAAGTGCAATAAGTTCTTAATATGTTTTAGTAGATTTCCCTTAAGGGAAATCAGCTATTGAGGTTGTACTCATGACGCGATTTTCGAAATTTTTCTTCAAATGTCCATCGATCCTACCCAGGAGATGACGAAAATGAGGTCCGTTCAAAACTGTGTGTGTGTGTGTGTGTATATATATATATATATATATATATACATATATATATATATATATATATATATATATATATATATGTCTGTCTAGCGGCCGCATTTGTCTTATCGTTACCAAACTTGATATATAATCGTTTTATGTATGTTTTATATATATATATACACACACACACACAGTTTTGAACGGACCTCATTTTCGTCATCTCCTGGGTTGGATCGATGGACATTTGAAAAAAAATGTCGAAAATCGCGTCAGGAGTACAACCATGACGCGATTTTCGAAATTTTTCTTCAAATGTCCATCTATCCTACCCAGAAGATGACGAAAATGAGGTCAGTTCAAAACTGTGTGTGTGTGTGTGTGTGTGTGTATATATATATATATATATATATATATATATATATATATATATATATATATATATATATATATATATATATCTGTCTAGCGGCCGCATTTGTCTTATCGTTACCAAACTTGATATATAATCGTTTTATACAAAAAGAAAGATCAAGTTCGTTAATGGCTGAAATCGGGCTAGGGGGAGGGGGGGTTTAGACGGGGATAATTTCGAAAATTCTTAATATCTCCGTTATTATGCGTCGGATCGAAAAATTGTATGGAATCAATCTTGTTGCAAATGTAATGTTCTATAAATGTTGTTATGTACATTTTTTCAGTATCTTGATTATTTACTGAGATATTTGCGTTTTGCAATTTTCGGTCTTTAGTAAAGCCCTACTCCTACTCATCTCATATTTTCAATAATCTATTATGTTATGAAGTACTTTATTTAAAACTTAAATACCAAATATTGTTCTCAATGAACTTTTAAGTATTGAGATAAATGCAAATACGTGGCGCACTTGGGAAATCTGCTTTGTTAACGCAGCCCCTGCGTGACTGAATTTTTCCTATAAAGCCAGATTAACGATTATATTTTTTATGTCGACGTAAATCCCAACTCCTGAAAGAGGTAGTAACGTATAAAACACGCATTTTAAAATTATTCCTTCACTTAAAACATACAAAACATTTAGCAACTCTGTTGTGTCATTTTAATGTAGCATGATTAGATTCTGCTTCGCCTAATAGAACAACTATTACAACCGTATAACGTTATTCATATTCTTAATTCTTATTAGTCTAGACTTCCAACTTTCCAGTGCCAAATAAATTTCTTTCATGTTCCATGAAAAAGCCTCCATTACATTAAGAATTTTTTCCATTTAAATGTTGCATTTGAAATGTACTTTTTAGTTCTAATGTCTGATACAATTCTGACATTAAATAGATAGGTAGGCAAATTAAAATGGTTTGTGTCCTACGAGTAGATCTCAAACATAATGTGAAATTTTATGTATATTTTTTAAGAGAATGAATTCTGTCAAAATGAGCAATATTATTCTCTTCTACTATTGACAGGATTGAGGGTGAACAAGGAATAACGTTAATTATATTTTCACGGGAAACCACAGCGATGGGTAACACAGTTAGCTCTTCACTTCTGGCTTTAGACCGCACCCTTACATACTTGGCATTAATGCAGAATGCTTGAACAGAATTCTATCAGATTTCTCCGCATGGTAAGATGATGTTGAAAACTACTGGAACAAAAAGGATAATAAATAACAGCTGGAGGACCAACCGTGCATGCCTATGGTAGAGATCTAGAAGAGGCATCATACTTCCTGCAAGGATAGTGTGAGGTATAGTAGAAAAAAGAAAATAAAGGGTTGAGTTACTTTTATTAAAACGTTTAAATTTAAAATTCCATTTTTTATTAGAAAAAAAAATGTAATCCAATTTTTATCCATCATGTTATATAAGATTGATAAAGATGGTAATTATCAACATTTAGGTGATTCAATTCTTTAAGTATTGGGCTTTAATTTGTTCGGAATAAATGAAGTAAAAGGGGTTAGAGTAAAATACTATGTTAATGAAAAATAGCGGGTGGCTACCAACAAATTTAACAAATATTCCAATATTTTTTTCTTAGAGTCCTAAGTTGCCTATCAATGAAATGGCGAAAGGGAAAATATCTACCAATCGGTAGGATGGTTTCACATGGTTTGACCCTATTTCATTTAATTACTTGAGGCCGCTGTCCTTCCTTTGATCTCACTGAGTGAGATGATACCCTTGTTAGTCCTGACAGAAATCACTCAGCTTATTGACACCGTATTGGAGGCATTTGATGCTTCTATAAATCTAGAATGAAATTAAATTATTGGTGTTCCTAAAGTCATAAGGTCAAATTAGACTAGATATTATTGGTTTCGTCCATCTATAAATTTTGAATGATTATGTATTTGATTTAATGAAATCACATTTGAAGGAAGACTTCATGGAATAACAGTAGGACTAATCTGCTTTAAGCTTACCCGCATAATTCTGAATATTGCTTCATAATTCAGAATTTCGTCTGAAGCCAAAAAACAAATAAATGGAATCCCGAGAAGGAATTTCAAGACATTGTTAATGCATCCCTTCGCTTGTTGTTCTTATTTATTTATAAGTCCATTTGATTCACTTAAGGCTGATGGGTCGGGTTATCTATTGGTTAACACCCTTTTTAATTGAAGGAGAAATGGCCGACGGTCAATAGACGAAAGAGAATACTTGACGGGCCGCCGAAGTAGTAGGGTCTGATCTTTTTATAATAAGTGTACTCATGAAGAGGGGTCATAGAGGACGAGAAACATATACCTTCGGCAATTTCTCCTTCAACAAAGATTGAATTCAGGACACCCTTTTTAAGTAATAGTGGGACTCAGACTAAAATACTTACAAGACTTTAGGTTTAGTAGAGATTTTGACAAACGCCTTAACTCCTACCTGAGTCTTAATTACGATTCTCTTGTGCTTAGTAGTTCCTTGAAGGTTAAAAAAGACATAAACAGTCTAACACGCAGTGGCAATGTAAAATAAACATTCCCACGTGCTAATATGGCTCACTATTGAGAGCGTTAACAGGCATATACTTATATAATTTTGAATGGACCTCATTTTCGTTGTCTATTAAGTCGGGTCGATAGACATTTGATGAATTTTTTTTCTAAAATCGTGTAATGAGTACAACCTCAATATCTGATTTGCTAAAAGGGCCATTCTATTCTAATCTATTGCATGGTTTGGCGGACATAGACAAGTTAAAAGAAGAGACTGTTGACTAATGTAAAAATGTTCCTCCCCTCTGACGTAGTGACCAACTTCAATGCCAGTGCTTAGAGGAAGGAAAAAAATACCTAAGAGCTTTATATAAGATAAGATCGATGTGAAGTAAAGAGAGAAGTAGCCTTGAAGCTGGTCTGCTGTGAAGATCTCTGGCTGGATTCCAGTAGACTGCTGCTGGGGCCCATGACCTCACTGGCTAGGGCTCTTCTCATTTCGAGATAAACATGGTCTTCATCCACCACTTAGAAAACTTATTCTATCTACGAGCAAATACTCTCCAAATGATTTGGTTCCAAAAATTAAAAGTTTAACAACAATTATTCCTCCATTTCGCATGTTTTGGTTTAATAATATTTAGAAAATTGGACCACGTTTGTACGTGACCAAAGCCTCGTACCGGTATTCCATTCCACTTCGGTATGTATGTGTATAACCCGTGTTTATGCGTGTGTACGTAAGGTACTTGTTTTAATTTTGTATGCTTGTATGCTTGCACGTTTTTCTTTCGCTTAGATTTCTTCGCATGCCCTTCTTCTACGCATGATTTTCTTTTGGTCTTTCTTCTTTAGTCAAGTGTAGGAGGAAAAAGAAACCATTCCACATGAGGTCTGAAATTACGTTAGTAGATCATGTATGGCAGTACCAATACATTAATGTTTCGGTAAGGTGGGATAATTAATTAAAGGGATAACATGATTATTTTAATTATTTGGCAGGGCATAGCGAGACACAAAAAGAAATATTTATCCTTTAATAATAGTTTAATAGTTTTCATATATTTGAGGCCCTGGCTAGGTTATAAAAAACGGTTTGTACCACTAGTGTAAGGCTTTGGGATTATAAACCACCGTTTTAAAGATTTTTCTGAAAGAGTTTTCTCATTTCAGTTCCTTCAAATATTCGCAAGTCGTATTAATCGATTGTAAACAACAAAATCTTTTTTTGGACTAACTAGAACAGAAGGAAAATATATTATCAATATAAATGAAATTCTAAGGTTTGTCTGCTTTTCTATTTAAATTCGGTGATTCCATTCTAAGAACAATGCCATCAGAATTGAAAATCATGCCTGTCAGTTTGTTCGCCCATTTTTTACTCAAAAGTGGCTACGAAGATTTACTTGAATCTTTCTATTTTTTGGGTCAACTACCCCAAGGTACCATATAAGTGTTTCAACATATGAACTAAGGGAATAAATTGAGTTAGCATGTGTTACTTTATACCCAATAATTTTGACTGGTCTTTACTACTACTATCAGGAGTGGAGGTTTACTCCAAAGTCCTAACTGATGTTTGCCAATGTCTTTCAAAAATATTGTATTTATCGGAAAGATGTAGATTAATACGTTTTTTAAATTTATGAGTAAATTTTGGCTTCCTACTGCCGATCACTCAACAGATTTTATTAATTTTCCATGAAAATACCAGGATTGAATTGTGGAATTTTAGCAGATTTCCCTTATGAGAAATCAGCTATTGAGGCCGTTCTCATATATTATAAAAAACAAATAACAGTTTTTTACTTCATTTAGTGTTTCATTAAGTATTCATATAGTGGTTCATTTAATTCATGTATAGGGTTTCATTAAGTTTCGAGAAAAGGAAGTAATGCATCCGTATATACGGAGGAAATTTCTACTTCTACCCATCAAAGACGGGTAACACAGTTAGGAAACAATATAGCCATAATTTATGACTATGATATTGGAAAACCTACGCAACTAGAGCGGGAAAAACATGACATATGTGTCAGACAAACATGAAATAGCATATGCACTAATTAGTATTTTTATCTATTGATTAACGTGCCACGTCAATAATAATCAGAATATAGATATCAGTGAAGGCTCTGATAAGAAATGAACACATGTCTCAACCTAAATGGTATGATTAAAATGAGATTGGGTTAACTAAGACATTATGGTACACAAAACTGATTCAGTAATTTCATAGGGATTTAATAACACTTGGGGTAAATTTGCAAAGTCTACTAAGAAACCTCACTTGCAAAACCAAATATTATTTTTAACTTTAAACGGGAGAAGTTTAGTGTACCTCTAATACATTAAGTTTTCATTGAGAATAAAATATGAATACTGGCAAGTTCAAAATATTTTGATAAATAAATCGAACAAGAAAGTCCATCACGCAGGGGCTGCGTAAACAAAGCTGATTTCCCTCCTGAAGTTTAACAAAAGATAAATATACATACTGGTAACACAACACCACCGTGAATATATACGGTAATAAGCGTACATATAAACGGTAATAAGAAATCTTTCAGTAAGTTTTAATAGTTCCCCGACGGGAAGCGTATGAAATGTAAACAAATAGGTCTGTCAAACTCTCCCGAAAAGAAAAACAATTACTGAAATATTTCAGAATATAATATATTGAAAACTATTTACTATGTCTAGTAATTTATATAGAATCGAAATATGTTTTACCTCAACCAATCAAGTTTCAAATAAAGTGTTTTATTACATAACAAAGTATTGTTTATGTAACATGAGTAGAAGTAGGGATTTGCTGTAGGCTGAAAGCTGAAAAATGCAAATATCGAGAGTAATATTCAAGATAGAGAATAAATGTATATAACAATATACGTATTACATTTAATTTGCAATAAGAGCAATTCTATACACTTTTTCGATCCGAGGTACAGTAACGGAGATACTTATTTCGAATTTTTCAAATTTCTTATTACCCCCCTTGTCCAATTTCCGTCGTTAACAAACGAACTTTCTTTTCACATAATACAATTATATATTGAGTTTGGTAACGATTACACAAAAATTAAACTAAAAAATGTAAATACCTTGGTTAATTTTCAAGTTAGAGAGTAGTATATATACAATATTTATTACACGTTTAATTTGCAATAAAATTGTTCCTATACAATTTTCTAATCCAACGTATAGTAAAGGAGGTATTTCGAATTTTCGAAACTCTCCCTCTCACTGGTCCGATTTCAGCCATTAACGAACTTGATCTTTATTTTTACATAAAACGATAAAACTCGAGTTTGGTAACGATCAAACGACAATTGGACATATATTGGACTTAGAGAAGTATTAAGTAGAATATGAGGTACAATATGCAGTATAATAACTAATTATTAGCTGTTCTCTTTTAACTTCCAGTAGAAGGTCTCCAGACTCAGCATAGGTATTTACAACTAAGCTTAATGGAAAATTTCCCGTTGCTATTCTTTTTCCTAAGTGATCCTCTGAATCCAACATTTCTATAGTCCTGTTGGGCACCGAACCTTGGGTCATATATCTATAGCCAAAGTTCCATCTGATTAATCTGCGGTGCGGCCTGAGCACGCTGTGGGGATGTATTTGCTAGGTCGCAGGTCCTCTGGCCGATGAGTCGGTGGGATATGGTCGGCGGTCATTACAAACCAAGCAACGTTACTACAAGCTGGAGTGAGTGCTGGGGTCTTCTTTTCTCGTTGCCTGACCCCACTCCTACAGTTTTCATGTAATCTCATATTGATAAGTTATTAAACTCCCTCCGAAACCAATTATTGTATAATGACAGAATGATGGAGTAATAAAAACTGGACCGGCAAGTCGGTGGTGCCTGTCGGTCTGGGGCTGCTCCTACTTTGATGGGCTCTCTGGACCAATTGTGGGCATTTCAAACAAAATAGGCTATTTCTTTATTCAAATAGATTTCCAATTGATTTATCTTATCCTGCGATACGAGTAATATGTCGAAATATAATTTTTGAAGTAATTAAACGATAATAACTCGCCCAAAACCAAAAATAAACCAATATATATTTGTAAATTAATAAAGAGAAACTTGAGATAATCCAAAAATAATTAAACAATATATCTGTCACACAATAATTATGGTCCCATTACAACTCTTTCTTCATTCCCTATAATGGGTGGTAAAGAAAAATGTATGTAAGAAAATTATATGTATGTATGTAAATGCGTATGTGTGTGTATATATATATATATATATATATATATATATATATATATATATATATATATGTGTGTGTGTGTGTGTGTGTGTGTGTGTGTCTGTGTGTGTATATATATAATTTTGAACGGACATCATTTTCATCATCTACTAGGTAGAATCGATGGACATTTGAAGAAATTATTCGAAAATCGCATCATGAGAACAACCTTAATTGCTGATTTTCCTGAATGATCAGGAATTTTCTTATACCATGCGTGTAGTACTATTGAACAGTGTGAAGTAGCTTGCCAAACTCATTAATTTTATATTTTTAGGGAAATTCCAGTATCGAACATTAGTATTTTAAACATATTTTCCTGTGTAATTGGTCGCTATTTTTTCTTGTGAACTCATTTGATAAGGAATGTGATTAATAACGCAAGTTAAGGCATACTTGCGCGTGAGTAAGTATATATGATAAAGTACGTAAAAAGAAGTATTCAATGACTTATGCCGCTGTTTGTAGTATGCCACCTGCTGTTATGCAGTGTTGAGTGAATGGCATACTTACATATCTTAATATATTACAGAATATTATTCCGAACGAGAGGAAGAGGATGATTTAACGAGGCCGGAACGTGTTATCAGATTGGAACAGAGGACTGATATGAAAAGGTGCGCTTTTGAATTATCTCCAGTGCTCTGAATTACCAATACTCAATTGATTATTCGGGTCTTTGTCACTCGTTAAATCTGTCAACTCATAAAATATTATTTGCCTGATTTTAGCCCGGAACTGTTTTTATTACTTGTTTCAGCCGAACCAGCTGTATCAACTTTTAAATTCTGAGGAATGAGCATATTTGTTTATTGAATTATACATCAGTCCTTTTAATGTTCGTTTGTCACATGTGTAAAGCTTAGTCTATTAATCTCTACACATTTAAAATTCTACTTTTTGAAATACACTTACTAAAGTGAATTTTTTTTAAAAAAAACATTATTTATTAACTTTCACTATTTTCTACTATGGCTAACTAGGATGGGTTATCTGTAAGTTACCGCCCTTTTCTAGCCAGGGTGGGACTAAGGACATTATTTAATGAGTTCGTTACTAAATAAATTCCTATTTGTTCAGGCGGGGATCGAACTCGCTACTCTAGGTTTATCATATGAGATTAAACTCAACGCTTTACATCACTTGGCTAACCTGAACCCCCAATATAAAGTTAAGTATTACGTAAAATTTGAAATACGAAGTAATAATAATATTGTTCTCAAATATCTGTCGGTGGGTGCTGCCATGGCTGGATAATCATCGTGTGTGCACTCGTGGCAAACGCATTCGACACCTGTCATAAGTTGCAACAAAAAATGTTTCTGTTTGTTTGTGGTACAATTGTCATCTCTTGGCTCTTTTCGTTCAGTCTGTGGAAGTTTGATCCCTTAAGGAAAATCAGCTATTGAGGTCGTACTCATGACGCAATATTCGAAAAATTTCTTCAAATGTCCATCGATCCTACCCAGGAGTTAACGAAAATGAGGTTCGTTTTATAATGACATATATATATATATATATATATATATATATATATATATATATATATACATATATCTGTTAACGCTCTACCAAACGCAATTTTTGCTTGATCGTTACCAAACTCTATATTTAAACGTTTTATGTAAAAATAAAGATAAGTTCATTAACGGCTGAAATCGGACCAGTGGGAGGAGAGGTTTAAAGGGGAGGATTTTCGAAAATTCAAAATATCTCCTTACTTTACGTCAGTTTGAAAATTTGTATAGAACCAATTGTATTGCAATTCAAAAGGTCTGTAAATGTTGTTATGTACATGTTTTCATTATCGTTAACATTAACCGAGATATATGCGTTTTTCAGTTTCCAGTCCTCAGTAAACCCCCAGTCCTACTCATGTCATATTAACAATAAGCTGTTATATTATGAAGCACTTTATTTGAAGCCGAAATAACAAATATAGTTCTCATTGGACTTTTACGTCATGAGATAAATGCAAATACGGGACGCAAGTGGGAAATCTGCTCAGTTAACGCAGCCCCTGCGGGACGGACCTTTTTTCAATACCTGTACAGATGAGCTGCTCTTACTGATCAAATGTTGTCCCCATCAAATAATAAGGACATCTTTTCGATGTCGATTTTTCAAATTGAATTATTTGTATTAATTTCATCCGCTTTTAGAGATAACGAGATACTAGGAAAAATGTAATACAAGGTTAACGCCAATTATTACTGAAGATTAGAACTGGCGTATTGAGTATTTTTTTTTTTTTTTGTGACGGACAGTGATGTTTAGAATTATTTTTCTATAAATGTCGCGAATTTATTTGTTCCTATAACAGTGGATTTACTCAATAATGTGATACTAATGTTTGAATATGACTTACTTGATAACACATGCTTACTGTTCTGACATAAGTGTGTTGGCTGTCTGTGTCGTAGCCTCCCTTAGGGCGCCCCCAATACTCGGGGCTATTCCTTTAATTCATGTACTCTCCGTCTTAAGGAATTTCAATATCTCACGGCTTAATAAAGCCCTCTCCGGATCTTGGAGCCCAAAAAAGAAAAATACTTTCATCATTTTTATTACTTACTATTATAATTATTATTAATAATTGTGTGGCTAAAGTCAAATTTTTATTAAAGTGAAAAAGTAGGTATTAAAGGAATTTTTGCGTTTCTACTTTCACATTGAATACATATTAACATATACACAAATGCGTATATGTATATATATATTTTGAGATTCGAGCCAAATAAAATGTTTCATGTCCGAAAAGTTGTTATTATATTAGTTATAGAATAGCCCCTGAGAAGGAGAAAAAGGCACGAAATGAAGAAGAAAGGGGAAAAGAAGAAACATTAAAATGAAAAGTACGAAAGAAAATATATATTTATATATACGTGTGTGTGTAAATTTGTATATATTATTGCAAGTGAGAAAGTACATTGGGAAATTATCAAAACACACACTGAAATAGGTGTTAGCACTAGTGCAATTTGTGTTGAGAGATTTACTTCAAACAGTATATTTAAACGTCTTATGTAAAACTAACGATCATGTCGATGGTGTCCTGAAATGGAGAAGGGAATGTATAGAGAGGGGAGAGTAAAATCCTATTCACATAGAAAATTCATTGAACTGGAAAATATAGTTACAGTTTCACTTACAGAATGTTAAAAGTGTTGGCGTACACTGATATAACGCATTTCATTCTAAATGGTGATACTGTAAGTAGTGAGCACAAGAACAAATTCTCTATTTCCGGAGGGTATTTATTTATACTGTGTGTATTTATTTGAATTTTGTTTTCAAAGCTTCTTTTTCTATCTGTTTTTTTTATTTATTTTTTTTTATTTTTATTTTTTTTTTTTATCTGAGTCCAGATTGCCTCTAAGATAGATGTAAAGCAAGGAAATGCAGGACCTTGTAAGCCCTGCGTGGGTTTGGGTAGGTAGTCCCCTTGTACTGAGCGATGCGCTCTATTATAAGGTGTGGTTGTGAAAATTTTGGGGTGAAAAGAGCGAGGGTAGTTGTGAATGGACCCGGCATCTGGCGGTGCCTGGTGGGATAGTAAGGGATAGCAGAAAACGAAGAAGAAGATAGGATAGGAGGAGAGTAGGTAAGAAGAAAAAGAAAAAAGATTCCCATCACAGGAGAGCGAAAAACGTAAGAAGACTGTATTTTAAATGAGAGATTTGAGAGAGTGGGGGGGGGAGCGATGTGCGCCACTGTAGCCTATCCTAATCTAACCTACTTAACCTAATACTAAACTACATAAAACTAAAATAATGCTAAATAAAATAAACCTATTCAAATTCTAAGGGCGCTGCTGCGAGTTTTTATGAAAACGGAAGGTACGACTTGACTATAAGGTCATCTCCACTAGGGCCATCCTTCAATGTTTGCAAGAGCGATGACATCGACAAAGGGCTCGTCTATGCCAGCCCTTTGCCAATTCGCTGGTAGCTGTGGTGTCTGTATTGTACTGTAAAGGGGGTTGTCCATCTGGTGTAAAGAGTCAAAGAATTTAACGTGTCTTTTGGCTATGGTGTTGTGGATGGGTTCGAGTGATAGGGCTTCGTGGATGTTGGAGTTTGTTTGTCGTCGGAGTGTGGTGTGGGAAACGATGCGTCGGGCAACAGTGTTTTGGTAAGTCTGTAGTCTGTTTAGGGAGGTCTTTGTGAGGTAACGAAGTAGAGGGGAGCAGTATAGTAGGGCGGGTTGAATAACTCCGCGGAGGATCATGAGTTTTAGCCTGAGGCTGAGGGTGGGAGACAGGAGGAGATGGTTTAGCGACGAAAATTTGGCCCTCACGGAGTCAAATTTTCGCATTGTGTGTGAGGAGAAGGTTAAGTGACGGTCCATATGTATCCCTAAATAACAAATTGATCTTGATAGGGGGATGTTGGTATCATTCAGGCTGAATTCCAATGGCATTGCGGTTCTTTGAAAAAAGTCGAAGAGTAGGGCGTCTGTTTTGGAAGGGTTGACCCTGATGTTTAAGGCTAGCAGCCTGTCCGCAATATCCTGGCATGCTTCCTCTGCGAGTGCAAGGGCTCTTTTGTGGCACATCGATGAGCTCAAGATGGCAATATCATCGGCATAGGCTAGCACCTCAGTGCCTGGATACCGTCGACCCACGATTTCAGCGGTATAGGCTGTGAAGAGGGAGGGGTATAGTGCTGAGGGACCCCGACTGGGAGGGATTTGGTGGTTGAGAGGGATTCACCGACCTTCACTTGGAAGGTACGGTTACTTAGGAAGGAAGTGATGAGGGAGAGGAGTTGTTCAGGGCAGCCTTTACCGCTGAGAATGTTAAACAATTTCGCGTGGTCGACGGAATCGAAGGCCTGGGTGCAGTCTATCGAGATTATAGCTGTAGATATATTTCTTCGCAGGTTTTGTGTTACGACTGATTGCACTCGCACGAGGGGGTGTAGGGTGCTGTGCCTAGGCCTGAAACCTGACTGCTCGTTGGGAATGAGGCTGGCCTCCTCCCAGAAATCAACAAAGTAGCCGAGAATGACTTTCTCCAGCACCTTGGAGATATGTGGGAGGAGGATTATGTGGCGGTAGTGGTCGGGGGAGGATCCATTTTTATTTTGTTTGAGGAGGGGAACCACAATGGCGTGTTTCCATTGTGGGGGAAAATGGTGGAGGCGGAGACAGGAGGTGAGGAGATGGTTGAGGTAGGAGAGTGACCGTCGTGGGAGCTGACGCAGTAGCACATACTGAACTCCGTCCAACCCAGGGGATTTACCCCCTTTCGTGCTACGGAGCTGTTAGCTGCTTCGGAGAGGAGTACATGAAATTTCTTTCGTGTTCCTTCCTTGGCGCCTCCTCGTTTGTACGAGCTCTTGACCGAGAAACAGTAGACATATGTGTCGCCAGCTTCTCGGCCTAAGCTGTGGGACTCATCACACCTTGTCAGACTGGAGAAGTACAGATCGCCTTTTGGTGACTCTGGACTTGACCAGCTTCTATAGTTTGCGGTGATCCCCGTGTGTCAGCCTGAGAGTTTCCTGCCACTGCGCCGTCTTCCACTGGGC
Source organism: Riptortus pedestris (assembly GCA_019009955.1). NCBI lineage: Eukaryota > Metazoa > Arthropoda > Insecta > Hemiptera > Alydidae > Riptortus > Riptortus pedestris. The sequence continues at coordinate 124,778,457 of CM032228.1, read as the reverse complement.
CATTAGGGTGCGGATCTGGGTAGTGAGCGAGTTCAGGACAGACCGTAGGCTGGGGTTTTGGTACGATACCACCTGTTCTTGATGTTATTGCGCTGTTTTATGAGCTGAAGGATATGTTCGGGTGGAGTTTTTAATCCTGGCGGCTGCTTATGGACTTTGGGGGTGGCACCATCGGCAGCGCTGATGATAATCCTTGTAATCTTCTCAACTTTCTCATCAAGGGTTTGGGCGTCATTGATAGTTGTGAACGCCGGTGTTTTGTCGTACATCAGGGACTTGTAATATTCCCAGTCCGGAGAGTGGTACGAGTAGGAAGTGGACGTGGGCTTGGGAGGGACACCTCGCAGCTCGTAAAGAACTGGTCGGTGGTCACTAGAGACAAAATTCAGTGCGAGACATTTTGTCACTATGTGAGGGGTGCGGGTGAGAAGGAGGTCTATAGTAGACATAAAGCGGAGAGTTCTGTAAGTGTGGGCATTAGGGTGCACTTCGGAGAACCTTGAGTTCCAAATCGCAATGCCGGGCTTGGTGGTTTGAGCGTTATTCCAGGACGGATGTCTGGCGTTCATGTCACCTACAATGATGTGCCTTCTGTCAGTCTGGGCGAGATCTAACAGGGCTTGAAAGAGTTCCGGTTTGGCCTTAGGCCGTCGATAAAGGCTGGTAAGGGCGTACAGTTGATCGGCAAAGAGGACTTTTATCGTGGGTTATGGGAGGGTACGATGGATTCGACGATCTTGAAGGATGTGTCATATCTCACGAGGATGGCTACTCCTCCCGCCGTTTTGTCGTTAAAACCGTCGATGTCCTCCCGTAATACGTGATAGCCGGTCACTGCAAACCGCTTACCGGGGGTAAGGCGGGTATCAGTTAACACCGCGATTGTGGGGTTAAAACGAGCAAGTAGAACTTCAAGTTCGAACTGGCGGGACTTTCTACATGTGTGCGTATGTATATATATATATATATATATATATATATATATATATATATATATATATATGTGTGTGTGAGTGTGTGTGTGTGTGTGTGTGTGTGTGTGTGTGTGCGCGCGCGCGCGTATGTTTGGGGGGAGGGGCTGAAGCGTCCCACTAGTTTTGCAGTTTGAAAATATATTCAGAATAATTTGATCGATTGTGACAGAACCATATGACTCGCAGTTCGGAGCCGATGGACATTTGATAAGCCCGTCAGAGAGCCATTCTTCTCTAGAACAGTGGGTGCAGGCTAATAACCAAAATAAAAGGCCATATTCCAGAGTGAATGATGGGATTGTGTGACAGATAACAGCTTTATTGATTTTAAAATCAAATGCAGTAGGGGAGCGATGAAAGGAAATGCGTGAACTTGATATTCGGTATTTAAAAACAGAAAACTAATTATACATCTATACCATTTTAAAGAGTAACAACTAACAAATAACCAAGTATTAGTCACTCGCTGGTGATTACAAAAATAATGAATCCCGTTTGTTCCGGAGGAAACAAATACATAGGAAAATTATGCCCCACAAACTATTTGACTGAGGATTTGAGCCTGTGAGAATGGTGGAACTCATTTTCAACTAGGTTTGACGAAAAAAACACTGTCTTTTATTGAACAGTGCAGTCATCAATTCTGCCGAACTTAGCTGGAAAATATCACCAATATAGGACATTGGAGTGGAATCTAAGATCGTATCAATATACACAATTACAATAAGAACCGAAGGACATTGGTTTTCACGAAGTTAAAAGCCTTAGTGGATAATCTTATAAAAAAAAGGTAGCGTTGCGTGCAAGCTATACAAATGAACATTGGATGCTTAAAACAAGTTCTAAAAGTCATAAATAGTGCACCACGCGCTAAGAATATATTTGCCTATGGGTAATACCTGAAGATAACCCGTCTCCAATAGCCTTAGTAGGACAAGTAGACGCTAATAAATTATATTACATTTGCATATTTATTTATGTCTTCTATTTCGTACACATAACAGCACAAAGCTACATTTTTTCATCTAAGGTAAATAATAATAATAATGATAATAATAGTTTCATCTATTTAAGAAGAAACAATTACATTAATTTATTATTAAATATAATATTTTTTAGGCCGTATCTTATATTTTCTTTTTTAATGTTTTACAGCTTGTATATAACATATCTCTGGATGCGAGTGCATATTTGCATTTTCAAGAGCTACCCAGTGGTGCATTATAGGCATAGATGATAGGGAAGCCTGCTGAACAGAAAATATACCATTGCAAAATGTACGAAAAAAGTGAACCTAGGTGGAAATACGCAGGCTATTAAAAGAACAAGGTGTAACTCACCTGTACATTTAGAGGCCCATTTCTCTTGTAAATGGCCTGAACAAAATCGAGTAAAGGTTGTAACAATAATAACTCTACTGACATGGAATCTTTAATAGAACCGACGGGTTGGATGCACCATTCGCAATATCCAACTTCAACTTTAGCTGATTTAGAAATACTTACTGACAGTCGCAATGATAAAATAAATCTTGAATCATTCTTCGAGCCAATAAACAAGCTATACAAATTCAGATTTAGAGAAACAACTAATCCAAATAATTCACAATGCTTAACTGTTTACAATTCATAAATTACATTTTCACAGGTAGCAAGTCCTCTCTGCAGACAACAAAAGGAACAACACAAATCATGAACCAGATGCAGATTTTATCTTAAAAACTTTCAAAGTTGCTCAAGAAAGTTTTTCTTGGGTCGAAGGGCACAGTGGGAAATTTCTATAATCGGTCACGCCGAGGATGCGAAACGAATCTCCGCGGTTGAAATGACACAATAATAATCAAATCTCAGCGTGTATTCTCTTTTCCTCCCGCAGTAAAAAAAATCTGTGTAAATAGTAATAGAAATAAAATCTGGAAATGAGATGTTTAATGACCCAGTTACTCATATGTACTTCATGTTTTGGTCGGATTCAACAAAGAAAATATAAATTGTAAAAGAAGATTATTTGTTAGATTAATGAAACAAAAACTACTAGAAGTTAAGTAATTTTTTATTGTTGATATTAGAGTAGAAAATGGAAAATTATTTCGAAAAGATAAAGTTATCCAAATGGTGACTATTACTTTGCTGGCACTCTGCTAATGTAGAACGAAGATTGGTGATAACATGCTGCACATAGCCCTCCATATTGCTGCCATTTCAGACGTGTTTTGTTTCAATTACGTTAGGTTCGTCATAATTTCCCATAAACTTTACTTTTAAGGTATTGCATTAAATTAAATAGTCAAGCGGACTATGGTCGGGGCTTCTGGGAGGCCTGAAATGCCCTTATTAGGGGATAATTAGTTAACAACTTGAATTGATTGATTTGATAAATGGCAAGTGCCCCAATCGAACCAGGTTCTTAAGTTGAAACTCCTGCAACTCTGGGCCCAAAAGGTTTCACAGCATATAACAATAACGGTCCCTATTTACATTGAGCGCTTTCACTTCTTAGATTGTTTCCAGCTCGCGGACGAGGGCGACCAATGTTATTAAAAGTATTCAATTCTAGAACGTAAAATCTTAATGGATGACGCGATAAATAAAATATTCGCATGCAATAATAAAATGCATTTGAAAACCATATTTGGTATTTATGTTTAAGACTTTCAAGATAAAACGACTAAATATCGAGTTTGGTAACGATTATACAAAAATTGCGACCGCTAGAGTGGTAACAGACAAATATATAGATAGATAGATATGATATATATATATATATATATATATATATATATATATATATATATAGAGAGAGAGAGAGAGAGAGAGAGAGAGATACAGTTTTGAACGGACCTCATTTTCGTCATCTCCTTGGTAGGATCGATAGACATTTGTAGGAATTTCTCAAAAATCGCACTTATTGGAAATCTGTTAAAAGTGCACCGGAAAATGATGCCAAATCTGTATCATAGTATACTATTACTTAAAAAAAAATCTAATAAAAACACACCCAACATGTTAAACTGAGACAATAAGTAACTTACAACGAAAATGGAAATGTCCAAACAAAGGGAAACTTTTAATAAATTTTAAACCACCCATGTGTACAAAAAAAATATACAAAAATGCAGGTTTTTACACTACATATCGGGGCATAGTTCAATAAACGGGTATTTATTCAGGTTTAAAAGTACATACAAATACAAAGTGCAATTTCATCACACCATACACTTACCAACTCTTATGCCTATAAAATGAATGCCCATTTTTGACTAAAAAACGAAAAAAAAAACCATTAAAAATAAACATATCGAATCATAAGTTGAGAGAAGAAGAGGAATAGCATATTGAGGAAGTTACATTACTTTCAAATAACTATTTGTGCTTTAAAAAACTTACGGAAGAGTTATGTATTGTGACATGGAAATGCAATAATTACAATATTCAGGATACAAATTGTTTAGTATTTTTTCTTTTTTTATTTCTTTGATTTGGTTTTTCTACATTTATGTAATTACCTAGTAGTTTTTAAACTATTCTATTAAAATATTTTATTTTCTATTTTGTAGGTTTCGTTTATTGTCAATTGTATTTAATTGTTCTAATTAATTGGTTGCTTAGTTATAAGCAGATGTGTGCATTTATACATATCGTGTGTGTTGAAATAATAGACCTTCATATAGAGTTTCTATGTTTAAATGTATACCTTCAATAAATTCGTGCCAATGGTTTTAGCAGATTTCCCTTAAGGGAAATCAGCTATTGAGGTCGTACTCATGGCGCGATTTTTGAAATTTTTCTTCCTATGTCCATCGATCCTACTCAGGAGATGACGAAAATGAGGTCTATTCAAAACTGTGTGTGTGTTGTGTGTGTATATATATATATATATATATATATTATATATATATATATATATGTCTGTTACCGCTCTAGCGGTCGCAATTTTTGTTTTATCGTTACCAAACTTGATATATAATCGTTTTATACAAAAAGACAGATCAAGTTCGTTAACGGCTGAAATCGGACCAGGGGAAGGGGGGGTTTAAAGGGAGAGAATTTCGAAAAGTCTTAATATCTTCGTTATTATGCGTCGGATCAAAAACTTGTTTAGAACCATTCGTATTGCAAATGTAATGTTCTATAAATGTTGTCATGTACATTTTTTCATTATCTTGATTGTTAACTGAGATATTTGCATTTTTTAGTTTTCGATCTTCAGTAAACCCCCGCTCCTACTCATCTCATATTAGCAATATTCTATTATGTAATGAAGCATATTATTTCAAGCTTAAATACCAAATATTGTTCTCATTGAACTTATAATTTTTGAGATAAATGCAAAAACGTGACGAACGTGGAAAATATGCTTAGTTAACGCAGCCCCTGCGTGACGGACTTTTTTGTCTCCTTGGCAACCGAAATGAAGAAATATCTTGAAATATGACAACTTACGTTACACAGCATTTTGACGTCAGTTAATTCCCTAATGGAGAATTAATAACAATGGAATACCTTAGGGAGGGGGGAATTCTTTCTTGAGGAACTCATAAGGCATTTATAGCAATATAGAAGGATGTATAGCGGAAAATATTGCGTTCCACCAGTTGACAGTTTTCCCAGCCATCTGCACCGCGTAATTTCCTCCGAGTCAAGATGAAGGAAAGCCATCAAGTTGTTTCTAAAGGCATTCTGAATTATTAAGTAGCTGGAAACCTCCAAGAGCTGGGAGGGGTAGAGGTGTAGAGACAAGATATTTTTCCTAGCTCAATACACCTCTTCAGACAGAATGACTTCGCCCGAAGCTCTGTTACTAAATGAAAAAAGAAAAAGAAAGATTATCTTTCAGAGTTAAACATTTTGAGATACATTTTCTTACCGCGTCGTATCTTTAACACGTTGACTGCCAACTACGAGATAACTCGTATATTCCGTTCTTTGCTAGGACGCCGACTACGAGTTATCTCGTACTGTGTTTACTTGCCATTGTCGCGTAGCTACGCTTAAACTCGTAGCATATCAGTGCTAATATGGATAGATGACTTCTGGGAAGAGAACAAAAAATCAATGTTGGCGACATGAACAGAAATTTTATTAATAAATAAACAGAAAATATAATTATAAAAAATTTATCCAAAATCAAGAAGTAAAAGAATATTTTTATTGTTTGTGATACTTTTTAAAACAATCTTTCCACACAAAGGGCTGGCTTCTCTTCACAGGCCGGACAAAAATAACGCGTTTCTCGGCGTTTTTTTTGCTTGAGTACATATACGACATGGCTTTTGTCGGACGTTGTTTTTTTTCGGTAGATGGCAGACTCTCTCTAAATAATGAAGCTCTTGCAATCTCATCTTTTTCGAAACTGGTTGAATCTTTTCTCCAATCAACGCGACGACGAATTCTTCTCTAAACTTTATCAGTTTTAATTTTAGAAGAAGTTACTTTTTGAAAAAATTTGTGCGCATTGTGTATATATATCTCTATAATATGTAGTGAAACCTTTTTAGGCCATCTAATAGTCTTTCTTAGAGATGTGTAGTACGACAGCATTTGATCTGATCGGTCAATTCCAGGCATTCCTTTATTGTAATCTCGAATTATATTCGGTTTCATAGAAAGTTTTCCATTGCGATTGGACACCTCTACCATTTCAACAACATGCATGTTTGAAATGGTAAGGACTTCTCGTTTGTCCTTCCATTTGCACACAGTAACGTGTCCATTTTGCTGCCAAATACACTCTCCTTTTTTGAGTTTACGATTTACCACATCTCTGGGGTTTCCCTTTCTGTTATTTCGTAGAGTTCCACACGCGTAAGTTTTTCTTGTATTTAGTAATTTAGTTAGAGTAACAGAATTATAAAAATTGTCCATATAAAGTGTGTATCCCTTATCGAGATAGTCCTCGAGTAAATGTAACACAACATCAGTAGAGTGACCTAAATTATGGACAGTTTCTCTGATTTTCCGCTGTAAATTTTGATTTTCATTACAAGACCGTTGGACTCACATAGTTCGTTACAGTTTGACACCGTATTTGTGTTTTTTTATTTTTTATGTACTGGCGGAAATGCAATCTTCCACGCCACAGCATCATGGATTCGTCAATACAAATATTTTTATCTGGTACATAGATTTCACGCATAATATTGTTGAAATGAGTTAGAATTGGTCTCACCTTGTATAACCTGTCGGCAGATGGTATTGTGTTATCAACCAAATGAAAATAACGAAGTAACAACTGGAATCGATTTCGACTCATATTTGAGCGCCAAAACATTACATTATAAAGCTTGCTTTTGCTCCAGTAATGTTCAATTGATGGGAAAGAACAAGGCCCCATTTGTAACAAAAAGTCCAATAAACACTTTCAATTTCTGCAGCACTGACGTCTGTCCACTTTGATAACCTGTTGGATTTTTTTAATGCTGTGCGTTTTGCAATTTCTTGCGCAGCATATAAAATTAGTTTGTTCGACCAGTAATGCAAGAAACTCTTCCGAAAAAAATAAGTCTACCAGCGTTTGCACTGTAAAATTTGACGTATCCAATTTTCAAACCAACATTTTCTTGGAAAATAAATAGTTTAGGAATTTTGTTGAATTTCTGTCCACAAATTATCATTCATTATTTGATGTTGTTGCTTGGGAGTCATCATCATTATCATTGGGATCGGGAACAACTTCATCTCAGGTTCGGAGTCGGAGACACTTCATCGTCACTATCACTTGAATTCTCAGAAGGTTCATAATCGCTACTGTCGTTACTATCCTCGCCGAAAATCTCGTCAAATTCTGAATCACTTAGATTAACGTAGTACTCAATTTCTTTTTCAGTCAGTGGTCTTTTCTTATCCATATTGGTTTCTTGATAATTTAATTTTAACAATAATTATAAAACAACACACTCAAGAAAGACGTAAATGTGAAGCACTCGACAATATTTGATATACTACTGACGAATATGAACGCATATATCTGATTCAGCTTTAGCGAAGCGACAAGTCTAAACTTGTCTGTGTACGAATTAACTCTTAGTTGGCTTCCGCGAAGAGATTTCTGTTAAATAAGCCAACAAAGAGATAATTCGTAGGCCTATTTTTTAAAAAAAAATACATTTTCTATGCTTTTTGATGATTACTATGTAATATAATTATAGTCTTTAATAATATAAAATGATTAAATGCAATTGGCTTTTTAGACCGGAATTCTGAGAATGGTCGTGGCAGTCAACGTGTTAACTGGCTATATCATAATTATGGAATTTGATCATCAATGTAAAATTAACGATTCTTTCTGCTGCATACTATTCGGCTTATCAATTTATTTTTCCTCAAACCTTAGAAAACACAAAACCTTATCACAACAAACACAAAATCTGGTGTGGCACCACTTTAATTCCTTGTACTCCAATCACATTAAATAACAAACTGTTCTGATACACTCATTTAAACTGTTTTTATTTGAAAGTAATATATGCTATCTCCATATACCAATGTATTTGAAAAAATATCATGGGTTTGTAGATTTTTCATGATGAGACAGAAATGGTTTTATACACCTATACAAATTCCATATATATCTAATAGGTTGGGGAAAATATCAATTTCCTTAATTCCGCCCCCCCCCCTCTAAGGTCCTTCTCACCCCTAGTCGGGTTTGATCAGAACAGCGGTTGTGACATTCTAACTAATCTAATGAAATGGAACATTTTCTACATTGTACAATACCCCAATAGTCACATTTCTATAATTAGCAGTTGATGCTCCACCATCTAAATTCTAAAAATAATTTACTTACATAGACTTACGTCGAAAGCAAATTAACTTTAATTTGACTGAGACATAATGCACAATACTAAGGCAGTGTTATGAAAAATGGAATTACTCAAGTCCGGTAAAATAGTCATACGTGATTTTAATAACAAATGTTGATTATTTACAATAAAACCATTAATACGAATTGGTGATTGGGCTGCTTAATCTGAAAGGGCAGTCTACGAAAGAGTTAACGAAACAAAGCTAATAATAAAGCGAAACCATCTTATCTAGGGGATGTCAAAAATGAAGAAATTCATACATGGAATGTGAAATTTTTATGAAGCATTTGTTAACTATCCCCTCCTCAAAATCAAGTTCGTAGGGTGTGAATATGAGGTACAATATGCAGGATAATAACTAATTATTAGCTGTTCTCTTTTAACTTCCAGAAGAAGGTCTCCAGACTCAGCGCAGGTAATTACAACTAGGCTTCATCAAGAATTTCCCATTGCTATTCTTTTTCCTAAGTGATCTTCCGAATCCAACATTTCTAAAGTCCTGTTGGGCACTGAACCTTAGGTCATATATCTATAGCCAAAGTTCAATCTGATTAATCTGCGGTGCGGCCTGAGCACGCTTTTGCTGTCGGCTTCCCGATATATTTGCTAGGTCGCAGGTCCTCTGGCCGATGAGTCGGTGGGATATGGTCGGCGGTCATTGCAAACCAAGCAACAATACTGCACTCTGTAGTGAGTGCTGGGGTCTTCCTTTTCTCGTTGCATGGCCCCCTCTCCTTCAGTTTTCATGTAATCCCATTTTGATAAGTTATTACACCCTCTCCAAAACAAATTATAGTATAATGACAGAATAAAAGTCCGTCACGCAGGGGCAGCGTAAACTAAGCAGATTTCCCACGTGAAGTTTTACAATAGAAAAATTTCACGAGAGCCAAGCCAGTGAAGAAAACGGCCGAACTAGCTTTTGGCGGGAAAGTAACTCGTCCGATAGGCGCCCCGATTTAATAAAAATGCAAATATCTCGGTTAATATTCAAGATAGAGAAAAAATGTATATAAGAATATTTATAGTAAATTTAATTTGCAATAAGATTGGTTCTGTACAAGTTTTCGATCCGACGTATAGTAACGGAGGTATTTCGAATTTTCGAAAATCCTCCCTTCTAAACCCCCCCTCCCACTGGTCCGATTTCAGCCGTTAACAAACTTGATCTTTATTTTTACAAAAAACGACTAAATATCGAGTTTGGTAACGATTAAACAAAAATTGCGACCGCTAGAGCGGTAAAAGACAAATATATATATATATATATATATATATATATATATATATATATATATATATATATATATATATATATATATATATATATATATATATATATACAGTTTTGAACGGACCTCATTTTCGTCATCTCCTGGCTAGGATCGATGGACATTTGAAGAAAAATTTCGAAAATCGCGTCATGAGTACAACCTCAATAGCTGATTTCCCTTAAGGGAAATCTGCTAAAAATAATTAAACAATATATGTGTCACACAATAATTATGGTCTCGTACAACTCTTTCTTCATTCCCTATAATAAGAGGTGTAAAATAATGACATAACTACTCTTAATATATTTTTTGTCTTCAGAAAGAAGGCACAAACTCAGCCAAGAGAGCCATGGAACTTGTAGAATGTGAAGCATCAACTTAACTTTAAACAAAGGAGTTATTTATTATAGCACTGCCATTTATCAACTTGAGTTAATGGTTACAATTGTTCAATACGAGTTATGAGGGTACCTCTGAGTTCGGGGGAGCATCTTACTAAATGTATTTTATTTTTATGGATAGAAAATTTATAGCTAATAATACAGAGTTATAAAGCACTGTATGATAATTAAAGTTCATGTACAAAAATAAAGCATTCCGGGGGAATTACCAATATCGGAAAGGGGGCCTATAAAAAGCGGGCATGTAGGAACCCTTGGCGACACATATGTTGTTTTCAGCAAGTAGAGGTATACCTGTCAATATCTTTTTCCTCTCGGAATCCCTGTGTGTTAAGCTAAAGAATTTTAGTAGTAGCTGTGGGCTTATTCCACACCAGTAACTGTTTGAGTGACGAACATCATAAATACGGTATTAACCAGTTCTGGCAAGAAAATTGTAGAAACAGTTCATAACCTGGCCCAATTAGCCGTACCTGCATAAATTGGGACTAAAATAACAATACTTGAATATTTATCAGTTATTTATCTCTGCTCCACATTAAGCACGATTAGTATTTGGTAGATGGAGGTTTAAATAATTAAAGAATCTCATTCAATAACCAGGATATTTCTCTCCATAATTAGCTGGGCTTGTTATTTATGTTTTAAGCAAATTCCTTAAATGACTGAAGATATATTCAAGTCAGTATTTACATTATCAGACTACTATGAAAGGCTGAGTTAATCTTATTAAGTGCGCTGTAGATTCGTTTTAATGTAATTTTCAATTCTATGGTAGGAATATACATGTTTGAAGGTTTGTTGAAATATTTAATCTACTGGTTCGATGAAGTCAGTTAGTTGTTTAGTCATATCATGAGGCGTGCCATGGTCTTTTCGTTGATAATTGACTGTTATATGTGTTTTATAATTATTTATTTGTGTAGTGTTCACAAATAGGCACGGCCTTTAAGCGGCAATGTGTTAGGTGTGTGACCGATTCTGGGTAGGACGACATATTCTGGTCTTGTAATTTAATGGGTTCATTACAATTCCTGTTACTACTAAGATGATTGCCCGTATTCATAAATAAATCAGTTTTAATATTAAGTTGCATTGTGATTTTCTAAAAATGAAAAATAATTGTAAATATGTTTGAGAACTTCAAGAGTTTATTTGGACTTGTATTGTAATAAGATGCCATACTACTTTTAATAAGAGACCTAATATTTTTCTTCACCATCATTGTTATCTGTTGATATTTATTAACGTCCACTTTGTTCTACTACCGCTACTTGGGACGGGCTACCTAAAGGTCGTCGCCCTTTTCTAGGCAGGGTGGGACTAAGGATTATTATTTTAAAAAAATATGTATTGATTGAAAAACAAGGTTGGAAATGGCTGTATTTTTTCACAGGTTGGAATTTTAATAGTAGATGAACTCATGTGGTAGAGAAAAGATTAAAACAACAGCATGATTCCCTCAGTTTCAATATATTTAATATCATCTTCTAAGGCAACTTTTCAGCTGAGGTTAATCAGGTCAAAATTAGACTTAGTAAATGTGAATAAAAGTTCATAAACATACTTAGTACAAAAACCTAAGAACACGTTCGATTTTGAGGTTTGTATCTACGCTATTCACTTCGTACCTCTTATCACCTACACCTACCCCCCCCCCCGTTATAAAGTCACATGAAATGCGACTTTGGTTCACATTTTAAGAAGACTAATGGCAAAGTTGTCCTGGAGGAAATTTTAAATTTACAATACTTTAGCAAATATTATGTAGGTTTCCTTTTCTCCAAACGTTACACGACTGAAATCAACATTCTAAATTTCAATCTGCGAGTAAAAATAATTTTTCTCGTCTTTTAGAATTACCGACCTAAGTTTAGAGTCTTTTTAATAAGTCCCTATATCTTGTGGCCCATTAGGTTGAAATTAAGTTAGTTAGTCTCAATCAATAGTGTATTTAAGGTTGAATAGCAGCATTACTAACTCAATATCCATTGAGAAAGAGCTGTGAAAGGCGTAATAGGATTTTCTCTATATGGGATGACCCTCTGTTGGAATTTAATTTCCCGCTGAGAAGCAAAGACGATAAGAAGTACAGGGAAAGAATTTTTCTAATTACTTCTGAAGAAAGGTAAAAAGGCAAAGATCTGGCTGGGTTGCAATAGGCAAAAAACGGTTTCTGTATTCAAAAGCTTCTGAGTTTTGCAGCTTGCAATATTAATTGCTAGGGGAAAAAAAGTATTAATAGGATAGCTGTTTCTTTTTCTATATATATATATGAGAAAAACAAAATTAAAAATCGCATTCACATTGAGAACTAAAAATACTGTTAACACTTTATTCGTCGTATAAGACAGGAGAATTTAAAACGTTATTAAAAAAAAAAGGATCTATTTAACTAATAATGAAAATGAAACCATTTTATGTGCTAGGCAGTTTCATTTTTTTTGTCATCATAATTAAAAAGATTAAATTAACCCTCCTCCCCTACCCTTGTATTCTATGACACATATACTACTCCTGGGTTGTGTACGACCCATGGACCTGAAATTCATCTTGTCATATAAAAATAAATCATTTAGGATTTAAAATGAAAAGTACAAAACTTATGAAGTATAGAAACATCATTTTTAATCTTGAAAAGGCAAACAAAGGTAAAAAATAAATAACAAATTGTAAAAACTAAATAAATGAACAGGTAAATAATACATTACAGGAAATATTTCATTACACTATGTTACAAGGCAATTTAATCCTTCATATTTTAAATATTCTATTGGTGATTTTGAAATATTCAATCCCGCTTCGGTCCATCAAGAAGGACAAATAATCATTTTGTGTTCACCACAAATAGATTTTTGGCAAAGCTGACAGCTGGAATTGCTTATTCGATCCTCGTTCCAGAGACAGAAACTGCACCTAGCTCGTTTTGAAGATTCTGAAGATTTTGTAGGCCCTGGTTCTTCCATTTCCTTTTTTAAAAAATTGGTTATTGCCAATTTTAGACCTCCTGGAATGGGCTTGGACATCCGTTGTTCTAGGTGCGGAGTGACGAGAGCGATGGCTAGCGTTTTCAGAAATTGCGACCGATATTTGTTAGTATTTGGTAACTGGTTCAATAAGGCTCAGAACATATTGAGATGGTAGTAATAAATCTCTTTAGCTTCCCCTTTTGGGCCTGGCAAATGAGTAATTTTGTTTTTTTGGGAGTTCTGGAGTACTTAGTGCTTATAGGTTTGTTAGCCCAAATAGTTTCCAGATCCTTCCCGAGTACAAAATTTACTTCATCATTTTCTTCTCCAGGGGAAAAAGGTAAAACATCATCTCCCTGGTCGGAAGTATATTCTTCATCGTCAGCTACATCATCATCATTGGCGATAATTTCGTCGCCAGGTTCATTAGACTCGCCGCTTGGGTCTAAACCGCCTTCTTCCTCCATATGCCGGGACAATTCCTCTCGAATTTCATCATCAGTAATTAAAAGGCGTCGTTCGGCCATCTTTACTGCAGAAGAAAACAAAATAATTAGACCAGACAGAAGAAAACAGTTTAGAATATTCATGACACATAAGCTACCCCTGGGTCGTATGCGACCCACACTTGCAGATTTTTCTAGAAAAATACTAGAATAAAGGTTAGAAAAGCAACCACACTTACCTTATCGCTATTAAAGCTTCCAGAGGACTTACTGGGAGGGTAATTGACCCCCTCCCCCCCTACCCACCTTGCACAGGTGCGTACAAGCGCCGACAAAGCAGCTCTGGGTCGCCCACGACCCAGTGGGTAGGGGAGGAGGGTTAAGTGAAATATATAGTATTTACCATGTCCTAAATTTAAATTTTAAAGAAATTCGTTAGCACTAATTCCTATTAAAACTCCTAATGAACAGTTTTGTGTTTTAGAATATAATAAGGTGCGAAATATGCATCAATCACCAAACATAGAAATAAGAAAATGTAATGTATAATGCACGTCAATCAAGTACTGCACAAACCAAGTTGATTTTCCATGAGTGAAAAAGACTATCTGTTGATATCATGCCACGTTCTATTCTCTGTTTCTCTCTTAATAAAGAGCTTCAGTAAACAGTATGTATTTGAAATGGATGTGATAGTGAGTTTAGTTATGGAGGATAAATAAGAGATGAAAAAAAATATACGAATAATTGGGATGATGGTAGAGAATTGAATTACATAATTCTGTCATTACTTTTATTTCCGATCTAACAACTTAATTGCTATTATTTAGGAGTAAATAATAGAGATATACAGAATTTTGCAATTTACAGTTCTCTAAACCTCCCGCATTGTGATCTGGTATTAGTTATTGTATTAACAAGCATAAACTTTAATTCAAAATTAATCTGCTAAAAATGAAGTATGGTATTGTAAAAACGAAAATTGGGGTTCTTGTGAGTTCACACACACACACACACACACACACACACACACACACACACACACACACACACACACACACACACACACACACACACACACACACACACACACACACACACACACACACAGTACAATTCTGGTCTTACGCCGCTCATTGACTCCATAAAACATTAAAATATTCAACAGTATATTGTTATTTTTTGTTTTTAATCTTTCTCAAAAAAATCAAAGTACCAGTAGCAAAAAGAACATCATTCCACCAATTAATTTTTGAACTTAAATAGCTTCTTCATTGTACTTCATTTCAAGTTTTAAATTCGTTAACGAAAAAAAAAATGGGTTTAAGGGGACTCAATTAGGGATATAGAAAATATGCCTATATATTCCAAGTTCTTGGAATATACATAAAGTACGAGCTACATTGCTATTAGTAAATATCACATGTAATGAAGTACTGAAAGTGTAAAATGCAAGATGAATTTTTTTCAATTATTTTTTCTTGGATGGGGCATTATTTAATTAGAAAGATCATTGATGTTAAGGATCTTGAAATTGCTGTTTGAGAATATCACTAAAGCTTTTTATTGAATTTATTCTTACATATTATTGCCTTTCCTTCGAACATTAGAGAAATAACAAATATTTCTTATTGTTTGGAAAAATTATTCGTTTCTTGGAATATAGGTATTATACAACCCAAGTTACGCAAGTTATTAACCTGTCAGTATTGAGTGTAAATGTTATTTCGTGAAGACCAGGTAGAAAAAAGGAGGAGGGGAGTTGTACTAACATTATTACTAATGCAGAATTTGATAAAATTACTCTAAACCTGAAACAATAATTTGTCCTCAACATTAATTTCAGATTATTTCTCTTGGTTTGAGTATTTATGAATCCTCTATAATTGCAAAAAGAATATACATACGTAACATTAAGACGCATCCACTGCTTAATTTTAAAATGTTGCTAAAAACAATATTTTGACACTTTCATCTCATAAGCAGCAATTATATAATCCTTAATATTTTATGTTCACGTTGGATATCTGTAAGAAGCCCAATAAATAGAATGTGTGATTTACAACTTTTATTTAATAAAGAAAAGATATATATTGTAATCATAGCTGTTGGTGGAGAACGTCGTCACAGGCTGATGGTCGAGTACCTTCGATGCAATGGCACCATCCCAAGCCCGTCAAAAAGTTGTACTGAGTGAGATGTCTGTTGGTCTTTGTCAGTAGGTTTTATGCGTCTGGTCACCGTATTAGTTTGTTTACGTGTAGATGTATACTTTTAGTCCAAGTCTCTTTACCTTACCTCAGATGTCGTCGCTTCGTCTGTTGATACTCCTGCGTGTGTCCGTCAGTTGGCGTTTTCCGTTTAAGTAGTCTCAATGGTCAGAATATCGTGTCTGAGCTGGTGTTGAGCTGTTCGTTGATAATGTCTCAGTTGAATGTTCGTTGTTTGTAAATCTCCATGTTCTCGGGTATGTCCAATCTTCGTCCTTTCGTTTGTCTGTGTAGAAGTTTCATACTGTCGGTTATATTTGTAGGGTTGTGGCAGTGATCGTTCAAGTGGTTGGAGAAATTGGAGTCTCGTTTGTTCAGTCTGAATGAGCGTATGTGTTCGGTGTATCGCGTTTTCAGTCTCCTCCCAGTTTGTCCAATGTACGTGTTGTTGCAGCTGCACTTGATTTTAAACTAAGCTTTTAGTTGATCTGACTGAATAAAGCTTACATTATTACATTTTTATTTTGTTCTTAAAAGGGTTTAGAATGTTTAATCATTGTGTCTCTTTATTATTCATCTCATGACTGCCAAAAAAAAAAAGCCTATCTTGTGAATCTACAGAACATATGTTTTACTCCTAACCTCTATCTTACAATTTCAAAGAGATATAAACATAAAAATCTGTCATTATAATATTCACTCCCTAACATCACCCCTTCGTGAAGATGAGGTGCGATAGGGAAGACCTTATTTCCGGATGAACCTACTATTAAGGAAGGTACCTCCCGCAGCCGGCCACCTCAACGATACAGGTCCTTACAGAACATATGTTTTACTCCTAACCTCTATCTTACAATTTCAAAGAGATATAAATATAACAATCTTTCATTATAATATTCACTCCCTAACATCACCCTCTTCGTGAAGATCAGGTGCGGTAGGGAAGACCTTATTTCCGGATGAACCTTCTATTAACGAAGGTACCTCCCGCCGCCGGCCACTTCAACGATACAGGTCCTTACAGAACATATGTTTTACTCCTAACCTACATCTTACAATTACAAAGAGATATAAATATAACAATCTTTCATTATAATATTCACTCCCTAACATATTTATTTAGTTCTCTTCGTAACATCAATGTTGATTAGGTATTGGATGATGGATACCTTATGCTGGATGTATCTTTCATTAATTTCTAACATGAAATTTAACGGAAGTAATGATAAAAAAGCTGCCCCCACATAGAATGCCTATATGTGATTGGCGGATGGATAGTGGGTTTGATTGGACGATAATGGTCCATCGTTAATCATCTGAGGGTCAATAGGAATCATTATTCGGGAGTCGCTCTCGTGTCTAGCAGCTTATTGGCTCCAGGGTTCTCTCTCGCGGTCAGCTGTTCTACTGCAGATTGCTTTCCTTTTCCTCACTTAGCTCTGCTCAACCGCATTTCAACATTCAGCCATTTCGTTTTACCAGACCCTTTCCGTATATTTTGGCAAATATAAGTAATTTTTTTTTCCACATGCAACTAAACATACAAACAAGAAAATTCTCTTAGGCCATCAATGCTTTTTGGTAATACTCATTATTTAGCGATATGGAGAGTCTTTCTGAAATTGTTGAGTAGACCACCCGAGGGAGGCGTAAATTTAGTAGGTTTCTAAGTTCAGGAATGAATTATAAAAGACTGTATCTGATCTTTCATTGTTCATTTCTTCGTGAAGACCAATATGTATTTTACTATAGTTTTCCAAATGCTATAATAAAAAAAAATTGTCAAAATTAGTATATTATATTACTGGATTTAGAAGCTCAGCGTTGAAATGAAGGCCGACCAGAATCAGTGTTCCCCCCAATTTTATCGCCCCACCCAAGAAGTATTTGATGCGATGCATTGGGTTTTTTAGGCAATAGTGAATGCAATCAAAATTTGTTTTCAGCACAACTACTGCAATTCCCAAAAAGTTTTCAATAGAAAGGTGAACTTTCAAAAGATTTACTACGTTGAGCCCTCTTTGGGCTGTATTTTTCATGGATTGCCTGAATAAATGTTACCGGTGTTCTGTATAAGAAATGTTGAAGTTACGTTTCAGAGGGCAAAAAAAGATGTTGCATGCATTTTTGAAATAATTAAATGGACGTCACGACACATCTCTTTCACATGGAAGACAGAACTAGACAAGAATATAAATTTTCAGTTCCTCTCAGCATCAATTGATGACTCACAAGTACACAATTGATACACACTCAGTTGAGTGACTTGGTAAATGGTTCCATCATAAGCCCCGAATAAATCAAGAAATGTAAAACTTCTCAAAATAAGTTGGGCGCTTTATGCTTATAATGTCACAGCCGCTCTCAGATTTTAGGCAAAATGGATGTAAAAATATATTTATGTGCTCCTGCTTTTGTCGACGAGCCTAATAATAGTTGTGGTTTATTCCTTGACATGGTAATTACAAAGCCATTAGTCATTGACAATAGATCTTTATTACTGGCTGCATGACAATAGAGCCATAGAGGCAATAATGCACTAATACAATGAGCTTCTTAGTCTGAAGGATTGTATCGATTCCTAGCTCTGAATAGGCCCGTAGTTGGGTCGACTCCAACTTCCACGGATGAAAGACTACCATTTAAGTTAGAAATAAGAAAACAATTTTTTTTCTCTTATTTAATCGTTAGGAAGAGCCAAAATATGAACCAAATTCTGTCATAATGTAAGTGCTTTCAGCTGTAATGTGTGTTTGTTTGCGTTGGAAGAAATACAATACAAACATATGTGATTAAATTGTCATTTCCACGTTCTGACTGTGGTGATTTTTATTCCCCATAAACCTTACATAAAGCTGGAAGTCTTAAAGGAAGTTATGATACCAAGTATGTGACACTTATAAACCATTACAATTGAACCTTTTAAGGGTTTGAAACTAAACTGAATTATGAAGTTCAGCTCTTGTAAGCCGGTCTATAGCAAATCGCCAATGTCAAGATGTGGGTCTATGTTCATTTTATTACGACTTCTAGACTGGTTTTTATCTATATAATAAGTAACACTGGACATGTATAGTTAATATAAATATAGTTATACTTATTTAATAAAAAGCAACTTGCTTTTTAATTATGGATGATTAGCTTTCTCCCTCTCTCTATCTCTTTCTCTCTCTTTGTCTCCTTGTTTTTATAGAAAGTTCGATCATATAGAAAGAATTATGTAAATGCAATTATATAATGCCTTATTTCGAATAACCTAGAATTTTCTATCCATAATAGATATAATACATAATTTAACTAGCCGCAGCAACTTAAAGAATGCGTTAATGTATTTTATTATGAAAAAACTAATTGTTAGTTTTCTCCTGTATTTTTTTGTATTCAAAAACCTGTAGATATATTAAAAACACATTCACATTAAACGAGATTATGGATGTTTATTGATGGCCATCCAAAACGTGGTAACCACTTGAACTTTGTTGTAAGTCTTCAATCTCATCTCTCTGTCATGCAATTCTTGTAACGAACCTGACAGAGCATGCATTACATTTTTACGTCCTGCTATGAACTGAGTTGCAAATAAATCATGAATCTTGTTCTTCGAATTTTATTGCATGGTATATACTTACATGTCTACTATACTTGTCTTGTATGATTTACCCTTCAAAACCCTTACTACTGAATACTCCGAATACCCAAAACCCCTACAGCCCAAAATTCTTACCATTCAAAATCCTTTCCTACTCCCCAGAAAATCCCTAAAATCCAGGTAATCTAAGGTAAGGGTCTGGTTAAATCTGGATGGCTGAAGGGAGGGGGTTATGGATTAATTTGGAATGGTTAGGATTTGGTAAGGGGTTAGTGGAGGGGGTGGGTATGGTAAGATGGAGATATTTGGACGAGGGTCAGGGCTGGCAAGGGATGGTCTAGGGTATAAAGGGTGCCTAGGGGAGGTTACTGGTGGCTAGGTGTGGATTAAACCTAGATTATAATGATTTTACAGGAATGTTCATTTAGCATAAAGAGTACGATATTTTTTAATGATATTTAAAAAGATTTAAAAAAAATTAATATAAAATAACACATTTGAGCACTTGTTTTAATATTTTATTTTGGAAATTCGGTACATTTCTCGGAGTTCTAAACGTCGTCGCTGGGAACTCATTACAGTTCTCAAATCCCGAAGAAACCGACTGGAAAATTGACGAAATATCCTGGAATACCTTAGAAACCACTGCTGAAGATAATCGCACTTGGCATATTTCTCGTGTCATTACCCTTTTGCAATTTATCTTTTTATTAGTTAGGATTTCAGGGATTTTGGGAGATACCCGCCATATGTTTAAAAAATAAATTCTTTTAACAGAAGGAAAAGATAAACATTTCATTAAACAATTAGATGCTAACCGTCGGCAAATATCTGGCTACACAGGAAAATCGTTTACTTCATACTGCGTGTGAAAGTGGTACTTTCTCGTATGGTTACTAGGCTCGAAAGAGATCCATTACTGTACTAGTCACTGTAAAGAATCTTTACAGTGTCTAGACACCGTATAAGGTTAGAATTTGTTTGTTAATTTGGTATTTTATGACCGAAATGAGTGATGTTTGGTGTATTCCCCAAGATATTATTGATGAAGCAAATGAAGCTGTAGACCAACTTCTTCCTCCAAAATCTCGCGGGAATATGAAGGTGAATATTTTAAATTTAAGGAATGGATGAAGACCAAAAATGTACAACTCATAACAGAGGAATTCGAATTATCCAAAACATATAATCCAGCCAGTATGTGGTCCAAATTCTCGATGTTGAAATCTATTTTAGTTTAATCAGGTGCGGATATTCTAACTTTGAAAAGACATGGTGGATGGAAATCCTCAACAGTTGCCGAAGGATATATTGAAGACTCAAAAAAAAGGAAGTTAGAGGTTGCTAGCAAAATGTTTTCTGATTATCAAAATAGTATTCATCATACATCAAACACAGAAATGAGAAATAGTACCAACAATTCTTTAAGTAACGACGATACATTTTGCACGGTTGATGATCTATTTCAAGACTCCAGTGTATCAGGATAATGAAAAAGATACATGCTGCAAACGTGACCTTAAATTACCACCAAAAGCATTTAATATTAGTAATAATAGCAATTGTACGATAAATATAAATATGTAGACTTTTTATGAATTGAACTTAGTTCTAAACCATATGTTTTCCATCGTGTATAACCTAATTTTTTTTAATAAATGATTATTCCAAATAATATTAATAGAAATATGTATTTTATTTAAGTTTGTTTCAGTATAAAGTAAAATTATGTATTGCACACGTCCAGAAAGTGACTCTACAGTACTCGGTCTAATTATCGAGCTCGGCTTCGCCTCGCTCGTCAAACTCAAACTCGTACAGTAAAGAAACACTTTCTAGACTAGTGAAGTAAATAACTATAATCATATGGCATCAAATTCGTTAAAAAATAAGTAGGAAGCTAAAATAAAAGTAATAAGTTTACAATAGAAATTTAACCAAAATAAAATGAAATTAATAATTCAAAAGTAAAAGAAAAAACATAAGGAAATGTACATTATCTCTATTGAACAATAAAAACTAATAAATTACGAAGGTGGCAGGTGAATCAAAACTATAGGGAATAATAATGCTTGATTTGCTTGCAGGATTTTTTTTTTTTTTTTTGTTCTCGAATACTTATATGGCATGGCCAAATTAAAAGGTACTCAATTAAACAGTATAATTTAGAAATTCGTTTTTGAGGTGGTGACTATTTATATTTAACTTCGTGAATATTTATTTTGACTATTTGAAAAGAAATATCAAACATTTGAATTTCTTGAGTAATATGTCTAGAGTATTGGAAATGATTTGTGCAGTGAGCAGCAGTGCTGGCCTCCTAACTGAACTCTAAACGGATCAATCATTCCACAACTTACTAAGGTTACTTCTTGCAAAGTTCTTACAGAACTTCTTCTTATTTATTGTTATTCAGGTAAAGATCAATTTAATATAGGAAGGCTTACTTGGTGTATCCGTGGTTACAAAACTTGGCAGTTTAATTCAAATTGTAAAGAATAATGTTAAGATTGAAAAACAATTATTTTTTTTCCTTCCAGAAATGTTAATTGAAACAGAGCTTTCGGATAATGAACTAAATGTAAAAATATAGAGGCAATGACCGTTTTGATGCCGCCTTGATGTTAGGTTCCTTAACACGGCGTTATGTATGCAATGCTGCATGGCTTATTAGTATTGTTGGTCTAGTGTATCCCAGAAGATCCCAACTCTGGATTGACAAACGCTGAGGGCATTCCTGTTGTATTTTCAAACATGCTAGAACGGCAAGGGCCCCTTATGTCTGACAATTATGCTCAGCATCATATATTAATGGACACTAAACGTAGATTTAGCAAATTTTTCATACATTTTCATCATGCAATAGATGATTATTTAGTATATTGTTACTTTTTCAAAACAATTGAAGGGTTGGTTGCTAGCAAAACCCCAATAGTCAAAAGAACTCTTTTTTAAAAAAAAAAAAAAAACGTGTATATTCATTCCACGAGGGAGTAAAATTTTGATATTTTTTTTAATAAACTCCTAGAGGATCAGAAATGTTATCTATACTAATTTATAGATGATCAAATATATCATCTTCCAATGGGGAAGAAGAATGTTCTGGACTAATGTTGTTTTTGCTGGAATTCAACAAATACCTAAAAGTCAAATACCATATAGATAACATGGTCAGGTAGATGAAATAGTATTCGTTACTTTTATATTGAGTTACTTGTTTATTTGATTTAATAATTGTAACAAGAATAATAAACAATTTAATAATCATTATGGAGCAAAATGTTGAATAACGTGTACAATGACCTAGGAAAAATCAATCTTCACATCCATCACTATTGTCATCGTTGTCAGTTAGGTAGTCAAGACAAGGTGAGTCGGCTGATGCAGCTGGGGCAAACAGTCTCTTGTAAAACTCCTTTCTTGCAGGATGTTACAGCTGGTCAGAAAATTGTAGAACATCCTTAGTCGAAGCGTTTCCGACTAGTGAGGTTTTTGCGGAATCGCCGTATTTTTAACTCCCGAAACAGTCCGACGAGACGAGTTTTTGACGATTTCGATTGTATCAGTATATGAGTAATACTGTACACTACATAATGGTACCTCAAACTCATTTTACAGTTTTAGCAGATTTCCCTTAAGGGAAATCAACTATTGGGGTCGTACTCATGACGCGAGTTTTGAAAAATCTCCTCAAATGTCCATTGATCCTATCCAGGAGATGACGAAAATGAGGTCCGTTCAAAATTATAAATATATATATATATATATATATATATATATATATATATATATATATATATATATATATATATATATATATATCTGTTAACACTCTAGCGGTCGCGATTTTTGTTTGATCGGTACCAAACTCGATATTTAATCGTTTTATGTAAAAAGAAAGATCAAGTTCGTTAATGGCTGAAATCGGACCAGTGGGAGGGGAGGGTTTAGAGGGGGATTATTGAAAGTTCGAAATATCTCCGTTATTATGCACCGGATCGAAATATTGTGTAGAATCAATCTTATTGGATGGAATTAAATTTACTATATGTATTGTTCTATTCATTTATTCTCTATCTTGAATATTAACCTAGATATTTGGATTTGTATTCTGTTTGTGGTCGGCGAAAGTCGGATATGTTCGGGACTTTTAGCCGAAAGCTAGTTCGGCCGTTTCCGTAACTGTTCGTCCCTCGTGAATTGGTTTAGACACTCTACTACTGTTATTATTGGGCAGATTTCTCTATTCTAAAACTTCACGTGGAAAATCTGCTCAGTTTACGCAGCCCCTGCGTGACGGACTTTTTTTGGCTAGTGGGGATTTTGCTACCAACCCTTCAATTCTTATCCTCTACTTATGTATGACAAAATGTTTTCAATATCTTCATATAAAACATAAATATCTAAATACTCCGATGATTTAAAAAAAAATAAAAATGAAATATCACTTTTGATTTCTAAAATTCCAGAATGGCGAGCTTATTAATTCTTGCTTATTCCTGCCTCATCTTCGGCGCTATTGCACATATCATATTTTCTGAATTTTTGAGAAAACATTTTAGAGGTACTGCTCATCATCTCTGGGTGCCGTCACGTTTAGAGGACGTCACTATCACATTTGCCCACAAAATTGTACTTGAAGCGCCATAGTCATAAACGTTTTTCACCTTTTCAAGGTTCAAATGCCCATCGGCCTTACCAAGCAGATGAACATAATTAATGTTTACATATGTGGGTATATTTTAGCTTTAAATGCAGTAATATTTATTTGGTAGATTCCAGAATGAATATTTATAAACGTTTATATAAGTAGTGGCCGAATTTTTAATAGGGAAAAATGGGCCACGTAGGATGGAAAAATTTAAAAATCATAAATATGTATATTTTTATTCGACGATTATATTTTGATAAGCAATAATATTAAAATACTACTAAATACTATATTGAACTATTCAATCTTTTGTAACTTCAATATTATAATGACTTCAACTCATTGTAAGCATTTATCACCTACAGATCGATAGCCTGGCTAAAATCTACTACCTAAAAATTATCTTCAGGATGAAACTCAATCATCGTAATATTTGTTCGATGTCGGGTCCTGTATCTAAACTATCAATCAGAAAAGGCCTAACGAACCAGTTTCGGGACTCACATTTCAAAAGGCATTTTGATTTGAAGTCGTTACTATATATTTTGAAATTACCATGATCGAGAAGAAAGTATTTCGGATGAACATTTGTACCTTATATCTGTTATCTTCCATAATATAAATGAATGGAAAGCACAGAATCTTGAGCTCAATGGAAATGAAGTGTTTAGACACCTAGGGAATCGTTACAATTTTCTTCAAATGTTTCACGTCCTGAAGGACTTGGAGTTATTCCCTTAAAGGGGGATTCACTGAAAAGGTCTTTAGTTGTCGATAGGGTATACAGTGGGTGTTCCTCCAAAGGCCAAAACCTATTTAAGGAGCCGATCGGTGGCTGATCCTCTTCAACTGTTAAGGAAACGAGCGCGTCATCAGCACTAGGATGAGATCGGATCCGAAGACATAGCCACAACTGGCTTAAACAGATATAGGAGAACCTTGATCTAGAGATAAGTATAATCGCTGGCAATAGAAATTCTATATTGTCACATAAACATAATGGAACTACTTGTAACAGGGGTAAAGATTATTAGTAAAAGTATTCTTACACAAACAAATACATGAATAATGACGCACATGTTAAACACACACACACACACACACACGCATATTGATTATAAACTCTAAGACTATCCTGGGAGGTCAATTTAAATATGTTGTGCTTTTTACATATATTTTTTTTATGAATAAATTGTATTACCCTTTTCAATTAATTTTTGAGGAATACTATGACGGAATATCCTTGCCCACCATGTCAAGTGATGCTATTTCGTGATTTAACTCAACTATATTATTGAGTCCCTTAGAAATCCTCTCATATCCTGCAATAATAAGTTGAACAGACTCCTAAGATTGGTAACAATGTTATACCAGACGGAAACATTATCTTTTAATACATACCGTCTGTAGAATCGACATGCAATAACGTGATCCTGGGTAGCCATTACAAATCTTTCGGCTTCTGAAAATAGATGTCCAGAAGTTAGCCATTCCACAGAAGATTTCATATCTATTTCCGACTCTACCAATAACGGCCATGCAGCACTTTATTCTGCCATACCGTTAGGAAATCTTTATTGATTTCTTGGCAATTCATTTCCAATTTCAAGGCTATATATCCTTTTCATAATTTCTTGTTTGGTTCCCACTGAGTCTGAAGTAGTTTATGTTATATGTTTATATTATTATGGAGGAGAGGAGAGGGAGGATGGTAGATTCTTCTAAGACTACTGACAAAAAAAAATCAACATCCGGGAAAATCTAACCAGCCCGGAGCATCTGTAATTACTTATTAGTAAAATCTGTTAACAATTCTGGCAGAAGTTGGTCTTGCAGAGCTTCTTTTACTATTTCTACGGACATACTTAAATTCTTGGTGCCTATAATTGCTCCTTTATGTACGATCCTTTTTTATAGTTACTAAAATAGCTGTAAATATGAACGACTTAAGTTTGTTTAATTCATTAAGCTCATTTAACACGTATTCGTATTTTCTTAATTTGTCGTCATACTATTTTTGAATATGATCATGTCTGGGCATGTTAAAAATTTCATCAGTCATAATGGTCTTACCAATAAAGAAAATATTCGGTTTGTAATGATTCAGAGTACGACCAGTTTTCTTCGCTCTTTCCCAATACACTTTTATAATATATTTTTCTCGTAATTTGTGAGATTTAAATGTGACAATGAACGATGATTTATCGGTTCAAGTATTCAACACATCATGTGTTTCATATCCAGTTCAGCCGGATATGAAACACTTGCTGTGTTGAATTAAGTCTTATGTTTTGATGCATAATCTACATTTGTCCATGACGCCACTGGCCTTGTCTGTATGAATATTACAGGCCTATAAACACATTCTTCCTTAAATGCACAGAGAAATTGAGCTATGCACGGGTGAAGATAGGAGGTAGGAATAGGAGTTTATTCCATCACGTAATTAAATGTTAATACATTTTCCTTATATTAAATTAACATATAGAAGTAAACACGTGATTAGCTGGATTTTCCAGCTTCTTCTTTATCAAAATTAAATTCTGGCAACGCTAGTTCTGACTAAATCTCACTTTACATTTATGCCTGTAAGAACTATTTTCCTGGACGTTAATGTTCATAATAAGTTAGAAGGTATTCAAGAGGATGTGCGTATTTTCTCTACCCAATGGTTATTTCTGAAGGTGGAATGTCTTACACATAAACAATTTTTATCAAAATAATATAGAGCAATCAATACTAAAAGGTATTTTATTCATAAAAACACAGACTAATTCCTATTGCTTAGTAAAGCGAGCATGTAGCTCAATATTTTACACTCTAAGAACCATTCAAATATTTGTGTAAACTCGTTCGTTCTCATGAATATTGATCAGGAACGGCGAAGTATATACAAACAAAGGGGAGAGAACCCATAACTAGAGGAGTTCAAACTTTAATCACTAGAGTTCGTGGTGATCTTCTCTCACTTGTAAGACAGCACTTTATAATTCACATTCACAGATGCAAATTAGTCACTGACGAGAATCTCATTTACCTCACATGTCATCAAAGGGACTGACTATACGGGCTAAAGCATCCGGGATATTAAAGCTTTTCTGTATAAAAGGAGACTTTTTTTAATGTGTTTCATTATTAATGAGGAGTGTTGTAAAATGTCCGAAAAATGGGCTTTAGGTTTTCAAAGTTCAGGGCATAACCAAGCTTATGAAAGAAATAATTTTGGGGTTTTTTTTTTCTTTCCGTTGAAACCGTTGTGTTATAACTTCGGCAAAGATTGCCTAATTTTGAAACTTTTTAAGACGATTGCCACAAAAAACAAAATTAGAATAGGTTGAATACTTTATATTTATTAATCTTTAGAGAATTTGAAAACGGCAAAAGCCTGTCACACGGATTGGTCGATTGGTCGGAGGGTAATGTGGTTAGTGGAGGTATTAGGGACCGAAGACAGGTTCTTCTTTATTCCTAGTAATTTCCAAATTTAGGAGAACCTCCGAGATAAGATATAAACGGAGCATATGCCTTCTTATTCAAGCAGCTATTCAATTACCCCACGTCACTGAGCTGGTGAATGGAGCACCCAATAACGAAGTCTAAATAAAATCTAGTGAGCACTTCATGGCCTTTGTTAAAACTGCACCTCTGTTACGACGTCATTTTGTATAGCCTATTTCACTAGTGTCCTCCCCCCCCCCTTACAAAAACCATCTTCCATAAATTTACGGAAAGTGATTATATATTTTTCTAGGTTCATTATCATTATAGTAAAAAGGCCAAGATATCGCGTGAAAATTCTCTCAATGTGGGAAGTAGACGGCTTCCTCAAAACTATAACGTAGTGGTTTGGTGTATTATTTGTCATGTTGAGTTACCAAAACAACTATGATAAATACTGTAAGCAGTAGGCTTTAACTGTGCAAACAAGAATCTAAAATTTGTATGAAAGTTTAGTTAAATTGTAGGAGGAATAATTTGTTTTATATATGAGGCCATTTCAAGAACAACATTAAAAAAAATATTATTCCCGTTACAGTTTTGTATGTTTGTTTTCAGTCTGATTGTTACTCAACTACTTAAAAAAAGCTTTGAGGATTGCGATGATTTATGCCAAGTGTTGTTAATTCTATACGAGAATCCCATTTTCCAATGAGGAGTTTACTTTGAAGTCTAAACATACATTTGTCTACATTTTCTGTAATATGGTTTTATAAAAAAAAAAAAAAAACCTACAAACCTACAAACTTAATTTAAAATGTATTTTTCATCATTAAAAAGGTGTTAAACTTCAAAATTTATACCAATTTTTAGTCACTCAATTTGAAGAATTTTTGATGTCCGAATTTCAAATTATTATTTCTGGTGGACGTATATTACTGCACTTGTATTGAAATTTTTAAAA
Source organism: Riptortus pedestris (assembly GCA_019009955.1). Classification (NCBI taxonomy): domain Eukaryota; kingdom Metazoa; phylum Arthropoda; class Insecta; order Hemiptera; family Alydidae; genus Riptortus; species Riptortus pedestris. The sequence continues at coordinate 124,749,734 of CM032228.1, read as the reverse complement.
AAAGACAAGAAAATAATTGCATTTTATTTTAGTTTTTTTTTTTTTTTTTTTTATTAAAGAAAGGAGGGATTGGTAAAATACGCTGATTTGAGTTTCGTGGACTCTGACAGGAGAGTAAATAGGGTTGCCTTGAAGTCAAATATAATTTGGGCCCTACCTTTTTTGTTATCGAAAATAACTAAATATTAAATTTTTCTTAGAATACTGGAGCATAGCAGTATTAAACATTTTTTTTAGTTTTAAATTATAAATAGTTATTTCTGACTTCCGGTCATCTTCAATAACTGGACCATTTTTTTGTCTATGTGTATTAAGACTAACGCCTTAACTTACTTGGACAACCTAAGCCTCATCTATCAAAATTTTGAAAAAAGTTAAATACAAAATTGACTGGTAACATTGTAATATATACAAAAGGGTGAAATTCTTAAGTTTCGCGTAACAAGCTTTACTATTAACTATTTTAGTAGGGACGTTTCTAAGGAGCTTAAAACTGGCATATCTCAAAACAGTTCTATCTTCATTGTTATTGGGAAATGAAATTTAGTCTATAATTCATTCCATATTAAAACAGATATTTGTATATTCGAAATGAACTTACATTGATCATTTTTGATGTTCAAAGCCCCATAATCATGGAGGATTGAAATAATAGGTAGTAATCTATTATTTCAATCCTCTATGGAGGAATAACTTATAATCAATCATTCATTTAGAAGAGTAGAACAATGGAATAGACTAAAAAACTTTTTGGGCAGATGTTGTCTAGTCTAGTTCAGGAGTGAAACAACTAATTCCTATATATAACCAAAATTTTAATAAATAGAATGACTATATGTTTTGTGTATTTAATCCAAGAAAACTAATAACAGATTCCTGGGATTAAAATTCACCTCTGAAGTAAAATATTAGTTGTATTGAACTGGCAGTACAGGGCCCACGTAAATTGGACAAAAAATACACCACCCACTCAATGGGGAAACCATGTTTTTCAATAAACGACCGAGTGTGCGGGAGGAAATACAAACCAAGAGAGACCAGATTTAGTGGACCAGCTCAAGTATATCAAGTATAAAAAAAGTCTAACCCCCACGCTCATTTCACGAGTTCACTTTGATTCAAAACATCTGACATGGTATTGCCTGCTATTTCACAATTATTTAATTTCATGTGTTTTACACACACACACACACACACACACAAACACACACACACACACACACACACACACACATATATATATATATATATATATATATATATATATATATGATATTTTTTTTAAGTTCTGGTGTTTATGTTAATTCAATTAATAATACCAATTGCTTTGAGGATGACTATATAATTACCAAAAACAGTCTTATAATTTATAACAAATGCTGAGATAAACAACTTCTTGATTATATCCTTAGGTTAGATGTCTTTTTTGATTTCTTCTTCTCCAAACCGCATTTCTTCTCGCCACGCTTCATCGTGCTAACTTTTGGCAACTCTACGGATGCCTTCTTCAGGCTATTCATCGCCACTATTGTCGATCTGGTGGTTCCACCACAGTGAAGAAGTCTTCGCAACCACGATACTGATTTGATGTTTCTTCCTCTTTCAAATGCTGTTTAACCTACATATTTCTATTTTTATCTATTCAATACTTTTGTAAAAATACTTTTACCATATATTACTATTAATTAAAAAACATAGTAAATCATATTCCACGATACTTAACTACCATTATGCAAACAAATCTAATATAAATATAAAAATGAGATAACATAGTTGTCTAAATAAACAGGATTTATTTATATGTGTTTCAAATACAGATATTGTTAGCCTTTTTCCTGCTGCTATGCCTAAATTAAGTTTCTTAACCCTAGAACGGTAGTGATATTATTTCCCGCTTAATTGTATTGATACGTAAATTTTACGTGTGCAACTGGTGAAATTATTCAAAATTTGTTAATGTTTGGGACTATTTTTTTATTTTATTAAAAGATACATTTTTCTTTAACTTATATCTAAGTTAATTTCTAATAATGTGCACGGCAATCCTTTCAGGCGCTTGGTTCGAAACACGTTTCGGAGGTTGTGTGCTCCATGCATATCCATTCTTACCAAGGACTTCCCCACCTTCTACATTTATTGTAACTGATCTGTCAATATTGTGTGGTTGAGAGGTTTTAGGTTTTTTTGCCTCTGTATTTCTTCTCTTTCTACGATTGCCTTGATGTTTTCTAAAATTTGCTGACTCTCGTCGCTATCTAGCCCACTCTATGTTGCAATCATTTCCGAAGGCTCAACCTCCTCATCACTTGGAGAATACTCCGGATCATCATCGGATTATCAATGTCCATCTATTTCATAATTGTCATTTTCCCCTTCTGACCCATCGGAGAGTTCTTTCAACAAATTTCTTCGTCCGTTGAATATATTTTTTCCATTTTTCAGAGACTATAAACAGATTATTATTATTATTATTTATATTCTCTCTATACATCTTTGTCTTTTTTATATTAAAAAATAAAAGTTAAAAACATTAAAAGAAAATAAATTAGAATATAAAAATAAATTGAGAATAATATTAACTAAGTTATTTAGTATTAGTATTAGTTATTAGTAGGGATACGTAAATTTTATGTGCCAAAAAGTTGCGGTTAATAGTATTGATACGTAAATATTACGTGTCGTTTTTATTTCAAAAAATAGTATTGGACGAGTGGGAAGGTTCACTTAGCTGCATTTGGCGGAGGTCAAGGCCGAACTGTCTGGAGGGCTCATAGCTGAGGGGTGGGGGTGGTGGAGTCGTTAACGGCCCTTTGATAACAGTTCAAACCAGATCATACGTAATTTTTACGTTCACTACCATTCTAGGGTTAAAAACGTGTGAAGTTTTTGTCTTATAGAATTGTACTTCACATTAAAATACATATTTCCTTAAGGCAGATTTTTCTTTTGTATTATCCAAGTACTTTGGATGATTAATAAAAATTAAAGACACATCAAATATACATCGCAAAATTAATCAAAAAGAATATTCTGTTATGATTTAATGTTCTTTTATACGTCGAATAATAATTACGTAAATATAATAATGTTATATGTTAAATAACTCATTCGTCGCTAAATCGCCCCAGTTGCGAAATGCGATTATTTTATGAATAAATAAATAATACGTGGAATATTGCGATAATGCTGGGATTAATTGGTTTAAAGTACCTGTACATATTACTTTTTTTTTGGTTTATAAATTCATTTTACAGGCATATGTGTTTAATTGATGTTAAAATTTATAGGAAATGTCAGTCAATATTTTATTCTTGGTAACATATAGCTTCCGAGAGAATTCCCTCCCTGAGAAGGTGCCAGCCTAATGATGGGGAGGCAGGAGGTGATGACAAAGCCTGTATCGCTCTTACAAATTGGACTTGTTACAGAAAGCAGAGAGTGAAGAAAACCATCAGATGACAAGAAAAGCAAGGTTTTCTCCATATTGTCTTTATTTGTAGCTTTTATAAATTTTATACCCAATAATTGCAATGTATATCACATTGTATAACTACTTGCAAATCATCACAGTTCTAGAGCAGTTGATTCTTAATTGACAAATTCCCTGCGGCAGAAAAAAAACTCAGCGAATTCCTTCTGCATTTATTGATTTCACAATCAAAGGATAAAGAAAGCAAGAGTACACAAATTGTCTTTCTTTGTCGCATTTATAGATTATAATCAACAAAAATGACTGCCTTATTCCTAAATCTGTTTTATATACATACCACATTATATTTCTATTGCTAATTGACGAAAATTTCCTTCCTACATTTACCTCTTTCTTCGGTTCACCCAAGCATGCTCTGGCTTTCATACAAGGTGTCTTGAGTCCAACTACTAGCCCTAGTGTTATTTGAGGTTGTGGTACCACAATTCAAATAGCTGATTCGCCTTAAGGGAAATCTGCTAAAGCCAAGCAGCACTTAATCTACCAGATTCCAATGAATTCATGTAGACTGGTCATGGTTAAACATATAGTTCCTAGAGAGGCCCATGCTAATACTGGAGGACCCAAAAAGTATAAAGATAACAAGAAAAGATTTGAATTATATACTGGTACATAAAAAGGGCAAATCATTGATTATTAGGGATCATTTGGACTTCAAAAATTAACACAAAAAATTTAACGTTTTTATCACTGCAAAACTTATTTGACGATGCACTACACTAATTTTCTAAGAAAGTCAAAACCGCTAGTCATCTGGAGGGGCTATTAGACGTATATATTCGTTAGTTTCCCACTGACCAGAAGCATTGTGACTCTAGCGCGCTCTGGTACGATACTCGTGAACTAAAGTTCTTACATGTTGGGGTAGAACCTGCATTTATTTTTATCTTCAGCTTACTGATGATAGTGGGTAGTGTACCCACACTTTAGCCCGCACGGCCACGGGCGACCCCTATGTAAACGGAGCAATATTATAAATCCGTTATATTTGTTTCCTTTATGAAGTAGTCTTTCAAAGAGAAAAAACAAGTAGAACATGTGCTTAACTTATACGAGTAAATATTAATACGATGTAAATCATATTACCTATATTAACTTATGGAATAAATATTTGGCAATATGGACTAGGAGGACAGTACAATTTTGCAGCAGAGTACAGATAGTTTGGACCATAAAATGATAATGGGTTTCAAAACGAAATCTTTTCGTTCGAGGATATTTCTTCTGTAGAAATATGACAAGTGCAAGGTTTTAACAGAAATAAACATATATACATTTTAACGACATCCACATTTATTTCTCCTGGATAAAATAACGTTGGGTAATTTTAGGTATTGTTCTTTTGGTATATGCATAACTTATACATATATCAGCAAGATCTCAGAGGTTTACAAAAGCCCCTTAACTTTTTATCCAAATTAGCCAATGTGTACTGGGTTCAAGGTCCAGAAATTCTTATCCTTATATTCCTTGTGAAGCCTCCCTCTGTTCTCGATTTATCAACTGTGAGTTTTCATTTATCTTTAAGCTTCTTATCAATCATATTTCATTTTAATAACAAGGAGCATTAAGAAATCGTGGTCCTCAAAAAAAAAAAAAAAAGGGAAAAAAGTCACTTCATCTATAGAAGGAGCGGGACTCTGGTGACCTTGATTACGGCAAGATTTCCGTTTTGCAGCACGTATTGAAGTTAGCGTTATACTATTTAGAAAGGTAATGTGCAGTTACTTTCTAACAAAAATCATTCTTCTGTCATTCGAAATACTTAGCTGGGCATGAAAACGGTGCACGCTCTGATGCATAGAAATAAATGTTAATATATTGTGGAGGATGTGTTATGGATGATGAGTGTATTATATTCAAAGGCATATTAAATAGGAATATCCTTGAGCCAGGAGGAAGCTAGTAGAGTGAGGGACTGGTGTCGCCAGGATCAGCCTGGAGGGTTGCCAACCCACCCCTCTGCTTATATTGACTCATCACTACTATGTGTAATGTCCCAAATAGCTCTGGCTTGTGACTGTGTATCCATTCTGAGGGTATGGCGCATGCGTGTAGACTTGAACAGCCAAAACATTTAAATTATAAATGTAACGTAAGTATTGATAGAATTAATACATTTCTCTCTAATTTATTTATTAATATACTTAATTTTAAAACCTAAAGACATACATCTTTCAATTCTCTTAAGTAAAGTGTAAATAAAAATAATTACTATTACTAAATTGCACTTTGCCGACCCTGAGTAACTTCGACCAAGGTAATCTCGAATACAATATTTGGCTTCAGATTGAAAAGTTCTGATATTCCAAGAGGTGAAAACGGTGGCGGGCTGCTTAGCAAATCGGCTTTCCACCTAGTGTTTAATTACAAATTATCTAAATACTACCTTTTTTTTACAGAAACATGCAGTCCTATTCAGTTTAAATTAAACCTTTAATCATACACTCGCCCGCCCTTCGGTTTCTAGCTGTCAACCTGGTTATAATTAACTTTCTCAATTTAGTTAACTATGGTGGAGGATTTCTACTTAACTAATCCCTCGAAATCAGATTGAGAGAGACACAAAAGTTACTAAAATTACTTCCTCGAATAACTTACTCAGTGGATTCAATGCCAGACAAAACCACAATAGGCTTAGGCTGTCTTCCGGATAAATTCCAATTTTTTACGTTAATTAATTCACTCCTTATATCCCTTCATTTTCCTATGAAAACAGATGTTTTTCAAGAATTCATAGTTCCAGAATGGGTCAATTTTATTCAGACTTAGCAGTATTAACAAGGAATGAGGGACAAATTCGTGGGTTTTTGTATAATTTATCCTTGCCGTTAGAGTTTTTGTTGCTTTGAAGTAAGCTGTGAGCCTATGACTACGTAACTCTTTAGAACCTTTTGAGTTACCTTTACACCCAAATCGTCGAGGGACAATCAATTGATTTTTAGCAACATGGTTTGTAATTTCACTTGCTGATTTAGATGTATTGATTGTGATGATTGGCCTGAAATCCTTTGGATACAGATTATCTTTCTGTATGGGAATCAGGCATGTTGCTCTTTTAACTCTTTTGGGTATTACGTAGCATCTGTGAGCAACGTTTGAAAAAAAAATCGGCATCATGCATACTGTCAAAGTATTTGGCCCTTTTAGTGTCCGATGTAGCGCGACACGTGCGACGATATATCGTTCCTCAAGCGTTCTTGCCTATTATACTCAACAAATGAGTTAAGTATTACAAAATAGTTCTATAAAACATTATGAATGGTTCAAATTCATTGTATTTCAATTCTTAAAAAATATTTTTTAGAAGGTTTTGTTATATTTTCCGCTGGTTGGTGCCGAAGAATTGTATAGGCTAGAGAAGTAAAGGTAGGAGCTCGAAACGGTATAGATTCTTTTGCCGTAATTCCAATCTGTTTATGGAAATTATAAGATAGCTCACGTGTCATACATGCATCGGCATCGCCTTTCTCTCAGTCTGTATGCCTGCCTACTAAAGCACTCTACACTACTGACACTCAGTGTTTGAAAACCGCTGACTTTGTGATACGGGTTTAATTAGTAGCAGACAGTTTTGCTATTTTGCACAAAAAATTACATCTTATTACGAATGACGAAAAAGTTCGTTAAACTCCTCCGCTTATCTTGAGTCAGGCACCCGTTTTCACTCGGCACTATAGGGATGAACCTATAATCTTGAATACCATCTAGATACTTTCCAATTGTGAATATTTTTAATCATTTGTCTCGCATCATCTTTAGTTATGATACTGTCCTCCATTTGAGGGATATTTTCTCAACTATTTAATATGCTTGGCATCCAAAACTTTTTATATTTTGCGAGAATAGTGTTTCCAATGATTGAATTTGTCAAAAACATTAATTTCAGAGTTTGAAATATTTCTATTTTTTTTTCCCTAAGGTAGATTTGGTTTAAAGAGTTTTTGTGCTTTCGTCTTAGGTATGCCTCTGAATATTTTCAAATCCTATTGGAGTATACTGCAAGTCTGTTTTTCTTTGCCGAGATACAATCGTAATATATTCCGAAGGCATTTTCCATCTACTAAACCAATATGATCACTATTACCTCATCAATTTTCCTTGTTGCTTGCGTATTCAGGGACATTGATATAATTAGATAAAACACCAACCCTACGAGGGATCGGTTACTTACTTTTGAAGCCTTAGTTGCCTTGGCGGAGCATTAGAACATTTCATTTAAAGTCTCATGAATATGAAGGGCTTTATACCATCGTTCCCTAAGTAGTTTGCCACAAGTTTAGCTGCTGACTAAATCAAATGACGAGTACCGTTAATGCTTCCAATATCTCCAGAATGAGATTCCAGCACTTTGTTCATCACCGCAGCTGCTGTAATATGCTGGTTTCTTATAATGGATTCTTGGCACTTGCGGCCTATTTCTCAAATACATGCCATTATACTTCATATGTCCCTGCTAAAGGAAATCATAGAGTTCGGAGCGTTTTCATTAGCTTCGCCATAATTATTGTTTGCTGATTATTGTTCTTATAATTTCTAGTAATAGTATTTGAATAATAAATGCAATACAAAGTTTTGAAGAGTAATTAACAATGAACTGTTGGTAGATAATTCCCTTGGAAGTCTCTGAGGGAGAATAATAAGTAACATCTATGTCAATATTTGCTTCGAGGCGTCTCCTCGTGGTCCAATAAAGACGTTCAATTTCCTCCATCTCCCCTGGGTCGGGATCTCAATACCACGGGTATGCTCCCAATCCGCCTTTCACAAATGGATACCAACATCTTATTATGAAAGTGGCTCCTAATGACACATTTAGATTAACAAACACCTTTACCAGTGTGGTATTCGATGCCATTAATATAGTGTTCAGTGCCAAGGTTAACATCATCTTAATGTTTCAACATATTGGATTTTAACGTTTCCTAGAAACAGATTTATGTTAAGTTTGCATTTTTTGTCACTTTCAGAATTTTTTTTCTTATGACTGTATGTTTTATCGTACTTCACAGGAGCAGGGTCGCCGATGGTAGAATGCTATATCCATGAATTGTAATACGGGAACCGTAGTGCAGCGCAGGGTCAGACAGGTATGGCGACCGGGGTGGGGTTTAATTGCTGCAATGAGATGGAAACTAAACTTGATATTTAAAAGTTTAATGAAGAACTTAAAATCAAGTTCTCTAATGACAGAAACTTGACAAGGAGAGTCATAATGCCTCTTTATAAACGGTGTAAATATTTTCCTTATTTTGTGTCGGATTGAAAAATATTATACACATTCTTGTTGTTAAAGAAATATCCTATATTTTTTTTTTATTTCGTATATTAACCGAGTTAATTAATTATGTTTCTGGTAATTCAAATAAAGGGTTAGAACCGCCAATATAAATAATACTGTTGTCATACCTTTCGGTGGAGACCGTCGTCACTGGCTGATCGTCGAGCCAGCTGTACTCGACCATCAGCCAGTGACGACGGTCTCCACCGAATGGTATGACAACACAATTATGATTCTCTCTTCTCCCATTTCTACTCATTTCATTTTTACTTTAAGCTCCTTTATCTTAAATATCCTATATCCATCTTTATTTCAAGTCACGCTTTGTAGGTTGAAGAATTAAATTTTGAAAAGACCAGAAAAAGCTATGTTATTACTAGACTTAAAATCTTAAAAAAAATCGTAATTAACTTCAAATTATTTGGAATTAAATCGTGGATTTACAAGATTATAAACTATAACTGTCTGGATTGTCTGTCAAGAAGTATCGCTCCTCCCTCCTAGTTTTTATTTGATTATTCACTGGCCTATTTTTTAGCCAGGATTGCTGTTTTTGAATCTACCTCTACTCAGTTGAAAACATGAGGTGTTTTCTACATATTGTATTTTATAATGTTACTGTACGTTGTAAATATCATTAGTCGGAGGGTGTTGGACTCAATTGGTATGCCAAAATTGGGCTTCGTTAGACGTCACAAGTACCTTTATACTATGTATTAATATATTAATGAATCTTCAATTGTTATAAATATCCCCAGAAAATGTAGAAGGAACAGCGTAACTTGATTATTTAAAAAGTCCACCGCGGAGGCTGCTTAAAATATACTTACGGGCTAGACAGGTGAGCTCATTTCACGAACTATTATCTATTTCTCCCGTAATAAGAAACTAATGTAAGTAGAAATTGAAATGTAAGCTGGTAATGAGGTATTTATTGACTAATTACGCAAAGTAGAAATCAGAGGTTTAGATGTGTTGGCTTACAAAAGGCTAAAAAAAAAAATAACTCCTTTAACATTCAAGATATATAAAAATGAATAGAACAACAATTATAAAGAAACGAAAATTGAAAATTAAGCTGTTCATGAGATTTTTAATCAGATGAGTATAAGGTAGGGTTTTACAGAAGTCTGAAAACAGAAATAAAACAATTAACTAATATACCAGTTATTACTGTAGACCATTAAATGTTTAACATCATTAGTTTTTAGTATATTTTACGATTCGTCTTTTATTTTGAATTTTTGGTTATCTCCCTTGTTCTGGGACCGATTTCAGTCATTTCAAGCATCATTTTTAGTTTTATATAAAAGCTCCTTAAATGTGAGAGGCTACGTCTAATATTTAAACAGGAATTGTTTCCCACGTTATTGGTCCTGGAATGGTTCAGATTCTGAAGATAGAAACTCCTTGAATGGGTATAGAACGGCGAGTTGGGTTAGGTATGGCACCACTTAGGGATGCTAAATACAATAATCTATTGACTGGGAAGCTGTTGGGCGACAGTGAATTCCATGAGGGCGAAACTCTCCGTGTCTGCCCCAGCCCAAGAACAACGGCGAGAGTCTCGAAATGGTTAATGTACCGTAAATTGGCACTAAAATGAAGGCTAATTAATTGAAAGGGAGTCGGTCTTCACTAAATCAAGTATATTGACCTCACTTAATCGAATTTAATTATAATGTCGATTTCGCAAATAGCTATGTAATATTGTTTCTACTTAATTTTTTTAGCTAAACAAATAATATCTATACATTTGTGCCGATAATTCTTAAAAATAGCCATATATATTTATTTATAGCAAGTCACAAATTAGTTACATTTATCTATTGAAAATATCTTATAAAAATTACGAATACTATGCCAAATATAATCTCTAAGTTTAAAATATGTTTATACAGTCTGCGAATATAGATTTTACATCATCTGATGAAGTTTATGATTGTGCTGATTGCAGAAGTAAGAAAAATGTGAAATCTTCCCCTGCAATACCAAACGCAGAAAGAATTTCCTGAAATTCACCTACATAGCCCAAGGTGTAACGATTTTGCTGCTTCTGTATAGTTTATACTTTGTATAGTAAGGTTATCCGTGTTTTCATATCCATTTTTGGGGGGGATTGCGAACACTTTAAAAAATTAAATACTTATCCCAACAAAACTTCATAAATATTACAAAAAATGAATTAACGAGTTTACAGACTTTAACATTACAAGAATGGATGACTGTACGAAAAATGGATGCCTAACCATTCTAAGATAGCAGTGCATAGATGAGATAGCAGTACCCGGCTGTGCATGACTCGAGTTGCTATGCGACTTGATAGAGCACGTAAATTACGAGAGTGAAGCAGAAGTTGCATTAATATCCCTACAATCTTCGAGCAGAGCTCACGGCCAATCTATTATCCTAATTCTAGTCGTATTGTACAAGGAGGTGCAATATTATAAATATTGCTAAAGATTGTTTGAAGAATAGATTAATAAATCTGAAACCAACTTTCCTCCATTACCAATTCTGCTACTTAACATTCTTTGCTCTACAAATTTTAGGAAGTTTACGCTTCAAGTTTTATGTGGAATGAACCTTCCTTTGAAAAGCTGATAGTAGATGAATACATGAACATGTCTACGCATAGGCACATACTCTGCATTTAGATACAAATTTGAATGTATGGGGATTTCCTTATCTAGGGACATATCAAATCGGAATGTCATTCCATGCAGCCTAAGGCAATAACACACTATCCTGTGGGAAAAGTCGCCAAACAATTATGAGTTGTTAACCAATTACTTGCTTTTTAATTAACCTAAAGACTTGCTCCACAGTCGGTTTATTTTCTGGAACCTAGATTTCAGATCATTCTACCTTCATTCCAAGAGCTTTTATATAGGATGGATATTAGAAAGAAGTACTATATTAGGAATGAAAGAAGGTGTTAGGGACTTCTCTCTGTCTGCCTATAGATATTAAATTTTTCATCCAATTCCTCAGATTCCTCAGACCCTAGGTAGGGAAGACCAAGAGGACTTGCATTAAGAAGTCCACCTGGGCTAAGCATCCACCATCTCAACTTTTAAATGGATAACACCTATATCGACACCCGCATTCTAAAAGTATTATATCATTTTAGAATTCTTTTGTTGGAACAGCATCCTATTTATATAGCTGTTATGGGTCAGATGCCATATTATATCGGAGACGAAGAATGACCATTTCCATCATAAAATCATTATATAGTAGAAGGCTAAAGCCTTCATTATTATCTATTTAATTACTGTTTGAGACGTGTCGACGCATTTAAAGAGGGCTGGCCAGAAGGGAATTAATTAGTTTTGATAATATGAATTATATTGGCATTGGGCATTAATCAGTTGAGAAAGTTCTAAAACTCTGACTGCGTGAGCAGGGGCTGAGTAAACTAAGTATGCTCACTACTATTTTCGTCTCACCATATATTCTCTATTTGTAGATGAAAATTTGATGAAAAAGAGTGGGGATTTGCCGAAGACTGAAAACAAAAAAGTATGAATAACTAGCTTAATATTTGATTTACAAAAAAAATGTATAAAGCAGCAATTGTAAAGCTTCATTAGTAAAGATTTTCTTAATAATATTATTCAATCCGACTCATAATGATAAAGATATTTTGAATTTTCAAATTCTTCCTTATTCTACCCCCCCCCTTTTCCTTTTCCGATTTCAGCCATTATAGAATATGATCTTTAGTGTTGGATGGAATGGTTACATATCGAGTATGGTATTGATGAAATAAACATTTTGGTCACAAGACATAAAATTCAAATTGATGACGTCTCACAGTTAATTTCTCAGGCTAAATTAATAGCTAGAAATATTCTTCACGGAAAAGAAAATTTTTTCTGATATATTTGTGAATATAACATATTAAATTTATTGAAAACTATTTACTATATCATATACCGTAATTTATAATGAATCAGAATAATTTTTATCTCAATAACTCAAATTTTAGTAATCTGAGAATTAAAGACCGGGGGGAGGATCAACAGAACGTATTTGCATGTATCTCGTATAATAAAGGCCACATGAAAACAATGTTTGGTATTTATGCTTCGTTTTATTATATAACAGAGTATTGTTTATGTGACATGAGTAGGAGCAGGGTTTAGCTGGTGGCTGAAAACTATAAAATGCAAATATCTCAATATATTCAAGACAGAGAATACATGTATATAAAAATATTTATAGTACATTCAATTTCCATAAGATTAGTCCTATACAATGTTTCAATCCGACGAATAATAACGGAGATATTTCGAAATTTCTCACCTCCAAACCCGCCCCCTCTCCCACGGTTCCGATTTCAGACGTTAACGAACTTGATCCTTAGTTTTACATTCATCGAGTTTGGTAACAATCAAACAGAAGTGGTGATATATATGTGTGTGTGCGTGCGTGCGCGTGTGTGTGAAAAATGTTGAACGGACCTCATTTTCACCATCTCCTATGCAGGGATTGATGTACATTTGTGGGTATTTTTTTTCAAAAATCGGGTCATGAGTACTACCTCAGTAGTTCCTGAAGGGAAATCTACTACCAGGTGGTCTTAGAAGTGGAATATAAGGGACATGACTGCAGCATAATTGCTTGAAACAGAATTATAAGTGTAATAAATCTCATACCTTTGGCTACCAAGTTCGTCTTCATTGATGCAGAGCAGATCACACGAATGTGCATTTCGAACGCCTAAACCAGCCCAAATCCCGACTAATTTGGTGTTCTAGCAGTTAGCAAGACCAGAATTGAGAGCCATGTCCCAACGGGAGACGTGCTGTACTCTTGCTATAATCGTTGTATGGAATGTCAGAACGGTACGAAAAAATATCGGATGCACTTTATCCTTAGCTAGTTTCCTTGTTTTCTATTTATATTTAGTACCTTTTTGCTGGCTCTCTCTTTTCTGTCATCGCAGTGCATCTTCCATTTCATTGCCATGCGTTGTATTGTGATGGGCATCATACAATAATATATATTCATAACAATTTGACTTTAGGACTACTGGAAGAAATAATGTTATGATTTAAAGCAGCTAGTTACTACGATGAGAAATTATTTATTCTGAAATACCATATCACATAATACAAAAATATCACGAAATAGCAGTTAATAATGAAAGTCAATAAAATGTTTATATTGGGACCTCAATAACTAGTAGATAATTTTTTTATCAAATAAATAAATAATGATTATAGTTGCCATTATGTCCTAGTTATGACAAATTAACAAAAACAAAAAAAAATTGACCGCCGAAGTCCTTTGAGGAAAAAAATTTTTTTCACATTAAGTTATAACGTTTAAAATGAAGAAGATTTGCATGAACACAGTTTACTCTTAAAATGGAGGTACTTATCCAGAATGAGAGTTATAGATATAACCTGGCGATAATAAACTAGTAGTTCTTCGCCCTAAAACCTTAAGGAACAACAACAACACAATGAAGAAGAAAGTTCATTTATTTTCAAATTTATAAAACCATGATCACGAATTATTATTAAATTTACTATTGGAGTGATTACAAAACCTTTGTCAGTCATTCTATGAAAGAAAAACACAAAGTTTACAATAATCTTAAATATCAGACTGGAAGACTGCTATTGGTTTTGGATACTGCCAGTTGAACTATAACAGCTTCTGCTCTCTTCCGAAAAGCTTTCTATTTTAAATTAAAATAATATATTACGTGTCTAATTCAAAGATAGGTTTGTCAGTGAACAGGTGAACTAAAATTTTCCTGAGATGGAACTCGAAACGGACTAATGTTGCTCTGATCTTACTGAGAGAAAAGGTTGATACACTCACGCCTTAACTCTCACGACGATCCGCGCCCTCTGACTAATTAAGCTACTGCACAACTAATTAGAACATGGCCAACGTAAATTTCATGTCATATTCACACTGTTTTCTGACCAATGGGCAAATGGAGATTATTATCCAGTTGACATTTATTAGTCATCAAAACAAGTGAGAAATCTAAATAGCTTACAAAGCCATTGACGAAATTGTCTTTATTAATAAAAGAGTTATATTCGTTTCAATGCATACATACGTAATATTGAGATGAAATATGGTTTGATGATGGAGTTGAAGGCGAGAGCTGATTGAAGCACGTGAGTGGGATGTAGGTATACTTGCCGCTATGCCATCAATCTCTATACTATCTGTGGGAATCACTAACAGCCATCATCAGAATTCCGATATCATCCATAGCTCTAGATCAAAGGCTACATTCCTCTTCCCACTAGTAGTTTCCTAACTACACTCCAACTCAATGGGCATAAACCCACTCTCCGTGATTACGTTTTTTATTATCTTTTTTTTTCATAATCTTTTTCGCTGAAAGGCCGTGTTTGACCATTTTAAAAACATTTATATAACCTACGCATAAATTCAAAATTTGTTTTTACAGTTTTGATTAATATTTAATAGACCAAGTGTTGTGAGATTTTATGTCAAATATTAAACCTATAAAAGATTGTGGATTCACATTATGCCGTTATATTCCAGGTGCAAATAAATTTAGAGTCAGTGATCACATTGAAGGAAACATTCATATACTATATGTATAATAAAAATAAAATTAAATAAAACCACATCTACTATGTTTCAAAAGTATTCGATTTCGCTAACAACAATTCCTGAACGATTCGACATGTAGGTCAAAATGATAAAATTCAACTTCTATAAGACCAATGAAAATATTTAGTTGTAATTTTAGTCCAATTACGTAATTAAGAACCAATGTTCTTCAAATGTATTAGACAACATGTTTGCGTACAAAAGAGCAATTACATTTAATTTTATAAGATATTTCTTCGAAACATTAGTACATCTTGTTTTCACTCTATAAAGAAGTTATGTACTACAGTTCGCAAGTATTTGAAGTGATTTTTGTGTATCATTTATGCAAATTTTAAAGCTTAATTCCTCAAAATATATCACTTACAAATTGTCCATGTTTATAGAAATTTAGGCACCATATTTCTAATGATGCAGAGCGAAGTTGCCTGGTTAAAGACTGGCTATCATTTTTAACGGAGTATATTGTTACAGTAGTGGAGCTCCTAAACCCATTAAATAATAAAGATAATTATTTTTAAAAACAAATTATTCATATGGAAGTACTTTTTAAAAGCTACTGTTTCCATCTTCAAAGGTTAATGCCTCGCAGTTGACAACCCACTCCCCCCTACTACACGCCCTACTAATCTGGGGTTGGCTAAAAGTCTGAAGGATAATTGTAAATCTTTTGTACATTACTAGACTGTTAAAAATAGAATATCCATGTAACCAGGAGAGTGTAACCAGTTGACGGATTTCTTTTTACCCATTTCAAACCATTTTAAATTGATAAAGTCATTATATTTCATACATAAGTGAAAATGTAAATATTAATATTTACTTTTATATATACTATATGTATATTACTTATAATTCATTCGATTAAAGGATAAACTGCCTTTGAATGATTGATGAAAAATGTCTTTCGAGAATCTAGCAAAATGGTAAGGTTCGAATGCTTGAAAGTTCTTTAGTTGGCAACCGTCCTGTAAATATATCCGTTATCTTAGTCCATATGATTAGCAGAGCCATGCTCCGTTGTGGATACTTGAGTACTGATCTATCGCCCTATTCAGTTTGTGAGCTGCTGTTTTAAAGTATAATGGTAAATTGCTTTAATTGAAGTACAGCGGGAGGTCAAATACGCATTACGTGGTATAGAAAAATAAACAATACTCGCAAACAAAAATTATAAAGCTAATATATAAGCAAATTAAACTAAAGGGGTAATATTTTTAGCTGAAAAATGTAGCATTGCTACAATGCACTGAAAATTAAAAATAATGTAGTTTTTTTCTTTTGTAGGATTCCACTTTGAAATTATTAGAAAAGGACTATGTTACCTATAAAATAATGAATTCATGTTATACACTTTATAATGTAATCCCCACAATTTATATAAAATATTTCTTGTCGGCCCATAATTGAGGACTGCTCGTACCAATGATGATGCTGGATTCTTTTCTGATAGAAATGTTAAACTGTTAGGCTACTTTGGAATATATCTATTATGAACTAGAAGAACAAATATAATATTGTAGTATGCTGTTGAAACTGAGGAAAGGAAAAGTTTGAGTGACGACCCTTTGTCAATTCGATAAATTACGACTGATCTGCCGATGATTTGTAGATAAAGACTTGTCGTCGGGTATATTCTTATCAAATTTTCCTGAATGTTATTTTAAGGTGAAGTTATAGTAAGCATTAGGGTACGGCAGATGATTAACCATTGTACATAAATGAATGATATGGCGTATTGTGAGTGTGTATTGTATTGTGCAGTCTAGCTACTAGTTTAACTTACATTTACCTATAGCCTAACAAGGTGAATATTGCTTCAAGGGAGTTAGGTTATGGATCGCATTAAGAAGTAAGGATTCTTTGAGGGATATTCCTAGACGCATATGACGTCTATTGTGTGAGTTAAGGCGTTGGTCTTATTTGGTAAACCTAGAGTCATAAGTTCGATTCTCACCTGGGCAATACGAATTTACTTTTGACGAACTCATTAAATGAAATCCTTAGCAACCCTGTGTGGAAAGGGTTCTGAAGATAACCCGTCCTAATTAGCCTCCCTAGCACAAGGTGGGCGTTAATAAATAACATTATCTTTTACATGAGGCTCATTTAGATTAGGCAAAGTTTTACTATAGAAAGGACACGAATATAGATTCAGTTGTGTGGATTAAAATATTACATTGTAAACAAATATGTGACTATTTCAATTTACAGAAAGAAAGAAAATAAAAACAGATGCGAAAGGTTGTTCCTTATACATCTCTTTAAAATTTAGTCTAAATCAAGGCTGGCTATTAAGAAACAAAATGTAATGTGTACAAAGCTGACTTGTTGATTTGGGTGCCGTCTTTAGATGTAGGTTGTGTAACAAATGTTCTCATAGTGTTGTATGTGTTCTGTCCTCATCCAGAGAACATATTTAGTATATTTAAACTAAACTTTTATGCGTTTTAAAGGCCAGAAATAAAAAGTGTTTACAAATTTAATGAGTTTATTACTGCTTCGATCTACATGTTTCAAACCATCTATTGTTTCTCCTCAACGTTTGCTTGAACACCTTCTATCAGGCTACTCATTATGCTCATAGCCAATGCACTGGATGAATTTGTATACTTGTAATCCATTGCTTCAGATAGTGATTATAAGATTTTCGTTGTAATTGGTATTAAAGTGTTTTTAAAATTACTTATTTTTTATAGTTATTTATTTAAGTTAAGACTTTGTGGAACTAATAATTGTATGTTCGTCATTCACCGACATTATTAAGTTTTCAACGACGTGAATAGCCCGATGTACATATTTATGATTTCTGTAAGCTCTAGAATGTAATAGATTTATTTTTCTTTGTCCTCAGACAATAGGAATTGGCTCCTTTAGTGTCCCAGATAGATGCAGCAACTGACTATTCGCGCTGGCTGGCTTCTCAATACTGGACATTACTCATTCACAGTTGGTGGAATCCTTTTAAAAGGAACAATACTTTGCAGTTTCTCTTGTAAAAAAAAAAATTAAATCTTGGTTTTATAAGCAGAGAAAAGGTTTAGTGCTCTAGGAGGAAGTTCCATGCAGGCATTGCTGAATTTATCGCCCTACTATATTCCCAGGACAATGCAAGCTAAGCCTTTTAAAGCCAGGCCAATGTGTTCCGGGCCTACAATACAAAACCGTACTTAACAGACACACGTCTCACCTCAACGACACATGAACTACTTTTATAGACTGTTAAGCCCTAAAATGTTGTAATGCGCTTATTGCATTTTTTGTATGCGAGCTTTTGTTTCATCACTATAAACATCTTGGTCCAGATAAAAATATCAAATACTACTTAGATGTGAAAATATCACCTCAAAAGCCAATTAAAAACAACCCGTTGGATTTTAACGAAACTTCAATATTTAGCGTGTAAAGAAAGAAGAAAAAAATCATCACAGACAATTTATTTCTGAAGTTCTACACATCAAAATGAAATAGAAAACGGAACAAAATATATCTTCCACTAATGAAAACATATGAAAAGCCATACAGATGACCAATAATTACCTTCGAATGCCACCTGCCCCCCCCCCCCCCTAAACTACCTTCCCTCGACCACCCTCTCTTAGATAAACTTGAGTGAGAATTTTGTCTTCCTACTCTCCCTGAAACATTGCCAGTATACAGACAGCTTTGATTATTTTAACTGTACATATTTCTTTTTAATTTCTGTCATGATTATATTAATTTTGTTGTCCAATAGAAAGCATAACTCATAAAACAGTGAATAGAAAGTACACCAAACCACATTGGTTTCTCAAAATGGTGCACTATACAACTATTTTTATATAGTCCATTTCCTTCAAAGAAGAGCTATTGGTGCCCACCATTGCAGGATTTCTATACTTTCATCTGATTTGAAAAAGTAGAAATCGACTTACGGTTTTGAAAAGGATTGATCTGGGTGGTGTTTTTGCCTGCTTGTAAAGTTTCATCAATTAAGAAAGGGGGAAATACTTTCGATATTGATTTTGTCTCTACATTGAACTCGAAAAGCCAAATGAAGAGACTAAATCAACATCAAAAGTATTCCTCCTTTTGTAATTGTAAAAACCTTTAGAGACAGCCAATAACGAGATCAATCCTTTTAAAATCCGTAAGTCGATTTGAACATTTTAAAATCAGATGAATGTATAGAAATTCCTTAATAGTAGACACCAATAGGTCTTGTTTGTAGGAATTGCACTGAAACTAAACACGGGACAGCAAAAAGTCCTTAGTCGATTATTTGCTGATAACTTGATTATCTGAAAAAGCATGTCCGATATACGCTCAACAGTGCAAGGTTAACGGAATTATGGAGTAACATAAAGTCAGCTAACAAGAAGCAAGGAAGGCTATAAATAAAGAAAATGAAGGCACCTATGCATCCAAAAGTAATTCTAACCTGTTGAGATATGAAAGTCATTCTCAACTCATAGGTGTGATCTCACAGATGAGCACACGAATACGTTGTAGAAAATTAATCTTGAAACATTCACTCATTCTTCTTTACCTATACAACCTAAAAACAATATACAAAACTCACTTCATATGCTTGATCTAGGAGTAGGCAGACATATAACTATCATGCCAAATAATGTTGTAGACCTAAAAGAAACCAAAGAAGGAAGTTTTCAAGAGAAGAAAGAAAACATTAAGAAACCGAAAGCTACATATGTCAGGAACTGTCGAAAGCTGACAAAAGTCAAACTAAGAAGAAATAGTTTGGACGACGAAAACAAAAAGTCCTCTAATCCTTAATATCATTGTAATTTTTGTTACCTTACCTACTTTAGTTCTTACTAAACTTTATTTTTGTTTTAATTTTCAGTCTAATATATTCAAGTGGAATCTAAATAGGGTTAAAAAACATTTTGGAAATCTGAAGTTCTTAGTTTTGTTCATTCTTTTCTTTTTGTTATTTTTTTACTCGAATTTTTTCCATTAAGAAGAGCCAAATCTCCAGCTCTTTGGAACTCAATAGAATAATAAATATATAAATTGTTGCCCCTCGTGGGGAAATATTATTACTCCATATAATAATTCAGCATTACCTCATAATTAAGTTAGAAGTATTGACTTTAATATTAGAGTATTTGGTCGAGTATGCAGTACATCGAAAATTTAGAATGGACATGGTGAAAGAGAGATAAACTTCGCTTGCGAAACACATTGTATATTTTGGCTTTTGAATGGAAATGTAAAAAGTCCATACTGGGGCTCCACAAACTAAGCAGATTTCCCTCATGAAGTTTAACAATAGATTAATCAACATACTAGTAACACAACGCCACCGTGAATATTATGTGAATAAATAAAAATAAGAAATCTTTCAGCCAATTTTAATAACATCCCGATGGGAGCGTCTGAAATGTAAACAAACAGGTCTGCCAACCTCTCACCGATAAAAAAAACAATTACTGAAATATATCATAATACAACATATTAATTGTATTGAAAACTGTTTACTATATCTGGTACTGTTATTTAAGAGGAATGAGAATAATTTTTATTTTAATCAATCAAATTTAAGTAGTCCAAGAACTTAAGAAGAGGGGGGGGGTTACCAAAAAGTTTTGCATGTTTCTAGTATAATAAAGGTCTCTTGAAAACAATATATGTTATTTAAGACACGAATGAAGTGGTTTATTATATAACAGAATATTGTTTATGTAGCATGAGTAGAAAAGGGGGTTTGATCAAGGCAGAAAACTGAAAAATTGGAATTTCACGGTTAATATTCAAGATAGAGAATTGTATATAACAATATTTATTCTACATTTAGTTTACAATAAGATTGTTTTTTATGCAATTTTCTTGTTCATGTACTACTTTGATCCACAAATAAGTGTAAGCACCTATTTTTGATTATACTATTAATAAGGCTAAATAAGACAGTAATACTACATTTGGGTATCAATCTAGCTATGTCCCCTAGTGTAAGCCTGAATTTTTGCAAGCTTGTCATTTAATGGTTGGTCATTTAAATGTTAAAATAATTCGTTGAGGAATAGCTCCAGAGACGTTTTTATAGTTCAACAAATTTTGAGAATAATTTTGGTCATTGGAAATTTTGAGGAAGTGAATTCCGTAGAAATCGCTAATCAACTGTGGGTCAGTCAGCAGTTCCAATTCTGTTAAATATCAGAATCCATAATCATAAAACTCATTTGAGAAACGACTTTTTAACTAAAACTCAGTCAACTAGGATTGCATTTTTTCTCCTTTGTAATACAAATAGCTGTGTAAGGGAACAAATGTTTGCAGGCATTTTGTCCTTCTATACCTATCCCCACAATGTACCCACCGACACTTCTTCGTCAGTAAGATGGAAGGAGTGTTTAGTGATAAATAACATGTGGTATTTTGGGAATGTAGGATTAACCGTGTTTCTTCTGTCACTTGATAGTCTAAGGCAGATATGGGCAACCTTTGAAATGTTGCGGGCCATATTTTAGTTTGCAAAAACCGCAAAAAGCGGTACGTTCACCACGAGCAGCTTTTAAAAGTAATGTTCATAATTTGGAATTATTACAAACAACGAAAGTGAAATAGCGACTTCGAAATCAATGAGACACCAGAGCTTGAATTTGGGAAACTAATCCATCGATATTTGGATTAATTCCACTGATACAAAGACATAAAGAATTTTCGAAATTATAGTCAGTCAGCCTTGTACGATTTATTAATTAATTACGTTTTATTTATTAACATTCATCGTTGAAAAGAACTGTTCGTATTTATAAGTACTGCCAAACTCACAAATCTTAAATAATCTTCCTCATTTGGAGTAAATAGTTTAATATTTTTGTTTAATTGGGGTTTTCAAAATGTCTCGCGGGCCGAATCAAACCTTACCGCTGGCCGGTGGTTGCCCACATATGGTCTAAACTTTAGACTCTAAAGCATTGGGACAGTACGATAAATCATAATCATTATTAGAGGATCTTTCTCTACATTTCTGTTTCCGATCTATGTGAGCTTTAGACTTTCCAATTATGTATGCGCTTTGATATTTGACCAAGTATCCATTTTTGTAGAGATTCTTACTCTTTGTCTTCTGCATTCTCAAAAGAAGGGACGCTGATCAATGCCATATTGCAGTATTTTCATTTTATGTGTGGCAACCGTTATATATAGGCGAGTTATTGCCTGCAATCTGAAAGATTTGGATTGGGCTTCAGCTGGCGGCCAGTTCGATTCCAGCTGACACAGCTTTGACCCGGCGCCAAACACTTCTATCTCCGCAGTTAACCTTATTTTATATTATTTGGATGTATTTTATTAATTATTGAGTGAAGTTTTGACTAAGTGAATGTGTTTTCTTTTAGAGTTTCTAAAACTTAAATTTGTTATTTAATATTGTGAATAATTGTATGTACTGGTTTATTTTAACTTGAGGCTCTGTACTCGTCTGGTTTTTAAGTGAAAAGGAAGGTGTAATACTTGTTAAAAGTTTTATTTATTGTTTTGAGTGTTGCGTGGTTCATTTCACTTTGATAGGCTCCGGCTGAAGCTGAGCTATATTTTTTATAAGAGGCCTGGTCTTTAATTTCCATCGTGACGGGCCTCCAACACGATTAATAAAATGAGTAAGATAATATTAATATCAAGCTATTGGCATTATCTAAGGATCAGAACACATAAAAATAGCATAGTTTTTTGAGTAAGTTTAGTCAAACGTGCGTAGTCTTAATGCTCTTGGACAACTTTGAGTTGTGAGATCTATTCCATATTGTTACAATTTATTCTGTGATGGTCTTCCTAAATAACATTTCGCACTCTTACTAGTTTGGACAGAACAAAAGCCGATACGAATTAAGCCTTAGTTGGTTGAAGTGGTTTTTAATTAAATTAATGTTTAATATCATTTTAATAATTTGAGAAAAGACAAAACCCTAATTTAATTAACATACATTTTATATAAATGAGCTGTACGATTTTTTATCACAAATGCACTCAAACCCACAAATATACTATAAGCACTATATTATTCAAGGTCTTTTAATAACTATTGCATACAAAGAAGAAAATCTATTGCGATTTCGTATTCCATTTGAAGAGTCTTTTAATAAGAGAATTATGCCTTCATTCTAAAAAGATAGAAGATGCAGAATTTTTTATTAGAATTTGAAGAGTACTTTATTAAAGTAGAAACCCAAGAACCGAATGTTCTTCGTTTAAACAGTTTTTCATAGGGAATAAAGAATGTAGGAAACAGAAAGTTATGAGTGATTTGTTATAAGTGGCTAAAAGAGACTGGAGAAGTAAGTTGCCCTATTGCCATGGGTCTATGAGGATCGACCTATTGATAGAGAGAAGGGGAGAATGTAAATAAATAAAGCTAAGCGGGAGGACTGCAGGGAGGGGCCGACAACTTTGGACAACAACACCCAAACGGATCTATAGAGCACTTTTAGTCAGCTCACAGTGTTTTCCAACATTCTAAGTATTTAGAAGTATGTTCGCATGTTCCAGCACAAGAGAAGTATTAAACATGTAAGGAAAACATTAATAAACTCACATAACTTGAAAAATAGAGCATACATTGCCCTTGTCCTTAGATTTTGATAGCAGCAGTTTATTTTGGAAGGTTCTAGCTGTGAATCGCTCTGAATGATATTATAAGGTGACAGAGACCCAAGACTTCCAAGGAATGTAGCATGAAATAAATAAGCCTCCTAAACCATAATAATCATTTGACGTTTATAGCAATTCCAAACCATCTTATGAATTGTGAACTGTAGTCCTGTATAGGACAGCATTTATTCTGATTCCAGAAGTGCCAAACCTTTAAGAGACTATCACAGAGGTGGCACTTTTATAAAAAAAAAAAAAATGAATAAAAATTCATTATTAACATAAATTAAAAAAGATTATAGACTTTAGTACGATACAAAACTAATTGTGAAGAATTGTGATAATTTAATAAGAAAAGAGTAATTTTTTAGGACGGTGTTGTTTCTTGGTGGTCGTTAAAATGAAATAGCGGAATTAAGATGAAGCGAAAAATAATAAATAAGGCTTGTAAAAAACTGATACTTCCAGTTTTTACACCAATAGCTGAGTGGGTTAAGAAACATTTGACTAGCGGAATGCAAGGAAGAGCGAAATGACGAGGCTTGGGTGTGAGCTCATCGCTACTGTAAGAATAATAACGATTACAGCCAATGGGTACACAACTAGGGTGAGAACCAGGGGGAAATTGGCGAGATGTGATCTCGAACTCTGGATTAGATGCAGAATCGGGCTACTGCATTCAGAAAGAAACTCGCCGTGGATGAAATGATATTCTGATTTGGCTGAGAAATACTCTCGCTTAACTTTTAGAAAATTTACGCCATCATAGGTACGAAAAAAGTACCTTCTTCGTCATATACTCAAGCTCTTCTAAAATTTGTTTTACGGGGTAACCCCGTATTCAAAGTAACCAGATTCTGCTGTTAACATGTCATCATCACATGGAACTAATATTTTAAAAGAATGCTTCTTCATCTATACTGCCTAAAGGCTAAGCTGATCGAAGAACCGTTTCTGTGGCCATCAAAACATTAAATCCCTGAAGAAGTCGCACAGTGGTACAAAAGCCACAATACGCGGCAAAAACCTATTAACTTTGAAACTACTTTAAAAAATGCTTTGTAATATTTATAATATATGTTGACGTTGTTGAAAATGTTGTTTTGTAATAGAATTAAACAAAGAACTAAACATGAATACGTTGCTTAACCCCTACTCGTTAAGGATAATGTAAAAAGTTTCAGATATCGCTACATTTTAAACGATATTGATTAATTATAATCAATCCAAGTAAAATTTATTTCGAATGAAAAAAATAAAAACATTCTTCTTTCAATATGAACATTTTATTTACATTTTCTTATTCAATTATTTTATTTATTGTCATTCATAATTCATTAAATAAATAAATCAATAAATTATTTTATTTAAATTTGAATAAACATAATAAAAGAGATATATAATACATATTCAAATCAATTTACATAGTAGCATATCCTGCCCAAAGAGTTCTAAAATATAAGCAACAAAAAATGATTGAATAAAAATCTTTTACGAAATAAAAATATTGAAAAAGAATAGGCATCTATTCACTATCAAAATGAAAAGATCAGGATGGCATCAACGACATAAAAACGATGAAATATTCTATCAAAGTTTTGAATAATTATATATTCTTTATCAATAATTATATTTTCTTCATTCTCAAGAAAAATCATATTTCGGTGACCATCAATCAAAACCAACCGACTAAAAGAATATATATAAAAGTTGTAAGTTCTGGTGAAGAGAATACAACTGTAGTTCAAAATTACTCAAAAATAAAAACACAAATGCCTGAAGCTATAGAAAAACAAAGCGCTTAATGCCCGATATTTATTGTTGGTCAATTTTCTTTAAACCTCAATTTCTCACAAAAGTGGACGAAGGTGGATGAGATATTTATAAAATAGTTACTCATAGGCTTAATCTTGAAGAAAATATAAGTTAGAGCTTGGAGCTGTATGGAGCTTTTTTTGAAACCTTATACGAAGAAACAAATTTAGGAATTTATCTCTATTTTGTTAGAACTCGTTTTAAGGGCTTAAACGTAACGGATTAAAAACAAATTAGAAACCAACAAAAATCTTGATACATACAGTATTAACATTGCCAGAATGAAATTTGTCAATAGACAGTCTTAAGGGTCAGAATTTATCTTTTAAATTTGGCTTAGAAGTTTGATTATTTTGTGAAAAACATGAATGTCGATTTAAATGTTATTCTATTGGCAATTGAAATTATATTAATTAAAAAGGCCACTCAAACACAAAGGCACAACCACGAATAACGAAATCAAATTCTCAAAACCAAATTTCACCTTTTGCTGAAATAGGTTTTTGCCGGATTCGCACCACTGTGCGTCGTGCCTGATTAAAAATGCTTCGTCACTCAAGCTCGAGGAAATAAAGTTTAGTGGAAGCTTCTCCTTAAAATGTTTTTTTTTTTACTTCCTCTATGTATAAGAAACTAATGCTTTCAATGAGTGTAGTCACTGGAGGATGTGTTAACATATACTATAAAACAAGATGGAGATAGCTGTGGTAGTTGTGGCATGTGTCCTTCAGGACCGTGTGGTTCACAAAGGACCCAGCTTCTGTAGGGGTATTTGAAGTAACTCTTTGTAAGCCATACACATTCTTTAACACCTCCTCTCCTCTAGCTGCACTTCATTTTGTACAATCACATGTGTCATACACACTGAATCTACTAGCTTAATTTGTTATACGTAATTAACAGATATTTTCCTGAAAACAAAACTGGTTCTAGGCGATGTTTTGTACCTCTAAAATTTACGAAAATATTAGCATTTTTCTTATATCCACCTACCTCTAACCCCTTTGCCCCTAAGTTGATTTTGAGAAAAAAGAAAGTTGCCCAACTAGGCGATATAGCAATCCAAAGTATGAACTTTCATCATTCTAAAATTATAATAACCGCCAGAGGCGACAATTTTAGTTGCAAGGATTCTATATTCGACATTTAAACGTTTAAAGTAAAACTAAAATAGCGGTCCTTCTTCACCAACTTTGGCCAGAGAAGATTGAGAGGTCAACACGTAAATGTTTATGTCAGTGTTCATTGATTTGAAATATGAAATTTAAACATTTTTGTTAACAAAATTACTATTATTTACATTTTTAGCACTAGTATTATTAGAGCTATTATTTCAGAATTTAATTCTTTTAAACCTTTATAACTTCTAGACATTTCTAGATCTAAAATGTTATATTTAAAATTATCAACTGTTTTTACAAATTTACTTCAACCAAACACTATTTATGAAATATTGTTAAATTAATGTTAATATTTTTTTTACGTTATTGTTATTATTTTTTTTGAAAAGGGATAGACGGTATGTAAGCCACGAAACATGTAGACTAGTATGAATAAAGTTTGAATGGAAAAAAGGAAGGTTTTTATTGCTGGCCCTTGCCATGAATCTATGATGAAAATATATATATATATATATAATCAATAATATTCACAAACTTTTTAGTTTAGATTGTAAAATATATTGGCAGGATATCGATGAATACTAAAGTAATACCATTCTATTTAGAATAAAGATACGTGGCTCAGGGTAGTCATGTGAGTTAAGGAGTTATTCTTAATTTCGCTTGTTAAAAATACAACCGTGTGTCGATTCTTACTTGGGCAAGAGTAACTTATTGAGTGACGAACTCATTAATAAAGCACATAAATAAAATTCTGAGTTCCACCCAGGCTAGAAAAGTAAAGCAACCTGTAGAAAAATTAGTAGTACAAATTGAACAATAATAAATGCCATTTAAGTTATTTTTCATGAATTCAGGAGCAAAGATATGTTTATCTAGAATGGTGGTTATTAAATAATTAATTAAGGGCGAGCATTTCATGCCACCTAATATGTATAGTCCCTGAAGCATATGCATATTTATACTTGTAGCTTGGAAAACCACAAATATTTTGTAATTAAAACGAGTGTAACAGATCCGTTGGAGGTACTTCACCAGTTGAGTGTGGGGTTGCCATACACTCTGCTCAGCTGTCTACTGTCTCGTTTGTTCGTAGAAAACCTTTATACTTGGAACTCACAACACCTTTAGAGCTTTTAGTTTCCAAAATATTTCTCAAAAATATGTAGGCTATTAGCAGATTTCCCTTGAGGGAAATCAGCTATTGAGGTTGTACTCATGACGGAATTTTCGAAATTTTTCTTCAAATGTCCATCGATCCTACCTAGTAGATGACGAAAATGAGGTCCGTTCAAAACTGTATATATATATCTATCTATCTATCTATCTATATATATATATATATATATATTTGTCTGTTACCGCTCTAGCGGTCGCAATTTTTGTTTAATCGTTACGAAACTCGATATTTAACCGTTTTATGTAAAAAGACAGATCAAGTTCGTTAATGGCTGAAATCGGAGCCGAGGGAGGGGGGGTGTACAGGGGGGGATTTTCGAAAATTTGAAATATCTCCGTTATTATGCATCGGATCGAAAAATGGTATAGAACCAATCTTATTGCAAATTAAATTTACTATAAATATTAATATATACGTTTATTCTCTATCTTGAATATTAACCGAGATATTTGCATTTTCCAGTTTTCAGCAAACCGCCACTTCTACTCATGTTACGTAAACAATACTCTGCTACATAATAAATCACATTATTGGAAGTTTAAATACCAAAAATTGTATTCAAGAGACCTTTATTATACGAGATACATGCAAATATGTCCTGGCGACCCCCCCCCCCCCATCTTAAAGTTTTTGACTACTAAAATTTTATTGATTGAGATAACAATTATTCTGACTCATTATTAATTACAGTACTAGATATAGTAAATAGCTCTCAATAAAATAATGTGTTATATTCTGATATATTTCAGTAATAGTTTTTCTTTCCGGTGTGAGGAGGGCAGACCCGTTTGTTTACAATTCTAACCTAACGCTTCCTGTAGGCAGGTTATTGAAATTGGATGGACCATTTCTTATTTCCGTTTGTATTTATTCACGGTGGTGTTGTGTTACCAGTATGTAGATTTATCTATTACTAAACTTCACGAGGGAAATCTGCTTAGTTTACGCAGCCCCTGCGTGACGGACTTTTTTCATTCAAAAAAGACTGAAACACTCATAATTCGAAAGAGCCTAATGGGATTATGCGAGAAAAATACGCTCGAACATGTTTGGGCGGATTTTTCTTCGGGGCCAGAGAAAAATGGGTGATTAAGATACGGCATTTGGATAATAATCATTAAATATCCCTTTGGGGTACTAAGCATTAAATGCCCTATAAGGATACTAAGATTAAATTCCCATTAGTATACTAAACGTTAAATACTCTTTTATGATACTAAACATTAAATATGCTATTAGTGACATCAGATTTTTTATTTTATAATTTCTGTTGTATGTCTAATTATTACCATCGAACTCCTTCAAATAAAATTTACCATACTGCGTAATAAAATATTACATAAGAAACATAAACCTCCTTATCCCGCTCTTAAAGATGGAAATAGAGTCTTCATACCGACCAAATTACGATCAGTAATATATGTGGTAATCATTTTAACAAAATTTCATCTTTAGCTAATAATCCCAATGATTCTCTTATTCATAAAAATATCTTTCGTTTTAATGAAAAAAATGCTGATGACAATTAACATAATACATTAAATGATCTACTTACAATAAATGAATTAAAATTTCCCTTATTGCAGGTAAAAGAGATATCGCCAGGAGATGATGGTATTATTTATGCTATGGTAAAAAAATTTATCTAATAAAGTTATAATGAAACTGCTGAATTTGAACAATAGAGCATATGATAAAGGTGAATATCCAGGCTCATGAAATCAATCAATTATCATACCAATCATTAAACCTGATAATGATAAGAAACTTGCTACAAGTTACCAGCCAATAGTTTTATCCAGCTGTGTTTGTAATATTTTTGAAAAATGTTAAACTAGCGATTGTTCTAGACGTACACAGTAGGCATCTTTTCCCATACAATACGTTTTACTTAGGTAGAGTGCACTTTCACAGCAACAGCTCCATCATCAGTCCCTTTGAAGAAAGTGCACTCTGTCTAAATAAAACGTATTGAGAGGAAAACATGCCTATTGTGTACATCCAGATTGATTCGTTCCTCTACCACCCAGCTTACTCAGAAGAAAGAGATTGTTATGGTATTTGGAGAAGAATAGATTACTTTCTAAATACCAATATGGATTCAGACCGAACCCCTCGACGATGGATCACTTTGGTAGATTAAAAAGTGTTATTAGAAATTCGTTCTTAAACCATAAATCTACTGTCGCTGTCTCTTTTAGCAGATTTTCCTTAAGGGAAATCAGCTATTGAGGTCGTACTCATGACGGGATTTTCGAAAAATTTCTTCAAATGTCCATCGATCCTACCCAGGAGATGACGAAAATGAGGTCCGTTCAAAATTATATATATATATATATATATATATATATATATATATATATATATATATATATATTTGTCTGTTAACGCTCTAGCGGTCGCAATTTTTGTTTGATCGTTACCAAACTCGATATTTAAACGTTTTATGCAAAAAGACTGGTCAAGTTCGATAATGGCTGAAATCGGACCAAGGGGAGCCCCCCCCCCTCCCATTGGTCCGATTTCAGCCATTAACGAACTTGACCAGTCTTTTTATATTTTTATATTTTATATATATATAAATATATTAGAGGGGGGATTTTCGAAAATTCGAAATATCTCCGTTACCATACGTCGGATCAAAAAATTGTATAGAACCAATCTTATTGCAAATTAAAGTTACTAGAGATATTACTCTATACATTTATTCTCTATCTTGAATATTAACCGAGATATTGTCATTTTTATTAAATGTGGGAGGATAGCACACAGTGAGTTTTCCGCCAAAAGCTAGTTCGGCCGTTTCCGTAACTGCTGGGCTCTCGTATGGAGATTTCTCTATTGTATAACTTCACGTGGGAAATCTGCTTAGTTTACGCAGCGCCTGCGTGACGGACTTTTGATATAGAAAAAGGTTATGACACAGTTCAGCGAGAAACTATTATACAAAAACTCTATAAATGGAATATTCGAGGAATATTTATGCAATTTGTTAAACATTTTCTATAGAATAGAATGTTTATAGTAAAAAATAGGTAACGATTACTCCAGTAGATACGCACTGGAGATTGGAATTCCGCAAAGATGTGTTTTTATGCACCATCCTTTTCTTAATCGCCATAGACAGCGTCCACTACAAAATACCTAACAGTGTGTACTATTATTTATATGTAGATGACCCGTTTATTTACATCTGCACGCGGGCAATTGAATATGCATTATCAATTCATTAGGATACCATCCACCAATGGATTTGTAGGAATGGGCTCAAGTTGTTATACTATTAAACAAGAGCACTTGTTTTCTCTAAGAAAAGAACAATATTCAAATCCCTGTGAATATTGACTTAGAAATGTTAGGAATAATCTTTGACTCCATGTTAAATGGACCACTTATATGAAAGGAATCCTCCATAGGTGCAGAAAATCTTTGAAGGATTTTGAGCAAATCAAATTTGGAAGCTGATAGAAGTGTAATGCTTACATTGTATCGCTCATCCACCAGGTCTATAATTACGGATTACGGTTGTGTACCTTTCTCATTTACCAGGAAAAGTACTTTAAAAAATGTTAAGAGTCCAAACAAAACACAGGTCTCGGGCTAGCTATGGATGCATTTCGAACAAACCAGCCTTTGTGTTGAAGCAAATGAATTATCACTGGAGTAAAGACAAATGCTATTGTCCATACATTATTCTCTCAAATCAGAATTCTTATACTCTCATTATGTCCCTTACAAATCCGATGAACCTACGATACAGCAGTACACAAGGAAATCCTTCCAGACTACAACCTCTACCAATCCGATTCCTCAAATACACACACAAAATTGCTTCTCGAAGAACAAATATTTATACAAAATATACTGAAAATCCTTAGAAAACCGACAAACTGAGCTTTGTCCAGACTCTAACATAGTACCCTAAAACTAACCCGACATCTGAACACCCTTACCAAAAACATTTTACTTCTCTACTAACAGAAAAGAAAAAAATACCTATATATTTACACGGACGGATCCAAAAACGACCAAGGAGTAGGGGCAGCTGCAATTGTTGGCTAAGCTAACATTCAAATAAAGCTGCCAGATGAAACAAGCATATATACAGGCTGAGCTTAAAGCCTGAACTACAGACACGAACATTATAATTTGAACTTACTGTCTTAGCTCGTTTATTAAAAAAAAACATATGTAGTTCACATCCACACATCTTCGGCATATTACACAAAATCCAAACGTTAAAAAAAGCAATTACTATGTACTGGCTACCCGGGCATACTAACTTTAGACAAAGCACACAAGTAGACGATCTCCACGAAATCAGCTACCCAAAAAAGAAGTTATGACATGTGCCCACCAAGATATTCAAGATCAAGCAAAACATGATACTCAATCCATGGTAGAAATCTTGGTTTGCCACAACTGACAACCAACTTCGAGAAGTTAAACATGTCCTTCCTGAATGACCTTACTCAAAAAGGCTATTTAGAAGAGAAGAAGTAGTTTTAATGAGGTTAAGAAAAGGCCATTCACGACTGACACACTGGAGAAGACGAACCCCACTGCCAACACTGTAACTGTAGGCTTACATTGAAACATATACTTATGGACTCACATAGACCAACCATACACATTGATTGAATTACTAAATAACCGAGGCCAGTACATAGACCGCTACTTGAAATATAACAAGATTATCGAAAAATTATAATTTGGGGCAATACTCAAAATATATGCAAAAATGAGCAAAACTTCTTACAAAAATACGATAAAGTTATGATGAGAGAATCACTGATATGTCGCTCAATCGCCCTAGTCGCGAAGTGCGATTACTGTAAGAATAAAAGAAATAAATATAATATTTTTTTTTAAATAATATCAAATGATCTTTCTATGAAAACCAATAAATCTTTCACATAACTTCAATCGACATATTTGTTTTATATTTTCGACACACCTCCACACCTGATTTTAACTAATTATTATCTTGAGGTTTTGATCTCGAGTAGGAAAATTACAAATATTAAATTAATTAAAGAATTGGTTAAATTAAAAATATTATGTAATTTATTAGCGAAAACAGGATATTTACAGGTAACTCCCTTAAGGTTGTCTACTTCCTGGCTTGGACTGAGTATAGAATGTAGTCAATCCATCACTACTCCTATTAAAAACCAATTACTCCCGTTTGCCAAGAATAACGCATAAACTCCTGACCTTTGGTCTAATTATGAGTAAATGTTTAAAAGAAAGGTCAAAAATTAAATATAGTTTTATATACATATATACTAACCACTCTGGGTAATATATATATATATATATATATATATATATATATATATATATATATATATATATATATATATATATGTTACTGTAAAACCCCGGAGTGTGGTAAATCCTAGGATTTACCGGTAAATCTTAGGATTTACCAGAAGCGTTGGTAAATGCCCGATTTTATCTTTCAAATCGTACTTTAGCCAGTAAATCTTAGGATTTCCCAAGAGGCTCGGTAAAAGCTAGAATTATCTCAATCAGGATGCGTCTTTCGGACTTTTACCAACAGATTTTGGTAAATCCTAACATTTCCCTGCCGGTAAAAGTTCGAATAAAGGTTATTTGAAATGTTTTATTTGAAGTTTTATTATTATTTGTTACAGCATGGGAGAGAATTGTGGCACTTTGAATTGCACTTCATATTAGCTAACTTGCACAAAAATTTCTTATTTGAACATTTTTTTAAGCAGTTGCATTTTTTGAAACCCTGGCCTCCAGCCAATGACTGTTGACAAACTGCGGTGCGAAGAGTTATCTCTTCGTAGGGCACTTCAACAGTAGACATGAAATTCTCGGCGCAAAAAAAATAAACTGATTACGTGAATAAAATGTATTCATTTTCCTGAAGATATTCCGAGTTGGTAGAAACCATCTTCTTTTTGACGATCACTGCAAGCATGCTTTTGGGGCCGATTTTAGATGGTCGACATCAGGAATTTTGATCCTCACGTTCTGGCCATCTTCGGGATCTGGGAATTTTCTTTTCGTCGTATTTTTCCATTTTCTTGGCCTGTGATTCAAGACCTTCCCTTGCTGCTTGGGGAATTTCTTTAAATTTAGAGCACATCTTCTGTTCGGTGGCAGATAACTTATTATTGGCACTGTCTTGCTGAAGTTTGCCGCCATCAGGAAGTTTTACTTCCAACTTTTTTGTCATATCTTCCTCAAGAGCCAACGTTTGAACCTCATCTTGTTGGAAAGTAGATGGAAAATATACAGTAGTATCATCAAGAATTTGCTCAAGCTGTTCCACAGACGCGAGATTGGTTGTCATATCACGAGGGAGTTTCGAGGTAGCCAAACCCATTTTCATGAGGACTCCAAACATGGCTTCATAGGGAGAGCATTTGATTCCTTCGTGGTAGGCTCTGTTTTTTATGGCCTCAATAAACCTAATCCCCTCAGATCACTTTGAAGTATCATTGGTTTCCATCCACTCCTCTTTACTGGACATTTACCAATGAGCCTTGGGAAATCCGCATATTTACCAAACAGCATTGGTAAAAGTACGAAATCTCACATTTATTTAATGTTTTTCGGGCATTTACCAAGCTAGACGGTAAATCCGGGGATTGACCAACTGCCAAGTGGTAAAAGCTCGAATTTCATCTAGATTTCGGACTTTAACCAGTGCTCTTGGTAAATCCTAGGATTTACCGGTAAGTCCTGACATTTACCACACTTCGGGGTTTTACAGTAACATATATATATATATATATATATATATATATATATATATATATATATATATATATATATATGAAGTCACTTAGGCTTCAAATACAGATTCTCCTACATGTTTGAAGGTCTACTATTTCTCTGCAAGAAGCTAAACTTTTAAAAGTATAATAAGTTTGTTTACAATTTTTTTTTAAATTAAAACTTTATTTTGAAAATTGATTGTTTTATATTATCTATACCAATTTACGGAACTAATCTAATAATTTTCCTTTTACTCGATCTAAGATTTATCTTTGTGGAATTGAGGATATATGATGAGTATTGTTAAGTTTCTCATTAATAAGTGGTTAATTTAGCTAGTTTACTTATTTTTCATATTTAATCCACAGTTATTTTCAATGTTTGAATTATGACGTTACGGACACAACGTGGACAAAATCACACAAGCTACAGAGATTACTTACAAAACAAAATTAAAACTGGCTCGTGTAAAAGTTCAGTGTTTGTTGTTACTAATACCAGCAATCTACAGAACCTCTTCAACTCCTAATCCAAAATCACTTATCCCTTTAATCCTCAAGACGGGGCTCCAACATCTAGATTTCCTTCAATTCATCATCTCTCACCAATCATCTCTTAATTCGTTAGTCACCAATTATTTCTGACAATATATTCTACGATAATTGACAACTGTTTGCCCGTTTTAAGCAGTTTCCAATAAAGAAAAAAAGCTCTTCCATAGCTTTTTTTCTTTATTGGAAAAGTCTTTTCATCAGTTGATTTTCAAAAGTGACGGCAAGATCAAAAATGTTTTGTGTGTGTGTGTATATATATATATATATATATATATATATATATATATATATATATAAACACTCTATGCTGGAATGACACACTGTGGGGTCGATACCAAACTCGATATTCCAACGTTTCTCGTTAAAATAATAATAGTTACGACTTAAAATGTACAATCGCATGTAAGTTAGTTGCGTTGGTTCCCCACACAGTCAAAATACTTATTTTGTTTATGAAGTTCATGTTGCACAATTAGCAGATTTCCCTTCAGGGAAGTCAGCTATTGAGGACGTACTCATGACGCGAGTTTTGAAAAATTTCCTTAAATGTCCATCGATCCTACCCAGGAGATGACGAAAATGAGGTCCGTTCAAAATTATATATATATATATATATATATATATATATATATATATATATATATATATATAATTTTGAACTAAGATAAATGATTACTACCATGTAATTATTATTAATTAATAACAATATCGTATGAGATTTCATTGAAATAAAATGTAAATATTTGTATTAAAATTAGCAAATAGAAATATATTGTTTTGTTTAATCATTTGAATCATTAACATTGAAAGCTTGGCCGTTTTTTAATTTATATAAATTAACACAAAATAAAAAATATCCCCTAAAGAAGCCAACAACAAGGTTCGTAACTTTGTTCTACTATTGCTTTAGATTATAGAAACTACATTAAAATACTCCATGCACATCATTATTGATGATATTATATGTATATTTCATACATATAAAAGATACCGCACATAAAAGATATTTCATTCCGAATTTTTTTTTTGCTGGCTTTTTACATTAGGATTATATATGAGCGTTCAAAGACAATGAAATTAAAAATTTCTATGGAGATTACAGTACTTTACAATTTGAAAGTATCTCTGTACTTTCTGAATCTTAAAAATAGATGGCTATTCATATTTTTGAGAAAGATAAATAAATTGTAACAAAAAGCAGAAAGCTGAGAAAGTTTCCCGAGGGCCTGAGATGACTAATTGTGATGGCAACATGGCTCATTAAGGATTAAAAAGGACTTGGATAATGAGCTAACACCGAGCCAATGGGACTGACAAGGAAACTTTACTCCAATGCCGCCTTTCCTTTTTTTCATAATTCATTTTAGGGGTGATTTATTGATTTTCAAAAATGTTTGAATATTTTCATAATTATTTCATTTTGGTAAAAAAATCTAGGGACCTATTAATGTAAACATAAAGAAGTGTTTTAAAATAAGGTTGTTCAACCGCCGTTGTCTGGGTAACATTTTTCGGGTTGACGATGGCTAAACCGTCTTTTCTACTTTTTCAATCTTAGCAAAGTTTGGTTATTCTCATCGCTATGTTCAGAATTTTAATACCGACCACTAGAAGACGGAAGACAGACTCAGCAACAGTGTTAACGAATTTATACACAGGCTTAATAAAAGCCCTTAGTAAGAAAGACAGATACTAGAATAGAGCATTATTATTAAACTAAAAGCAGATGAAAATGTTTATTTTCAAAATGGTTTCAGTTTCACTTGACACATAAGGCACTTATGGCTACACGCAGACCACTATGAATAACTAAATCACTTTGCAAATGAATAAGTATTGTTTTGTGAAATCCAGATAATACCAAGTCTGCTGACGATCAGCTGGGTAGATTCGCTATATCAATGTATAGGAGTATTACAAGATGTTGGTTCATCTAAGTTTGTAACCTATAATAGCCACAAAATTCATCGCTGTCTTCCGGGGAAGGTCAAACTAGTAATTCGATTATATACTATTTTGGGATGGGAGAACCTCCCCTATGAGGATTAGTGTTAGGATCAACACTAAACCTAATAGAGCGACTGTTTACTACAGAGTTTAATTGATATTATAATCAAGTTTTCAGGTTGATTACTTGGGACTAAATCAAACAGGTAAAACAGATATAATAAACTACGAAATTTATTCAACATTCTTTTGTGGCAAAAATGTCCTTCATTATCTTTCACAGGATAAGGGAACTTTTTTGTAACATTTAAAAATAAAGGTAGTACAAGAAAAAAATGTACAATGAAATACAAACAATTGTTGGAACCAAATACTGTTGTTATATATGGTACCCTAGATCTATTACTAGGAAAAATAACTTGGAAAAGTACAAAAACGATTCTTAAAATATTTATTTTTTAAAAAATGGAGGTTCGAACAGGTTGGGATTTTTCTTACGATAAATTAATGAATGAATTTAACGTACCGCATAAACCTGAAGAGAGATGTGTAATTGTCAGTGTCACGCCTGGTTAAGTTAGTTCAGGGGGATCTTGACGACTCCAGGATGCTTGGAATAGCAGACTAAGGGAGGACTTCTACAAGCCTTCGATTAAACCTAGTTACAATAGAATTACTGATGCCTGGAACTCGTAGTGCAAAATTATTTCATTGGACTTCAGTCTTAGGTTGGTAAAAATTAAGAGTATTCTTTGGAAACATTATTCTTACATTAACAGCAATGACTTATAAAAATACACCTATCAATGGGATTGATTAGGTATATAAAATTAGGTATTTTTCTTTTTTAGTCAAAGTATTTATTAATATTTAAGATAATGTTAAATTATTATTTGTAGTATTTTCGTGCAATAAACAATAATTAAAAATAGCATATTTATTTTTGCGTGTATTTAGTGATTGTGTTGTAATTAGTTGATTTATTTAATGGACTCTGAGCTCTGGCCATTTTTTCTCTTTCTGTTTTCATTTATTAGCATTAGTATTATTTTTGTTTGTATTTTCTTCTTTTATTTGTCTTCCTCTCTTTCTAACTGGTAACATATGTTTGTAACCTTTAACACCTGTAATTGGGCTGAAAGCCTGTTATAGAACGTGTAAAATAAATAAAACAAAAATTCAGTTTTGCACAAAAAACAAATGCACATTTTCCTTTACTGATACAAAAACACTTCCTTGATCATTTCCTTCCTCGGTTTCGTAGAATTAGTCCAATTATTATTTTTTTAATAAGCCGTCCTATTTAAAACTAATTATTGCTGAAGAGGTGGGATATGTTTTTTCTAGAAACAAAATTGAGAATTAAATACAATTTCATAACTGAAATTCCTGCTTAGTTAATTTTAGAGGTTCATTAGGAAACTTTTTTTATTTTAATTGTCGTTTGTGCCGTATCTCCAGCGGTGTCTTTAGTGTGGTGGTCCACGATATTTCACCGGTCTTCCAACCGGCTTCTTCTGGTGGTCATGTTTGGTGCGTGCTTGCGGAAGCTCTTATTTTATTTTATATATTATTAATTATTTTTTTCTCATGAAAAGTCCAAGTTTCTCTTCTTTAATGTTCATTTTCTGGTGTGTGAATAATTATTTCTAAGGCCTGTAGGAGGAAGGAATAGGTTAGTATTCTAACCTCGCCATAGATGAGAGCCGGCCTCTTAGATGAGGTGGCAGTGCTAGGGGCAGTCCATTGGTCACTAGTGATTCATAGGCACCAAACCTGTCCCCTCCGACTATAGATTGGCCCCAGGCTAAATAGACCCTTACCCAGCTGGTAATATCATTTATCTTCTCTCAGCATTGCCCACTTCTGACGTTTATTCGGTGTCATAACTCAATTAAGAAAATCAGAAGTAGAGTAACACCTACAATCTGACTCAGATTTAGAAAATCTGCACGCAGGTGCTACATAAACTACATCCTTTTCATATTTTAAAAAGGAAAGTCGAAAAGTTTTCAAATGGGTATCAAAATTATTTTTTAATTGTTCGTATTCTTTAGTAAAAGCCCATTGTGTAAACACCGGAATTTATTTATGCTTATACATAAATTCAGATAGATGTAAAATTCAAGAGGGTAGTAGTAGGGGTTAATATATCTAATACGGACAAAACATGACTTTCTTATCCTCCTGTTGAACAAAATTATTTGAAACTTAAAATTTCATTTGAACGATATTTCCGTTCAATACATTGAATCAAACAATGTCTTAGTACAACATTTATAGATCGTTTCATTTAAAAATAAAATGGTTGTATACAAATTTGTTGTTGTGTCATATAGATACAATAACTTGCAATTTTCATTTCCACCCCTAAACCTCCCCCAACCACTAGTCGATTTTGATCAAAAGGGGAGGTCCACGACTAGGCGTACAACACTCCTCAATATGAAATTTTAGGATTCTAAGGCTACTCGAATATTAAGTTACACATGATTCTTCCATACAGACGTCACACCGAAATTAGTCAAAATTGGTTCAGGGAAAGTCAAAACTGATAATTTCGTTTAAATCTCAATACTGTTTCGTAAAAGTAAAGTAAAAAAAAAAGTCCGTCACGCAGGGGCTGCGTAAACTAAGCAGATTTCCCACGTGAAGTTTTACAATAGAGAAATCTGCCTAATAACAACTGTAATAGAAAGAAACCTCTAAACCTAAAACATTATTTAGGGCGTAAAAACCCAGTAGTTTCTAGCCCCGAAACACAGTTAACCTAACCTCTAAACCTATTCACGAGGGACGGATAGTTATGGAAAAGGCCGCCAGAGCTCTCGGCGGAAAGTCCGAACATAGCCTACTGGTACCACACGCAGAATACAAATGCAAATATCTCGGTTAATATTCAAGATACAGAATAAATGTATAGAACAATATTTATAGTAAGCAATAAGATTGATTCTGTACAATTTTTCGATCCGACGAATAGTAACGGAGATATTTCGAATTTTCGGAAATCCTCCCCTCTAAACCCCCCCCCCTCCCCGTGGTTCGATTTCAGCCGTTAACGAACTTGATCTTTCTTTTGACATAAAACGACTAAATATCGAGTTTGGTATCGATCAAACAAAAATTGCGACCGCTAGAGCGGTAACAGACAAATATATATATATATATATATATATATATATATATATATATATATATATATATATATATACAGTTTTGAACGGACCTCATTTTCGTCATCTACTAGGTAGGATCGATGGACATTTGAAGAAAAATTTCGAAAATTCCGTCATGAGTACAACCTCAATAGCTGATTTCCCTTAAGGGAAATCTGCTAAAAGGAAACCATGTTAATATTCTAAATACACAATTATGTAGGAAATAACTTAGTTAATAGGTTAGTTCTTAATTTGATCCCTTTTAACCCACTTCCCAATATTAATTACCAAACTTATCTTTCACTTATACATGTTTTATTTACTTGAGTATAACAATTATAAAACATTTTATACCAAAGTAATTAAATTTACAGAAAAATTAGTTTGTGAAACGTTTTTTTTTGAGCCTGAGCATGGTTTTTGTTTTCTTGGGGCTTTTATTTGGGATTATTTCACAATGTCATCATTCATATTATCAAAATATCTGCTGAATACAAACAAAATTTTCAATAACGACCACGTCAATCAAATTGATTTTAGAATATGTGCCGCTTAGTTTCAGAATGATGCAAGTATTAAATTCATATTATTTAAACATTCAAAATCAAAAGTGAAATGTATTAATTCAAAGTTTAAATAATATCATTTGAGACTTAGCAAATAATGGGAAAAAATATTTACTTTTTAAAATAATTTCGATAAATCTAGAAGAAAGAAAAATTATTATGAGCCTTTTTCATTGCACGTTGATAAAATAATAATAAATTTATTTAGATAAATAATATCATGGAGAGCCTAGTATGGTTATCAAAACCTACTTATCAATTACTGGTTGAAGGTCAGTTGATAGAAATGAGATGGTAACTAACTGATGGTAACAGTAATTCTGTAACATTCTCTAAGGGAACGGTTTATGATATTTTACTTAGTATGCACCCCTTGTATAAAGGTGATTTTTAAAAAAAAAATGATAATAACAACCTATTAATTCTATATA
Source organism: Riptortus pedestris (assembly GCA_019009955.1). NCBI lineage: Eukaryota > Metazoa > Arthropoda > Insecta > Hemiptera > Alydidae > Riptortus > Riptortus pedestris. The sequence continues at coordinate 124,708,216 of CM032228.1, read as the reverse complement.
AAACCCATTTGCAATCTTGTTCTTCTGACAAGGGTAATTTGTGAACGGCTTTATTGTCCGACTCAAATGTTCTCTTGTTCCTGGGCAAAAGTTGGTTCCAGTGAAAACAGTCACAAAACCCACAAATTCTAAATTACGTGATCAACGTTTTGTAGACCTCACTGTAATATGCTTGATGATTCAGACTTTCTTAATCTATTTCCGTTCTATTGTAGTATGAAATCTATTTGGTTATATACATTTTCAAATGATTTTCGTCAAATTTTAATTTCCTTCCCTTCGGAAACCTTTTTCTAAGCATGTGTCACAGATTTTGCTTCTGACTGGAATAACTACCAAAATATATAACCAGCCACCCTCCGTGACCATGTGGTCAGTAGTTTGCGAAATGCATTGATGGAAAAAAAATATACCTACTACATACAAATTCTTGGGCTGTTAAGCTCAAGATATTCCTCTCTTAAGCACTGAAGATACGAAATGTCTAAAAACGCTGTTTCAAATAAGCAATGGCATCAACAAAAAAGAGATACAATACGAGGTTTTATAAAATGCTGTTGAAATTTTACGAACATAAATATCTAAAAAAAAATAACGAGAATTGGATTTAAATGGATTTATTTTGAAATAAGTTATTGAAAAATAATGAAGCAGTGACTTCACCGAGATAGTTGGTTTAAGGAGGTTCAACATTTAGCACATTAGGTTTAATTAACAGGACAGTAATTATCATTAGCAGTGGAGATAAGATCATCTAGATTCAGAACTAGGAATTTAGTTACCTCGGAATATCAGAAACTTAAGACATAAGGATAGAGCTAATATCTAAGGTCTCGTTATTAGATCACATAGTCATAAGTACTTTCCGGTTCTATAAGAGCAGAATCTGAGCAATAATAGAAATATCTATGCTAAAAGGGAAATAATAAAATATTACTGAAGCCTATTGCAAGGTTTTCGTGTTACATCACGGTTTCGTTGGAATTGATGCTACCTGCGTTCGCATAACTATTAAGTAATTCTTTTACTAAACTTTATGTAAATATGTATACAGAAGAATGAAGTCTCAAAGCTCTGCAATTTATTTCTAGTTTATCAGATTGTGTACATGATTCGAAGGAATTATCTACAAAGATCCTTTTGCCAAATGATAGAGTGACACTAAGCGCTCTCTAGACTGGCTGATCAGACAACACTGATACCAGTCAATTTTGGACCGAATGGGAATTCAGTATAACAAAACATTGCTCTCAGTAATTGACAGGGAAATGATGAAATTAGAAATCAATCCAGGTTGAAGCTACAAGTCACATGTAGGAAAACTTTTTTCAGCCCGACCTTCATATTTTCCAGGGTTTATACGCAGATGTCATGTCTTACAAATGAAATGTTAACAGATTTCCCCCAAGAGAAATCAGCTGTTGACGACCTACTCATGGCGCGATTTTCCCAAAATTTTCTTCAAATGTCCATCGATCCTACCTAGGAGATGACGAAAATGAGGTCCATTAAAAATTGTATATATATATATATATATATATATATATATATATATATATATATTTGTCGGTTAATGGCTGAAATGAGACCAGTGGGAGGGGGGGGCGTTAAGATGGGTATTTACGTAAATTCGAAATATCTCCGTTACTGCACGTTGGATCGAAAACTTGTATAGAACCAATATTATTGCAAATTAAATTTAATTTAAATATTGTTATATACATTTATTTTTGAATATTTACCGAGATATTTACATTTTTATTAAGTGTGTAGGGATAACGGACGAGATGAGATCGGCTTTTGTCGGTTCTGTTCGAGAGATTTCGTAAAAAATTAGTTGGGCCGTTTCCGTAATTGTTCGACTCCCGTAAAATAATATACTACATTCGATACACAAGGGTAAACACGTCTTTCTACCGATGATAATGCAAAAATATATATTTATAAAAAAAAGTACAGTACCCAATAAATGAAAAGCACGGGAAGGAGTTGTAAAGTCTCAATTAAAATACACCAGCTGTCTGTACTAGATGAGCGTATGTTTTTAATAATTTTGCGTTTTTCATTAGCAGGATTGTGTTTATGGTAGGAGGGTTGATGATATGCTGAACCAGCGTAGCCTCCTCCAGTCATGTTTTTATGGTTGATGATATGCTGAACCAGCGTAGCCTCCTCCAGTCATGTTTTTATGGTTGATGATATGCTGAACCAGCGTAGCCTCCTCCAGTCATGTTTTTATGGTTGATGATATGCTGAACCAGCGTAGCCTCCTCCAGTCATGTTTTTATGGTTGATGATATGCTGAACCAGCGTAGCCTCCTCCAGTCATGTTTTTATGGTTGATGATATGCTGAACCAGCGTAGCCTCCTCCAGTCATGTTTTTATGGTTGATGATATGCTGAACCAGCGTAGCCTCCTCCAGTCATGTTTTTATGGTTGATGATATGCTGAACCAGCGTAGCCTCCTTCAGTCATGTTTTTATGGTTGATGATATGCTGAACCAGCGTAGCCTCCTCCAGTCATGTTTTTATGGTTGATGATATGCTGAACCAGCGTAGCCTCCTCCAGTCATGTTTTTATGGTTGATGATATGCTGAACCAGCGTAGCCTCCTCCAGTCATGTTTTTATGGTTGATGATATGCTGAACCAGCGTAGCCACCTCCAGTCATGTTTTTCTGGTTGATGATATGCTGAACCAGCGTAGCCTCCTCCAGTCATGTTTTTATGGTTGATGATATGCTGAACCAGCGTAGCCTCCTCCAGTCATGTTTTTATGGTTGATGATATGCTGAACCAGCGTAGCCTCCTCCAGTCATGTTTTTATGGTTGATGATATGCTGAACCAGCGTAGCCTCCTCCAGTCATGTTTTTATGGTTGATGATATGCTGAACCAGCGTAGCCTCCTCCACTCATGTTTTTATGGTTGATGATATGCTGAACCAGCGTAGCCTCCTCCAGTCATGTTTTTATGGTTGATGATATGCTGAACCAGCGTAGCCTCCTCCACTCATGTTTTTATGGTTGATGATATGCTGAACCAGCGTAGCCTCCTCCAGTCATGTTTTTATGGTTGATGATATGCTGAACCAGCGTAGCCTCCACCACTCATGCTTTCCTCCAGCCTGCCTAGGTCATAGGAACTCCCAAAATATCGTCTTCGCCAAACCCTAGTTAATGGGTACCGCGTGCTCCCAGGCTTTGAACCCAAGCTGGATAAGTGAGTATAATCAATTCGTAAGTAAACTATATCTCACCTAACATCAAGCTTCTCGATTCTTTGCACCACAATTCTCAAACACAGGTAGTGGACTCGGTACCACTTCTTATGCTGTGGTCACTGAGAAATTAATACGTCTTGCTTTTCGCATGTCCTGGTTGTTCCAAGTAGGTGTGCCCAGACTGCAGAGCGAGATTAAATTGGGGAACTCTGTTGAGAAAGTACGCACCCTTTAGCGTCCATCGACCTGACCATATTTGTGATAGTGGCACAGCGAATGAGTAGTAATCCACTTACAGCTCTTGACAAAATATCTTTCCTTCGCGAGTATAATATCTCTATAAGATGCATTTTCTTTCAAGATGGCATTATCCCTCTCTCTGCCTTTTGGTCCCGTCGTATGACTTTCATTAAATGCCCTTGACCTCAAGTAACTTCAGGATTTAATGACATTCGAAAGGTTTCCATTTAGGAGCTTTCTGTCAAACGCTTCGAGAGACACAGTCCTACTTAGGACCCTATCCACCCTTCTTTCCTGGATTTTTAACCTGTCAACCCTTCTCTAGGGGACAAGTTAAGCTATCCTAAAGCACCACTAATAGCACTCGGTCTACCAATATCAATATTTCCAGTATTATTTTCTATTTCAGCTAAATAGGAAATAATACCTTGGTGAAAACACCCACATCTCGATTTGATATATGTTCGAAAAATACGTAGATATTTCAAATAAATAATTATTTAAGTAGTGCTCACCTTTAATAACCAGACACCCAGATGATCGGATATCGTCTTATTTTCACTTGCATCGAATTAAATACTTCACCAGCGCATTTAATCATTTCTATTCGATTATAAATATGATTTTTATTTTGGCTCTTGTCTTGTAAACCTTTTTTGGTTTGCCTAAATGAGTGTTTCTTTGATACTCGTTTGGAGGTTGTGCAGAATCTAAACATTCTTTATTTTATTGTGTTTCAGAACGCAACATGTATGCTTAGGTAATCTATTTTATTAATTCTTTCTGGGACATGTTTTCTTCCATTACCAAAGAGAATTAAGTAATCATCTTTCCTTTTTCTCCCACTATCTGCAAGATATGAATGTTTTCCACCAAAACCGACATTATTCTTCTGAGGTTCATACTTATGGCTGAATATATATTCTCTTCCACTCTTGATCAGACACATTTCTTCTATTCGTAGTCTCTTTTTAGATAATTTCCCCAAACTATTATAAGATCAAACTTATTGAAAAAAGTTATTTCTTGCAGAGGTACAGCATCCAATACATTTTTTGAATATAAATAATAACAGCGTTTCATTTACTTTTTAACATTCAAACCTCAGAGAACGAGGACTTCTCATCTGATTTTCGCTAACTCATGTAATAACACGATTTGTCTTATGGGCACTCTAAATGAAATATTTGCTTGGGTTACACTCAACTAAAGAAAACTCAGAATTCAAAGTGAACTGGAAAATCGCCTCACATTAATGGAATCTTACACTTGTGTCCGACTGCATTTCGACTCGTACTGTAACAGTCGTAAGGTATCAAGTAGGCAAGTCAGCTGGTTGACTTCTCTGTTTTAGAGGAATTGAGATATATTTCTTAAAGTCGTTCTCTTATTGACCAGCACCTTTCTGTTTCTTCCTGGATCGATCATGGGAATGCATCTAATTACTATATAAGTATTACTTTCATAAAGAACTTTCTACATTTGGAACCTTGAATCAACTGGTCTCTTCAAAACATTCTAGCTTGAATGCTCACTTCACTATCTTTGCTCTTCCCTACTATTCCCGTCAGATACTCGAATAACAAGTAGAAAACAACTCCCTCTTAAAGTTACTGTTACAAAGTGTTCTCTTTTTAGCTAGCCAGTCAAGACCTCTTCACGTACTACTTCTTTTTTTTGACCTATTTTATCTTCTCCATCAAACTTTTCTCTTTAAATGTACTTGCAAGTGTATGACCGTAAAAGTTGCAGGCCTCGTGCAATGCACGGCTGTTATATATGCAGAGTAAGTTACACGTATACTTCTCAATGTTTTAAACGAAATTTTAGGAGAAAACAGAAATTTTCATTGATAAACCTAATTATAAACATGGAAGGCACGAAGAAAATGAACAGGCCTTAGTAACTTCTCCTCTTATTTAAATGCTGAAAGTTCTCAGTTACTATAAAATATAAATAATTTCATTAAACTAATTAGTAGTTCAAAAGGCTTAAGTAATACATATTTGTTTTCATTAATATTATAATGACAGAATATTGGGTTAAGTTCATTACCGATAAGTAAGAGAATAAGGAAGTGGAAAACAAAATTAAGAGTTTTGTAACATAATAGGAAATTAATTTCTCTGAAAGGCTGGATAAGACATTGATAAATAAATAGTGCCTGAGGGTGTATTTCAACAAGGACAAGTATTTATAGCGAAGGGTATTGGCGTCTGGTCGGCCAGTCTATCGTTACAGCAATTACATCTTCTCCATTAGGGCCAATAAACAATGCTAATAATAAATCCAAAAGAACTAAAATAAAATTAATTTGGCCAACTGATAGAATAGCCTAATAAACAGAAAAGTGTGTCATTTTAAAATATTTATTAAACCGTAAAGCATTTATTTAAGTCTGTTTTATATTATGGTGGCTCTTAAAAACAATAACTGGGAACCTACTAATATCACCTAAAGCTAATAATTTCTCCCAAACTTTGGGTTACTGGAAAAGGGGTATAAAAAGCCTGCCGATGTACCAACAAAATTTTCTTTTTGAGCGATAATAACAGGTTTTGTCAAGGCACTTATAATATATATCAAAGGTCACTGACTGATTAAAGTACTGAAGAGGAAGTTTAATAGTGAAAAATTATACTCCAAGGACACGCCAGCCAGAGGATAAAGTATATATGAACTTTATACGAAAATGATATATGGGAATGAGGCAGTAATAAATGAATCTTATTAAATCATACACTACACTAATTAGAGGTTACAAAAGTTCCAAAAAGTCAAATAGACGATAATAAAAATTGTGATATGTTCTTAATTTAATTATTTTGGAGAATAAATAATTAGAACAGTATGAAATGGAACGCCAATTTCATTTAATTAAATAGTATCTTATAACGGAGTTCACATGAATTCTTAAAAAAAGAAGAATAAAAAGGAAATGAAGATAATGGGAAAAAAAGGAAACAAAAGTAAAAGATCTGGTGGAAATCCGGCCTGAAGACAATGAATCAGAGAAGCTGCCTTGGGGATGAGGTGGAGAAAAGTTTTTATAGAAAGTCCGCCTTCGTTATCAACCAGCGCCACTGCTACCCTGCATTAAATTGTTCCACTTCTAAGGAGTTAAGGACGAAAAACCAGCTATTAACTTAGGTGAACCTATTTTCATTTGAGCTCCTAGAATACAACTTTCAGAAGTCTTATAACCTCTGGACCCCTTTCGCCTAATTGAAGTTATGGGCAGTTTCATGTTTAATTTTACGGGGATGTAGTTATTTGTAAGCTAATTTTCAAGTTTGGAAAAAAAAAATGTCTGTCAGATTTGTGATATATTTTAAAATCTCAAAGTCGAATGATATTGGGGTTGAAAAAGAATAAATGTATACTTACTGAATAGGCAATGTACTTACTACATGGAAAATATAATGATGAATCTCCGAGAATAGCTTGCGATACTCCTGTGTTAGAATAGTCATTGCATGAGAATTATGTTACTTCCCTATTTCCCTTGAGGGAAATCAGCTATTAAGGCTGTACCCACGAACATGAGAAAATGAAGTACTTTCAAAGTTTTATATATATATATATATATATATATATATATATATATATATATATATATATATTCACCTTTCAATAAACCCCCATTCCTACACATGTCATATTAAGATTAAGTTGTTATATCATTAGCCACATTATTTAACACTTAAATACCAAATATAGTGAGATACATGCAAATTCTTTGTGTGTTGACATCATCAATTAAAATATTACGATAATGGCTGAAACAAGTAATAAGTGGGGGGGTGGTTAGAGCGGGAAATTTGAAAATTCAAAATATCTCTGCCATCATGAGTCGCAGTGATAGATGTTATAGAACTAATCTTGTTAATTCATTGGTTTTCTTTAATTATTATTTTTTACATTTTTTCTTAGTTCAAATTTTTAACGAGATATTCTTCCTTTGTGATTGTTTTCATCTTTCAGAAAACCCACACTTCTACTGGTGGGTCATGACAACGCGTGCGAAATCTGCTTAGTTTACGCAGACCCCCGTTACGAACATTTTTATGACAACAGTAACATTTTTATGTTTGTGTTATTTGGTTGAAATGTTCACCTCCTCATAAACATTTATTTGACAAAAAAACTTCATTCCCTTTAATATATCAATGAGCAATTTCATCTTATTCTGAGAATAATTATTGTTGTGTTGTTTTTGTCTGAATGAGCCTCAAATTTTTCGGACTATTGAACTCCAGTCACATCTAATGAGTTGAAGACTACTGCGATGATATTGTGTTTCATTAGGTATATTAATAATTCTGTACTCAAAACAGATTTTTATTGGAGTTTTTCTCACGACTTGGAAATCACTCATTTTTAGTGGAAAAAAAATATTTTGCGGTAATCTTTTTAGAGCTGAAGAAATCAATATTATTCTAATTGTTTCTGAAGTGTGTCATGACATAGACGCAGTTAGGCTAGGATGATATTTCTAATAGAACTGAACTATTTCTTGTCAACCTACATCTAAAAACAATATAGTTACAATACATATAGTTTTCAAAAACCTTAATTACTTGACGATGTTAAACCATTTTCAATTGTATTTGCTTCATATTTTGAATTAAATGAATTAAATAAGAGTGATACAGGGAATTAAAAATGGCATTAGATTGCCTTCTGACGTAATTTGAACTGGATTTTGTATTCTTCTTGGAATTATTACTATATACGTATCAAGGACACGTATATGGAATTTTATAACTACTTGTTAATTCTGCTTAGTTTACACAGTGATTAAGTGTAATCAAAATTCCTCAGATTTAAATGAGTTGATAAATTGATTTAATTTGGCTTTCACAAACATTGACGTATGACCGTCTTCAAGATTTCAATAGATAAAAGCCTTCACAAATAACCTTCCTGCCAGGTGGGAAATTTATAATAATAGAGAGAGCTGATAAGTAATTAATTTCCTTGGCGATAATTTATCGTGGAAAGGAGGCTTTTAAACGGTGCTGATACGGAGACTGGAGGGAGATGACAAAGTAGCTGTAGAAGAGAGGAGGTGATGGAGTGCTCCTTTCTTGAACACCTAGTCTGGCTGATAAGTACCTATTGAGTGTCGAATACAGGCTAAAAGCTCATAGCAATTGAAAGATTTGTACCACTTTGTAGAAGCCCTTCCTACAAAGGGGACTCATAGCAAGTCATCGACAGTGCAAAGCGCTGAATATTACATTTCTAATTCTCTAATAGCGAATTCCCTTTTAAAAAATTAGGTTATTAATGTTTAATTTGTATATATCAAATCATCTAGAAATACGTGAAATAATGATTTTATATATTTGCACAAGTGCTGGTTTATTACTAAATTTAGCGGTCAGCTGAGTTTCTTTAAAAACATTTTAAACTTAACATGTTCTTCATTATTATTATTATTATTATTTATTAACGTCCACTTTTTGCAATTAAGGCTAATTGGGACGGGTTATCTACAGGTTCTTCTTTATTATACTTAGTTATTATTATTATTATTTATTTACGTCCACTTTGACTTAGTTATTATTATTACTATTATTATTATTATTTATTTACGTCCACTTTTTGCAACTAAGGCTAATTGGGACGGGTTATCTACAGGTTCTTCTTTATTATACTTAGTTATTATTATTATTATTTATTTACGTCCACTTTTTGCAACTAAGGCTAATTGGGACGGGTTATCTACAGGTACTTCTTCATTATACTTAGTTATTATTATTATCATTATTTATTTACGTCCACTTTTTGCAACTAAGGCTAATTGGGACGGGTTATCTAACGGTACTTCTTTATTATAGTTAGTTATTATTATTTATTTACGTCCACTTTTTGCTACTAATGCTAATTGGAACGGGTTATCTAATGGTTCTTCTTTATTATACTTAGTTATTATTATTATTATTTATTTACGTCCACTTTTTGCAACTAAGGCTAATTGGGACGGGTTATCTACAGGTTCTTCTTTATTATACTTTGTTATTATTATTATTATTACTATTTATTAACGTCCACTTTTTGCAACTAAGGCTAATTGGGACGGGTCATCTACAGGTTCTTCTTTATTATATTTTGTTATTATTATTACTATTTATTAACGTCTACTTTTTGCAACTAAGGCTAATTGGAACGGGTTATCTACATGTACTTCTTTATTATACTTAGTTATTATTATTATTATTTATTAACGTCCACTTTTTGCAACTAAGGCTAATTGGGACGGGTTATCTACAGGCCCTTCTTTATTATACTTAGTTATTATTATTTATTTACGTCCACTTTTTGCTACTAATGCTAATTGGGACGGGTTATCTACACGTTACCACCCTTTACTAGACACGGTGGGACTTAGAAAGTTATTTAATGATTTCCGTCACTAAATGATTTCCTTTGCCCAGGCGAGAATCGAACTCGCCACTATAGGTTTACCATGTGAGATTAAGGTCAATGTTTTAACTCACATGGCTAACCTGAGCCCCTATTATACTTAAAAGTTTCCCTAAATAAAATTACATTTACGTAAATAAATCATCCTTCCAGCTAACGAAATAATTTAAAATTCTATCATTTGCCAGTATTTACCATCTTTTTTCGTTTTTAAGATTGGTCAACAAGCAGTTCTAAGAATAAAATAAACCTTATAAAGAGTAATGCAATATCCAAACAAAATAAACGCGGCTTTGTTATGGGAATATGAACGAAAAATTCAAAAGTATTAAATACAATTTGGTTAACTAAAAGTTGTTTTTTAAGAAATAATTTCATTTGTTTTTCAGAAAATACCATTAAACAAGGACTGGTATAAGCTACATGAAACTCTTAAGACATGTTGAAATCCAGGAAAGGATTGAGAGCTGGATACTAAGATAAGGATATTGGGCGGTAGCTGCTCTGGTGTAATCCACTTATATTAGTTACTAGCGATTCATCCCCTACCTTCATTAGGGAAGTTTCAAGGGCTGTGCTGTTGGCAACCCTTCAACCAGATATTTAATGACAATATGGATTGTTATAAAGGAACTGTGACTTTATAAACCGTTTACACATAGTTCTAAGCTTGGTCATAGTTGAACTTCTATAGAGATACAAGGTCATTAGTGCGCGCGCAGTGTGTGTATGAATGTTTGTGTTTGTGTGAGGTTTTTGGGAGTCAGTTTGTGGATACACTAACTCGCTCAGGCAAACAATATGATTGTAGTACGTATAAAGAATGGAAGAATTTCTTGCTGTGTTTATCTACTATTTTTAGTTTTTCAAATATGTAAATTCGAAGTAGACATATTGTTTTGGAAGATAAATCTATTAAACATCAATGTCAATATTTCTATGTCTATGTCTTCATCCCACTCTTCTATAGATTATTATATGTATTAAATAAAATTAAGAACAAATAAATATGTAGTTGTGTAAAATAATAGGACAGCCACTGTGCATGACCAAAATCAACTTAGTAGTAGTAGTATGTAATCGACTCTGTAATGCGCAAGTTGATGGAAAACTTTTACCAGAAAATCCAGAACTTCTTGTAAAAAAAAATACAATAAATCAAGAAATATTTGGTGACAGCTCAAAACAGCTAGTTTGAAACAAGAGGAACAATATTCAAAGACGCATTCTTCTAGATAGTTTAGCATCAGCTAAACTCGAACGAATTGATTCTTAAGCTAAACTTTACTAAATAATTTATGTATTAGATTCTTCTTGTATAATTTATTTTATTTTGAAAACAAATTCATTTTCGGAAATTCAGTTATTTACCTAGCCCTATTTAGTACTCTGATTGGTCCATATCGTTAGACCCAGGTTCTTTAAAAACACAACATTTCATTTCCTTAAATAATTATCTTCGGATATGATTAGCATGCTAGATATGGAGCACCCCAATGACTTTGGGAAGCAAAACGAAATGGTTTTCATAGCACATTTTGTATTGATTAATTTTTATATATGTTTTCTAAATGTAGTTCTATAAGCAATTAAAATTATTAATACCATTATATTTCATTTCTAAATTAAAATCATCATAATACATGTAATAAGCTGTTTGCACCAAATTAACATATTTAAAGTCATCCAATTCTTATAATGAGACTGAGAATAAAAGTATAACCCACTCTGAGGAAGTTTCATGACAATTATCAATTTAAATTAAAAACTTGCTTTTATCTTCTCAATATCTGAGAAAGGAATCAGACATCAGTTGATAGTAAGTCTTCCCTTCAATTCCTTTCATAGGCTTCCTTTGTAAAAGGCCTACTAATTCAGGAGGGGAAAAAAGGGAAATAGGATTAATTAGAATAGAACCTAGATTTTATTTATTCTTTTTTCCGCAGAATTACATTACTACTCCTAGAATTGAATTCTCATATTTTATAATATTCTACCCACAACTAAAGCTAAAGGTTGGAACTTATGATAATATACGGCTCTTGTATTGTTATTGAAATTATAAAAGCTATCAGAACTGTATCAAGAACTATTCCAGTGAACAGAAAGCACTACATTCAATACTTTAACTATCCTGAGAAAAATAAATCCTATATGAAGGCAATTAAAACAAACCTTTGTTCATTCTGTGGATGAGCGTGTCACTTTATCTAATCTAAATTTTTGCGGTCTTTGAAATTTGATAATTGTATAGGAATTTAAATATTAATTATTAATGTGAGACCTTTTTTTTCTCTCCCATACTAACGTAAATTTATGCTTTTCCAAATACTTGAATCATTCTAACTAATCACATTTAACTATCTTTACCTTTGGATCCTTGCATGTCACGAAAAATAGCCTGCCAATAATGACTCTTTGAAGGCAACAGAGAGAGCCTTAAGAAACGTTATAGATCGTTAAGAGAGACATACAGAACTTACAGAAGAAGAAAGAGGCCTCTTGGTTTAAGTTTTGAAGCAGCTTAAAGTTCACCGATGAAAGACGAAATATATATCCTTATAGAACTTACGTCGTTATTGACCAAATAGAAAAAAATATATTCAAATGTATTCCCAACATTTTGGTCTACAATCTATTTTGTTCAACGGTCTTTCCTAGTGAAAATACTTTGTAGGATGCCTTGTTCCTAGAATCTGTCATTTTCGTCGACTCGCTATGGCTCCTTTTCATCTCTCTCTCTCTCTCTCTCTCTCTCTCTCTCTCTCTCTCTCTCTCTCACACTCTCTCTCTCTCTCTCTCTCTCTCTCTCTCTCTCTCTCTCTCTCTCTCTCTCTCTCTCTCTCTCTCTCTCTTCCTCTCTCAGTGAATAAATGTATACGTTAAATAGTGGTAAATATCGGGAAATAAACGCCAGGTCTTATAAAATAAATGGTTTTTAATAGGAAATATTTTTAGATTTATCATTCCATAAACTAGGTTTACCGTTTAAAGAATACCATCTCGACGAAGGAAGACTTGCTCTCTAGGGTTCTGTACAGATATATTTTGATAGTCCTCTAGTATCTGTATTATTCCCACATGTATAGAAGTACTGGTAGACGTCTTTAGCTAATGGTGATCACCAATTTCAATAATGAGGTTGATTTTTTCGGCCCTGAGTCTCCATTATCACGTGGGATTGTCTAGAGGAAATATCTTAACATGATAGGGCACTATTTTAGTTGTGTTGTAAGCTGTCTAATCGCATGCAGGATAAAAATAATATAATTGTTAATTGTAAAAGTAAAAGAGAAAGCCAGGAGAGAAGGTCACGAAGTATTGTAATATTTTTAGATACATTCTAAAACTAACTGCTGTAAAATGACACCTGGTATGTGCAAAACAGTTACGAAGAGTCAATGCTACAATATTTGAGTTTTAGAAACAATAATTTAACCAATAACTTCACAACATTCTTCTGCGTACAGGTAAAAACATTATACCATAGGAGTACTCTTTTCACCCTGGAACTTTTGGACATCTACTTATTATACTAGAATCAATCCCTTATTGTCCGTGGGACGCCTCTTACTTTCTCTACGGACCAGCCTGGAATGGGTGTTCATTTCTGGATGCCATTAATTTTCGCTATTACGTTTTTTTTAAACTATTAGGCTAAGAATTTTTACGACAAATCTACACTGCTGAAATTCAATGGAGTAACAGCTCTCAATATGCAGAATGATTAATAAGCATTCACTAGCACAAACATTAATTATCATACATTATTGGTATTAAATAAATATTTTTACATCCGGAGTAATCAATTTGCTTTGCACATATGTTAGTATTTTAGTAGGAGAGCAAATAATTGAATCGACGGGAGAATAAGGTTATTCTACTTTCATAAGGAACAGGAAACTGGTAGGAGGGTTGAACTTTCAATATTTTTGTAAAAAGACCACTATATATAAAAAATATTTTTTCTAGTAAAAAATTGAAATTTATAAAAATAGATAAATATATTGTCATTCAAACACAAATGTCTGTCACTGACAACATGAAATTATCATACTTAAGACTCCAGGGAAGAAAGACGAATGCTATTCGGAATGTATTTTATAAAAATACATTTAAGGGAGTGTTTTAAAGTTTATACTACTATTTTTTCTAACTATTCCTATGATATTTATTAAAGCTAAGTTTCTAATTAAACTTATAAAAGTGACAATAACTAGTTAGTATCTATCTAATAACGATATTTACGTCGTATTAGACAAGCTTGAGATTCAAAAATTTTAAAAAATCAATACATATACCGGTTAGCACTAATTTCTTTTTACATTTCAGCAAATTAATTCTGATTAACAAACATAATAATGATGAATAAAATAAATCATGATAAAAAAATGTGAGCGTTGGCCTACCCGTACATCCATTCATTTTGCATACTGCATTCAAAGCTACTGAAAGCAAAAAGTCCGTCACGCAAGGGCTGCGTAAACTAAGCAGATTTCCCACGTGAAGTTATACAATAGGAAAATCTCCATACGAGAGCCAAACAGTTGCGGCAAAGGGCCAAACTAGCTTTTGGCGGGAAACAGTCATCACTTATCGGGCCAAATTTAATAAAAATGCAAATATCTCGGTTAATTTTGAAGATAGTGAATAAATGTATAAAACAATATTAATAGTAAATTTAATTTGCAATAAAATTGGTTTTATACAATTTTTTGATCCGACGTAAGGTAACGGAGATATTTCGAATTTTAGAAAATCCCCCTCTAACCCCTCCTCCCACTGGTCCGATTACAGCCATTAACGAACTTGATCTGTCTTTTTGCATAAAACGTTTAAATATAGAGTTTGGTAACGATCAAACAAAAATTGCGACCGCTAGAGCGTTAACAGACATATATATATATATATATATATATATATATATATATATATATATACAACAACACACACACACACACACACACACACAAATATATATATATATATATATATATATATATATATATATATATATATATATATAATTTTGAACGGACCTCATTTTCGTCATCTCGATCGGTGGGATCGATGGACATTTGAAGAACATTTTCAAAAATCGCGTCATGAGTACAACCTCAATAGCTGATTTCCCTCAAGAGAAATCTGCTAAAACAACTGACATACTCATGGCTGAAAATTATATATAAATTTCGAAATCATATTGATGTTATACGGAGAAAAAAGTTTTAAAATAAATGTGTATAAGCTTTCATTCGGCCTTCTCGTTCCGGCGTGCACTAAGAAAGATTCGGAGATGTATATTTAGATGCGGTGTCTTAAAATGGCGCTGTATTGTGTACATTATTCTCACTCAGAGGACGTCTAAAAATGCTATTGGCAGAATGGGGAACAGCTTTTAACCCTAAAAACGATTTTATAGCAAATTAAAAAGTTGTAAATGGTATATTTGATTCAAGGACATATAAGAATAAACGAGTGTTTCTTAAAATCGTTAGCTACTCTTGGAGTATCTTGAAAGTTTTGCAGTGTCACATAAATGATGATTTTAATATGAAGTTATCATTATTACTTATGGAATATTTAAAAATCAGGTCTTTAAAGATGTAACAACATTAATATTTCCCTGAAAACCCTAAGAACGGCCAGACAGTTCAGAGTGTGATTTTGGGATACTCCACTCCTCTGCTTAATAACGAAAAAGGTTTTATTCAAGTTTTCGAAGATTAAATCACACATTTGAAGTCAATGTAGTTCGGCATACTCAGTGCACCAATGGATCATCTACAATAGAATACTTTACGAAGGATGGAATACATAGCCACATCCAATGGCTGTGAAGTACTACTGTTCCTTCCCTTCTATAATCAACTTGACTAAATAATAAAATTTTATATTATCTCCGAGAAATTGTGTTGGATTATAACACGAAACGTTCCTAACGTTCCTTGAAAAAAGGGTATTATAGCAATTTGTCTTATGCTGGATTCAAATTTCTATTTTCCATTTCGTTTTTTCCTACTGAACACTTTGTTTCACAATTGATTGCTGGACATAACAATAAATGTATTACCGGCTAACATGATATCTCTAGCACTTCTCTCATTATTAACTTTCATGTTTATGATAGAATCATAAGAATTGAATACTTTATGCAAAAAGTATGGTATTACCAAATATTATCAATAACAATGGTCAGCAATAAGATTTATTTCATCTGCTACTGCCAAATAGTGTCTTCAAATTGCATCAGTAGACCGCCGTCTGTGATTACATATCGACTCATTTGGAACCTTTGCTCCTCAGATTCGTTATATTGAGGGAACCTGGCTATGATCTCCATGTTTTCAGGAAAATACCCAAGATGTGAGTCATGGAAGGTAGCCTACAAGCTCATTATACATCCCACAATTCGGCCATTATTCATAAAAGTCCGTCACTTTTAACGATTTCCCACGTGAAGTTTTACAATAGAGAAATTTCACGAGAGCCGAGCAGTCAAGGAAATGGCCGATCTAGCTTTTGGCGGGAAATTCACTCGTCCGTTAGCCACCCTTATTTTATTAAAATGCAAATACCTCGGTTAATATTCAAGATAGAGAATAAACGTATATAAAAATATTTCGTACAACACCCCCGCCCCCGTTGTACTATTAGGAGGCCTAATGTCTTCATAATTTTCCACAAACTTGCCACATATGCTATTTTTATTTGATTTTGGCTAGATATAAAAGTCTGAATGCAGCAACACTATTTTATTTTGAAAAATGATGAAGAATATCTGTGAAAATATGCAAAATATAAATACTAGGGTCTTTTCGTAAAATCGGCGTTACAGATAGAAAAAAATTCAAAAAGGCGATGAATTTATCAGCCCCCATTTATTGTGTATATTGGTTTACTTAATAAGGATAATATAAATGACGAAGTGTGTGTGTGTGTGTGTGTGTGTGTGTGTGTGTGTGTGTGTGTGTGTGTGTGGGTGGGTGTGTGTGTGTGTGTGTGGGTGTGCTTTGGGCGCGAGTGAAATGTAAAAAGTTTGTCATTTCTGAAAAAATAAATTTAGATTTCACATATTTGATTATAAGTAGGATTATTAAATGCCCTACCGGTTGCGACTCTCACCATTTCCCTGCCACTTTTCCATCAATAGGGTAAAATATAATTTAATATAAATTATAGAGTTGTTTGTTTCATTCTATCTTTCATTACTTCATTAATCATAAACTTTGATTGAAAGAATTCATTTAGCTTTAATTTTGGAAGGAAATGAAAGTCACATTTAGTAAATTGTTTACTGATTTGAAGGAAGCAATGCTCTATCAATCACTGTGTAAATTAATCTTTCGCTTCTTCAGAGGGCGGCGAGGGGCCGCGAAAATCTCTTCTCCCGTAAAGATCATTATAAATCAGTGAAATGAAAATAGAGAGTGACTAGAAGGCATTTAAGTATCTGAATTCAATGCTACAAAGTTCATAAGAAATTCATATTAAAGAAGAGGTTCACGCCGGGTCATTTCTCAAAACTCCTTCTTTACAGCGTGTTTTTAAACTCCAGGAATGAAATATAGTTGTTGTTTTTTTACTTGAAACAAAGAAAGTTATCTTTCAATGTCTAAAACTTAAAAATGATTAAAAGTTAGTTATTTATTGTTTACATATAATATAATAAAAAACTGAAAAAATTATCATTAAAAATCACAAACGAAGTCAAAAACACACTGGAGGAACTACTGGGAAAGCATATGTAACGTGCATTGATGACTGTTTTTATTATTATATGTTTTTGAATTATATTTTTCCTTTTGTGTATAGATAACACCAAGCTCCTATGTATATTTATTGATTTACTTTTCCAGCAGGCCACTGCCTTTTTTCCTTGATTCTTAAATGTGATCAGTTACTTCACCATCCATCACCTCAAAAATGGTCTATTGCCCTAGTTTTCTTATTGGGTGAGATTGTGATGATGAATTAAAATTGCGAAATTAAAAATCGTGAGTGTTCCATTCCACTTAGTTGCAGACTGATTTTCTTGAAACACTTTTGTTGTAACATTATAGGCCCTAGAAAACATAAAACACCAACAAAACTTTCAAGTAAAAATGGTAGTACTCAGCAAATATATATCTTCACCTCTCCACAAATATAAAAAAAATGCATAGTGGTAACTACTGCATACCCACAAAGAGAAACCAATCGTATCTCTGGTTGGTCTTTCATTGCTAGCTGATGGGTTGCTTTATGTGGTGCAGTAATTTATGGTTTTCTTTTTTTTTAATATACTAATGGTTTATTTAATATATTAAAATTAAATCTGTAGACAAACTCCTACCTATGGTAGATACTATGGTTGCAGCGAAATGAAATCCTCCAGCGAAGTCCCATCCGAGAGGAGCTGTAGAGTTAGTGTAGACCCTGATGAGTCGATGCAAGGCTTCCAGCTGTTCAGGGCTCATGTCGGGATGAAGCCCGATGTAGTTCTCGTACTCAGACTTCAAATCGCTAAACTCCTCCCCTAAGCCTATAACATCATTACACAGTATTAAAATTTAAAGATACGGAATTAGTTTTAAGTAGGCGCTTGAAATACAGGATCATTAGCCTTTTTCTCCATGCCCAAACATCTCAAACCTATAACATGTATGCATTATGATAAAGACACAAAATTAATTATAACAGACTTAGTAAAAATTAAACGTAATTTATGTATTCGTTGACTATTACAGGAAATAATTTAAAATTATAAAATTGCTCTGATAATTAAAAACGTCTGTCACGCAGGGGCTGCGTAAACTAAGCAGATTTTCCACGGGAAGTTTTACAATAGAGACATTTCACGAGAGTAGGACACGGCCGAACTAGCGGAAAGTACGTCCGTTAGCCGCCCAGATTTAATAAAAATGCAAATATCTCGGTTAATATTCAAGATAGAGAATAAATGTATATAATAATATTTATAGTAAAGTTAATTTGCAATAAGATTGTTTCTGTACAATTTTTTCGATCCGACGTATAGTAACGGAGATCTTTCGATTTTTCGAAAATCCTCCCCTCTAAACCCCCCCCCCCCTCCCACTGGCCCGATATCAGCCGTTAACGAACTTGATCTTTCTTTTTACATAAAACGACTAAATATCGAGTTTGGTAACGATCAAACAAAAATTGCGACCGCTAGAGCGGTAACAGACAAATATATATATATATATATATATATATATATATATATATATATATAGTTTTTAACGGACCTCATTTTCGTCATTTACTAGGTAGGATCGATGGACATTTGAAGAAAAATTTCGAAAATTCCGTCATGAGTACAACCTCAATAGCTGATTTCCCTTAAGGGAAATTTGCTAAAAGTGATATACAGTCCTGAAACTAGGCAGCATAGCATGCATGCGTTGATAACAGGCATCACATTTTTGCCATATACAGCGCATGATGCTCATGATCACAATTTTTCCTCCAAAGGAGACGAATATAGAAATATGGATGAGGCCAGGTGAAAATACTAGGAACTATGAGGACCATATTTTTCACCAGATGCAGGCACTCAGCCAACATATTGGATACAAGAAGTTGTAGGGTAGCTGTCCCGTCTAAAATAATGTTCTGAAACTAGCTATATACAGGCAATTGCTGATACTGACGAAGGGAACATTGGGGAGAGAAAAATATCCCTATATGACAGAAATGCTGGTGGGTAATCCGTTAAAACGATAAGACTGGGAACTAGTTGGACCAGGAACACCTGCATGTAGAATAGATGAGATGTGAGGTAAGATGCGAGATACAATTAAAAAAGTGATAAAAGAAGCATGAAGACAAAGGAAAGCGATGTAAAAGAACCATTTTTTTGAAAGCGAATGTGAAGAAAAGAAAAATGGCGAACAGTGTTCCCGATTCAGTAATCACTGTGAAAAACCTAGTATCAGTAGACGAATTTTATTCAAGCTTGGTATTACGTTTATTGAAGGAGTGTACTGTTGTTTTCGTTAGTTTTATTAAATATGTGCCACGGAGGAGGGGGAAGGGGGCGAGGATTTCGTTTGAATTTGGTTTCAAGTTCATTTACAGATGTGAGACCTGTTTTATGTTCGATTCATACATTTTAATCATAAATGAGGGAAGAGTAGGCGAAATAGAGGGCATTGAACGTAAAATATCTACTTTTCTACTAACACGAACAGGATACATTCTATGTTTTCTAACGAAAAACTAATTATTTACAATGTCATTGATAACATGGAAATGTATATTATACAAAACTTTGTGGATATATATATATATATATATATATATATACACACACATATGTAAACATATATCTATTATTTACTTGTAAATAAATAATATAAAAAATGCCCAGCTTAGAGATACTGGCAAGCACCATATTTGGATGGTCACCACCATTAATAAGGTCTTCCAAAAATTAAACTTACTTCAGTAAGGAGATGACTAGGTAATATAGAAACACACAAATGGGTCTAGCTTTGCGTAAAAAATAGTGTAGTAAAAATGTAGTAGGGACGCAGCCCACTTTTTAACATTTTGTACGGCACTAAAGGATGGAGAGTGTTGAAAGAGTACCTAGCCGTCAGGTCTCATCCTCTCCTAAACCCCAGAGCTAATGTTGGGATGGAAGAATCCCACTACGCCAACTGACCCTTAGAACTTCAGATTATCGACTCATGAAAATGAGACGATTATTGTCATTTGTGACCCAAGGGGTTAAGAAGCCTCTTCTTGATCATTTATGAGACTTCGAGAGTGTAACAACGACTACCTCGTCTGTGTCCGGCAACTGCAACACTGCCGACACCATTCGTCAGGGTCTGACCTCACTGACTGTCGGTGTGGACTTCCTCCACCAACCCCGTGCAATCAGACTTCAAGGGCAGGATGCTTGTATTTACAATGATTAAGATACTATCTGTGGTCAGGTCTTGGAGGTTGATGGTGAGGCTTCAAAAGATATTTGGAGAGTAAGAGATTGGCATTCGCCTAAAACGCTAAACGATAGATCACATCTTCAATGTAAGGGTAACCATTGAACCGTTTTCTGAGAAGAGTTTGTGGGAGGACGCAAGAATAAGTGAGGAAAATGCAAAGAAGATTATATAGGCAGCTCACAGAGAAAGTGGTCTAGAGCAGAGTAGCTACGATGTGAAATATGTAACCATAAGAGAGAAATAGCACTAAGAGGTGGGCGGAGAGATAAGGAAATCCGACCGATTCTCTCCATTAGAATATATTGGAGTTGTATTCAAGTTTGAGGAAAACTGTAGCTGAATATCACTATATTCCCACTGTCTCTGTGAGGAGGGGAGCTAGCCTTGGCTTCAAACCCAAAAACTGTACTTCCAAATGCGAGTCACCTCACTCAGATCGACGCTCAATCTTGAATATATTTACATAACTATCAATTCAAACTATGATTACAATACAATTTTATCTAGTGTGCAATAATGCTACCTTATTTTCCAACATGTGTTTTACATTAGTATTAATGACTACGTTATTTTTGATATTTCCAATGAATAAATAATTACATTTTGCCGTTTCTCAATTATTTGAAAAAAAAATACATTACTATATTACAATAACTCTTTATGTAATCATTTTGTAAAAAAAATATGTTTTGATATTTACATTTGTTTGTAAATATTAGACTATACTACTAGCAGTGGTTGTGAAAATAAAATTTATTGTGAATTATAGAAATTGTTTTATTTGCGAAATTTTTGTAACGATTTCATAAGAAATTCAAATTTGTGATCATAGAGAACTAACGCAGCTAATAAACTGTGAATGGGGGGAAAAAAAAATATTTTACGTTACTAGGGCCGAAAGTGGCACTTTACGTTGCGAGATCGTGTTTAACTGGCGAGGCGAAGCCGAGCCTGTTAATTCGATCGAGCATCATAAAGTCACTTTCTGTACGAGTAATGTACAATACTTTTCACCACGAGGCAAAAACGCATATTAAGGCGGTTTTTAACTCATGAATCTTTTAATAATTAATATTTCCATTATTGGTAACAGCTGCTTCACCGTAGACATAATATTATTATTATTATTTATTAACGTCCACTTTTTGCAACTTAGGCTAATCGGGACGGGTTATCTACAGGTTACCACCCTTTTCTAGCCAGGGTGGGATTTTAGGACGTTATTTAATGAGTTTCGTCACTAAATAATTTCCTTTGCCCAGGCAAGAATCGAACTCGCCACTCTAGGTTTACCATGTGAGATAAAGGTCAACGCTTTAACTCGCATGGCTAACCTGAGCCCCATCAAAGTGTAGACATAATAAAAACACTTTATTTAGCGGGAGGTTAAGTGACAAACATATGACTTCACACGCCTGGAGTCGAAAACTTTCGTCCCTAGGTGTCTAAAGTCATATGTTTGTCACTTAACCTCCCGCTAAATTTTGAGATCTGTAAAGGCCTACTTTCCTATCTCCCAGCTGGTATCGAAAGTATCTACTTTCCAATCCGAGTGATGAAAATGTATGTTATTCTCTTCAGTAAACAGTTAGACCAACCCATAATTTAAATATTAAAAGAATTTTTGGTATTTGGAGCTTTAACCTTATTATAATTGAAGAGCAACTAATAATTACAAATGTCATTGATAATAATATAAAACAATCACACCAAGCTAAACAGGGAGAATACGTCAAGTGTGATTAGCATTATTATATGTATTAGCATAGGATATGTGGCTGAATAACTGAACGTGATTCACTGCTGCATTCACAATATATTCTTAAAATTGGAGCTCAGGTTAGCCATGTGAGTTAATCTTAATCTCACATGGTAAACATAGATAGCGAGTTCGATTCCCGCCTGGGCAAAGGAATTTCCTTAGTGAGGGAATTCATTAAATAAAATCCTCATTCCCACCCTAGCTAGAAAACGGTGGTAACCTGTAGATAACTCGTCCCAATTAGCATTAGTAGCAAAAAATGGACGTTAATAAATAATTTAATTTAATTAATTCTTAAAATTGGTTATGGATTCGATATATAGCCCCAACCATCCAATTATAACACAAAATTCGCTACCATCTTACATTGGGACCTTGCTAAATTACTTTGCGGTATTGGAACCTATTTTAGCATCAGTCCTTATCAACATATTGAGTAATTAAATTATATTCATTGTATATTTTAAAAGATATAGCAGTTAGGTTTAACGGTATTATTTCAACATCGTTATTGTTTTTCGTACGTTTTCAACTTAATAGCTGTTCACTCAGAAAAGACTGTTAAGTGCTCGCTGTACTTTATTGATCGAAAGGGTAAATGAATAGTCAATAAATAATTATTAATGAAAGTTGTAATTATTATTCATTGGACTTGCTCTCTAATATAATTAACCAAACTGTTGAAGGAGAAATTATCCTAGAAGAGGTGGGGAGAGGGGGAGGCATTCGATCTATAGAGCAACTGGGAAACGACCGCCAGAAGCGGCGGACATCGAAACTTCCCGCAGACCAAGCTACAAGTCGATTGCACAATATCCCAACTTGCATAATATCCATAATGCGGGTGCATTTGCATAGTTCATTATTGAACGACAGGACCATCCAGGGTCATCTGTCCTAATCCATGCTAGCTACACAGAAAATGATGTACTTCAATAACAATTAGGTGGTTTACACAGCAACATTGACATCCATAGTGGCAACATGTTCATTTATTGTGATATTCGCATGCCAACACTATATCCAAAATCAACAGGCAAACGTTAATTGCATGGAAAGAATATTTTGAGGTTACTTCAAGACCGCACTTCTTGAAGTAAACCTTATGGGAACAATGGGCCTGGCGATAGAAGAATATGTTTTTTCTCAAGTGTTTGTAAAACGAAATAATTCTTTAGAGTTTGCATAATTAGTCCTGACTGAAATATTTGTTATATGTACAAATGACTGTTCTGCTGCTTTATACAAACATTTGAAGGCTAAATCATTAATTAAGTTAAAGA
The DNA here is from genome assembly GCA_019009955.1 of Riptortus pedestris. Taxonomy (NCBI): domain Eukaryota; kingdom Metazoa; phylum Arthropoda; class Insecta; order Hemiptera; family Alydidae; genus Riptortus; species Riptortus pedestris. Next base: position 124,684,319 of record CM032228.1, on the reverse strand, counting down.
CTTGAAATAGTTTGACATTTATTGAATGTTCAGCTAAAAAATTAAATTCTTAGAGCATTTAGAAGATACCTCTGAAACACTCTGAACGTAAGGCATTCCGAAATATTTTTTTTATTATTCTTTAGCAGCAAACTTATCTGAATTCATAGTATATATAGTCAAGCCTCTAAAGACCTGAACAACAAATCAAAAGTTGTAGTGGCGCAAGTATTAGAAGAAAAGTTTATTATATAAAAGACAAGGTTCTTTGTTAATTATAAAGATGGATTTTCTAATCAGATGCATATTTTTGTGAATTTATGACTCAGGTACACGATGTGAGTCATGTTATTAAATAAAGTCAACTTTGTGCTACTAAAGATATGTGGACTAGGTTATTTGCAGATTTCCACCCTTTTCTAGTGAGGTTGGAACTAAATATTTTATTTAATGAGTGCTTCAGTAAGTAAATTCCTATTGCACAGGTGATAATATAACTCACGGTTCTGGATTAGAGTGAGTTAAGTAGGATTTTCTTCAGTGGCAAACTCATTAAATAAAATTTTAACTTCCAAAGTGACTATAAGAGGGTGGTAAACTGTAGATAATGGCCCAATTGGCCTTAGTAGCACAAAATGGATGTTTATAAATAACTATAACAACATTTCTAAATTAAAACATGACTGGTTATATGTTGTTTATCTGCAGGGTAGAGCTGGTGGTTGTTCACAGAAAATCCGGAATTCCGCAAGGGAAAGAGAAAACCTCAGGTTCACACAGTGGTTTCTCTTTACATTCAGCGTCAGACCACGTAACAATAAAAAAATTCCATTCATACCGATAGAATCATGAGTGGAGGAAATTTAACTCCAGGCCAGAGGGTCGTTATGAAAACTGATGGTACTTGCTATTTATGTAGAAATATTTTGGTTATATATTTTTATTTACTTGAACAAAGTACAGGAAGTATTGCAATCTCATATTTCTTTTTTTTCTGTCTCTCCGAAAACATTTTTACTAGTCTCGAGGTGGCGTTTCTACGAACGTACGTATCTCGCTTAACTAAAAAACGGCTACCTTTAGAATGTTGGCATTTCATATTTGGTATAGTTGTATCGTTTAGTTGTGTACCCCCCCCCCCTTCTTTTGATCAAAATTGTCTTAGGAGAAAGGGAGGTTAAAATGAGAGCGAACATAAAAAAAAGTCATATTTTCGGAGATTCAAAAAATTTGAATAGGACCAACAAAAATTCATTAATTCATTACAAAAATAACTATAAATTATGTTATATTACATTTATTGACCCTATGCATTAATATGAAGTATCACATTCAAATGAAATAATTTTAAATTACTTTTAAATGGAATGCAACCAAAGAAAGATTTTGTTTATAGATTTAATTCAACGTAAAGGGAGGTCTTAGGGTGCTCATCAGATTTTTTTAAATTTATTTTTAATATTCACTTTCTGGTTTTTAAACTGATTTGGAATAATCGTTATCATTATTGAAGCGTTTTTTCTCCAGTTTAAGTGTAAGGATTTTATTTCAAGAGTCTGGTTGATCAGCAACCTCGTATGCCAAAAACATTACTTTCATAGGAGACATAAAACAATGATTAAATGTTTCAGTAAATGAAACTATTGAAAAATTACTTCCAATTATTTCAAAGTACAGTTGAATAATATAAAATAATTTTGAATATAGCCTTGAAACAGAACATCAAGAACAGTACAAATAATATAAATATGCAAAAGTGAGGATTTATCATTTTTTTGACATACGAGGTTGCTGATCTACACTGTCCATATGTAGTTTCTTATGACCATATTCACAATGATTTGTATAGAATAAATGTCCAAGTCGATTGAATGAATAAAGCAACGTCCAAATTAAATATATACACCTAAATAGCATGTGACAAAAATTTCACCGATGCAACCAACCACTAATCTTATTAATATCCGGTAGTTTTGGTTGCATGTCATGTCTTGATTAACCTGCCATTACCATATTTAATCAATAATTATAATTGATAGTTGCGCGAGTTACCGTGATTTAATACCCAGTGGTATTGGCTAAAAGCTTTTGTGTAAAGCATGCTCTTAATTCGTAATGAAACATGATTGTTTAATACAAAAGGTTATTTCATTTTACTGAAGCGGGATATAAACGAAATCCTATCAGTGGCTTGGGGATAATGTACGAGAGCAGTAAATTACATTCTACAGCTTTTTCTCGGTGTGAAATACAAGGGGACACGTGTTCAGAGACCCATGTCCCCTCTGCTAGCCCAAACATCAATTATACAAAACGTGTGTTCTGCCCTTAAAAACTGAAATTCAGGAATGTCTTACAGTATGCTTTGTACTCTACATTTTTCTCTCTCAGAAACAACGAGCATTTCTTTCTTGAGGACTGTATTTATTTCTTATTTACATCAATCAGCTAACTAGCACAATGCAACTAATTTTAAGCATTTCTTTGACTGGATTTATGGAGCCACTGTGTTTTGTCACCTAAAATTCAATTGAGGATTATAAATACAATTGCATTAGTAGTGAAAATACGTATTTGTTTTTATTTGAATATCATCAAGTATCAAAATAAAACCTTATATTAATTACGAAACATATTTTTATTTTATTGCTTGGTTTTCCTCTTGCAGTCAGAAATTTTGGTATCCCTGCGAAACAAAATTCTGCAAGCATAGCTGGTTTCAACCTACCTTCTTGAAAAATCTTCTCAAACTCTGCAATAACTTTATGAATGCTTTCTCAGTCTTCAATAGTTACTAAATCCATGTGTCCTTTTAAGAAATATAGATTTGAAAGTAGGAAACGGCGCTTGTTGACTGATGTAATAGTAGTGTGGCCTGGGAATGCCTCTTCTCTGTAATAGTTTTGTTCATGTATGTGTAGATCTAGGGTCTAAATCATGAGTTGTCATAAGACTATGGAGAGGTATCTAAAGTTATTCGATATTTTCTAGAATAGTGGGCAAAAGTTAAACTAGAAAAAATCTCAATGATGTTACTGTGTGTCAAAAAATACCCCTTAAAACTCAAAGCCTTCAATCTTAAGTCAGGGGGAGGTTTTTCATGTTTCAGAACTTCTGGCGACATATCCTTGGAATAATACCGAACCTAGATTTCTGAGGCCTAGAGAAATAGAGTTCACCCGGTATTACTCTTATTGTAACTTATAGCTACGCTTCTAGGGACCTAGGGTTGGTGTGTCTCTCGGACACATTTTTGCATGATAAGATCCAACGCTGTATGCAAGAGCTTCTAATGACTTAGGCTACAAGATGTCGAACCAAAATGTCTAAAATTTCTAAAACCTTGCCTCAAAGGTGGCCGGGGGTCCTTGGTCTTGGAGGTGGGTTTCAAAGGTTCCAAGTCAACAGTCTTGCACTTGTTCAAAACTATGTCTATAAATCTTATTTCTTGATTTATTAGATAGCTTGATCATGAAGTTAAAGTTTGTAGAACGCATGTATGCTAGGATCTTGAACTGGCTCCAAACGACTACCAAATAACGTGCAATGTGATGGAATTGTCCCTTATAAACATGCATGTGCTTGCTGCAGACCTGCATGTGTCGGCACTACTAAGCTATCTTTCATTTTGCGCTCACATCAAAGGGCATCAAATTTTTTTCATTTATATAATTTGCAAAATGCCTAAAAGTGAAATAGGAAGCTTGTTTATTTTTTTACTAGAGCCTTACCGAGGAAGGGGAATCCTCCAATCTTAATGTATGAGGACCACTAAGATGGAAAAAAATATTACGGTTCCTTTCATTTTGCATCACGTTGTAATAAAAAGGGTACAAATCCAAGGTAACAGTTGAAACAATTTGGAGACCACCATGCTTCTAACTCTGAACAGCTCTCACAAATCAACTAGGAAGGTTCATTGTACCACTATCGATGGCATGTTTGGATCACCTTTGATATGCATTAGTATATGATTGGAGATGCAGCAAGTGGTAGGTTTATGGAGATTTACAAATTTTAATTTATTCCATTTGGTGAATTGCTAAAAAATCCTCAAAGTATTAGAGCAGTAGTTGCATTACCAACTATGAGGCCATCACTAAAGTAATACAATATATTAGTAGTCGTAGAGTTTTCTCCGAATACAGGAAAATGTAAAATGGAAGAGGAAAATCTCCAAGAGGAGACCATTATTCAAAATAAATCCCTTCGTTCCATTAACTCAATTGGCTGCCTAGCACGAATTCTCTTTGTGGTCCAGAGGAAATCTCCAGGCAGGCAAGGCTTAACTATTAACAATATTCTTATTTATGTCCGTGTCATCAACATTATTACACCTTGGCTAGCAGATGTTATTTCAGTAACCATAGAACATTAATATTTTTTTTTTAAATTTTTTTCATAAGATTTGGGTAAATATATTTGTAAAGAAATCTTCTTGGATAAATAAATTTCACATATACATTTTTTTTGGCATTACAGTCCTTGAACATCTTTAGCCCCCCACTACGAGCCACCACCACCTCTTTCTATACTGGATGATGGCTCGTTCTATTTAGCATTATGCATGCCAGGACATTGTTCGCTACTGGGGGAAGGGCGATTCCTCTCTAGTTTACACACTCATTACTGGAGCCTTTCCTCAGAATTGGACCTCCTTTACAGCTGTTAGTTTTCCCTCATTCCTTGGAATTTGAGTGATTATCCCTCTCCGGTTCTTACTTTTCATATATCAGCCTTTCATATATCACTCTGCCAAGATGTCTTCGAGACAGGAATAGCCTCTTGGCTTTTCGGGGAGTTTAATTAGTTTTATCTTGATCCCTTGTCTCCTAGGGGTGGTTAGGGGTCAAGAAGTAATCTAACTGGCTTCCTATACATAAGAATGAATGTAACAGTGGCGAGTACCACGCGGAAGTAGGAAGATAAGAAGGGTGGGTTGAGTGAAGAAGAACGATACAGTTCCAAGTAGTGGGCAGTTCACTACTTGAGGGGAAATGAGGGGGAATGAGGAAAAACTAACAGCTGTAAAGGAGGTCCAATTCTGAGGAAAGGCTCCAGTAATGAGTGTGTAAACTAGAGAGGAATCGCCCTTACCCCAGTAGCGAACAATGTCCTGGCATGCATAATGCTAAATAGAATGAACCTGAAATCCTGGTCTATTACAGTTCTCCAGGGGATGATCAGGCAGCGTTTAAAAGAGGACGACGCACGTGGGTTCATATTTTTGACATCAAACTGATAATTGAGAAGCGGTGGAAGGTCTTCCTTCAAGATGTGAACGCCCTATTCATCAATTTCAATGCAGCTTATAATTCAGTAGATAAAAGCTGTCATTGGAAAATAATGATGGAACTGGGATTTTCAGAGAAACTTGTCAGATTGGCAATGACGTGTATCAATGGCTCCCACTGCAGGGCGTTGGTTTAAGGGGAGATGACGACAATATTCGACGTTAAGTCGGGATTGAGTCAAGGGGAAAAAGTTAATCATGATTGACCAGTTAGATCATCTTCCATACTGTGCAACCTAGCCTTGGAGAAAGTGGTACGTGAAGCTTCCATGGCGAATGGGTGACATGTAGGCAAGTTGCACAAATTCCTCCCATATGTAGGTGGTATAGCTGTCCTCGAGAGCAAGAAGGAGGATATGCTGTTTCTCGCCGTTTCGTTAATATCAGCGGCGAAAGAAGTAGGCTTGCAAGTAAAACAAGATAAGACGAAATGCGTGGTAGTGAGACACTGCGCACACCTCGAAAGCAGCTTGAGCATAAAGGACCGATCCTTCCCAAAAGCAGAAAGCTTCAAATATTTCGGAGCTCCAGTGACCTCTTTCAACGACCGGTTTACTAAAATCGACCAAAGAAAAACTAGTGCCAACTAGGTTTTCTTCTCGGTTTCTCGAGTCTCAAGATCAAGGAAAATCTCATCTGCCATGAAACTTAGGGCCTATAACTCCATTATTTAACCTGTACTCGTATATGGGTGTGAACCGGTGGTTGTTGGCGGGTGCCCTGGAAACAAACGTTTGAGCATAATGTTCTAAGAGCCATAAAAGTTCCAAACTGTGATGGTGACTTAGGATTTAGAAGGAAGACCGTAGAGAAGATTTTATCTGAAACAAGATCTCATTTCACATGATATGAAAGGTAATAAGGTTACAATTAAAATGTGGTGAGAAGCAACCCGACCTGCTCCCTAAACAGGGCAATGAATGAGGCAGTGAAGGGTACCCGGCCACGAGGGGCAGGGAAGATGTATATATCTGTCTATAGGATATATTGTCCGCTCTCACCCCATTTTATTAAATTTCTATAATTACGTCACAGTAGGTGAGTATAAAACGTCCTTCACGCACGAACTGCGTAAACAAGGAAGATTTGTCGCATGCTGCTAAGTGATACTGTCATCACACATTTTATTTCCTATTTATTTATTCCCGTAATAAAAACGTTAATAACGCAATAAGAAAGATTGTAAACAGGGCATGAGGTGCTTAGTAATTTTTTACTACTAATTTATAACTTTTATTTACTTGAAATAAAAACTTGATATGGGGTTTGTGAAGTATGTGGTTCGAAAACGTAAATAAAAATAAATAAATCTTTTATACTTGGGGTAATGATAAATGTATAGAACACCAATTGCTGTACACCAAATTTTCAACAAGATCTGCAAGATATGATATTTAGAAATTTCTAATGAGAAAAAGTGACCGTATCAATAATTGTAGTTCACTACTTTAATGACAAGACTGGTTGTATGCAACATTTCATTCCGGGATAACAATCGAGATACTCAATATTTGAACATCTTATTTCAGCCATTAACGAAATCGATTTTATTGTTTTACATAAAACGTTTAAAAGTCGAGTCTAAAAACAAACCGCAGAGAGTCTAACTGATTTTGAGAGGGTTGCTTCATATCTAAAGAAATTAGAATTTTGCTTTACTCTGGTTGGTGACACAGCTGGTGTGACACTCCTGGTGGCCTTGATGGGGAAATGAATTGCTTTAGAGTCCCAGCCGAAGACGTTATTTCGTATTCTAATATAAATAAAAGAACATTTGATAAACATAGAAGTATTTAATAGCGGGATCACTCGTAAATCCCAATCATAAAAATACAGTGAAAAGTAATTTATTTCTTATTCAAACAGTACAATATTTTCCTTATATAATAAATTCTCTTCCATTTATATAAAAGTTAACCCCGAACCTGGTTTGAAGAAGATAAAATTCCAGTTTATATTATTTCTTTCAAAGCAAACTCCTGAAAAAAAAAATCACTGTGTTTTTCTTTCTTACAGAACTTCAGTCAAATCACTTCAATCTGACAAAAGCTGATGTTCATAAAGATATAAACTTTAAATTAACAAGGAAGACCCTAAGGTTCCGTCTTTTATTAAAGTTTCTTCTCCTATAGTCAGTACGATAAGAGACTATTCGAAGGTTCAAACATGGTTAATGAATTTTGATTTTATTCGATTAACTCGCTCACGCCAGCAAGAGGGCATCGCCAAGAGGTCAAGAGGTCTCTTTGGGAACACCATGCCACGGCCCAGGCTTCGCCCTTGAGATTACTGATTTTTAATTATACATGTATTTTGCAGATACCTTATTCTTATCCTTATATCAGTGAAGCTTATGGGTAAAAAGTAAAAATATCCCCCATTCGGTTAGGAAAGAATTTACTTTGTGTGTTATATATTCAGAAAGAAAAGAAAAAAAAATTGAACTATCTTACAAAACTGAAATATTCACGAAAATTTTTATAAAAAGAGCAGGTATGACATAAAATTGTTCATAAAATTAACCAATTATGAAATCGTTATCATGTAATCTACAATGAATGATTTACATATAATAAACCGGGTTACCGAATTTTTTTAAAAAGAATAGATGATGTCTTCTTTCAATCCTTAACGTCCAAAAAAATCGGTTGTAGGTGATTAAATACCCATTTCGAGAAAAAAAAACAACGTGAATTAGATTCTTTATTAAATATATCTACAATTCTGAAAAATATTTTTATTTCTAAATATTTCATTCTTTATCAAGCTTGGTTTCTGGAAAGTACTATATTCTTGAAGCTCCGGTTTTTAGTGGCTCCACCGTCGCACAGTGGTCCCGATTCCCATATAATCGTGCAAAAAATCAACTATTTTTTCCCCGAAACAAGTATATTTTCTTGTCTCTACATTAATGCTGAACCTACATATAGTTGAATTATAAATAAGGTACAGCATTTGGGACCTTCGTTAATTTAAAGTTGCAAGTTTCCAACATCTCGATCCGGACACTTGTTGATCCATGTTAATCAACGTTCCTATAACACAACAGATAATATGTATCAGTTTTAATTTACGTCTCTCTGATTGCACATAGAATACACAATATAGGGACATCCTATCAGTTATAATATCCATTAATATGAATTAGGTATATATTTTTAAAAACAAACACATTTTCACGCTTAATACTCAAATTTGGAAAGGTGTGAAAACGTTAGCTCACGAGTGCTGACGATGACTTTTGCACTAAATATTAAAGGAACTCTCTGAGAATCAAATGGCGTAATGTTCGTAGTCGGAAAATTTCAGCCATAAGATGAAGATGAGACTTACTTGGGAAAACCATAAGATAACGGTCAAAGGGTACGCTACCTCCTATCCCTTTTCTGACTACAGGTAAACCTTTCCTTACTATTCAACTTGTAACAACAAGTTTGTATTGTAATTACAGTACAATTGTAAAACGTTCAGAACTGTTTTACGTATCGTACACACCTGCTTATTTCATCCTGTATGTGTATTAAATGTGTGTATGGGCATTTCGTGTATCCTGGAAAGAATTTGCAGTAATTTGTTTTTGGTAAGTATTATTTTATTATTTAAATTTACGTTTATAATGGTACAGATTCGCATACGTATAATACTTTTATTTAGCCATGAATCATTTAGTTGAACGATAAATTAAATTATGACGAGTTTCAGCTATTCATTTACTACTTTTCTATAGAAGTAATTAAAGCTCGTTTTCATTTTGTGCAGTAAATAAATATGATTGGGCTGTAATTATTCATTTTTTAGGTAGGAAAAATGTAATGCCGACATGAAGAGACTCCCAACATTTAATTTTAAATTGAAATTCAATCTGTGAATTTTACAACCAAATTTTTATTCAATACGATTTGTCGAAAAACAAACAAATAAAGAGACATCTAGACGTATTACACCGTAATTATTTAGTTAGGTGGAGAAAAGTCTGCTCCTCAATTAAATGTTTTGAAGTAAAATATACATCATGGTTAGATGTTGAAGTTGAGTTTCAGCCTAAGGAGAAAGACAGGACAGAAAAGGGATCATCAACAAGCGTGGGAAAACGCGGTCACCCAAAAAAAAAACTTGAGGAAGCTGAGGAACGGAAGAAGAAGAAAATAAACAAGAGGGAACCAGATCGATTATTACTTTATTTTTTTAAATTATATTATGTCTGGTTGAATCATTTTGATCGAAAAAGAATTCTTTTAACATAATACTTAAATGAAAAATTACAAACATTTTGCGTTTGTTCTTTAATATTAATGCTGATAATCACAACAGACTCATAAATATGTATTAACTAAAAAAAATAGTAATACTATAGATATACACCTTTTTGGTAACATAAAAAATACAAAAGTGCTAGAAATGCCAGAAAGAACTTATCCTCTCCCAACTTATCCCCCCAGAAAGAACTTATCCTCTCCCTTATACCCAGAAAGAACTTATCCTCTACCCACTCCAAACCTTGTCAAATCTAATACAACTTGTATAAAACTTCTTTTTTAATCCCAATGAACATTATTCAAAGTTTGAACGTTGGGTCGCCCACTAAAAGTATTTTTTGCACCATTATAATGGAAAGGATGGACCACTGTGCATCGTAACGGATGCTATTTTACGGCAAATATTCCAAGATATTTTTCCTTCCATCTTATACACACCTGTCTTTCAATGAAATGTTAAACTACATTTTGAAACGATTGTGATGAGATAAATCAAAACGTTTGCCACAAAACAATTATCAATGCCGGAAAAAAGAACTGGAGAATTTGAGGAATACAATAACCCACATTATTCAGGAAGAGTTCCTCAAATGGTAATAAAGTTAATTTCACTGAAAGTAACTTTTCCTACGCAATCATCTAATTTCATCGCCGTATAAAAGTAATATTCTAGGTGTTTATTCAAAAGTTGAAGAAAGATGTAACGAAGATATTCTGCATGATGGGACGGATAAATCTTGCTCTTAAGACTTACAAAAACGCATTAAGTACAGGAATCTAGAGGGCATGGGCAAAAGCTTCCATTATTTATTGTGAGCTTCCAGGCTTGTTCAAGTTTATCTTAAACTGTTTATATTCCTAGAACCACTGTGAGGAGAAATTTTTTACCACATTTTCACATAATTCGTCTCTCTCTCTCTCTCTCGCTCTCTCTCTCTCTCTCTCTCTCTCGCTCTCTCTCTCTCTCTCTCTCTTTCTCTCTCTCTCTTCCCTTATTTATTTTGAGTTAAACTACCCTAGGAAGTGTCTTGAGAAAATGATTAATTTACTATAAGTATTCTATGTGAAAACATTTTTCAATCTTACAGAAAGCAAGTTCTAACAAATTCTGTGATGACTAATTTTGTAATACATTTCGTCAAAAATTGGAATTGAAATTTACTTTATTTATTGTACTTCAAAAACTTGTATTATATGGGAAAGACATTACATTAGTTGGCCGTAATACTTACTCCGTTAGAAAGTAGTAGCAAGGTTTTCAATATTTCATTATGAAATCCATATATATAATAGTAAATTATAATTGTTTCAATACTATACTACAATATTGACGGGTCATGAGTGGCAGAAAACTATTTCCATAGGGGCCGCCAAAAGAAAATAGTTTCTCTACTAGTTAACATCACTCGTCAAGAACTGGCCCTTTGGGTAAAAAATATTGATGGCGAAACATCATTCCTAAACCTCAAATTAAATAGAAATAAATAATCCAGGCTTAATTTATTATGAAAAAAATGGCCGGAAGAATTAATAAATTAAGAAGCTATTCAAAGTTAATTAAATATAAGCAAAGATAATGTCTGACAAAATTACACGAAAAGGGTTAATTTATGTGGTAGGGAATAAAGGGCCAATAGTGGTTAGTGACTAACGTAATAGAAGGGTGTAATCAGAATGATTGGGAGGGGCATTATAGTTGCTCTATTGAAGAAGAGAGGGAATCTTTTCACCGCTTCCCCCAGCTGTTTGATTCATCAGTCACAGTCTTTGTTCTAGTCCATCATTAGTAACCTCCACACTCCCTCATCATCGCCATCATTCACCAGCTCTTTAATGTCTCTCGCTTCACTCATCACTCATTCACAATTTGTGACTGTTCCCTTTGGGTGAACAAGTACAATGGGCTAAGGTTGGATGACCAACCTCTTCCACAAACATTGATTTCCATCATCTGTGCTGATCATCTCGAGATTTGCGGTTAAACATAAACAGCTTGAAGCTCTGTAGCCCCAAGTACTACTGATTGAGATTTGATTACATTGAAACGCTAGAACCGGAGAAATACATCATTCTCCATGCAGACTATTTCCTCTTGGTCTCACACATACCTACTCATTGATGAAATAGAGAGGGATTGCGATGGGACATAGGATGTGATTTAAGGCATTGTAATTATTTTTGGGACAGGAGAATTCAACTGATTTTTAAAAACAATTTTCATTTTACTTACTTAAGTTCATAGATTGATCAAGGGGGCAAAAGTAGTAAAATGGTAGAACGTCTACTTCAGACAAAGTCAAGCAACATTGGGCTTGGACAGTGAATGTTGATTGTTATTTATCAGTAGTGAATGTTGGATTGCTATTTAACCATGAGTTAGTTTGGCGGTGCTAGTGGGGCGAAAGAGTTAAAGAGGTGACTCGGGATTTTGGCTGGCTGGTGGAGGTCCATCATCAACGGAAGGATCAAAAGGTCAAACACACCTCCACTCTTAATGCTTCGTGTATTTAAGACAGATTACTTTCGGGGCGAACCGTCCCATCTTCAGTGCTCTTTGACATTTACACTTTGAAAAAAAAAAATAATATATAAATAAATGTAAAAGTCAACAAAAGGTAGTCAAATATTAAAAAAATTAAAAACAAACAAATATATAAAATGCAATGCAAAACTTATAACTAAAACGTTACTAAATAAATATTAAAAGAAACATATAACAGAATAACTAGGAGATGGAGAGGAACTGACCTAGTGCTGGTCCCTATTGAGCTGATATCTCCGGCGAGACTGGGAGCCTACTCGGGCAAGGGCAGCTACTGCAGAGGACGGAACATGCCTGAGCACGCCATCCTCCCCCCGAATATTAATATTATCGTCCCCCAGTGTGTCCATTCTGATCCATATCTGTTCCACTAAATCCATTTTCCTCCATTTGCTAATGGCCTTCATTTAGCATGTGTTTTCGTACCTCCCGTTAGGCCCTTTGATCCTTCCGTTAAAGAGGTGAGTTGGTCTTTCAAGTCCCATAAAGTCAATTGACTCCACTGTACTCTTGTCTACTACGAAACTGGCAAGTGGCACTACGCTCTATCGTGGGATAGGTTAGGCATTGGCTACCTGGATGGTATGGAGCCCATTGTTCTAATTATGTACTATGGTATTATGTACTAACCAAGAGTAACGGAGATTTTATGTGTGGTTAATCGTCCAACAAAGCACCCGAAATATTTGGTTTGAAAACCAAAAGACGACTCTTAAGATCTGTAAAAAAACAACGAAAGAATGATTGTTTTAATGTCCGTATTTTGAATCTCTGCCTCAATAATATTTCTGAGTTAATTGATTTCAGGCTGAGTATGGTTAGTTGTGAATAAACAAATATGCAGGAAAGAATAAATTCTTGGCATCCCTGATGTCACGGGAAAAACAAAATACATTAATCAGTAATAAGGATTCAAGATAATAAACGTCCAGGGTTTGGGGTTGGGGAACACCTGCTAGTGGGAGCCTTGGACTCTCATCTCTGATATTTTAAATTCATCAAACCATGAAAAGATAATTACCCGGCGTATTACTCCGGACGAATAAAATGGATGAGTACAGTCTCAGAAACCAAGCTACCGTCGTCCTAGGGGAATCACCCGGCTTATGTACAGGCGACACTTCACTAATCAGCAGCCACTGATGATGGAATTTGGCTTGTGAAAGTATACTCTGCATATTAATCTACCTGTTGAAGACAAGGATTTTATTGAGCATGATCGATTCGCTCCTCTACCGTCCAGCTTCTCGAAAGAAATTATTGAAGTTGAATTTTCTACTGTTATTTCATAACTTTGACCTAGATTTGACAATGACCCTAGGCCAATGGGTACAAGTCTAGTTGGAATGAATTTTAAGGACAGCAATAAAGTAACTAATGCCGGGGGTTGAGACGTGGAAGAGATTGAAAATTATAATAATTAATGGCTATATTATTAATGACTGATATCAATAATCCCAAGTAGAGTTTCTATTCATAGGCTGTTTGGATTCTTATTCTTATAGAACCCCATTGACAAGTTCTTTTTGTTTACTGATTGACAGTGATCACAAATTCAGACTTCCCTCAATCGTATAGAATGAAGATCATTGCACAAAACAGACGTCTCGATGAATGAGTATATTAAAGGTAGACCACCTGTGGAACACCACAGTGCCTTTCTGTCAAATCATTGGGCACACTAACACTTAGTATATTGTTTAATTATTACTTTTCGTATGTTTTAATTTCTACATGTTAGCGTTACATCATTGGTACTATTGTAATGCTGATATTAATAATATACTATAAATGATAAAATTATATACATCTAATAACACAGTACGTTATCCTCAAACGATATCACCATTGAATAATTATAATAATGTTACTCTTTAAAAATATGATTATTCATCAATTATTTCTTTTCAAAAGGTTATCATTCAGTTGAGACGTAAAATAAGCTGGTTTACATCAATGGCCAGATTTAACGATTCCTCTTATAATAAAAAGCACAAGTAAAGAAAACTAAGCGTAGTAATACAGTTGCTGAACGTAGTATAAATTTCATGATAACGGGGTTTAAATGAAGGCTGAAAACAAACGCATACCGCTAGTATTTTATTTATTTATTCTGGAGCACCCGCAACTAGGCAATAAAATTAATATAATAAAAAAAATATCAAAAACTGTATCAACAATAAAAAAAATTAAACACGATAAATAAACATTAAATTAAAGAATTCCATCACTAAATAAATTCCTTTGTCTAGGCGGGAATCGAACTCGCCAATCTAGGTTTAATCATGTGAGAACGCTTTAACTCACATGGCTAACCTGAGCCCCAAAAAATAAACATTAAATACAAGTAATTAAAACAACAAATATTATACTATAATACAAATATTACAATAAAATAGTTACAAATTACATCGATACATGAAATGATGAACACAAAAAAAAATCTATTACACGAAAAAGGTCAAATTTTGAAAAGACGATACCTGTAAAAGCACAGTCACATCTACGTCTAATCGACTTGCTGTTTATTTAAATATTTGATAAATATGTTAAGTAAATTTCTTATCTCAGGTTTCTTTATCACAACGTATTGTTTGTTTTTAATTCTGTGGATATTTTCTTTTCTTCCACTTGCTGTTACATAACGTAACCAGAGATTTTCAATTGCCTCATTTTTATTCAAATGAGTTTAAAGTAGACAAATTTTGGTATTTTTACTGTCAGTAAAGTACATGAGATTTCATGAATATTTACTGTCAATAATATACTATACATCAAAATGTTTATAAATAATGCAAGTGATTAAGTATTATGATAATTAATATATTAGAAAATTTTCAATATCATTGTTAAAAAAACCCAGAGAGCTTTGTCTTAAATATTACAGGAGCCATTTTGATGCAATTGAATAAAATCTAGGTTCTGCTATTTTTACTTATAAATACCACGTTTGTCACCACTCATCAAGACATATTTTCGCTCTCCTACACTTGTTTGTCCGGGCGTGTAACACTTTCCTTTGGTCTCTATAAAGGAAAAAATTATATATTTATATATATATATATATATATGTTTGTGTATTGTGTATACACCAAATGCTATACACAGTCGAGACAAAAGCAAAGTTTTAGTGTAATGATGTTATGTAAATTTCCAAATATTTCAAAAGAAAGCAAAGAGTGATAATATTGTTATTTGTTCTTGCCAGTGATGAAGTAATGTACTTGGTGTGGCGATGAGGAAATGTTCTGCAATTGTTGCTCTATTGCCTTTTTCTCTTTCAGGAAAATTTTATTCTAAACATGCGATTTTCAAATTAACCTATTATGTCTCTCAGGAACCCATTTCCAGGTTTTCACTAAGGGAGAACGTTAATGTGTAAAATGTGGAATGGGATCACCTTTGGGATACCTCGTGGAAACTTGTGTTGTCTAACCAGCTCCTCTTTGAATGGCTTTTATATTTATTTAAAGAATTGACCATGTACCTACAGTTGTACCTTAGAGGTTATTAGAAGAATTCATAACAAAATAAAACGCTGCCACTCAAAGGCTTAACAAACTATCATAGTAATTAAATAAATCAAGCTTTCTAGGAAGCCATCACTTTTTGGAGTACCAGTCAATGAAGCTACAAATAAACGAAATATAAGACGTGAGTGAATGGTTTAAATAAAGAATTCAGGCATCAGGAATTTATGTAGGCTAAAGATCAGCTCACAAATAAGCCTACAGGATGACATTAATGTAGAGCAGCTCCCCAAGAAGGGAACCGAAGAGATGACGATAATAGTGTTGTGCATAGGACAATCCTCACCCACGTACATCGCTCCAACCAGTTTGCCAGCCCTGTCATGTTCCTTCAACTATATGTCTCAAAATAGAAGAATACAGAATATACGATGGAGAACGTGAGGAACTGCAGTTACTATTTAGTGCCATCAAATCATTGAAAGGACTCATTAGTGCTGGTGGATGGCATGGCAAGTACAAAAAATCTGAGATGACACCACATGTCGCCCGTAACTCATATTAAATTAAATAAACAATATTTTTTTCAGTTTTAGTGCTCCGATCGAAAAATACAATAGAACATAATTCATTGGTATTTTCATTATGAACAAAATACTTGTTTTATTGTATCTCTAATATGTAAAGAAATGAGTTATTTTATGTTTTTCCCCTCCTACAATTCCTCCCTCACCCTTCGTCAATTTTCATCAAAAGAAGAGGTACACAACTAGCTATTTCAACAATCCTATATATGAAATTTCAACATTTTTAGGATAGCCGTTTTTATGTTTAACAGACGACAAGTCAAAACTAGCCAAAATGGACCAATACGGAATTTCCATTTAAATCGGGAAACCTAAAATTTTCATGATTGAAAATTTTACGACGTTCAAGAAAGAAATAAGAGGGGGAGAGTAATGGTATACCACTGTCGACAGATTTGACAACCTATTACTGGTTTTGCCACCGACTTAACATCTGCCCAACTTTAGCCCAACACTTGCACTATAAGATAGTTTATATAGAAAAGTCCGTCACGCAGGGGCTGCGTAAACTAAGCAGATTTCCCACGTGAAGTTTTACAATAGAGAAATCTGCCTAATAACAACTGTAGTAGTAAGAAACCTCTAAACCTAAAAAACATTATTTAGGGCGTAATAACCCAGTAGTTTCTAGCCCAAAAAACAGTTAACCTAACGTCTAAAGCAATTCACGAGGGACGATAGTTATGGAAACGGCCGCCAGAGCTCTCGTCGGAAACTCCGAACATAGCCTATTGGTGACGAAACGCAGAATACAAATGAAAATATCTCGGTTAATATTCAAGATAGAGAATTAATGTATAAAACAATATTTATAGTAAATTTAATTTGCAATAAGATTGGTTCTATACAATCATTTGATCCAACGTATAGTAACAGAGATATTTCGAATTTTCGAAAATCCTCCCCTCTAAACCCCCTCTCCCACTAGTCCGATTTCAGCCGTTAACGAACTTGATCTTTCTTTTTACATAAAACGCTTAAATATGAAGTTTGGTAAGTATCAAACAAAAATTGCGACCGCTAGAGCGGTAACAGACAAATATATATATATAGATATATATATACAGTTTTGAACGGACCTCATTTTCGTCATCTACTAGGTAGGATCGATGGACATTTGAAGAAAAATGTCGAAAATTCCGTCATGAGTACAACCTCAATAGCTGATTTCCCTTAAGGGAAATCTGCTAATAAAAAGAAAATGACACACCTTTGCATTGCAACTCCAAGTCAGATGAATGCTTAAATTACGCATCCTGTGATCGAAAGACTCAAATTGTTGTAGTTTAATACTAAAAAAAAAGTCTGTCACGCAGGGGCTGCGTAAACTAAGCAGATTTCCCAAGAGAAACTAAGGTTTCAATAGATAAATATACATACAGGTAACATAGCCGTGAATGCTCAGTAAATGTACAATACAAGGCTGAATTGTAAACAAACAGGCAAGGCAACCTCGTAGCGCTGCATAGATAGACCGGAAAGACAAACAATTAATGGAATATATTTGAATATAACATATTAATTTTATTGAAAACAATTTACTAAAGCTAGTGGTGTAATTTGTAATGAAGCAGAATCAGTTTTATCTCAATCACTCAAATTTTAGTAATCCAAAAACAAAAGAAGGGGGGGGGTCAACAGAACGTATTTGCATATATCTCACAAAGTAAAAGTTCAATGAAAACAATATTTGGTATTTAGGCTTCAATTAATATATTTTATTATATAACAGAGCATTATTTATGTAACACTAGTAGAAGTGGGGGTTTACTGAAAACTGAAAAATGCAAATATCTCGGTTAATATTCAAGATAGAGAATAAATGTATATAACATCATTTATAGTGTATTTAATTTTCAATAAGATTGATTCTATACACTTTTTCGATCCGACTTATAGTAACGGAGATATTTCGAATTTTCAAAATTCTCCCCCTCTAAACCCCCCCCCTCCCCCTGGTCCGATTTCAGCCGTTAACAAACTTGATCTTTCTTTTTACATAAAACGACTAAATATCGAGTTTGGTAACGATTACACAAAAATTGCGACCGCTAGAGCGGTAACAGACAAATATATAGATAGATAGATTGATATATATATATATATATATATATATATATATATATATATATATATATAGAGATATAGATAGATATATATATATATATATATATTTAGATAGATTGATATATATATATATATATATATTTATATATATATATATATATATATATATATACATACAGTTTTGAACGGTAGGATCGTCGTCATCTCCTAGGTAGGATCGATGGACATTTGAAGAAAAAATTCGAAAATTCCGTCATGAGTACAACCTCAATAGCTGATTTCCCTTAAGGGAAATCTGCTTAATTTGAGGGGGTCGCCCAGTGATCACTACTGCTTTCCCTTTTGCGTCCCCGGGTAAGACATTAATTTAGATATGTCACAGTATAACTCTTCATAGAACCCCACCTTGGGAAATGTACAAGTTTATATTGTAATAATTTCTGGAGATGGGTGTGTTACGTACCTAGTTGGTTATCTAATAAATTAGGATTATCTAATATGCTATTTTTTCCTTCGTCTCAATGATTTATTTTTTGGTTCTTCTCATTCGTTACTGATTGGCTCCAACCTTACAGTATGAACTTGGGTTTTCCTCCTATGTTATGAATATTTTAACACATTAGACATAATATTGAACCAAGGTTACCCCAAGGGGTTATGTAACATTGGCAATAATTAAATTTCTGATCCTCCTCTTTAAACCCCCCCCCCTCTTCGTTGTCCAATTTCAGCGTTGGAGAATTTGATTTTTCATTTCACATGAAACAATTAACAATGAAAGAAAGTTTACTATTCCTAGAGGAAAATTTGTTCCTTTCAGGCGTGAAAAGAGCACTGATAAACGAACTGCCGTCGAAGCAAAGTTTTTAAAAATAAAATGAAAATTGAAAAAAATAAAGCATACCGAAATTATAATTACATATATACATAAACGGATAGACTATGCGAATTTATTGGATCAATTGCACGTCTTAAATAATTGTTTGAATGTTTGGCCTCACGGATTGAAAATAACAAAAAGAACTACTACTACAAAGTAGGTAAAAGAAGGTGAATAAAGAAAAGCATAATCTTATAGATAGAAATAACTTATTAATGTAGGACTTGGAAAAAAAAAGAATTGTCTTACCAATACCCAAAAATAAAAGAAGAAAAAGTGAGGAGGTACAAGATAAATAAATAAAAAGAGCTGGAAAAAGAAAGAGATTTAAATGAAAATACTTGTATCATGTAATGAAAAAGATTAAAGCAAGCATATCTATAAATATTCATTACAAGACATAAAAAAAATACATTTTCAAGCAACAAATATAATCAGCATATTTTCAAGAAGAAATCTAAGAAATATATAGCTGAAAAAATAGCAAAAATCTAAAGGAGAGCGTGAAAAAAATATTCTTTTAACAATCATTCAATAATCAAAAGGAAACTGAGTGCCACTTTCCAGGGATGTGGGAAGAATAAGTCGGAAGTATAAAAAAAAATATTCAAAGGCAATTGGGGAAAATTAAATTTTTCTTCTAAGACATAGGGAATTTATAAAACTGAATCCAAGAATTGCACTGCTAGATATCTGGGGAAATGAGAGTAACTTTCAAAGACTGGAAAAATTCAACATTGTAAAGTATAATGGATTGGTCTCAAGAAGAGACAGCTCTTTCAGAACATGTAATAACAAAGAAATGTAAATTTCATATTTTAGAATACGAGGCTTAAAGAGAGATACAAGAGAGCTCCAACAAATCCTTCACAATTTTTGCTACACAAAAACATTGCGGCTTTCACTGGTCCATTCAAAAAAGGTTCACAATATATAATGTTCAGCAAATTATGTTTTGCAGTTATTGTTCCATATCAAATTTCCTTTATTACACGAAAAATACAGAATAGATGAGTTGAGCATAAGAGTTTACTTAGCTATTCTGGTACGACAAACTTTAAAGGTAGTTAGGGATAATGGAGTAATTTTAAGACTCGTCAAAAGTTGTACTAAGCTAGTTGTCCGTAAGTCAGTAGGTTTTATGCGTCTGTTCATCGTATTAGGTTGTTTACGTTTTAGTCCAGGTCTGTTTACTTACCTCTTAGATCTGTCAAACGAGCGGTTTTTTAGCTAGTGTCCAGGTAAATTTTGGATGATGCCATCGCATCGAAAGCGCTTGCCAGCTGTACAGTATCATTTATACTGGCGGTACTAACCCTTTATTTGAATTATCAGCTTTGCATATTACTTTACATAAAAAATCATAAAAAAAACACTACGAACGCCATTTAGCATCAGGTGGTGATTGAGTCAGATTTTTGCGTCCACTTATAAAGGCAACTAAAGTACTTTCATTTTCGAATTAGCCAAATGTTAAGACATATATAGAATTTATAATATATACATATACATATATATATATATATATATATAGACCGAGGGAAGTCAATTGGTACTTTTGTTAAATGTTTTCTGAAAATGCATAAAGCTGGAATAAGAAATGATTGGGGGAAAATGATGTGGAATTGAAGAGGGAGGGTTTGTAGGTGAGAGAAGCCATCCCTTAAATCACTCCTTCCCCTACCTATGGTAATTCTATTTTTATATCACACATTCCCCTCACCGCCCCCCCCCCTCTGCCAAATAATTCATTCCCAAAGAGCCCTCCAGCAGAAATATTGCCATTGTTACTGGACGTCCTTCGACCAACTCCCAGTGGAATACCTGCTTCAGAATTCTACCATTTCTCCAAGGGATTATGCTATTCTGCATACTGTAGAACTATGTCTATATGAGGTATGCAATTATGTGCTGAGCAGTATGTCCACGTACATATATAAATAAAACTTTACGATTGCCTTTTTCCGAGCTCAGTGTGTCATAATGACGTGATTTAGATATTCTTCGGCTAAAGTAATGGATATTATGTTAGTTTCTAACCTTCTGTAATTCCATCTCTTTGAACCAACTATGAATGGATTCAAATAACATTATTAACTTGTAAAATAATAATAATAAATCAACTTGTAATTATTATCTTGTGTTTCAATGGTTCAGAAGTTTGGTTTAATACGGATTGAACACAATATACTAGGGCGTATTGAAAAGTAAGGTCTCCTATTTTTTTTTTTCATAGAAAATTTCATTTATTTACAATTTTGGTTACATCGTTGGAAGGGTTGAATATTTACCTATTTTTCTACATATTCGCCTTGACGATCAATAACTTTTTGCATTCTGTTTACCAGCTTTTTAATGACGGTGCCGTACCACTCTCCCGCCGCGCCACGAAGCCAACTGACGACTGCTTCTTGAACCTTCTCATCAGACTTGAATTTCTGTCCCCAAG
This sequence comes from Riptortus pedestris, assembly GCA_019009955.1. Lineage (NCBI taxonomy): Eukaryota > Metazoa > Arthropoda > Insecta > Hemiptera > Alydidae > Riptortus > Riptortus pedestris. Next base: position 124,662,796 of record CM032228.1, on the reverse strand, counting down.
GTGTTTCTTGAGAGCGGGAAACAAGTGGTAGTCGCTGGGGCAAGGTCCGGGCTGTAAGGAGGGTGGTCAATGATATCCCAGCCGAATCCATTGAGTAGGGTGGTCGTTTGATGTGACACATGTGGACGCGCATTGTCATGAAGTAAACACACTCCTTTGGTGAGCCTACCCCTTCTTTTGTTTTGAATGGCTCGCCGAAGTTTCTTGAGAGTCTCGCAGTAGCTTTCTGAGTTGATTGTTGTTCCTTTTGGCATGAAATCAACCAGAACCCCGTTCCGGTCCCAGAAAACGGTGGCCATAACCTTTCCCGCTGACTTCTCCGTCTTGAAAAGCAGTCGTCAGTTGGCTTCGTGACGCGGCGGGAGAGTGGTACGGCACCGGCATTAAAAAGCTGGTAAACAGAATGCAAAAAGTTATTGATCGTCAAGGCGAATATGTAGAAAAATAGGTAAATATTCAACCCTTCCAACGATGTAACCAAAGTTGTAAATAAATTAAATTTTCTATGAAAAAAAAATAGGAGACCTTACTTTTCAATACGCCCTTGTAGTTAAGAGAAAATTATTGACATTATGAGACAAAATGATAAAGTGCTCTTCTATTGTTCTGTCATGTAAATTAAGTATAATATAATAAAAATATATAAGTATAATGCAGGTAAGTGTTGTGTGTTTGCAAGTCCGCCCGCGCATATATAACTCTGAGAGTAGAAATTCCGAGTTTTCTTTCTTTTTTTCTTTTTTTTTTTTTTTTAACGAAAACATACAAGGAAAATTATCGACAAAGATGCATGTGCTACCTATCGCTAATAGGGTAAATGAGAACCCCCATTCAGTCTGAACTGCGTGCCAGATGAGGGAACCATATACATTCTGAATTCCATGCAGTGCAGGTCAATAGTTGGAACAGGGAAGAAAAATAAACTATTCTAAATCTTATTTGAACTAAGTTAAGTAATTTTTATATCATTTATCAATTTCTAAAATAATACAGATTTGTCATTATTGTTCCTTCATTCGTCATACTTACCTTTTAGCAGATTTTAGTAATCAGCCATTGAGGTCGTTTTCCTGACGCGATTTTCGAAATATTTCTTCAAATTTGCATCGATCCTACCCATGAGATGATGAAAATGAGGTCCGTTCAAAATTATATATATATATATATATATATATATATATATATATATCTATATATATATATGTGTGTGTGTGTGTGTGTGTGTGTGTGTGTGTGTATGTGTGTGTGTGTGTGAGTGTGTCTGTTAACGCTCTTGAGGTCGCAATTTTTGCTTGATCATCACCGAACTGGATATTTAAATGTTGTATGTAAAAAGACAGATCAAGTTCGTTAATGGCTGAAATCCGACTAGTGGGGGGGGGGGGTTTAGATCGGGGATTTTTGAAAATTCTAAATATCTCCATTACTATACGTCGGATGAAAACATTGTATAAAATCAATCTTATAGCAAATTAAATGCACTACAACTATTGTTATATAAATTTATTCTCTATCTTTAATATTAACCGAGATATTTCAGCCTTCAGCAAACCCAATACTACTCATGTTACATAAGCAATACTATGTTATGTAATAAACCTCATGATTCGAAGCTTAAATACAATAAATTTGTTTTCAAGAGACCTTTATGATACGAGATAAATGCAAATATGTTTCGGTGACCCCCCATTCTTAAGTTTTTGGACTTCTAAAATTTGATTAGTTAAGATAAAAACTATTCAGATCCATTATAAATTACAGTAACAGATATAGTAAATAGTGTTCAATGAAATTAATATGTTATATTCTGATATATTTCAGTAATTGTTTTTCTTTCCAGTGAGAAGTTGGTACACCTTTTTGTTTACGTATCAGGTGCTTTCCGTCTGGAGGTTTCTTATTATCGTTCGTTTTTATTCACTTGATGTTGACGGTACTATTGTGTTAGCAGTATGTATTTATCTATTGTTAATCATCACGAGGGAAATCTGCCTAGTTTACGCAGTCCCTGCGTGACGGACTTTTTTTAGCAGATTTCCCTTAAGGGAAATCAGCTATTGAGGTTGTACTCATGACGCGATTTTCGAAATTTTTCTTCAAATGTCCATCGATCCTACCCAGGAGATGACGAAAATGAGGTCCGTTCAAAACTGCATATATATATATATATATATATATATATATATATATATATATATATATATATATATATATATATTTGTCTGTTACCGCTCTAGCGGTCGCAATTACTGTTTAATCGTTACCAAACTCGATATTTAGTCGTTTTATGTAAAAAGAAAGATCAAGTTCGTTAACGGCTGAAATCGGTCCAGGGGGAGGGGGGGTTTAGAGGGGAGGATTTTCGAAAATTCGAAATATCTCCGTTACTATTGGTCGGATCAAAAACTTGTATAGGACAAATCCTATTGTAAATTAAATGTACTATAAATGTTGTTATATACATAAATTCACTATCTTGAATATTAACCGAGATATTGGCATCTTTCAGTTTTCAGCCACCAGCAAACCGCCACTTCTACTCATGTTACACAAACAATACTCTGCTACATAATAAATCACATTATTCGAAGTTTAAATACCAAAAATTGTATTCAAGAGACCTTTATTATACGAGATACATGCAAATATGTCCTGGAGATCCCCCCCCCCCGTCTTAAGGTTTTCGACTACTAAAATTTGATTGATAGGGATAACAATTATTCTGACTCATTATTAATTACTTTGCTCGATATAGTAAATAGTTCTCAATAAAATTAATATGTTATATTCTGATATATTTCAGTAATAGTTTTCTTTCCGGTGTGAAGCGGGCAGACCCGTTTGTTAACATTTCTAACCTAACGCTTCCTGTCGGCAGGTTATTGAAATTGGATGAACCATTTCTTATTTCCGTTTGTATTTATTCACGGTGGTGTTGTGTTACCAGTATGTAGATTTATCTATTACTAAACTTCACGTGGGAAATCTGCTTAGTTTACGCAGCCCCTGCGTGACGGACTTTTATTTATCAATAGTACATACGCTAATTTTCTCCATGGGCATTGTTCATAGGTAATACTTCAACTTCATTTTTTGTGTAATACTAATATATTTCAGAACCCTCATACAATTGTAAATTGGTTGTTTTTGAGTTATATTTAATGAAATTATTGCAAAAAGAAGATTATGCTAATCAGGAAAAGGTTTTTATGCAGACACGACAACACAGTAATTTAATAATAATAAGTAGCTAGACGAATGTTATTCTAAAATCAGGATTCACTGGGTGTTTCTCTTAAATTTGAAGTTAATCACAAATCAGTTTTCTATATAATGCAATATAAACCCTATTTAAAGACTAAGTCTTCGTACTAATCATATTATCAGAATGAGTGAAGATTTTAATTTATTTAGTATAATTAATGCATAAAAGCATCGATAATATTTTAAATGACACGTCAACTATTTCTCAGAACTTGAACATGTATGAAAATAAATAACAGAATTAAAAAAAATACATTCGTAGCGCAATAGGGAAAGGGAACGATCAAGAGTAACGTACTTGGCTTGATATTAATATCTAAGATCTAATACTAAATGTTCATTAGTAAATATTTAACAGCCATCATGTTAGCGACAATAATGGGGATGGATGTAATAATGTATGAAATGAATAAATTATTTTTATTCGCACGAATGTTTAACAACCAACAAATATGCTAACTTATATTTTTGAGTCCTGTTGGAAAATGATTTATCGTTTTCGTAAAAATGTTCTCGATGACAGGAGTTGATGTATCGAGAAAGAAATCAGAAATCGATTTGGACTCCATAGAATAGGTTCTTATTATTCAAAGTCCAGAAAAACTGACTCGACAGATCCATTATTTGTAACGAAATATGAAGGCAATGTTGTCCCAGATTCAGTCATTTCTTCTTTTCCAAGGACCCCGTACGGTTCCAAAAAGTTTTTCATTATAATCACCTTTGTTATGGACGATAGTTTTTCCTTTGTTATGGACAATAGGAAAAAAAAAAGGTAACATTTATTTCCTGAAAGTCAGGATTCACCCACAACAATGAAGATAAATCAATAACAACTTACTTAAAATATTACACGATTTAAACAAAGGTTAGAAAAAAGCTGAATTGTTGGGCATCACGGTACTCATAAGAAAATACATTCTGAATTATGAAAGTAATCTTAAGCTATGATGAATATTTTTAAAATTCAGGGTTTACTACCTTTATTAATATGAAAAAATAATAAGTATAAACTATATAATAAAAAGGAAACCTGAACAAACAAAAATAAAGCAATGGAAAACCGACAAAACTAACAAACATTAAAAATATATGGCTATTCATATATAATATTAATATATGAACTGGTATTCTCAGAAATAGAAAAGAGATTAAATAAAACGTCTGTCAAGAGGTTACATCACATGTTGTACATGTTGTTTCCAGCTTTTAGGTTCACTATACATCTTTTCTCTAAAAAGTATATCTCTGTACGTAAGCTCCACCTCTCAAAGAGTAATCAATCATATCTACTGGTTATAAAGCTTTCTATGCTGAAATCCTTATTCTGTTAAGTGGGCACCTGGAATAGCGACCAGTTTGTGGTTAGAATCTTTCAGAAAGCAATCCAGATTAACTTTATACTTTTTATCACCATTTAAATTTTTCTGAATCAACCTCATTTTATTTGGTCTGAAGTAAAGATAATATGGTTTGAAATGAGTGGGTTAATTGAAAAAATGTATGTTATATTTTTTACCAACAAAGCTGACCTTTTGCCTGTATTACCCTTTTCAAAGTCTTATTTAGCAGATTTGCTTATCAGCTATTGAGTAGATAACGAAAATAAGTAAAACTAGATAATGATAGTCTACTTCCTTGCTTTGTTATTCAGCACCTTTAGAGATTGAGAGAAATCATATTTTAAATGAAAATTATATTACTATGCTATATTGATTGAATAAACGGGGAAGAATGACTAGAACATTGAAATTTGGAAGGAAGGTGCATTGTTAAAGATAAGTCTAAAGTATAAAAATAAATAAATTAAGAAAAATCCGTCCCATAGGTGCTGCGTGAAATAAGTGGGTTTTCTACGTTCTGGAAAGCCACATTGGTTATTATTGTCTATTTATCCATTAGCTAGTACTCAAATATATATATATATATATATATATATATATATATATATATATATATACACATACATATATATCTATAAGAAATTTATCTTTGTCAAGGCCAGCAAAGTTGCATTTATAGTAATAACAAACAGGGATGGGTAGTTATTTTTTCTATTGATACTTGATTACAATATATAAGAATAATACCTATGTAACTGTTTCAATATAGTTCAAAAGTAATTGCATAAAACTTACAAGCTGAATGTTCTACAAGATCTGAATACTGTAATTGAGTTAAATGCTATAAGAAATGTCCATAATATAAAATATAAAACGCTCTTTGGGGAAGGAGAGTCGGAGATAGTTCATGAACGAAATCAGACTGTAGAATGAAGGCGGGCAAGGAGCCGGCGGGAACTTTGAAGGGATTAAGGTAGAGATAAAGACAGAGTCCCTTCTAACAGCTGATCTGGAGTAATTTCAGTATGTTCTATTAACACTCCACTTTCCTTGTGTACCATGAACACAACAGTGCCCCCCCCCCTTGTAACAAACGCACGTACACACACACACACACACACACACACACAACTAATAAAAATATACAAACAGATCCATTAGAACTCATTCTGGTGCCAAATTATACATATTTTATTATTATTAATTATTTTAAAATAGCATGGCCTTTTATAATCGCAGTCTTTTTGTCATTAATTGATCCTCATCCTTCTCATTTTGTGAACAGCCTAGAACAGCATAGAGTTTCTTTTAACGGTCATTCCAATATCTCATTATCTCCAATGTACCGAGATTGAGAGAAAGTCCGTCCACAGTATGCTTAGCAAGGGCACGGCACTGGCTTTGAGGTCTTTTTTCCGTACCGAGAGGTCGTGTTGATAAAGCCTATATATATAAATTGGAGCAAAACTCATTTTCGTCATTTCCCAGATAGGATCAACTGATATTTGACTCTCAAAAATAACGTCAAGAGTACAACGTCTATGCCTGATTGCACTAAAAGGAAATGTGCTAAAAGAAAACTAGAAAGAATAACCAAAAATTAATATTGCAAATCAGTAGTCTGTTAGATTAAATAAGGGGTCAGTCAGTAGATAGTTATTGGAGTGAGTTGAGTTTGTACTGTCACATTAATTCTCTAATTATATGATCAAACATAGAGTTAAGCATCAATTATTATGACATTTAGGCAGAAGTAACAATTTTTCCGACGATCTTCGATAGATAGAATGAAGGAAAAATCCAAAATACATATAATGAAAAAAAGGGTTTCACCTAGTAAAATTCCAGTAACCTTCAATTCTTAAATCTCACTAAGAAAACAGTTTTCGCCAGTCTAAAAAAATACATATTTTTATCTGAAGGGAATGCATTGATATATTTAATGAACGGCCGTTAAATGGATAAACAACGTTAAATAAAATTATTTACTTTTTAAATTAAAATAAAAGTTTTTTAGCGGGAGGGATTATTCCTCCAAGCATTGTTGGAGAGTATTTGCTGTGTCAACGCTATTAAATTTTAAGTGGGAGTTGCTTCTCTGCGTTCTACATAATTGATCTTCTTGAAAATAGCTATTTTCCCTCTTACGTTGGTCGTACCAGACTAATAAATTCGGTTGCTGTAACGTTTGAAATAATAAGGATATACGTGAAACTAATCATGGACATGAAAATAGTAAAATCAGCAACCTGAAAGTCATAGTAGCTTATAAAAAAAATTGTTTCTTGGTGAAGAAACCTTGTTTTTTCCTTTAGCTGGGTAATCTAGTCGTAACAACCAGTAAGTAACGTTTGAAAATAATTCTCAATATAAGAATAATATTATAAAACGAAAGAAATAATAGTAACAGAGACAAAAAGTATTTCTTACGATATTAGACACCCAATTACATAAAATTAAATTAAATGTAATGTTGGTATTTGGGGATACGTAGAAACATACCGGGCCAAGAGTTGACTACAATTTAATAGTGCAAAATGTCACATGTGTAAAACCGGATAGGATCTACTTGCGCTGATTGGTTTATTACCTATTTGATATCGTCACCAGGCATGTAAACCCGTTTTCCAAACTGTTATGATCCCTGATCTTAAACACGGTCTTAACTCCAGGTATGTCCGTTAAGTAGAAACCAATATATTTATCCAATTATAAAAGAGATTGCACTGGAGTTAAGGCCGTAGTCCCAAGGGAAGACGTCTGAATCATATGATATTTTAGACTTGTAATTTTGTGATTTTTAAATTTTGTAGTGCACCATTTCTGAAGATAGAATGCGATATGGTATCAAACTAGAAATATCTCGGACCTAACAAAAAAAACCTCTATCAAAAGCCATTTCACGGAAATCCACAGGAGATTAATTAGTGCAAACTATTTATACTTCTTCTTTTCTTGAGTTTTAAGTTCAAAGAAAATCTCTCGAGCATTAAAACTAAATGTCTATAATTCTATTGCCAGTCTATATTCTAATAGATAGTTAATAATTCTAATTAAAAGAATGCACCTCACATTTACCATCTACAAGGAAGCTCAATCAAAACGAAAAGTTTGAAATTTCGTAACGGTGATGAAATGAAAGTTACAGGCGACATGTTTTCTTCAGGTTGAGGAGATCATCAGAGGTCCCGACATTAATAGTTATTCATGAGTTTGGAAGAAGAAAAATAGAAGCTCATTGATTGTAGCTCTTTTCCATGGCATTTTCTAATGGCTCCTTTACTGAAATGATTTATATCAAAGAAAGAATGAATTTTAAGGGGGGAAAAAATGGATGGGATAACCTAGCCTACAAACACAAAGCTTGCCAGGGAATGTAAAGGTTAGTGTACGTAAATCCTTCAAAAACTCTAACAGTAAGTAGTTAACAGTAGTGTAAACAGTCTATACTAATATGAGGAGTTCACATTGTAAGACCCTTATCTACCACTTCTTGAAGTTCCAAGCCTAAAGATTTTAAGGCGTTATGGAAAAAAGCTCATATCAGAAAACAATGAAGAAGACAATTACTTCTTAATTCCTAAATCCGACAAAAACTCAAGTTTGAGATTTCAACCCTCATACTTACTAACGTCATTTGAGAATGTCTTTTGCTGAGACAATAAATCAATAGTATTTCAAATCTTCTAAGCAGAACGCAAGTTTCAGATGCTGAGAACTAAGTAGTTGAAATAAGAATTAACCAAATCTGGAGTGATTCCATCAGTTTTGAAGAGTCAGTATAAATACTTTTGGAAAACTGAATCATTGGTCTGATTTTTCAAAATAGAATAGAACTTTACACCACGATGAATCAGGAGCCTGTGAAAAGGCTTCACGTGTGTGTCCCAGTTTGCAGGGGTAGGTTCCGAAGGGGCTTCATCCCGATTCGGTGTTCTGAGAGCTTACTCAACTAACGATTTAAAATATATAAAGGATTCGTTGGATCGACAAGGTAACAACATCATTTTGCCTCATAGATTATAGGGCAGGGATCACTTAAGTTAGAAAACTCAGGAACAAAATAAATATAACATTCAAAAATTTAGTTAAATCAGAAATATTATTGCTATTTGTCTGAATCATCACGGAAAGTCTGATTTACCATCAATGCAAGCACGGCAAAACAATGTAGACAATGGCCGAGCTGTGATGGGCTTGACAGCTTCTAAACTTCAACGACAATTGAAAGGACATTTAATCATAACAAGAGGATTAACGATCTAGTCTATCCGAACAGAGCTGGGCACACGGAGACGATTAAGTATTTTTTTTTCTGGATCTGAAGGAGAAATTCATAGGGGAAGAAGTCATCAAAAAGTTCGTGTTAAGAAGGTGGCAACATTTTGTCACGGACAAATAAAATAATATATATAAAGAAAGGCAACCAACGACATATGGATTCAACCATTTCTAGTAAGAGTATTCGATACTTTAGACATCACAACAAAGATGAGCGGGAAGTCAGGGTGCCTAAATAATTTATTTAGTCGGATTATAGAGCCTGACGTTTATTTTTAAACAGAAAGTGATAAATTGTAGAACATTGAGGTGAAGAAAGACTTAGGGTTCAGAGGCAAGCTATTTAATCATTCTGAAACGTTTTAAGAATAAACTTCGTCGCCTTCTAAATGGGAGGTTCTTCTTTCAGAGGAAGCTTAGTAATTCAACTCTGCCATTAATTTAATTAAGGGAGCTCAGTATTATTAAGCTTAAGTATTATTGAACTGGCGAGTATTAGACTCCAAAACATACTCCGTCACGCTGGGTATGCGTGAACTTAGCAGATTGCCAACGTACCAATTGCACGCAGTTGGTTTCATCTCACAGTCGATTGATCAATTACAAATTAAGTGCCCTAAAGCTTGTATGTTTGCTACGTCGCGAATTCGTCATGAATCTCATCTTCAAAATATCTGATAAAATCAATAAGTAGTATCGAAGTTTGGAAAAAAAAAAAAAAAAAAAAAAAAAAGATTCATGTAATATAAGCTATTGTTAATGTAAGGTGAGTATAAGAGGGGGGGGGATTAACTTATGAATTTAAAAAATCGAATATATTATGTTAATATCCTAGGCAGTCAAAAGTGTATAAAACAATATTATTAGACCAAATAACCTTGTTGATCATAAACAGCTTTTCGATCAGACTGGAATATTTTGATTTTTCAGTTTTCCTCCATCTCTCTGATTTGATGTCAGCTGTAAATGAAGTTATATAAATACAAATAAATTAAATATACATTTTCTCTGAACATGTCACCTCACAGAAGAGCAAATTTCCTGATTATAGAAGACGGGACTCAGGCAGAGGTGGCAGGGTAACCATAGGGACAGGTTTATTTTAGGGCACAAGTTAAAGTGGAAGTTTATTCAGAAAATTCATGGTACAGAGATATTTTCAGCATTGGATTTCCAAATTTTTATTTGGGACCCTTCACACTTTTTTTCAAATAAAAAAAATCATCTCTAAAAAGGCTACCATTTTTAATGGCTCAGTTTTAATAAAATACTCCGAATATTACAGAATAGTTATGTAATAATGATAAGAAATATATAAACCAAAGGTATGAATGCTGAATCGGTGCATGAGCATAATTTCAACAATATTGAATACATGCCTAACTTAGAACTTCCCTTTGAGGTATGCTATTGTTTCGAAGGAAACCATAGGAAAGTTGTATTCACACTCCAAAGTCCCTATTGTTGAAATGATTACGGTAAACATCAATATATACAATAAACTTAATTTCAAGAATTTGGTGGGTTATATTCAAGTATAAATTAGGATTTATTGATTCTTAAATAATACATCAACTCTCCAAAAATGGTTAGACTTTCATCATTTGACTTACAAGCAAAAAAAAAAAAAAACGTTTAAAAGACACTTACATTGATTTGTGCGCATATTTCAAAAGGATGTCACTAAAACTGATGAAATACGGTTATTGATTAATGTCACCTTTGTGCTACTAATAATAATTTGGACGGGTTATTTACAGGTTACCACTCTTTTCTAGCCGGTTGGTGAGTAGTAAATAGATGATCAATAAATAATATTTAGCACTCCTTAAATAACAATAGAAAAAAAGCATATTTATACACATGATAGAATATATAAATGCTTTAAGTGATAGAACTTAAGGGATATAGCTAGAATGTTAACGCATTAACACAGACAATAAGCACATGAGAATCAAATATATTCCATAATATGGATGTGATGAATAATAATAATATGAATATATATATTACCATAAGTAATTAGAAGACGACGGAGTAATGGATATTATATGCTCTCAAAAATAAAAGTGATAATTACAATTTCGAAATTATATTTTACTCAAACACGTTGAAATTGAGTTACCCGAAATTGAATGATACATTTTTAAAAGTAAAAAAAGGTGCATAAATATGCAATATTATATTATTTTTTTAAAGACATTAGTCAAAGATTTTTTCTGTAAGGTGCGAGTCCTAATACGGGGGAGTCAATGTATGTTTGAATCAAAAAGAGCCAAACTTCCGTAATAATGATTTATTTTAGCTACAAAGAGCTTTCGAAGCACCATGTTATCCTCAGTGCCCTGTATTCGCAAATACTATTAAAAAAAACCAAAATCGTAATTCTATTGCAATATCAAATATAAATTGAAGGACCAATTAATCAATTATTATTAAATATACAATTTAAATCCACATAAACTTAGAGCCCAAATTACTTAGAATAAAAATTCATACTCTTAATTGAGTTATAAACAACTTTAAAAAATAAATTGCTCCCTTCCCTAACAAGCTGGATATCAATTTGGAGGCCCCATGAGCAGACCTGCTAATTGAGACACCACAAATACTAGATAAGATCGTCAGAGAAAGATGTGTCATTAATCATTAAATAAATCATAAATTTAAATTACCTTCAATTTCTTTTTAATATTATAATAGTCATAAGCCAAGATGCTCAGAGCCAAAAGATCGTGGTCACTTAAATAAATCCCTTTCCACGAAGTTGTTCCTTTTTCACACCTGAAGCTATTGTCCTTCAGACATCAGTGGTGTGAAACTTTGTAAATCTTTGATTCACTTCCATGATGGATACTTACGTCGCTGTATAACGGGTCTTAAAAGTATCTGATCTCTACGAGTAAGGACCCATGACAAGACTTAATAATTATTCACAAACGGGTTTTTAAACCAAAGGAATCCTATGTAATCCGTAAATTTATAGAGTAAGTGTAAAATATATTTAAGAATTTTACAAACATAAATTAATTATCGGAAATATTCCGGTGGATGCGAATATTTTACGTTGAATCCACTGGCATCTATAGTATTTGCAGAGCGTGAGAGATAAACTTACTTGTTATTATTAGTATGAAAAATGGAGTTGCCGTCTCTTGAAGTTTATTTCCAGTACTTGAGAGTTTTCAGACGAAGCCACAATTAGTTAGGAAACTATAAGCTCTGAGGGGAGTGGTTTGAAATGGTGGTCCCTCGAAATGAACTGTGTGTGAGGCAAAGATCATTTTTCATTCCCCTACCAACTGTGGCCTGCTGATTTACTATAATCTGGTATTTGCAATAAATTATGTCTCATTTGTTTAGTACATACTTTGGCATCAGTTAAAAAATAAAAACAAAACACAAGGAACCCCTTTGTACATAATTCTGATGTTCATTGCTCAATATATTCATCAAAACTTAAAAGATCTACGACAGGACGAATTAAAACTAACACTGTATTTTTATTGTGCTCCTCTGTTACATTATCATTTGTAATCCGAGCCACTATCTGTTTTTCTTCAAAATGTGGCTAAATATTAGGCCACCTTTTGTTTAGGCAAAACATGTTGAAAAGTATTAATTTATCAGTCTGACAACTTGGACTTTACTCATTATCAATGTAATTTTATAAAGTCCGTCACGCAGGTCCTGCGTAAACTAAGCAGATGTCCCACGCAATGTTTTGCAATAGAGAAATCTCCATACGACTGCCGAGCAGTTACAGAAACGGCCGAACTAGCTTTCGGCGGAAACGAATAGAAGAGACCATAGCTCGTCCGTACACTAAAAGAGTCCGCCACGCAGGAGCTGCGTAAACTAAGCAGATTTCCCACGTAAAGTTATACAATAGAGAAATCTCCACACGAGTGCCGAACAGTTGCGTTAGCTTTCGCCGGACACGAATAGAAGCGTCCACAGCTCGTCCGTTACACTTAATAAAAATACAAATATCTAAGTTAATATTCAAGATGAATACATGTATATAACAAAATTTATAGTAAATTTTCCAATAAGATTGGTTCTTTACAATTTTTCGATCCGATGTATAGTAACGGAGATATTTCGAATTTTCGAACTACCCCCCCCCCCTCATAACCCCCTCCCCCTCCACTGGTCCGATTTCAGCCGTTAACGAACTTGATCTTCCTTTTTACATTTTTACACAAACGATTAAATACTTAGTTTGGTGACGATTAAACAAAAATTGCGATCGCTAGAGTGTTAATATACAAATCTATATATATATATATATATATATATATATATATATATATATATATATATATAGTTTTGAACGGTCCTCATTTTCGTCATCTCCTTGGTACGATCGATGGACAATTGAAGACATTTTTTCGAAAATCGCGTCATGAGTACGACCTCAATAGCTGATTTTCCTTAGGGAAAATCTGCTAAAATGTTAGATAAGTCCGTACAATAGTATTGCCGATGTCATCAAGGAGTGAGAAAAGAAGCTTAAGAGTAAGATTTTTATTTTATCTCAATGAGATTCAAACGTTGCACCGTACTGTAAATAGAGCAACATCGAACCCATGAAATTGAATTGTAGCATTTAGCCTGAATGGAGATGTCCATTGAGAGCGACCTCTGTAGGGATTTCCAACCCATAGAATATCGGCTTCCCATTCAATTAGCTTCAGTCTGCGTTGGCCAGCTGTTAGCTGTCAATCAGAACCATATGTTGCCTTTCCCAGTCAATATCACCATTAGATATCACCGAATCATGTAATAACATTAAAACTACAGATAAGGTACTTATTTGCTCAGATCTGTCGGTTGCGACCGTTATACAGAATGTTGTTTCTGCAGCCTATGGGGATATACATATTTTTCTTGAAATGCGCAATTAAGCATAATTTTTAAACATGATTATTCTCAAATACAAAAAGTAATTAATTGTAACTATCAAACTAGTATTTTCCTATTTCATGAACTTTTGTGGGCCAATTCATTTAGTAAAATTATATTATAAAATAATAATACATAAATAATTATATAGAAAGTGTCGGTAATTAAAAATTGGGCAGTGTTTTTGTATGTAGGAATTAATAATAATAAAGTTCGGCTGCGTAAACTACGCATATTTCACGAGATTCAAACAGTTAGGGAGACGGCCGAACTTGCTTTTGACGGAAACTCATGACTAGACCCGAAGTTAGCAGATCTCATTTCGTCTGTTGCAATTAATAAAAATGCAAATATCTTGGTTAATATTCAAGATAATGAATAAATGTATAAAACAATATTTATAGTAAATTTAATTTGCAATAAAATTGATTCTATACAATTGTTTGATCCGACTTATTGTAATGGAGATATTTCGAATTTTCGAAAATCCCCCCCTCTAACCCCCCCCTCCCACTGGTCCAATTTCAGCCATTAACGAACTTGATCTGTCTTTTTGCATAAAACGTTTAAATTTCGAGTTTGGTAACGATCAAACCAAAACCGCTAGAGTGTTAACAGAGAAATATATATATATATATATATATATATATATATATATATATACTATATAGAAGTTACACCGTATTCTTAACAAATGATTGTTTGCAATTACAGATAAAAGGACAAATATATCATTTGCATGACTCAATGGTGCCAACACCAGAAGAACCGCATCAATTTCTGCAAATATATATAATTTCGTCGATGGTGGATCAGCTGAATGTGCGGTGCAATATACAGGGAACACAACAGTTAAAGAGACGAATTATTGAACAGTTGCAAGCATGTTTTCACGCTAATAATGCTGTGGTTAATATGTTCAAAACAGCATTGGAACGATTGCCATCGGATACGCACAAATTTGTCATAAGAGCAGATTGTACCCCAACAGGTGCGAAGATTCAATGCACCCACCGTTAATGATGTTGCTGCAATTATTGTTGGCGATCCAACTAAATCGCGAGACATTGTCGTTCAGCGAAGAAGCAATATCATGCATCGTGTAAACGAGACACATCGTTTGTACGATGCGTTACAATATCCAATCATTTATTGGCAAGGGCAAGACGGATACGACATCACGTTGAAGATGGTCGATCCAATTACAGGTACAATATTCACACACTAATTATTGCTATTATTGGTTTCCATTAACAATTCAATTAATTTTGCATTTTCAGGCGTATCAACGAATAAAAATCTAAGCGCAATGAATTACTATGCGTATCGTATGATGATTCGTACACATGAGGAGAATGTCATTCTGAAGTGCCGTCGGCTATTCCAGCAATTCGCTGTCGACATGTATGTCAAAGTCGAGACCGAACGTTTAGCGTTTATCCGATTCAATCAGGCAAAGCTACGATCTGAGGACTATATACACTTGCGTGATGATATTCATTCAGATGGCGATGTTCAGAATATTGGACGTCTGACGATTCTCCTATCATCTTTTATCGGAAGCCCACGCCACATGCACGATTACGCTCAGGACGCTATGACGTACGTGCGAAATTATGGAACTCCGGATTTATTTATTACGTTAACATGCAATCCGAAGTGGACGGAAATTGAACGTGAGTTGGAACCGGGCCAAAAATCGCAAGATCGCCATGACATAATCGCCAGATTATTTCAGCAAAAACTCAAGGTTATGATGGATGTGCTTACTAAGTATCGAGTTTTTGGTGACACACGTTGTTATATGTACTCGGTGGAATGGCAGAAGCGTGGACTACCGCATGCTCATATCCTAATTTGGTTGCTGAACAAATTACATTCAAATGAAGTGGATGACATCATATCAGCTGAAATTCCTGATCCAGTCACTGATCCCCATCTACACGACATTGTGACGACACAGATGGTACATGGACCGTGCGGTGCATTAAATCCATTATCACCTTGCATGGCTGATGGAAAGTGCACAAAACGATATCCGCGACCGTTAGTTGCTGAAACAGTCACAGGGAACGATGGATATCCAGTTTATCGTCGGCGTTCAAAAGAAGATAATGGTCGAACTATCAAAGTTAAAGTACAAAATCAAGAGATTGAGATCGGAAATGAATTCATTGTACCATATTGCCCGCTGCTATCACGAATTTTCGAAACACGTGCAAACGTTGAGAGTTGTCATTCGGCCAAATCAATCAAATATTTGTGCAAGTACGTCACAAAAGGCAGCGACATGGCTGTGTTTGGTATTGCGTCGGAAAATGCGAATGACGAAATCAGCAACTTCCAAATGGGCAGATACGTCAGTACTAATGAAGCACTGTGGCGATTATTGTCATTTCAAATTCATGAAAGATATCCCACAGTTGTACATTTAGCAGTGCATTTGGAAAATGGCCAAAGAGTTTACTTCACTGAGGCTAATGCGGCACAACGAGCTGAGAGACCACCATCGACAACATTGACTAGCTTCTTTGCAATGTGTGAAGCAGATCCATTCGCAGCGACGCTGATGTACGTTGAAATGCCCAAGTATTACACTTGGAATCAATCAACAAAGAAATTCCAACGTCGCAAACAAGGAACCCCAGTTCCAGGTTGGCCACAGGTGTTTTCCACTGATGCACTAGGTCGCATGTATACTGTTCATCCTAGAAATGATGAATGTTTTTATTTGCGACTGCTGTTGGTAAATGTACGTGGACCAAAATCATTTGCGCATTTGAAAACTGTGAATGGCCACCAATGCCAAACATATCGAGAAGCATGTCAACTATTGGGTTTGCTGGAGAACGATTCTCATTGGGATTTAACACTTGCGGATTCAGTTGTTTCATCAAATGCGTACCAAATACGAACACTGTTCGCAATTATCATCACCACATGTTTTCCTTCACAACCAATTCAGTTATGGAACAAATACAAAGACGACATATGTGAAGATATCTTGCATCGCTTGCGCATTCAAACGAATAATCCTGACATCCAAATAACCGATGAAATCTACAATGAAGGATTGATTCTGATTGAGGATCAATGCTTGACTATTGTAAACAAGCTACTGATTGAAGTAGGAATGATTGCGCCAAATCGATCGATGCACGATGCATTCAACCAAGAATTAAATCGAGAGCTGCAATACAATGTTGATACATTGCAGGAATTCGTTCGAAATACAAACAAGTATACGAAACATTAATGCAAGCGGTGGACAATAATACTGGTGGTCTATTCTTCCTGGACGCACCTGGAGGAACAGGGAAAAACATTTGTCATTTCATTGATTTTGGCCACTATTCGATCAAGATGTGACATAGCTTTGGCGTTAGCATCATCTGGAATTGCGGCGACTCTTCTAGATGGCGGTCGTACTGCACATTCTGCGCTTAAGTTGCCACTCAATTTAAACACAATTGATACTCCAACATGCAATATTTCCCGATCCAGTGCAATGGGAAAATTGTTGATGCAATGCAAGCTCATTGTTTGGGATGAGTGCACAATGGCACATAAGAAATCACTTGAAGCACTTAACTTCACACTGAAGGATCTTCGGCGAAATAACATCTTTGGCGGCTTGATGATATTGTTGGCAGGCGATTTCAGGCAGACGTTGCCAGTAATTCCCCGTGGAACGCCTGCAGATGAATTGAATGCTTGCCTGAAGGCATCACCTTTATAGAATAACGTAAAAACATTATCGCTAACCACTAATATGAGAGTTCAACTTCAAAATGATCAAAGTGCTGCACAATTTTCCAAACAATTGTTAGCTGTTGGAAATGGAAAAGTCCCAGTTGATGCGACATCTGGATTAATTACTCTTACCAACGACTTTTGCCGATTAGTAGACTCTCAATTAGCTCTTATTGAAAATGTTTTCCCAAACATTAGTGAGAATTATCAGAATTATGCTTGGTTAAGTCAACGAGCAATTCTTGCCGCAAAGAATAATGATGTACACGCACTGAATTTCACCATTCAATCAAAAATTGCTGGCGATTTGGTGACATACAAATCCGTTGATTCCATAACAAATCCCGATGATGTAGTAAATTATCCAACGGAGTTTTTGAACTCTCTGGAGTTACCAGGATTTCCACCACATAACTTGCAACTCAAAGTTGGTACAGTTATTATGATATTGCGTAATTTGAATCCACCGCGACTTTGCAACGGTACTCGACTTTCGGTAAAAAGACTTATGCCGAATTTGATTGAGGCAACCATTAAAGGAAAGTACGCAGGTGAAAATGTATGTATTCCTCGAATACCAATGATTCCGACTGATCTTCCGTTTGACTTCAAACGATTGCAAATTTCCAGTTCGCCTTGCGTTCGCAATGACAATTAACAAGTCGCAAGGCCAATCGCTAAGTGTTTGCAGGATAAATTTAGAAAATCATTGTTTTTCACATGGACAGTTATACGTCGCGTGTTCACGAGTTGGAAAACCATCCACTTTGTTTGTGTTAACGTCAGACCAAAAAACAAAAAATGTGGTTTTACCAAAAAGCACTTCAATGAAACGGATAATTTGCGGACACGTATCGTTATACGTTTATAAATAAATACTTCGATTCAGTATTGACTTTGGAGTCACTTTCATTTACTTAGAGAAATTCAACTAAATAAAACTTCATTTTTGTAATCGAAATGAATTCATTACTGTTGTGAAATGAAATAAAATTTTTCCTTTTCAAATATAAAAAAAAAAAAAAATTTTTCTTCATCTTTTAATCACCAAACGAAATGTTACATAAAACGAAGCCATCTGGTGGCGAAACGGAGTTCGCCGGGTTTGCTAGTATATATATATATATATATATATATATATATATATATATATATATATAACAGACAAATATACATATATAATTTTCTAACGGACCTCATTTTCGTCATCTCCTGGGTTGGATCGATGGACATTTGAAGAAATTTTTCGAAAATCGCGTCATGAGTACGACCTCAATAGCTGATTTCACTTAAGGAAAATCAGCTAAAAGAAGCATTTCTGTTAAAGCTACGGATCGCTTTAAGGTTCACACGAGGTATACAAAATCTCTTCTAAGAAAAAAGGATTCTCCGCAGAGATAAGGTCATTGAATACAATGAATACACTTTTTGATAAATCTTGAATGGTGATTTAAGAAGAAAAGTTGGAACATGTGTTTTTCCAGAATAATTTTATACTGAGATGACCTCTTATTCAATTTTTTTTCCCTCAAGTACTGTTATTTCGGCAGAATTCACTGCATTTTTTGAGGATTAGAGACTTGTGTCCCTTCTTTTGTGAAGGCAGCCTTCTATTAAGGAAAGTGAACCACTAAACCAAGAAAAAGCATTAGTACCCAGGTCTCATCATCATCATCATGCTCTAAAAGCTAAGCCTTCCAACCATTGGGTTCTTTCAAAAGCAGCTCTTTTTATATTACTACACCTACCGAAGTTCCTCGAAATGTTTGATGTCTTCAACAAATGACTTTCTAGGCATCCCTCATTTCCTTTGCTCATTTTTTACCTTTAAAACATTTGTGATGAAGTCCAAATTTCACTCTCTTCCCGTCCTCCCACGATATTAATAAGGCTTTTCCTATCAATTATCTTATTTGGAATTTCCACTTTGGATTTATTTTCAGTCCAACTTGTTCTAGTGATTCTAAGCCAAATCCATACTTTCATTGTGTCTAATCTATTACCTTCCCTTTTATGAAGTGTCCAACTTTCCTACCCCCAAAAGCTGTACACTACAAAAGAATGATTAAGCAAACATTTGTTTTCTTATCCATATGTATATGCTATATCACCAACGACGTTCATTGAGTGTCATGTCCAAATTAAAAAGATATTTAATTAAAACGTAGTGAACTGGTGTATTAAGAACAAAAGGCAAGCTATAATGATCTAAATATTCTCTTATCCAAATCATTGCATCTAACTCAAAATGAAAATCAGTTACAAACAAGACGTGATTTTTAAAAATTGTATTGAAATAATTACAGACATTACCCAATAAATTACGGTTCATTTAAATGGATTTATGTGTGTTAGTGTCCGTATTTGTTAACGTTCTTGAGGGTGTCAATTTATTAAATCATGATAGTTAACTGTTTCATGAAACTCCCAATCCTACTCAAGTGATTTTCATCTTAAGGCATTATTTCACAAAATATTTCAAGGACAGTTCTAATTTCAAGTCTTCTTTACATTGGGGTTAATAAGGAAAAAAAAGAAAACAATACGGAGATGGCCTCAACTCTGTTGAAATGGTACCCAGATGTTCATCATACAAAAATGATCATCTGTGCTCCATTCCTCTACGTGGGAATCCTTTTAGTTTATGCAGCTTTTACATGAGAGACTTTTATTTTATAGGTCATTCACCGAACAGCGTCTGATTTACGATCCATATAAATGAACTGCACACGAATAACTTTTTCGTCCAATTTCTTTTCGTGCTGATGATTTTATTCGGTTTGTAATACTACATTAAGCCGATTTAAAGAAATAAAATCACTTCTATATCTATAGATTGTTTAGTAAAACTAGTTAACAGAAATCATCCAAGATTCACCCATTATAGTCGATTTCAGATGGAAATTTCCATTACGACTATAGTCCAATCTAATACAAAACACTGTTTAAACATTCATTCTGTTTAGACTGTTAGTTTCAATCCACTATATATTCATTCACGGAGGATTGTCTTTGATCTTGTTTATGTTGGAGCTACAGCAAAGAGCTTTCATTGTGCTGTAACAGTCTTGATAATCAACAATACACAAAGGGAAATCCTAGCGAAAATGACAGAGATTCAGTAAATATTTGGTGTAAGGGACTTTGTTCCAAGCTGAGTACAAAAGCAATATATATATATATATATATATATATATATATATATATATATATATATTCAATACTTTGATTTCATTTACAATGAACAAACAAAGGAGTTTTTCAAAAAGGTCGTAAAAGTATTTTTAGTAAATGCTTAAAATATATACACCATAAATAATAAAACAATATAATTTTGTAGTCTTTAAGGTGTTTATAATTTGAGGAATAGAGCATACTTATTTCAAAATATATACAACTATGCATTTCTCTTTAAAATAAACCAAACAAAAATTGTTTTACCTTAAGTAGCAACCTTGTACGATTCCGCTCCGTCCCAGGAATGAGCCTGGGGTCAACCTGCTGCCGTCAATGGGAAACCGAAACCCTCCCATACGTTTCAGATCAATGTTCCTGCCAATGGCTTTTTCAAATGGCTCAACGTACACTGAGCAAAACATAACACCCAGAGTGGGAAATATATGAGGAAATCGGTTGTAATGCACCGGACGTATCCATCAGAAGAGCTGATGTTTTGTCATGTCAAGAAAATAAAATGAGGTCATAATTATTGATACTACAGTCCAATTTGAGACAATCAAATAAGAGGCAGAAGAAGTAAATTTAGAAAAAAAAATAGCCATTTAAACTCACCTGCTGTTCATAAAATAGAATACAATGTAGGAAATTGGACATTCAAATATCAGCTGTTTGGATCCAGAGGAGTTATACCATGACAAATGCTAAGTGTCTGCAAGAAGATACTTAGAGCAGCAATATTAGCTGTGAACTTTCATGTATATAAAAATAAAGTATAATTTATGCTGCTTTATTAGCAGCATGAACTAAAAAAAATATAATACTCGAATATTTGACATTAAATATCATATAAAACTGATAAAATTCCTTAAAGAGGCAGGATAAGGACCCTAATCTTAATAGGTATCCCCAAAAATGGGCATCTAAACCCAATTCACCATTGCACAACTGACAAAGGGAGTGCACGGTCCGATTTGAACGGTCTCCCCCACGGATTTAATATTTTTAAACGGTTTTATCTATACTTACAAATTTATTTGATATTATTTTATTTTACAGTTAATAAAGATATTAAAAATTTTCTAGCTTAAGCCATAAAAATATTCTTTTAACAGTAATATTCCTTTATACTTTAGAGTTTTTTCATGGTGCTTGGCTTTGGATCTCGATCGTATATTTCTATCATCAAGTTAACAATTTGATTGCCTATGACAATGGTGTTGAAGAGGAGAATGCATTTTAATACTACATGATACATTGAGATTCTGTTCGATCAAAAACGAGGTTTGAGAGACACTCGATAAGTTTTTTAACTTGATGATAGAAATATACGTCAGTGACCCAAGGCCAAGCATAATGAAAATATAGCTCTAACGTAGAAAACTGTTAAAGAATATTTTTATGTCAAGAGCTAGAATAAAAATAATATCAAATATATTGGTAAAGATAGTTAAAATGGTTTAAAAATATTATTGATATTCCTGCTTTGTTATTGATAATTGTTATATACTCATGTTTTCAATTAATAATATACTTTTTTCATAATATTAAATATTTCCATATACCAATTGCATTTTTAGAGAAAGTATTCGAATTTTATTCGATATTAATAACAATTACAAAAACCTTTTTATTTATTTATTAATATTAAATAAATTCAATTCAGAATATTTTAGTCAGAATTTTTAAAAAAAAAAAAAATCTGTTAAAATTATTGATTAAAACACCACGATAGAAGTTAAGAATTAGTGATCGATCAAATCACTACTTTCAAGAATATTGTCAACATTTCGATGTATTACGATTGTCGACATGTATTATTGGGTTATGAAGACAATGCCTATATTCTTCAAAACACTTATTATTAATCGTAAATAAAATATGATATGTTGTCATTATTTTTCTGTTCAAAATCATGTGTCTAAAAATTTGAACCCAAATGAATCCCCTAATATCTTGGTAGCTTAAGAAATTCACAGAATCATGGTTCATCTCCATGACTAACTTTTAAACAGTTTTTTTTTTTATTTTTGGACTATTAATAAAATTCGACGTTATATAAATAACTCTACAGTGGTGGATGATCAGTCGCAAGACATAATTATATCAAGAATTAGAGACGTGAGGAAGGAGTGTGTTGAATTCCAAGAAAGTATATTTCATTAGATGCTTCTTCTTTAGAAACTTTAGAGATGCCAAATAGTAGAGTGTGCTACTGCTCCTGGAACGATGTACCTGCTTGCCGAGCAATCTAAATTCTTTTCCTCGAGAAGTGAAAACTCTTTCCCTTACAAAACAAATACTAAATTGAGTTTTTCTTTGTAGAGCAGTATAAACTGTTTATCCTATAAAACATTTACAGTCGCTATTCGTCCTCTGTTTCAAGAAAGAACGTTGATTCATTATTAGAATTATCTGCAAGGTAATGAAAACGTGCATATTCTGCCTTAAGGTTCATGAGAAGTTAAAGAAATATATGCAATTTAAAATTTGTTATTTAAATATACCCAGTAATTAAAGTGATATTTTTCATTACTGTCTTCATTATTATTTTTACAAGTGATATTGTTTTGATAAATAATGCCAAATACATTCTCCTGTGTTTTCATCACAGTTGATGGCGGTGACCAGCAGAAAGTAGAATCATTATTCAAATATATATCTATATATATATATATATATATATATATATATATATATATATATATATATCAATAGGGACATTATATGTACCAAGGGTATAACTAGTGTTAATGATTATTATTTATTACTTTCCACCAATTGGCAGAAGTGAGCAACTTTGAAATAAAAAAAATTATTTGTCAATATTGTCGTTAATATTAGACCATAGCCAAGAGATTGAAAACAATAAATTGTCTTTAGAATACGTTTTCCAGTATTTTGTAGAATTCTTCAGTACGAAATTCATAGTTATAACTTCCAACCACTTTATGGTTCTAACTAATTACAATCGGTTGCCACTGTAAACGAAATGTGATCGTCGCAATTTTTTACTAATTCTTAGCTAATGTAGTCATTATGAGGGAAACGATAATTACTTTACAGCTATTTGAAACATTGAATCATTGATTTTCTACCAAACGTCACTTCACACATTAGTAACACAGTGAACAGTATCAGGATGATACTGAACTGAAGGGTTTATTCAGGGCTTCTGTTTATCTAATCTCATATTTCCCCAATAAACCATATTTATTTCAACCTGACGACATCGAGTAACGCAGCCTGGTTGTATAAATACGTAATCATCGTATTTCTCCTTTAGTTTCAATCAGTATTTTTTTGTCTGGTCTAAAGATTTGCAGAGAGGAAATGTTAATTCAAAATTCAATTAGGGTTTGTGAATGCGAACTCTACTATTGTATGAATTGGTTATATACTATATGTTTGTAAAATTGTGCAATGTGTATATTCTTGTTTTCTAGTTAATTATATTGTGTTTCTAACTGTGTTGAGCAAGAATAAGCCTGAAATTGAAAACATCCACATCTTCCGTTTTGTACAAGGTTTATTGGGATTTCTGTCTTTCGACTCTAACTATTGTCAATTAAACTTGCTACCTTAAATCATAGTGATTTCTGCCCTTGCTGTGTATAGTCAGGGAAAACGAAATGTAGATCAAGATAGCTGTTTTAGATGAGAAAACATAAAGTAAGGAAACAACGCTTACGTTATCGAATAACGGCTACATTAAAATAAGGCTTGTTTAGTAGATGATTTGTGGAGAAGCAACCATTATAACAACCTCAGTTGATGAATGTATTGTTTGTCCGTGGGGTTTGTATCTTTTTATATCCAGAATAAATAATGGGGCTTTCTTCCGTGCGATGGACTATTTACTTGTTCATTCTGTTTACTCAATTTATCACTTTCTCTTTTTTTTTTTAATAGGAGAATACGGTAGGTGGTATTTACCTGACAAAAATATTTTTTTCTAAAAATGTCTTTCCGAACCTAATTCTTCTTTTGGAAGAAAGGTTTTCTATTGTAGACATTTGGAGGCCCATTAATTAACGAGACCATGTGTCATTAAAGTAGGCATACTAATCTGTAAAAGAAGTCTCTCATTAAAATTTCTACTCAAGGGAGTTGCATTATTATTCATTTGAGTGCCAAACTGGTGTATCTTGGACCATCTTATACTAAAAGTAATACATTAAAAATATGTATTTGTTTGTTCATTTACATGCAGAAATAAAAATAATTGATTGTCTCTTCGAAAGAAAAAGCACACTCCATAACATAGAACAATTTAAAGTTTTTATTTTTTTAATAGATACTTCAGGATCACCACTTTTTTTTTCTATCATTCTGTACATTTGGTAATCTCTACAGTTACTTGAACACTTAATAGAATTATAAACCGAGGATATTGTTAATATTTCGTCACACAATTTAATTCATAACCATACAATTATATATTATACTCCCTACAGTACAGAAGTGTTTCCCCTCTATTAATAACTACAACATGTAGAGTTAAAAAATATATAACCAACCAAACATTTTTATATCACTGAGCGTCTTTTTTGAACCTTAAATAAGACCTAATGTTTTAATGGACAATACTAATTACATATTCACTTCGTGCTCCTCAGCCACTAAAACCTCCAGTCCAACTTTAATTTCATGTTTTGTTAATATAAGCTTCTTAACGATGGAAAAATGGGGAATAGATGTTGTTAGATCACTAAGTTGGAAATGATCTGAGTTTACTCAGCCTTTGCTTGACGGACTACTTTGATATAACATTACTCAGTCAACAATCTTCAGAGATTTTAGATGGGCACTACGAATGTAGAGGCTACACATCTACAATTCTGTCATGTCTACCACTCTATTTTTATTTAACCCTCGGACGGGCGCGTCAAGAATATTCCGCCATCGGGCGCGTGTATCTCAGAGATACAACCTCAACCGTTTTTACGGAAATACAGTTTTTTAATATATATTTTGCACTAAAATGTTCAGCGTGTGATTAGAAACCATAACAGAGGAAGTATTTGTTTGAAGAAGTAAATAATTTTTAAAATTGATAAGTATTATAATATAAAGAAACGGTGGACGATAATTTTTAAAATATAATTAAAAAACACAAATATCAAGAGGAATTGTTTAAATGCACATGCCTTTATTATACATATTTCATTTCAGTTTGTGAATAATATAAAAATATATCTAAATATAACTTCAATCAAAAATAAGTAGCACGAAATCACTTTTAGATAAGATTTAATGAAAATCATCAACAAATTTTAAAAATACCAGTTTAATTGTTATTTCATTTGCAGAGCTTCATTACAATTAGGACAAAGCATGGAACTATGTCGTTAACAAATTTTGTTTTTGCAAATCTCACAACAGTAATTAGTACACCTACATTTATTTTCAGTTTTGCTTGGTTCACATCATTTTCTTTGTTCGTTGTAGTGGAGGGACTTTTTTTATGCTGTTCTCTACTTGAGTTCAATGTATGGTCCAATGAGCTAGTGTACTCTTATGAGTCTCTGTAGTCTTCAAGTTTCGTCCTTAGTTCGGTTGGCAAACGTCTACTATTCTCACTGCGTCGTGCAATATATCCTTGTACAAGTTCTTTTGAAAGCTCATGTTTGAGCAAAATAATAGAATAATAGGTTTATATGATTCCATTTAATAAAGAGAAACTTAATTGATGTACATATTTATGAAATACAGATTTCAAAAAAACTTACGAGATCGGGCGCGTGGTATCTAGGAGATACAATTTAATGACAGGTGAAACACACGACTCCGTTAAACACAGTGACACAACATACCTTGAGGAGGAGTTCTCTAAAACACATAACTCGAAGCACTACAATACCACTCTATGCTAGGAGGTGTGGCAAATATTTTTCTAGAAATGTGTATCTGAGAGATACACGCGCCCGACGGAGGGTTAAATCAATTTCTGAGTTAATAAATGTCAAAGCTGTCGGCTGAACCCACAATGTTCCCAAGGTAATTCTACTGACTGCTCACAATTCATTTTATAAATACAAATTCTTTGAATGGACCTCACAGGAATAAAATGTAAAAACGTTCCACTCTGCTTATAAAAGGATTTCTATTATGGCAGAATAAGATGTGCTATAGTTGGAGGACCCTACTATAGGACGAGGGGACTTCTCCCAAAGGGTAAGCTACTTTAAAGACCGGCTGAATCCATTTGTCGACAAAGCCTTCCCTCATATCCACATCCTTCGCCTCTTATCCTTTTCCTTTCTGCACTACTAGGGACATCTTTCCCTCTCCGACAAATGTTTTCTAGTCACACTATTAAAAGAGCTTCTTCAAACGATATAGGTAAAGTGTCTATTATGAAGTAGATTATTGATAATACCACGTCTCCAGATAAGAAATGTTATTAATTGATGACTTAGTCAGCCACGCTTATTTCTTTAACATTTTTCCTCATTTTATTTCTTCTGTTCTCTCCAGGGGGAAAACTACTTAGTGATCCCAAAATCGGTCTACGCACCCACTGGGACTGGTTTTGGCGTTCAATCCTACATATCATTAACCTCTCAGATGATATCATTCAAGGGAAATAAGCTGCAGAGGTTGTACTTATAATATGAATTTCGAATAAAAAACCGTTCTAATGACCGTCACGCCTACCTAGGGACGAAAATTAGGTCCTAATATATATATATATATGTGTGTGTGTGTGTGTGTGTGTGTGTGTGTGTGTGTGATTCAAACATTTCATTTACTAAAGAAGAAGTTCGTTAATGGTTAAAATTTGACCCGAAGGAGATAGGGGAGGATAATTTAAAAATACGAAATATCTTAGCTAACATGAATCAGATCGCATAGTGTTAGGTCACCAATCTTACTACAAATTTTATTTTCCGCAATCGTTGTCCTGTGCATTTTTAGCTCTAACTTTATTATTATTTACGTAGGAATTTTTTAGTATTCACCACTCAATTAATCCGCACTAGTGCCCATCACGCATTAGTAATAATTATCGGCTTATTATCGGCTCTGGAAATGGATTATTTCAAACTTTAATTCGACGCATTTTTTTCATCGGAGCTTAACTTCGAGAGATTCAATACTGTTGCGAAAATTAAATAGAGAAGGATTAGCAGAGAGAGTCACGTATTTGGGAAGTGCGATGTAGATCAAAGAAGCCGACAGAGGGTCTAGCTCCTAGTAGTCCCTTCCAGTCCAGACGTCGAAGGGCCCAGCCAATTCCCTTTGATGTATGTCGACGACCTATGTAAAGAGCCGGCCAGTCGCGAGCTAGTCAGTTTTTCTTCTCAAGTGCTCATATGTGCGTTCGGTGCTACAGTGCGACTTAGTGCAGTGCGGTAAAGTGTTTTTATAAGAAGAACAGTGTTGTGCTGTGACTGTAAGTAACAGTTTAGTGCCGTGTTCAAGACAGTACAGGGCCACGAAGTAAAGGACAGTGCAGTTCCGTCTTTTGGTGTACTTCAGTGACCGTAAGTAAGTTATTGGACTGTGTAATCTGAAGAAAAGTGAAGCTATCAGTGCATACTGTGAGTAGTAATTAAGAATAATTACCAAGTGTATTGTGCATTGTGAAATAAATTGTGCAGTGATAAAAACTGTGAAACTTGTGAGTATTTAATTCTGCAATCCAAAAGAACTCTTATTAAGAACGTTTATTACTGGTTTTGTTAATAAAAACGTAACAACTAGTACTTAGGCAAACATTTCATTTACGTCTAAAGAAGAAGTTCGTTAATGGTTAAAATCAAAGGAGATTGGGGAGGATAATTTAAAAATACGAAATATCTTAGCTATCATGAATCAGATCGAAAAGTGTTAGGCCACCAATCTTACTACAAATTTTATTTTCCGCAATCGCTGTCCTGTGCATTTTTAGCTCTAACTTTAATATTTACTTAGGAATTTTTATTTTTTAGTATTCACCACTAAATTAATCCGCACTAGTGCCCATCTCGCATTAGTAATAAACCGATAACTCTCGAAATGGACTATTTCAAACTTTAATTCGACGTTTTTTTTTCATCGGAGCTTAACTTATCGGAACATGTCGGAAATTTATTAATGTATTGAATCTTACATACATTAATAAATTTCCGACATGATATCGTTAACAAAAACTATATTATTCACAAGTCTTATATTTCATGTAAATACCTTAATTGATATTTAACCTGTTAATTAAAAATTATATAAATAATAATAAATACCCCAAAGATGGTGGGGTTACAGATGGTTTCAATGAATTTTCTACAGATTTTACTGGGTTTGTGGCTGTTAGATTTATTGGTGTTCCTTGTTCACTTAATTGTCCTGTAACATCTTTGTTATTAATGCGCAATCCTGCCAAGAATGAAACCTTTTTCCTTGGATCTTCTCGCATTAGAGCTTCATTTCTAGTGATATCATCTTCATTTCTAGTCGATCATCATCTATCACTCATTTCTAGTCGAACATCAGAGGTTGAAAATGGCAGGAAATCACTGTTACTGAAGGCATTCCTGTTTTTCTAAAACCATTTACTGTTGTGCTCCATGGTAATAGCTAAACGGTTAAAAGCTTTTCCAAACAAGCTTGAGATCTAATGCTGGGTAACAACTTTTCCAGGATTGGTACGAAGCCATGTTCTCACCTCATCCTCATAGTAATTACTGAGAGGTTTCTTGAATGCTACATCTAGAGGTTGCCAGTGTGAACAATGTGGCGGCAAACAAAATAAGATGACTGACTTCATTTTCACGTGCCGAATCAATAAGTTCTAAGTTTTAGGTATATGTTTTGGGTCTATCCAACATAAGAAGCAATGATCTTTCTTTTGAAGCTCCTGTAAATCTCACAAAGTTTTTGAACCATGTTAAAAATAGCTCTTTGGCCATCCAACCGGTTTCATGGACTTCTGCCCAAGCACCAACCAGGTCGAAGTCCAGTCTGAAATTCCTGTTGCATTCTTTTTTGTGGATAGATCACCATTGGGGGGACATAACACCCTGAAGCTGAAACACAGATCCCTGCTGTTACAGTCCACTTTCTGCTGACGTTACTGTACCTACTTTTCTACGCGGTTTTAAGGTAATAGCTTTGGAGTGGCCTTTAGGATTTACTGTTATACCAGTCTCATCACAGTTAAATATTCTGTCTCCCAGTGAACTTCAGTTTGTCAACTTGATTTTCTAGGGGCCAAAGAACGTTTCTACAGCTTCTCTGTTGAACCCCATTACACATGTAACAGATGTTGCCTCCAGTTTTATCACAGTTAATGTTGGATTTCGTTTGAGAAAACCATTTTCCCCATCTCTTCCAGCAGAACCAGTTTCAGCACTAAATGGATGTTTTATGTTATTCCTTTCAGCAATTTGGAAAGCCAGTGAAGAAAGTTCTTTTATGGTTAGTTCAAACAACTGTCCTTCCATTTGAGTCAGATATAATTTGAGTTGGGTTTGGGTCAAAACATAGTTGGGTTCAGCACTTCTTTTGGCCAATTGTCGTTTGAGAGGCGTCGAATTGTCTGGACGCTTTCAATGAACCCATTTCACCATGAAGTACCACACTTACAGCTCTATCCACGGACTCCACTGACCTGTCTTGTCTTGAAGTCTTTCGTTTATAATTGTGAACCACCTTGAAATATATTATAAATTGAATGTTATTTGGTTAACTATTATTAATCAGAACTGCAAGTTTTAAACACATGGCAGTGTAGACCTAAGGCCCTTAGACTTAATGAGTTGTGTAGGAAGGTGAAGTCTAAATAGTGTAGGGGAAAGACGAGGAGCCTCACCATCTTGCCCCACCCCGGGCTACTTTAAGGATATGTCAAGTTTTACTGAAAACAAATGAGTGTAAATTGTGTACAAGCACACCATAATGTTGCCATTCAGATATACTATTCAGTAGTATAGTCAATAGCAATTATTTAGATTGCACTAGGCCTCCAAGGTTGTGTAATGTATTACATTTCCTGCTGTTGTTCAGGTTGATTCCATATTCTAAAACAAGAATAAAGTTCTTTAGTAAATCTTCTGACGCCCCAGTAATTCCATGTAACGTTGAAGTACAATTTAATTAATAAATATTAAGCAAGGGCTTTCAATTAATTTAATTAAGTCCCTTTCTGTACTCAAAGGGAAAATTCCTTGATCCTAGTAATATTCTAATATCCATCGCAGTTAAAGCAGTGCTATATATAACACATCAAAAATTTAGAGTGCATTGATTATATTTTTAATATTCAACACATCCAAGCAAGTGAAGATGAGAGTTACACTCTCAGCGAGACTCAGCTATTCAACATCAACCTAATTGGCTACAACTTGATTTACACAGTTTGAAATAAACAATAGTTGTGTAATATTGACTACCTAAGAATATGCACAAAAACGGTGCTTAGCTATTTTTAATTATAGAAACAAACAAACTATTTTGGAATAACATTCAACCGATTTTATTGAAAAAAAAAAGAAAGAGATTATTATTGAAGACACATCGTCATCAGATCTAGTAAAGAATCAAATAAAATAAAACTAGATTGAAAGGAATTTAATTTTATGAATGGATTGCACTAAAAGTAGACATACAATTTTTTATATATTTTTAATGACGGCATTTTTTATGAGTTACTTGAAACATAATTACAGGATATTCGTCTTTCTATGAATTCACTTACACCTTTTTTAAATGGCTATTTTAGCTAGTTTTTAAAGGCGAGAACGGAAGTACATTAAAATTTGCAAACTGTGTAATGCCTTTTAATTGCTGTCACTGGCAGGCTATGAACCTGGCATGGATGGTGGCTCTCTTAACTATTATCGCTTCGAGTGAAATTCTTGAAGTGATGCATTATAGCAATAGTTAGTTTATTTATTGTAGAAGATGTTGGGAAACCAGGGATTTTCGTGAACGACTACGAGTAACAGATTAAAGACCTCAATCTAAAAGTCTGACAGGAGATATTTCAGTTTCTACAAAATGTATATGACAAAAGATTGAGGACCTAATTCGATCAGCGAAATTTGTTAAACGCCATTTTTCGCTAGAACACATGGTAATGGGGTTTCAAACTTTATATATCAGCTCAGGCCTTAACCCCTTATTTATTGTGCGTTATTGCTTGTAGCGCTGATGATGGGAACGTAAATTCCTGAAAGCACGAAGCTTTTTTTAAAAATAAATTGTGAGGAGCCACAAAACTGTGTTCTGAATAACCCTAATGTGTAAAGAATATAAGTTATGTATTTATTTATTACTGTATAAATTGTAGTCGCATAAAACAAATACAAACCTTTCAGGATATCGGCCTTAAGGTAAAACCTTACTCCTCCGGGGTGATTTTCAACACGAAACGTTTAAACATCAAGTAGTTAGTTGGATGATTACTTGCCTAGTTAATCAGTAGCCTCTCAAATCCCGGGGACATCATTTTCAATTAGTACACTTTAATTACGTGTAGAGTCCTATACACGGTATTTGATAACAAAAATAAAATGAGCACCAACCAAGGTGTTAGCTGACTCACATTCAGAATCCAATGAAATTGATAACAGTACAAAGTGGAGGGAGGGTGCAGGTTTGAAACTTTCCTTGGACCTCGATGTGGAAA
The DNA here is from genome assembly GCA_019009955.1 of Riptortus pedestris. Taxonomy (NCBI): domain Eukaryota; kingdom Metazoa; phylum Arthropoda; class Insecta; order Hemiptera; family Alydidae; genus Riptortus; species Riptortus pedestris. The sequence continues at coordinate 124,630,456 of CM032228.1, read as the reverse complement.
AATAAATAAATGCAGTCAGAAATAAACCGTGCGGAAAATCGTGACGGCCTTTGTATGAGATCGATACTGACTTACTGACAACAAGCGGGGCAGATCTCCATAATTCAACAGGAGCCCTACAGGCTGGAGAGTGCTACTGATGGCTTATCTCAAACAGAGGCCAGCTCCCATCCCGATTCATAATCAGAGCTACTCCATGCAAAATGGAACCTTTCTTTCGCCACCCTTCAATAATGAATGGATTGAATTACTTAGTGATACACTTGAATTGATTCCAGGGATTTTTTCGCCTCTTGAAATTTAAATTCACACTCCAACAGGTCTTTGACTGAATTGATACCTTCATTGTTTCAGCAAATTTCTCTTAAGGAAATCAACTATGCAGATTTTACTCTCGAGAGTGTTGTAAGCAGCTTTAGTTAGATGACATACAAACCGTAAAGGGAAAGATATTTACATTTCCATTACCCTCGCTCTTCGACCGGAGACCGACAGGTCTTAGGGCGTTCGTAGCGGAGTGATTGTCGGAGAAGAGGCTGAAATCGCCGCTGGCGTAGACCCATCGGGAGAGGGGGGGGGGTCCATATTGGGCGGTACGGGAAATCGCCTCGGTGGGTACCCAGACCGTTCTCTTGATTTGAAAAATGACGCTTCCAAAAGAAAAAATAAGAGGATAGAACAGGCGTTTAATAGCGCGTAAAAAAAGTTTACTTTCGAGTCACACAAATTGCAGTTATTCCAGATTAATGTACCGAACGAACGGGAATGAGTCCGAGAGTTTGCCCCCGGATCGGTAAAGCGATTTTCAAAACGGCCAGAGAAATACCGAAGTTAATGTGTCGTCGAGGAGGTTCGGAATAAAAAAATTGTTGTGTGTGTTGTGTGTGAATGTGTGTGTGCGCGCGCGCACTTGTGTGTGTGTGTGTTTGTGAGTGTGTGCGTGTGTGTGTGTGTGCGTGTGTGTGCGTTGTGTTTGTGCGTGTGTGTGTGCGCGCGCGTTGTGTGCGTGTGCGTATGCCCGCGCGCGTCTGTGTGTGAGTGGGTGTGTGTGTGCGTGCGTGTGTGTTGTGTGTGTGTGTGCGTTTGTGTGTGTTGTGTGTGTGTTATGTGTGTGTGTGTGTGTGTTGTGTGTGTGTTGTGTGTGTGTGTGTGTGTGTGTGTGTGTGTGTGTGTGTGTGTGTGTGTGTGAGTGTGCGTTTTGTATGCTTGTATGTTTGCTGTGCTCTTTTAACTTTTTGGAATATATGTAAGTTAAATATTTCATCGTTTCTTTTAGTCTAGCAAAACTGAAGGTTTTCTACCTTCCCGTCATAATGCAATTCATGACTTTCGTTCTTAATAACTCAAATTAAGTATAATAACTCCAGTGATACATGAGTGTGTATGAGGGAGATATAAGTTTTTTAAAAAGCCACCTATATTTTAACTACATTTCAATTATTTTAAATTCATTGATAACACAACTTAGACACATACTCCATTTTATTCATCAATTTATTTATTTTTATTACATTTTGTGTAATATTTTTTATTTCATTTCCCTATTATCCAACGTGACACAATCAATTTTTACTTTTTAGTTAGTTTTGGATTCTATAATTTGTTTGTTCCTTTGTTGTGTGTCGATTTCTGTTATTTGTTTTCCATTTGGTTTTTGTGTTCCATTTCTGTTTTTCGTTTCAGTTCTGTTTTCTGTTCCATTTTTGTTTTCTATTTCTGTTTTCTGCTCCATGTCTGTTTTTGGTTTTCCATTTTATTTATGGGTTCAATTCCTATTTTTTGTTTTCCATTTTGTTTTTGTGTTTCATTTCTTTTTTTCGTTTCAGTTCTGTTTTCAGTTCCCTTTTGTTTTCTATTAATGTTTTGTGTTCCTTTCCTGTTTTTGGTTTCCATTTCTGTTTCGTTATGCATTTCTGTTTTTCGTGTACAATTACTGTTTTGTATTGCATTTCTGCTTTTCGTGTTCAATTACTGTTTTGTATTGCATTTCTGCTTTTCGTGTTCAATTACTGTTTTGTATTGCATTTCTGCTTTTTGTGTTTAAATTTCTGTTATGTTGTTTTATTTTCGTTCAAATTAATTTTGATTTATTTTTTTAATTTTATAATGTTTTTTTTCCTGAGCAATATCACCACAGCTGAGAAGCTCCAAATAAATAATTCTTCACGAAATATCTCATAATGTTAATCATAAAGTCAACGTACCCTCGCTAGGTGACTTATCGCGTGTTGCACTTCCAATGTTTGATGAACTTTGTTTTTTTTTTCTATTTTTATAATAATGTAAGTATTTATAATGTCGTAGTAAAACTCTTGAAATTTATGCCAAGTAGTATACGGTGTTGTTTTAATATTTTGTACAACCTACACTCTCAATCAGGAACATGATGAAATATATAATACAGAAACGTACTAAACTACAGGTAAGAACCGTTCTATGATCTCACTTAGTGTTTAACTTATCAATTATTCAATTCAAGAGAGAAATTCCATATACTTGATGTTCAAGTTGAGCTGTAGGCGAGAGAGATAGGCAGGGTACCTGAGGCAAAATTAATTAGGCCCAATGAAATGTAATCATTGCGACATGATTAGATTCCCCAGAACCAGCACGGTTCTACAGTCGGAGGAAAAACATTTACAATCCTTAAGCACACAAAGGCATTTGGCGAAATGAGCACATAAATAAAAAAAACAATTCCAAATACCGTTTTTAATATCAATGAAGGGGGCTCAGGTTAGCCATGCGAGTTAAAGTGTTGACCTTTATCTCACATGGCAAACCTAGAGTGGCGAGTTCGATTCTCGCCTGGGCAAAGGAAATTATTTAGTGGCGAAATTCATTAAATAACATCCTAAAATCCCATCCTGGCTAGAAAAGGGTGGTAACCTGTAGATAACCCCCCCCCAATTAGCCTGAGTTGCAAAAAGTGGACGTTAATAAATAATAATAATATCAATGAAATGGTTTATTTTTTTCTTAAAATAATATTGTTAAGAGAACGTGAAATATAGGACAATGGGAAAACTGAAGTTTCTAGTAGTCCTTCTTTTGGAAATCTTCATTGAAGTACGTAGTATTTAACCATTTTGTTTAGCATAAATCATTAAACATGTTTACTTTGGTTGCTGGATGATGTATGATGATATAATAGAGATAGTATGAGATACAGCCATTCCACCACAACGTTTATTTACAAGTTCCATACACAGGCAACTCCTCACACTCTGTCTTATATCTCATTTTCTAGTTATATTTTCTCTATTTACCTCCAGCGAATTTTCCTTGTCCTTTTTCATTAATTTAGTAATGATACAGCTTTATCATTGTTGGCTTTCGCATTTAATAATATTTACTTTGGTTTTACATTAATATTGCACTTTCGAAGTATAGAGATGGTTCTAAAAATTCAGGAAGCTATAATTGTTTTTATACTCCTTCCTAAAACTTCATTCTCATAATCTGTAGTTATTACCTTGCAATCACAAATCAGTGAATTTCTTAAGAACTATTAAAGCATTCAGTGTGGTACAAGTTATAAAAAAATTCACTGAACAACAGATTTGCTGCGTTGGGGTATGTATACAACAGAATTTGTATCGAACTGACGTTTTCATTTGTATGCAGCCGAGTACTGACGTACGAAAAAACTCTAAAAAATGTAACATCTGTGAAAGCTCGTCTTGTTGGAGATACATATTTCTATTGTAAGCTTCTGTACCAAAAGTTACTGTACTGTGTAAATATGCTTTAAAAGGGTTCGACTGTAATAGTCATAAATAGATTCAGGTATTCCAATAGTTTCAAAGGATTATATATATTTTCACCTAGAGCTAGTTGTGAGGTTGATTTTTACGAGAGCAATAGGAATTTATTTAATCCTTTAATTATAAATCCTATAACCCATCCTGGCTAGAAATGGTCGGTAGGTAACTTGTATATAACCCTTTCTGATTATTCTTAAATGCATAAAATGGATAAATAACACTAACGTTATTTGTCTTCCATAGTTTAAACGTATAAAGGAGTTTTATTTGGCCGACATTTGCAGTCGTTAATGAGTACAGAAGAGTAGGAGAGACCAGTTTAGGAAAGAGCAGTTTTTCTATTTGTAGATTGTCCTCAGGTAGTTCACGTGTAGTTACTAAAGAGCCGTATTTATGTCGCGATAAAGGGGTCCTAAAACCCATCTTCACATTAGAGTAATGGATGTACGTCATAATGGAGTATTTACAAGCCGGCTAATGACCGAAATCACACCTGGAGAAGTGATGGGAAGAGGTGAAACCTATAATCGTAAATATTTCTGAATAAAAAGACGTTATATTGCTAATCGATTGCACTACTACGGTCGTTCCTTAACTGCACCTCCATCTTGAATGTTAATATACGTATTTGCATGTATTGTCTTTTTACTCTATGAAAACCCGCTCAGTTAGTTATGCAATGCACTTAAAGCTTATACATGTCTAACCACCTTTTCCCTGGCTTAACGTCAGTTCTAGGTAGAAATATAGTATCAAATTTCGATTTTTAATAATTTTGATTTGTTTTTCTATGAACCACTATAGCCTGCAAAAGTTTTCTTACTTCATGGCTCATATTGACTGGCTTGAACTGTGTCGAACCTATCCATCAGATCCAGTTCACTAACAAAATAAACGAACAGGTTTTATATCAAAAGAAAGAGTATAAGAAACAATAATTGATTACATGGAATATAGAAGTATTAAAAAATAATAAAACAATTCCATAATGTAACTACATAGATATGCCTGTAATTTCCATTTTTGAGGTATTGAAAGGTGAAGGAATTATAATCTCAGGTAGGAAAAGAAAGGTCTCGTTCCTTTACTGTAATTTATTCTAATCTGCGGAACGCTTTCAGAGCATACGCTCCATCATCAGTGCCCACTTCACAAAGATGTTACTGGAACCAAGGATCCCCTGTGACTGTTAGTCTATAATTTCTTCAAATAATAGATTGGTTTACCAACTAATCGAGTGAGCATAACTGTCTGAAGCAAAGAAACTTGCTGTTTGAATGTTTTACTGAAACACAGAGTTGGAAGCTGCATTGTTTTTATGGATTTCTTATCAATGCTGTGTAAAGACATTGATTTAATGTAAATTCAGTTTTAGAATATTTTAATAAAGAAAATTTTGTGATGTTTCTTATTGTGTAAGTACAATGTGTATTAGTTTCCGTTTAAGGCTATCTTTTGAACTATTTCGTTTGTGGCTTTCAATTTAATAAAATTTCTTTTGTATAAATTACTTTTTCCATCTGTTAATTAACTTCATCCGTTCGGTCATAGACAGCTAATTTAAACTTCTGGATGTATTTGAAGTGTTAAACTGTACCCGGCATAGTAACAAACAAACAGCACGTGGCTACACAAAGCCAACTCCAATTATAAACTTATATTGGAACCCTTTATGTAGCCTTACTTAGCTAAATATTGCTCCTTAAATGGCTTTATGGTTTGAAATAACTCTTAAATAGCAAAAGTCAGCTGAATTCCCAACTCAGAAAATACGAGTGCGTATATGTATCTGTATAAATAAATAAATATATATATATATATATATATATATATATATATATATATATATGGTGTTGTTAATGTTTTTTGTAGTTTTGGTCAATGTTGGTGAAAAAAATCTTAGTTTATGCCAATATTTCGAGATTATTTATTTTCTCCTCTTCAGAGCAAGACTAAAGATACTTAAAAACTACTATACATAATGTGTTCCACTTCTGGTTACATTAGGAATACTGACCAAAACTCCAAAAAACATTAACAACACCATATGTAAATATAACCTGGTCGAAAACATCAACACAATTATATATATATATATATATATATATATATATATAGAGAGAGAGAGAGAGAGAGAGGCATCTACACCCAATTCTATGCATATTTTTAGATAAATACATTATACGAGTAGAAAATTGGTTAGATAAAGAGTTAGGGACTGACGGAATCAATATGAGTTATACTCAAGTCAACTGTACAATATCTACAGGATCATTGTATAAAGACAGAAGAAATAAGGAAAATGTCAACTAAGATACTTAAAGCATCTAATAGGATACGAATTTCCATTTATATCATAATACAGATTAACTTAAGCAGCTTCCTTAGTAGCATCCCCTAATATTACAGAAAATATTAATAATACAATTAACTAATATGGATATAATTACCTTAATTTCTGCAGGCAGAGGCTGTAGGTACCACCAAAATAAGGGGCAGCTAAATTTGTTTGTTTATATATATATATATATATATATATATATATATATATATATATATATATATATATATATATATCTGAAATTAAAATAATAAAATAAGATATTCCGTTTCCTGTTCTGTTTTTTTTAAGCAAATATTCGCGAAACAAAAGTTATTATTTTATTTCTTACATTAATTATGGCCATTTTTATCTACATGTTATATAAAAAAGAGATGAAGTATATAAAATCTATACCTTAGTAAAGGGTTAGGGCGCTGGTCTTCATATTTTTGGAAATATTTGGCTCATGGGATCATATTCGGAGTTCCGGGCTAACCTCGTTATATAATCTGAACGTTAGTAAATTAACTAACAAAAAAAATAATCATGAACAGCTCTACTGTATTCGATGAAACATATATGAGTGCTATCGTCAACCCTCATGTTATCCTTCAAACTATAATATAATATTAATAAAATTATTTAGTGAAACATGGTTAACATCGTCTTCAAAATATAAAATAAATTGCCTGCCAAAATATGACATGGTATATGTAGATGCAATAAAAAGTCGTTCAGTTGGGCGACCAAGTGGAGACCTAATGATTTTCACTAAAAAAGAGAAAATCACTGTTGTTGAAACCCTCATTAGAGAGAACTGGATATTATGTATTCGTTTAAAACATGAAAATGAATATTTTATCGTAGCTGTTATATATTGGAGACCTGAAAAAGAATATGACAAATATATTGAATTCATCTCCGATATACTCTATGATATTTATCAAAAGTATAACAACCTAAAAAAAGTTTTTGGAGGGGACTGGAATGCGAGATTTGGATCCCTAAACATATTAGATGATGATATTTTCGATTACACCAATCTCACCAACCATAGAGAAACCCTAGATCCTGAAATAAATAAAAGAGGGGAATTGCTAGTTGAAGTAATGGAGAGCTTTGGTATGATTACTAGCAGTGGAAGAACTATTAGTGATTTCCCTGCAAAATTTACTTTTTGTGGAGAAAACGGGTTTAGTATTTGTGATTCTGTGTGGCTATCTACTACTACCATTGATAGCGTTTATGATTACGAGGTAAAACCAACTCCAGCGAATTCTGACCACAATTTATGTATTATATCTCTCTTGGGAAAACACTCTAATAAACTATACTTAGGAAGGAAATTAATCATAAATGGCAGTACTGAGAACCTTGAAATGTTCAAAATAATTTTACGTACTTTAGACATCGATTTCAATTACAACGTAAGCCTCAATACGTTAACTGAAGATTTTAATAAAAGGGTCACTGATCTAATGAAGGAAGCTTCCATGCTTAGAGTTAGCTCATCAAAACAGATTCCAAACAAACCTTGGTTTGACCAAAAATGTATTCTAGCTAAAAAACAACTTACCTCTGCATACAAGAGATGTTGTAAAGCTTCATTTAAAGATGAATCAACTACTAATTTCCTGCATTCCAAGAAATGTTATAAATCATTAATTAAAAAAACTAAGGAGCAATACTTTACAAAATTAAGAGTTAGATTAAGCAAGACAAAGAATTCTGCGGAATTTTGGCCAGCTTTAAAAAAAATTAAATTTAAACCAATCCCAGAAAATGAAATAAACATTACTCAGTGGGAGAATTTCTATAAAAGTTCTTTACCTCAAAAAATTATTGATGACACAATTTATTTTCATTATTATGACTCAGAACTAGATGGAGAAATTACTCTCGAAGAAACAGTAGAAAGTCTAAAACGCGCAAAAAACAATAAATCTCCGGGATTAGATTTAATTCCCAACGAATGTTATAAATTAATGAATGAAAGTTGGACTAATCACCTTGTACACATCTTTAATAAAGTTTGGAGTGACGAAACGATACCATCATCTTGGACGAAAATAAGAATGAGGCTCATCCATAAGAAAGGAGATAAAAAAGACCCAAACAATTACAGAGGCATAGCCATTCTCAACTAAATTATAAAGCTTTTCACTTCCATCCTTAGTCGAAGATTGCTTACATGGGTTGAAGAGAGGAAAATTATCCCGGACGAACAAATGGGTTTCCGAAAAGGTAAAGGATGTAGGGATAGCATATTTTGTTTGTCAGCAGCTGTAAATATAGCACTCAGATTAAAGAGGAGGAAATTATTTGCTACCTTTGTAGACTTCAAAAGAGCGTTTGACTCCATAAACCATTCAAAGTTATGGGAGAAACTATATAGGCTAGGAATTGGAGGAAAAATTCTGAGAGTGATAAAATTTCTGTATGACCAAGCATCGTTTATTATTGAAGAAGGAAATCAGTACTCACATGACATTGAAATATCTGAAGGTGTTCTACAAGGAGAAAACTTAAGCCCTCTTCTATTCTTGCTATATATTTCAGATATAGTCCATTTTTTCGAAGAGAATGGGGCAGAGGGTATACAGATAAGTACAAGAAAAGATTTAATTTTATTGATGTATGCTGATGACCTAGTTTTACTCTCTATATCATGGCCAGATACGCAACGTAAATTAAATATATTAAAGAAATACTGTGACGCAATGTTACTCTCAGTGAACACTCAGAAAACAATGATATTACCATTTCACAAAGGAGGTCGACTTGGGAAAAGTAAAACCATATTTTATAATAATAACCTAATCCAGCTTACTAATTCATTTACATATCTGGGGGTACCTTTCTCATCCTCAGGAAAATTCTGTCAAGGCAGTACTCACTTCTTGGCAAAAGGTTGCTCTGCCAATGCTGCCATCTTACGCACACTTAATAAAAATAAAGCTGAAACTTGGGCAACCAAATGTATGCTGTTCGATGCACTTAGTGAAAGTGTACTCCTGTATGTATCAGAAATATGGGGCCCTGGTTATTCGGCTGTGATTGAGAAAGCTCAATTAAACTTCTTTAAATGACTTATGTGTCTTCCTAAAAACACTCCTAATGCTTACATTAGAATAGAATTTAACCGTACACACACCCGACTGAAAATTTTCAAGAGGATGTTGAATTGGTGGAAGGCTCTACAAGAGAAGTCGGCAGATGATCTATCAAGACTGTGTTACATGCGCCTAAAGGAATTATCTGCCAATTATTCAATGCCATTTAATTGGGTGAATGAACTGGAAGGGTATCTTGGGTGCATAGGAGGGAGCTTGGAGGAATTGGAAATGGCGGAAAATATTAATGGACAAATAAAGACATATTTAGAGGCTCTCGAGAACCATTTAATCTCGTTAGATATAGAAAGAGTTTTAAACAGCACATATAGCCAGTACTTTAGAAGAATTAGCTCTCTTGGCAGAGGCGAGGAGTACCTGTACCAAAATGTGCCATTTTTTAAGACCAAAGTTATATCTCAAATCCGTTTATTAGGTACAAAAAATCAAAGATTAATAGTTGGTAGGACGACTTACACATTCAACCAAGAAAAGCCATGCCCCCTTTGCGAAGATAGCCAAGACACCGTTTCGCACTTCATCCTTACATGGCCTGTTTTGCAGATAGAAGAAACCACCTCCTGAAAAGTCTCAACATTCCACAGCAATCCATGGATAATTTGTTTGATCTTATGGACAAGAATAAAATAAACTACACATATGTTTTCATACTTAAAGGTCTTTACCTCAGAGGGAAAAAAATATAAACAATATAATAATTAAAATAAAATTAATGTTTTCTGGTTTTTTTTCTATAGTAATTATTGTATATAGTTATTGTTTTTTGTTATTTTTTTTTAAAAAGGAATTCTCTGTTTATGTTTATATAAAGAAAAGATAAACGGAAAATGTAATCATGAACATGGGCTGAACCCTTGCTATAAAATTGTTAAATTTTTATAAGCAATAAAAATATTCATTCATTCAAAATTATTTAGTGAGCCAAAGTGAAGTGTGTGTTGTAAGAATACCTAAATTAATAGATTATTATTTTATTTCTATAGAGAAATGTATTAATTTATTATTTATGTTATTTTTGGTAATGTAAGCAATTTTGCACAAGAATGTATAAACGTGATATGTACAATAGCTTCACCACGAGTCAACAAAGAATCTCTAAAGAGGAATTAAATCTAAATGAGGTATATTATCTGAAACAGATATTGTTAATGTTCTTAATATGCACTACAACAAATGAAGAAGTATTCCCCGAAATCATTTTTAATCAACGTTCTCCATGGTTATGAGTCATACTCCAGCACATTAAAATAGATATATTATGTCCTATACGAACAACGAATTATTGGAAGTAGCCCTATATTTCAAAAATATAACAGCACGACATTTTCCATCTATCTACTAAATTCATTAAGGGTACGATTTCAAATATGTTCTCAACATTACAGAAATTTTTAATAAATGTATTCTTGACGGAAATCTCCCCGAGCTTCAGAAAAAACTACAATAAATCCTCTATACGAACAGGGAGTTAAATACTAAGTGGAAAATAACAGACTTATATCCTTCCTACAATTTGGCACGAAATGTTCGAAAAATTATCTTTAATTGGTAAATGGAACATTTCAAAAAGTATGATGTCCTCGTACCAGAGCAATTTTGATTCCACAAAAACACGTCTACAACTGGGGCTATTTATAATAGAGTATATAAATCATTCCCCGGATTGGAATCTAAGCATAATTGGGATATGCTGGGGGGAGGAGGTACACAGTGTAATATTCTATAATTGCCGTTCTATATGTTTTTTCTCTATCTATAATAAAAGCCGAATTAATTGTATTTTTTAGTTTTAAATTCTACACACAAATTTTACTGAACAGAATTGCATCACTGTATCCACATCTCGTGTCCACTTAAATCTCATTTTGTGTTTTCATAGGCTTCCTCTTGCGGGAGAAATAGAGAATTGAATGCTTGATGACTTTATGAGCGTGGCATAGCAGTAAGTGAGAAATTTGAACTCAGAACTCTGCGTGCCAACTTTTAGGCTTTCACTTTTTTAGGAAAGTCGAAAGCATAGGTTACTTATAATTTAAAAAATGAAACTCATCCTTCTGAAAGTGCGTCAGGAAATTCTGGGTTCATAAAAAAAATATATATAGAAAATAGATTAGATGCCGCTATGAGTTCAAAGATCGGACAATATCAAAGTTTTCTTAATTATACGTTCCCATAATATCTATTCATCCTGAAGAGGTGTAATGAAGGGTCACAACGAAAAATTATGGTTTAAGGAGATTGTACAACGGACATAAATAGATAAGTAAAATATATAGAAGGCACAGGATTAGTAAATTAGAAATGCATATGCTCCTTTTCTTGCCTTTCCCCTGCAATTCATAAATGGATGTAAAACCAATGCCGACTATGATCTATAAATAAGTTCGTATTTGATTAAGGTCTAAAAAATCTCTTAAAAATTCAATTCTTTTAACTCAAGAAGCTGATTGTTTTAGTATAGATGAACATGAGACTGATATATTGGAAGGAGAGATTACCTCTCAATTAAGAAGCGAATAAGGAGGCAGGTTTGTAGTTAAACTTCATCAGAGCCTATTTTCAGGCAATCAATAAGGTTGCAGTCAATTGGTTTTTCACCTAAACCCAATTAGGAGTAATCACGTTGGCCCAGAGTAAAGCTGCTAACTCCAAACTTAACTACATTAGACTTTATCAAGTGGCATCTTTAGAATTGCACTTAGGATTAAACAAACAGTAATCACGTTTACATACTACAACTCCGTTCTATTACAACGAATAATACATGAATTTTTATATTCTTATTTTGGACATAATATTCTTATATATTCTTCATATTTTAATGGGAAGGATCACCTTCCTTTCGGCGCAAACTTTATTCACAACTCCCCTACATTTAATTGCTAACCTACACCTCTTCAAGAGCCCAGCCCTTTTCATCAAATAATTATCATTTCTGCATTAGCACATAGAAGCATCTATAATATACTTATTAAATTTTATTACATATTGCTTATTTACAGTTCTGAAGTGATCGTTCCCTCATACATTCGTTGAGACAGACCTTCGCACTGGAGAGGTCATGGAAATCGAGATTCCCGAAGCAGGTTGTCTACTGACTATTAATCGATCATTTCTGTTTTTTTGTTTGGATATTTTTTTATGATGTGAATATTCTTTTTCATTTTCCGTTAAATATTATTTGAACTATGTAACTTTAAGTTTTGAAAAAGTTCAAATAATCTATAAATAAATAATATTAAACGAAAAATAAAAGAGAATTTTGACAAAATAGAAAATTGAGAAAAAATAAACAAAAAAAAAATTAAATACCTTAATCATATGTTCTACAACATCTTGTCTTAAAATAATTTTTAAGTAGGACGCAAAATTATCGGATTCAAGGTTTGACGTGAAAATAATTAGCTGACTTAACCTACTTCTGGAAATTTCTGTTTCAATGACCTCTCCAATTGGGAAGGGTTCGTCTCAACGAATGTAAGAGAGAACAAGCACTTCAGAACTGTAAGTAAGCAATATGTTATAAAATTTAATAAGTATATTATTTTAGTAAATGTTCATTCATGTGTTAATGTAGAAATTACTATTATTTGTTGGAAAGGAATGGCCCTGAAGAGGTGGTAGGTAAGCCACGAAACATGTAGGGCAATTGTGAATAAAGTTTGCGGTGAAGTAAAGGTGTTTTTATCGTTGAAACGTACCATAAATATATATATATATATATATATATATATATATATATATATATATATATATATAAACCGAGGAGTGGTGTCACTCGAAACACGTGAAAATCTGAAGAAATCGTTCTATTTTCTAACCTTATGGCACAAAAAACGTTCAAAAACCTACTGGCCATTCTAAAATTAAGCAGACTTCCCACGTGAAGGTTTGCTGAAGGCTGAAAACTAAAAAATCCAAATATCTCGGTTAATATTCAAGATATAGAATAAATGTATATAACAATATTTGTAGTACATTTAATTTGCAATAAGATTGGTTGTATACAATTTTACAATTCGACTTACAATAACGTAGATATTTTGAAGTTTCCAAATTCCCTTTTCTAACAACCCCCCCCCCCTTCACTGGTCTGATTTCGGCCATTAACGAACTTGACCTTCTTTTTTCATCAAAGGTTTAAATGTCGAGTTTGGTAACGATCAAACAAAAATTGTGACCACTAGAGTGTACGCAAATATATATATATATATATATATATATTTATATTTTCCTTTGCACATTACCTATGCACAAAGGGCGTTTATTTACTACATGTACCATACTATTACAGTATATAACATGTATGTTCACAATACATCGTGTTTTGTATACAAGAAATGATGTTCATAAACTTGTTCTTGAAATTAATAAAAAATGGATTAAAAAGAAAAGAAAAAATATAAACGAAAAATAAAAAAAAAAAAATAAATAATGTACATAATGAAAGAACAAACAATCAAAGTGATGAAAAATTAGTACCCATAATCAGAAAATCGAAACAATCCAATAACATGTTAATTTAATTTCATTAAGAAAGTTATGCCACTCATTCAATTGAATTATTCTTGATGCAGGCTTTAAAAAGAAAAAAAAATGGAAGGAAGACTTAAATTATTATTCTTTAAGTAAGGTGTTTAAAATGTCCGCTGTTGCTATAAAGGTTTTAGAAAAATGCCTAAATACTAATGGGTATTTTTTAAACAAATTCTTTAGATCTATTGGCCACTGGTCTTTGTTTTTGAGCAGTGTTTGTTGGAGTGTGTTTCGTAACTGTGTAGTAAGTGTGCAAGTGTAGATGAGGTGTTCTATAGTCTGTTCACTCGTTCTGTCACAGGGGCAGTTTTTGTCATTTAGTATTTTGAACCTATGTAAGTAAGATATAGTAGTTCCGTGTCCAGTGAGTACTTTTGTCGAGTAATAGTCAGTAGCAGTACAGGTGTTGAGGTATTCCTCAATATTTGGGATGAATGTTTTTAAATGCATGCCTTTCTCTGTGTTGTCCCATCGCTTCTGCCATTGTAGACTTTGTTTTGTTATGTTGGAGTATGTTATGGGAATGTTCTGGTCCTTGGACCTATTTTTTGCAATTTTGTCAACTAATTCGTTTTCGTAAAGTCCGGGATGTCCTTTGACCCAAGTAAAATATATTTTTGTAATGTTGTTTTGAATGTCTGTAATTAGTTGCCTACTTTGTTCTGTCAATGGGTCATGTATGTCTGTATTCATTAGTTTTTGTATTGTTATCTTGCTGTCTGTGTTTATAGTTACTTCTGTGATATTGTTAATTATTTAGTTTTACGTATTCGGGTGCGTTCATTTATGCAAACGCTTCAGTTTTGTTGTTTGTACATAAAGGTCCTAGTCGGTATTTAAGTACGTCAGTGAGTATATTCTTATGAAAGACAATAAAAGCCCATCCTACATATTTTTTGTCCTTACTTCCGTCTGTGTAGATTTAAATTCTGTTGTGTGAGTTGGAGTCAGTTCTATGTGTGGGTGTATAGCAGGATGTGTCCATTTTGAATAGTGTAGGGGTTTTTCAATGTCGGATGAGTTAATGTTTTGTATATGTGTGTTTTCATGTAGTAATAAATATTGTGTTTTTTGTTGATTTGCAAGTAATAAGATGGGTGTAATTCTCGCCAGAACACAGGCTGCTTCATATGAAATTGTTCTAAATCCCTTTATTATCTTGAAAGCCATCAGTCACTAAACTCTCTCCATTTTCCTTAAATTATAGTGGCGCAGTAAACCTTCTTGCCAGGCAGTGATGGCGTAAGTCATTGCAGGTTGTATTGCTGCAGAGTATATAGTCCGTAATGTGTCTGTTTGTAGTCCCCAGGTCAGTTTTGTTGCTATTGAAAGTAGGTTTATATGTTTCAGTAGTTTTGTTACAAGATGTCTCATTTGGAACGATATCACTATCACGATCACGATATATGTATATTCGTATATTCATATTCATGTCTTCGGGAATTCCTAAAAATGTTTTCAAATCTAAATTGATCCACCAGAGAAAAT
The DNA here is from genome assembly GCA_019009955.1 of Riptortus pedestris. Lineage (NCBI taxonomy): Eukaryota > Metazoa > Arthropoda > Insecta > Hemiptera > Alydidae > Riptortus > Riptortus pedestris. The sequence continues at coordinate 124,615,208 of CM032228.1, read as the reverse complement.
GGCGAAAATGGGTCCTCTTTAAATAAATATTTATATTATTCTATTCGTCTGTTACCGTTCTAGAAGTCGTAATATTTGTTCGATAGTTGCCAAACTCGATATTTACAAGGAAAAGAAGGAGTAAAATTCGAAATATCTCCATTGTTCCAAATATAATGGCCTTGAATTGTTGAGCACTAACTCGAATATTAACCTAGATACTCGTATTTTTAGTTTTCAGCCTTCAGTAAATTTTCGCTCCAATTGATCGCTTATTATCAATAAGGGAATACATTACGGAACATCTTATTTCAAGCTATAATAACACGTATTGTTTTCATCACACTTTCCCAAGTGAAACAAGAATAAATGCACTAGTTGATGTCACCAATGAACATTCGAGCTTTAGAGGCTATAATTTTTATTTGATCGAAACTAAAACTAATTGTAGCCCTTTGATGTTTGAAATCTTACCAAGAGGATAGAGACTTAGAGAAACGGTAAATTAACAAATTTATAATATCTCCATTATTACGAGTTGGATGGGGAAAGTTTGTATTGAACTAACCTGATAGAAAATAGAATGTTTAAAAAATGTTGTTATATACATTTTTTTTAATAACTGGAGTATTAATCCAGTCATTTGCCATTTTCACTAAAGGCAACTGTGTCAATTGCCGTTTCATTCCAGCATTAATTTGTAGTGATATTGACTTCTTAACACGAGAAATATAGAGAACTGAATGTGGGATGACGTCGTCAACTGCGCATTGCAGCAGGTCAGGAAATCTGTTGAATCATTTGGTCGGTCTGCTCAGAATAGATGTTTTCGTTTTTCGTACCTTTTCTGAAATCCGTCTTGGGCGCTTCTTGATCAGGAGAAGTTCTTCGTAATCAAATCAGAATGCATTACTGCTTTTTAAGCCCCAGAGAAGGAGTTACGTTTATACTTAGCCAGTGCTATCGACCCCAGCGGTCCGTGTCTTGAGAGATTCTGTAAGATTCTGCGGCATCTTCTTTAAGCAATAGAGATACTAAATATGTTACTTGGTTTGGTCGGGAAGTACACTGTAGCTCGCCGACCTTTATATTGCCTGGTCAACCCTAATACCCATCGTAGCGATCTAGTCGGTTGGTTTGAGTGGCCCATCACGTGCTTAGTTTTACTTGAAACCACTTTTATTGACAGTCGCTATCGATTTCCTATAAACTATATGGCTGAATTTATCGTCGCCTTTTTTAAAATTAAATGTCCTTGGAAGGGGAGCTTCCTCTCTTCTTCCCTTCAAGTTAATATTCTTATGTTTTATTACCAAAATCATTAATAAACGTTGTTTAATAAGAGTTCTTTTGGATTGCAAAATTAAACACACACAAGCTTCATAGTTTTTATCACTGCACAATTTATTTAACAATGCACAATACACTTGGTTAATTATTCTTAATTACTACTCACAGTATGCACTGATAGCGTCACTGTTCTTCAGATTACACAGTCCAATAATTCACTCACGGTCACTGAAGTTCACAAAAAGACGGCACTGCACTGTTCCTTTACTTCGCGAAGTTAACGGCACTGCACTGTCTTAAACACGGCACTATACTGTTCTTTACAGAGTCACGGCACAACACTGTTCTTCACATAAAACACTTTACCGCACTGCACTGTCGCACTGTTGCACTGATGAACACTTCAACACAGCTGAGAACAAACTAAACTGTCGGTCGAGTTGCACATGCTTATATAGAGGAGCGGCAACATCAAAAGACGAAGGTCTCGACGGTACTAGACTCTTTGAGGTTGACTGGTAGGGACTAGGACGGGCGCGACCATATGGCGACACCCCTTTGATCTCCTCCGTACTCTCCAAATACATTACTATCTCTGTTTAATTTTTAATGTATTTCATTTTCGCAACAATATTATCTGGAGATGGACGATCAAGAATATGGGTGTGAGTCCGGTAACTCTTTAGAAACTGAATAATATTGGATAATTGTTTTTGTGTTCAACGATATTTCAGTAACTTCTCTTCCTACCGTTGGCTTGTTTATCCCTCCTCCTCTCTCCTTCCTTCTCTCACTCTTTGGAAAGAGGACTACATTTTGGCCAGTCTGTTCCACAATTTCGCCCTTTTTGGTTCATAAACTGCCCTTACCATATATGCTCGTTAGCCCTGTGAGCAGCTCTTTATGACTCAAAGCATTGTTTATACTACCATTTTAAGGACCAAAAGGTACTCCTAGCCTTCCTCGCCTTGATGCACTCATACAACTCTCATACATAACTTTTGGTGGAACGCTTGTAAATATACATTCTCGACTTCCTAGAAAATCGTTACATGATACATATATTCTCAGAACATGAATTCGTGTATATATATATATATATATATACACTCGTATATAATTGTAACGTCTGTCTGTACATTTTTTTTCTCAAAATTTTACGATATCTGGTTACGATTGTGTACGAGCTTTTATGAAATTTGGTATGTGTATTACCACTAAACTAACTTAGACTATAGTCAATACTAATATTCTCTGAGACGAGCAGGAGTGGGGGTTATAAGGGAGGCCTGAAATGAAAAATAGCGATATTCCGTCTTCTATCGTTTTTTTCCGGCAAACATGCGCGTATCAAAAGGTGTTAATTTGGTTATTTAGGGTAACTTTTATTATATACATTTTTGTCGTATAGGCCAGAAAATAATTTATTTCGTATATTATATTATTCAGAAAGAAAAGAAAAAGAATAAAAAAATATTTGAAATATCTATTTGGCGAAAATGCATTATTTTCAAAAAAACTTTTATAAAAAGAGAAGATATTGACTTCAAAAAATTAACCAATTGCTTTATCGTTATCATCATATTTCCTCTCCGCCTCAGGTTTGATTGAACTGATGTCACCGACCAAGACATAGATGTAACAGGGCCGCAGATAAAAAAAAAAAACATACAATAAGTAAAGATATTATAACATTTCATTGTATTTCCATTACCCTCGCCCTTCGGTCGGAGGCATCTCAAATTCGACGATTTTTCAAAGCAAAATGCGACCATGAGGAGTAAAACGGTACATCAATCTCGAAAATTCACCGGGTGGTTTGAGGAACACAGCTTTTTAAAAAATTGGTTTGCGGCTTTAAATACTAGAATATGTGCTCACCAATATACGAACATATTCAGCATTATTTGAAATGGACGTTTCCTCGATGACCCATGTTTAATTATTGACTGTTTGACGACGTTGCAAATAATAATATACGTAGATGTCATGAACTATCCTACAAATCAAATTAAATATTGGGATGGTATTATAAATCAGAATTATAAATTATTCAGTCCAAGCTTTTTCATTGATACTGTTGGCAACTTTGCTTAAAAGTCATTTAAAAGAAAAACACAAATCTACGATTAAAGTTTGTACAAACTTAACTTGGTATTTTTCCAAGGAAATAATTTTTCTTTCGTTCCTTTATGTTGTATACCAGAACAGACTGCTATGGAGAAGAATATAAAACTTATCGGTTCTTCTTTCAAATAAGTTGTCTTTTTTTCTCTCTCTCCCTAATTCAAAAGATAAGACTGATGCCATGACCTTGTTCTGTCCTAGCTTACTCCATTGATCCATTCTCTTGCTCCTGTCCGTACATATTTACTACAGTTACGCTAAAATTACATATTTCCAGGTCTTCCTTTATTACCAATGTAATAGAATCGTAGTAGAAGTGTCTGGGAGTTTGTAAGGTTCAAAAATTTGTGCAGTAAGTCAAAACCACTCTTTTAAACCACGTTTTTGCTATTTTAAACTGTTTAATCCTGTTTCTTATAGTCAAAGGTATTATGGTTTAAAGTTACTTTTACACATTCCTTTTGAAAGATGTTTCTTTGACGTTCTATCAACCAACACTTCCGGGTCAATTTTCCTGGGTATATCAAGAAAAAACAAATATCATTTTTAATTATCTATGTATATTTCATTTCACGTTAATTAATTCAACATTTATTGCTGAGGCCTTGTAACGATCCTCATTCAATATAAATCTGTATTCATTTTGAAACTAATATATTTCACGATCTTATTCGGTCGCAATGAAGAAGGTGTCTATTGGCCTAAGAGTGAAGAACCCCATCATAGTCGGGGGAAATATTCCTACTCGCCTGAGAAAGAAGAGGCATATCGTACCAGAAAAACAGATTTCTACTGGTCTGAGAAAATATAGGCACATTTTTTCTGTAATAGTAGATTTTTCCTTGTCTGAGAAAAAAGATGCTTATTGTTCTGGGATAGCAGATTTAAACTAGCGTGAGAACGTAGGGGCATGTTGTTCTGTAATATAAGAATTTTACTAGCCTGTGATAGAACTGGTATATTGTAATGGAACAGCAGATTTCTATTGGTCTGAGAACTTAGGGGCATATTGTTCTGGTAAAGCAGATTTAAACTGGCATGAGAACGTAGGGGCATGTTGTTCTGGAATATAAGAATTCTACTAGCCTGAGATAGAACAGGTCTATTGTAATGGAACAGCAGATTTCTATTGGTCTGAGAACTTAGGGGCATGTTGTTCTGGGATAGCAGATTTAAACTGGCATGAGAACGTAGGGGCATGTTGTTCTGAAATATAAGAATTCTACTAGCCTGAGATAGAACAGGTCTATTGTAATGGAACAGCAGATTTCTATTGGTCTGAGAACTTAGGGGCATGTTGTTCTGGGATAGCAGATTTAAACTGGCATGAGAACGTAGGGGCATGTTGTTCTGAAATATAAGAATTCTACTAGCCTGAGATAGAACAGGTCTATTGTAATGGGATAGTAGATTTCTATTGGTTTGAGAACTTAGGGGCATATTGTTCTGGGATAGCAGATTTAAACTGGCATGAGAACGTAGGGGCATGTTGTTCTGAAATATAAGAATTCTACTAGCCTGAGATAGAACAGGTCTATTGTAATTTAACAGCAGATTTCTATTGGTCTGAGAAGTTAGAGGCATTTTATTCTGGGATAGCAGATTTCTACTGTCCTGAGAAAGAAAAAACGATTTTTTTCTGGGATAGCAGTTTTTTCCTTGCCTAAAAACGAAGAGGCATATTTTTGTGGAATAGCAGATTTCTACTGTCCTGAGAAAGAAAATGTTTATTTTTTCGGAATAACAATTTTTTCCTTGCCCGAGAAAGAAAAGGCATATTGTTCTAGGATAGAAGATTTTTATAGACCCGAGAAAGAAAAAGCGCATTTTTCTGAAATAGCAGATTTTTCTTTGCCTGAAAAAGAGAAGGCATATTTTTGTGGAAAGCAGATTTCTACTGGCCTGAGAAAGAAAATGCGTATTTTTCGGGATAGTAAATATTTCTTTGCCCTGAAAAAGAAATGGCCTATTTTTTCGGCATATCAAATTTCTATTGCCTTGAGAAAGAAAATGCGTATTTTTTTCGGGATATCAAATTTTTCTTTGCTTGAGAAAGAAACGGCATATTGATCTAGAATATCAGATTTCTACAGCCCAGGAAAAGAAAAGGCGCATTTTTCTGCGACAGTAGATTTTTTTCTTGGCTGAGGAAGAAGATGCACACCGTTCTGGCAAATCAGATTTCTACTGGTCTGAGAAAGAAAAGGCATATTGTTTTGGAATTGCAGATTTCAGCTGTCCTGAAGACCTAGGGGCATAGTGTTCTGGGAAAACTGGTCTGAGTCTGGAAGAGCCCTACTGTTCCGGGAGGGAAGAGGAGCTGAGAGGGAAATTACCTGTTCTTGTCGGGAGACCTGTGAGAGAATGTACACTATAGCCAGTGTGGGAGGATACCAAGAATTACCTTCGAGGGAAAAATGAAGTTGAAATGGGAATTGAATAATAGACTATCCTAATCATACGTATCCGAAGTTACCAATGAAGATTTTGCACAGGAGTACCCCCCCCCTCTTTGGCATTGAAAGAGATAACAGCCGGCTCATAAATAGATCTATAAAATTTCGCCGTTTATCGTTAGTTGTGGTTACGAGGAAAGTGGCATCATTGTGCAGTTCCCATAATAGGTCGGACGTGTTTTAACTACCTCATTAAAACAAAACAAAAAAACGAATTACTCCCCACAAAGCAAGGAATACACTTAAGCTATAGTCTATAAAGAGACGATGATACGCCCATGGGTACACAAAAACTGTGTGAGATATTACTCTTCATGATATATACTCAATCCCAAATGTTCTGTAGTGTTTTAATAAAGGGCATATATGTCAGCATGCAAGATTTCGTGATCGTTTCGTAGCTGTTTTATATTTATGATACTTTTGTCATTTATAAACTTTAATGTTAATCGTGTTCTATCTTCTTTGTATTGCAAGATGCGTTTATTATTTTATATAAATTTGCCTATTTGTATTTAATCCGTACGCACATAGATAATGATAGGCCAATGGTTCGACAGAAACACCGGGTCTCTGTATGATATATGCTCGACCAAGGCCAACGCAGAACTCATACAAACACCACACACACAAACACGCATATCAACACGTTAACTGCTGTTGTTATTTGGCGATACTAGCCTTACATGCGGTACATGTCCCCGGGGCCATGCCCGGTAGTATTCGTCTTAGGCGGTACATGCCCCCGGGGGCATGCAACCTTTTTTTGTAATCTGTTTTTTAGCAATACCTAATAGTCGAAGGAAAAGAGATAATTTTGGGTTTTGTTGCTGAATCATTGCAGCTAACATCAATAAATTGACAGTAAAAACAGGAAGAGGATCAAGTAATATTATATCATAAAAAAACTGTATAATTAAAAAAAAAGTAATTTGACATATGTTATCCGCCACACTGAGGTAATGATGTTTTAAAACTGAAACCGCACACACGTTGAGAGCGGTGCATGCCCCCGGGGGCATACACAGCATCTAACGTGTTAAGCCGCGCTTGAACAACCTCATTCATCTTAATGCTGAATTTACAGCAAACCGCATCCATTATTAAGAGTCAAATAAATTGGTATACATTAAAACTTTATTACGCATTCTTGAATTTGCTTTTATACTATTATTTGTTAGTACTTAATATTTGTTAACACTATCCAGAGAGGTTTTAATATTTTAAATTGATTTTAATTCGATAATTTTTGCTTTCTCAATTTTTAACAATTCATTTCATATTATTAATGCGTTTCATAATATCAAATAATATTTATTCAGATATTAGTTTTGTTTTCTTCTTTCTGTGTATGCACCAAATGCAAATATGTTCTGGTGCCCCCCCCCCCGCCTATTTTCTTAAGTTCTTGGATCACTAAAATTTGATAGATTGAGATAAACATTATTCTGATTCATTATAAAATACAGTAATTGATATAGTGAATAGTTTTCAATAAAATTAATACGTTATATTCTTATATATTTCAGTACTTGTTACATTTCAGACGAAATCTGCTTAGTTTACGCAGCCCCTGCGTGACGGATTTTTTTGAAAAGTTAGCATGCTTTCTATAGCTTATACATATTATGCACCCACACACACACACATATATATATATTTGGAAAGGACGTCACTAGCAAATCTGATGAAATTTCAACCATTAATATAATGAGTTTAACCTGGAAGCATTAAAAGAAGAATATACATAGTTTTGAAATTAAAAAGTTATACTTAAGTGTTTTTCTCAAGCTATACGTTAACTTGAATTTAACTTTTGGCTCTTTTACGCCGAAAGTCTCTTCAATTGTTGAGATAAATAAGTAAATGAAGTCCTAATTCTACTTTTCTAACTTTAAAATAAAACCATTATTTTTATTTTTAAATATACCAGTAATAAGTGTGTCATTTATCGAATATTACAATCTAAATCTATTGAGTAATTTCAGACCTAAATGCAACAAAAAGTGTTTCTGCTTGGTTATTTATGTCGGATTTCGAAACCTTAAGTGTGACTAAATATCATCTCGTGATGCATTGCCTAACGAATAATTAAAACAGGCCCCATTTTCCACATTTAATAGATAGGGTCGGTAAAAAAATGTGCAGAATATTTTGAAAAACTGCCTCACCAGCTCATCGGAAATATAATAAAGGTAATTCATGGCGATATTTCTATATTTTGTAATAATCAATATTTTCCGGAGAAATGTATTTTATTTTTATTTATCAATCCGAAATTACTTTGTTCTGTAGTATTATTTGAAAAATATTTCGTCTGAATATAGTCAAATTTTATTTCTATTCGTCTTCAAGACTTTTAATATATCCTAAAATCTAAGATGGCTATTCTGTAATATAAATATCAAATTCATCAGATTCGATTCAGACGTTTCCGTGTGACCAACCAATTAACAAACAGGAATTAAACGCAAAATAGTTGATATGGTTTCATTTTATTCTGAGGCCCAAAGTAATGTGACATGTTGGGGAATAAAATCAATGTGCAGTGAGGTTCCAGTTTTTACATCTAGAGATAGATTACACCCAAGACAATACAAAGATTAGGACAATGAATTTGCAAAATGATATTTTATGATCGTTTAAAATTCTTCTTTAAAGAAAGAATTTCAAAATAAAGTTTTAAAAAATTGATTCGCTATAGATTAGATGAATTCAAAATAATTTTATATTTTATATAAGTATTTTAATGTCCTTATGGCAGCTCTAGACTATTAATTCTATACTTTGCAATGAAACATTTCTTACAAAAGGCAACTAATAAATTTCTGATGTTCTAACACTGCCTTCAAATGAAGTAAACGTTAATTAATGAGTTAATCCGTTATATAAATACCCTATTATTATTTATAAACACCGAATCCCAACAAAGACTATGTAAAATGATTTATGTACTGTGACTCCGTTAAAATAAATGTATACTTCTTTTTAGCACATAGTTGTTCTTTTCAAATTTGACACCACACTCCGTAACAAAGAATAGTTTTATTGACCCAGGTTGTTGAACAATGCCCGAAATCTAGAAAAAAAAATTCTTCAATTATTCCAAAGACAAAAATCATTTAATTATGTTCTATGGTTGTGTACCACACTTGCCCAGTGGCGCGCCGTTCTTAACGAATTTACTTAAAATATAATTTTCAAAAAACCACATATTTGTAATAATGAGATAAATATATACCACTTTTTGAATTATTCTAAGAGAAATTCTTGAGAATTAAAATTCGAGTCTGTCCATCAATCTTGAAGAAATACGATTAATTTGCATATTTCATAGTCAACATCAGGTACAAAGAGAACTAGACTTTTTACCTGTGATTAAACTTTTTAACTATAAGTGTCAGTTCTAAGTTAAGAAGTCAACGTACATGCGGAGAATATCTTCCTTGATTTTATTTTTATTTAAGATATATAAAGAACAAATTGTCTTCAACATTTATTTTTCACACCTAAAACGTATTTGGGAATAAATAATTCTAAAAAGTGAGCTTCTGATTTCCGGTCACAAAATAGAATCATTATTGTTTCATGAGAGTGTGTCAGACAATTATTTTATATGTATTAAGGCAATTTATAAAGCCGACATGAGTTATTATCGTCTTAAAAACTCAAAACTATTTCTTCCGACTTCTAGTCACGACTTCATGTTTCTTTAGTATTACAAATTCTGCCTGACCAGAATCGCAACATATGTTTTTGTAAAAATGCATGGATAATGTCATCGTTATGTTTTATTTAGAATCTATATTTCTTTCATCTTATCAGCGAGGAGTAACAGTTATTATGAACATAGGTTTGTCATTATTCGTCATATATCTACACGTTTCACGCGTGTAAATAGAGCATGAATGAACAGAACGAATATTTCCAGTACGGTATGAAATTGATGGGATTATTTAGTTAATCCAGTCTTATTTTTATTGGACACCAACATCGACAGGTACCACAAATATTCTAGGCTAAAATACACCAATATTTGGGAATCGTCACTATTCACTTCGCGACAAAAAATAAATTAGATATACTAAGAGAACAGATATGGAGAAAGGACGCTTGTGGAGTGTCACGGAAATATAAGGATTATTTAATAATAAGATAAACGCACTGTTTATGTTTAGAAAGGAAACATAAAAAAATAGTTCAGAATTCGTTCATGGCACTTCATTTCTGTTACTGTACATATAAGCCCTCAACAGAGATAAATGTAATCGGATAGCTCAGGAGCCAAGAAGGGCAAGGGGAAGCCTGGCAAGTTGTATTGAAAAATACTATATAATCTTCCATACAATTAATATAAAGTAATTTCCACATAAGGAGTTTCGTTCTTCAGTTAATCCCTATTCCTAATTATATTCATATGGAATTGTCACTGAAAACACTGAAATTTCTGTCAATAGATGTCCGCTAAAAACAAAAGAAAGTTGTTTTTTGGTTAATTTAGTCATTTTCATTTAGTCTGAATGTTTATATTTTATAAAATATAACGAGTTCCCTAAACTTAAAGTAATTGTATAGCAATGCTTACTAAAACTCAGTTACAATTTCAAAATTACTGTTAATATTTATTGAATTACCAGGCAACGACTTATATGTTTTTTTTTTTTTTATGGAGAACAGAAAAAATGTATTTAGATAAGTACGTATCTTTTAATTTTTTTCCAATCAGCAGCGACCTCTAGCAATCCAATAGTGAAGTTGCCTGAATATTATGAGCGGAAACCATAAAAATTAACACACCGGACCACTGGAGAATATTAGTCTTTAATTAGGCTTTTTCTGAGAGAAGTAGTCTAAAAACTTATATTAAGTGATTGTGCAGGCACACCCGACAATGTTTCTGTAATTAAAAGATATTATCTAAAGTGATAAAGACTTTAACGAATCCATGAAAAAGGTTACTTATTCAGAAGTATGGCGTTAAAATTTGGTTTAGTATTTTTAAACATTTAACATCGGCCCAAATTGATTTTCCCGACCTTTTCATAATTTTTCAAGTTTTATGATTACATTTCCCATCTTTTCTAATTGGCGTTCTGTTGTTTTTCATTTTTTTCTTCTTTGTACAAATTAAAAACCATATTGCATTGAGAAAAATTTTGATTTATCAAATTCCAACATAATTACCCGATTTTTTCTATTTAACAATTCTAACTTATTTGAGCTGTGCTAGAACTTAGTTCTGGTAAGTGAATAGAAACACAAAAGGAAGCAAACTGGACATATTAAAAAGTATGGATTATAAAGAAAATAAAAATGAGAATATTAATTATGAATGATGATAAATAATTTGAAATATATTGTTCTCTAACTTTAAATAAAATGAAAAATGCATGCTATCAAATCAGTCAATAATTCATCAATAAACTGGAATTTCAGGATAGGGTCTATCATACATTCCTAAACAAAATAAGAAAAATAAAAAGATCAACAACCACTTCCTGTGCTCCAACACCTTGCTTACTGCACAGAGATCTTAGTTAACTAAATTGGCAACTAAGCACAATCGTTTCAGAATACTTAAGATGAAACAATTTATACTCGAGGAACGCTTTTATGAATATGTCTTATTGTTAGTTCACAGTATTATAAGTTAATGAGTTTGAAGTGATAGTTACAATAATTTTAAATGCTATTCTCTGAGCTATAGATTAAAATCAAATTGTTAAAAAAAATATAGGTTGTTAAAAAAAGTCGTTTTTGGTTGGTTTGGCATATTTCTCTCATGAGGTGCTAAATAAGAAGCTCTTCTTTTATTTAGGTTTCAAACAACTCAATGAATTTTGTTTGTAATACTCGATAGATAGAACAATTTACAAATGTATAGAACTCTTTTATTTCAAAGTTAGAAATGTAGCATTAGGCCTTTAAACATTTATTTATTACAACGATTGAAGAGACTTGGACCGCAAAACGGCCTAAACTTACATTCAAGTTAAATTAACTTATGGCACGACAAAAACAAATATGTATAGCTTGTTAACATCAAATCATCATGCGTTGAGGAAATTTGGTGCAATATGTTTGTTTTACTGAATGTTTTTTCAGATTTACTTCTTAACTTTATTAATGTAAACTTAACTTATTGTACCGCAATTCAACCTGGAGTTCAATATTGAATAGGATATTTGTAGCTGAATTTAAACTTGGCAAAAACATTAGCAGATGAATTAATAGAACAAACATATATTTATATATGATAATAAATGCACATATTGAACTATTTTTAAATAACATAATTTAATCTAGTTGCTTCTAAAAGAAGATGAACTACTTTCAAGAATATAATTTTAATTTGAAAATTATAATGCCGGAGTATGTTCCTGCTAACTAAAATGTAATAATAAGCAAGAATCAATATGTGCTTTACATCAAGCAAAAGTACTTGGCTAAATGTCATTGTGGAACTAAAAATAAATATTTTTATTTTACAACTAATCTTAGAATTTTCAGCCACAACGTCTCCTCACAAATGGCCATTGAAAGCCCTAGATCATATAAATATATTGGCCATATTAAAATGAAAATTTTCTATTAACTTCAATCTTACATTTTTGAATTCTGATTATAATTTTTTAGTTTCTAACTTTCATTTCAAATGTTTAGTTTCATAGATAAATAGTTTATTTTCAATAGAATCTACACAGGCATATGTAATTCAAATAATAAAACTCTTACTACTTTAATATGTTTTACCATTTTAAATTTTAGTCTGTTAAGAATCAAAACTTCTTTGCCCTTAAGTTAATTAATTTGTTTATTGGAAACCAAATACAGTTTTGTTTTTTTTCAAATTATAACTCTCACGATTAGATTTCTTTTTCAGGACTTCGAAGTTGTTTAAAATTATACTTGGGAAAAAACTGGGATGGAAGATTTCTACATAAGTTGTAACCTCAGTCATTTTACATAATATTGCGAAATAAAATTACGACTTTAGTATATAAGGTATTATTGATTAGTATTATGTTTGTTTTTTTCTATTTGCATAATTACTTTGCAATATTGGGTTTATATACTAGTCGAAAAATGCCTAATTTTTATCATTCAATTAAATCATTATTGCAGATATTGCATGAAGATTAATTTTGTTGAGATAAATTCACAAGCGTTTTATATGTTTTTAGTGCGCTGTTAATATGTAAAGACTTTTACACTCAAGCCAAGAGCTGTTCCCTACTTTGTTCACAGATTTGTTAAAATATATAACATCTATTGCTAGTATTGTTGTGTGTATTTCTTACATAGTTTATAATACATTCAGCCTTAAATAATATAATAAATATTAAAGAAATAAAAATTATAAAAAATCCGGTTAAATCTTTTGGACTTGTTGCCTTTTTGGAAAGTATATGGGTGAGCTCCAAGCATTTGTTCTTTCACTGCGCATGGACATATTTGAACTCAAAACTGTGTATATAGAAATACGAATAGAATCCGTTCATTTTTTTAAATGGGATTTTAGAATAGTTATAGTAAATACATTTTTTTTAGAACATTATTATTATTGGCAACCGATATAAAACGTTTGAGAATATATACAGCAGGATATAATGATTTAATGCACAAGAAATTTATATTTAATAGAATTCAATTTTATGCAATTGGTGATGAGAGTAATGCTTTCCCTAGGTGTAAATTAACTATCAAAATGTCATCGTAATTTTTATTTAGAGTGTTTCTTTCACAAAAAAAAACAAACAAAAAAAAACAATTTTTCGTTTCATTAAGGCTAAGAACATTTCTTCCTAGAATATTATGTTTACCGAACATATGAATATCTTATGTATTATATAAAACCCGATGATATTAGAACATTAGTATTGTATTTTCATATTGACAGGATTATCTTAAATTAATAGACCTCTTTGAAAATATGAGCAAACTATTTGTTAAAAAAAAAATTAAAACTAATCCACTGTTGTTGCTGCTTTCTTCTACAGATTTTTAAATTGAAAAATACTCAGTAATCTTTTATACGTTTAGCGTAGAATATGGACTTTTCAATTTGTATATCACGGTGCAAGAAAGACATTTTATTTCATAAAACAGCCAAAGTCATATTGCATTTTCCTGAAAGAGCAATTTAGGCTGTTTGTACTGATCAAAAGAGAATAAATTTATCAATAAGTTTATAAATTTAGTTAGTTTATATAAATAACTGAGGAAAGAAGTAGACATAAAACTAATAGTTATTTAAACTGATTAAGCCAAGTAAGTTATTAATTTACAAAATATGATAGGACAAAATTAATAGGTAGGAGAAGCTCATCAAAATTAAATTTTTAGTAACAAAAATTAATTCAATTGCGTGAAAAATAAATATTCAATTAAGACATTGTTTATTTATCAAAAAAAAAATAGTCTCTTTGGTATTCGCTTGTAACGTAGACATCTTAATAATGTAGATTCATAAGTAATTTTCTTAAAAACTATTTGCTAAAACTGAGATAAATAATTTGTAAATAATCTTTAGAGCAATGAATGATTGTCATGTAATTTGATAAATTAATTATTGGTTTGAATAAAATTTTTGTTGTACTATTGGGTGATTTTTCATTGGAAATCTGTCATTTTTTTCAGAACTAGGTAATGAATAAATCGAAATTATTTTTGGAGTAATATTTATAGATAGATTTTTTATTTTTTTTGTAGCCATACTTGAATTTCTACTGACCTTGCTCTCCCTCGACGAATCCGAATATGACAGCCCCTAGACACATGTAGAGGAGTAGTATGGCCGCGAGTAGAAGGAGCCGCGCGTTTTCTTCCCCTAGCCAGGTCCAGACCATATCGCGGTCCCTGCACACCGCCGACTGGCTGTCGGCCCCTCGGGTCGTCCCCTCCCCCCCCCCCGTCACCACCCCCCTCCAGCCCTTTAATAGCACTTCTTACACAAACAAGATAATTTTGCTTTTATCAGCATGTTACAACCACAATAAACCTTATGGGTTAGCGGAAGATTTGCGAGTGTCCTTTTGATGCCAAAAGACTATATTATGAAACTATGATACACAACCCTTACACTTAGGAGAAGCTGAATGATATGCGCCATGTTAGGCGCCATCAACTATAATACATGAAGCCGAAGTCGGTTTAGCAAGACTTTCCTTAAGGGAAAACAGCTATTGATGTATTCTTGACACGATTTTCGGAAACGTTCCATAACTGAACATCGATCTTACATAGGTGTTGACAAAAATGGCGTACGTCCAAAATTATATATACATATATATATATATATATATATATATATATATATATATATACATATATTTGTGTTGATTTTTTCGACCAGGTTATATTTATATAATATATATATATAAATGATATTATGATGTTGTTTTTTTTGGCGGGATCGTCAATGTTGGTGAAAAAAAACTTATTAGTTTATGCCGATATTTCGAGAATTTTATTTTCTCTTCTTCAGGGCAAGACTAAAGATACTTAAAAATTACTATACATATTGCACTAGAGTTACTAGTTACAGTAACCTTCCCTGATCTATCCCTATCTGCAGACCAGGGAAGGTTACTGTAACTAGTAGATTCCCATCTCCTATGTATCTTTCTTTTTTTTAAATCATAATGGACTATATAATTCATAATCTTGGGCAGTGCTGTCTGTACATTCTGAACCATGTAAGAAAAAAAGTTTTTTTTTACCCCTAAAAGCAGGCCAAATCACATGATGAAAGCTATTTTAAGTACATAATAACCATTGACTAAAAATACATTTATGAATGCTTGGAAAGTAAACTTTATATTCATAATGACATTGATATTCAGAAAGTATAAAATATTAACAGAGCACTGTTAATAAATTCCAGAAATAACATTGAGTACATCTCCACAACACTTTCACTCTCCCATCCTATTCATCCATTTATTAGAATTAATAGTTATTTTCATCACTAGTACCAAAAGTGGGTCTTTTCGGTGCGAGGTCTAGTTTTACGAGCGAGGCGAAGCCGAGCTTGGAAATTGGACCGAGTACCGAAAGGACACTTTTGGTACGTGTTATGAACAATACTTTTCATTATACTGCTCATACTTGAGTGCATTAAAACCCTTTTATATTTCATTAATAACTTAAAGATACAATATAATTATTATTATTATTATTTATTAACGTCCACTTTTTGCAACTTAGGCTAATCGGGACGGGTTATCTACAGGTTACCACCCTTTTCTAGCCAGGGTGGGATTTTAGGACGTTATTTAATGAATTTCGTCACTAAATAATTTCCTTTGCCCAGGCAAGAATCGAACTCGCCACTCTAGGTTTACCATGTGAGATAAAGGTCAACGCTTTAACTCGCATGGCTAACCTGAGCCCCAATATAAGAAATTAAAGTGACACATTATTTTATTTGAAATAAAACATCTGTTTATTAACCTATAATAGAAGAAAAGTACTCCTTCAAACACATGTTTATTAGTAACAGGTAAGGTTAGCGCACCGAAAAGATTTTTCAGTACTAGTCCCGAAAAGAGCTATTTTACGGACTCAAACCTAGTATTGAAAACACATGTTTTTTGAGGCAGTATAATGAAAACAAATTTTTATTTCAGAGAGTAACACATTTCGCAAATTATAAGCATCAAATCACATGTGAGCATAAAACAATTTAACGACTGGAGGGGTAGGGCAGAAGTGATTATAATTTTATCTTTGCATTCCCGCTATAATACGGCTAGCACAAACCTGTGTATAAACTGGGAGTTCAAATATATGTATGTATGTATATATATATATATATATATATATATATATATATATATATATATGTGTGTGTGTGTGTGTGTGTGAGTGTGTGTGTGTGCGTGTGTGTATGTCTGTTACCGACCTTGCGTTCGTAATATTGGTCTTATCATTACCAAAATGGAAATATATAAAAATGAAGATCAAGTTCGTTAATGGCTACTGGGCTAATGGGATCGGTGAGAGGTGGGGGGGGGATGTGGATAAAATTTCGGAAATTCGAAATTTCTTTGTTATTATAAGTGGGATCGAAGAAGATATACGTCGAAACTTATCGAAATTTTAATTGCCTAACATTTTTGTTATATTCATATTTCTCTCTATTACGAATACTGACAGAGATATTTGCATTTTTATAGTTTTCAGAACAACTTTATCGAAAGCTTAATTACCAAACATTATTTTCCTTGAACTTTTACTGGGTGAGGTAGATGTAAATACGTTACCATGACGTCATAATTTAAGATTTTATGATTTTTACTCCCAAATGTTTTTTTTTAATTTTATCTATACTAAACTTGTTATTTAACTTTTTTTTTCAACATAAAGATCACATTAATTAAAGGCTGAAACCGGATAGAGGAAAAGGTGGAATTCGACAATTCCAAATATCTTCTTTTTTATGAGTTGGATCGAAAAATGTTATAGAACCAATCTTGTTAAACTACTGGTATTAACTGGGTTGTTCATCTTTTCTTGTCTTCAGCCTTCAGTAAAACACAACTTCTACTCATCGGAGTTTTATTTAAAAACAGAGAACACATGTCGAGATGAGATCACTAATGATTCACAACAGCACCAGGGAAATCTAATTAATTTACGGAGCTCCTGCTTGACGGGCAGATTCTCTCGAAGTAGCCACAGATATAGTCACAAAGGAGCACTTTCGTATGATGGAAATGTGATTGGTTAATAAGTGCAAAACTTTCAATACATCAAGAAGGCTTTGATATTATCAAAGACCTGCTGAAATCCTTGATCTGCGGGAACCATTGATTAATTGTGTACATGTAATAGTACTCCCTATGTTACTTGTTCAACAATACGTCTAGTGGAAAATGCCGTTTACATTTCTGAATGCATTTGATAAAAAATATATATACATTGGTTTGGACCAAATAGAATAAAATATGTATGTAATATATATATGATTTCCTTCCTTCCATTTCTGAATGGGACAGCAGAGGTAAAATCGAACAGTGAAACATGATATACCACGTGCCGGAAAGACGCGCTGATGTTATTATCTTGCATTCTATTTTCTGCTTCCTCCATAATAAGAATCCTATGTAAAACAGGTCTTGATATGTAGGTTAAACTTGAGATGGTTACTCATAGAATTGCTATAAGTGGAAATAGCCATTTTTGTTATGTTTTGACATTTTCCCTCTTACTATTTGTAATATTTCTCAGATTGTCATATATACTATTAGAAATTTGCGCTTACTAACTCTTCTATATCAAACTGTAAAAGCACGCTCCAGTAAACAGTTGAAAAATAAATTGATTCAATAAATATAATAAATTGAAGTAGAGGTTCAAAATAATTAAATTTCAATTACTTAAATAAGTAGAAGAGAAGTGGTAGGCCTAAGCCAAAATCACCTCCGGTGACATTTAGCCTCTTGATATTGTCAAGTGTCACCTCCACTTCCAAAAGATCTGGGCGTTCATTTCTTTTCATTAGAGAGTGGTTTCCTTATACGATCGCAGGCCCTACATAACTCAGCACTCTGCCAACTGTCTTCTGTACTTGTACCTAGATTATATGTATCCTTTACCTAGATCTTTAAGTTTCTTCTTACTTAACATCCTGAGTGACCCATCCCGAACATGTACTCCAGTCACCTGAAAGGTAGTATCATATTTGATCCATCTGGTATCCTGAATGGCTTTTCCACCAGTTCACACCATTTACTACCGTTTTAGCAGATTCCCTTATGGGTAATCAGCTATTGATGTTGTACTCATGACACGATTTTCAAAAACTTTCTTTAAATGACCATCCAATATTTAGATGGCGAAAATAAGATCGGTTCAAAATGATGTTACATTCATATAACATCATGCCCGTTACCGTTCTAGCAGTCGTAATGTTTGTTTGATCGTTACCAGGTTCGATACATAAGCGTTTTATTGATACTAGCGTATCAAGATCGTTAATAACAGAAATCGGACCAGGCGGAGTGCCACGCTTAAGACGTGGCGAAATCGAATAATAAAATATCTGCGTTAATATGAGTTGGTTCAAAAAATTATATGAAACCAATCTTGTTTTATTTCTAATTATCTATAAACATTGATCTGTACACTCTTTTCTCTATCTCAAATATGTGGTTTTTAATTTTCATATCATTGAGTAGCCCCCCCACACGGTAATAATTGCATGTAATACTAAGCGAATATATCATGAAACAGCGCATTTAAAGCATAAATATCCTATACTGTTTTCAACAGATCTTTACAAGTTGTGACATATGCAAATGCATTGTGTGATAACGCCAACAATTCAACTTTTTTGAATTCGCAGCAGAGTAAGAACCTGAATCCACTAGGCAGACCATTGTTCCTCTTAACATTTCGCCGTGACAATGGCCGCGCTCTGGTAGAGACCTGTAATATTCTCTAGAGGGTCAGGTGTGGGAGTTAAGAGAAGCAGGAAGACGCAGAATAATCTACATCCAGATAGGATGTAAAAAAACATCCAGCAGTTTTTTTTCAGCATTCAACTAATTTCCACTCCTACTAATATACGATTTTTAGTGAAAGTATATATATATATATATATATATATATATATATATATATATATATATATATAGAGAGAGAGAGAGAGAGAGAGAGAGAGAGAGAGAGAGAGACAGACAGACAGACAGAGATAGAGCACCATCTATCGCCTAAATTTCAAGCGTATCGTTCCAGCACATGGGAAATCTGTTTAGTTTACGCGGCACCTGCTTGACGGGCATATTTACAATTGTGTTGGTGATAATTAATTTCGCCTTAATCATATCGACCAAAAGCACCATATCACCCTTTATCTGTGCATATAGCGTGTGTGTGTGTGCGTGCGTGTGTGTGCGCGCGCGCGTGTGTGTGTGCGCGCGTGTGTGTGTGTGTGTGTGGGCGCGCGTTCGTGGGTGCGAACTTGGGCGTGTGTGTTGCAATAGATAGGTTGAAATAAACATTTTGAAATGAGTCCCTTATTATCCCTTATGAATCCGGGTATAAAATGTTATGTAACCTTGTTGAAAATGTAATATTATATAATTGTCATTATATAAACTTTTCCTCTAAAACAAAGATTATCCGTGTATTTAGTTAGGGGGCTGAATACTTTGTTAAACATCAAGCGTTGTTCTTCTTATCAAGTAACTATCAATAAACATCCCATGTCTGGTAATTACACAACATCTGCGTGAAGGACTTTATAATACAGGTAGGACTAATAAAACAATACTATGCTCTCTAGCTCATTAAGGCCAGTCTGCAGCATAGTTCTTGCTGGATGGACACGCAGTCGCTTTCTTGTGTAAACGGCATTAATGCCGTACATTGGACCTTTCTTAATTCAAGTGTATATTCTACAGTTTCACAATGGTAAAGCGACAAATAAACTATTATCATTTTACGTATAATACATCTTTATTTAATCATTGTTTTGTAGCACGGTTCAGCTTTAAGCATTTGGTGAATGACATACAGTTCAATTAAAAAATACAATATCACTTTGGTCCACTGATCTAGAATAAAGTGATTCTAATAACCTCATTAAGTGCCAGTGGTTTAGGGCCTTGATAAAACGACGATACCAACAACATTCGGTACGACTTTGAAGCACGCCTAGTCAACAAAAATCATTTGATCAAGTGATAGTTGTAATGGATTTCATGGAGATGAATCCTTCATATATTCAACTATATTTTAATGGCCACCCGGACGCTAAAATTGTAAACATACTAGCGAAACAAAAGCCTCGGAGCACAAAATAACACTGAGCTGAATGGTATATTTCGCTCTGAAATGGGTAGTAGAGCTTTTGCCAAGAAACACAGGAAGTAAACACCGAGAATGGGTGGTGGGAGGGAGGGAGGGAGGATCACCCCTGAATAATACAGCGCCATCTTGCTCCAGAATCTATTCTACTCATGACATGAGTTTTTTTTTGTGGATATAAATACTATTATAAAGCTCAAATGAAAACAAAATTGAATTTCCCTCATTTTGCTGATTCAATGTAAAGCAATGAAAGTAAATGCATATGCTAATAAAAATATCTGCTTCATAATACTTCAGATATTTATTAAGTTTTGCTCTTTCGGTATAGCAGTTCCCTTCCTAAATCAACATTTATCAATCTGTTTTATTGTTTGTTGTTATTTACGTCCACTTTATGCTACTATGGCTAGTCGGGACGGGTTATCTACAGGTTACCACCCTTTTCTAGCCAGGGTGGGCTTAAGTAGTTTATTACTGAGTCCGTCACTAAACAAATTTCTACT
Organism: Riptortus pedestris; assembly: GCA_019009955.1. Taxonomy (NCBI): domain Eukaryota; kingdom Metazoa; phylum Arthropoda; class Insecta; order Hemiptera; family Alydidae; genus Riptortus; species Riptortus pedestris. The sequence continues at coordinate 124,594,033 of CM032228.1, read as the reverse complement.
GACGGACTCATTAAATAAACTCCTTAAGCCCACCCTGGCTAGAAAAGGGTGGTAACCTGTATCAATCTTTATAAGAATATAAAGTAATCAAATGGTTAGTAATCAACCTATGAACATAAGCTAAAATTCTGAAACTAAGTCAATTACCTCCAAAATAAAACATCAACTAAAAGTCATTATCATTCAACAACAACACAGTGTGTGTATGTGTGTGTATAACAACCAACCATACAAAAATTTAGACTAATAGAGTGTAAAGAAACTGTATATGTAGTCATATCAGCGGTGCATACCGTCGTCACTGGCTGCTGGTCGAGTACAGTTGGCAAGCTCTTTCGATGCCAAGGCACCATCTTCAAGCCGTCTAGAGTTGTAAAAGGTGGTGCCTTTGCATCGAAACCGCTTGCCAGCTGTACTTGATCATCACCCAGTGTCGATGGTCTGCATCGACAGATATGACAACAATATCATCTATACTGGTGGTTCCAACCCTTTATTTGATTTGTTTATACGTGTGTGTGTGTGTATGTGTGTGTGTGTGTGTGTGTGTGTACAAATCAAATACTAAGATAGTAACCGAACGTAGACCCAGTCATAAATAAACCAACAACACTAATATTAGTTTGATTTTCACAATAAACTAATATATCAAGAAATGCATTATTCGCAGAAAAATAATAAATACACTGAGGGAGAAATGTGGAACTGATGGTGAGATGTGATAACTATCAAACGTTACGGGTTTATTAAATTAGCGCTTTTCCACTTGCACTTGGCCCTTGCAAATCTATAAAAGATATATATTGAAGGATTCTATTTATTTTACATAGCACTTGTGTAAAGTACGTTTGAAGAAAAAATATTGATCAGTTCTTAGTATTGGAATTAGTCAAAACTGTTAAGATCCATCAACTGTTATACTATATATGTTTTGGATATAGTGATTAATAGAGCATTATTGAAAATGCACTTGCAGTTTTACTTTCCACTATTCATATTTCCCAAGCAATATGAAGAATGTCCTATTAATGACGTGGTCCAGGACATATATGGTATACACCCATACAAAATAGTTATGCTCAACATTATTTGAATTTTTGAGAGAGAAATCTACTTACTTCAAAGCTCAAAAAGAGTTAATTATATACATTTTGACTTCAAAACTAAAAACAAATAGCATGGTACAACAATGTTTCATTCCCAATTGCATGGTAATTATATTTTAAGGAACAATTATCAACATGCCCCAAGTATTTCAAAATTATGCTAATGGGGAATCAAATTATTTAACATTAATGTAAAACGAATAGATAGAAGTTGTAGAAACATCTTAAGTGTGACAACTCTCAGCTGAAATTGAACTTTACTTCTAGCGCACGTGTTACTTATATTCTCCTGTTTAAGTTTTAGTTAGCAGCAGTTCATTAAGTTACACTTCATTCCAGCCTTTAGATATCTCAGACGTCTACTAAAACAGGATTGAGTTTGTAAGAATAAGTTTTAAGTCAAACAAAATTAGTTAGTTTTATAAAAAAAATTAACGCCCCAGTTCTAGTAGTTCATGTATATCATATCAGGACTGTAACAAAAAAAAAAAGTAATTTTCAGAATTTAACTGCATTAAGCAAGCGAATATGTTTTAAACATTTCAACACGTCATATTAGTAGATTTCCCTTAGGGGAAATCAGCTGTTGAGGTTCTACTCAGAATGGGATTTTCTAAAAATCTCTTCAAATGTCCATTGATCCTACCTAGGAGATAACGAAAATAAGGGCCGTTCAAAATTCTATATATATATATATATATATATATATATATATATATATATATATATATATATATATATATATGCGAATATTTTCTGTTGATCCTCCTCGTCTTAAGTTTTGTTATTACTTAAATTTGAGTGATTGAGGTAAAAAAATTATTCTGATTCAATGTAAATTACAGTACTAGATATGGTAAATAGTTATTAATAAAATTAATATATTATATTCAGATCTATTTCAATAATTGTTTTTCTTTCGGGTGAAGAATATTTCTATCTATCTGTTCAATCCAATTCAGACGCTTTCCGTTGGGAGGTTATCAAAATTGACATAATGCTTTCTCAATACCGTTTGCATTCATTCGCTTAATATTCAAGGTGTTGATAAGTGTAACCAGTATGTATATTTATGTATTGTATAACTTTACGTGGGAAATCTGCTTTGTTTAAGCAGCCCCTGCGTGACGGACTTTTTATCACCGACTTCGAAAATTCAAAATATCTTCGTTATGAGTCACATCGTAAAATGTTATAGAATCAACCTTATTAACCTAATGAAGCCCTACAGTTTTCGTTCTGTGCATTTTTTTGTAAGTCAAGTACTAACCGAGTTATTCGTACTTTTCAGCCTTCAATTACCCCCCCCCCCACGCAGCTCATCGGTTTTTTTCTTTTATTAGAAATAGAGAATATCACATGTGTTATACCAGCACGTGGGAAATGTGCTTAGTTTATGCAGCCCTTGCGTGACGGACTTTTTCGTTTCTGACCAAAAAAAAGCAACTCTGTAACAGCTTATTGTTAAAATAACATGAGTAGAAGTGGGGATTACTGAAAACTAAAAACAAGTATCTCGGTTAATATTCATGATAGTGAAAATACATATATAACATTTACAAGCAATTACATTTGCAAAAGTCCGTCACGCAGGGGCTGCGTAAACTAAGCAGATTTCCCTCGTGAAGTTTAGTAATAGATAAAGATACATACTGCTAACACAACACCGTGAATAAATACAAACGGAAATAAGAAATATTTCATCCAATTTCAATAGCCTGCCGACAGGAAGCGTTAGGTTAGAAATGTAAACAAACGGGTCCCGCCTCACACCGGAAAGAAAAACAATTACTGAAATATATCAGAATATAACACATTAATTTTATTGAGAACTATTTACTATATCTAGTACTGTAATTAATAATGAGTCAGAATAATTGTTATCTCAATCAATAAACTTTTAGTAGTCCAAAACTTTAAGATGGGGGGGGGATCAACAGGAAATATTTGCTTGTATCTCGTATAATAAAGGTCTCTTGAATAAAATGTTTGGTATTTAAACTTCCAATAATGTGATTTATTATGTAGCAGAGTATTGTTTACGTAACATGAGTAGAAGTGGCGGTTTGCTGAAAACTGAAAAATGCAAATATCTCGGTTAATATTCAAGATAGAGAATAAACGTATATAACAATATTTATAGTAAATTTAATTTGCAATAAGATTGGTTATGTACAATTTTTCGATCCGATGCATAATAATGGAGATATTCCGAATTTCTGAAAATCCTCCCCTCTAAACCCCCCCTCCCACTGGTCCGATTTCAGCCGTTAACAAACTTGGTCTTTATTTTTACATAAAACGACTAAATATCGAGTTTGGTAACGATCAAACAAAAATTGCGCGCGCTCGAGCGTTAAAAGACATATATATATAACTATATATATATATATATTTATCTATATAGATGTATATATACAGTTTTGAACGGACCTCATTTTCGTCATCTACTAGGTAGGATCGATGGACATTTGAAGAAAAATTTCCGTCATGAGTACAACCTCAATAGCTGATTTCCCTTAAGGGAAATCTGCTAAAATGTCGAAAATTCCGTCATGAGTACAACCTCAATAGCTGATTTCCCTTAAGGGAAATCTGCTAATAAGATTAGTTCTGAACAATTTATGGATCCAATGTATAATAACGGAGATATTTCCAATTTTCGTAATTCTAAAATATCTCCGATATGTGTTTATATTCTTACCTACTAACCTTTCAGAACTACTACATAACAACAACAGTCCATACATAACACAAAAATGAAACACCTCCAAGAGACACACATATTCAATCAAATTTGACTTCACTGGCATAAATAGTTAAATTAACATTTTGATTAAACTCTAAACATTTAAAAGTCCGTCACGCAGGGGCTGCGTAAACTAAGCAGATTTCCCACGTGAAGTTTTACAATAGAGAAATCTGCCTAATAATAACAGTTGTAGTAACCTATTCTCACGAGGACGAATAGTTAGTGAAATGGCCACACTAGCGCTCGGCGGAAACTCCCGAACATAGCCGACCACACTCACAATACAAATGCAAATATCTCGGTTAATATTAACGATACAGAATAAATGTATAGAATAATATTTATAGTAAATTTAATTTGCAATAAGATTGGTTCTATACAATTTTTTAATCCGACGTATGGTAACGGAGATATTTTGAATTTTCGAAAATCCCCCCCTCTAAACTCCCCCGCCCACTGTTTCGATTTCAGCCATTAACGAACTTGATCTTCCTTTTTACCTAAAACGATTACATTCCGAGTTTGGGAACGATCAAACAAAAATTGCGACCGCTAGAGCGTTAACAGACAAATATATATATATATATATATATATATATATATATATATATATATATATATATATATAGAGATATATATATATCTATAGATATATATATATATAATTTTGAACGACCTCATTTTCGTCATCTCCTGGGTAGGATCGATGGACATTTGAAGAAATTTTTTCGAAACTCGCGTCCATGAGTTACGACCTCAATATCTGATTTTCCCCCCTTAAGGGAAATCTGCTAAAAATAAACATATTGTTGAACTTTAACAGAAGATATTTTATTACATTATAAAGAATGGTGGCTTTACAACTATGGTATTTACTATTATTATTTAACAACGTCCACTTTTAGCAGATTTCCCTTAAGGGAAATCAGCTATTGAGGTTGTACTCATGACGGAATTTTTGAGATTTTTCTTCAAATGTCCATCGTTCCTACCTAGTAGATGACGAAAATGAGTTCCGTTCAAAACTGTATATATATATATATATATATATATATATATATATATATATATATATATATATCTATATATATTTGTCTGTTACCGCTCTATCGGTCGCAATTTTTGTTTGATCGTTACCAAACTCGATATTTAGTTGTTTTATGTAAAAAGAAAGATCAAGTTCGTTAACGGCTGAAATCGGACCAGTGGGAGGGGGGGGGGTTAGAGGGGAGGATTTTCGAAAATTCGAAATATCTCCGTTACTATACGTCGGATCGAAAAAGATTACAGAATCAATCTTATTGCAAATTAAATTTACTATAAATATTGTTCTATACATTTATTCTATATCTTGAATATTAACTGAGATATTTGCATTTGTATTCTGCGTGTGCTCGGCAGCAGTCTATGTTCGGACTTTCCGCCGTGAGCTCTGGGGGCCGTTTTCGTAACTATTCGTCCCTCGTGCATAGGTTTAGAGGTTTCTTACTACTACAGTTGTTATTAGGCAGATTTCTCTATTGTAAAACATCACGTGGGAAATCTGCTTTGTTTACGCAGCCCCTGCGTGACGGACTTTTTGCTACTATGGCTAATTGGGACGGTTTGTCTACAGGTTACCGCGTTTTTCTAGCCTTAGTGGGGCTAAGGATTTTATGGAATGAGTTCTACACTAAATAAATTGCTATTACCCCGGAGGGAATCGAATTCGCCACTTTAGGTTTACCATGTAATATTACGCTTTAACTCTATATTTTTGGACAAAACATTTAATGGTGATCGCAAAGACTATAACACACAAGAAATTAATAAATGGTATATATTCAATAAAGATTTGTAGATATTTTTTTGAAAATTACGTCATGAGCAGAACTTCAGTAGCTGACTTTCCTTAACAGAAATAATTTCTTATGAATCTAAGTAACCGTACTTGAATTAAATTTTCATTTGTTAATTAAAGAAGTACTGTTACAGAAAACCATAAGTTATCCAACAAACTATGTGGTTGTAAAGAAACTGTTGTACATACTGTAAAATCACATACAATCATAATTAATAAGAATTCATCAATATAATTCGATTGCAATAGAGTTAAATTTCCAGATTTTCCCAAGTTCAGGTTAAAGTGAAGTACAATAGAAGGAATACAATGGGTGTGAGGTAGACAATTGGATTATATAACGCACAAAAGAATCATCCTCACAATTTGTTGATAACAAAATGTTTGAAAAGAAAATGTTATAATGTTTGCATGCATGACTTGTAAATACAATTTGTTGGTTCTAACTAATTTGTAAATACAATTTTATAGTTCAATTTAGTTCCTGAGCAAGTAACAATTTTTGAGGAGTTTATTAATTTCTAAGTTTTAAGGGAGTGCAGAATGCTGCTTGAATGTGTGACGTCAGTCTTTCGTGTTCTCCTGTTCCTGGCACTAATGTTTTTTTTAAGATTGAAGGAGGATGATGGGGAGAGAATTAGAGTAAACATCACAGGAACAGATTTCATCTCATCATTTTATCTTTTTATTTCTAGAAAATATGTTATCTTGACTTGAAGTAATTCAATAAATTAAATTTTTGGCTAAAGCTCAATACATTAAGCTTCCAAAAGGATTTGAGGTAACCATTTGACTTAAAGCGTTCGTGCTAATGGACATGGCGAATCTAGAGTCCGTGGGCCCTATTTTTACGTAGAAAATAGGTGTTTTTTAGTGAAAATATTATTATGATTATTTACTAAAGCCACTTTTTGCTACTATGAGCAATTGGGACTTGTAATCTTCCGGTTGCCACCGTTTTCTAGCCGAGGTGTGACTAAGGCTTTTATGTAATGAGTTCGCCACTAAATAAATTCCTATTGCCCAGGAATCGAACACGCCAGGTTTAGTATGAGAAATTAATCTAACGCTTTAACTCGCAAGGTTAACTTGAATCAGCTTTTTGTCGGTGTCCGATATACGCTATATATGGTGTTATGTTACAGACCCTGAAGTGAGATACCATGGGAAATGTAATTGCGTACTTTGCATTTTAACTTTAAATAGCGATAGAAATTAATTATTTTTTTACTGAACTAAATCTTCCAGGGAAATAGAAGTCTGCAGAAGGATAATTTAAAAGTCCGTCACGCAGGGGGGGGGGGGGGGGGGGGGGGGCGGGGGGGGGGGGGGGGGGGGGGCGGGGGCCGGGTGGGGAGGGCGGGGTGGCGGCGGAGGGGGGGGGGGGGGGGGGGGTGGGGGTGGGGGGGGGGGGGTGGGGGGGGGGGGGGGGATGGGCTGCGTAAACTAAGCAGATTTCCTATGTGAAGTTTAGCAATAGAGAAATCTGCATACCTACTGGTAACACAACACCACCATAAGTAAGTACAAACGGTAATGAGAAATCCTTCAGTTAATTTTAATAAACTCCCAACTGAAACGGCTTCTGAATTGTAAGAATAATTTATATTTTAATAACTCAAATTTTAGAAGTCCAAGAACTAAAGAAGGGGGGGGGCGGATGAACAGAGCGTATTTGCATAAATATCACAAAGTAAAGAAGATTAGGTAAGGTTAGAAACGACAGGTTAGGTTAGAAGCTTCCCCCAGAGCCGAGAATTTACGAAAACGGCCGAACTAACCCGAACAACACCCGACCACAGACTTCATAAAAATGCAAATATCTCGGTTAATATTCAAGATAGAGAATAAGTGTATATAACAATATTTATAGTAAATTTAATTTGCAATAAGATTGGTCCTATACACTTTTTCGATATGATGCATAATAACGGAGATATTTTGAATTTTCGAAAATCCTCCCCCTCTAAACCTCCCCTCCCTCTGGTACGATTTCAGCCATTAACGAACTTGATCTGTCTTTTTACATAAAACGGTTAAATATCGAGTTTCGTAACGATCAAACAAAAATTACGACCGCTAGAGCATTAACAGACAAATATATATCTATATATATATAAAATTGTAACCTCTGTCTGTACATTGATTTTTTTCGCGAAATTTCACGATAACTTTTCGTTTCACATGTCATAGACACCATATCTGCATTTTGTTTCTTTCGTGTATGTTTGTTTGTTTGTTTGTTACCATTTCACGCATAAACGGCTGAACCAAATTTTATGAAACTTGGTATGTATATTACTACTAACCCAACTTAGACTTTAGGCTATATTAATTTTCTCTGAGACGAACAGGAGTGGGGGTTATAAGGGAAGCCTGAAATTAAAAATAGCGATATTTCGTTTTCTATTGGTTTTTCGGCAAATATGCACATTACAAAAGTTGTTTATTTTGTTATTTAAAGTAACTTTTGTTATATACACTTTTGTCGTATACCGAAGTTTAAATGCGTTTTACGCTAAAAATTATAGCGGGAGTCAACAATATTATTTGCCAAAAAAGACTCAACCGAACTAAATAAAACTCGGTATGTGTATTAGCAGTGAGGCCTTCATTATAATAAGCCATACCAACATTTCTATGTACGGGCAGGAGTGGGGGTTATAAGGGAAGCCTAAATTAAAAATAGCGATATTTCGTTTCCTATTGGTTTTTCCGCAAATATAAACATAACAAAAGTTGTTTATTTTGTTATTTGGAGCAACTTTTGTTATATACACTTTTGTCGATACCTAAGTATAATGAGTTATACGTTAAAACTTTTAGCGGCACTAACGGCTGAACCGAACTTAACAAAACTCGGTATGTCAATTAGCATTAATTCTTCCATAATTATAAGTTACATTAAAATTTTTAGGTTCGACCGGGAGGGGAGTTATAAGGGAGGCCTGAAATAAAAATTCACCATATTTACATGTAAAAGAAACGAGAAATATAAAAATATCGAAGACTGTGAAGAATTTTCGAACAAATAATTCTATTATTAGCAAATCACCGGCAACGACGGGTATCATTCCTAAACACTGGGACGGGTAAATGTCAAAATATTGTGCAATGTAAAACCTGCTACAAAATACCATTCAGCCTCAAATGAATTCCCGGGCGAAGCCGGGTATCTGAGCTAGTATATATATATATATATATATATATATATATATATATATATATATATATATATATATATTTTTTTTTTTTTTTTTTTGAACGGACCTCATTTTCGTCATCTCCTGAGTAGGATCGATGGACATTTGAAGAAATTTTTCGAAACTCGCGTCATGAGTACGACCTCAATAGCTGATTTCCCCTAAGGGAAATCTGCTAAAAAGGAATATTAAATGTAACTCGGTTATTATGGGCCCAACAAATCAAATACAGAGACTAAAATATATTTCAAATTCAATTTAGAACTATGTTTTATACTTGAATACATATTTTCGTGTGGTCAATCGTAACTGTGTTACAGTTACAAAAAGGGGATGGATCACACTCGCTTTTTCGATTAACGCCTCCTTTAAAGTCCCCTCCTTGGATTTTAGAAATATTAAAATGTTTAAAAATATTTGTCGGACATTCTAGTGAATAGTTAAATTAGAAGAAAAGCTGGGATAAAATCTACGATAGAACTAGTAATTATTTTTTAAATCTTTAATTTTTAATGAGTGCACCCTCAATAGCTGATACCCCTTAAGGAAAATCTGTTAATACTGCTGGTACCAATTAACGCAGACTCTTCATAAAATCTTGGCAGACAATCCATTAATAAATAAATGCCGTATGCCACTCGTATAATTGAACAAACAAGGAACAAAGATATTCAGAACTACAGTCAATTTGTCAACATAAAAGCGAGGGAAAGAAAGATAATAAGTGCTCATCCTTTCTTCAACATTTGAGTTACGAAAAAATGCAACAAAAATTGTAGATCATCAATATCGTAACAAGATAGGTTCTATAACATTTCACGATTATTCAAATGCATGCATGTATGTATGTATGATGGTATTTTTTTGGCAAGGCTTTACCTTGCACAATATTTTGACATTTCCCCGTCCCAGTGTTTAGGGATTATACCCGTCGTTGCTGTGGATTTGTTAATTATAAAATTATTTGTTATGTAAGGCTTCATTGTCGTCAATATTTTTATATTTCTCGTCTCCTCTGCATGAAGTTTTTTTTTTTTTTTTTCATAACGTAATGGACAATGTAATTGATAATCATAGAAAGTATTCTGTCTTCCAAATCATGTATGAATAAAAGTTCCTTTCCCTTGATGCGGTACAAAGACCAACAGTGACCTGGTAGTTCATATTGGAAAGAATTGTTGACCATATCAATAATTCTACGCAAATTACTTGATTCATACATTGTTAAACTAAAAAATGTATAGAACAAAAGTTACTCTAAATAACAAAGTAAACAACTTTTGTTACGTGCACGTTTGCCGAAAAACAAATAGAAAATGAAATATCGCAAATTTTTATTTCTGGCCTCTCTTTAACCCCCAATCCCGTTAGAACCTAAAAATGTTAATATAGCTTATAATCATGGAAGAATTAACACTAATTCACATACCGAGGTTGGTTAAGTGCCGTTCAATCGTTAGTGCCAAAAAACCAGTAGAAAACGAAATATCACTATTTTTAATTTCAGGCCTTCCCTACTACCCCCACTCCTGCCCGTCCCAAGAAAAGTTGGTAACGCTTGTTATCATGGACGAGTCAGTGCTCATTCACATACCCAGTTTTGTTAAGTTCCGTTCAATCGTTAGTGTCCAATAAAATTGTCGGCTCCCGCTTTGGTTTTTAGTGTATATCTCGTTTATACTTTGTTATACGACAAAAGTGAATAAAGTAAAAGTTTTGTCATGTGCAGATTTGCCGAAAACAAATAGAAAACGAAATATCGTTACTTTTAAATTCAGGCCCCCTCAAACCCCCACTCCTGTTCGTCTCAGAGAATATTAAGATAGCCTAAAATCTAAAGCAAAGTGTCGACTTGAGACAAAATCTCGAACCTGATGCGGGAGATTCAACGGAGACTTTAGTCTCGAGACCAAGACATTGGCGTGTCGTCTAGAGACACATCTTGCAGTATTCTGTGTGACACCAAGATAGAGAGTTATATTGCAGTTTGATTGTTTGTGGTTATAAGCATTTTTATTTTGCAAAATGGATTCGCGTCAGGCCCTAGCTTTTTTAATTGCATATAAGATTGTACAAAAACGGAAAATTAAAAATAAAAAGAAGTGCTGGGTAAGGAAATGGGTGGATCGTCGAATTAATTTGGGAGCCGGTTCAACTCTCATTGATGGGTTACGGTTGGAGGATGCACATCAGTTTCAAAATTTTATTCGGATGTCTGCAGTGCAATTCGAACAACTATTAGATTTAGTAAAACATCAGATTATCAAGCAGGATACAAAATTGCGTGATACAATTCCTGTTCATGACAGATTAATGGTCACAAATAACAATTGAATTTTTTCGCCATTTCTTCATATGCACTAATTTTCAAATCTCCATTCCTGTATAATTTGTGTTTAATATTCCACAAAAATTCCTTTTCCTCATAAATAATAATCAAATTGAAAACGTCTTCCTCTGTCCACTGCCGTATACTCAACTTTACCAAATGTTATAAACACAAAAGAATAAATTTTGAAAAAAAAAACACCCTCTTTGATAGGAATGTCCTGAGCAAGTCTCAGCTCTTCCAACATTGACGGAAGGCTTGAGACTTGAGCCCGAAAGTAGGAATGAGCTTGTCCACTCGTGACAAATCCTGTCTCAGAGACTAGTACCTACTCTCCGCTCTCCGACCCATATACATTTGAGAGTCAAGTCTCGAGACTATTTTCTGTCAGTTACGATTTGAAGCGAATGCAGTAAGTGTAAAGATTTTGTCGGTATTTGTAAAATTTATTTTTCATGGTGGATAAGGCTTTTAAGTACTTGGATTCGTTGGGACCCTTAGTGACATCTATCCTTAGAATAGCCCTATTCGGCTTCGCAGTCTTTGCATAGCTCATGGCCATCCTAGGATAGTAGCCAATCAGTTTATGATTCTATAAAGGACATACAGACAAACATTATATATAATGTATTAATTTAAATAATTACTATACATAAGTGAATCCAATAAATAATATTTAATGTAGCTATAAATTAAAGTAAACAGCTCCCACCAGCAAGTAAGTCTTGGTAACTATATTTCTGGTATCAAATTGTTTGAATTTAGAATATATAAATTAAATTAATTACCAATTTGCAAAAAATAATAGATTTTTTAAATCCTTGTAATGCATATAATTAAAAAAAAAAAGAAAAGAAAAATTAAATAAATATCAAGAAATATTTATATTTAAAAAAAAAAAAAAAAACATGATTAAATCCATATTCATATAACTGTTTTAAAAATAAAAGATATTGGAAGGAAATAGTATACAAAAATTGTATATTGTTATCATACATATTCCTAGATGTTTAATAAGTGTTATAAAATAAACAGAAAATTCTAAAAGAATGTAGTCTTAAAGTGGCACAATATAGAATAGTCAGATATTAGTCACACAGCTAAATAATATAAAAACTAAAATAGATTTTATTTATCATTTGTACATGATATTTAGGATTAACTATTAAAAAAAAACTAAAAAAAAAAAAATGTTTTAGAATGAATTATATACATTTGAATTAGTGATTTAAGTATAATTTTGTTTGAGTAAAGAAATGACTTTTAAGATGGTATTAAAATGTCTTAATTAAAAATATATAGGTCAGTATTTAGCCTGATGTAGGAAAGGATAAGTATTTTAACACTATAAAGTGCCTTAGCTGTTTTGCTTTGAAGGTTCAATAAAAAATTTACTTTATCAGATAAATTATTTTAAACAATGCTAACAATAATTTTTTTAAAAAAAATATACAACATAAACAAAAATCCTTATTCAAAGTATAATAACAACACTTGATACAAGCTTTATTAGAAAACAGTAAAATCAATTTACTAATTCTTAAAAGAATAAATACTCAAAAAAAAAAAAAAAAAAAAAAAAAAAGGATTATTCCATATACAAAAATCATTTATATTAATTATGATTAACATCAATTTTAATAAGTAAATATTAGCATAAATATATATATATATATATATATATAAATATAAAATATATATATATATATATGCATACAAATTAAAATTGTCCCATATAAAGAAAAACAATAACTGGAGAGGTATAAGAACATCTTGCCTTAGTTCTCAGACTATCTGGTAGAGTACGGTGTAGTATCAGGACCTTGGTTTGTTAGAGGTGGTTCGAGGTTGTCCTGAAGTAGACTAGGTTGTGTTAAGATGTAGCAGGAGGCTGAGAACAAGAAGTAGCAGTCAGGGGACTCAATCTGGAGCAACACGAATTTGTCTTCGGTCTTCTTCTTCTTGAATGCTTGTTGCTTTTCTCCCTGCCAATCCATCAACCTTTTTGCTTCATCCAGTCAAAGATGGCGTAATCTGAGCTTGAAGAATCCTCGGCCATATGAAGCTTTTTGTCAATTGTTCTTAACTTGTTTATGTAGGTATCACTGAAATAGTAGATTCTTCCAAAAAGATATTCAATGTTTGGCAAGTGGATTTAGTCTGTCGTTTTTTCTCATTTAATTAGCGATAATTGGATACCATTCTCACTTGCCTTTTGACAGTGATGTCAACTTTTTTTGGAACTACCAAAATGGCTAATTTATAGAGTTGGAAGCTTGTATTATCTTGTTTTTCAGTGACATCATTACTGTTTAACATTATCTACATATATACAGGTATACCAATAATTTTGTAGTATATAATGGATTTTTATCCTTCATTGTTATTTTGCTTAAGTTTATCAGTAGCACTCAGAACATCTTATTCCCTTTTTATTATTTCTGGAAAGAACAATTGTAGAACATCAATTTTAAAAAGATTGGTTCTATAACATTTCATGATCCGAGTTAATATAAAGGGAATATATATATATATATATATATATATATATATATATATATATATATATATAATTTCCTAGTAGGATATTGTAGTTAAATGGAAATGGAAAGAAATACATTTTTATTACAGTAAAATGTTTCATAATTATTATTTATTAGCGTCCACTTCTTGCAACTATGGCTAATTGAGGTGGGTTCTCTATAGATTACCACCCTTTTCTAGTCAGGGTGGGACTAAGGATTTTATTTAATGAGTTCATCACTAAATGAATTCCTACTGCCCAGGCGGAAATCGAACTCGCCACTCTAGATTTACCACGTGACATTAAGACAAACGCTTTAAGTAGACACTTAACATTTATAGTCAATAACTGAATGTATACAAAAAATAGAACGTACTGGATAAAAAGGTTTTTATATTAACATCCACTTTTTATATTTAAATCATTTTGGTAAAATCTTTTAACAAAATTAATTAATAAATGTATTACTACAAATTCTTCACCTTTGCTTTTTCCTGTTGGATTGTAGACTATGGATTTTTTCTTAAATTTTTGCATCTTAGGTGGGAGGGTATCGAGTGTAAACTTGATATAATTACCCAAAAATCCTGCATTGATGCACCAGGTAAATCCTTTTTCATTAATACCTTAAGGGAGTGATTTACTTATAACATTTCATTTATAGGTGAGAGCTGTGTACTTAATCAGGCACTGCTCCTGCCTGGTTCTAAAAAAGTAGTCTGTGATTTTTCATTATGATCAAGTTTTGTTTGGAACAATTTGTTGAGCTGACTTGTTTCTTCAATAGTGGGAACTTTAGAATTTTTCTCAGACTATTGAATATAAGTAAATTCATAATGTGAGAGTTTTTTTGGATTTGGTCTGTTCTAAGTTCTCAAGGAAATGGTTTCTGGATATCTAGGATCCCTTTGCTTGGGAGCTGTGTTATTGGGGAACATGACATTCTTTCTGAAGTTTTCTTATTAGGTTTATGAAAGTTGCCAAAAATGGGTTTATTTATATGTTAATAAGGATTAAAGTTACGAGAAATTTTATAGAAATATTGTATATATATATATGTTGTATATATTTATAGAAATTTAGATAATAATATTGTTGGAGTTGATTAAATCTCTTTGATAATTTTGTTGTGGATTTTGAAAATGTTGATTGTGAATCTGTAGATTCTCCTTTTTCTTCAAAACTTAATTTTAATTGCGTTAAGGTGCAAGTCTTGTCCATAGAGCCTAAAAAATATTTGTCAAAATATTAATTCTATACTCCTCAAGTGTTATTGAATCTAAGGCAATCATTGAGGCATTTAAGGGACTATGGAGGACAGCATAATGGTTTACAATGATTTCTTTCTGAAATAGATTTGTTTACCTGAGCAGCGCATTTTCAATCATTTTAAAAATTGTCAAAAAAGACAGACAGACAGATAAATAGACTTTAAGAATTTGAAACTCATATTCTAATAAAATGTCTAAAGAAGTTCATAAAAATATTCTGTCATGAAACAATACAGAGTTCAGCAGAGAGTTTCCTCCATATTTTAAATACATTTAATAACAGAAGTAATAATAAATATAAAAATGTTCTCAACATAATTGCATGGAATTTAAATTCCTGACTTAATAATAAAATAATTGCCTTTGCCATAATATTTGAAATAATAAATGATATCCATCATTTTTGTCTTAACAAGAATGCAAAGCAACAGAAATATTTTTCCCTGGAAAATTGAAATAAAAATTCAATTTCCAAGCAGTAAATGTACAATTAAGAAAACAGCATGGTAAAGCCGACTCTCCTTTTATTAAAATAAACCTTTTTACTATTGACAAGTATGCATTGTTACATCAAAGGGAAAATATAAATACGTATATATATATGTGTCCCCAAACCGGAAGTACAGCCTATTCTTTCAATAGATTAAACTGCTGATGAATACTAGCATATGTAACACCTTGAAGTGTAGCTAAACTACCAATAACAGATTGTGTCATGTCCTTTATTTCATTATATTCATGGAGAGCATCCATGAGCTCCTTTTCATCATTATTGGTCTGAAGATCTTTAATATTCTTATCAATATCTGCTTCAAATTTTTTAAGGACATCCCAGGCTTCATTGTAGTCCTGGAATTATAATAAAACAATTATCAATTTTGTTTAAGGAGACTATATAATTATGTATAAATACAAGCAGCAAAAATAGGCAAGAAAAAAATGAAAGTAGAATTTCAAATGAATCTCTGCTAGGAAAAACTTTGGAAGAACTAGCTGTTCATCTTTTACAAACTTAGTATTCTCTAAGTCTCAAACATCACTAAGAATTGCAGTGGAATCCAACATAAAAGAAAAATTATACTGAAGAAGTAAGCCGAAGCATTTAGATTAGGTCTCCCCATATGAGGTCCTATCTTCTTTGGGAGAACCATTACAGCTTGGAAGTCTCAACGTCTTAAATAAAAATATTTCTTTAATGGTTCAAACGAGCAAAATCATATTTGATGTTTATTGTTCTACCATTTCATCACAAAAGAAGAATTATATAAGCAAAAATGGTTGGAATTTGGTAATGAATAAAAAAAAGTCTCATCTCAAATTCTCAATAACTAAAAAAAAGAAGGAAACTAAAATATATTTAGCTCAATATACTTATGGTGTTATGTCAGCTAAACATTTTTGAAAAATATCTCAAGTAAAGTTCAAGTTAGCTGGGAGGGGAAGGGGTGAGAACAGATGCATACAAACTTCAGTCAACCATCTCTGTCATTTTGGAATTACAAATTCAAAAATATATATTTCCAAAGAGTGCTCAGCGAAAGCAAAATAAGGGTTGCCAACAAAACATGTAAAAACCACCTCAATCAAAGAAGAAAAAGAATTCTATGGCATTGGCTATTAATACCAGTCAAGACTTAGAATATACAAATGCATATTCAATTTTGTGATGTTATATCAACTTGATAAAAGTATATAATTGTAACAGAGGGCAAAGCTATAAGTGCCCTTGTCGTAAACAACGAACCCTAATAAAGGGATCATAAATTGGACGTCACTTAATTGCAGCAAGGGAATTCATAACTGCAGGTTGCATGAAGTTAAACTTATAAGTTATATCCGAGCAGTTCAACGGTTTTTTGAGCAATTCTTTTGAGTACGCATCTAATTTCATTCAGAGATTGATGAAATAAAATATGAGCAACTTGCCAAATAGCTTAAATAACCTATATTTATCATGTTTTCAATCCTTACATTAAAATCTAATTAATGTTGTTGGTTTTAAACATTTAGTAAGTGAACATGATCCCGTTCCTTTCTTTTACTGTGATATGCTTCTCACAATTACCCATTTAGAAGTAATAAACATACAATAACCCTGATTCAGCATTTATGAATCCTGTAGTAACAGATCTATTTACCAGTATTTAAATAAATCATAAAGCTTCATCCTCATATAGCTTTACTTTTCATATTTATATATATCATTAAATACAGGTATGTGGGTAATATTGTGACTACATTGCGTCAAATCTTTGAGTTAAATGAAATGCACGGAATATGCATAATTAATTAAAACCAAAGGCCAATCAATTTACTTTGAACCAATTCAATAATTTCATTAACAGATTACTTTCTACAACATAGGAGATTTTTAAGTGATATCACTAAGGACCATGCACATAAATTCATAAAACACGAGTTTTAATTCAATTTAATAAAAAGACACGTTTAACTATGAAAGCCTCATAGTTCAATAAAAGAGGAAATGCCAACTCGAAATCAAAATTTAAATCATATTTTAGACAGCTACAACTAAAACTAGTGTTATAAAGTATTCAACTCAAGAAAATTAATAAAATAAATTTCTGTTATTTAGTACAACTTGTCAGTCATGAAGATACTGCCCCTATTTCAATATTTAAATTACAGGGGCGAAAAGCTATATAATGACCAATTTCACATATACCCAGACATACTTTTTTTTCTGTTTTTTTGTGTAATATTGGTTGCATAAACAAATTGGAAAATACTGCCAGGAGACCCTGAGAATTCTTGTAGTTGTGTAAAAAACTTTAAATTTATAATTGGTTTCGGATGTATTCAGATGTTTAAAGACTAATTTAATATCCCTATAAATACTGTTCTTTGGAATCATTGGTATTCACCAAAAAAGTAAGGGCAGTTAAAAGTATGTAACGAGATGCCAGTTCAACTGATACAAAAATGATGCATTATAATAAACGAAACCTTGCATTGGCGGAGGGCTTCCATCAAGTTAGGATAATCAGATGATTTAAGTAAATCAAATACCGACTTATCCATCCTAATATTGCCTGTGTTACTCATTGATAACAGAAGAAAGTAATAAATTGTTAAGTGAAATAACAGAATTACTACTATGTTCAGGCGGGAAATTGCGTGATAGGTCCAAAGAGGTTAATCTAAGAAGAATGAGGACGATCTGGCTACGGCGATAAGCAGTGGAAACTGTAATATATGAAAAATCCCACAACCAAACCTCTAACAAGAATTTAGGAAGGGCCACCAATAATCGACTCAAGTCCAAATTCAAATATATAAATTTATTTATAATTAAAATATTCTCCAATAATATTTGTTTTAACTAAAATGAAAAGGCACCTTTGAAAATATAATGGGGACACTTAATTATATTTAGTCCATAATACAATTGAAACACTTCGCTGTTTAATAGAAGTGCTGACTTAACCGTGAGAGGTAGTACAGGCAGTAGACTGGTCAGGCAGGCCGGATCTGGCAAAAGGATTAGCAAGGTGTCACCAACAAGGGTCTCCCCTCCAGAGGATGCCGAATATGACTGATTTTAATCCGTCGTGTCGGGCTCCTTATATAGGGCTAATCCGGGAGTGAACTTTGAACTGCCGATTGAAATACGCTCAAAAAGTGCATTTAACGTGAATTAATTATCGAAATTCATCCTTATTATTACTTAGTGTACCGACGTTAAGAGCTGTGAATGTTATTATTAAAATCCATAGGCTTTATCTATAAAAATGCTAGAGCACATGGTGACCACTCCAAATTGGATATAATTCTTATTTAAAGGTAAAAACAATACATTTAAGCATTCATACATATTAATCTTAATGTGCTCTGTGCTGGGAATACTCACAATATAAAATATATGGTCATTTATAATGGGCTTATGTAATGCAATGTCAATTTCATTACAAATACGTTTTGGTCTTCAGAAAAGAATATTTGTAGAAACACTGTTTTTGGTTGTTTTTACTATGTAATTAATAATTGTTATAAAAATATGTCAATGCAATCATATTGAGTAACGGAGTCTATATAATCCCAATACGTAACGGTGCAATTAATCAAAGATAAATTCAATTTTATAAAATAGGAATGACAGAAAATCGCCACTCATTCTTTGTTGTTTTAGCAGATTTTCTTTAAGGGAAATCCACTATAGAGATTGCACTCCTATATGTGGAACTTATACAACAAGTTAACATAACACGTGGCAGATATGAGGGTCAACATCAATTTAGGGAACACCATGTACACGAAAACCTTGACACATACCAGTGAAATTGGTGGTCTTATAGAATTAGGAAATCTTAGAGTGACAGTAACCGAGAAAAACGATAAAGAAGCAGGCATGAAAGCCAGAACGGCTGCTTCATTTGCACAAGGCTCACTGTTTCAAGAATCTCTCCAGGCACAAGTGCAATTATACACGACGATCTGTACAAATTAAAATGAAACTGAATTAAAATTACATGTGTCAATGAATCGTAGATTCTCACCAAGGACAACTGCAAAGCCCACTGGTCTAGTAGAGAAAGATACTAGGAGTAGCAAAATAACTGCGTGAATGGCGGGTCAGACTATAGTAGGTAATGTTCCGTCTCAATGACCCATAATAGCTTATAGTAGGTTTTAATAAAAAAAAAAACTATTCTATTGATCCTAGTCATTTAATCTTCCTTTTTTTTTTATATACCTTGCTTTATTCTTGCTTTTATTAGCAGCAGAACTTGCTTAAGTGGCGTCAGCTATTAAGAATGCACTTATCTCCCGATTTTCGAAAAATGTCCTCAAATATCCTTTAATTCTACCTAGCAAATGACGAAAATATCGACACACACACACACAAACATAAACTGGTATGTTAACGCTCAACCGGGCACTATTCTTCTTTGATCCCTAAGAAACTCGGTATTTACATGCAAATAAAGATCAAGTTCTCAAAAAAAGGAGAAATTTGAAAAATTTAGAATTATACAACGGATAAATAAATTATATATAGCTAATCGTGACGGCATCAAATAAGATTTTACGGTCTAGACTACAAGCTTTTTTTTTATCAATACTCACAAGGTTGATATAACCGGTTGACTTATAAAAAAAAAAAGACTATAATAGCAAATAGCTGAAATTAGACCGCAAGGAGGAGGGTTAGAGAGGGCAGTAACTGGAAAATATGTAATATTTGAGTTATTATGAATTGGATTGAAACATTGTACATAACCAATCTTATTGCAAATATGATTTTCTATAAATGTTCTTATATGCATTGTTTAGTTACTTCTTTGTTTTCAGCCCTCAGTAAATCCCGGATTCTTGTCATCGGATGTTTACCTAGAAATAGGGAATATTTTATGAGACGAGATCACTACTCTGTCATTCCAGAACGTGGGAAATCTACTTAGTTTAAGCAGCCCCTGCTTGATGGGCATTTTACGTAGAAAAGTGCTGAAGGAAGGAAGATATTTTAACAAGTGGTTCTTAATTCTTTGGAATAACCTACCACTAAAATTATAACCTTCCAAAAGAAGCGAATTTAAAAAACAATTATTCTTACCGGGCCACCAGTGTTTATTCAATTCTCCTGTTTTGTTAATTATAAATTACTATAGATGTCAGCCAGAAGATTGGGGATTTATCTAAAACCTTTGTTATTAAGTACAGGCCACGGTAATTCTGTGTGTTTGTATTTTTTATTCAATATATAAAAACACTATAAATTAACAATATGTCATTCCATTTTAGTACAGGTCCATAAAATAAGAAACTTCCATAGATGGGTTGCTCCAACTCTTAAAGAGTTATATAAAAGGAAACAAGAAATGGGACCACAGCCTCCTGTTCAAAGAAGCAATTTTATTGAATGGTATTTTTATAAATATTACTTAGGAATATTATGGATTACTATGAAATATTTAACTTTTGTTTTATCCATATCTAATAAAAGGGTAATGCTTAATAAAAAAATGTTCTACTCCCATTTTCACTTCTTTTAAAATCCTGTAGGAAGTACAAAATATTTCTGTTAATGTTTTCTATTTTTGGATCATAGGAATTATAAAGCAGAGTTGTACGCCTTTGGGAAACGTTTAGGAGAAGAATTTCAAGAAGATGTTCTTCGTCAAGCGTTGACAGAAAGGTCATACATAGAACTTGAAGAAGAAAAGCAGAGGAAAGTTGGAATTGAACCACAGCTAGATATAAGTGACAATGCAGACCTTGCTTGTCGTGGTGAAAAATTTATAAAGGCCTATACAGAACAGTACTTGACAGTAGTTTTACCTAGCTTACCAAGTGATTATATATGGTAATTTTTTTGTTTGTTTTTGTTTTGTATTTTTCCTATATAATGTTTAGTTATTTTAAGTTCATGGTGTAAATATACTTGGAAAACTGGCATGTCAAATTGTGGGTTGGTTCTGCCAGTATATATAATGCTATTGTCAAAACTGTCGGAAAAGACCAAAATTGCACAACTTTCGACAGGCTCGAATGTGTTACTCTCACATCGAAAGCAGTTGCCATATACCAACTTGACCATTACCCAGTAATGACAGCCTCTTTTAACATATTTGACAATAGCAATTGAAAAACCTTGGGTTGAGGATTTGACTTTGTCCTTTGTGGTCAGAGTGATTTCAAATAAATTTCCTTTCACTAAATCGTGATGAACTCCCTAAATAAAATATCTAGTCCCACTCTGGGGCTCAGGTTAGCCACGTGAGTTAAAGCGTTGCCCTTAATCTCACATGATAATCCTAGAGTGGCGAGTTTGATTCCCACCTGGGCAAGGGAATTTATTTAGTGACGGAATTCATTTAATAAAATCCTTAGTACCACCCTGGCTAGAAAAAGGTGGTAACCTGTTGATAACCCGTCCCAATTAGCCTTAGTTGCAAAAAGTGGACATTAATAAATAATAATCAGTCCCACTCTGGCTATAAAATATTGTAGCAAATATTTTTAATTTCTTAAAGAGCACATATATTCTCCTAGAAGCACATGAGCCTTTACTTTCATTATATTTTGTCTTTAATTGCAGGTCCCTGCCTGTCTTCATTAATTACAATGCCCAACCTCTGTAAAATAAAGTTTGTTCTTTCAATATGTTTTTGCCATCACACTCTGCCTTTTTTGATTGCACAGATGGTGTCAACCTTCAGTAAACCCTCCCTCTTACTCATGTCATATTAACAATAAGCTGTTGTCATGGACCACTTTATTCTAATTAAATACCAAATATTGTTTTTAAAAGACCTTTATTATGCAAGAAACATGCAAATTCATAGCATCATTAATTAAGATTATACATTGTTGTTTCAAAAATTTTAACTTAATCTATACCATATTTGCTATTTAACAGTTTCAGACAACACTAAAGATCATAATTCTTATTGGCTAGTCAGACCTCGAATAGTGGGGGTTTAGAGGAGGGAATTCACAAACTCAAAATATTTTTGTTATTATGAGTCGGACTGTTAAATGTTATAGGGCCAATCTTGTTAAACAATTGATGCTCTACAAGTGTTGTTTTATGATTTTTTTTCATAACTCTAGTATTCAGCGAGTTATTCGTATTTTCCTATTTTCAGCCTTCAGTACCCCCTGTCCCTTTTTCTCATTTGGTTTTTACATAGAGATATGGAATATATTGTGATATGGGATTACAAGTGTGTTTTTCCAGTAAGTGGGTAATCTGCTTAGTTTATACAGCCCCTGTGTGACAAACTTTTTTTTTGCAAGGCTTGTATATGTATAACTACACTTCCCGTCTGGGCGTATTGTTATTTATTTTTCTTCTTTTTATTTGTCTAGGTGTAATTAATTTATTTTTTATGTAGATATAATTCCTAGTCCCTTATTTAGATTTTGGCCTCTGCCTTAACGGTATTATTGCATTTACACTTATTTTATTTAGTTTTATGCATTTTTTTATATATTAATTATATTTTTCATCGCATATGGAGTTTTCATTTGTAATCCAACTGTGACATTTGCAATTTATTGCCCTATATTTAATTCAACAGAGGAATAGTGGATTTCTTGTACTTTAGTATATATATATATATATATATATATATATATATATATATATACACACACACACCCATATACATATACTTTTTATTTTATTTCTTTTTAATATTTTTTTAGTGCTATACAGGAAGACTTAATGAAAGAAGAAAATCTTGCATACGTATCAAAGCACATTGGCATAGATGATCTTGTTTTGTCTGCTGTAAGTTTTTTTTTTGTCGTAATTTATTAAATATAAAAGAAAATTATGATGAAGAAAATGTTGATATTAGAAAGTATGCTTTTTGTTTGGTCCACTGCTTAATCATATATTGAAAGCAAGATGGATGGTTATGCAAGTAGTATGGAAAGTTTAGTTTCTCGACGATGGTGACAGTTTATAAATGTTCTAACAATGTACTGATTCAGCAAACTGTGATGAAAAGCTTTTTTTGATAATGAATGATAGGCCATTCAGAAAAGGATTATGTTGTGGAAAATATAACACACACACAAGGAATATTAGTTGGGGCTAAAATAACGCAGTAATTCATCTTTTCTTTCCACTGAGTTTGACTTGATGTTCGTTATTCTGAATCCCTGAGTTCTTATTATTCTTTCCTTTACTAGTTTCTTTCTTCGGTTCCAGTGCAGGAATTTCATTTAGTTTAGCACCTTTTTTCATTCTAATTTTAATTTTGGAAAAAAGTTCTAAAAACAAAAAAAAAAAGAATAAATTTGAAATAATCCTTTGAGAAAAGTGTTATAAGGGATTATTAGGTATTCTATTTGAGTATTGGTGCAGTTTTTACTGCTTAGCTCTATGATTATCAGAAAGAGTAAATACTCGTAAATAGAAATTTTGAAGGTTAAATTATAATAATATAATATTTGTAAACCTTTGCAGCTAGTAACCGTTGCATAATATTTAAATTTATCAGTCTTTTGTAAAATAAGGAACATTTCAAATATCGTTTGGAGTTTCATGGGATTCATTTTTTATTTATATGTTTTTTTACTGGTGTTACTAACTTTTCTCCTATTTGGTCATATAATATGAATATTAGGTTTGCACCAATCAGGAGTAAAGAGATTATCTAATAATGGGAGATTTCCAACACCATCTGCCACTTTGTTTTTGAGGATGGTTACTTTCATTATTGGTAATTGGTTCATCAATATTTGGTGGCATCTCGGTGGTTGCTTGAGGAACAGTAGGTTGTCTGATCTTTGTTGTCTTCTCCTTTTGCATTTCAATTGATTTTTGTAATGCATGCTTTTTCTAGGGTTCCATAATCTTGAGTTTTGGAGGTGCATCTTCATTTCCAGTATTTATTAGTGAGAGAATCTGTCTATCTATCTATCTATAAATTTACTGGATGAGTCTTTCTATTTCTTTAGATATTTTGTTCTTTAAAGCTTCTTGGAAGGGTTTATTAACAAGTTCATTTTCGTTACGAATAACAGAAGTTTTTGGTGCGTATTTAGTTGAGGCCTTTGAAAGTCTATTCTTGGCTTCTGCGTAAGACATTCTATCAGTAGACATCAATTTATAAATTTCTGCTTCTTTAGAATAAATATGACATTTCTTATCTTTGCTAGAGTGTTCCAACACTGAAGTCTTACATGGGCCGTCGTGTTTATGTTCTGCAGAGTTTTCACATTTTCGTTCATTTCGACAGAATTTGGCCCCGTGGTTCAAACTATTTTTAGCTCTTGTTAAGATTGACAACAATTAACAACTGGTCGAAAACAAGAGGTTCATCCATGAGTGCTTAGAATTTGTAACACAAAAATAAGTGGGAAATTTTTATTGACTTCAATTGGCCATTTTCCATTGGATCAGGGCGAGTAATAAATAGCCAGTCTATGCATTACTGCGTGTTCATAATTTAAGCTTATGGAAGGAATGTTACCACAAATAAACACCCTTAGCATATGTAGCAAAGTAATTATTCAAGAGACCAAATACTTCTGTGCCCCACATAAAAACTCTTTTAAGAACCCAGAAACCAATAATAAGAAAAACTATTGTATACAGCGATGAAACATGAACAGAGCCTTACAATTATAATGGGGGTTAAGGCATTCATACATGGTATTTGATGGGAGGTATAATAGTCTCTCATATATTAATTAAATGACTGTTTATTACTGTTTAATTATTTCATTTGTTTGTTTTTAGGAGTTTCCACTAGGAAGCAAAAGCTTAAGCCAAGCTTTCAAAGCAGTTGTCCAGGCTCTGGTTGAAAGTAGTGGACCTGACCGTGCATCAGCTTTTGTGAGAGATTTTGTCATAACTCAGCTTGTAGGCAAAGACATTTCTCCTCTTTGTACTCCAGAAAACCCACTTAGGACTCTGGAAACAACTCTAGGAAGCCCTATAGAATCCCGATTAATTGCAGAATCAGGAAAAAATTCATTACTTGCAAACTATCAAGTGGGAATTTATTCAAACAAGAAGCTAGTTGGTCGAGGTAAGATTTTTAAAGCATTGTTCATTTTATGTCAGCAAGTTTTTATTTAGTCATTGAGAGTATGCTACCCTTAATTTTGATTATAATTATATGGCATGTAACCACTTCCCTAATGTTAATCCCTAATTAATGGATCTATAATTTTATGATTATGTAGTATTTTAGTTTAACCTCATTTAAAACTTCAAGAATTCAATTCTTTTGAATCCAACTTATTCTGTACCAAATCCACATTTTTATTGTTAAAAGCCAATTGTTTTCCCTTTTTTAAAGAGTCCTAATTGTGTTCTCTTTTGTAAAGACTCCAATTTGCTCTTAAAGTTTGATTCTGCTTATTGAAGTACTCTGAAGCAAACTACTCCTGTAACCTGTAGTTGTGGTTAGTTTTGCAGGTAGTAATTCTTCTGAAGAAAGAAACATTAATATTTTCAAAAAATGTGTTGAGAAACCCAAATGTCTGTCTGACAGATACTGTGTGAACTATGCAGAATTTCTAGCTGTTCCCAAGCCACACACACATCATGCCACATTCTATTCTCTATTTCTCTGTAATAAGAAAGGACTGTAAATTTAAACTGGACAAGTAATTTTTATTTATACAGTTGCTTCAAGTGAAACTTGAATGAGTAGAAGTGGAGATTAACCACAAAATAATACAAATAACTCTGTTAAATTGATATTAGACAAAAAATGCATATACCATTTTTTATTATTATTGTAGAACATAAATATTTAACAAGATTGATTATATAGCACATTTTGATTTACCGTTATAACAGACATATTTTTTTGTATTTTACTTCCTCTCTAATATCCCACTTGTGATCTGATTTCACCTATTGGTGTACTTTACTTTTTGGTTTACATGAACTAGTTAAATATTGGGTATGGTGTCAATGATATAAAAAAAAAAACATGGCCTCTAGAGTATAAAAAAAGCTGTTTTTCACATCTTATCTTTAGCTTAGTTTTGAGTTTTGTTAATAAAGGACTCTTTGAAAGGGATAAATAATCGTATGTGCAGGAAAATTCCTTAGTTAATGCAGCTGCCGCTTCATTACTATTCATTTAGTTGGTTATTAACTTCATAAAACTATTTAAAATTTTAAACAGTGTATTCCATCTTAAAAAGTTAGTCAAATAGAATTTTTATTATTAGCAATTATTGCCCCTCTTCAATATATAGGGCACAGATAGACATATTTGGAATGTTTAATTTTGAGAGAAAGGTTCTTCATATGTCAGTAGCTGTACCTGTAGCTCAAATGGTAAGGGGAACTGTACTAGATATACAGGATACCTATCTTCATTTCAGCAGGTGTAACATTTGTTTTCACTCAAAAAAAATATTAATCTTAATATTTACTTTAAAATAAATTCTCAATTTTAGGGTGTGGTGAAAGCCCTCAGATTGCTGAAGAAATGGCTGCATTAGATGGGCTTTGGAGAATTTGGGGCATACCTTTCAATAGGAGACCTCTACCATTTAAATTGGAACTTCCACCGATGGCTCAAAAACTCTAAGTGTTCAGAAGTTAATTGAGTGTTAATTTTATTTTGTATATTATACATTTTGTAAATACATACATTACTATTTTAGAGAACATTTCATTAAACGTTTGAAGTAGATGGGCTTCTATTATTTTTTTAACCTCTCTGATTTAGATCCTTAATAGCAAAAACCTGAAGATACCCTAAGGTAATAAATAAGATGGTACTTTTCAGAAGCTACTGCCAACAATTTTATGTATATAGATTACTTACTATACACTTAGGCATTGTATTAAAGTTATACTAGTTTTGGAAGACAACCCATGGTTCTTTTTTTCTTCAGAATATTGTAGTGTTAAAAGCATTTACTGGAAAAGGCAATTACCAAAATTATTTACAGATTGTGAAGAAATAAATAAAACTGTTCTGAATATAATTTTTGTTGTGGCAATAATAATACTGATTTATTAATGTCCACTTTTTCAACTAAGGTTAATTGGGATGGGCTCTCTACAGGTTACCACCCTTTTCTAGCCAGGGTGGGGCTAAGCACTTTATTTAATCAATTCCCTCACTAAATAAATTCCTGGGAATAGTATAATGCAAATTTAACATATTATATTGCAAAAAATTGTTTTTTATGATTATTAAAAAAAAGAAAAATTGTATGTATTTTGAAAGCTTTTCTTCATTTGGTAATCACCTATTGGTAGTGTCAAATCTATCCAAGCAGCTATATAAAATTTAAATGTGTAAATGATAGATAAGATTACAAAAGCATTTCAGCCTTCATTACAGACACTTTTTCCTTTAATGAATCACAATATTTTCATTTATTAAACTAAATATATTTTACTGATTGGGCTTCTCTCTCTGCTTTGTGTCAGAAATTGTTTCACTGCTGATAGAATGATACTATTAATTTATTTATTGGAGCTTCCCAGCTTTGATGTTGCTCTAAACAAAACCTTCATAACTTAAAAAACTAAACAAAGCAAAACTCAAATGAAAACAAAACAATACAAAAAAAAATTAACAAAACTAAACAAAACAAAAAATGGAACACAAAACAGAAAAGGTAAAAAAGAAACGGATGAGGAACACAAAACGTAAAAGGAACACAAACCAGAAAAGGAACATAGAACACAAAAGGAACACAAAACATAAAAGGATCACAAAACAGAGAAAAAACACGAAAAACAGAGATGGGAAAGAAATAGAAACGCAACACAAAACAGAACTGGAAAGAAAAAAAAAAAAGGAAATAGATCACAAAAGGCGAAATTAAAAATAAATAAATAAAAACTGAATAAAGCACAAAAATGGAACTGGAACTCAAAAACGGAAATGAAACTAAAAAAACAAAATAGAACTCAAAAAACAAGAATGAAAATGAAAATGGAGCACAACAAAGAACAAAATAAATGAACAAGGTTATAAATGAAAATTATTAAGGTTTAGATAAAATATAAGTTGTTACAGGTGACTATTTACATAAAACTCTGTACCTCCCTAATACACACTCGAATGAGTGAAAACTTGAAAACCAAAAAATTGAGGTTTAGATAAAATGTTTATTTTTGCATCCAAAGATGTTATAAAAATAAAAATGTAAATCTTAAATTAAAAATATATCAGATTTTTGAATAGATGTGTATAGTCTTTAAATGTTTGAGAATAGTATCTATGTATGGACTCCCCTTTGTCAGTAGTTTGTGTAAATTATGTGGTATCTGTAAGTAATTGCGTTGCCTGCAGTCAGTCAGTATATATTTAACTGTCAGAGCTACATTACAACATCTACAAACCGGTTTGTCTTGTTTGTTCATCAAGTATGAGTGTGTCCAATTCGTATCCGTGTAAGTATTACTTCATCTCTTCTTGGTTTAAAGTCGTAAGGCCACGGCTTCACTGAATGTTTAATTTCTCTAAGCTTACTAGTCGAGCTCAGCCAGTGACCTTGCCATATGTGAAGTATTTCTGTCTTTGTTACTTTGCATAATTCCTGTGTAGTTAGTAAGTTCGTGTCAGTTGTGTTTTTCCTTGTGGCTAGTTTTGCATGCTTGTCTACTATAGTTTTCTGTTTAATGTCTTCGTGTCCGGGAATCCATAACATAGTTAGGTTTATATGTTTAAGTCTGTTAATGTGAGAGAAAATTTGTGTGATTACAGGATGTGAATTGTAAATGTTACTTAGTGAGAATAATGAGCTTATTGAATCTGTGCAGAGTAGGACATTTTTCTGAACGTTTGTGTTTATATTGGAAAGAGCGAGTAATATTGCATGTAGCTCTGCAGTGCATATGCTTGTGTCATCAGGCAGCTTAATGTTGTGAATATGATTGTCAATGACTGCCGCTGCACCTGTACCACTGTCAGTTTTGGTCTGTATATGCATGTAGTGTGTTATGTGCGTGGTTTGCTACAATGTATTTAAAAATGCTTTGAGGGGGCTCGGGTTAGGGCGTTGGTCCTGATCTCTCATGGTAGACCTAGAGTGGCGGGTTCGAATCCCGCCCTGGGCAGTAGAAATTTATTTAGTGACGGACTCATTAAATAAACTCCTTGTGCCCATCCTGGCTAGAAAAGGAAAAGGATGTAACCTGTAGATAACCCGTTCCGATTAGCCTAGTAGCATAAGGTGGACGTAAAATAAAAAAATAAATAAAAAAAAGTGTTTTGATAAAAGATGTTTGAAAATAAATAGCTCTTTTTATATTTGGTTAAAATTAAGTTCAATTTTAGGTTCTTTATGGTCCAAGGAGGAAATGAGGATGGTTGCATGTTAAGATACATTTCTCTATTTAAAATCTTGGAGCCATATGTGCTGTCTAAAGTACGAATGAAAAGTGGTTTATTTTTACAATGTTTTTGGATGTACATATTAAAAAAAGGGTTATTTAAAAACTCATTACACAGGGTGTGTTCAAAGCTTTTGCCTGTAAAACAAATTTTGTACATAACATGATGCGCCTGTACTCCAGTGGCAGGTACAACATGACACGGAGTCATTTTCCATGTACCCTTAGTGGAAGGCTTATGTGGTTTTTAATATTTGAATCTCACATTTCAGTACAGAACAGAAAATGCATAGGTGTTTCTAAGGTTAATGGAAACTGAACTCAACCAGCCCCAAGAAACAACTGAATATAAAGGATGAAACAAAAAATAAAAATGAATGTATCTTCATTACTGCTATTTTTTTTATCTTCAATGATTAGCATTCTACACAATATAATTAATTGTATCCTCCTCTTTATGCTAAGTTTCGAGACAAAGCTATGGGTACTTCTCAAAATTTGATTGCAATCTCATTTTATTTCTCAACCCACAGCTTTCTTATTGACCTCATAGACTGTTTCTCAATATGATCTTACCATTCCTTTTTCGTAAAATGCTACGATCTTCGAAAAACTTCACTGATGATTTATCACTGTAATATACTCACTGATAGTTTATATTCATTTTTGAATATATATAAACAGCATCTCTGGGAAGAAGAATCACTGTGTAGCAAAAGTTTGCTTAAAATGTACTGAAGGATGTTTGAAATAAGCAATGAATAGGAAGAGTAGTTTCCTATAGACTGGGTGACCATCCATATAAGCTGACACTTACAAAGCATTCAGAAGACATGCAAAAAAAATAAATAAAAAAATTAATAATTGGACAAAGAATCCATTATAATAATGTCATTAGAAACTCAAATGTTATTAACGTCCACCTTTTCCTATGATTTTACCACCATTTTCTAGCCATGGTGAGACTAAGGATTTTATTTAATAAGTTTGTCACTAAATAAAATCCTATTCCTCATGTGGGAACCAAGCTCCCTACTCAAGGTTTACGAAGGGAGATTAAGACTAACACCGAACTCACAAGGCTAACCTGTGCCCTAGACTAGAAACTATAACTAGAGTTTATTCTGCAAATGATTTTGAACTGTTTCTAAAATACGACCATTGTTCCTCAAGGGAAATTAGAGTGAGTACGCAACATTCTAGTAGGAGTCATACAGTGTTATAGCCCTTCAAGAGAGATAATCCAATTTGCTCTCAACTTTCAGGATTTCTTTTTATTGCTAAATAAAAAACTCAGTTTAAAATTGTATTTTTAGAAAATGAGAAATAATTTTTCATGAGTTATCCATTAATTACAGATGTTTTAGCATATTATAGTAAAATAAAAGTGAAATGGTTTAAGGATGATTTTGTTAGATGGAGAAAGAAGAAACAAAGTACCCGCCTGTAAGTGTACATGCATATAACTCTCCTTTCTATTTGCATTCATATATGAAATGGAACCTTACACAAAAATATTATTTATATGACTTTTAAAAATAGAATAGCTTGTATTTTAAATTTGAACATATGCTATTTAAGAACATTTTTAGCAGATTTCCCTTAAGGGAAATCAGCTATTGAGGTTGTACTCATGACGGAATTTTCGACTTTTTTCTTCAAATGTCCATCGATCCTACCTAGTAGATGACGAAAATGAGGTCCGTTCAAAACTGTATATATATATCTATATATATATATATATATATCTATCTATATATTTGTCTGTTACCGCTCTAGCGGTCGCAATTTTTGTTTGATCCTTACCAAACTTCATATTTAAGCGTTTTATGTAAAAAGAAAGATCAAGTTCGTTAACGGCTGAAATCGGACCAGTGGGAGGGGGGGTTTAGAGGGGAGGATTTTCGAAAAATCTCCGTTACTATACGTCGGATCAAAAGATTGTATAGAACCAATCTTATTGCAAATTAAATTTACTATAAATATTGTTCTATATATTAATTCTCTATCTTGAATATTAACCGAGATATTTGCATTTGTATTCTGCGTGTCACCAATAGGCTATGTTCGGATTTTCCGACGAGAGCTCTGGCGGCCGTTTCCATAACTATCGTCCCTCGTGAATCGGTTTAGAGGTTATGTTAACTGTTAGAAACTACTGGGTTATTACGCCCTAAATAATGTTTTTTAGGTTTAGAGGTTTCTTACTACTACAGTTGTTATTAAGCAGATTTCTCCATTGTAAAACTTCACGTGGGAAATCTGCTTAGTTTACGCAGCCCCTGCGTGACGGACTTTTTTTTTTTTGAGTTAATGTGCTACTACATTAGTCATCCAAGTGACTCATTTTCTTGGTTCCAAATAGTAAAATAAGCTAGGTATTATTCTTTCTTTTTTTTTTTTTTTATAAATAATGCAGTTTTCTGGATTGCTAAAAGTTAGATTAGTTTTTAATTAAATATTTTATAAAATAGAAGATTCAATATAAATTACTACACGTAGTATGTCCTGGTCCATCCAAAAGTGTTCAAGCCAGGAATGGTGTTGCTCAACCTTGTGTTACTTATTATACCAGAAGGATGTTCACTGTTAATTCTAACAAGCTCTAAGGAAAGGAAAATTGGCTGCAAACCATCCGCCAAAATTCAGCATACATGCAAGAAGTGTCACATGTCAAAACTGATTAAACAAACAGCAGTGTTGTCCAAAGCTGAATGGATGCGCTTTGTTTATTTTATTATTTGAACTTTTTAAAAAATATCTTTATTATTATACGTCGGATCGAAAATCGTATGTAACCAATCATATTGAAAATTTAATGTCTTATAAATGTTGTTGTGTACATTTTTCTTTATCTTTAATAATAACAGGTATTTGCATTCTTTTAGTTTTCAGCCTTCAGTAAAACCCCACTCCTACTCATGTCATATTAAAAATAAACTTTAATATCATGTACCACTTTATTCTAAGGTTAAATACCAAATATTGTTTTCATTGAACTCAATTTGAGATACATGAAAATACATTGTGTGATGTCATCAATTAAGTTTTATGTCCTTTACTCCTTAATGGTTATTTGATCTATACACTACATGATATTTAATTCTTTCCTCTATACTAAAAATCATATTAGTTATTGGGTGAAATAGGAATAGGGGGGGAGGGGGGTGGTGGTGATTTCGAATATTCAATTTAAATGTTAAATTCAATCTAAATATAGCGAATACATTGTTTTTAAATAGAATAACCTTTTGTTTTATTTTATTATATTAAACCCCATGGTATTTCTTTGGATAAGAATAATTTCAATGATATATTAACTAAATAGAAGAGCATTGCATGTCTGAAAATAAAAAAATTAGGGGAGATAAGAAGGTATTGTTGACATCTCTCTCTCTAGTAAGGTAAAAAAAAAACCCAGACATATTAATAAATATTAGTCTGAGTTGGCCAAATCTTGGTTTTATTTAGTTTTTTTTTTTTTTTTTTTTTTTTGTAATGTGTTCATTTCAAGGCTAGTAGGATGCAGATATTCAGTTTCAATTTACTCATTCAGTTTTGCATTTACTCAGTTTCAATACTGATCCAGTCCAACAATTGACTTCATACAAATCAAAGAAGTCTCACTCTCCTTTCTGCTACTGGTGCCTGTGTGCAAAAAAGGATTTTGGCGACCCTTAAGGCATTTTGAATTATCTTTTTTTTATGGTAGGTAGGTGCTTGAAATAAAGCAAAGAACTGAACTTTAAAAGTCATATTTATTTGTACACTAAAATATTAAAATGAAAAAACAGAAAATTTTTTTTTTTGGGCACTTGGTTATGGCGCCTGTGTGCATTGCACACTTTGTAGCGGGGGCCCTGTTTCTGCATACTCTATTCTGTGGACCTTCATTCATATAAAAACCAATTGGTTCAGTTATTGAATCCAGGAATGAAAATGAGAACTAAGTGAAGATTAAAAATATATTCTTTCTAGGAAAGTTACCTCTTTGGATTTGGAGGGGTATCCCACCAACACAAAAAGTCATGTAAAAATTTATTACTAATAGGCACATCAATAACTGGTAGACTTGACTCTGAAACCCATTTGCTGGAATAAGGCAAGTATAATAAACTAGTTAAGGTACCCAGCGCTCCTTGGAACATACTAATAATTAAGGTATTTGTCTGTGAAGGTCTACTACCCACAACATTTTTATATTCCCATCTCCAGTGTATGTATCTACATTCAAAACATCATGAACTCTTCAGTTCATAATCATGTATAGTATTCTATATTACAAACCATGGTTGAATAAAAGCTTCTTTGACCCAAAACAGCCCTAAGCACAACAATTGTAACTATTTTATGCACATAATAGCCATTGTTACAAAATGATCTTATTTCTGGAGCTTTGGGTGACTCCGAGCAGCACTGAAGATAGAGCTGTTGCTCTGAAAGTGCACTCTGTCAAAAATAAACGTATTATAGAGGAAAACAGGCTTACTGTGAACATCCAGATTAATTCGTTTCTCTACCTCCCAGCTTCCCTAGAAGTAAAAGGAATCAAACAAATTAATATTAATAATCAATGTAAACTGGGGCAAGAGTAGCTGGTGTGAAATTGGATAGAGGTCTCAACTGAGAAGCTAAGGAAATTTCACAAGAGGATTGAGGTTTTCAATTCATTATTGGCAAAATCTGATTCACAGAATATTTTTATGAGGATTGCTAGCTCAACTGTTAGCTATAGAAATGAGTGGGAATAATTCCAATTGACAGGGTTAAATAAAACTGTTTTGTGTATAGAGGAATGAACTGACTAGTACAAGAGCTAAGAATTAGTGTACACTTCAATTAGGGAGAACATTGTATGCAAAATACAGTAAACAATAAAAGGAATGACAAATTCAGTGAATTTCTTTATGTGATTAATATCTGTACATGAGTTTAGCTAAATTTAATAGAGAATATCATAGATTTACATTTAGGCATTTTTAAGTAACAAACTAATATTTTGAGTCAATCGCAAATCAAAATACTGTATTTATTTTTTTCTACAAAAATATATATTCTACACACTCAGAGTTTTTTGTTGTTTTAGTTATATTAAAATAAAATAAAAAAGAACCAATGAATGAACAGTGCTTCCTTCAAATTAAAACACATAATAT
This sequence comes from Riptortus pedestris, assembly GCA_019009955.1. Taxonomy (NCBI): domain Eukaryota; kingdom Metazoa; phylum Arthropoda; class Insecta; order Hemiptera; family Alydidae; genus Riptortus; species Riptortus pedestris. The sequence continues at coordinate 124,559,049 of CM032228.1, read as the reverse complement.
CTATATTCTCTTGTAGCCCAATTAGCTTTTGATGATTCAAGTATTATTTTTTTTTACTAATTTATTTTTCTAGCCATAATTGAAATGTCCTAGAATATATGTTATACTCATTTGAAGATTTGAAAAAAAGGGATTCACTTAGCAAGTATAGTTTTCAACACGTTTTTTTGTTTCCTTAAAGCCAGTTATTTCCATTAATATGCTCAGTTCAATATTCCTTAAGTCCTACTTATATGAGTGTTGCTGTTACACATTTGTTCTCAATGTCAACCAAAGCAAGAACTTTGCAATTTTAAAAACTAGTAAGAGATCAATATCTGCAAGTAAAAAGTACTAAATAGTTAATAACAAAAAAGAGATACAAAAAGTTTCAGTATTTACTATATTTTTCTATTTAATGGTGAAACTAAAAATTAGATTGAACAATCAAACAATTATTGTTAATGAATGTCGCATAGTCTTTTGTTAGCTCACTTTATAAGTTAAAATATAAAAATAAACTCTAAAAATTATATACAAGGTAAATGAGAAAACTGAAAGAAATCACATAGTTTGATTTGAAGTTTCTTCTTGATCTTTTTCAGGTACATCTGATTCTGATACTTCCATATTCGCACTTTCCATTCTCTCAGCCTCTTCTGCTAATTGTTTTTGTCTAGCTTCCATTTTTTTCATTCGAATTTCCTCAGCAATCAATCTATTACGCATCATTCGGGCCCTCTGTTCTTCAGTCAGAGTTACTGTTTGAGGAGGCCTTACGTTATTACTAATTAATTCATCAAACGGGTCCACAACTTCATTATTTTCAACTTCGGGTATAATTGGAATTTCTGGGTCTTCCATTCCTAGCCTTATTTTGGTAACATGAACCATAACATTCTTTTTTAACCCAAGGTCTTCAATTTTACTAATGCAATCTTCAAATGCCATTTTTGGAAATAATCTTAGTGCCCAGTGTTCTAATGTTCTAAGAATTTTATTAAGGTCTTCTAATTCATGGCCTTTGCCTTTAAATTTGATATCCTTGAATGAAGATTCTATGACACTTATACCTCTAGGTCCAACAAGTCTTGTATGGTCTAGCTTTAACATTGGCCTTGTTACTCGCTTTTTAGGTTTAATAATTCTTTTTGTCTCATTTTCATTAGATGAATCATCGTTACCTTCATTTTCCCTTGGGGTTTCATTTTGTTCCGTGGACTCGTCATGGCCTTCCTGTATAACTTCAAGCAGATCTCCTTCATCTTCAAAATCGCGTTCTTCATAAATATCAGCCATCCTTTAAGAAACAAAGTAACAATTCCTAAACGTAACCTCCGTCTAGTAAGGTTTGAAGATCTAAATTGGCGGTAATTTTGGGCGCCATGCATAGAGGATCAGATTATAGAAGAATTACATTACAAAGTTGGCCTGTATAATTATTTATCATGGAACTATTTCACTGGATAAAGAAATAATGGAAGTAATTATATATTTAACTAGTACACAGACGTCTATTCAATTAATTCATTATTTAACAAATATTACCTTATACCGGAATAATTTTAAAGATTCTACAGATAAATTAAAGTGTATGATGTCCTTATTTATCAATGTCAAATGACGTCTACATTAAGGTTAATCAATTCATTACGAGTGCCCACTTTTGCCTACTGCTCAACTATGTACTAAGTTCTAAAATGTTTTAACGTAGTTCATGCATAGAACAATCGTCAAACGAAAAGCTCTCTTTTTTATCAGATTTATCCTTTTGAAACTGGAAATAGCAAAAATGTATCATTGCCATTGCTTAACGGGTAATATAATAGTAACCATTGATATTTAGTACGTTTTTCGGTCACTTTCAAAACACTGGATGAGCTAAACCAAAAGAGAGAGCTTAACCAAATCTCACTGGCTTTCATAGTACTTACTACACATGAACCCAATGTCTGTGGGCACGTTGTATTAACAGTCCAATAACGGAAGAAATAAAAGTTTATTAGATAAAATTGTTTATATCTTTGGAATATGCTGGATGGCCTTGTCCTCTACTATTGTTTTAATTTTATGCAAAGTGCACTTTCAGAGTCAGCGCTCCATCGTCAGTGCCTGCTGACTAACAAAAACCTTAAGACTAACTAATAAACATAGTATGGCCAACAGTGTTTTAATGTACGGGTTTTTATAACGTACAATAACAAAACTTGAAAGTAATAAGGCACTATAATTTATAAAAAAACAAACAACTGGTCGAAAAATAAAAGATTGAAGAACACAAAATGCAATAAATAATAACAATCGGTCTTTGGATAGATAACAACAAAATGGTTCGTAGCAGAGTTCACAAAAAACACAACTGCGAGAGTAAGCGGTTAATTTTACACACTAACTGCAGGATAATATGAGATTGCTCGCAGTGTAGCCACCTTAAAATTAGATTAATTGTTTTAGGTTAAATAGTACCTGGCAACACTGTCACTGAGACCACGTGGCAGCTAGTAGGGGTTAGGTTAAGGGTTGCTACATCACCTCCCCCCAATGATAGAGTCATGGAAGCGGGCAGGAAGTCTAATGGGTCTTCCTCGACGAGTCCGGTGAGGTTCTTCCGCTTGTGTGGCTATGTCATTGGCTGAAGACTGGTTGGAAGGGTGCAGTGTTGTCTGGGGATTCGCAGAGGTCTGCTGTGCTGAGGGGTTGGATGAGGTTTGTTGCGATGAGTCCTGGATGATGTAGGCTGGCTTCAGACGGTCGAGTGAGACGGTTCTTGGTCCCGTAGGTAGTTGGATCTTGAATGTCTTCGGCTGTCGGTCCAGTACCAGATGAGGTCCTGAGTATGGTGGTGTTAGGGGTTGGCGAACTGCATCATCTCGTAGGAACACATGAGTGCAGTTCCTGAGGTCCTTAGGAACAAAGGTTTGGCTGCTGCTGGGATGGTGAGGTGCTGGTCGAAGGTCCTTCATGTGGTTCCTCAACCTTCGCAGGAACTCCTCGGTGTCCTCAGGTCGTTGGTGGCTTGCGAGCAACTCACCAGGCAACCGTAGGGGCTGCCCGAATACCAGTTCTGCTGCACTACTGGTGTTATCATCGCGCACTGCTGCTCTTAGACCAAGAAGTACTGTGGGCAGCAGGTTAGTCCATCTCGATGAGCCGATGAGGTGAGCTGTGAGAGCTGCTTTGAGTGTCCTGTGCCACCGTTCAATACAGCCGTTACTTTGTGGGTGGTAAGGAGTTGTCCTAGTACGTTTGATCCCAAGAATGTGTGTAAGCTTGCAGAATATTAGACTCTCGAACTGCCGCCCTTGGTCCGTTGTTATTCTAGTTGGGACGCCATAGCGACAGATCCAAGTCCTGTGTAGGGCTCTGGATATCGTGTCTGCACTGATATCTTCAATTGGCTCTGCTTCGGGCCACCGGGTAAACCTATCTGCCATAGTAAGGCAATAACGTTTGCCGTCCAATGTTAGGCTCATTTACTTCAGCGATACGATCTGCAATCTTAGCCAGTTTATCGTCTGAGGCCTCGTTGGTAACGGCTAGCATGGCCTGTATACGGTCGGGAAGTGCTCTCAACCATACATGACGTAAGAGGTTTGGGGGTATAGCGGCGCCAGCTAGTCGTTTCAATTCGTTGAGGAGTTGGAAAGGCCGTTCTCCTTCAGATAGACGTTTCTCTTCGAGAAGTCGCCGGATCCGTAGGTTTTCGGATTCCGTGAATGTGTGGAAAAGCCGGCTTTTAAGGGCTTCATATGGGCCAGCCGGGGGATTTTTAACTATATCGGCCACCTCTTTTAGAATTTCGAAGTCTAGATTGGCAGTAACTAACTGGAATTTAATCCTAGAGCTAGTTACCTTGGAGGTTGCGAAGACTGCTTCACCCTGCCAAAACCAAAGCTCTTGATCTGCCTTCCAAAAGCTTGGGATCCGGAAGTTAGGTCCAAATCCGCAAGCACCGACTTCCTCCAGTTCCGTAGGATTTACGTCTTTGCTGATGTTTTCCATCTTTAATGTCCGGTGTCGGGGTCACCACTTTAAAGTACGTGTTTTTATAACGTACAATAACAAAACTTGAAAGTAACAAGGCACTATAATTTATAAAAAAACAAACAACTGGTCGAAAAATAAAAGATTGAAGAACACAAAATGCAATAAATAATAACAATCGGTCTTTGGATAGATAACAACAAAATGGTTCGTAGCAGAGTTCACAAAAAACACAACTGCGAGAGTAAGCGGTCAATTTTACACACTAACTGCAGGATATTATGAGATTGCTCGCAGTGTAGTCACCTTAAAATTAGATTAATTGTTTTAGGTTAAATAGTTCCTGGCAACACTGTCACTGAGACCACGTGGCAGCTAGTAGGGGTTAGGTTAAGGGTTGCTACAGTGTAAAAACAATGATATGGTTATCCCGGATATGTTGTGCTTTTATTGTTTTTACACTGTTGGTCATGCTATGTTTGTTAGTTAGTCTTAAGTTTTTTGTTTGTCAGCAGGCACTATCGATGGATGCGACTCAATAGGAGCCGAGATTTTTTGAAATTTCAATTATTCCCTCTTTAACCCCCTCCTCCAAGACCGATCAATGAAAACGATAATTGATATTTAAGCTTCGAATAATGTGGTTCATGATATAACAGTTTATTGCTAATATAACATAACTAGGAGTGGGGGTTTACTGACTGCTGAAAACTAAACAAATTAATCATTCCGGTTAATATTCAAGATAGAGAAAAAATATCAACATTTATAGGATATTATAAGTGAAAAACGATTGGTTTTATTCATCTTTTAAATCCAACGTATAATAACAGAGATATTTCAAAATTCTCCCCTCCTCTTCCACTGGTCCGATTTCAGCTATTAATGAACTTGATCGTTAGTCTTACATGAAACGTCTAAGTGTAGAGTCTGGTAACGATTAAACAACAATTGTGACTGCTAGTGCGGTAACAGGCAAGTATATATATATATAGTTTTGAACGAAATCCGTTTTCCTCATCTCCTGGTTAGTTATGGTAGTCATTTGAAGAAAGGTTTTCGTTGGTACATATCGATTATCGATTTTAGAAGTGTCATTTTAACTACTAAAGTGATTTTCTTTTAATTATGATTTAATAATCGTCTTTAAATGGGTGGTCTCCCGATAATCGATAAGTACCGGGAAATCAGCTAATTGAAAGATAATATGGTCACTATGTTTGGGTTTGATTTTGAAAATTTGTGAATATAAAACACCTTTGCCTATAAAGATAGATAAAGGGATGTAATTTCTAAATGTCCTGGTATTCAGGACGGGTGACGACTCTGAGAGTGTTTGTCAAAAAAAGAAATCCTTCTGCCTTTACGGGAATCGAACCCACAGGTCTAAAACTTTGGAAATTTTGAAACAACGTTATTTAAAATTAATTGTTCTTTACATTTAAAGGCCCCTATAAGGGAAACATGGTGGAAGCATTTGGTTGCTGGTGGTCTTTCTGGCGCTATTTCAAGAGGCATAACAGCACCCTTTGATAGACTGAAGGTTGTTGTGCAGGTAATTAAAATAGTTTTCTGTTTTAGAATATTATTAATTTTTAAAAAATAAATTAATTATCTGATATTCAGTCATCAGTCTTTCGATATTCAGTAGTTTGTAGGAGGATTAGGGTGTGCTCAATCGATACCAATTGAAACTCAATTGTCCATAAATTTTATTGTCTAAGATCGCTGGATATGAAGCACAATTTGATCAGGAGATAATAAGGAGTGAATATCCTTCCCAATTTTTTTTTTACATCTTAGCGTTTTCAACGACAAATATTCAGATGAGGATATGGTCTGTTCCTTTATCCTATTTAAAAAGAAGGAAAGTAACTATTGATGTGATTGAAGTTTTCTTAGCATCATACTCTTGCGTATATGGGCTAATTTAAATTTAAAATTAATTTATTATTATTATGATTCAATTCGAGGTAGGTAGTGGATATTTGACTGCCTAGCAGCTTTACGATTATTCTAATATGGCAACTGACTTTACAGGTTTCTGGCCGATCTGTTCAACTTGTCCAAGGAATGGTTGAACTCGTGCGGAGTGACGGACCATATGCACTATGGAGAGGTAGGTTGACTGTTATTTACAAAATAAGTAAATTTCAGTTTTCTGTTATTTATTATATCACAATGCTCATGTCACTAATTATTTTTTTCTCGATGTATGAGAGTTCGTGATTTCCCAGAACTTGTTCCGCATTGTTTAAATAGCCCCTTTGAAACTGGCTTTCTTCTATTTTTTTTTTCTTTGGTTCAGCATAATATATCCTGGGGGTTTTATGTGTTGTTTCAGTGGGGGGTGTTAAGTAAGTTATATACTTATTATCATTTTAATAGAAAAAACGAAAATTTGGTCTCATTTCGGAATAAAAAACAAAACAATGCTCATACAGTAATACATTTTTTGTAAAATCAACATGAGTATAAAAAAATAAATAATTTATTTTGCCAGCAACAGAATTCCACTTCTTTACATGTGAACATTTCTGTGTTTGGAAATCGGACGCTGATACCTGGTATTTATAAATAGATAAACTAAATCAGACCTTGGAGTGGTCCAAGATTGAGATTCCCCTCATAGAAAATCAGCTATTGAGGTTGTACTCATTACGAGATATACGAAAAATGTCTTCAAATGTCCGTGTCAATGGAGATGAAGAAAATGAGATCCGTTCAACATTTTCTACATATGTACTGTTACCGTTCTTATGGTCCCAATTACTGTTTTATCGTTACCAAACTCAATATATTAGAGTTTTATGCCAGACTAGAGATGGAGTTCGTTAATAGCAAAAATCGGACTTTAGAGGAGGGGGGTTTAGATAGTTAGAATTCGAAATTTCTCCCTTATTATACGTCGAGTCGAAAAAGTGTATAAAAATAATCTTATCGTAAATTTAATAATCTGTAAATGTTTTTATATACATATTTTCATAAGAGTAATAGTAACAGAGATATTTGGAATGTTTAGTTTTCAGACTTCAGTAAATCCTCACTCCTACGCATGTCCTGATATGCTATTATTACTTGAGCACCTTATTCAAAGCTTAAGTACCAAATATTGTTTTCGTGGGACCTTTATTATTTGAGATGCGTTCAAATTCGTTGTACGATGACGTCACAATTATGGTTTTATGTTCTTGTTTCGAAAATGTTCATTTGATCTATACCATACTCGATATTTAACCGTTTCATTCAACTCTAGAGATCATATTTTTGACTGGCAGAAAATCGGACCAGGAATAGACAGAGGGGGGAGGGGAATTCGAAAGGCAAAATATCTCCGTTATTATTATTCGGATTTAAAATGTTTTAGAATCAATCTCGTTAAACTGTCGAAGCTCTACAATTTCTTCTCTATACATTTTTTCTTTAATCAAATACTAAGCGAGTTATTCGTTATGTTATTTATTTACGTCCAATTTTGGCTACTATGGCTCATTGGATTGGGTTATCTACAGATTTCTATCCTTTTCTAGCCAGAGTGGGACAAAGAATTTCATTTAATGAGTTCGCCGCTAAGTAAATTCATATTGCCCATGCGGGAATCAAACTCGCCATTCTAGGTTTACCATATGAGATGAAGACCAATTCTTAAACTCACATGGCTAACCTGAGCCCGAGTTATTTGTACTTTCTTGTTTTCAACCTTCAGTAAACCTACACCCTCCTCCCCCTTCTAGTTATCGGGTTTTGTTTCATAGAAATAGAGAATATTTGGTGAAATGACATATTCTGCGTTATAATCAGCATATGGGAAATCTGCTTAGTTTACACAGCCCCTGCGCGACGGACCTTTTTATTACGATTGGGGAATTATTAAAATAAAATCTTAGGCAATGACATTAAAAACCACAAAACTAATTATGGATGAGTGAGTGTTTGTTTTTTCTCCCCCAGATAATAGTTTAATTATGTATTAAATGCACATGAATACGAATTTGCTAGGGGCAGCGGAAAATTAAGCATACTTAATCACGTATTTAAGAAGTACGAAGACAATGAAGGCATTCCTTGTGGGGAAGAGTAACGCCAGGGTCAAGTCTAGAATCTTCTTCGTTGCAGCCGACTCAGCGTCTGGGCCATTCTTGAACTTTCGCCGGTCTATATAGTCGGCCAGGTCGCCCGATAGTTAGTCAGTTTTCTTACGTGTGAATAACAATGCGTTCAGTGCTTTTTAATTTCAGTGCAGTGCAGCTTTTAGTGGAGATCAATGCAGTGCCGTGCTTAATGAACATCAGTGCAGTGTCATGTTTAGTGAACAACAGTAATTCGCGTAACGGTGTGTTGTACTTTGCAATAAGAAGTGAAGAGTTCGGTGTATATTGTGATTCGGAACGAACAATTTACAAAGTATGTAGTGTATCATCAAATAAATTGTCCAGTGATAAAAACGCTAAAGTTTGTGTATTAAATTTAGGAAAGAAACCCTAATAATCAACGTTTATTATTTTTGTAATAAACGTAACAATGTCATACAACATTTACCCAGCATAACATAAGGTGGTTATGGTTTTGCTATCGTACACACAAATATTGTCAAATCTATGTACTATTGCTCACATAGCCCTCCAATGCCCGACCTTTTAAGACGAAAACAGTCAATGAAACACATTCTGAAATGAATGTACTAAAAGCGTAACATAAAATACTTATAGCCCATGATTGCAAACAGTAAAAATCAGTATTCGCCAGGTAATGGGATCAATACTATGAAGACTGTTCCTGAGACAGCGACTAAATTTTTGTGTTATGAAGTAGTAAAGGTCCTGATGATGGGAGGAGAACATAAGACTCTTACCACTACACACAGGATCATTGCCGCTTGCATTGCTGGAGCTGCGTGCCAAACAGTTGTGCATCCAATGGAGGTAAATTTATGTTTACTCTTTTTCAAAAGCTTTTCAGTTTCATAATTCACATATCTAAGTAGTTCCAAAGTATACTGAAGTCTTTCTGATTCTGGTTTTAGCATATTTCCCTCAAAGGAAATCAACTTTTGAGCCGTGTACTCCTTAAGCAATTTTCGACAAATGTTGGACATCGCTCGAGCAGTTATATATATATATATTTGTGGCTACCATAATAACTGAAAACGAGCCAGGAGGAGTGGATGTTTAGACAAGGGATATAATCAAAAATACGAGATAGGAGTCAGCCTGAAAAATGTTACATACCCAATTTTGTGGAAAATGAATATCTTATAATCGACACCTAACCGATTGTTTTCTAAGCACTTTTTCTCTAACTCCTAGATTATCTGTAATTTTTAGTTTTTCCATTAATTCCCACTTCTACTCTTGCGATTTTCACTTATATAAACTCTATAATTAAGCATCTCACCCTCAGAACAAAATGCCTTAACATAATTTTATCAAATGTTTTCTACTTGCTAAGATGATTTTGGTGGGAATCGATATTTATTTCGAAACGTGAAGGAGTATAAATGGGTCAATATTCATCCAATAATTATTTAATTCTTTTAATACTAGATAATGTTAGTCCAAAAAAAAAAAAGAAGCATTTTCAGGATATGATGAAATTAAAGGAATTATTTAGTGCTTGCGTTTAAACATTCTTTATATATTGGTCGGTAAACATTTTCCGGTGTGTGTGTGTGTGTGTGTGTGCACGCGCGTGTGTGTGTGTCTGCAAATGTGCGCATGTTCTTGCAAATGGGTGATTCTGTTTTCCTCATATGGATACGTCAAAATAAAATGTTATGTTGGTCTTTTTTGCTATAATTCAATCTATAAATATCGTATTTTCCATTGAAGAAATTCACTATGGATTAAATAAATTGGGATTTATTTTGATTTAAAAAAAAACGAAGGTAATACATTTTGATTTGATTTACAATAACTATTTTATATTTTTTGAGCACTAAAATAGTCTACATTTTGAATCCCCAAATAGGTTAAAAGGCAATCAAATGGAATCTCCGTATTGAGGGAGCACCTAATGGTTTAAATATTGGCGTATAGTTAGATTTAGTGCGTATATGATTCATATTTTATGGTCTATGGCTTTAAACAGCTGCTTCTCAAAATGAGATACCTGTGTAAACGCTGTTCATGGGACTACTTACTTCCAGTTGAGGTGCAATCGGGTTATGAACTAATGAGCCATGTGCCGGGTCTTTATCTCGTTGCTTCAAGGGGTACGGGCCAAACATGTTTTGGCTGTATACGCACAAGTTTTCTTTCTCAATCGGTTGAGTACGTTCTTCCCTTTATGTTAAAAGGTTGTTTATGAATATTCCCGGTAGAGTGTTTGACAAGGCTTAATTCTAAATTTTACGGACCAGCTGCCTTCGGCCATGGTTGCATGAGGCCAAGACTGGTGAGACCAAAAGTCCTTCTCCCTATTTTTATCCATACCCCGTTTCACCTATTGCATTGCCTGTGCCTCTCGATGCTTTAAGAGAATCCATTTTCGTCATACAATTTCTTTTTATGGTTCATATTGCATTCATGTGCTCATCAGAGCTAAGCGTAATTCATTATTATTTTCCATATTAATTAAACTTTGCTGTTCTAATTTTCGATGTTGTGATTGTAATGAACAATAACATTATTTGGTTTCTTGCAGGTAGTGAAGAACAGAATGGTTATCCACCACGGTGGAAAGGCCATGACATTAAAAACAGCCTATAAAAGCGTTGTTTACAATCTTGGATATTTGGGTCTTTTCAGGGGTTATGCTTCTTGCGTGGGGAGTATGGTTCTTTACACTGGCGCCGACTTAACAGTATACGAGGTTCTCTAATTGCTTATTACTTTTAACTTTACAAAACTGTGCCACTCATGTAATAGTTAATGAACATTTCAGAGTTGCAAATTGTATGCAATAGAAAATTTGAAAACTCCTGAACACATACCTACATCTTTGTTGGTTTTATGCGCAATTCCAGCCAGTTTGATAGCTCAAGCAGTGTCTTTTCCACTGTCGTTGGCGAGTACAGTACTACAAGTCAAAGGTAAGCCGAGCAAGTTTATTTATTTACTTGTTCAAAGCTGATTTTGATTAGTGTAAAACATATATTTTTGGTTTTATTGTTGCTAAACTTGATGCATAGTTCTCTAGTTCCATGAAAAAATAATGGCTAATTAGACCATTTGGAGAAGTGGTTAAGAGGAATTGGTCACGTACAATCTCAAGGGCATCCGTCATTACTGAAAAATATAATCAATACTGTTGTTAATGTATTAATCCACAATTGATATCTCTGGAATATGCTGGATGGCAGAGGAACCAATTGATAAGGATCAATAAGAAGGCCAAGTCCTCTACTGTTTTTTAATATTATGCAGAGTGCACTTTCGGAGTCAACGCTCCATCGTCAGTGCCTGCTGGCAAACACAACCTTGAGTTAATTTAACAATCATAGCATGGCCAAAAACAAACGAAATAAAAAACAGTCACAAAACAAACACAAAATAAAGAGTAAAAACAAAAGAAAATCTAATAACTAGTCAACTAATAAAAATTAAAGGCAAACCAATAGAAAATCTAATAACTAGTCAACTAATGAAAATCAAAACAATAGTAAATGTAGTAACTAGTCAACTAATGAAAAGCAAAACAATAGAAAATCTAATAACTAGTTAATTAATAAAAATTAAAGCCAAAACAATAGAAAATCTAATAACTAGTCAACTAATAAAAATTAAATAAGTAAACAACGATAAGCGAAAGTCAGAAACTTAAAGCTATAAATAAAATTAAAAAACCGCAAAACAGCACAAATTACAGATAAGAAAACATATCACAGTGGGTGGGAACCTCTGAAAAAACACACCAGAGGAACTGTAAGAGACATCTAAAAAATAAACAAAAACGAAAAACACCCCATACTAATAATAGAGAAGAGATGTAGGGGGTACCTGATTAAGGCTGCGTAGCCTGGACCACGACTGCCGGGCGACTGAACCTCTGTCCCCGTAGAGAAGACAGGGCCCCGTCACCGACATGTCGCAGCCTTGCGGCCTCTTCCTTCTTATTAATATTACGATCTCCATTCGCCTGTCTGCCCAGCCTTATATGCAGCCCCTCAGCCGTATTTAGTCTTTTCCCTTTCTTCTCCTCATACAGCAATTGATATTTTATGCTGGACATGTGATGGCCCTCTTTCTTGGCGTGTGCGGAAAACTCAGTGTCGCGAGTGATGTGCTCCTTAAAACGCGTCCTTATCATTCTACCACTTTGCCCCACATAAGAGGCGTTTGTTTGTGTTTGTTTTTGTGACTGTATTTCATTTTGTTTGTTTTTGGCCATGCTATGATTGTTAAATTAACTCAAGGATGTGTTTGTCAGCAGGCACTCTGCATAATATTAAAAAACAGTAGAGGACTTGGCCTTCTTATTGATCCTTATCAATTGGTTCCTCTGCCATCCAGCATATTCCAGAGATATCAATTGTGGATTAATACATTAACAACAGTATTGATTATATTTTTCAGTAATGACGGATGCCCTTGAGATTGTACGTAACCAATTCCTCTTAACCACTTCTCCAAATGGTCTAATTAGCCATTATTCTTTCATGGAACTAGAGAACTATGCATCAAGTCACTTAGGATTCGACGAGTGCATGATCATAGTATATAAAATTCACTTTTTACATTGTTGTGTTTTCACATTATGTTCAGTTATTGGATCATTAACAAGTATGTTGCTGATCACCTCAATGAAATTATTGAAGAGGTTTTGTGTAATATGTGATCATAACCTGCCGAAAATTGAGGTATTGAGCTGGAGGAATATTGAGGATTGGAGGAAAATTGACGAGTTCGTATTTAGAATAGCTTGGTTATTTGTAGTTGTCGGTTAAAATGAATACCGTTTCTTTCCTATCGAATTATAACGATGTTTTATGTGTAATTTCTAAATAACAAGATTTAACTCTTTAATTTTGTTTTTAATAGGTAACGTGTACATGGTTGTCACCTAAAAAATATTCCAAACTCAATTTATTAGTTTAATTGTTTAGATAAATCCAATATTAAGGGAAGCATTGACGGAATGTATGATTTGAATTCCAAGTAACCCTCTCACCCTCGGAGGCTACGATGGCAGCGTATATTCAATTAAATCTCTTAATAAGTATATAAAAAAACATCTCAAATATGTTGAGGAATTTTCCTGAATACGTCTTGTATTAGGAAACAGATAATCAGAAATTTCATAAATGAAAACAAGTTTTTTTTTACTGAAAAATGTATTCTATACCCAATTTATTTTGTTTTTAATTTTTTTTTCTTTATAAAACCACTTTTCAATAATTTAATCCTTTCTAAAATGTTTATATTATACTGTGTGCAGAATTATAATATATTATTAAGATAATAGATTATTGAGATTATTGTAAATATTTGCACATTAGTAATAAGATGTGTCATTTTATTCTATCGCTGAAGATTAAGTATATGCCTTGAAAGCGCTTTTTTTTTTTTTGAGGGATTGGCTTTTCATTTAAGATAATAGCAATCTATTTAATTTTATTGAACTTACTTTACTTGTTGTCATTTCTTGATTTATCAAGTGTATTAAGGGTGAGCATTAATTGAAATGGCATGCCTGATCCTCTCAGTAGCTATATAATTTCCCCTTTGCCACGTGGGAATCGAACTAACCACTCGAAATAATCCTAGAGATTTAAGACCAATGCTTTAACACAAGTTACTAGCTAAAGCTCTCCTATGTATTATTTGGACGTTCTAATGATAAAAGAACAAACTCCTATATTAGGTATATTATTTAATATTGTTTTTGCAATGGTGTATAAGCAATTGTAAATTGAAGGACATAAATAATTAATGATCCAGAATTTGTATAACGAATAAATTTATTTAAATATTATTTCAGGAAATTTTACTACCCCAAATGTCTTCCAAATCTACTGCCTTCCTGATTGCACGTCATCTGGAACAATGATTATATAAACATAACCTCCCTTCCATCTCAAATAACACTTCATTTTCATTTTTATAGAAACACGCACACAAAAAAAGGATAAAAACAAACTAAAATTAATGCTGAGAAAACACCTTTAAAATTCTTGTTATCATTTATACTTGTTTCAAGATTAAAAATGCAGCAGCGAATAATTTACTGACTAGGTAGGTACATTTTTTTTTTCATCGTTAAAGTTCATTAAATCAACGTTGACTTTATGCTAGACGAAAACTAATCTCACAGGTTACCAATCTTTTCTAACCAGCTCTGGACTAAAGATTTTTGTTTGTGAGTCCATCAAAAACATTAACTAACTAGAGATACATTGATACAATTATAGATATTTAAAGATGGATATATACAAGGTTAATTGATCACTAATCAAAATAAACTACAAAATCTAAAATTTTGGAACGATATACATAGTAAACTAGTAATTAATAACAAAATAGTTTAGTAGTATATTTTTTTTTTTAATGACAAATTTATTTTATACTTGCGATATGATTATGGATGGTGCAGACTATGGATCTGTACTTCTCATTTTAATTTCTACACTTCCCCTTATTTGTTGCCAATTTCCTTATGTGAAGCTGATCAATCAATGACCTTGACCTCTGCCACCAACATTTAACCGTTTGTCAAGGTTTCCAAACTGAATTTGTCAATTAAACTTCTAATCCCACTACAGGTCACTAAGCAACCGTTTCTTATGTCTACGTCTTTTCCTGTGTTTAATTAAATGATGACTTTTCTTACCCCAGCCCGCTTATAGCTATACGATACAATTTTATCATCATCTATTACAACTTACCATCATAAAAATCAGGTATTAAGGTCATACTCATAGCACGAGGAGGAGATGACAAAAATAAGATCCGCTCCAAACGACATCTATCTGTCTATCTATCTATCTATCTATCTTATCTATCAATATATAAATATATATATATATATATATATATATATAGACACACACACACACACACACACACACACACACACACACACACACACACACACACACACACACACACACACACGCTCACACACACACACACACACACACACACACACAAAAGCCCAAAAATTTGAAATATTTCCGTTATTAAAAGTCGGATCGAAAAATTGTAAATACTCAATCTTACAGTAAATGTAATTACCTATAAATGTTGTTATAAATAAATTTTCTCTATAATAAATATTAACCGATACTTTTGGAATTTTTAGTTTTCAGCCTTCATAAACCTCAAGTCCTACTCATGCCATATTTACAATAAGTTGTAATATCATGAATCACTTTATTCTAAGCTTAAATACCAAATCCAAACCACCTTTATTATACGAGTAACACGTAAATTCGTTGTGCATCAGTTAAGAATTTACGATCTTACTCGGGAATGTTTATTTGATCTATACCATAGTCCATATTTAACTGTCAATCAATCAAGACTAAAGATCATATTTGTTGGCTTAAAGTGGACCTGTTAATGTGGGGGTAGGGCAGATAATTGGATAATTAAAATATTTCCGTTATTATTACAGAATGAAACTAGTTTTTGACCAAATTCTGTTAAACTATTAAAGCTCTTCAATTGTTGTACTATTCATTTTTTTTTTTAAACTCAAATACTAAACATGGTATCCGTACTTTCTTGCTTTTAGCTTCCAGTAATCCCCCTCTTCAACTCACGGATGTTTACTTAGAAATAGAAAATAGGTGTTGAGAAGACCCTTTTAGTAATTAGTAAATATTCAGTGCTCTCCTTCTCTCCAAGTGTTCATTATTTTTCACTTCGCTGGAGTGCTACATTATTCTAATTATTTACAAAAACATACATTATTTTTATAATCTTCTGACCTTTTCCTTTCCTGGCCCGGTTTTTCTAGCTTTGCAATTATATTTTGCAGTCTATTTTTCTTTTTATCTCAGTTATAACTTATATTTTAATTCTTTTTTCTTTCCGCCATTTTTCAAATGAGTAGTACTCAGTTTTCTCTCATTTATTATCGTGAGTAATATCCATACACAAATTGAACGGATAATCCTCAGATGATTTAATTTAAAGAAAAAAAAAAAGAATATTCTTCTCATTAGTCCGCTTCGCTGGGGAGGAATTAATAATTCGATTATTTCCGGGGTTCTGTTCCACATGTCAGGGTTTCACTTTTCTTTTTTTTTGCTACATTTCTCTTCTTCTGTATCGTCAATTTCGGAGTAGTTTGAATCCGCAAGATATGGTATACATAGCTCTCGCTCCCTTCACACCCCCTTATATACACCCCCCCCCCAAACCGTTCTGCGGTGATCTGATTGGTTAGGACAGCTCTATCGTCTTGATCAATTGTTTGTCACATTTAGCTTTTATAGCGTTTCACAGTTCAGATAATCTAATACCGCCTACGCCGATTATATCGTCATTTCTCTGATGGATCTAATTGCTTCTTACTATAAATGCCCCTTCCCCAAATTTGGTTAATTCGGCAAGGCCCTGGTTTCTTTAAATTTAATTTGACCAGACATTAGCGTATCTGGCTGGCTATTACGACCGTTTTAACCCTGTTTTGCTACAGGTCAGCTGTGTGTTGACTGATCCTAGTAGGTATTTTTTTTACCAGTTTGCCCTATGTAGAATTCCCGCAGGTACAGGGAATTAAATAAACGCCCTTGTTCTGCAAAAACCAGGAGTCTTTGGAGATATTAATCGCTCTTTGAGGGATTTGTAGAGTTTGAAAACTGTTCGTATAATTTATTTCCGAAGTAACTTTGATATTCAAGCGTTCCTGCCACGTAAGGGTGCTGTACGGTTACCCGGGGTTTAATCACCATTTCCGTCTGCCACTTGTTCATTCCTATTCATCTTCCTTACACAATCTTTTTGTAGTCTCTTTTTACTTCTCTCTTATTATATCTTGTAACTAACTCTGTCTGTGTAACTAACTCTTATTATATTTTTAGCGATCGACTCCTTGATTAATACGTTTAGAAACGACAGTTCGTCCTCTAATTCGAACCTTATGATAATCTTAACCTGCGGGCGTTGATCAATAATAAATTGGAAGAATTCCATCGGGTACTTCCTTGAACGTGCCCACACTTTAGGACAGTAGTCTACAACCCGGACCCATAGTTTTGACCATTTTTCAAGTTCTATGACTTATTCTTTCATAAAGAGGTTAGCCACTATATGTGAAAGGGGGCTTCCCATAGCTATGCCATCTTTTCGTCTCTAAATTATATCGTTAAACTAGAAATAACATGACTTCAGTGAAGGTGACAATGGCAGATACATAAATGTGACTTCACATCTTTCCTTCATTGCACGTTATCATCCGTTGATAAACCGTCCCGAGAATCTATGCGGTAGTGACAAATAGCTAAAATGGAAATTAAAATAATTTGCACTCTAACAGATATGGGTGAAAACCTTACCCGTGGAGCAAAAACTGACTAATAATCCAATAAAAAAAGATGCGTGGCAAAGTTTATCAATAAGAGAATAAAGATAGGACGCTTCGTTCCACATATGCATCATTCTAATATATTAAAAGCTTTTGTTTTTATTAGTACTTAAAAAATGTGTCGTTTAAAGAAAGGATCTCAACAATTTTTATTTCTAGCATCTCATTAAGTACACTCACTATTCATGAATGTTTGTTGCTGTATTTTAGCTTATACTGATGAAGTGGTTTTGACTTTTAACTAGAGCTGACAACAGGATTGAATCACAAATGAACAGCTGTAGTCAGGGAACAAGTCCCTCCTCCGATGGTTGTGTGAGGCTTGTCATTAACTAATTCTGTTTGGTTATCCCCTGCCAGCTCAACACTAGGAATATCTAATTTGGGCGAGGCACTCTCGATTGAATGGTTCAAGGACATTTAGGCGGTTTACAAATAACGGGTGGGCCATAAAGTTGGACGGATTATAAAAAAATATATAAAAAAAACTACAAAGCTGCGGAAAGAAAAAGTATATTTATTGTAAAGTAAACAAATGGGAAATTTATTTTTAAAAAATAACGGTGTAATTTAAGATCTTTAGTCAAAATACGCCTTAATGATGTTCTTGATATGGCGAGCTCAGCTGATCTCTTTCGGGACGACTGTTGGGGATCACGCCGTACGGACGCCACGACTTCGCTTACATTTTCCTCCGTTCTTACCGACCTTGGACGTCCCGCAGGTTTTTCAATTAATGTCGAACCCGAAGACTCAAACTTTCTTACCCACGATCTGATCGCTCTATCACTTGGACATTGGTTTAAATCATGTAAATTAAAATGCGAGCGAAATAGACGCCGTGCAATAATGCACGAATCGCCATTTTTGTAATACCCCTTTACACAGAACGCACGTTGCTCACCGTGAAACGCTCCATGGTGACTGAATTTCCGAGAACCAAGCTACCTATCCCCGCTACCCGCACCCCTCTCCCGCGTTCCTGTCACGGGTAATGCGTTTTTGAAATCCGTCCAACTTTATGGCCCACCCTATATTATTCCTCGGAAATAAATTTACTACACGAATGAAAAACTCCCACTTATTTTCTTTCCAATATATGTATATATTGAACTTCAAAGTTCCTTATGATAGATATTTTAGTAATTTTGAGCTGGCTCGGTATAACACTATACAAAACTTCTTCTGATAAAGCATCTTTATTTTATTTTATTTATCACCTTTGCTCCTAAACTAACTTTGAGCTTGCTGGTCCTTTTCAAGGGCAATATTTAAACTCTGAAATGAAAAATAAATTGATCAATTATTTAATTTGTACGTATATAGTCTACATGAATATTTCATTTTGTTTTTGTTTATATTTAATCACCTTAGTTTAACATCTGATTTCTTCTAAAAGTATTAATTGATATTAGGTAAGAAAAGAAAGGCATCGTTCCTTCACAGGTAATTTATTCTTTGGGACACGGCGCATTCAGAGCATACGCTTCATCCTGCTGGTAAACATCCATGCCATGCTGGCAAACATTTACCATTAAAAACGTAATATTATACGTCATTAAATTAAAATAAGAAAAGAAGAAGAATATTTAATTAAATGACATCTTATTTTAATTAAATGACATCTTTTATGACGTTTTTAAATATAAATGCTTCCCTGCAGGGCACTGATGATTGTGCGTATGCTCCGAAAGCGCTTTGTCGCAAAGAATAAATAACCTGTAAAGGAACGAGGCCTTTATTTTCTTACCTTCACTATCCATCACCTCAAAAATGGGTATTAATTAATGTGCACATATTGTAT
Source organism: Riptortus pedestris (assembly GCA_019009955.1). Classification (NCBI taxonomy): domain Eukaryota; kingdom Metazoa; phylum Arthropoda; class Insecta; order Hemiptera; family Alydidae; genus Riptortus; species Riptortus pedestris. The sequence goes on along the minus strand of CM032228.1, from coordinate 124,539,812 downwards.
TAATATCATAGTTTTGGTTGTCCCCATTCAGCAGTTTAGTGTAGTCTATGAGCCAGCCAGTGCAATTTATATAGTAAGAAGGTGGACCCTGGAGATTAGCCACTCCCGAGAGGCATTAAGGATCCAAAAATATATATATTATAATTATTGCTGTTTAAGGGTCCTATATTAAATATGATTTAAATCAATCATACGTTTATTTTCACGGTTTCATAAGTAGTTGACGAATTGCTACTACCTCTGATGGAAGACTTATTTAACGTCTTTCCTCATATGTCCTTAAGTTGATGATTCTAATTATTTAAAATTCAATGTTTTCTTGACTTTTCAACTAAACCTTCAGCTGTCTTCTTGAGCGGGTTCTATGAATTGTTTAACTTAATTTTCGGGACTCTATAACGATTATAACGACTTGGGAGCAAATTGTTAGATTCCCAGTCATTCGTAGGAATGTATATATCCGTCGCCATTCTGCCTTCATTTATGGTAGAGGTAGTTTTGAAAGGTCTAATCAAACAGCTTCTACATGATTTCACAATTTCGAGCCTTTAACAAAACCTCTCATAGTGGTATTTTTGTTCAAACAAATAAAACACAATTTATGCAAATCAGATAAATCCTTTATCGTAAACTTCTTATCATATTCTGATATGTTCGAAGTCCGCTACGTCAAATGGGGGATACTTTACTCTCTTATCTTAGTGTATTTTCCCCAGAATCGAAGGAAGATACCTTATAAATAGACTTGTATACCGGTCTAATTTTATTCTAGTTCAGAAGAGATAACTTCCCGCTAGGGCAGAATCACTGTTTGTAATCACTTCTTTCGATTATTCACACCAGCCGGCTCTTTCCACCTGGCACCGCCAGATACCAGGTCAATTCTTACAACCCAAAATCTTCTCAACCACTCCTTATAGTAGAGCGCATCGCTCAGTACAAGGAGACTACCAACTCAAACCCACGTAGGGCTTACAGGTCCTACATTTCCTTGCTTAACAGTCATTTTTAGAGGCAATCTGGACTCGGATAAAAAAAAAAAAATAAAAAAAAAAAAAAAAAAAAAAAAAAACCAGCCGGCTTACCTTCTGATATTCTTCTCTCCAAGGGCTTATTTTTTATCTACTAATCAAAGCGAGCCGATATCAACATAGCCAGTCGATATCAACTTGTAATTATAGTTTGTAGTTCTTGTACGAAGTAAGAGAAGTTCTTGTAATCGTAAATATTTTCAGTTTTCAACCGAATTATCTGTTTTAACCTATACTATTTCACTACCTATTTGACTAATTTCAGTACACGTCTGGCAAAACTAAAAAACAACGAGCCATAGAATGTTAAAATTTCATATTTATGTCTGTAGTACAGTCTAGTTTTGTATCCCCTTTTTGATCAAAATCGACGAAGGGAGGTTGGGGTAGGGGGGGGGGTGCTTAAATTCGGGCGAATATAAAAAATTGCCAATTTCTCCGTACCAATTTTTACTCGCACATTTTTGCGTATCATAAAATGATTTAGTTGTAAATATATTTAGTTTCCACGTATATATATATATATATATATATATATATATATATATATATATATATATATAAAGGCTCTATCTGTCACAATTTTTTTTATTGTAACCAAGCAATTGAATTTGAAAATTCATAATGTCTCTTTTATTTTGAGTTGTATTGAAAAATCTTATACGACCAATCTTGTTAAGCTAATTACATTTGTTTTTGAATATATTTTGTTCGTAACTCGAATATTAAGAGTGTTATTTGTGTTTTCTTGTTTACAACCATTAATCTCCCACTTCTCCTAATTGGATAATTACATAAAAATAGTGACTATATGATGGAAGGAGATCAATAGTGTGTCATACCAGCACATGGGAAATCTGCTTAGTTTAAGCAGCCCTTGCGTGACGGACTATTTACGAGTATTCCAGAGACAGAGAGAGGTGATATCAAATACGTCCACTGTAAAATATATCCGGTAATGCCATATTCTGAATAAGTTAGTAAGGCTAACAGGTCTTACCTTAATGGTATATACATCCCCTTACAAAGGGAATCACTGTTCAAAGTCCGGATTAAGGGAATGCTACATTTACTTTCTTGTTGCTCCTCCTGGCAAAGATGTGGGCTGAATGGAAGTGTCAGACGTGAAGAGGATCACAAAAAGGGAAACCCTCCCGAAAAATATAGAGATTTATATATATATGTATATATCATCATTTGGATCATGGGGATTAAGAGCGACGTTTTTTGTGTGTAGTCGTGCTTTGTACTGTGATTAAAATACTTTCTTTACTTCATACTAGCAAGCAGAAAACATTTTTTTTCTTTTTATTACACTCATTTAAAGCTTGTTTATTTTAGTGGCTAAATTAGGGAACGCTTGTTTTTCTTTCAACCATTTCCGATTTTTTCGTCAGTCTCTCCTCTGTCTACATTCCGCACTTTCAAGAAAGTGTCCTTGTTTAATGAGCTTCAAGTGCATGGTAATTAAGTTGAGGTCTGTTTCAGAATCAGCAGAGCTTATTTTTGTAAAACAATTATATTCTGTGAAATTCTGCCTCATCAAATCACAAGAGTTTCAGAAAAAAGTTCTTTTTTCTGTGACCCTTAGGTTTATCTCAAGAAATTAATTACTGAAATACAGTTTTTATTTATAAGAAAATGAGTAAATTAAAATATTTAATATTTTTTAACAAAGGTAGTGACTAAAAATATTGAAATTCAAAAAATGATTTTTAATAAAATTTGATTTCCCGATTAAGACAAACATGAATATATTTTTTAACCTAGAGTGGCGAGTTCGATTCCCGTCTGGGCAAATAGGAATTTATTTACTAACGAGCTCATTAAATAAAATCCTTTGTCCCAGCCTGGCTAGAAAAGAGTGTTAACCTGTAGATAACCCGTCACAACCAGCCATAGTAGGAAAAAGTGGACGCTAATAATTAACTACTGCAGTAGTAGCAATGAACTGTGGAATGCTCATGCTCAGCGTGGAGGGCACATGGGAGTGTTTTTTATTTTATATAAATTTTAAACAATAACTCATTATTCTAAAAGGAAAATCTTATTTGTAAATTTAATATATTTTATATGCACATATATATATATATATATATATATATATATATATATATATATATATATATATATAAAATTGTAACCTCTGTCTGTACATTGATTTTTTTCGCGAAATTTCACGATAACTTTTCGTTTCACATGTCATAGACACCATATCTGCATTTTGTTTCTTTCGTGTATGTTTGTTTGTTTGTTTGTTTGTTTGTTTGTTTGTTTGTTTGTTTGTTTGTTACCTTTTCACGCATAAACGGCTGAACCGAATTTTATTAAACTTGGTATGTATATTACTACTAACCCAACTTAGACTTTAGGCTATATTAATTTTTTCTGAGACGAATAGGAGTGGGGGTTATAAGGGAAGCCTGAAATTAAAAATAGCGATATTTCGTTTTCTATTGGTTTTTCGGAAAATTTGCACATAACAAAAGTTGTTTATTTTGTTATTTAGAGTAACTTTTGTTATATACACTTTTGTCGTATACCGAAGTTTTAATGCGTTATACTCTAAAAATTATAGCGGGAGTCAACAATATTATTTGCCAAAAAAGACTCAACCGAACTAAATAAAACTCGGTATGTGTATTAGCAGTGAGGCCTTCATTATAATAAGCCATACCAACATTTCTTTGGACGGGCAGGAGTGGGGGTTATAAGGGAAGCCTGAAATTAAAAATAGCGATATTTCGTTTCCTATTGGTTTTTCCGCAAATATAAACATAACAAAAGTTGTTTATTTTGTTATTTGGTGTAACTTTTGTATATTCACTTTTGTCGTATACCTAAGTATAAATGAGTTATACGTTAAAACTTTAGCGGGCACTAACGGCTGAACCGAATTTAACAAAACTCGGTATGTCAATTAGCATTAATTCTTCCATGATTATAAGTTATATTAAAATTTTTAGGTTCGAACGGGAGGGGGGTAAAAGAGAGGCCTGAAATAAAAATTCACCATATTTACATATATAAGAGACGGGAAATATAAAAATATCGAAGACTGTGATGCCTTATCGAACAAATAATTCTATTATTAGCAAATCCACGGCAAAGAAGGGTATCAATCCTAAACACTGGGACGGGTAAATGTCAAAATATTGTGCAATGTAAAGCCTGCTAAAAAATACCATCACCATTCAGCCTCAAATGAATTCCCCGGCGACGCCAGGTATCTGAGCTAGTATATATATATATATATATATATATATATATATATATATATATATATATATATATATATATCTATATATATATATAAAATTGTAACCTCTGTCTGTACATTGATTTTTTTCGCGAAATTTCACGATAACTTTTCGTTTCACATGTCATAGACACCATAACTGCATTTTGTTTCTTTTGTGTATGTTTGTTTGTTTGTTTGTTTGTTTGTTTGTTTGTTACCTTTTCACGCATAAACGGCTAAACCGAATTTTATGAAACTTGGTATGTATATTACTACTAACCCAACTTAGACTTTAGGCTATATTAATTTTCTCTGAGACGAACAGGAGTGGGGGTTATAAGGGAAGCCTGAAATTAAAAATAGCGATATTTCGTTTTCTATTGGTTTTTCGGTAAATAAGCACATAACAAAAGTTGTTTACTTTGTTATTTAGAGTAACTTTTGTTATATACATTTTTGTCGTATACCGAAGTTTAAATGCGTTATACGCTAAAAATTATAGCGGGAGTCAACAATATTATTTGACAACAAAGACTCAACCAAACTAAATAAAACTCGGTATTTGTATAAGCAGTGAGGACTTGATTATAATAAGCCATACCAACATTTCTATGGACGGGCAGGAGTGGGGGTTATAAGGGATGACTGAAATTAAAAATAGCGAAATTTCACGATAACTTTTCGTTTCACATGTCATAGACACCATAACTGCATTTTGTTTCTTTCGTGTATGTTTGTTTGTTTGTTACCTTTTCACGCATAAACGGCTAAACCGAATTTTATGAAACTTGGTATGTATATTACTACTAACCCAACTTAGACTTTAGGCTATATTAATTTTCTCTGAGACGAACAGGAGTGGGGGTTATAAGGGAAGCCTGAAATTAAAAATAGCGATATTTCGTTTTCTATTGGTTTTTCGGTAAATAAGCACATAACAAAAGTTGTTTACTTTGTTATTTAGAGTAACTTTTGTTATATACATTTTTGTCGTATACCGAAGTTTAAATGCGTTATACGCTAAAAATTATAGCGGGAGTCAACAATATTATTTGCCAACAAAGACTCAACCAAACTAAATAAAACTCGGTATTTGTATTAGCAGTGAGGCCTTCATTATAATAAGCCATACCAACATTTCTATGGACGGGCAGGAGTGGGGGGGAGTAAGGGTTATAAGGGATGACTGAAATTAAAAATAGCGATATTTCGTTTCCTATTGGTTTTTCCGCAAATATAAACATAACAAAAGTTGTTTATTTTGTTATTCGGAGCAACTTTTGTTATATACACTTTTGTCGTATACCTAAGTATAAATGAGTTATACGTTAAAACTTTAGCGAGCACTAACGGTTGAACCAAACTTAACAAATTTCGGTATGTCAATTAGCATTAATTCTTCCATGATTATAAGTTATATTAAAATTTTTAGGTTCGAACGGGAGGGGGGTTAAAAGGGAGGCCTGAAATTAAAAATAGCGATATTTCGTTTTCTATTGGTTTTTCGGTAAATAAGCACATAACAAAAGTTGTTTATTTTGTTATTTAGAGTAACTTTTGTTATATAGATTTTTGTCGTATACCGAAGTTTAAATGCGTTATACGCTAAAAATTATAGCGGGAGTCAACAATATTATTTGCCAACAAAGACACAACCAAACTAAATAAAACTCGGTATTTGTATTAGCAGTGAGGCCTTCATTATAATAAGCCATACCAACATTTCTATGGACGGGCAGGAGTGGGGGGGAGTGGGGGTTATAAGGGATGACTGAAATTAAAAATAGCGATATTTCGTTTCCTATTGGTTTTTCCGCAAATATAAACATAACAAAAGTTGTTTATTTTGTTATTCGGAGCAACTTTTGTTATATACACTTTTGTCGTATACCTAAGTATAAATGAGTTATACGTTAAAACTTTAGCGAGCACTAACGGTTGAACCAAACTTAACAAATTTCGGTATGTCAATTAGCATTAATTCTTCCATGATTATAAGTTATATTAAAATTTTTAGGTTCGAACGGGAGGGGGGTTAAAAGGGAGGCCTGAAATAAAAATTCACCATATTTACATGAATAAGAGACGGGAAATATAAAAATATCGAAGACTGTGAAGCCTTATCGAACAAATAATTCTATTATTTGCAAATCCACAGCAACGACGGGTATTAACCCTAAACACTGGGACGGGTAAATGTCAAAATATTGTGCATTGTAAAGCCTGCTAAAAAATACCATCACCATTCAGCCTCAAATGAATTCCCGGGCGAAGCCGGGTATCTGAGCTAGTATATATATATATATATATATATATATATATATATATATATATGTTCAATGTGTACAATTACACTTCCCTCCACGACATTGGTTTTCCGAATTAGCTAATCCTGAAGGATACATTTTCTGGACTAATAGAATAGAAATTTTAGTTCTGAAGAATAAATGAAAATGTGTTCCTAATCTATTTCTCTCCACTTTTTGTGACTCACCGTTTATGAATAATCCACACCATAATCATGACTAGCATTTATTATAATTAAATAATATCTATAATGAACATATTTCCCTTCAAAACCAATCCGAGCACACATAGTTTAAGCATAGTTTTGTACATAACATTATATTCGTAGTAGTAAATCTCACAATCAGTGGAATCACTTCCAGTAATGGAATTAATTCACTTATTCACAGGAAATAAGTATACTCAATTAACTGATTTAGCCTCCCGTCGACGTATGCTCCCGCAACAACATTGATTTCCTTAAATTATTGATCCAAAATATTATTTTAATAATTTATCCACCTAATGGAATTAAATAATAGTGGAACCCTAAAAATAATTTCATTTATATCCAAAAAGCTAGGTGAGGGGGAGAGATCGCTGCCCTCCTTGCAGTCTAAGTAATCTTTAAACAATCATATCGAGTTTAAACGCATATTGTCTTTTGTCATAATGATATTACCGATGATATTCATTGTTAAGATAGTACATATTTGTTTCAATAACATCAAGATATCGGAAATAAAATAATATATTACCAGTACCAAAGAGTTTGATTCCCTATAACTTCCGCTATCACCTCACTAATCCGAATCATAATTAGAACTATCTTATAAGGCTAAAAGATAACGTCATTTGCCATAATATGCATTTATTAAATACACTTGAATAAGCACTAATAAAATTAATGACTCCCTCTACAGTGTTAGCGTATATCCCGTGTTTATTTCATTTTTCTACAAAAGTGAATGCAACAATAGTTACTCTAAATAACAAAATAAACATCATTTTTTATGTACACGTTTGCCAAGAAACTAATAAGAAACGAAAAATCACAATTTTTCATTTTCGTCTTCCCTTATAACCCCCACTCCTGTTCGTACCAAGAAATTTTAATATAGCTTATAATCAGGGAGGTTTTAATACTAAATTACATACGGAGTTGCGTTGAGTTCTTTAATGTCCATTAAAATAAAATTGTTGAGTCTCGCTTTAGTTTTTAATGTATATCTTGTTTATACTTTGTTATAGTACAAAAGTGAATATAACAAAAGTTACTGTAAACTACAAAATAAAAACTTTTGTCATGTGCATGTTTGTCGAAAAACCAATAGGAAACGAAATATCACTACTTTTATTTTCAGGCCTCCCTTACGACCCCCACTCCTGTTCGTCCCTAGAAATGTTAGTACGGCTTATGATCATAGAGGAGTTAGTGCTAATTCACATACCGAGTTTTGGTTGAGGCTTTTGTGCCTAATAAAATTGTTGACGCTCGTCATAGTTAGTTTATAACTAATTTATACTTGGGTATACGACAAAAGTCAACTTTTCTTATGTGCATATTTGCCGAAAAACCAATAGGAAACAAAATATCGCTATTGTTAATTTTAGGCCTCCCTTAAAACCCCCACTCCTGTTCGTCTCAGAGAATATTATTACAGCCTAAAGTCTTAAGTTGAGTTAGTAGTAATGTACACACCAAGTTTCATAAAATTCGGTTCAGCCGTTTATGCGTGAAAAGGTAACAAACAAACAAGCAAACATACACGAAAGAAGCAAAATGCAGTTATGGTGTCTATGACATGTGAAACGAAAAAGTATCGTGAAATTTTGAGAAAAAAATCAATGTACAGACAGAAGTTACAATTTTTATATACACATATATATATATATATATATATATATATATATATATATATATATATATATATATATATATCTATATACTAGCTCAGATACCCGGCTTCGCCCGGGAATTCATTTGAGGCTGAATGGTGATGGTATTTTTTAGCAGGCTTTACATTGCACAATAATTAGACATATACCCGTCCCAGTGTTTAGGATTGATACCCGTCTTTCCCGTGGATTTGCTAATAATAGAATTATTTGTTCGATAAGGCTTCACAGTCTTCGATATTTTTATATTTCCCGTCTCGTATACAATTAAATATGGTGAATTTTTATTTCAGGCATCCCTTATAACCCCCCTCCCGGTCGAACCTAAAAATTTTAATATAACTTATAATTATGGAAGAATTAATGCTAATTGAAAATTGTAACCTCTGTCTGTACATTGATTTTTTTCGCGAAATTTCACGATAACTTTTCGTTTCACATGTCATAGACACCATAACTGCATTTTGTTTCTTTGGTGTCTGTTTGTTTGTTTATTTGTTTGTTTGTTTGTTTGTTTGTTACCTTTTCACGCATAAACGGCTGAACCGAATTTTATGAAACTTGGTATGTATATTACTACTAGCCCAACTTAGACTTTAGGCTATATTAATATTCTCTAAGACGAACAGGAGTGGGGGTTATAAGGAAGGCCTGAAATTAAAAATAGCGATATTTCGTTTCCTATTGCTTTTTCAGCTAATATGCAAATAACAAAAGTTGTTTATTTTGTAATTTAGAGTAACTTTTGTTATACGCACTTTTGCCGTATACGGAAGTATAAATGAGTTATACACTAAAAACTATAGCGGGAGTCCACAATTTTATTTGGCACAAAAGACTCAACCGAACTAAACCAAACTCGCTATGTGAATTAATACTAACGATTTCCTTATAATAGGCCATACTAAAATTTCTAGGGACGGGCAGGAGTGGGGGTTATAAGGGAGGCCTGAAATTAAAAATAGCGATATTTCGTTTCCTATTGAATTTTCGCAAAAATGCACATAACAAAAGTTGTTTATTTTGTTATTTAGAGAAACTTTTTTTTATATACACTATCATCGTATACCGAAGTATAAAGGCGTTATACGCTAAAAATTATAGCGGGAGACAAAAATTTTATTTGGCAAACAGAAGACTCAACCGAACTAAATAAAACACTCAGTATGTGTGAAGCACTAACGCCTTCCTTATAATAAGCCATACTAACATTTCTAGGGACGGGCAGGAGTGGGGGTTATAAGGGAGGCCTGAAATTAATAATAATGATTTCCTATTAGGGTTTCGGCAAATATGCACATAACAAAAGTTGTTTATTTGGTTATTTAGAGAAATTTGCTCAACACTTCTTTTCAATATGAACTACCTAGATAATAATTCAAATCTGTGCATAATGCACAGGAGACGGGAAATATGACAATATGCAGGACAGTGAAGTCTTACATAAAAAATAATTTTATTATTAACAAATGCCAACAACGGGTACTAACCCTAAACACTGGGACGTGCAAATGTCAAAATATTGTGCAAAGTAAAGCCTTGCCAAAAAAATATCATCACCATTCAGCCTCAAATCAATTCCCGGGCGAAGCCGGGTATCTCAGCTTGTATATATCTATATATATATAAAATTGTAACCTCTGTCTGTACATTGATTTTTTTCGCGAAATTTCACGATAACTTTTCGTTTCACATGTTATAGACACCATAACTGCATTTTGTTTCTATGGTGTCCGTTTGTTTGTTTGTTTGTTTGTTTATTTGTTTGTTTGTTTGTTACCTTTTCACGCATAAACGGCTGAACCGAATTTTATGAAACTTGGTATGAATATTACTACTAACCCAACTTAGACTTTAGGCTATATTAATATCCTCTGAGACGAACAGGAGTGGGGGTTATAAGGGAGGCCTGAAATTAAAAATAGCGATATTTCGATTCCTATTGGTTTTTCGGCAAATATGAACCTAACAAAAGTTATTTATTTTGTTATTTAGAGTAACTTTTGTGATATTAATTTTTGACTTTTAACGAAGTATAAACGAGATATATACTATAAACTAAAGCGGGAGTCAACTATTTTATTGGGCGCTAACGATTGAACCGAACTTAACAAAACTCGGTATGTCAATTAGCATTAATTCTCCCATGATTATAAGTGTTCAGTCGTCAGTTTGAATTTTAAACTTCCCGCGCTCGCAGTGTTCCTAGACCCGCCACACACACACATGCATATCGCCAAGGCCGTGGCTACAGCGGAAAAACACATGCAGTTCAAGAAGGCATCGGCTAGCAACAAGGATAGAGTCAGTTGCTTTTAGACGCTCGCTGGAGTCAGTTGCTCTCAGACGTTGGGGTCGTTCATACGGCCAGAGGGGCCGTAGCCCCTTTCCCTCCATTACAGATCACCGCTCCATAGATAACCGCTTCATAGATGACCGCTTCATAGACAACCGCAGTTGGAAGTCACCCGGGACAGTCTATGATCACCTCTACTAGAGTCAACAGGTTTTGCTGCTCCCGCCTTTCTCCTTCTTGGCCACGTGCCCATCCAGATTTATCACCGCTACCAGACTGCATCATCTCTAGGAAGTGCATGATTCCCGCTATTAACGACCTAATAATGCTAGCATTATGTTCGCAAGTATCGCATGAGTACTCATATATATTATAGGACCCACTGCTAATTTAGTGTGTATAGTTATGGCCGCCATCTTAGTACATAATGGTTGTTTACGGCCTAAATTTCATGTTTTGTTATAGAGATATATTTAACTATTCAATTTCCCTAATTCTTAACATATTAGTTCTTAAAGTTTGTTTAATGCTTACATTTCATGTTTTGTTATAGAGATATATTTAACTATTCAATTTCCCTAATTCTTAACATATTAGTTCTTAACGTTTGTTTAATGCTTACATTTCATGTTTTGTTATAGAGATATCTTTAACTATTCAATATACCTAATTCTTAAGAGAACTCACATAGTTGTTTTGTCTTCTTTATTTATCTTTTTCCCTCATCTCTCCATGAGAAATAACAAATGTTTCAGTCTAAATTCTCTCCCACCTTTTCTTGCCTTTAACACAAGATTTCCGCCATTACATTTTGGTGCCGACATTTTCTATTACATCTAAAGCTTACCGCACGCCCCTACATTTTGGTGCCGAGTAACCCGGGAAGTGTTCATTAACCGGAAGTGTTTATCCGGAAAAGTAAAAGATTCCCCGCTTTAGAATAATAAAAGTTTACCGCTAAACAAGACTAATTGAATTATAAAAGTTCACCGCAAAACCAACTATTTGAGTTCTAACCTAGTTGTAAGTGTACATTTCATTTCTTTATTTCTTATCCTTGTATAATTGATGTTCTTTATTTCTTATATTTTTGTATAAAAGGTTTATCTTCAATATGGATCCTAAAGCTAAACAATCAGACACCGCTTTCATCAAAGTTTATAAAGGAATACATAGAAAAGGAAGATACGCTTCCCAGTGATTTAACCGCCAAAATTGTAGATATCAAGACCTCACATGCGTTACTTGTAGCCGCCATTGGCGAGACAGTTGTCTCATCCCCTCCACCCTGCTCTTCAAATGCCCGCGCAAATTTAAATGCTCACCACCTATCTCATGTTCCTGGCTCATCCCCCCCGCCCCTGGAAAATTAAGAAGAAGTTAGAAAATTTAAATGTTCCCGCTCTAGCTGACTTCATCACTTTCTTTATTGCATTCAGGGGCTTAGATGCCCATTCTCAAAAGGAATTCAGTTTTCTTTACCTTGAAGAATTTCCCGCTCTCTCCGACTTGGTGAACTATGTAAACAAAACATTGAGTGCCATAGCTAATGTATCTACACCTTAGAGAAATCTTAAAGAAGTACCCGCTCCTCGCAAGGATACATCCTCTCCCCGCTTCCGGCCTACCGCTTCGAACCCACCAAGCTCTCCACCGCCCCGCGGCAACCGATTTTTGAAGGCGTTCGCTACTATTACCAAATGTTTTTATTGCCGCCAAGTCCATATCATTTATCAATGTCCAGAATTCTAGGGGTTGTCTGCTGCCTCGCACTACAGTGCTATTAAAAGTTGCAGTTATGCTATAACTGCTTGGGGAACCACGGAGTTCGACACAGCAAATCTTCAAGCCGCTGCCGGATATGCCACCGCTCTCATCACACCCTCATCCATGAGGGCGTTAATCTCAATGCTACCCGCTCTTCAAACAGTTTTGCCTCCCCTCTTTCAAAGCCTAGTCCGGAACCTTCCCCGTCGTTCCTGCATCTCTATTCTAGGCAGAGGCATCTTTCCACCACTCAGAAGAGGTCACATTCTCCACCGGCAAGGCATGCTCAAGAAACATCATCTAAGGCTTCCCGCAGCTCACGATCATCCCCTTCTTTCAACGATTCTCAGCAAACATCTGTCTATTATGCGGAGAGGAACTTGTATAAGCCCCATCGCACTAATGATCCTTAGCTTTCCTGCCATCATCACTCCCCGGACTTGTCTCCTCAATGACTCCCGCAATACGGACCTTCAGACCCCTCTCTGGCACAACTCTTGCCTCCTCTAAAGTTATTTCCCGCATCATCTAGTCTTACTGAGAGCTACCGATTAGACCTTCATGCTTTTCTGCTGCACCGCTAAAGGATTCTCCGCTCCATGAACGCTCACATGATGTTCCCGCTCCAACTGAAAAATGGTTTCCGTCCACATCTAAGCCCATTATACTCCGGTCTCTTCCTTCTGTCTCGTTGTCTGGTTCATCGAAGCATTGCCCGCTTTCTATTCTTCCCACAGCACAGATCTCTCTCAAATGTTCTTCCCGCTCCGCACATGTTTAGAGCCCTTGTTGATTCCTGCAGCCGGGCCAGTTTCGTCACTCAAGGCGCCGCTTCCCGCTTAGGCTCGGCCATCATTCCGTCCCAAGTGGATGTTCACGGATTGGGTGACCCTGTGGGAGTCAGCTGCCCTGGCTACATTGCTGTTTTCTTTCCAGTATCGCCAGATGAAATGATCACCGCACAGTTCTTCGTTATTGAGTCCATCTGCTCCGCTATGCCTGCTGAACCGCTTGACATTTGGCCTTGGAAATATCTGCATGACCTCTCCTTCGCTGATCCAAAGTATGACCGCCCGGCTCCCATTGACATGCTGTTTGAAGTCGATCTTGTTGCACATATCCTTCTAAGCCCGCTATCATTCATCCTGCTTTCATGACCAATTTGGGTTGGTGTCTCCTGGAGCAGTGTTGTCTCCCATCTTATCCGCGCCGCATCAGTTGGGCTCCAGAAGTCCAGGATAACGAAGGCAAGACCATCCGCAAGAAGAACAGTCGTCGTCGCCGCACGGAGAATAATCCTCAAAGGGAAAATCCGCCTTACAATCCGCCTTAGAAAACATGCCCGCTCAAGTTTCACTGCAACGCATACTTGACTCACCGCCTGAGAAATCCATCGAAGCTACCTCACAATCTTTTGTGAAAACGTTCTCCGCTGCATGAAATGTTAACTAAATAAAGATCTTCAGAGGTTTTGGGAATTAGATCCTGTCACTTCCGCCGCACCCAAACATTCAAAGGAGGAGCTTCTCAAAGAAGAAATGTTCACCCGCAAAGTTTCCCGCCAAGGTTCTCTCCCTTGAAAAGTTTACCACCTTACTGGTCAGCATTGAGGCCATCCTCAATAGTTGCCCCGCTGCCCCCCTCTCTGCTGACCTCCATGATTTGGATGTGCTGACGCCTGGACATTTTCTGATTCACCGCCCTCTCCACGTTCTTCATGCAAAGGAACGTCCTCTTCAAGCTGTGTCCTCTTCTTACTCAATAATGCCGCTCATCGCGCCATGGGCGGGGGGATGTTCAGTCGTCAGTTTGAATTTTAAACTTCCCGCGCTCGCAGTGTTCCTAGACCCGCCACACACACACATGCATATCGCCAAGGCCGTGGCTACAGCGGAAAAACACATGCAGTTCAAGAAGGCATCGGCTAGCAACAAGGATAGAGTCAGTTGCTTTTAGACGCTCGCTGGAGTCAGTTGCTCTCAGACGTTGGGGTCGTTCATACGGCCAGAGGGGCCGTAGCCCCTTTCCCTCCATTACAGATCACCGCTCCATAGATAACCGCTTCATAGATGACCGCTTCATAGACAACCGCAGTTGGAAGTCACCCGGGACAGTCTATGATCACCTCTACTAGAGTCAACAGGTTTTGCTGCTCCCGCCTTTCTCCTTCTTGGCCACGTGCCCATCCAGATTTATCACCGCTACCAGACTGCATCATCTCTAGGAAGTGCATGATTCCCGCTATTAACGACCTAATAATGCTAGCATTATGTTCGCAAGTATCGCATGAGTACTCATATATATTATAGGACCCACTGCTAATTTAGTGTGTATAGTTATGGCCGCCATCTTAGTACATAATGGTTGTTTACGGCCTAAATTTCATGTTTTGTTATAGAGATATATTTAACTATTCAATTTCCCTAATTCTTAACATATTAGTTCTTAAAGTTTGTTTAATGCTTACATTCCATGTTTTGTTATAGAGATATATTTAACTATTCAATTTCCCTAAGTCTTAACATATTAGTTCTTAACGTTTGTTTAATGCTTACATTTCATGTTTTGTTATAGAGATATCTTTAACTATTCAATATACCTAATTCTTAAGAGAACTCACATAGTTGTTTTGTCTTCTTTATTTATCTTTTTCCCTCATCTCTCCATGAGAAATAACAAATGTTTCAGTCTAAATTCTCTCCCACCTTTTCTTGCCTTTAACACAAGATATCCGCCATTACATTTTGGTGCCGACATTTTCTATTACATCTAAAGCTTACCGCACGCCCCTACAATAAGCTATATTACAATTTTTAGGTTCGAACGGGAGTGGGAGTTATAAGGGAGGCCTGAAGTAAAAATTCACGATATTTCATTTTCTATTTGTTTTTCGGCAAAGGTGCACATAACAAAAGTTGTTTACTTTGTTATTTAGAGCAACTTTTGTTTCTTTCACTTACGTCGTAAAATGAAGTAAATACAGGATATAAGCTAAATCTATAGGGGGAGTCGACGATTTTATTAGTACTTATTTAAGTGTTTTTAATATAGGCATATTATGACAAATGATGTTATGTTTTAGCCTTATCTATTTCGATTATTTAGTACTAAGTATGATTCGGATTAGTGAGATTATAAATCCCCCTCACCCTTCGCCTCATTTATTTATTTTCCCTAAGAAATAACTTTGTTATTTATTTCCAATAGAAATTTAAACTATAAGAGCATTTCCATTATTTAATTTGTATAATGTATTATTTAAAAAAAAAAAAATCGTGCTGAATTTCCTCAAGGAGTGATAGGGGAAGTAGTAGGGAATCAAACTCTTTGATTTTGGTTATATACTATCTTATTTCCGATATCTTCATGTTATTGAAACAAATATGTACTATCATAACAATTAAACGTTAATGTCATTATGACAAAAGACAAAATGCTCTTAAACTCGATATGATTGTTTAAAGTATTACTTAGGTTGCAGGGACGGCTACGATCTCTTCCCCTCGACTAGGTTTTTGAATATAATTGAAATTATTTTTAGGGTAACACTATTATTTAATTCCATAAGGTAGATAAATTATTACAATAATATTTTGAATTAATAATTTAAGGAGAAGAGTGTTGATAGCTCTAATGCGAGAGCGGAAATAGACGGAGGCTAATAGAGTTAATTGAGTTTACTAATTTCCTTTGAAATGCTGGGCATTACGGGAAGTGATTACCACTAAGATCTACTATTATGAATATAACCTTACGTGCTAATCTATGCTTAAACTATATGTGCTCGGATTGGTTTTTGACAGGAAATAAGTTTCATTATAGACGATATTTAATTGTAATAAATACTATCCATGATTATGGTTTGAAGTATTCAAAAAGGTGAGTTAAAAAGTGGCAAGGGATAGATTAGGAACACATTTTTATTTATTCTTCAAATATAAAATTTCTCATTTATAAGTCGCCTGCCTGACCCTCACAGCAAAACATTGCGCGCCAACGGGAAGTGTAGTTGTAAACATTGAAGCCTTGCCCAAAAAAATACTATGTATCATCATTCAGCCTTAAATGATTTCCCGAGCGAAGCCGGGTATCTTAGCTAGTATATATATATATATATATATGTGTATAATGTTTTTCAGTATTTAATTTAATAAAAAACATTCCGAACATAGGAAAAAAGAAGAAATAGAAGATTCGTTAAAATGTACTGTAACTATGTTAGTTACAGAATATAAGATCACATAATGATTTACAAAGCTAGAGTAAAATGTCAGACCAAATGTCAACCATTTTGAGAAAACTGCGATACCTGACTGAGAAACCCACAGCACTTATTTATTTATCTCAAACATTTATTCATTTGGTGAAATAAATAAATGCTTTTGAAATAGTGAAGTTTCCAGAGCTGGTATTATTACTTCGGAGCTGCTGAAATAAACTGGGGTTACAATCTCATATGAGTTTTACCAATGGGTATGGGACATTTGGACAGGTGTCAAATGCCTGCGGAATGGGGTTATTGTGTCCAATTATTAAAAATATAGAATAATGTAACATTTAGAAGTTATGGAGGGGTATCACTTTTCTTCACTGCTTATAAGTCACAGTCTGTAGTAATTTACTGAAGATTGGTGGAGTGCTATTTATATAAGGATATTGAGGTAGTACCAAAGCATAGATAAAATCTTCGGCGTGTAAGAAAACTTACACATGATTTTGATCTGCACTGCCTTATTTTGGATATCGGCCAGCAAATGATTGATATAGATGGCACTGCCAATGGCTTTTTGTAATATTAACCCAGTTTGGGAGATTCTGATAGTTTCGAGGTTATCCGAGGCTATTAGGCCTACCTACTACCATGGGTGGTGTTTGATGTGTTTTGAATCCCTTTGGAACAAAAATCTATCATATTGTATCATACAGGATATAATATGTATCGATATGTATTAATATCTGCTAGATCCATTGCTGCATTGACCGGTGCTGCAGAGAATATGCCCGTGGGCTGCACGACTGAATGCTCACAATAAATATGAATAAAACGAACATGAGATCATCTAGTGAGACATGCAGATATGCATTCTGTCTCGTTTCGAGCGAGTACACGCTTCCTTCTTCTATATCACTTAGGTATCTTCGACCAATAATGAAACAGACTCTTATAACATAGTAGTTGGCAATGCTTCTAGATGAACGTTCTTTGTTCCAAGAAACCAAATATACAGTTTTAAAAGGACCTCATTTTCGTCATCTCTTAGGTAGGATCGATGGACATTTGAAGAAAAATTCAGAAAATCTCGTCATGAGTACGACCTTAATAGCTGATTTCCCATGTGGGAAATATGCTAAAATGGCGATATACAGGCTGTCCCAAGTTCCCGCTTATCGTCAATTGTATTAATGATAGACTGAGTCTCGGTGTGCCATAAATGTGACCCCAGAAGAATCTTTTCAGTCCATATTCAACTTCCTAACCTTCTCTAGTACTTCTCCAAGACCATAGATAGCTTTGGAATTTCCAATGGAATGCCATACTTTTTATGACGGATTCTTAGAAAATCAAATTCTAACACTAGTTGATATCGGTGTGTTTTTCGATTTGACGCATCCTTTAGCCGTAAAATGCACAAATCTTTATTTCAGGAACGGCACGTTTTATTGAAAAATGCTCCAACATGAAAGTTGTAGCCAAAACAATTATCTCTGAAACAATTATATAGAAAGAGGAATGAATTCTGAAAAAAAAAATAAAACGAAATAACGAAAAAATATTCTTGATGATTCTTTCCTGGATGATACCTAACCTTTTTTTTTTTTACTTGTATACAAAAATGTTTTCCTTTTATAAATAATTACTAAGTAATGAAATTTAAATAAATTAATTCTAAGAACGTTTTTTGATATGTTTATATTTTTCAAGTAAACTTATTTTGGATACATTCAAGAATACTTTTGCGTTCACCACCATGTAAATTTTAATGTACTACCCTGGGAAGCAATCACACTGCAGGGCTACGTATTCCCCAACGAATTTAATGTATTTTATTAATTATTTTGAAAGTTTTAATTTCACTGACTCAGTTCCTTGTTTTTGACTTGACCCGTGCTCCTTACCAAGATTCTGTTTTTGAAATCAAGATTCTGTCGCGTTGAGCCTGTTGCTGATTATATATCAATGAACCTATCTACTTGATTATGGTAATTCATTATAATGTACATTTAAAATGCAATGGATCTTTGTTTCAGATGACTGGGATATGACAGCAATAAAAGTTATGAAGGAGAGATACAGTCAGCATGGCACCTTCGGTCTTTTTAAAGGAGCAAGTTTATCCTATATAAAAACTATCCCTGCTGTGATAGTAACGTATTGGGTATATGAGCATGTGCTTTGGAAGCTTGGCGCGACCATGACACTTTGAAGATCATGAGTGCATTCGAAAGCGATGATCATACATCAGTTAGCGGTATGGCACAATGCGTTGTGGCTGGATGGTCACTCTTCAGGCATGCCTTTTTCATGGTCAGACTTCTCCGGGACACATGGTGTCTATATACATTCATTAGAGGCTTAATTTGCATATTACAGCTGATTAAATCCTTCTGCTCACTTTATACATTCATTTTCGGTAAGAGCCTAGTATCAGGTTGTCTGAATGTAGGAAGAGGTATGACGAAAGTGTTTGGTTTCCCTTTGTCAGTCGTAGCCATGGTAAGTGTTAGCATTGCAATAGTGTATCTTTTAGATAAAGAACTAACCATTTATTCGACTGCACAAATTGGAATCATGATATGCCAATTACTCGGTGGACATGGTACTTTAAGTGTCATTCTGACAGCTGCTGCAGCAATATTTTGTGTTTAAACTAAAAAAAAAAAAAGAAGATATTTTACAATAAATTATAAAAAAATGTGACTTACTTGTATTCATTAGTTATATACGCAAAAATGAAGAACCTCTTTAATTTAGCTGCCTGGAGGAAATGTTAAACTGATTTGAACAAATAATTAAATCCATTCAAGTTATTGCTCACTGTATAGATCATTGCAATTTGTTCAGCTGATAAGAGGAAAGAAATTATGCAAAATTCCATAGAAAATAAGAAATACTGAAGAGCGTCCATTTCATATCCACATACCTACTATGAGCCCCATCAATTTGCTTCTGAAGCCAATGTGTCCACTATCGCCAGTATATAGTCTCCATGATTGAATGCAGCAAAGGTTGTCCAGTTGTTCACTAACCTGAAAATAATAAAGGTTATCGTCCATCTACTGTTGAATTACTCATGCCCATATCCTCGATAAAAGGCCATTGTAAGACAGATCTTACTTAAGAGGGAGATCGTGGACTATGCCTGGCTGAACATTAGAAAGCCTTGCAGTAGCTCTATTCGAGTCTGTCACTTCGCTTTCCTTTGATATGTGTCTTCCAAAGATCCTGCTGCCATGATGACTTTTACAAATAGTGGACTCCTTAGGTGTTTGTACCTCCAATGACACTGATAGAAAATCCCTTTATGAAATACAAGGAAACTTCGAGGTTCAAAAAAGTCATGATGAAAACTCTGACCTATTCATTCCATAATTTATTCCTCAAACCAATTCATTCCACGGAATTATTCGAACCCTCATAATTACGCCATAGGTCCATGATGGTATGTTTACATAGGAAGACTTGCCGGAAAAACACACACATCAGGACACTTGTCGGAATTAGTAAATGTACGTTAAAATGTATACAATGTCTTCTGGATTTTGGCCAACGGATATCTCCAATTTGATTAAAGAAAGAGCTGAAAACATAAGCTATATTGTATTTCAGAGGCCATGTGAGTTAAAGCGTTGACCTTAATCTCACATGGTAAACCTAGAGTGGCGGGTTCGATTCCCGCCTGGGCAAGGAAATTTATTTAGTGAGGGCATTCATTAAATAAAATCCTTAGTCCCACCCTGGATAGAAAAGGGTGGCAACCTGTAGATAGCCCGTCCCAATTAGCCTTAGTTGCAAAAAGTGGACGTTAATAAATAATGTAATTTCAGTGGCAGAACAAGGAAATAGGGTTTATTTGAAAGTCAAAGTATAAAGATCACGAAATTTTGAACTTAATTACAGAAGTGGATGTACATTGGAAATAAAATATACAAGTCACAGCAAAAATGCCTACTCTATATTTTGAATGAAATTCGCTAATAAATGCCTAACAATTACAAATTTTTAATTTGTGTGCATTAGAATAATTATGCAGTTTGCTAGTAATATGGGTAAATATCTCCCCTTTCAGAAAAATGTTAATAGACATTATTTGTAGTCAAATATCCTTGGCGATGACCACCGTTGGAACTATTCTTATCTTATATGGCTGTCGATCACTTAGGTTGATATGAAACTACATCAGCTTGCCGACAGTTCGGAGAAATTTATTCCTTTGTCATAAGATGCAAAATTACGCATATCTTAAGAACAAATAGGATTCATTGATTCGTTTTAGCATTTTCCTCTTAAGGGGAATCAGCTATTGAGGTCGTACTCATAAAACGATTTTCGAAAAATTTACACAAATGTCCATCGACCCTACCTATATATATATATATATATATATATATATATATATATATATATGCCAGTGCCCCCCTAGAGTGCGCCATTTCTGTTTGATCGGTACCAATCTTAATATTTAAACGTTTTATGTCAAACAAAAATCAAGTTCGTTAAATGCTGAAATCTGACCAGCGGGATGGGGGTTCAGAGAGGGAGAAAATTTAGAAAATTCAAAATATCTACGTTATTATTCGTAATATGTCCAATATTAACAGAGATAATGAATGATATGTTTTATATTTTAGCCTTCTGTAAACCGCCAATTTTAGTCATCTCACATTAAAAATAAGATAATGCATCACGAAACGTCAAATTCCTAATATATTTACCAAATATTGCTTTCAACGTACCTTTATTATGTGAGGTACATGCAAATTGTTAGTTTGATAACGTAATCAAATAAGATTTATTGACCACCCACTTCTATTCTTTCTTTTTTTTCTTCTTTTTTTTCTTTCTTTTTTTTTTTTGGTTTTAGAGAATATATACTGAGATGAGTGAATCTTTCAACATGTGGGATATAAGCTTATTTTACGCAACCCCTGCGTGACGGACTTTTTTAAATCTTCCTTTTTTTCCTCTTATAAAATGAATGTATATATTAGTTAATCTATTGTACAAATGGCATTACTTAATTACGAACAGCTTAATCTTGTACAAAATCTGAATATTGTAATTAAATTCTATTGCTAGAAGATATTTAATAACCCTTTCGAGAAGGAGAGCCTGGAGCTGTACAGCTGAGAAATAAGGCTGTAGAAGGAACCCTGCCAGAGAGCCGAATTCGAAGGGATTAAGGCTGAGAGAAGAAAGTCTTGTCCCTTCTAACAGCTAATCTAGAGTAATTATATTCCTTGAACACTCCACCTTCCTCATGGGCCATGGACAAAACGGTGCCTCCCCCTACCGTAAACATATGACTACAAACACAAACACACACGCACAAAAAAAAACAACAATAAACACGTTCAAACAGCTGCATTCACATCCCACTTGTACAGACCCCATACTTCTTGTATTTTGTCTCAAAAATATCTGTCTACCTATTATATCTACATCTCTCTCTCTCTCTCTCTATATATATATATATATATATATATATATATATATATATATATACATACTCTTTTGTAAGTCTCGATTGTAAACAGTATATTCATATTCGTACACAGTGTGTTCAGTAAAGTATATCATATATTAACGGAGCAGAGTAAATAAACACCATAAATAGCTAGGTGTACCTCCCCAGAGTTCATCATTTAAAATTATTTATTTATGAGAATTAAATAAATTCGCATTCCTGAGAATAACACTACATGCTAAAAGTATAAGCATCAAGAAACATGTAAACATAGACCAATATGGCGTCGGCAGGGAAGCGGCAGAACTAATAGGACGAAGGAAGTACACCCACACCTCAATAGCATCAGTGGTGCCAACCTACCGCTCATTTAGGATCTCAGTCCTGTAATACATTAAATTATATTAACGAATCTGATTACATTATCTACACAATACTAAAAATGTTTGTTCAAATAATGTTCTCGTTTTAATTAAATAAAGTATTAAATACACTTAAGGGCAAACTGGCGTTTCCCATGAATTAATGTTCGCGAGAATAGAAGGTGGGGGGCAATATACTTTACTTGGTACAATCTGTTACTGGCGTTAATTAAATAACATAGATTTGAATTATTAAGGATAAAATATTAACAAAGATTTGAATTATTAAGGATAAAATATTAACAAAGATTTGAATTATTAATATAGGTAAGAATTAAAATATTAAAATATTAATATAGGTATGAATTATTAAGGATAAAATATTAACATAGATTTGAATTATTAATATAGGTAAGAATTAAAATATTAAAATATTAATATAGGTATGAATTATTAAGGATAAAATATTAACATAGATTTGAATTAATTTATCCAGGTGACATACCTGGTAGTTTATATTGGAAAGAATTGTTGAGCATATCAAAGTTCTACGCAAATTACTTGCTTCATACATTGTTATACGAAAAAATGTTTAAAACAAAAGTTACTCTTAATAACAAAGTAAGCAACTTTTGTTATATGCACGTTTGCCGAAAAACAAGTAGAAAATGAAATATCGCGAATTTTAATTTCAGGCCTCCCTTTTAACCCCTGCTCCCGTTCTAACCTAAATATTTTAATATAGCTTATAAACATGGAAGAATAAATGGTAATTGACGTACCAAGTTTTGTCAGGTTCGGTTCAATGGAACTTTGTTTATGGCCAAGATGAAACCTGTATTGTACAATCACGAATATCTTCGTTGTTATGAATCGGGTTGAATAATGGTATGTAGCCAACCACGTTGATAAAATAATGTACTGAAATTCTTGTCTTGTGCATTTTTCTCTAACTGGAATAATAATTGAATTTGTTTTAAACCCTACCTATCACAGCAATGATTTTCACCTTCTATTATGCCACTCCAAAAACGATGGAAATAAAGAGTAAACTTTTTATAATTTGTGAGAAATTATTTTGTCATTGCTTGGCGGGTGATTGTTTTCTACGAATGTAGCACTTTAAGGAAACCTACTCCGTAATTATGAATGGAGGAAAAATTAATTTTGTCAATGGGTGAATTTGTGCATATCTTTTAAACCATAACGTCGTCATTTAAAGTAGATATTGAATATGAAACAACACAATTTAGCTGAAGGAGTCACTATTGGTTTGTAAAAATGTGTATACAATTTTATTTTATAAATGAATTTGATACACATTATCTCTGAAAAATATTTGATTTTACTAAAAAAAACTATTTACTTGCACTTAGCAAACATTGTCAATTTAACCGCTTCATTTAATATTTCCTTTCAAAGCACGAGTTACATTCAAGTGCCTACATGTATAACTGAAAGAAAATCAGACGAGATCTGAAATGGACAGCCAGCTAAACGACTTGTGAATAATGTATGGTTCTACTCCATTCCATTCAACACTGTTTTCTCTAATATTTTTGTCGGCCCATCTGAACATCAGTCATTCTTATACATATAACTCCTCTCTCACTTTATATTTTTATATATATGTATATATATATATATATATATAATATATAATATAATAGCTAAGGTACCCTGCTTCGCTCGGGAAATCATTTGAGGCTGAATGATGATAGTATTTCTTTTTGAGCAAGGCTTCAATGTTTACTACACTTCCCGGGCGCATTGTTTTCCTGCGAGGGTCAGGCAGGCGACTTACAGAAAAAAAAAAAAAAAATTCCAAAATAAATAAAAATAAGTCCCTAATCATTGTTTCCCGTGAGGGCCAGGCGGGCCTCGACCTTGTACGATTATACAATTTTGAAGAATGAATAAAAATGTGTTCTTGATCTATCCCTCTCCACTTTTTAACTCACCTTTCTGAATACTTCAAACCATGGATAGCATTTATTACAATTAAATATCCTCTATAATGAAACTTATTTCCTGTAAAAAACCAATCCAAGCACATATAGTTTAAGCATAGTTTTGTACATTAGATTATATTCGTAATAGTAGAGCTCAGTGGAAATTACTTCCAGTACTGCCATCATTTCACAGGAAATAAGTTAACTCAATTAACTGTTTAGGCTCCGGCCTCCTTCCGCTCCAGCATCTCCTTAGTTTTCCTTAAAATATTGATTCAAAGTATTATTTTAATAATTTATCTACCTGATGGAATTAAATAATAGTATTAGTCTAAAAATAATTTCATTTATATTCAAAAATATAGGTGAGGGGAAGAGAACGTAGCCCTCCTTGCAAAATAAGTAATACTTTAAATCATATCAAATTTAAATGGATATTGTCTTTTTTCATAATAACATTACCATTAATGTCTAATTGTTATTTTGGTACATATTTGTTACAATAACATCAACATATCGGAAATAAGATAATATATTAGCAGAACCAAAGAGTTGGATCCCCATAACTTCCGCTATCACTCTTTGTGCCAATTCAGCATGACTCTGTTTAAATAATACATTATACAAATTAAATAACGGAAATGCTCTTATAGTTTAGATTTCTATTGGAAATAAATAGCAATGTTATTTTCTAGGAGAAATAAATAAATGAGAAGGGGACAACGGAGATATATAACCTCACTAATCCGAATCATATAGAGTTATCATATGTGACTAAAACATAAAATCATTTGTCATAATATTCATCCATTAAAAACACTTAAATAAGCACTAATAAAATTAATGACTCCCGCTATAGTTTTAGCGTATATCACGTATTTACTTCATTTTACGAACATAGTGAATGCAACAAAAGTTACACTAAATAATAAAATAAACAACTATTATATGCATGTTTGCCGAGACTCTAATAGGAAATGAAATATCACAATTTTTCATTTCAGGACTCCCTCATAACCCCTACTCCCGTTCGGAAGTAAAAATTTTAATATAGCTTATAATCATGGAAGAATTAATGCTAATTCACATACCGAGTTTTGTTAATTTCGGTTCAATCTGTAGTGTCCAACAAAATTGTTGGCTCCCGCTTTAGTATTTAGTGTATATCTCGTTTTCCTCTGTTATACGACATAAGTGAATATAACAAATCTTACTTTAAATAACAAAATAAACAACTTTTGGCATGTGCATATTTGCAGAAAACCCAGTAGAAAACGAAATTCCGCTATTTTTAAGTTAAGGCCTCCCTTACAACCCCCACTCCTACCCGTCCCTAGAATTGTTGGTATGGCTTATTATAATTAAGGCGTCAGTGCTAATACAAACACCGAGATTTATTTAGTTTGGTTGAGTCTTTTGTGTCAAATAATATTGTTGACTCCCGCTATAGTCATTAGCGTATAACTCATTTAAACTTCGGAATACGACGAAAGTGTTTATTACAAAAGTTACTCTAAATAATAAAATAAATAACTTTTGTTATGTGCATATTTGCCAAAAAACCAATAGGAAACGAAATATCGCTATTTTTAATTTCAGGCCTCCCTTATAACCCCCACTCCTGTTTGTCTCAGAAAAAATTAATATAGCCTAAAGTCTAAGTTGGGTTAATAGTAATATATGTACCAAGTTTCATAAAACTCGATTCAGCCGTTTATACGTGAAAAGGTAACAAACAAACAAACAAACACACACCAAAGAAACAAAATGCAGTTATGGTGTCTATGACATGTGAAACGAAAAGTTATCGTGAAATTTCGAGAAAAAAATCAATGCACAGACAGAGGTTAGAATTATATATATATATATATATATATATATATATATACCCCATACACACATGCACACGGTAAAACATACGAAGCACACGCATATATAAATAACATAGTTGCTAGACTTAAAATTAGCCTTTGTTTAGTTAAATGAATTTTCCAATTTCCACTAACCCTGGTAAAGGGAAATTTATTTATTATAAAGAAATGCTATACGGTAAATTGACATTTTCTATATATAAAAAATAAATTGTCTTAAAACTTGAATGAACGTAACTCATCAGTTTATTTTCACTGCCATAGCTGTTGTGCTCTTCAGTAAGGGTAAATGGAAGCTTTTATCCTGTAAATAATATTTAGTTATCTCTCTTCGCGAACAATAGGTAGCTTAATCCATTCACGTTGAAAGCAAGCAGACTGAAATAGGGAATTAAGTTCTTTGTCCTGGGAGGTTAAAGTTATTTGTTAAGGATTGTAGAATTAAGAAAGAGTTAAGGAGGAGAAGAGGGATGAAACGCGGGAACAGGACGTCATGATTCAGTTAGGAAACATAATCAACCCTTCATAGGGCCATGACTCCCGCTCTGTTACCTTCAACGTCACCAGCAGGTTGACACTATTTTCTCTATCTCTTTGTTGAATACCTTCAGCCATGAAGCTATTTCCACACTTTATTCTGGCTTTCTCCATTTTAGATATATTCCATTATTTTCAATTTCATATGTATTAATTTACCCAATTTATACAACATTTCCTTGCTGCAACTGAAGGAATATTTCATTATTTCCAATTTTCTGATTATCAAATACACCGCAATGTGTATAAGAAGATTTTTCTGGACCAGAGTTGGGCAAAATTGTAATTACAATTACAAGTTATAACTACATTAGTTGAAATATAGTTACAATTACAACGACAAAAGTAATTAGTAATTGATAATGGGCAACTACATTTTTCAACTAAAGTAATTGTAATTGAAATTTCACAACTACAGTTAGTAGTTTGGAAAATCAGTAGTTCCAAAAACAACTACAGTTAGTAATTGTAGCTGTTGTTGTAGTCGCAACTACAGTTACTTGGGTAGTTACTTTAGAAAACTGTGAAACACTGACTGAAGTAGTTGAGACTGTTAAGAAATAATTACATCCAATGTCTTTATATTCAAAGTTGTATTATATTACATATACTACATTATTATAATAACTGAAAATAATTTTAATACAAATAAATGAAACCCAACGAAAATAATATGTAAATTCCTTTTTATATTTTAATGAAAAATGTTAGTTCAGCTTTTTTGGGGAAAATATATCCGCGAAAGTCAAATATATGAGCAGTTCTTACCAGGTCTGTTCTTGGTGATGATAGTAAACAAGCTCAAAGAACACAATTGAAAACAACCACGTTCTTATGCATCAGAACAAAAAAGATTATATATTTGTAGGCTTCTTGTGATAGACATATAAAAAGTTCTAAGTAAGTTTCCTCTCTAAGATACGGAGATAGATCTGCATTTGACATATTTTGTATTTTCGGCATCCTCTAAACTCCCACCTCCTCTCACAAGCGATTTTGTTGGGTAGTGCACCTCATCTACAAAGTTTATATACCGAGTTTCAAGGATTATGGACGTTCCTTTCGTTGGTTACCCCGTTAACAGACACAAACACACACACACCCACCTCTCAACATCCGAAGTAAAGAATCACAAACCATGCTGCCAGGCATGAAATTAGTCTCTAATGTTCTTTTTGTCTATTATGAAATGTGTATAAAAAATGAAGTAATTTTCTGCGTTCAAATGTTTTTTGTTATTATATTGATTGTTGAACTGTAATAGGAAGAGAAAACTGAGAGGTAGATTTCCCAGGAGGTGGCCATAGATTAGCTTTGCTGGGGATGAAGGGGAGAAAAACATTTATTATACCCCCCCCCCTAACCCCACATTCATTTTATCTGAAACCACTTCCTTGGCAAATTGCTTTTAATTTATTTAATGATTAAATAAATATTTCATTTTGCGATAATATTTTAGATAGCGCACGTATAGGAATTTCGTCCTACTTCCTATTGTACTGAAATACAGACCTGTAGGGTTTTGTGAAAAATACATTTTCTTTTATTTATTGTCATCATAATTCTTAGAGGATATAGCCCAGTTATACATATACACATTTTTTTTTATTGACTTTTCAGTATTTGTAGATGAATTTTTATCTATTCATTTCTACTTAAGTTTACTGTGTACGTTGTTAGTTTAACATCATGGTGGTATTTTCAAATGAAAAGATACATAGAATCACCGTAAAAACCAACTCGCACCCGACTGGGAATAGCCACGGTATCAGAGTCCTTATGATATATGTTCTACTTGTAAAGAAATGAATTTGTGGGACGTAATTGGGTTCTCAACAAGATAACAGGATGTTTTATGTGCTGAGCATTACCACCGATTCCCTAAAACTTGGAAGGTAATGAGGGAGGGTTATCTGCATGTTACAATACAAGTATAGCCTGAGTGGGACTAAGGAATTTATTAAACAATTTCTATTACGAAACCACGCCCTAGACTTACCAAGAGTATTAAGACAATTTGCAGGAATAATTTGAGCGCCGGATCTAACATTTGTTCCAAGAACTAGCGTTTGTCATTTTCATAGCGTCGGGGAAAGCCAAGAATCCTGACAAGTGTTAGAATATCTCTGTCATTTTTCCTGGACTGAAACCGTTCAACAGAGATATTGTTAGTGTCAGTGGCTTATGTCCTGCCTCTGTGGTTGCAAGACCTGAGATTAATGCCCATTTGCACTAGTGTTAGTGGCGTCTATTCTTTGGTAGTTTTAATTGATGGGAGTTGGAACCTTGGAAAGGATCAGGCCACACCTCGCCACACACAGTATTTGCTCTTTCTTAATGCTGAAATTAGTCTCATTCTCTTTGTTTTGGACATGTAGACTAAGTTGACGTAAGGCGGATATCCGAAGACGGAAGTCTCGCATTAATTAACCCTACTTGACTAGGAAAATAATTCCCGTACTTGAAGAATTGTCCTCACCCCTGCGTTTTCAGCAGTTCTGTATCTTGAACACTTTCCGCATCGACGAATTGATACAAAATCTTCAGTATAACATATTTTATAAAACAGTTTCATTCTTGATTGTAGTAATGTGTTTCTGGCATTGGATGGCACATGAATCACTGCATGCCAATAACTCCAATTAATTAATTATCTATAGAAATGCAGCTGAATTAGAAATAACATCTTTTTGTATCCATAATTCTTCATTTTCGTTCAAAATAACTTCACATTGATTACTTTTGGATATTCTGCAGGTATATATTTAATTATCACACTCCTTTTTTGCTTTAGTTTAGTTTTTTAGGAGTATTTAGATCTATAGTAGGTAATTTTTCAATTAAGGTATGGAATTTAACAAGTCATTTTTATTTTCAGCTTCTTCTAAGAAATAGGCTCTCTTTGTCGTTCTGATATTTTTGATTCCAACCTTTAATTCTATAGGGCTTATTATGCTTTAATTAATTAAAATATTTTTAGTGTCATCAGTATCCCTATTAGTCCCCAAGACTTGTTTTTAATCAATCGTTTATGTGATGGTTGTTAGAGATTTTCGGTTTAACAGCTTGTGAGTATGTCGGTTTAGTACTAACTTGAGTATGGTTGTCACTATTTTCTTTAGATGAATCTTGATTATTCACTTCAATTGATTGTTGTAACTCTTGAATAATACTAATTGCTTCAAATAAATTGTAAATCATATCCAAGATGGCTGGCAGTGTTGAGCTGTGTGACAAAGTAGTTAAACTTAATGAATATTCCTGGTGACGACTGCTGTTAATCTATCCTTATGTGATGTGGGTGTCGGTCACTAAGCTTGAAATATAACTATTTCAACTTGCCGACGCTTCGGCGCAATTTATTATCTTTGTCAAGGCCTGCAAAGTTTCATTTATAGTAATAACAAACAGGGATGGGTAGTTATTTTTTATTGATACTTGATTATATTATATAAGATGAAAGCCTATGTAAATGTTATAATATAGTTCAAAAGTAATTGCATAAAACTACTTACGAGTTGAATGTTGTAAGACCTGAATACTGTAATTGCGTTAAATGCTATAAAAAATGTCCATAATATAAAACGCTCTTTGGGGAAGGAGAGTCGGAGATAGTTCATGAACAAAATCAGTATAGAATGAAAGCGGGCAAGGAGCCGGCGGGAGCTGTGAAGGGATTAAGGTAGAGAAAGACAGAGTCCCTTCTAACAGCTGATCTAGAGTAATTTTAGTATATGTTCATTACACGCTCCACTTTCCTTATGTACCATGAACACAACAAAGCCCCCCCCCCTGTACATTGACAAACGCACGTTCACACTCACACACACACATAATATATAAACAACACACCTACCCCCCCCCACACATATGCAACACAGACAACCTATAAATATGTTATGTTTGGCTTCCTGCATATAACTTGTCAAAATTCGTAGCAAAAATATTTGAAAGTCCTGATCAGCTGTAAGAAGGAACTATCTCCGACTCTTCTTCCCCAAAGAGCGTTTTATATTTTATATTATGAACATTTCTTTAGAATTTAACTCAATTGCAGTATTCAGATCTTGTACACCATTCAGTTCGTAAGTAGTTTTATGAAATGAATTTTGAACTATATTATAACATTTACATATACATTCATCTTATATATAATAATCAAGTATCAATAAAAAATAACAATTCATCCCTGTTTGTTATTACTATAAATGTAACTTTGCAGGCCTCGCCAAAGGTAATAAATTGCGCCGAAACGTCGGCAAGCTGAGATCGTTTTATTTCAACCTTAGTGACCGACAACCCCACCACATAAGGATAGTTAAACTTAGTTAGTTAAAGAGTTTTTACTTTAACGAAAGGATTAAAAAAGAATATATATCCACAAATGTCAATCAGTCCTAAGTATATATATATATATATATATATATATATATATATATATATATATATACACATACACACACACACACACACACACACACACACACACACACCATAATTGTCTTTTAAATACATGTAATCACGTTGATGGCTAAAATTGGACCATAGGGAGGGGGGGGGGGTTACAGAAGGGAATAACGAAAATTCGAAATATCTCAGTTATTATATGTTGGATTGAAAAATTGTGTAGAAAAAATCTTATTGCAAATTTAATTACCACAAAAATGTTGTAATATCCGTTAATATTTGCAATTTGTAGTTTTCAGCCTTCAGAAAACTCCTACTCATGCCACATAAACAATATTATATAATAAACCAATTTATTCGAAGCTTAAATACCGAATATTCTTTTCAACAGATATTTACTATTTTCTTGGTTACCCTGAGTTGGACGGAAAAAGTTAATATAACCAATATTGCTTATTTTAAATTTTTAGGAATTTTAATTTTCTGCAATTAATGTTAAATACATTTTATTATCTGGGAAATCAATGGGTGGGTGGGGGCACGTGGGAAATTGGTTAGTTTTCGCAGCCCTTGCTTGAAGGACTTTTTCGTCTCCTGGGTAGGATCGATGGGCATTAGAAGAAAGTTTTCGAAAGTAGCATCATCAATACATCAATAGTTGTTCTACATTAAGGGGAACCTGCTAAAACAGTAATTTAAATACTTTTCATATTGTTATAAATTCATTTTTTGAAGTGAAAACTTCTTTAGGCACGTTGTGCACCCCGTAAGGAAGCATTTGCGGGAGAGGAAAAAAGTATGGAATCGCGACACCGCCACCGCCACCGCTAGTACTAAGGTTTAGAAATAAAAACATATGGTATTTTATAACCTAATCATTAGATAGTTTATTTACAATTGAAGTGAAAACTTCTTTAGGCACGTTGTGCACCCCGTAAGGAAGCATTTGCGGGAGAGGAAAAAAGTATGAAATCGCGACACCGCCACCGCCACCGCTAGTACTCAACTCAAAGCTAAAGGAGCTTCTTTTCTTCATAACTCCTGAACCAAATTAGCTAGAGTTTTCGTTCGCATACCATTTTAAAGAGGACAAAACCAGCATCATTTCGTTCACAGATACTATATATCTACCATTTTTACTTTCATAGATATTTTAATCCGAAGTTTAAATAAATTCGAATATTTAAATAAATAAATTTGAATATTTAAATAAATTCCGATATTTAAATAAATTCGAATCAAAACTGTTTGTATCCTACTTTAGCTACCATATACCGATTGTATCAGTTTTAGAAATTGGTGATGACGCTGGCAGTGATGATGGTGCAAGAGTTGTTGAAATTATGGATAGAAATTGATTTTTCTGAGTGTACTTAACTTATTTTTGTAAAGCATTTGTAATAATTCTGAAATGTAATTTTTTTCTTTTATGTAAAATAACTGAAATAATTATGTAGAGTATTTTATATTGATAAATAAAACAATTCGTGGTACATTATTTTTTTTATCACTATTATTTTTGTCATTTCATTTTTTCATGTAAAATAGAACATAACTGTTACTTATTGATAAATAACTAAAAATATTTTTAAAATAAGACTTCGTAAAAAAAATTTCTCAGCAATGCCAAAATTGAGCGATCAAAGCTAAAGGAGTTTTCACTTCTACCGGCAGTCCCCTGACTGCTTTTTTTTTTTTTTATGACAAACATAACTTGTTCCCCTCCTTTATCATGAAATTTTGTGCTACACTGTCCAGAAGTTTTCTTTCTTTTTTTTTTTTATTATCAAATCGCATGTTGTTAAAAAACAAGAACTCTAGGTCAATTTAAATGTTTAGCGTTTGAGGTTGGGTTTGTTCAGTATTAAAATACGATTAATCAGAACAAAACTTTAGCAGTCATTCCTGATTTAGGATTAGTTGCTTCAAGTGTTCCAGGAACGATCTGTCTTCCAGGTTCAGCTGTATCAGATGATTTGTCATAGGAGGCTGTGTAGCTATCTCATACTATGTGCTCTTGGCAAGCCATCTTCATCATCAATGTATTAGGAATGGTAGTATTCGAGTCCTGTTTAACACCACGATTCAAGAGTATATGACCGTTTATGAGTGGTTCAGGTATATTTGTTGCACATGCAGAAGTGTGTGCTTTCAATACTGCCTGTTTTGCCATCAGCCACAAACAATACCAGCCAGGCTGTAAGCCATTTGTTCACCACTTGACCTATTTGTATTACTAGACTGAGAGGTACTGTATCAAAAATATAGAATTATGCTAATCAGGCAACAAGTACAGCTAAAGAAATAACATATTTACGTACAAAAAATATTACTGCTTCTTTATAATTTGAGCTTTGAATCTACCTGAGCCCATCTAAACTAGTTTTGCCGTGACAACGAAAATAGGAAAAATAAAAATTTCTCTGTGACTTCGTGGATCTTTATAATATCCTTCTTGTTTATCCTAAAAAAAAGAAGGAAAAAAAAGTTGGTAACCTGTAGATAACCCGTCCCAATTAGCCTAAGTTGCAAAAAGTGGACGTTAATAAACAATAAAATAATAATAATAATCCTAAAAAATGGTCTATATTTTATGTTATATGGCATTTATTAATATAGTGCATTGGTAATTAGAAATCGTGCTTCAGTTTCGTGGTATAAAATTTTAAGAGCCCTTTGTTGTCCACATTATCATTCACCACACATTAGATGGGCAAAAATTATTCCACCTAATAATATATATATATATATATATATAATAGTACACCCCATCTACTACTTATGTCATATAATAATAAGCTGTTATATCATGAACCGCTTCATTCCAAGGATAAATACCTAATATAGTTTTCATTGAACTTTTACTTTCTAAGATATATGCAAATTCGTTCTGTTGATTCAAACCCCCTTCTTTTGTTCTCGGATTACTAAAATTTGAGTGATTGAGATAAAAATTATTCTGATTCATTATACATGACCACATTACATACCACATTACATTTACTTGCTATGGTAAATAGTTTTCAATAAAATTTATATGTTATAGCCAGATATATTTCAGCAATTGTTTCTCTTTCCGGTCTAGAATATTTCTATCTATCTATTCAGTTCCAAGAGGTTGGCTGGCCTGTTGTTTATTGTTCAGACACTTTCCATTGAACCGATTATTAACTTGTAAATTGACTGAAATATTTCTAATTACCGTTTGTATTAATTCACTTAATATTCACCGGTGGTGTTACCGGAATGTACATTTATCTATTGTATTGGAATACTAGGAAGTTATGATCGGGAATTCTTATTCCATTAATTGTGTTCAATACTCATAAGTATTTTCAGAGCAGCAGTCTTACCACCTGATTTGTTGGAAGATATTGCACTGAGTATGATATAATGTGGGCCGAGATATTTTAACAAATTCCCCTAACGGAAATCAACTATTGAGGTCGTAGTCATGACGCGATTTTCGAAATTTTATCGTCAAATGTCCATCGATACTACCTAGGATATAACGAAATTGAGGTCCGTTCAAAACTGTATATAACTATATATATATAAAATTGTAACCTCTGTCTGTACATTGATTTTTTTCGCGAAATTTGACGATAACTTTTCGTTTCACATGTCATAGACACCATATCTGCATTTTGTTTCTTTCGTGTATGTTTGTTTGTTTGTTACCTTTTCACGCATAAACGACTGAACCAAATTTTATGAAACTTGGTATGTGTATTACTACTAATCCAACTTAGACTTTAGACTATATTAAAATTCTCTGAGATGAACAGGAGTGGGGGTTATAAGGGAGGCCTAAAGTTAAAAATAGCGTCTTTTCGTTTCCTATTGCTTTTTCGGCAAGTATGAACATAACAAAAGTTGTTTATTTTGTTATTTAGAGTAACTTTTGTTATATACATTTTTTATCATATATACTTTTGTCGTATTCCGAAGTACAAATGCGTTATACGCCAAACATTATAACGGGAATCAACGATTTTATTTGGCACGAAAGAATCAACGGAACTAAATAAAACTAGGTATGTGTATTAGCACTAACACCTTCATTATAATAAGCCATACCAACGTTTCTAGGGACAGGCAGGAGTGGGGGTTGTAAGGGAGGCCTGAAATTAAAAATAGTGATATTTCGTTTCCTATTGGGGTTCCGGCAAATATGCACATAACAAAAGTTGTTTATTTTGTTATTTAGAGAAAGTTTTGTTATATACACTATCATCGAATACTGAACTATAAACGCTTTATACGCTAAAAATTATAGCGGGAGTCAACAATTTTATTTGGCACGAAAGACTCAACGGAACTAAATAAAACTCGGTATGTGTATTAGCATTAACACCTTCATTATAATAAGCCATTCCAACTTTTCCAGGGACGAGCAGGAGTGGGGGTTGTAAGGGAGGCCTGAAATTAAAAAGAGTGATATTTCGTTTCCTATTGGGGTTTCGGCAAATATGCACACAACACAGGTTGTTTATTTTGTTATTTAGAGAAATTTGTTGAACAATTCTTTTCAATATGAACTACCAGGTACCTTACCTGGAAAAATTAATTCAAAATGTATGTTAATATTATGCCCTTAATAATTCAAATCTATACATAATGCACAGGAAACGGGAAATATGACAATATGGAGGACAGTGAAGTCTTACATAAAAAGTTTATTTTATTATTAACAAATCCACAAAAACGACGGGTATTAACCCTAAACACTGGGACGGGTGAATGTCAAAATATTATGCAAAGTAAAGCTTTGCCAAAAAAAAATACCATCACCATTCAGCCTCAAATGAATTCCCGGGCGAAGCCGGGTATCTGAGCTAGTATATATATATATATATATATATATATATATATATATATGTCTGTTACCGCTCGAGCGGTCGCAATTATTGTTTAATCGTTACCAAACTCGACATTTAGTCGTTTCAAGTAAAAAAAAAAAAATCAATTTCGTTAACGGCTGAAATCAGACCAGGAGGGGGGGGGTTTAGAGGGGGAGAATGTTAAAAATCCAAAATATCTCCGTTACTATACGTCGGATCGAAAAAATGTATAGAATCAATATTATAGCAAATTAAATGTACTAAAAATATAGTCATGTACATTTATTCCCTATCATGAATATTAACCGATTTTTATATTTAGATATTTGCAATTTTCAGTTTTCAGCCCCACCAAACCCCCACTTCTACTCTTGCTACATAAACAATACTCGGCTTTGTTATAAACCACATTATTCGAAACTTGAATACCAAATGTTGTTTTACCGGTATGTAGATATAGCTATTGGTAAACTTCACGCGGGAAACCTGCTTACTTTAATCAGCCCCTGTGTGAGGGACTTTTTTCCCCAGTTTTTGGTTGATTCCTGACTGAGTGTGTTGGTGCCTTCATATGACGGCATATAAAGCTTTGCTGTTTCCCTCGCAGATCATGTCGAGCTGCTCCAGTAGTGGCTCCTAGACGATTATACTAAGTATGACGGATGTGCCCTGGTTGGAGGGGTATGTACATGAGTAGTGTAGGTAGGTGACTGGGCTGGCATGCGCTCCAGCACCCTCCCCCAGTCAGTCCTGGACCACATCTCCTCAGGGGCTCTCGTCCCTTTCCTCTCTCTCTTCACGACGTCTTATTATCTCCTTCTCATAAAGGTACTTTCTCTCAACCAAATATCTTTTATTTACATTTAATAATAATTGTCATACTATAAAACATTTTTTGCAACAGGGTTTATTTTACAATGCTCCAAAATAAACAATTTTCGCTTTGAAATTAAAATCCCCGTCTAATATTATTATATTTAAGTTAATCAAAGAATTGCATTTAAATTT
The DNA here is from genome assembly GCA_019009955.1 of Riptortus pedestris. Lineage (NCBI taxonomy): Eukaryota > Metazoa > Arthropoda > Insecta > Hemiptera > Alydidae > Riptortus > Riptortus pedestris. The sequence goes on along the minus strand of CM032228.1, from coordinate 124,502,625 downwards.
GAAATTATAATGAGCAATAGGATTTTAGAACAAAATATACTTATTACATAGACTTGAGAATAGTTATTACCAATTTTTTAAGCTATAATTTAATCACATTGATTGCAAAAAAAAAACAAAAACATGAAGAAATCGATGCACTCAAGAACTCCTTGTTTTTCCAAAAAAAGGATAGTAAAGGATTGTGGTTTAAGTGACATATGTATATTTTTTAATGTTTGTTCAAAAAAACATTTAATTGTTTTCTTAATTAACATTAATTATGTAGGAGTGATTGGTTGCGTACTGGTTATTATTCTATCCTAGCCACTATGACCTGGGATTTTATTTTATGAGTTTATCTTTAACTTTGCTCTAGCGGGAATCGAACGTGGGCATTAAGAATTTACGATGTTGAATGTAATATTGTATTTGTGAATTAATTAATTGTTGTTTAAAACTTCCTTTACGATTTTACATTTTTCTTGAAGCCTTAAATTTTATAGTGAAAAGTAAGCTGATCTAGACCGACTTAATGAGCATCTATTTATGCAAGATAGACTGTTTCATGCACTCATAATTAAAACTATGTTCATTTTGGAACATGTAGCATATTAAACTTCCATAGTGCGTCAATTACCTTTTTCCTAATGAAAATAATCAGTAAGCGTGTAATTCTTCATAAGAAATCTGTTTTTTAGCAATATTTGTTTCGAGTAACTAGGTATCTCTGTCATTCGTCTATAACATATGAATTTATTCTCCTGTATCACTCCTGCTAATTTTAGAATAGAGAACCAATTGGACACACACACACACACACACACACACACACACACACACACACACACACACACACACACACACACACACAAACAAACACACACACACTCACACACACACACACACACAAACACTGATAATGTATAACAAGAAACACACATACTCCAAGACTCCCATACATACATACTCAAACTTTCACATACAACACTAATATACAAGCACATGCAACACACACACACACGGGCGCACATACACAAACACACACATAAATACACAACTACTACTGTAAGTCATTTTTTTATATGAAACTGGGCATTATTTGCTCTTGACATGACCTTGATGCGTTAGAACATGAATTAAAATAAATGCTCCTTTTTAAAATACTTTTATATATTTGTTAAAGTTTGTTAGAACTGAAGAAATTGTGGTTACAGAGCTCTTCCTGCTGAGCCACCATTTCCAGTGACGGGGACGTGCACTCAATGGAAACCTCTCTAATCGATGTTTGTCAGTGGTTGAAGAGGAGACATTTAATTTTCCAAATTTATGACACAAATTTATTTACATTCGCAAATACAGTGGTCAATAAATTAGTGTACCGCAGAGAAGGGAATTTCAATGGGCCTGGTTTCATTCAGCGTTCCTCAGCAAGATGGACATTCTCAAAGTTGTCATTTTCCTTCTATCCGGTCTTTGATCTACCATGTAATTTCTGTCAAAGAGAACATTCTGGATCCAAACCAAGCATAGGTCATCATTTATAACTTAGTTCATTTACAAGTAATTACGTATTCCCTATTCTGTCGAACGTATCGGTCAATTCCAAATTTCATGATTCAATTTGTATTATTTAGCATCCTCTACTAAATGTGCCATAGAAATAAAGGATTAATTTTATACTCAGGAAGGTGAGAGGCGTGTGTATTTTAAACTACTTTGAACCATAAATGTAGAGAACTGTTTAAATTTTGAAAGGAATCTTTGTATTACGTTTTTTCTTCACAAATATATGAATGTTTTTCTGTCGGAATATAAATATTTGATTAACTTATACATGACGTCATTTTATCATTTTCATCACATAACACAAACATCTTGTAACATGAACTTACAGTAAATATGCGGTCATTCTGCTGCACGGTTCTAACTGGCACGGTAATGAATGTTAACAAAATTGCTGTGACTGTAATATGACTTATTCTATAAATTGACGAATATTTCGGAGAAACGTTGACATCAACTGATTATTGCATGAAACAATTGTTAATAGAACATAAATCAATAAATTCTTATTTAAACGTTTGGCCTTTCTGATCTATCAAATTGTTTCTTCTTTGGCTTTTCTACGGGACAGATCTATAACTTGAGGATTGCTGAGCGAACAAAGAAAAGATCTTGAAAAAGACTGAAATTACCAACCGGTAATATGCCGATTGAGAAAAAACGACTATACTATTGCTATTAGACATTGCAAAAGTATGCTAAACGAAAATATTATTATGTGGGAAACCTAAAAAGTATTTGTCTACTTTATGATTTACCTGTTTCCTTTTTCAATCAGTATTTATAGATGTTCTGAATAAATACTTCAGTTATATTCTCTTCAAATCAAACATAATTGCACTATAAACTGGTTGTGTTTACCTTTTTTAGACAGACGTGCTTTATTTCCGCAGTTTGTTAAATGGACTATGATTGGAAACTAAAATATATTCCCTGAGTTCTAGGCAGTCAACAGACTGTGCTAATAACGCATTTCTGAGTGAGGGACATTTAAACCCAAGGTGTTTCAAACCCACTGCTCCCCCCTTCTTTTTTTAAGAGTTTTTAGAATTTCAAAATGAAACTGGTAAGGTCTTAGTTGTGGAGAATGACGTTTCTTTTGTCACTGACGTCGACTTTATAACCTCTTACAGTTTTTCTTCAGCGGACCTAACTATGGAGTAGCCCACGATAAGGCCTATTTTTAATGAAGGATTCTCATAGAAAATCAAATTTCTAAATGATTTTATATCAGTGATTTATCCATCTCTCCCGCCCTAAAGTCATAAATATTCCAAAACCACAAAAAAAAAAAAACATTTTTTATTATCATCAATATTTTTTTTATTCATTAACGTCCACTTTTTGCTAAATTGGGACTGGTTACCTTCAGGTTACCACCATTTTCTAGCCCTGATGGGATGAAGGATTTAATTTATTGAGTTCGTCACTGAATAAATTCCTATTTGACCTGGCGGAAATCGAACTCGCTACACTTGGTTGGCCATGTATCTTAGCTAACTTGATCTACATAATTATAATTAGAAAGAAGTATTGTATCGAAATCTCCCTGAAGCATATTGAATATAATAATTATCTTAAAAATTTCAGTATTTACAGATGATTGAATCTAACATGTAATTTGCATAAAACTTCAAATGCCCTTAGGAAAGGCGCCTCGAGAAGAAACTGAAATTATGTTGTCAGGCCCTTATGAGAAATCGAATACTCAAACTATTTTTTTCTTTATGCTTGCTTTTGATGCTCCAAGCTTTTCACTCGTAAGTGTTGAAAATCCGTAAAAAAATCTCACTTTTTCAAGTAGATAATAATTCTTGGAAGAAGGTTTGGAACAGACCTAAATCATTATTAATATTTTACTAATAATGCAATGGTATCCTACCTAATGGTTGGAGGAAATTAATGTATTCTTTCAGTTTAGGTAGTTTACTAATCCCAAGAGATGGTACTATTCTTATTTGTTATCTGTAAACGGAGAATTGTTCTGTTCCAAGACAAGCATGGTTCCTTTATATCGGTGATTACTTAATATTACTGGAGATGCTGTTAGTGTTAAGTGGGGGTCTCAAGAAGAGTTCTGAGTCCTCCAGGGAGCGTGGCGAATGGTTTCTGAGTCCAGAGCTCACTTCGCGTTATGCTTTTCCGCTCTAATATGAAGAGTTGGACGACTGACTGACTGAAGGATTTCTTGCGTGGCAAATGTTTAAAGTCTATCCCCTAATGAAAGAATTCTTATTTATATCATAGCCACTGTTGATGCATCCACCAAATAAGCATACGATAAGAAGATACGCACAGCAGTAAGTGGGTACTGACGCATTACCAGTAATATAGTAATAAAGGCCTCATAAGAATTTCTTCCTAGAGTTATTAATGAATTCCTGTTTGAAAATTTATTACAAAATTGCCTTGTTGCCCGAGTATGAGGGATTGAAATAGAAATAGTTGTCCATGGAAATATAAAGATTAGATGTACAAAATCATTTTGCTATATTCATTAATAACATAAATACCTTGACTTGAACAGTAAAAGTGCAGTAGATGAATTTACGTTTAGAACTGATGTTATAATATATTATATTATAACAGCAGTACTAAACGTACATTAATTATATTAAATATAATAATGTTTTCATGCCGAATTATAAAGATTGGATTAGCAGAAGCACTGAACAAATAATCAATTTATTATCATCAGATTAGTCTCATTTATGATAAAATTTTGTAAGGCATTCTGTTGAAATACCATTGAGGAATGAGTGAGTTGTTGAGCGAAGTTGGAAGTAATGGGGAAACTTTTATTCATCTATATGGGATCCAATAAAATGTTTTCCTGTTGAAATCTAATTAATGTTATTCTGGTCCCAGCGTCAGTGGTAGAGGAGCATAATATATTTCACGTTCGCAATCAGATAAACTTTTGAGTTTTTTTTTTGTATAGATAGATTCTAACGACGTTCGGGCAAACGGCTTGGAAAATCGGAAGGAAACGAAAATGACATTTACGTATTAATTAATTCAATATTTGAGAATTCAGTTTGCTATATGTATCATCATTTGAGTTTCCTTGCCCGGACGACAGGACAGGCTATTGAAGTTCCAGGCAAAATCACATGTGAGACATTATCATCTCCGTGAATACTTTATGTACAGTAGAGCGTCGGTTATCCGAACTAATGTTGTCAGAAGTGGTTCGGATAATCAAAAGTTCGGATAATCAAAATTTTTATTTATTTTGTGTTTATTTATTTTCTTATAAATAATAAGGAAAAGGAAGATCTAAAGCAACTTCGTAAAAAAAACAAAAACAAGTTTGTTTATTTATATAAACATAGTATGTATGAGCATAGTGAAGAAACGAGTGTTATGAAATACATACATACATATGTATAAGTTGTCTAATTGAGCTACATGTACAATAAAAACACAGTGTAAACCTCATAAAAAACGGTTTGAAACTGGAAGTAAGCTATCCACAACCAGTTATATGAACGGAAAGGGTTTCACAGAATCTAATGCAATGAACAAATTAGGTAGTGTATACAGTTCTAAGTAAACCAATGCTATTCAACGTCTAATTTCATTGAACACACATTGAACCAGATACAAATATGTAACGAATCAGTTTCTGAGAAATAATTAATGATGGCTTCCGTTATAGACGTTATGAGAAAAATAATTTTATATTTGTTTAATTGTATTCAAAGTAACAATAATTATAACATATCAATAAGTAAATTAAATGATCAGTTTAATTAAAATTACACATTAAAAAAAACAAAAAAAAAAACTGGTTCCGATAATCGAACGTTCGGATAATTGACGTTCGGATAATCGACGCTCCACTGTATTTAACAAGCCCCCTTTTTCTTAGATAATTTGAATCTTCAATATGCATCAAGGTATTTTCTGATACAAAAATTCTTTATATAAATAAGTTTGAACAAATTTGGTTCATTGCAAAATCACAAGTGAGATCTTATCATCTCCCTAAATACTTTAAATATTTAACAACCCCCCCCCCTTTTCTTAGATAATTTGAATCATCAATATGTATCAAGGTATTCTCTGATGCAAAAATTCTTTATATAAATAAGTTTGAACATATTTGTTTCATTGCAAAATCACATGTGAGATCTTATCGTCTCAATGAATACTTTATGTATTTAACAAGCCCCCCTTTTCTTAGATAATTTGAATCTTCAATATGCATCAAGGTATTTTCTGATACAAAAATTCTTTATATAAATAAGTTTGAACAAATTTGGTTTATTAACTTTTGAAAATTTACTCCTTCATAACGCGTCAGATCGAAAAAAATCACCTAAGCAAAAACGTATTAAATTTTTTTTTTTTTTTCAAGAACCTCCATTAAAAATATGAGTTTCTATTGGAAATTCCAGAGTTTGGGGTGCTGGAAAATAACTGGATGAGGATAGAAAAGACGGTATTTTCCTTAACTAAGACCTACCAAGTTTCATTTTGAGGGAACTTCGAAATTCCCAAAACTCTTGTAAAAAGGGGGGGGGGAGCGGGTGAGAAGAGAGTTTGAAATACCCGTTTGGTTCAGCCCTAATTTATCCACTAAGGTAAATAGTTATAAAATCGCTATTCTAAAAAAATTTTTTAATGAATTTAATTTATATTTCATTTAAATTTTGAACTGTAGCTAGGATATAAGGAATCCACCTTTGTTAACCATTATTTTTATATAAATGAGTATTCATAATTCTGATGCTGTTCTTGAAAATGGAGGTGGACATTTGACATATTGCATGACATTTCTTGAGTCATCATTCTTGGGCATTATTCTTGCCCCAAACAATAAGATAGTTGGTATACAACAAACATACGCGCGCACGCACACACACACACACACACACACACACACACACACACACACACACACACACACACACAGACACACACGCACGCAAGCAAAAGCTCGATATTTGTAGGTACGATGTAAATAAAATCCAGTTCGTTAATTTTAAAACAGGTAAAACCAATTTATGTGAGAATGACACCAACAACAAAAAAATATTAAAACACATTAGGTACATTTTAAATAAAATTGATTATAAGCATCATTACGAACATAAGAAAATAATTCATTTCCAGCATTTGAAATTATAATCGAATCGATCAGATAACTAGAACTTGTTAGCAGATAAATAACAATATATATATATATATATATATATATATATATATATATATATATATATATGTGGTGTGTTGTTCTTTTCGGAGCTTTGGTCAATGTTGGTGAAATGAATCTTAGTTTATGCCAATATTTCGAGAATTTTTATTTTCTCTTCCTCAGGGCTGTAAAAATTACATGTACTACATTATAATATTGCACATTGGTGTTATACATTGTTATAAAAGGGTGTTTTTTCCTTATTATTACTTACCAAGACTAAATATATTTATAGACAATTATACATTCTTATTACACTATGACTAGGGTTATAGTAACCTTCCTTGTTTTGTTTACATAGCAGGGTCACAGCCTTTTGTATGTTTTATATATTTATAGTATGGTGTATTTGTTGTTTAATTTTTACAGCCCTGAGGAAGAGAAAATAAAGATTCTCGAAATATTGGCATAAACTAAGATTCATTTCACCAACATTGACCAAAGCTCCGAAAAGAACAACACACCACATATAAATACAACCTGGTCGAAAACATCAGCACAATTATATATATATATATATATATATTATATATATATATATATATATATATATATATATCCATTCATTATATTTACTCTATTATTATCCTTTCTTATTCCTTATTATCTTTTGCACATAGCAATTCATCTTCCACGAACTTATGAAGAAATTTTCGACACTAACCTCACCTGTTTGCAACCTCAATAGCTTGTTATTCGAAAGAAAATCCACTATAAACACTAAACGTCCGTCCCGCAGGGGCTGAGTAAACTAAGCAGATTTCCCAAGAGAAAGTTTACAACAAATAAATCTACATACTGGTAACACCACCGTGATTGTTATGGGAATAAATACAAACGGTAATAATAAATCATTCACTCAATTTACTAATATTATTATATCTACAAAGGAAAGCGTCTGAATTGTAAACAAACAGGGCAGCCAACTTCGCAGCGCTGAACAAATAGAATTATTCTAGACTGGAAAGATGAACTATTAATGTATTAATTAATTTATATTTCTGAATATAACATAGAAAACTATTAACTATAGCTAGTTGGGTAATTTGAAATGAATCAGAATAATTTCCATCTCAATTACTTAAATTTTAGTAATCCAAGAACAAAAGAAGGGGGGGGGGTCAACAGAACGTCTTTGTTTTTATCTCGTATAATAAAGCTTTAGTGAAAATAATATTTGGTATATAACCTTTTAATGATCTGGTTTATGATATAACAGCTCATTATTAATATGACACAAGAAGGATTGGAGGGTTCACTAAAAGCGTAAAACTATAAAATCCAAATATCTCGGTTAATACTCATTATACGGAAAATATGTACAGAAAAATATTTTTGGTAAATTTAATTTGCAATGAGATTGGGCTTATACAATTTTTTGACCCGACATATAGTAACAGAAATATTTTGAATTTTCAAAATTCCTCCCCTCTAAACCTATCCTCACCCTGGTCCGATTTCAGCCGTTAACGAAGGTTATCTTTCTTATTACATAAGACGACTAAAAATTTCGAAAATCGCGTCATGAATACGACCTCAATAGCTGATTTCTCTTAAGGGAAATCTGCTAAAATCACCCGTATCTCGTTAACTGTTAGGTGTACGAAAAAATTGTCTGGAACGAATGTTTAGTAAATTTAAATTCCAAAAAGATCGGTCATTTATAATATTTCGATTTGACTCATAATAACAACGTTTTTTTTTTTATTTTTTATTTAATCCCCTAGGCAACTGGGGCACGTACTTTGGCCACTGGGTGGGCCTGATCTTTCTCATCCGGATAAAATTTTAAATATGATTTGATTTCAATATTTCAAAACTTGCAGACTAGGGGGCGAACAAGTAGAGATGTATATCGATATCAAATTTTAAAATTAAAAAAAAAATCATGTTGTTATTGGCACTCATTTACTGTGATTCCCGAAGCTTTGGAGGAATTTTTGCATAATTGTGTCATGTTAAAAGATTGGTTTCCGAAAGAAAAACAGCTAAAAGGAATGAAGACGAAGAGGTTCAGTTGTATTAGATATAATGTGTGATTGCTCAAATCCCCTTGGTGATAAAAATTAAAGAAATATTTATATTTATATATTTATATTTCACAATTAAATTAACGATTTAGCCAATGAGAAATAAGTACCTACAGATTTAATACCCATTGCATTAATATATGAAAGCATGAGAGAGAGAGATTTTTACTTTAATAATTTCATGAAATAATAAATAAATCTGAATTTCATAGAATAATTCGTTAATAATAATTGCATGAATTAATATTTACTTCTTACAATTTCCTTTCCATATTAATACTTTTTGTTAGGGAAGGGATTTTATATTTAAAAAAAAAATCCTTTCTTTGAAACTATTGTAGTTTTAATACTCTTTTATCCAGATAGTTCATCATTCTTGTTCTAATGTAAAAATATTAGTTCTGCTTTCTATGTCAACTTCGTTGTCAACTAAAGTTGTCCTATTTAATGAAAACCTCTCTGTTCTGTAATCTTCATATAAACAATAATGTTTCATATTTACCTCACGTTCCTCCAAGTTCTTCTTTGCTTCCTAACAATTTCGTTGAAGTCGCTTCTCTCTCGTAATAATAATACAAACGTAGAAACTACTTCATATGTAAATCAAGCAAGTTCTTTATGCGCTGGAATGTGTGAAAATGACACCTAAAGTTCAATTCTGTATTTTTCCCTTGGTATAAACTTAGTCGTAAAAGTACGTCACGCAGATGGTGCGTAAACTAAGCAGATTTCCCACGAGAAAGTTTACAATACATACAGGTAACACTACCGTGAATCTGTAGATAACCCGTCCCGATTAGCCATAGTAGCATAAAGTGTAAATAATAATAAACGAAAACTACCGTGAATGTTAAGTGAATAAATAAAAACGGTAACGAGAAATATTTCAGTCAATTTACAATAGAAGTTAATAATCTCTACAACGGAAAGCGGCTGAACAACGCGAGACAACCTCGTAGCCCTGAATTGATAGATAGACCGGAAAGAAACAATTAATGAAATATATCTGAATATAACCTATTAATTTTATTATTAACAATTTACTAAAGGTTGTGCTGTAATTTATAATGAATCAGAATCAGTTTTATCTCAGTCACTCAAATTTTAGTAATCCATGAACAAAAGAAGAGGGGGGGGGGGGGTCAAAAGAGTGTATTTGCATATATGTCACAAAGTAAAAGTTCAATGAAAACAATATCTGGTATTTAACCTTGTAATGAAGTGGTTCATGATTAACAGCTTATTGTTAATAAGACATGAGTAGATGTGGGGGTTTCCTGAAGGCTAAAAACTGAAAAATGCACATATCTCGGTTAATATTGAAGATGGAGAATAAATGTATATAACAATATTTAAAGTACATTTAATTGCCAATAAGATTTGTTCTATACAACTTTTGGATTCGACGTAAAGTAACGGATATATATATATATATATATATATATATATATATATATATATATATATATATATATATATAATTTTGAATGGACCTCATTATTGTCATCTCCAGTGTAGATAATCGATGGACATTTGAAGACATTTTTCGAAAATCGCGTCATGAGTACGACCTCAATAGCCCTTATGCTAATACTTGAGCTGGTCATTAAATGTTTTGTGAAACAATAACAAGAGAGGGTGAAACGAATAAATGTGTATAGCTCCACATGAATAAAATAATATTACACATTTTGTAGATAGTAATATTATTTATATAAGATTTTTTATGAATAACTCAAGTATTTAAGATTTTTGATTTTGTCTCATGTGAACCCCATTAACAAAGTTATGTCAAATGTCGTAGTTTTACATGAAATGTTCAAATATCGAGTTTGGTTATGGTAAAAAAAAGAATTTAAGGACTGGAGTCTGAAATTCTAAATACTTCTTTAATTTCTTACTTGAAGGTGAAATGGTGGAAGGTCGTGATACATTTTCCACATATTTATTTTTCCCCTTACATGTTTCACGTTCCCTATGAGGTCTCTTCAGAAGTAGAAGCTACACTTATTAAAAACAGTTCTCTCTTTCCACCCAATTAGAGGGAAACATAAATAAGTGGAAAATATTTCACGTGTTTTTCATCTATTGATCTTCCGCCATTTCACATCTTACGACTTTGAATGATGTTCACATTTCAACGATATTAATTTCTCAGGAAAAAATTAATGTTACATCAGTTGGAGGGAATTATCATGAACGTTATTAAATAGCATTTTTAGATGAGACGTTTAATAACAGGGGAATATTAATTTAACTTCTCTCTAAGCTCTCTCTGCTAATAATCTTTTATTTACGATTTCAGTCACTGAAAAACTTGAACTAGGTAGGAATCGTAGATATTGAAGAAGTCAGACTTTAGTGATTTCTCCCAGGAGAAAATAATAAATATTTTTTCAATGATAAATGAAATGATCATCCGGTTGATAGCGAGTTGGCAAAATTCCAGGAAAAAATATTTATTTTAGAGAACCGACTGAAGCTTGGTGATACAGGCAATATGCATGTTTAACGAGGCACCATCTCTCCAATGGATTATGGATTTTAGAGTCATTTTTAACTAACCTTATAGATGACTAAGAAGTATTGGCCAAAGATGCCTTTCGCAGTCCTCTCTGCCTGCCCATTTCCCTCCCCTGTTTTTTCTCTACCCAACCACCCAAAGTCGTTCCTATGTCGTTAACCCCGTACGTCGGCAAGGGGTGGCAGGTTATTGTGAAGAGTCATGTCCAAATTGCTGATTTATATTTCGATGTGACATTATAGACAAAATGACATTTCGATATTCATGGGGCTCAGGTTAGCCATGTGAGTTAAAACATCTTACCTTTGATCTCACATGGTAAACATAGAGTGGCAAGTTCGATTCCTGCCAGGGCAAATAGGAATTTATTTAGTGACGATCTCATTAAATAAAATCCTTAGAAACCTGTAGATAACCCGTCCCAATTAGCTGTAGTCGCATAAAGTGGACGTTAATAAAGAAATACTGAATAATATATATTCATACACTATTTCAGGTTTACAGAGTAATCTGTTTTAGTTCACAATCTCACATTAGCCAGTCCGTTTGCCAAGCGTTCAGTGAATTAAACTGTGGTTGTATGCTCATGTCTGATGAGGTCATGAAGTAGGTCTCTTTTTAGCCGGTTTTGCATATGGCCAACAGTGGTGCTCGGTGAAATGCCTTGATGTCCAGGTAACCAAATCATTGTAGTTAACTTGAGGCTACGAGTATTTAGTATTGGCTACATTTAATTGATAATCTGTGTAAAGGTTGTATATTTTGTTAAATTGAAAAGTAAAAAACTCAAGGAGTCTGTACTTATAGCAATTTTTATGGGTTTTGGTAGATTTCCCTTAAGGAAATTGTATTCATGATTCATCAAATATCCATCAGGAGATGTCGAAAATGAAGTTTGTTCTAAACTATATATATTTATTTCTCTGTTAACGTTCTAGATATCGTAAATTTTGTTTGATCGTTACCAAAATCGAGATTTAAACTTTTTGTGTAAAACTAATGATCAAGGTTGTTAACGGTGGATCAGAAATTATTTATATATATATATATATATATATATATATATATATATACTAGCTCAGATACCCGGCTTCGCCCGGGAATTGATTTGAGGCTGAATGGTGACGGTATTTTTTTTGGCAAGGCTTTATTTTGCTCACTATTTTGACATTTACCCATCCCAGTGTTTAGGGTTTATACCCATTATTAGCATTTGTTAATAATAAAATTAATTTTTTATGTTAGACTTCACTGTCCTCCATATTGTCATATTTCCCGTCTCCTGTGCATCATGCATAGATTTCATTTATTAAAGACAAAATACTAATGTAGATTTGAATTAATTTTTCCAGGTGAGGTACCTGATAGTTCAAATTGGAATGAATTGTTGAGCATATCAATATTTCTACGTAAATTACTTGCTCCACACATTGTTCCTGGAGAAATGTATAAAACAAAAGTTACTCTAAATAACAAAGTAAACAACTTTTGTTATGTCCACGTTTGTCGAAAAACAAATATACAATGAAATATCGTGAATTTTTATTTCAGGCCTCCCTTATAACCCCTACTCCCGTTCGAACCTAAAAACTTCAATATAGCTTATAATAATGGAAGAATTAATGCTAATTGACATACCGAGTTTTGTTAAGTTCGGTTCAATCGTTAGTGCCCAATAAAATAGTTGGCTCCCGCTTTAGTTTATAGTGTATATCTCGTTTATACTTTGTTATACGGCAAAAGTTTATCACAAAAGTTACTTCAAATAAAAAAATAAACTACTTTTGTAATGTGCATATTTGCAAAAAAACGAATAGGAAACGAAATACCGATATTTTAAACTCAGGCCTCCCTTAAAACCCCCACTCCTGCCCGTCCCTAGAAATGTTGGTACGGCTTATTATAATGAAAGCGTTAGTGCTAATACACATACCGAGTTTTATTTATTTCGGTTGGGTCTTTTGTGCTTAATAAAATTGTTCATTTCCGCTATAGGTTTTAGCGTATATTTTGTTTATAATTCGGTATACGAAAAAAGTGTATATAACAAAAGTTACTCTAAATAACAAAATAAACAACTTTTGTTATGTTCATATTTGCCGAAAAACCAATAGGAAATATTGGAATATCGCTATTTTTAATTTCAGGCTTCCCTTATAACCCCCACTCCTGTTCGTCTCAGCAGAGGATATTAATATAGCCTAAAGTCTAAGTTGGGTCAGTAGTAATATACATACCAAGTTTCATAAAATTCGGTTCAGCCGTTTATGCGTGAAAAGGTAACAAACAAACAAACACACACGAAAGAAACAAAATGCAGTTATGGTGTCTATGACATGTGAAACGAAAAGTTATCGTGAAAATTCGTGAAAAAAAAATCAATGTACAGACAGAGGTTACAATTTTATATATATATATATATATATATATATATATATATATATATAAATAATATGTAAATCTGGCTAACAGCCCTGAAGAAAATAAAATAAAATTCTCGAAATATTGGCTAAGACTAAAGCTTCTTTTTTTCGACATTGACCTCTATCCTAAAAAAATAAACAACCACAACATATATATATATATATTTAGGTGGGTAATCTGCTTTGTTAAGCCATTCTGCATTGAGGGGAAATCAGCCCTATAATAATTATTCTTTTAACTTAAAAAGTATGTAGATTTATCTATTGTAAAACATTGCGAGGGAAATCTCCTTAATTTGCTCTGCCCCTGCGTGACGGACTTTATAATATTTCTTGTGGTTCCGATTAAAAATATATTTACTATCTTTTTATTGATGATTTAATGGCTGAGGCTTATTTAAAATGTTGTTTTTTGTATGTTGTATTGAATAGCGTGTGTTAACATTGACTATGGCACAGTCAGAGTCAGAGCAGTACCACTTTTAGTGGTCTAGATGAGCAGATACTTGATTAGCAGACGCTAAATTTTCTTCTTCGCTGCTCAGAGTTTATTGTCGAGCTCAAATGTTCTCATTACTTATCAAGAATAAGAGTGTCATTTAATGTTATACAATCAACTTCTGAAAAAATAACCAATATTGATTCGGCAATTTCCTTGAAATACACATTCCCATTACATAATATTAATTTAGTCTTTGAGTTGTTTCTACCCAATTAGATAATAATATTCCTTAAATATTTGAGCCAGACTGGGGTTTCTTTGAGGGATATCAGCTGTGTAGGTACTCTCATAACGCGATTTTTGAAAAAGTTCTCCAAATCAAATATCCATCGATCCTACCTAGGAGATGAAAATGAGGTCCGATAAAAATACGTATGTATATTTGTGCGTGCGTGTGTGTGTGTGTGTGTGTGTGTGTGTGTGTGTATGCGTGCGTGTAGATGTTTGTCTGGTAACGCTCTTGTTGTCTCAATTTTTATCTGACCTTTACCAAATCCGATATTTAAACTGTTTATGTAAATGATGAATTTCTTATGCAAGTTCATGGATGGCTGGAGCAGGTAGAGGTGGATTAGAGTGGGAAAAAATTAAACTATATCCTTTATTATGAGTCAAATCAAGAATAGCTATATAACCAATCTAGTTGCAAATTTTGGATTTCTATAGTTGTTCTATAACTTTTATGTTTTCGAATATTAACACTTTCGAAGCCGCTGGACGTCAGTTGAGACTTGCCCAACTTCGTGCAATGCTGGAGGGGCTTCAGGTGAGGTTTGACACGGTTTCATTTCCTTACCTCTTATTCCGGGCCGTACTTGGAGAGGTTTACTTGCTTCAACTCAAGGCAGTGACTAATCTCTTCATTTACCTCTCTTCTTTCGAATGATATATTTCGGTTTCAAATATAAAAGCAAGTTTTTGTTTAATTATTTGTCAAATTAGTAATTTTGATTTATCAATATATTAATTTAAGGAAAATTTAAAATCAAATAATGTTATATTTTATTATATGCTATCAAAAATGTACAATATAATTATTAGATACGTTCGTATAAAATATTTTTTAAAAAATTGCACCCGGCCGTGAGGTATTTTAAAAAAAAAAGTCCACATCGAGAGTATTAACAGGATCATTTATATTATTTTCCATCTTTCAATAGATCCCCGCTTCTATTCACCTCACATTAAACATAACATATTAATATCGACAAGAAAGAAGAGTCTTAATAGAGGGAAATAGAAAGTTCGAAATACCTCGATACTTTAATTTGTTTAAAAAAACGTTATATAACAGATCTAGTTGAAAATCTAATTTTCCATAGTAATTCTTCGAAGATTGTTATTCGCTTCGAGTAACTTCAAGTGATCTCAAGTCCAGGTAAATTTGAATTCCGGTTTATATATGCTTCTTGCAGAAGAAATACATAATTGATGGTGAAATGAGATTACCAGCGTGTCGGTGCATCAAGTAAGAAACCTGTTTAGTTTAAACGGCACATGACGGAGTTTTGGCTAGTCTGGTGATAATTTAATATAGAGTAACATTTCACTGGCTTGTATCTCCATTTTTTTATCTTTTGTAGATAAGAATAAAAATGTTAAGGTATAGTATTATTCAGCCATTTTGCAACAATAACTATTTTTATTTCATTGATATCTGAATAAATAATTTTTCTAAATATACATTTTCAGGCAGAACTTTATATAATTTTAGTGTTCTTGTATTATAACATTTGACATATTTTTTTATAACATATTTATTATACTATATTTTCTGCCATTTAATTATGATAGTTGTATAATATTCTAATAACTAGTTTTACTATTTGTTTATCAATTTACTCGGGAATTAAATGTTAACAGTGTAATTAAATTTTATTCGAGGCTTAAAAAATGTTTAGGGTAAATACTTCTAATACATTATGGAGTACTTCCATTGTCATATTTTTCCATGAAATTGCCGATAGTTAAACTTGTAATGCTGACAATAAATATACTCTTGAATATAAATGTAGGATTTGACCGGAAAACTGATTTAACATTGATATTATGGAATAAAAGTCAAACGGCAAAGTTTTATGAGATGGTGAAGCCAAGTCGTGCAAAATAAGTAGGATGTGCTTCTACCTTGGGGCCAAAGTGCCTCATGAAAAAGTAACTTGACTTTTGTTTGTCCGAATATTTCATGTCTTCCTAGCTTCATGTTTCTCAGGCTTGTTTTGAATTCTGTCAGGACCTCCACGAGGAGTTATAGCTATGCTTCTATTTTATTGATCCTTCTCAGCTCCTCTAATGTCTCAGTTCAATTTCCATAGAGAAACAAACTATCTGAAATCATGAAGTTAAATTTCTTGTATCGACTTTGTCTAGACTTAATGTTCATGATATATTCAAATTCGTGAATAAGAGTTGGCATGATTCGTAAAATATCAACTTGTGCAAGGACTCGTCCGTCTATTTAAGGAGCTTAAAATTTAATCCCCACAAATAAAAAGGATATACGGTTATAGACTAAAAAAAAGTATCATTTAGTGTTACTGTGATTGGAGTTTGTTGTAATCTATAAATGTTCCTACCAATTAGTTTATTCTTCTACTAGCTATTTTTGACCCGACTATTTGATGTTATCTTTTTAATATGTTAGCAGGGTCAATAAATAAATAAAACATTTCTTATCTTTTAAAACTCTTTATTTTGCCAAACGTGTTTCGTGGGTAATTTCCCGCCTCTTCAAGTGCTCCAAGTTTCACAATAAGGAAGTGCTTGTCGATCCTAAACTACTGCATAAACCATCTTGCTATTGGCCGGTCACGTGCGAAATATCATTTTTCAGTATGTGACAGACCGATCCTTATGGTTTCTCTAAAGTGACCTGAAGGAGAATGTTTTTCAGTTTCATCATTCAAATCATATTAATGTCTAGGATCCCGTACCACGACGAAAAAAGAAAACATCTTGAAATTTTAAACTCTGTAAAAACCAATTTACAGAATGTTAAATATACCCAAAATACCCTGTAATTCTCATGACAGATACCCAGTGAAATTTATGCATTTTAGGAAAAAATAAAATAATACCAACCAATAGACTAATGAGGCCGACGAATAAACACTTAATAGTAACTAGATATATTTTCAACAAGGTTGGGTGGGTAACAATTTTTAATCCGACTCATAATAAGGGCATATTTCGAATTTTCATTTAATTCCTATAGACATAGGCTATTAGCGAACTTGATATCGTTTTACGGATCAAAGTTTAAAAATGAACATAAGATTGAATATCTCAAAATTTGCGGTCAAAATTTGCGGTCGTAAAAGAGCAAACCGACAAACTAAGTATATATATATATATATATATATATATATATATATATATATATATATATATATATAATTTTCAAATTGAAACCCATGTTGCTTTAGTACTCATTTACTATGATTCACGGAAATTCGAAGGACGTTTTTCATGTGAGCAACCTCCATAGTCCCCTTTTCTAACGAAAAACTTCTAAATGCGAAAATACCTATACCCCAGTTGGTGCAGTTAGTGGTTGGAAAAACCTCAAGGTAAGAAGTAATTTAGCCATAAATCTCTCTCTCTCTCTCTCACCTTCTAGCTATTGCAGGACTAATTTTTTTTAAGCTAAACTTTAGTTTTAAATTGTTTAAATTAAACATGCACATCCTGGAACATTGGAAAGTAGGCTAATTACGTTAAATAATAAAAAAACACCATCGTTTAAAATCTAAATACCATTAAGCTGTTTTATAAAAGTAGCAGAATTCGAATTTTTGAATTTGTTCGAAATTGTTTTTGATTTTGTTCGAAAATTCGAAATGTATCTGTTACTATAGATCGAGTCTGAAAATTGTGTAGAGGTAATCTTATTATAAATTAAATGTACTATAAATATTGGTATATACATTTATTCTCTACCTTGAATATTAACCGAGATATTTGGATTTTTCAGTTTTCAGCCTTCAGCAAACCCTCCTCCTACTTTTGTCATATTAATAATAAGCTGTTATATCATGAACCACTTCATTAAAAGGCTAAATATTAAATATTGTTTTCATTGAATTTCTACTTTGGGAGATATATATGAATACGTTCTGTTGACCCCCCTCTTCTTTTGTTCTTGGACTACTAAAATGTGAGTGATTGAGATAAAAAATAAAAATTGTTCTGTTTCATCAAACATTACAGTACTGAATATAGTGAGCAGGTACCAATGAAATTGATATGTTATATCTAGATTTATTTCAGTAATTGTTTTTCTTTCCGGTGAAGAACATTTCTATCTATCTGTTTAGCCCTGAGCGGTTGACAGACCTGTTTGTATACAATCTAGACGACTTTCCGTTGGGAGATTATTAAAATTTACTCAAAGATTTCTCATTACCGTATGTATTTATTCACAGTGGTGTTAAGTGTTGTCTGTAGTAGATCTATCTACTGTAAATCTTAACGTGGAAAATCTGCTTAGTTTAGCTTAGTGCATGACGGACATTTTTTCCTTCTCCTTCATTTTCTGAACTTCTTTACTAGAAATACTTTTGTTTTATTTCTCTTTTTAATTTCTCATATAAAGAAGACGACCTATTTTGGTTTTGAGATTTTAACGGAATTACCCGTTGTTCTTCCCTGAATGGACTCTAAACTAGTTTGAGAGTGCTGATTGTAAGTTTGTACTTATGTATGAAACCCAAACGATGAGCCTTAGACTGATGAAATTCCGCTTTTAGGACTCCCCTATGGATTGAAGTCAAATATTGTGAGAGGGGGGGGGTCAAGACAACAGAAATAGAAGACTGTAAACCCATTTCATTTTAATTTTCCAGTTCTAATTTGGGTATTTATAATGTTAAAATTGCAATCCTCTTCTGATGATTTGTTGGTTGATCAAGCACTTACAACTTTCTGTTGAAGTCCATAACATGGTGAATATGAACACTATTAAATGACATATGTAGTTCACAATGGTCGTTTTCAGATTTTGACGTTAAAATAGCGATACAAGAATAGTTGGGGTATCTGTGATGAAGAGTAGATTCGAGTAAGGACAGATCTAGGTCGTGGCTTTATCAGCTGAGTGGTTCCGACATGTCTTGTCTAATAGGGCCTGTGTGTTTATTATAAGATACTGACGTTACTACCTCAGTGTAGGGCTTTAATGTTACCAGAGCGTTAAGTTTACCCGTGAAGGGCTAAAATCAGTTATCTGATGTGGAACCGCAGCTGAAGTCTTACTACTGATCTTTATTTAATATTCTTCCTTAAGGAACCCGAATGGTAGAAAGAATGATTGTCCAGAAAATCGCCCATTTAATTCAATGACTTTTGCATTCGCCTTTGTTTAAAAATTGATGTCAGTGGGACTGTTCAAAGATTGTTATTAATTAACCCCGCTCTTTTCATCATATATTAAAAGCCAAGGAAATAAATCACAAAGTTTATGAAAGAAACTGTTCTGCATGTGACAACTTTTATATTTGGAAGTCGTCGTAGACCTTAAAGAAAAGATTGAAACAGTATTTCAGAAATTTCGATAACTTAGAAAATGGAATGAACATCTTTGGTAGACTATTCTTCGATATTTAAACATAAATTTAATTTCGACAAGGTAGACATTTAGATGAAGTCAGAAACATAACCAACTGGATGGTTAAAGAAATATCTACATTATTAAAACCAAACAATATGGTGTGACCAGGAAAACTGAGATAAGATATTTTCTTGGTATATTAATCAAATATTTAAATAAACATAAGTCGATTAGAAGTAGCTTTGCTTCTTCTGCAATTGATTTTTCAAAACTCTCAACTTTTTAGGTAATGGATTATTACATTTTGCAAATTTGTACCTACTTATTGTTTGTACTATCTTGTATGTTCGATGTTCCTCAATAAATTTTGTGTCATCAAGAGGCGTCTAGATTGGGGTTGGAAGGTACTTGGCACTCGAAGACGGGGCTGTTTCCCCATCGCCTTCTACACGTAATTTCGGACCCTAGTCTCCAGGCACCTCCAAGTGGCAGCTGAAACTTGTCGTAGTTGTTATCTTCGTAAGTGGCTCGTGCTCAACATCCGTTCAAACGGATCTGAAATTAAAATTAAATAATTAATAATAATACATATATTCACACACACCCATATATATATATATATATATATATATATATATATATATATATATATACTGTTATATATTAGAGTAAATAATATTTAAAAAAAAAAAAAAAACGGTTTCGTAACATATTTTAAATGTGTAAATAAAGAATACTATTGCAGAGATAATACTGCTCCAATAACTGACTGTTTCCTAAAGTTCACACATATTACTAGATCTGTTAACACAAAAGACAAATATTTATTGTAGACCAG
This sequence comes from Riptortus pedestris, assembly GCA_019009955.1. Taxonomy (NCBI): domain Eukaryota; kingdom Metazoa; phylum Arthropoda; class Insecta; order Hemiptera; family Alydidae; genus Riptortus; species Riptortus pedestris. The sequence continues at coordinate 124,482,012 of CM032228.1, read as the reverse complement.
TCCCTCTCCATACATACTCAAAATCACTGAAGGAATGAGAGGACTTACATACGTGTAAACAAAATGGTATTTTTCTGGAGTGCTAAAACTCATACACATTTAAATAACATTGCTCGAAATTATCTACATCTGCTTCGTTATTTAACTGGCTCATATAAAATTTAAATTAAAATGTTTATAACAAGAGACATCATTTTTAATGTTATGAGCCAAGAGAGTTCAAAGAAAATGTGGAATCATAAATATAACCTACAATTTTTGTTACCTATATTTTGCTGTAGGGGTCAGCGTGGCTGAGTGGTTAAAGCACTCGACTGTAAAGTCAAAGGTTGCGAGTTGGAATATGGCTCCCACTTACCAGTACTGCTGGTCCAGACCACGGGAAGTTAGGTCATTGCACTTTTTTGTAGGGGAGGCCCAATGGCTGAAACATATTTGTAAAAAAGGATTTATTATAATAATTATTATTGTGTGGGGGGTAGGGGGTTATTCTCTGTTCCCTGGAAAGCTTTTTACCCTTGGAATACTTTCCCAACTGGTAAAAACGGTTACTTCAAAGATAATTTTTAGATTTCCTGAGTACCATGGCAGTAGCTATTAATATATACTTTTGTGAATCCCAAATTATCTCTTCTGATAAATTAAAATATTTAGTGCTTTGTTGTGTTTGTTGAAATAGCAATGCCAGTAACTCTGACTGAATACAATTCGGCGAAATCTTTCATTTCTGCAGAGTATTTTTTAAATTTCTAGCAATTTCAACATTCTTCAGTCATTTGGTTCCGAAATATCATTGATATCTGCTGATTTATTTTCCTCATTAATGATGAGAATGTCCAGCTGGTTATGGTGGACAGTATGGTCTGTTATCAAAGTTTCATACTAATAGCATTTTATATTATCATTTACAACTAATTAAAAGTGGATAGGACTTCACTGTACACAATACCGAGATCTACTAAAATATGTTGATGAAATACCTTTGCTACATTGTTGAGAAGATTATTAATATTTTATTATTGCGTATAATATATTATAATTATATTTTGCCATAAATCACTTATTCTACAATTTTTTCTATTTGAGCTTTGACCCCTTTATAATACTGCTAGAGATTACCATTAGCATGCTGACGCGAACCAGTTTATACGATATACATGACTAGACCGGTGGTTTTGCTCAAGTCATTATAAACTTGAATCTTTTCTGTGCTTTTTGTAAAAACAATCATTGTAATTCTTGTTCTATTTGATAGATAAAGAAAAAAATAAATGAATAAATTAAAGTCATGAACTTATAGGTATTCGTAAACATAGCAGATTGTCAACGTGATGGAATAACACTAAAATTTTATAATGTGACATTGAATTCTGTTCTATTTTAATTTAAGCTGGAAATTTAACAATGAACTGCTGTGTAATTAAGCCAACTATACTGGTTATACAACTTATTTTCAATTTTACTACAATAACTATGATATTATCGATATTACATTTGACCCCTTCTCAGAGCATCACGTTTTTCTCGCCAGATTTCCTATGTTAACAAACTGTACACGAAATGTGTAACATTAGGTTCAAAAATAAAAATTAAGTCCGATGTGCTTAGACTTAACAGTTTAGAACTTTGTGATTGGTCATTGCGTACGTAGATGACTTGGTTACAGTAATTAATATAGGTGCGAGAATTTCATTCAAGAGTCGTGGGGTTTTCGAACTTACTTCTCAATCTAATAGTGCAAAGAAAATGAACCCAAATTGAACGGTGAAAAGTCAGTCACGCAAGAGCAGCGTAAACTAAGCAGATATCCCACATGTTGGAATGAAAAAAAAAAAGAAAATCAAATGAGTAGATGAGAAGTGGGCGGTCAATAAATTCCAAATTTATGACGGCATCACTCTAACTATTCGCATGTATCTCACATTATAAAGGTCCGTTGAAAACAATATTTGGTAGTTATGCGTAGAATAAGGCGTTTCATGATATATTCTCTTACTCATAAAGTGTGGTAACTGAAAGTGGGGTTTACAGAAGGCTGAAATCTAAAAAATGCCCATACCTGGGTTAATATTGTAGATAGAATAAACATGTGTATAACAACATTTATAGAAAATTACATTTCCAATCACGATGCTTGTATAAAATTCTTGGATTATTATTATTATTTATTAACGTCAACTTTTTGCAACTCAGGCTAATTGGGACGGGTTATCTACAGGTTACCACCCTTTTCAAAATTTTCGATATGACGTATAATAATGGAGATATTTAAAATTTTCAAAATTCTCCCCCTCTGAACCTGCCTATCGCTTGCTCGATTTCAGCCGTTAACGAACTATATCTTTATTATTATTTAAAACGTTTAAATATCGAGTTTGGTAACGATCAAACAAAAATTGCTACCCCTAGAGCGTTTTATATATATATATATATATATATATATATATATATATATATATATATATATATATATATAGTTTTGAATGGAATTGAGTTCCTTCACCTCCTAGATAGGATCGATGGACAATGGATGGCATTTTTGAAAATAACGCCATGAGTACGAACTCAATAGCTGATTTCCATTATGGGAAGTCTGCTAAAAGACAAAGGAGACATAGGTTTTCTCGCAGAAAAAAACCCTGTGAACGTTAACCTAAAAACATTATTTAAAGACTTCATATAATTTCGTTTGCGGAAATTAAGCAACTTGGAGTAAATATAGATACATGGTTTCATTAAATTTACCACTTGAAAGGGAAGAGGGAAAATGCTTTATGAATTTTCTATTTTCCTCTTCAAGAAAATTGTTGTGTAGAACATTGGGCTTAAAATATGGAGAAAGGGAATTCGTTTTCAAGAAAATTGAATTGCTTGTTACATGGTACAAGGATGTAAAGTGAAATGAATAAGCGTTATTTCATGAACTAGAATTAATCCTCCGACTTCAATAAGGAGAATAGTCCTGCTCGATCTCAGGAGAAACTATGAACATTCATTCATCACAAAATCATTTTGTTCTACTTCGATGGAAGCAAAACTAGTTCTATATGGTGCTCGCCCAACTGATTTACATTTACAAATTGAATTTGGAAAATATTAGTTAAAGCATATTCCTCTAAGTAATATTGAAGATAATTTATTGTTATAATAAGTATTGGTATATGCCCAGCAATATAGGGCTCGATAATAAAAAAAAAACTTACATTATGAGAGAGGATACACATATTAAACATCAGAAGAAGAAAGATGTAGACTTCCACCATGACATTTTTTATTCATCAATAACCGATTTCACCAGATTAAGGGCATACTCAGGCGCGTATTTTTAAAATTCAGTCACGCAGGGACTCCGTAAACCAAGCAGATTTCTCAAGTGATGATATGATGAGAAAAAAATCAATGAACAGACAGAGGTTACAATTTTATATCTATATATTTATATATAAAATTGTAACCTCTGTCTGTACATTAATTTTTTTCGCGAAATTTCACGATAACTTTTCGTTTCACATGTCATAGACACCATAACTACATTTTGTTCCTTTCGTGTATGTTTGTTTGTTTGTTTGTTTGTTACCTTTTCACGCATAAACGGCTGAACCAAATTTTATGAAACTTGGTATGTATATTACTACTTGGGCTAGTAGTAATATACATACCAAGTTTCATAAAATTCGGTTCAACCGTTTATGCGTGAAATGGGAACAAACAAACAAACAAACAAACATACACGAAAGGAACAAAATGCAGTTATGGTGTCTATGACATGTGAAACGAAAAGTTATCCTGAAATTTAGGGAAAAAAAAAAATGTACAGACAGAGGTTACAATTTTATATATAAATATATAGATATAAAATTGTTACCTCAGTCTGTTTATTGATTTTTTTTCCCGAAATTTCACGATAACTTTTCGTTTCACATGTCACAGACACCATAACTACATTTTGTTTCTTTCGTGTCTGTTTGTTTGTTTGTTTATTTGTTTGTTTTTTGTTACCTTTTCACGCATAAACAGCTGAACCAAATTTTATGAAACTTGGTATGTATATTACTACTAGCCCAACTTAGACTTTAGGCTATATTAATATTCTCTAAGACGAACAGGAGTGGGGGTTATAAGGAAGGCCTGAAATTAAAAATAGCGATATTTCGTTTCTTATTGCTTTTTCAGCAAATATGCACATAACAAAAGTTGTTTATTTTGTAGTTTAGAGTAATTTTTGTAATATACACTTTCGCCGAATACGGAAGTATAAATGAGTTATACGCTAAAAACTATAGCGGGAGTCCACAATTTTATTTGGCACAAAAGACTCAACCGAACTAAACCAAACTCGCTATGTAAATTAGTACTAACGATTTCCTTACAATAAGCCATACTAACATTTCTAGGGACGGACAGGAGTGGGTTTTATAAGGGGGGCCTGAAATTAAAAATAGCGATATTTCGTTTCCCATTGCTTTTTCAGCAAATATGCACATAACAAAAGTTTTTTATTTTGTTATTTAGAGTAACTTTTGTTATATGTTTTCTTTAGCCGTATATGGAAGCATAAATGAGTTATACGCTATAAACTATAGCGGGAGTCCACAATTTTATTTGGCACTAAAGACTCAACCGAATTAAACCAAACTCGGTATGCGAATTAGTACTAACGCCTTCATTATAATAAGATATACTAACATTTCTAGAGACGGGCAGGAGTGGGGGTTATAAGGGAGGCCTGAAATTAATAATAATGATTTCCTATTAGGGTTTCGGCAAATATGCACATAACAAAAGTTGTTTATTTTGTTATTTAGAGAAATTTGCTCACCACTTCTTTTCAATTTGAACTACCAGGTACCCCACGTTAAAAAATTAATTCAAATGTATGTCAATATTTTCTCCTTAATAATTCAAATCTATGCATAATACACAGGAAACGGGAAATATGACAATATGCAGGACAGTGAAGTCTTACATAAAAAAATAATTTTATTATTAACAAATGCCAACAACGGGTATTAACCCTAAACACTGGAACGGGTAAATGTCAAAATATTGTGCAAAGTAAAGCCTTGCCAAAAATATACCATCAACATTCAGCCTCAAATGAATTCCCGAGCGAAGCCGGGTATCTGAGCTAGTATATATATATATATATATATATATATATATATATATATATATATATATATATATATAAAAAATTGTAACCTCTGTCTGTACATTGATTTTTTTTGCGAAATTTCACGATTACTTTTCGTTTCACATGTCATAGACACCATAACTGCATTTTGTTCCTTTCGTGTATGTTTGTTTGTTTGTTTGTTTGGTACCTTTTCACGCATAAACGGTTGAACCGAATTTTATGAAACTTGGTATGTATATTACTACTAGCCTCACTTAGACCTTAGGCTATACTAATATTCTCTGAGACAAACAGGAGTGGGGGTTATAAGGGAGGCCTGAAATTAAAAATAGCGATATTTCGTTTCTTATTAGTTTTTCGGCAAATATGCACATAACAAAAGTTATTTATTTTATTATTTAGAGTAACTTTTGTTATATACACTTTCGTCGTATACCTAAATATAAATGAGTTATACGCTAAAAATTATAGCGGGCGTCAACAATTTTATTTGGCACAAAAGAATCAACCGAACTAAATAAAACTCGGTACGTGTATTAGGACTAACGCCTTCATTATAACAAGCCATGCCAACATTTCTAGGGACGGGCAGGAGTGGGGGTTATAAGGGAGGCCAGAAATTAAATATAGCGGTATTTCGTTTTCTATTGGCTTTTTGGCAAATATAAACATAACAAAAGTTGTTTATTTTGTTATTTAGAGTAACTTTTGTTATATACACTTTCGTCGTATACCTGAATATAAATGAGTTATACGCTAAAAATTATAGCGGGAGGCAACAATTTTATTTGGCACAAAAGAATCAACCAAACTAAATAAAACTGGGTACGTGTAGTAGGACTAACGCTTTCATTGTAACAAGCCATACCATCAGTTCTAGGGGCGGGCAGGAGTGGGGGTTGCAAGAGATGCATAAATTTAAAAATAGCAGTATTTCGTTTTCTATTCGTTTTTCGGCAAATACGAACATAATAAAATTTTGTTATTTAGATTAACTTTTGTCATATTTATTTTTGTCTTTTAACAAAGAATAAACGAGATATACACTATAAACTAAAGCGGGAGTCAACTATTTCATTGGGCGCTAACGATTAAACCGAACTTAAAAAAACTTGGTATGTCAATTAGCATTAATTCTTCCATGATTATTAGCTATATTAAAATTGTTAGGTTAGAACGGGAGTGGCGGTTATAAGGGAGGCCTGAAATAAAAATTCGCGATATTTCGTTGTCTATTTTCGACAAACATTCACATAACAAAAGTTATTTACTTTGATATTTAGATTAACTTTTGTTTTATACATTTTCCAGGAACCATGTGTAGACATACATAAAAAATTAATTTTCTTATTAACAAATGCCAACAACGGGTATTAACCCTAAACACTGGGACGGGTAAATGTCAAAATATTGTGCAAAGTAAAGCCTTGCCAAAAAAATATTATCACCATTCAGCCTCAAATAAATTCCCGAGCGAAGCCGGGTATCTGAGCTAGTATATATATATGCTCTATTTCTTATTCTTATATGCAAAAAAACAAAAAGACGAGTAGAAGGGGAGAGGGTTACAGAAGGCAGAAAGAAAGAAAGTACGAATAACTCGCTTACAATAACACACAAGACAAAACGAAATATAGCTATTTTAATTTCAGGCCTCCTTATAACCCTCACTCCAGTTCGTCTCAGAGAATATTTTGTAGCCTAAAGAGAGAGAGAGAGAGAGAGAGAGAGAGGAGAGAGAGAGAGAGAGAGAGAGAGAGAGAGAGAGAGAGAGAGAGAGAGAGAGAGAGAGGAGAGAGAGAGAGAGAGAGAGAGAGAGAGAGAGAGAGAGAGAGAGAGAGAGAGAGAGAGAGAGAGAGAGAGAGAGAGAGAGAGAGAGAGAGAGAGAGAGAGAGAGAGAGAGAGAGAGAGAGAGAGAGAGAGGGAGAGGGAGAGGGAGAGAGAGAGAGAGAGATAGTGTATGAGGGTAAGCTCCTGTAGTAGTGCTTCATTAATCTTAGCTTGTCAAATAATGTCCGTATAATTATACTACCAGCGGCCCCTTGTCATCGGCACCTTTCTCCAACCTCTTCTTTCATTAATACCTTTCCTAAATATGAAACCAGCGGAAATATTTTATTGACATTATATTCTACTAGTTGTTGGTAGTTATATATCCTATCAGATTGAATATGTTTACAATTAGTTCAGAAGTCTAATTAAATGAGAATTATTTTGATATCTATGTCATTAACAAACAAACGAAAATACTTCATTCCATGTCGGGGCCAACATAGTGCTTCCTATTATTCTTATTAATTATACTTACTTCTGTTTCGTAAACCTAGCTGCTGCTATACTCCTGACTTTCAGGTCTTGATCTATCCTTATGGTCTTGAACACACTGCTTTATCTAATTGCCCCCCCCCCCCCCATTTTACTCTAAAATCCTCGGAGTACCAGAAGGATATCATTGTTTTCACATATTCTGAAAAACAATATTGACACTTTTGGAGTTATTTTGTTATAAAATCAAGGTAAAATTTATTCAAATGACGTGTCTACAAACCATCAAAACAATTATAAATTGCAATACAATTTTCCGTTTACCACTATAAAATAAACTCATTGTAACTAACACCTAAGTACGAAGCTCGCAACTGACGTTATACACAAGCCTGTTAATCTCAGGGCATGGACACTTATTTAAATGAGTTTTCTTCATTGATATAGAAATACATGTACATTTATGTACATGCACAAAGCATCGTAGACCTGGCGTAGACTGCTAACCAATGAACGGACTAAACTAATATAAAATCAGTCAATTATTTCCTAATACATCCTCCTTTATTGATCGACAAAATTTTGGGCTATTTTAATCGTAATCATCCATAGTTATCTTCATTATTCAATCAATTGAAGTTTCAATCCCGCTAATACTAACCTTCAGTGTTCATACTTTTAAATTATTTATTTATTAGAATTAATCAAATTCACATTTATGAGAATAACACTACATTAATTGAAGTATACAAATTAAACAACATATGCATAAATGTCTAACTAAATGTGATGTTGAAAGGGGGGAGCTGTTTGTAAATTGAGAGGTATATAATTTCTCCTAACACCAAATCCTCCGTGTTAAAATGAAACAGTTTTCTGTATACGCTTGATAACAGTAAAGTGTTCTTATCGCAGGAGAAGTTAATAAATATCTTAAATACAGAACTACGACGATTTTTCAAGATAATAATGCAATGTCAAAATCAAGCCTGCTACGAAGATGCCTACGTTGGATTAAAATGATGCTGATCTGGAAATCGATGCGGCAACCACAAGGTTTTCTTAAAACAACTGGTGCGTGAAACTCACTATATCGAACCTCTTTTCATTTTTTTAAATGATAATAATCCTTTATTTGCTCATCTACAAAATTTACACTTAATATTTACATATTATATACAGAGAAAATAAACATTGTAAATACAGTTACAAAATATGCAAACATTATTGATTGACTGAGAAAAATCAGCGTTAGTTGAGGATTTTTGAGTTCGAGTATGTCCTTATTTTGTGTTATATATATATATATATATATATATATATATATATATATATATATATATATATATATATATCCATTGTCTGGTAGTGTGCATTCCCGAGACGCTTCCACTCCTCTCTATAGCATCCACTCTAGTCCATGCTGCTCCACCACAAGTCTCTTCGTCCCAATTTTTCATTGCTCTGCCTCTGCTTCTTTTATATTCTCTGGGTGACCAGTCTATCATCTTCCTGCTCCAGCTATCTTCATATCTTCATGTCTTCTTATCATATGTCCTGTCCATTTCCATTTCCTCACAAGGTCAGTCCTTATTCTAATCCAGCCCTTCGTTCTGTGCTCTTTTTTACTAATGCTGAGCATATATGGCTTACAAAGGTAAGGCAGACATTAAACTAAAAAAGAAACTTTGGAATTCCACAGTTCTAACATATGGGCGCGAAACCTGGAGACGGACAAAAATGTTATCGAAAAGATGCGTACAACACTACGAAGTATGGAACGATATATGCTCAGCATTTTTTTTAAATAACCTTATAAAACTTATCAAATGTAATTATAGTACATTAAAAAGTCAATTCATTGATAGAATGACTCTAAATAAAGAGAAAAATTAAAAATGAAGTAATGAACTAAATAAATATATTCTGTAGATAAATTTGTAACCGGTAGTTTATTTAATTTCATTTAATTAACCTGGTGGCTTTACAAAACAATTCTACCTCTAATGCTGCGCATTTATCTGTCTCTTCCCTTTATTTCTTCTGAATTATAAATGGCGTCACTTAAACTTTCATTTAAAAAGTCATTTTTATTCTTGGTTAGTCTTCTTGGAAATTAATAATATTTTATTAAAATCAGTGATTAAAACTGTAAAATTGGTTTTTGGGGAGTTGAGAATGCCTGGAGCAAAGCATGAAGGTTAATTATTAAAATCAAACATTCCAAAGATTTGTTAGGCCTCAACGTAACATGAAACATGAGCAGTAAGTTATAGTTATAATTTATGGCTGGAGACTGTTTAATCTTTTAAATATTGTCCGTTTATTCCATGAATTTTGTGCTTAAAGAAACAAAGCATACAGTACATGCGGAGATTTAAGGCTGAAGATTTGTCCAATAGCGATTACCGGAATGGGCAAACTTCTTTTGCCTCCGTTTATCGAACTTTTTTTTTAACGTCAACTAAATACCTAGCTCTCAAAGACTTAAAAAAAAAGCTTTATTGGTATCGACCAGTACAATGAACAGAATAAAATACAGATAAGCTAGTGAGACTACAATGACAAGAATGAGAAATGGGAGAAGGAAGAGGCCAGGTATTTATACTTGTTATTATAGACTGCTGAGGTGTCGTCTGGAGCTGTGGGTCTGTCTGGAGGCTTCTCCAGCTAAAACTGTCTAAGCAGCCGGCTATTCAACGATTTTCAAAGTACTTTGTGTGTGTGTGTGTATATATATATATATATATATATATATATATATATATATATATATATAAAATTGCGAACACTCGCAAAAATAATGTAACTGGAGAAAGACGGGCTAGTATTTCATTGCATGATTGATTTCTTTTATTTATTTGAGATTCCGCTACAATGGCGATTCATCTTCTAACATGTTAGAATATAATTTTACAAAATTAAATAGATATTAAAAAATTTCAAAAACTAAACGTTACAAATGTACAAAATAAATAGAATCGACAGAATTAAATATTAATTGTTAGTATATTACAAGAGGGGGGGGGGACTATAAACAGTTAAACTGGAAGGAGGCAAACGTTATATTCGACGTACAGTGCTTGCTATATATAACTTTCGTAACGGTAAATAATAGCTTTTATATTTCATCAAATAATACATTATTTCATAAATACTTAAAATTATCATCTATAAATTGGCTACTGTCGGCTAGTAGTTCGCATAAATTTGTGGCTAGTAGTTCGCATAAATATCGCATGAGTTTTTTTTAAATATAAAGAGGTTGAGTGGATCTCAATGGCAAATAAAGCGATGGGAGTAGAACTTAGGCTATATGCAGTCTGCCGATGCTGGGATCAGCTGTTTCCCTGAACCTTGTATGCATTTTATTTATTTTATCGCTTCTAAACTTTTTTCCAAGCACAGACATTGTTATTAAGCAATCCAATTGGTTTTTTATATAGCTTTTTTTTTTTAATAATTGTACAATTAGTTTAAATATAACCTCTATTTATGCGTTTGTTTATTGTTAGAGAAATCTAAAAATGGTGTTAATTTAATTTGCCATAGCAGTTTACTGAAATTAAAGTAATGTGTACAGAAGTACGACACTTTCATTTCTTCTTTCATAGAGTAGAATGTGAGGTGATGCCAGCGTTTCTCTTTGTATTTGGAGAAACTGATTAGTTTACAGACACCCCCAGCGCGCCGGACTTTTCAATAATTCATTTCGTGTTAAGCATGCAGTAGTGATTAAGAAGAGATTATTGTACACATTTGTAACAAAATGGAATTACATTTGTAAAAATAAATAGGACTGCAAAAATTTGGGAAAAGTGTATAGTGTATTCAATGGCTTTGTTATTATGCTAAAAATAACTGCTAAGTTCGTGAAACGGCGCCTTGTATGTTGAAAATTACATTGAACCTGGCAACTCATTACACTACATTGAATGAAAAATAGATATGGGTTATATGAGGGCCCTGTGTTAATAAAGTCAGTGGGATTCGTGAGAAAATAGAGAAGAGCAGTGGGCGAGAGAGCTTTGGAGAAATATGAAGTATTAAATGTCAGACATGGCTAAGCTCAAGGCCGAGGCTTGATGAAATTAAATGGCCGACAGAGGGTTTCCCTCGGCTCCGCCTGTATGCTTCATCATAATTACGACTAGCTACCTGTCATGGCTATCCGTCGCTTCAATTAAGAAAGTTATTCTCATTAGCTCCTGCTTTATAATCATTTATATTTCAGTTACTTTATGCTAAAAACAGTAAAAGTTTTTCTTTGGCCTGTTATTTTTGTTTCCTGCTGGTTCTATACGTTTACTGCTTTAAATTATTGACGTTTTTTTTTTAAGTCCCTCTCCCGCATTATCGTGACTATTACAAGACTATACAGAGCTGAGCGGTGGCCCAATAATGCCCTCCTTACCGGCCCACTCCGCTTTCCTCTACTAAAGGCTTGTTAGACAGTATCCCTTGACCGTGGCAGTAGCCGTATTTGCCTATTTCACAGCTGATTTCCATACATCTGGTTCAGCCCATCCATACTTCATATTTAGGGTCTTTACATTAGCCCCGAATTTCAAATTAGGTTATAATTACATGATTTTAGAAATACTTCTGAGATATTAGTTTAATTAATTATTTATTAACGTCCCTTTTTTTCAACTAAGGCTAATTGGGACGGGTTATCTACAGGTTACCACCCTTTTCTAGCCATGGTGGGACTAAGGATATTACTTAATGAATTCCGTCACTAAATAAATTCTTATTGCCCAGGCGGGAATTGAACTCGCCACTATAGGCTTACCATGTGAGAAATAGGTCAAAGCTTTAACTCACACGGCTAGCCTGAGCATGTTAATAATTTATTACCTTCCACGGCTGTTTCAGAAAGTTAGTTGCATCGTTATTGATAAACATGAATCTAATCCAGCTCTCGGATCAGAGGCTTTGGAATTTTACCAGGAATGAAATATAAGCATTTTACTGTTAACCAATCTAAAAATTTCATTGATATGAAAACTGGGGCACATACACAACTTGCCACTTGTATTGTGGTCCTCACTAAAACGTAGAAATAAACGTGAATGTGGAACAAGGAGAACAATGGTATACTCCTACATATGTGAGTTCGTCTGGCGAAGAAGGCATCAAAACGATGACTTATTTAATGCAATATTATCAAGTATGAGGGTTTATTGGCCACCAAAATAATGTTATTTTTGTTAATTTTATACTTGTGATAAATGTGGTTTAGTTTCTCTTAAAACTTTCTTTTATCAATGTTTAAAATAGATTATTAGTAAGAGTTTTATCACTGGTATTTCTAAAATCATGTGATTATAACCCAATTTGAAATGCGGGGCTAATATAAACAATACTCCATATTTATGTTATTGGGTGTATTCTGCAGGTCAATGAACACATTAGAAATTCACATTATTAGCTGAGCTAACGTCTTTCAGATCCACTAGTACACATCACAGTGGGGTAAAATTTTGCTAAAAGTTACTTTCCACTTTTGGCTAAACATTTCATTTTGTTGGTTTCAACTTTACATCCTATAATCAAATATGCTTTATTCATTGAAGTTATTTACCTTATTAAATTTAATTAATTACTCTTTATATTATCCTGAATTAAATTACTAATTCCTTCTAGAAATGTGGGTGACATATGTAGAGAGGAGGACACACCTAAAAAGAAGAGTTAATTGTTAAAATAGATGTCCATGTATTAGCTAAAATCCTTTATGGGCACTTCCTGAGTTTTGTAGAGATAATGAAATAAAATGTTTTTTATTTGTGGAAATAAAACTATCAGTAATAGGAAACATTTTCATTTACTGTTATATTTACTTTCAATGACATTAAAAATTCACTAGAGACATTCGTTTATTGTTTAATATGTATTATTATTATTTTATATACAGTTGCTTACAGATTTATTCCCATGCAATTGGGGTTCAGGTTAAATAATAGTGTTAATCTATATTAGTTATTTTAAGTTACAATTATTGATTATGTGTAATTAATTAAGTTTTTGAATTCGAAAAATTCTTTCTCGGCTATACAAAGGCAATAGTAAAAATATAATGATTTAACGCTCCAAAAGCAACAATAAATAAAAGGAAAAATAATAAATGCAGAGAAAAAAAAAACATTGATATAACTTTTTTTTTTTTTTTTTTTTTAATTTCCATATGTACGGAAAATGAATAAAGGAAAAAAGAAACTTACATAAAAATGATGCTTATGTTACGAATCTAATAATGATGACTTCCTGTTCTTGTATCCATAATGCAAAGATTGCATTTTAATTTTTTCTCTCTTAATTTTTTTTCTGGTTTGTCTTTGTTTTCTAATCTTGAGACAATATTTTATTTCTTAGAGTAAAAAGCATTTGCTTTAAGTTTCTCTTGGAAAGCAATAGGTCCTGATAACTTCTAAATTGAAAGATATAAATAACTGTTTTATTTAAGTTACCCAGTTAAATTTAACATTATTAGACTGCAATTGGTCCAGAACGACGAGCCGGTTATAGCACTGTTGGGGGAATCAACTACTATTTGAGGACATAATTTTGCAAAGCCAGAGGATACTTGTTTTTTTTTTTATATGTAATAAAATACAGCTTGCCCCTTTTTTAAGCCTAATCATATAATCGGGGTAATCTATTGTTTAATAAATGACATAAATTCAATTAAACTGAAGTAGACAAGTAATTTTTAACATGATGTATTTACAGTATTATTAGCTCAATTAGAGGGCCGTGAAAAGAAAATGATAAAGAATATTAATGTTTTAAGGGTATTTTAGCCTGAGATGTAGGTTTTTTGGTTGGATGGCTATTTGTTATAAGAGATTGCGTGTAGGGGCGATACGGGGGCACGAGGCCAGCGATGGTGTCATTTATTCACAGGCCCAGATGGAACAGGCTCGCCAACCAGCTATCTATATCACACCGGAACCTATTACTTCATAATTCCTCCATCACCGCTTTTCTTCCTATATAATAGTTCTAATAAATTACACTTATACGAGCTTAATGTCAATAGATATTCTTTTTGAATTTAGTATTATATTTCCTACTATAATGTAAGTAAGAATTTATTACTAGAAGATCACTCGTATATCATACCTATAATGTTACTTTCCCAGTGTCTACCTAATTTTATTCTACCCAACTGCAATTCATCTAAATCAGTGATGTCTGAATCTGGTCGAAAAACCGTCACTAAGCTAATTTAAATCAATTCTATACCTTTTTTAACAGATACTTAAGGGAAATCAGCTATTGAGGTTGTACTCATGACGCGATTTTCGAAAAATTTCTTCAAATGTCCAACGATCCTACCCAGGACATGACGGAAATGAGGCCCGTTCAAAATTACATGTATATATATATATATATATATATATATATATATATATATATATATATAGGTATATACTAGCTCAGATACCCGGCTTCGCCCGGGAATTCATTTGAGGCTGAATGGTGATGGTATTTTTTTGGCAAGGCTTTACTTTGCACAATATTTTGACATTTACCCGTCGCAGTAATTAATTAATACCTGTTGTTGGCATTTGTTAATAATAAAATTAATTTTTTATGTAAGTCTTCACTGTCATCCAAATTGTCATATTTCCCGTCTCCTGTGCATTATGCATAGATTTCAGTTATTAAGGACAAAATATTAACATAGATTCGAATTAATTTTTCCAGGTGAGGTACCTCATAGCTCAAACTGGAATGAATTGTTGAGCATATCAATATTTCTACGCACATTACTTGCTCCACACATTGTTCCTGGAAAAATGTATAAAACAAAAGTTAATCTAAATAACAAAGTAAACAACTTTTGTTATATGCATGTTTGTCGAAAAACAAATAGACAATGAAATATCGCGAATTTTTATTTCAGTCTGCCTTTATAACCCCCACTCCCGTTCAAACCTAAAAATTTTAATATAGCTTATAATCATGGAAGAATTAATGCTAATTGACATACCGAGTGTTTTTAAGTTCAGTTTAATCGTTAGCGCCCAATGATATAGTTGACTCCCGCTTTAGTTTATAGTGTATATCTCGTTTATGCTTCGTTAAAAGACAAAAATGAATATGACAAAAGTTACTCTAAATAACAAAATAAACAACTTTTGTTATGTTCATATTTGCCGAAAAACCAATAGAAAACGAAATACCGCTATTTTTAAATTCAGGCCTCCCTTACAACCCCCACTCCTGCCCGTCCCTAGAAATGTTAGTATGGCTTGTTATAATGAAAGCGTTAGTGCTAATACACATACCGATTTTTATTTATTTCGGTTGGGTCTTTTGTCCCAAATAAAATTGTTCATTTCCGCTATAGGTTTTAGCGTATATCTCGTTTATAATTCGGTATACACAAAAAGTGTATATAACAAAAGTTACTCTAAATAACAAAATAAACAACTTTTGTTTTGTTCATATTTGCCGAAAAAACAATAGGAAACGAAATATCGCTATTTTTAATTTCAATTAATTAATTTAATTTTAATTTTTTTATAACCCCCACTCCTGTTCGTCTTAGAGAATATTAATATAGCCTAAAGTCTAAGTTGGGCTAGTAGTAATATACATACCAAGTTTCATAAAATTCGGTTCAGCTGTTTATGCGGGAAAAGGTAACAAACAAACAGACACGAAAGAAGCAAAATGCACTTATGGTGTCTATGACATGTGAAACGAAAAGTTATCGTGAAATTTCGCGAAAAAAAATCAGTGTACAGACAGAGGTTACAATTTTATATATATATATATATATATATATATATATATATATATATATATATATATATATATATATATATTCGCCTGTTTACGCTCTAACGGTGCAATTTTTGTTTGATCGTTATTATTTAAACGTTTTATGTAAAAAAACAGATCAAGTTCGTTAATGGCTGAAATCGGACCAGTGGGAGGGGGGGGGGTTTAGAGGAGGATTTCGAAAATTCAAAATATCTCTGTTACTATAAGTCGGATCAAAACATTGTACATAACCAATCTTATTGCACAAAATTGCACTATAAATGTTGTTATATACATTTATTCTCTATCTTGAACCGAGATATTTACATTTTTCATTTTTCAACCTTCAGCAAACCCCCACTTCTACTCATGTTACATAAACAATAATCTGTTTATTGCATAACCACATTATTCGATGCTTAAATACTATAAATTGTTTTCAAGAGACATTTTATTATACGAGATAAATGCAAATCTGTTATGGGAATCCCCCACCCCTTCTTAAGTTCTTGGACTACTAAAATTTGATTGAGTGAGATAAAAATTATTCTGATCCATCACAAATTACAGTACTAGATATGTTAAATAGTTGTCAATAAAATTAATATGTTATATTCTGATATATTTCAGTAATTGTTTTTCTTTCCTGTGGGAATTTCGCACACCTGTTTGTTTACTTTTCAGGTGCTTCAGGTTTCTTATTATGGCTTGTAGTTATTCACTTGATTTTGACGGTGCTATTGTGTTACCAGTATGTAGGTTTATCTATTTTCAAATATCACGAGAGAAATCTGCTTAGTTTACGCAGACCCGGCGTGACGGACTTTTTTTAAAGTCAAATCATTATAATATTTTGCAAATTATCTCTTAGTTATTAGTTTATCCTTTAATACGAGAGATGGGTTCACGGTCGTCATGAACGTGTTGGAACGTTAATTTTATAATAGTTAAATAATTTTCGGTCATCCTTTCGATGTGTAAAGAAAAATATATTGGACAAGATTGTAGTGAATTAATTTTGGAACCATTATGTTCATATTTCATTGTTTTACCCCTCTCATTATAACGGGGAAATTTCGATTTTTTTGTTTGACCCTTCTCCTTCTTCTGGTAAGATTCAGCCATTAACAAACTTACTATCAATTAAATTTTTTGTTGTAATGTAATGTTGTCATCCAAAAAAATACGTATTTCGTGAGAGTAGTACTTGTTAGTTTTTGAAATATCAAATATTCTTGTTGAATATTGTGTGCTGTAGTCAATATCAACCGGCCAAATCTACTGTCGAAAAAACAAACTTTATTCTGTTAAATGATAAATTCCGATATTATGATTGATTTGTTTCCCATGAGGAAGAAACAAGCAATGGTTTTGGCGCTTGTTTTTCTAGGACTTTTAAAATTTTATTTTCAAAGGGAAAATAATTAGAATTATCTTATTTTGAGTTGGCCCTTCCTGCTTTTTTTTCATATCAGTAAATGAAGATATACCTTCAGGTTTACAGTGAATTCGAGGCGGTAATACTTGTTTGAACTAGTTCTAAAAATTGTTCAATTTGAAATATCAACTAATTTCACTGTCTTCAAATTTTCCTCATGAACACTGATTGTCATTATCTTAGTTTGGAGCTGTGGGTCAAATTGTTTGAGCTGTTTTCCAGTATCCCATCGTTAAAAAAATGAGATGTGTCCTGCGTTTGATGGTTTTATAGGAAGTTTTCATGGGTGTGCCATACTACTAGTCATTTTTATTGCTTTTAGGGGTTTCTGGTCGTGTCATATAGTTGGCCTAAGCTTTATTTTTCGTTTGATTGAGTTTTTAAATTTTTGTTTGGGGCACGCACTTTAAGTGTGTCTGGAGCCACATTTAAAGTTTTAAAAATAGTTATAGGTTCTTTGTTAAGTCAGACTTATCTCTGTGGGTGACGTCGTAAGTATGATATGCATTCATTCTGCAACTTAGATAGCGATATGTCGTAGAACCGTTCTGATTAGTTCTCGAGAGTCGATTTGATATAATCAATAAAATCTGGGTGGAGATGGTCAGTAATGTATGAGACAATATTCCTATCCTCAAACACCACATGTACATCAGGAAATTATCCATCCTTTTGGTCCTACAACTTACTATAGATATTACCTCACCTACTCTTCCTAGAAATAGCAAACAGAGTTCGGGTTTGTAGGGGCGTAAGGAATACGTCTCGTACATTAATTGGCTATGGGTTCCAGAGACATTGTATTGGTTTCCTACATGGGACTCAATGTTCTCAACTCTGTTGAATGAATTTCTCAGGAATCAGAACTTGGCATTCCTCTTACCCTATGAAGGATATTCTCTCATGGCTGAACTCGCTATGAGGGTTTTACTCTTTCCTTTTCCTTAATTTTAAGTCTTATGCCGTGACAAACATCAGTTACCTCTTTCTGATTCCCATCATACTAGTTTTAAGTCAACACCATTATTACGAATGTCATAGATACAGTTGGGACTATATATTGTATGATCAAGAATGATTTGGTTGGAATTACACCGCATTTTGTATAAATTCGATTTCATGACGAGGCCCCATTTCCAGGCCTTTATCAAGGCTAAAAGAATAAGAACGCACCTAATACTCATTTTTGAGGTGCTGGATGGTGAAGGAATCTGGTATGTCAGAGAAAACAAAGGTCTCCTTCCTTTACAGTTGTTTATTATATGCGCAGTCCGCTTTCAGAGCATACGCTTCCATCATCAGTGACATCTTCAAAAGGATGCCACCAAGGATTCCCCGTGACTAAAAGTGAGGAACTTATTATTGGAGATACGGTCAACATTAAAAGAGAATTAAATTAAACACGATTGATTCTATAACATTTTTTAACCCAACACATAATGACAACCGCCGACTACTATCGTCCCCAGATTTGATATGAATACGTATTTGGTATGGCCTAGGGCATTGACTACAATTTCCATTCATTGCATTTATAAGAGCACGTATTTTCTAAGTTGAGTGACATGGATTAGGGCTATTGTCTACAATTAACATCTTAATATAAATATAAATCTCTAGAGAACACAATTTTGATTTGATTGTTTCAGGACAATAATTTTTACAAACTTTTGTTATAATAACTAGGTTGCATTCCACTCTAATTAAGTCCTAGGAACTGGGAAGCCCGTATTAAGCTTCAATCTAGTCAATCAATGGCTGATTTAATGTGCTGAAAATAAATTATGGGTGATTCAAGATACGGATATCATATATACTTCATTTATATAAATGTATGGAGGGAAAAAGGAACTTATAAATGACTACTATTATGATATCAATGGAAAGACGTGAAGATAATAAATTCATTATGCAGAGGAAGTCCATAACAGATTTAGCACGTGGAGGACAGGCTACAAATTAAACAACATATATTCTACAGTTTTCCTGTACTTTTATATTAAATAACATTTGTATCATAGTTAAATATATATATATATATATATATATATATATATATATATATATATATATATATATACAGGGTGTTTGGTAAGTAAATAGAGAAACTTCTACAGGTGTTTTTACTCACCAAAAGGAACAAAATTGTCCATATGATGTATGATCCTATTCCTAATAATATTGGGGAAAAATCGATTTTTGTGATCTTTCAAGTTATATATGTTTTATTACATAAATTCAGCTGCAGCAAGTAACAAAATTGCTACTGGATGAATTCTGGCTAGTTCATTTTGAAGGGCTTCAAATTATTTTTAATAATCGTTTATGTTTATTTGCATTTACGGCTTTACAAATGGTTTTAACTAAATCTGAAAATAAAAAACCTTGATTTTGAAAACTCAAAAACCATCCTCGGAATAAACTTAGAACTTAGATTTTAAGGAAAACTTTTTCGGTCAATATGCTTTCTAACCATACAATCCCATTCTGACGTTTCAAGAAGAACAACATTCTCCTGTTATCCATTGGATATCGATCTTGAGGATGGCCTTTTTTTGGAATGCATATTCGCAACACTGCCCATTTAAGCCTTGGTTAAACTTGGCGAATATGCTCATAATTATCTGTGCCATATTTGGCTTGTCGCTCTAGATGAATCACTTTTATTTTAGATCTCGGATGTGGTATTTCTGTAGGCTATATACCACGCCGTTTAATTTCTTGATCAACTTATAAATTCCCTCCCAAAACGTTTGCAATTTAGGGAATAATCCTTTCTTGCGTTTTGGGTTAAATAGTAAAATCCCTCCGTATTTTCTGCTCTATCATACCTAGCTTTCATTTTAACACTGGCCATTTTAATGCAAGTAAGGACAAAATGCATGTCTTCAGAGTTATGGAGATCTTGCAAGTCTTCTTATGTCTGCAGAGTGTTTCCACTGTCTTTGTGGGACAGTCCGGGTATGGAACCAATTTCCAAATCTGCTAGCAGTACTAATTCTGTTCCAAATACTAGCACGTGAGGTGGAATCGTGGACGACTTACCGGTATGCCAGTAGAAATTTGGGTATCGCTCATCCCAATCCATTTGATGTGTTCTGACTACTTTTCTGAGATAATCCTCTGTTGCCCGAATGAATACTTCCACCAAGCAATCAGATTGTGGTTGTAGCGGTGTCGTTTTCGTCTTTTTGATGTCGTATGAGCCAGACATCTCTTGGAATATGGTCTATTCAAAATTTCGTCCCTGGTCAGGTTGCTTCAGTTAAGAACCCCGAAGGGTGGCTCGCAAGTTGGATGGTTCGTCTGCAGAGCTACGACTTTAGTATTGAGCATAAAAAAACGGGAAAACACAATAATGCTGACGCCTTTTCAAGACGGCCATGCCACCTAGAATGCAAGCATGATGCATGCAAGCGGTCTACAAAGATCGAGAAATTGGAATGCGACATTGATGTGCGACTTACCCATATTCGCTCAGTTCAAGACTGGTCAAAGGCACAGAAAGATGACCTTATTCTGGCGAAGGTAATATCGGCTAACGAGGACAACAAATGATCGACCTGTAATGAAATATCGGTAGAAAGCCCACTAGCAAAATCGTATTGGGCCCAGTGGAATAGTCTACAATTGAAATTGGAAGTTGTCTGTTTATATTGGGTCTGTTTAAGTTGTCTTGGGAAGTGCAGATGGCAAAACCTATATCACTGAATATTTAGCTCCAACGGTTGTTTCAAGTCTTGTTGACATAGCGCACTTAGAAAGAGAGTAATAGAGTTGGTAGTGTATATTAAATATATGTTGTATATTAAAATTAAATGTATGTGTTTTGAAAGTTTCTGTTAATTCCCTTTTTGGGGGCCTGACATTACTTGTAAACCACAACCACAGTCCTCATATAGACTGACGCTTGGAAAATAGAACTAGGAATTACACAGGCCAACGATGAAAAAACTTTTTTAATGAAAATACCTTATTCTTATGTTGTTTAGGTTGCTGAATCCAAATATGATGCTTAAAAAGTTGTATCACCCACCATTTATTCACATTTTATAGTTAAATTCATGAAATAAAGAAACATTTTTAGAATTTAACAGCTTTTTCATAGTTAAGATAACATGAAAAAATAGGTCTAATGAACAAAGATGATGTTGGCAGCACTGTTGAAACACCTGCTAAACAGCTGATGTTTTGTTTATTTTCAACATAACCTCACTTTTACGTTTCCTGTACATGTGCTCAGTGCAATGTCTCATCGCGGCTGTAAAAACTCTGCTGACAGTTTTTGTTATATTTGTGGTGAGTTTGTTATTAAAAAGCACCAAAGAAACATTACAGACTTTGTGAAAAAGGTTTATCTAGCATACTTTGGAACCAAACTTGGAGACCAGGATAAACCTTGGGCACCGCATAAGGTATGTTATGTATGTGTTGAAGACCTCAGGAAATGGTCAAAAAAAGAGAAAAAACACTTTAAATTTGCTGTTCCCATGATATGGAGGGAACCAAAAAATCATTCCGATGACTGTTACTTTTGCAGTGTAGATATTACTGGTCATAACTCTAAGAACAAGAAGGTAATAAGCTACCCTAACCTTCCGTCCGCCATCCGACCAGTAGGGCACGGTGTAGATTTGCCAATCCCGGAACCACCAGAGGACTTAATTCTATTGAAACAGAAGTATTTTTCTGATGTACAGTCGGAGTTAGATGAACACGATGAAGAATTCCAATGTGTTACAGAAAATGTAGAGCCTAAATTGTTCACAATCAGGTCGAGCTTAATGACTTAGTTAGGGATCTGGGCTTAACAAAAGAAAAAGCTGAACTGCTTGGCTCTAGGCTAAAAGAAAAGAACTTGCTGGCGGCTGGAACCAGCTTTCATGTGTATAGGAAGAGAGAACAACAATTTTCGAAGTATTTTGAACAAGAGGGTGATTTGGTGTACTGCTCAGACATTCATGGTTTAATGAATTACTGAGTTTGGAATTGAATACAAAACAGAAGATTGGAGGTTGTTTATTGATTCATCCAAAAATAGTTTGAAGGCAGTTTTACTACACAACGGTAACATGTATGCCTCTGTACCTGTCGGTCATTCTGTACATATGAAAGAGAGTTACGAAAATCTAGAAATAGTGTTAAATAAAATAGGTTATTCTGCACACGGTTGGATGATATGTGGTGATTTGAAAAGTTACGTGCATGCTCCTTGGTCAGCAAGGGGGTTTTACCAAATTTCCATGTTTCTTGTGTGAATGGGACAGTAGAGCTCGGAATCAACATTGGTGCAGAAAGAACTGGCCTGCTAGGGAGTCTTTAAAGCCTGGCGAGAAGAACATTTTACGCAAAAAACGTGCTCCTACCACCACTACATATTAAGTTAGGTCTCATGAAACAGTTTGTAAAGGCTTTGCCTAAAGATGGGCTTTGTTTCAAATATCTCTGTCAGAAGTTTCACACACCTTTCAGAAGCTAAACTGAAAGAAGGCGTCTTTACCGGGCCTGATATTAGAAAAATGATGTTTGACGTTAACTTTGAATCCACAATGACCTCAAATGAAAAAGAAGCATGGGTTTCATTCAAGCAAGTTGTCACCAAGTTTTTGGGAAATAAAAAAAGACCCAGAATTTATAAGGCTATTGTTGCTAACATGTTAAAAAAATTTGAACAGTTAGGATGTTTGATGAGCCTGAAAGTTCACTTCTTGAGCAGTCCACCTCGATTACTTCCCGGAAAATTTAGGAGATGTTAGTGAGGAGCAAGGTGAGCGTTTTCACCAGGACGTTAAAGTGATGGAAAAACGTTACCAGGGCCGCTGGAATACCAACATGATGGGGGATTACTGTTGGTCACTTCACCGGGAAGTTCAGCAAGCTATTCATCGCAGGAAAAGCTACACAAGAAGCTTCAAGGAAAAAAGGGAAAGAAAATATAAAGCAATTCCAGTTGACAAGTGAACCTTGTATCATCACATAAAAATTACTATTCCAAGTATTTTACTGTAAATACAAACCATTTTTTACGATTTCTACAGTGTTTCATTGATTTCCCTATATACTGTAAATGGGTATTAGACTATATAATAAAATACATTTTGCTTGGAAACTAAGGGTGATACATAAAAACTACGAGCAGATTTGGATTCAGCACATAAAAATCTATCAAGATCAGCTATTAAAATTAAAAAAGTTTTCAAAAAGGTTTTTTTTGTTGGCCTGTGTTATCAGCGATATCCTGAAAAGTATGAGCTTTGCACTCACTTAAAAATATCATAGTGTGAGAAAATAGATGAAGGCAAACCACGGGAGGAATTCTCTGGTTTCTAGGAATATTTCATAGAACTTATCTTGGAAATAATCGTCATAACCTTCCGAGTATTTCTCACGAGATTTATTTTGCATTAAATTAATTGCCTTTTTAATCAACCCCTTTTCTTTCTAACTTACGTAAGGTGGAACTAATTTACACAATTTCCTGACGTTTGCTAGAAATTCAAATAACCACATCATTTAATATGTTGGCTTCACAAGTACTTTGCTAAAAAGTGGTCCTTTGAAAAAGGTGGTTTGATTACGTCATGCCGAGAAGCTGCCACAATAAATCCTTTCATGAAACAGAAATACGATTCATACCAAAATCTTGTTATTCCTGTTAACCCAACGTGACAATTTAAAATAAGGGAGACAGTATTTATTTACTCATTATGGGGGGGGGCACTTTTTTTTAAATTCAGATAACGTTTTCCAAACTTTCTCATTTGAAAATTATAATTAGAACAAACATGCGAGTGAACAGACTACTATACATCATGTATGGAATAATTTTTTTAAAGAAAATGGTTACATTGAGGTGACATAGTGTATTGAGTACGAACAAATTTATACAGCAAAAGTTATTTCATTTCCTTAGGAACACTTTTATCGCCGGGTTCAAAGGCCCACCACTTTCACGTAAAAAAAATAAAAAACTTCAAATGGTAAAATATGGTTATATGTTGCCTTGAGAAACTGATTACTTTTCTTCTTCTTGTATAAACCAGATTTGAAATTAAAGCACATTTTCCTATTTTTAAATTATTTTAAAAGAACATTATTATCCAAAGATATATCTCAGCTATTCTCCATACAGTGGATCAATATACTAGATTTACAATGATGAATAAATTAAATTTCTTTTAATTAACTAGGAAGGACCCAAATTCACAATTCAAAATTGTCATTAACTCACAAAAAAGGCATACAAAGAAAATTATAGTTAGATTGGAAAAGAGTATTGAACAAAGGCAGAAGTTTAATCAATATGCAATTTATACTCACGCCGTCACTTATATGCACACGTGCATATATATTGGTTAAATCGGTACTTCGCATTATTTTTAAATATACCCATATATTTTTGAAACTTCTTTTATAAACGTGGTTACTGTGGAAATGACAAATCTACATGAAGTGCTCATAAGTCAAAATACAACTGGATTTCTACCCAGTGTGTTTGTGTACTTTAATTAAAAAATACCTGTGTGCGCCCTTGTTTACGTGTTCGTAGGAGCGTGGGTGAGTGTGTGTATAGTTCCGAAAAAAGAAAACTGTAGGCCTTTTTCATATAATGTTTCCCCGGAAAAAAATAATATAATAAAGGCCCGAAGCTCCGTAGTGGGACGTGTTCCCTTTTGTTCTGACCGTGTTGGATATATAGCGTGTGGACATACCAGGTCTCAAACTACTAATTAGATTACTGTTAAAATTTAATTACTGAGCTTTGTTGCTGACTTTTTATTTCAACCGTTCTTTTAAGAATTCCACATATTACCTCTCATTCCATTCGGTTTTCGATTGTTTTTCAATAAATTTGAATATGTACTCTGAAACGAACTCTGACACTAAAACAACTTACATAGGTCCATTCCGAGTTTTCTGTTTCTGGCAGTAGGTCTTGAAATATGTAGTTACGACCCTATCCTAGCCTTAATATCGGTAAAATACTAAACATTAATAATGAAAATATTGTGACAGAATGATCAGTAGTACATCGTGGAACGGATAACAGGAAAATATACATAATGTGCAACTAAATAATAAAATTGGCAGTAAATCAAATCTTGGATACTGTGAAGTTAAATTCCTTCCGCCAATTTGTGACCTACAATTCGGTTCCAAGAACAAAGTTATGTCGGCTAGCCTGTGTTTGTAGTCTCTGGCATTTGATCTCCCACACGCTCTTTTAACAACAAATATGCCGAAAATGCTATGTTTGGTTTTGAATGTTCAACCTTTGTAAAACAATTATGAAAACAATAGTTCAAAATGAAGCAGGAGCTACCACATACTAAATGAAACAGTACGGCTTGATATTCGAATGACTTCCTCACGCTTACCACCATGTACTTATATAACCATTTATTAGAAAAATGACATGATTTTACAGACAACTTTATGTTTTGTGTCAACTGGACTACTAAAGTAGTTAGTTAGTCGTAGTTACCCTCTTCACCGGTAAGTACATTCTCACATCTATACATAGTATTTTCATATTAAATAGCTAGATTACTATGTGTCTGATGCCCAGCTTAAATTTAAAGCTTTTTTTTTTTTTTACTTTCGGTTATTACTAACTGAGAAATGGAGATTGAGACATGACGTAATCTTTATGGCACTCCAGAGCGTAAAACACGTGCTTAGTAGCACCTACATAATGGACTTCTTAGATGTCTTCTACTGTTGTTCAACGAGCGTCATAATAATTCTTATCCACCTGCTTATTAATCACGAAATTTTACTTCTTACAATACCTAAACTTTGCAAGTTTTATAACACAGTAGCTCTATTGCCTTGGAAAAATAATTGGATTAAAATACACCGGTCACGCTGAGGTATCATATTTGTATTGTAATGTATGCAATAGCATTACAAATGTAGATCTAGATATAGTGATGAATAAATAGAGAGTTTTATCTGCTACTCCCATTCCCATTGCTGGGGATGAGCGATGGTGCAAGTTGTGAGCTACAGTAGCTCCTTTCTAGCACTAGTGTTGGCAGAGGGAGTTTACCCACGGCTGGAAAAAGTAAATGTTTGCCACCCTCTCCCCATTTCTGGGCCTCTGTTCTCCAACCATCTCCTCCTCATATTTACTATGTACTATCTTCTCATTCCTTTATCAATGCTCTTCTTCCTGTGACTCTCGACTGCCCATCAGGAGAAACATATAGAGTGGTCTATATAGCAACTGCTACGCTTTCTAAACACCTGGGTTTAATTCAGTGGCTCCATGTGCAGCTCATTTCAAAGGGAATTTTGTCTATTTACTTAGGCCAGTAGTATTTATGTATGTGTTACCGGGCTCAGTCCATTTTACCTTGCGACAAGCTAGCTTCCAAGAGTCACACTTCAAGGCACAAGTATCAAAATGATACTGGTGTTAGAAACTCAAAATTTTTTGTTGATGATTAATATCAATATTGTGTATGGGATAAGACAAACTTAAAGAAAATAAAAAATTCATTTTCTGATAATTCATTGCATACTGATACAGGTTCCTACATTTCCATTGCTCATATGAAGAATGGTGTTAATTCGTGCTATGTTCAATGGCGAGAAAAAAACTACCAAGGGCCAATGTTTAGTGTATCATTGCACATATAATGTTGTACACAATTTTAGTCCACCTTTGTTCCTATTATAAAAGCTTATAATAAATTATAATTTAATTTCGGGTTTAAGTTTGCCATTCGTTTCCTCGTCAATTTTGGCATCATCATGGAAAGTCGATATGGGGATTACGTTCCGAGGAGTTTAAGGAACATATGAAATAAGTGTAGTTCTTGAAAACCAGAACAGCTTCAGTTTCGCCGGAATTTCCTTTTTATTATTTTTGAAGTTCCAAAGTAAAATATCTTCTTTTCTGCTGAATACTTTACCAAATTATTGCTGGTAAACCTATTATCGGTAGTGATATATTTTCCACTGTCGAAAATTGGAGTAATAATCTTCTTAACTGCCTCTGAGGGGCAGTTGAGCGAAAGCACTAACGGGCTCAATTATCAATTTGATTCAAACAAGTGTTTCCAGATAAAACAAAACCCAGGCCAGAGTCTGGAACGTCATTGGTAGGTTGACGGTTAAAAGTAAAAAAAAAAATAATATGTAGGAAATCCTCGCTTAACGATCACCTGCCGACAACTGTTTCACGTTTATCAAAATGACACTCGCGCCCGTCGCTGGGTTATAACAAAATAAAAAGGACCTTCCAGCATTGTTTCTTTATTACAACTTTACCGAAACGTCAATATTGGACTAACTGCAATTCGCTGTTTCCAATTACGGTTGAATCTTGGGGCCCCTCACTCACTTCAATTATTGCAATTAGAAAAGGGAGTCGTAGGTAGTTAAAACACGAACATACCGAAAGATGGTCACTTTTGTTAAGTTTCATAAGTATCTATAGACGTTTGTTAAACTTGAATTCCCACAATTCCCAGACGACATCCCTCGTTTGACAGATCTTAGTGGTAAGTAAACAGATCTGGACTAAACGTAAACAACTAATACGGTGAACAGAGCATAAAACCCACTGACTGACGGACAACCAACTCAGTACAACTATCGACAGGCTTGAAGATGATGCCATCACATCGAAAGCGCTTGCTTGTGGTACTCAACCATCAGCCAGCGACGACGGTCTCCACCGAGAGGTATGGCAATAGTATCATTTATATTGGCGGTTCTAA
The DNA here is from genome assembly GCA_019009955.1 of Riptortus pedestris. NCBI lineage: Eukaryota > Metazoa > Arthropoda > Insecta > Hemiptera > Alydidae > Riptortus > Riptortus pedestris. The sequence goes on along the minus strand of CM032228.1, from coordinate 124,453,661 downwards.
CCCTGTATTTATAGGATTTTAAATAATTAGTTTAGTTATAATGCATTCCTTTCTACTACGATGTAAGGTAATTTTGAGGAATTTAATAGTAGTACCCTCATAAGTTTTATTAAGGTAGGTAATCTATAGTCCATTCAATAATATATTATATCATTATTGGAAATAATAAAATACATTAAACACGATCTATTTGAAGCTACTTTCCATACAAATGTACGAGTATGACTTTATAATTTATGGAATTAGTTGCCCACCAATTATTACATTTTCTCTCTCTAGAAGTCACAGTCGAATGACTAAAAAAATACGTATCATGCCTGAATCATTTTGAATGTGGTTGAATGGATTTCTCCCTGCGTAAAAAACATCCCGCATAAACTTGAATAACAAATGTGCGTAATAAATTCTCTTTTTGGACGGGTTGCTAAAAGTATACTGTCAATTTGGTCGTAAAAAAAGGTTATCACTTCCACTAAATTTAACTTTATTCAAAGTGGCTCATGTGTTTTCGTTCCCATGCATCATCATTAGTCCGTAATCTTATCTATGGGATTGTTTGTTTCTGCTCGTCCACCCTTGTGAATCTGCCTGGAAAGAAAGAATAGTAGGACTCAATAAGATAGAGCTTCCAGGTGAATAAAGCGGAAGTATCGCATTCGCTCAGGACAATTTGAATGAAATTAAGGAGAATCGTTTTCATTTCATTTTTGACCCTAAATTTAATAATGTACAGACACTATCATGTGCTATTGGATAATTATATTGATTTTAAAAATAAAAGCCTGTCACGCAGGGGCTGCGTTAACTAAGCAGATTTCCCACGTGCGTCAGGTTTTTGCATTTATCTCAAGAATTAAAAGTTCAATGAGAACAATATTTGGTATTTAATCTTCAAATAAAATGCTTCGACGGGTGTTAACCCTAAACACTGGGACGGGTAAATGTCAAAATATTGTGAAAAGTAAAGCCTTGCCAAAAATATACCATCACCATTCAGCCTCAACTGAATTCCCGAGCGAAGCCGGGTTTCTGAGCTAGTATATATATATATATATATATATATATATATATATATATATATATATAATTTTGAACAGACCTCATTTTCGTCATCTCCTGGGTAGGATCGATGGACATTTAAAGAAAAATTTCGAAAATCGCGTCAAGAGCAAGACCTCAATAGCTGATTTCCCTTAAGGGAAATCTGCTAAAACGTATTGTAGAAGAAAACAGTACATCCAGATTAATTCGTTCCTCTACCTCCCAGCCAAGAAATACCAAGTCATATTTACGAACTAAAGCCAAGAGTGTAGTTAAAATGTATTAATTTAATTGAAGTCCAACAATAAGTCAAATTACTTCTTCTTACAGTACCAGAAGTTCTTCCTCTTACAAGTCTATTTTTATAAATTTTTTTAATCCTTGGCATAAAAAAATGAATATCTGAATGAATATTATCAATATCCTTTTTTTAATTCACTTAAATTATAAAGCTTATACATGATATAGGTGCTTATGTGTAAATGGAAATGTATACCCAGTTTATCTATTGTAGGATACTCCAGTATCGGGCCGAAACACGGTTTTCAAATATTTTTTTTTTTCTTTTAGAATATGCATAACTTCAAGTGTAGAGATTTAGATGTTTCATTTTCAAACGTTAAGTAAGCTCTTAGAATTTAGTTGGTTTCTTTTTCTTACATACAAATGTGGAAATCTTTTACAACTTGAATCATTATTATTTATTAACGTCCACTTTTCCTACTAAGGCTGATTGGGACGGGTTATCTACAGGTTGCCACTCTTTTCTAGTCAGGGTGGGACTAAATGCTCTATTTAATGTGTTCGTCACTAAATAGGTTTATCAAGTGAGGTTTAAGCCAATGCTTTAACTCACACGGCTAACCTGAGCCCCCTACTTGAATTAAAGAAAGTTAAATCTTAATGTACTGTACAATTTTAGAATTAAGCTGTTTAATCCAAAGCTACTGATGTTAGTTAGTTAAATTCCATTCTTAATTGGAGTGAATTAGTCCGAGTTACACCAATATGCAAACATGCAAATTGGCTGCACCTGGGCTAATGTCATGCATTATTGTCCTCATCAATCAACTACTAATGCTAATATGTACACATTAAAGGAAAGTGATTAAAGCCGTTTTCCAAAACAATCCTTTCTATTTATCCAATGAGCTGTTATAAAATAATATATTATTTTCAGGTTAGCCATGTGAGATAACGCGTTGGTCTTATTCTCACTTAGTAAACCTTGGTTCGCGAGTTCGACTCCCATTTATTCAGTGAAGTACTCATTACATAAAATCCTTACTCTGACTCTGGTTAGATAAGGTTGACAACTTGTAGATAACCCGTCCCTAGCCATAGTAGAAAAAATGGACGTTAATAAATAACCATTTTATCGTCGAATTGGGTATAAGACCCCTTATTAGCGTTATTAGTTTGAGCAGGTACACTGATAAGAATATAATGAAACCAGCTAGTGAAGATGCTCTTTTGATGGAGGTTCGTAAGCTGACTCGTTAGCTGTTGAAAGAATATTTTTATTACTTAAAGAACGAACTTTATTTATATATACAATTTTAGCGCTCTTCTTTCCTGTATATTCGTGTCAGATCCTGCAACGACATGTGCGAGCGTGTTACTTACCTCCCAACTCCTACCCTCCTTCACTTTAGTTTACATTTGGTAAAGCTACTGATCGGTGTTCCTTTTATTTTAGCCATTTTGACCCGAGGTGACTCCTTGTGTTTCTTTCTAATTGTGAGATTGACCCGACGTGACTACTTTTGTACCGCGTATATTGTGTTTTTATATAGTGGATTTAGAAATGTCATGCCATCTTTTTCGTTCTGCTGAGGAGCTTTTGGAAGAACTCGAGAGGCAAAATCGTGAGGAACCATTTCTATCTGATGTATCAGATACTGAAGAAGAAGATGAAGATGCAGAGGAATTAAGTATTCACGATTCAGAATCTGAACTTGATGAGAGTGAATCTGATGATGCAGATACCTACGAGTCTCAGAAAGGTAACATAAAGTGGAATAAGGAACCAGTTCGTATAAGTAACCGGTTTACGAAAAAAGATAGTATTACACATTTACCAGGAGTTAGGCCCCTTTATAAAAAATACCGAAAGTGAAATAGAAGCCTTTTCATTTTTTTTTTCCAGTGATATTTTAGAAATTATTTTAAGAAACACTAATAAGCACATTTTATTAATGAGTCACAAATATAAGCGTGTTCAAGATAGAAAGGTAACTGATTTGGATGAAATAAATGCAGTTTTGGGACTCTTAATTTTGGCTGGTGTATATAGAGGGGCCCACATCAATCTAGAAGAGCTGTGGGGGGTCGATGCTCCACAAATTTCTTCTCTGGCAATGTTCTTAAAAAGGTTCAGATTTATACTTCAAAATTTGCGTTTTGATGACACACAGGATAGAGCTTCTCGGAGAGAAATAGATAACCTCGCTGCAGTGAGTGATTTTATTAATATAATAAGCAGAAAATTTAAAGATGTTTATTCACCATCAGAATACGTCACCATAGATGAGCAGTTGATTCCATTCCGAGGTCGATGCTCCTTCAGACAATATTTACCCAATAAATCGTATGCAAGTTTAAGTTTAAAGTTTTTGCAATGGTGGATGCAAAAAATTTTTATTTATTGCAATTTGAAATTTATTGTGGCAAGCATCCTGAAGGCCCATATAGATATTCGAATTCTCCTACGGATATAGTTCTTCGTTTGTGTCAACCAATCCTCAATTCTGATAGAAATATTACTACCGACAATTGGTACACTAATATCCCTCTTGCAGAAAAACTTCTGGAGAATAATTTGACACTCGTAGGAACACTAAGAAAAAATAAAGCGGAGATACCAAGGGAATTTTTGCCAAGCAAAGAAAGACAAATACATAGTTCCTATTTCGGTTTCACGAAAACCCTGTCAATGGTATCATATGTGCCAAAAAAATCGAAAGCAGTCATTGTTTTATCAACGCTGCACAATGACAAATGTATTGATGGCTCAAATGACAAAAGTAAACCAGAAATAATCACATTTTTCAACTCCACTAAAGGTGGAGTTGACACAAATGATCAATTGTGTGCCAACTATAATGTGGGGAGAAAAACTAATAGATGGCCCCTAGCAGTAATTTTTCATTTGATGAATGTTTCTGGCATCAATTCATATGTGGTTTTTAAACAAAACCAATTGCATAAAAACGTAAATTTCAAGATGACACGTCGCTCATTCTTGAAAAATCTTGGGCATCAACTTCTCCGCAGCCAACTAATTGCCAGGTCACTTAGCCAAAGTATTCCAAGGACCTTGAAAACAAGGCTCAATTCTTATTTAGAAGAACAGGGAATAGTAGTTCTTCCAGTGGTAGAAGAAGCAACTACCAACAGGGAAAGGAAAAGGAAAAGATGTTCTGTGTGCCCGAGTACCAAAGACACAAAATACTCCAACTTTTGTGCCAAGTGTAATAATTGTGTGAGCAAAATCCACATGAAAATTGTTTGTCCTAATTGTATATAATTTAATTAATTATCATTCTGAATTTTTAAAATGAAAATAAATTGATTCTTTTTAATGAAATTGATGAATCTTTTATGTTTATACCTTTTCAAACCACAAATTTTATGTTCAATTATTTTCATTTAAGAGCTTTGTAAAAAAAAAAATAAACAATGTAAAAATATTGTTAATATATGTTATTAAGCATTAAAACACTAAATAATTATTATTCCTCATTTTTAATGTAGAAATGTTATAAATGAAAGTCGGGTCATAATGACCCGAGGTGACCACTAATGCAAGTAGTGTACAGGTAACCACTCAAGGATTAAGCAGATTTTCTTTAAGGGAAATCTGCTATTGAGGTTGCACTTACGACGGTATTTCAAAAAAATTCTTTGTGTCCATGGATCGTAGGATCATCTCTGGCTTATATTTCGTTTATAGAAACTAAACATAGCCCACTTAATTTTTTCATATTTAAATTATTTTTTAATTATTTAAATAAAACTTTAAATCTTCCAAGTCATCGTTGACCCAGAATAATAGCTGAGCATGTAATTGAAAAAAACAAAAAACAGGCTAATTGGTTTACAAACCTCGAATGTATTAGTCAGGAATTCCTAAGAGTAGATGTAAGGTGGATTAAAGAAAAAAAAACATTGCAGAGAGAAAAAAATAGATACAAATTTAGAAAACTTAAGGTTAGAGTTTGTTCAAAGCATGCTGATTAGAGCAGTCATTCCAAGTTCCGCTGCAAGTACAAATATGTCAATTTAATTTTAGAAAATAATAGCTATAACAAGAACACTATACCTTTCATTCACCCGGATAATGAAAGCAAGGGGAGAAATGCTGAACTGAAATACCTCGGCGTGTAAAACTAAAAATTTAAGGGTATGCTCTCTATGCAATATGAATGAGTTGGAGAAAACATTTAATTTAATAGCAGTATGTGCAGTACTTGAGGAATTCAGAAGGCAATTTCTTAGTCCTCCAAAATTATGTCGCACTGATTATATTTTATTTTTGAACGATAAACATTGGCAGGTGTTGTTTAAGTATTTGTGTGTCTCACAAAGGAACCGAAAATGCCTAACTGATGAGTACAATAATTAAATATTCTCTGTATTTGCACTTTGTAAATGTATACATGTACAAAAACATGAATGAATAGGCAGAACTCAACAGACGGACTACAGTCAAAGTTGTGAATGTCTATATGCATATTTTAGAATTGTTTCTATTTTATTTCATTATTTAAAAAAAATCTGAATTTGTAATTTATTTTCTATTGTTCTAAATCTCATGATGTTCTAAGTAAACATACTTTATTGTTATTATTATTTTATTACAATATGAATGAATATTGCAAGCATGGCTATATTATAACTTACTAACACTGGATTGGGGTTTTACATCTTTATAATTATTAAAATATTCTTAAATTTCGTTTATCGAAAAAATGTGAAGATTAAAATACATTAACAGTTTATACATTTTTTTTTAGATTTATAAATTCCGTCATTTTTGGCTACTGAATCCCGGTAGCCAAATTGAATTTCATGTTTCATAAAGTGTATTAAGGGAAGGAACCTTGTTAACAAGTGATATTTTATTCTTAAAAAATGGCAATAATAATCTCAGCAATGGAGCATTTTTAGAAATAAATACAGGAAATGAATGACACAAGAAATAGCAGCGACAACGTAGCACACAATTTCCAGTATTAGAGGTTGATGCAGTTAACCAGATGGAGATAATGACTTCATTTACGTATGTATTAAAACGTAAATACAACTATTTATTCTGTAGAGGTATTTTAACATTTTTAATTTATTCTCTAAAATATATGATTTTTTTTTCTCATAATATGAATCCTAGAAGCTGTAAAAGGAGTTGCTAATAGTTAGAAAAAATTCGTCAAATATTCAGATTAAGGTTACTGTAAATATAGCTCCTCCATTTTGCTAATTTACATTTCTCGCAGAGAAAATGAGCTATTTAAATTCAGTGAGGCTTTCAATTAGCAGCCTGGCAATTGTCGACTAGGATATTGATCCTCCATTAATATGAACCAATTTCCTATCATAAACAAATCAACATGGATGCACTCCACGGAAATTCCGGTTAAATTAATTTTTAGAAGTAAACGAAGATTTTCATTTATGAAGGAATTGTAATTTTTGGCGATTTTTATTTTGAGATGGGGTTATAAATCTGAATACCTCTTGCTTTTTTCATCTTATTGTGTGAATTTATATTTGTAACTAAAAATACGTTTACGCCAGGAATTACTTGGGAACGTTAACCGCAATAAATGCATCTACGATTCCAGATCTGCCCTTGGCAATGAGGGGATAATATTATACCACTATTAAAATAGCTCAATTCAGAGGAAATACTATCCTCCAAAGAGTAATTTTATCATATAGCTTAGACATAGACTGTGGATGCAGAACAAAGAAATTCTGGAAGAACTAAGAACTCAGAATGTTGTTCATCTCGGAAGATTTCTAACAAGAAAGAAGCCGTAAAGAACAATGTTCGTTGCTACCTTCAATGAGCTCACTCTGCCACAATAAATAAAAGTGGGAAATATGTCAGTACCCGTAAGGCCCTATGTTCCATTACCACTGCGTTGTCTCAATTGTTGGGAATTATTTCACACTACCCAATCCTGCAAGCAACCACCAAAGTGCAAAATGTGCAGTGTATCAAGGCATGACGAAGATTGTAATGTTTCACCAAAATGTTGTCAATGCGGTGTGGATTTTACTTTAGAAACAAAATGATTGATTCCAATCTGTATATATACTGGCTAATGCAAATGATTTGCTCAGCAAGCGTTTAGAGATTTCGAAATGTTGTTATATTTGCAAGACTTTACTGTACACAATATTTTTACAGTTCCATCTTTAGGTTTGTGTTTTGCCTATGCAACTCCGTATCTAGAGTGAACTCTTGAAGGATAAAAGAAAATGTTCTGTTAATCAATCCCCCTTCACAATTCCAAATTCTGTTGACAATGCAAATCAGATTCATGTATAGCAAATGCCAATATTAAATATCATGTACCAAATAATGTATCTATTCCACCACCTCGACCAAGACCAATAACAGTAATTATATTTATAAATAACTTTCAATTACGTACATTGTTAAAAATAATTATTTTAATCCAAAAAGAAACTTTATACACAAAATAGTACAAGTAATAACCTACAATGGTGAAAAGGGAAGTCACCTGGACCTGACAGCGTCCTATGAATTTTATCAGGATTTACCAGACTGGTCTGTCATGTATAGAGTTACTGTTTAATCGAATATTAGTAATAGAGATCACACTAAGTGAGTGGTAAAATATTTACTTGTCTACGCTTTTCAAAAAAGCACACCCTCGAATTATCGAAGTACTTACCAACTATTTGTTAAAAGTAACCCAAGTTTTATTAAATAGAATTCTTATTTGAATGAAGGGATTAATTTTTTACTAGAGTAACAGGGGTAGTTTCTTCCTTGACCACATTTTTACGTTATCAATTTTAGTACAATTGCACCTGAGATTGCGCAAAGAGGTCAGTCTTTGATGCTTTCATTGATTTTTTAGAGGGCTTCTGATTCTTGGTCTCAATCAAAATTATGGCTTAAGTTAAGTGATCATTGTTTCAATTCAAAAATAAGAATTCTCAAAAATCTTTAAGATAATGAAACTATCCATGTAAAACAGGAGCAGTGTAATATCCCTAAGATAATACAGGGTCTTTATAATACAATTCAGGGACTTTTTCAGGGGAAATTCTTAGTCCTGTTTTATATCAGATCTGGAAGAATTCCTTAGATCGACGGGTGCAACTGGCCTCAGCATTGACATTTTTTTATTTTTTGTGAAATGACACTTATACTACTTCATGCAGATGGTCTAATTCTACTTGCAGCTGCTCAAATTGAGCAAAAAGGGTAACTTAGAAGAGTACTGTATATGAAATGATTTAGTTGCTAATACATCCAAATCAAAGGAATCACAAATAGGCCCACAAGCTAATGTAAGGCTTTGCACGGATAATCTAGAGAGACAGAATAATGGTAGTATTTTTTTGGAAGGCTTATGCCCAAAGGCTTTTTTTAAAGGATTATGCACAATATTTGTCTCGTTTACATATGTTGCCAACGTGTCTGATAACTTTAGCTAATATATGAAATTATTTAGGGGCTTATAGAATAAATGATAAGGAATTCCTCAATCCCTAATCTCCGTTTAAAACACACCCACAATATGAATCATAATCATAGATTAAAAGACATTAAATGACGTGTAAGAATAAACCAATTTGAGAGGAATGTGCAGATAATAAATATTTTTTTGTACTCTCGCCAAAATACAATGGGAGGGGTATAATTGTTTTTAATGCCCACTTACACTTCAGACGTCTTGAGTTTTCTGGAATATGGGTAGATGAGAGAGGCTCAACTAAAGGATTAGGATGTGCGGGAAGGAGAGAGTGGAATTTCTGATGTCGGGATCTGGCGAGGTTACAGACAAAAGGAGTGTTGAGACTGTTAAATTGGTTACGTAAAACGGGGAATCAGTAATTTTGCGAAGTATTTGGAGGGTTTGGGTTTTGTAGGATTTGAAGGTATAGTGGAACTCCAAAGTTCAAGTCCGTATGTCCATATTGGTCTGAGTACTGTCGTATAAATCAATCGTTTGCAATGTAGTGATACTTTAAATCCGTGTTCAAGTAGTCTTAGTAGAAGTCTGTACCGTCGATTCATTTGTTGTTTTTTAATGTGATGTGAGGTTTCCAAGTTAGTCGCTCGAATTAAATAAAATTAAATAAAAATTTATTAAAATTAAATAATTTTGCCTGATTTCAAATTCTCCCCGTATAAAAATGGGAGTTTCATAAATACTCCTTAAAATCTTGTGCTTGTGGCGAGAAGTCAATACCATAAAAGCACCAAAATGTTCTTAAAACAATATAAAAAAATGTTGATAAGAATGGGAATAAGACTGCTTCAATGTGCTTTAACACTTAAATTTTTACTTCGGAATCGTAAACATTATAGAAAAAAAAATTGATTCAAATTTTAAAAGAGTACTATAAAGCAATAAACATAGAAAAAAAATTAAAAACTAAAAATAAAAAACATTTCATTTTAGAGGTGGTGGATGGTGAAGGAATCTGAAAGAAGAAAAAGGCCTCATTTCTTCACAGCTATTTATTTCCGATCATACGTTCCATCACCAGTGTTCTGTTCTTTACGAGGACGCTACAGTAACCAAGGATTCCCTGTTACTCCTGAAAAAACATTCTTTAATGCTGTAAATAAAAAAATTCAAATTCAAATAATAAGTAATTCAATATTTAGAAATAATTAATTTACTCTGTTTCTGGTATTGATTGTTCTTTGTAATCGAATGTAAGTCAGCTGACTTTGAGTCGTCCATCTTATTTTGCTTAGCCTTGACTTGGCCCTCTTGACCTTGACCTCGTGCTACAAGCTGAAGTTTATTGAGTTAAGTGGAGTCCAGATTTTGCAATAACTCAATCTGAAGTTTCCCTAATGATATTCTAGTAACATGAAATGTCTTAAAAAATAATGGGTGAAAGATTGATCAAATTCAATGGCCTATATTGCCTAAGATATTAGACCTCCGAAATATTTCTAAAATGATGAGGCATTCGCTATGAGAAATTGAAGCTGTATGATGCGAGGGTTAGTGTGTCTCAAAATGAAAGAAGGTATATCTCACTAGCTATATATCACCCTCTTCTCCCTTTGCTCATAACCCCAGCCTCGTATGTTTACACACATTTGAATACTCTGGCTTCAGCAAATTTCTTCTTTTGAGAGATGTCTCAGCTTTCGTCAGGGGAATGGAATCACGTCCGGCCTTAACCTCCCGACAGCCGAGTACAACAAGAGAATACATTTATTAGTTCTTTCAGTAGAAGGAATTTTAGTTCCTTCAAAGCAGCTATTTAATAAAGTTAAGCGTTCCCATACAAACCACGAAGAACACATTATATATGATTTTTGGTGGGCGGATAGATTGTCTTCATTTGGTGGTACTGATATACGTTTGTATTTGACATAGTTTCTACTGGTATCTTCAAATATATCCCTGACTTCTCACGATACTGAATGAGCACTGTAGAGTATATCCTAATATTAGTACGTTCAAACTTTTCTTTAAACTTAAGGCTCTAAGAATCATCTCACTTAAATGGTAAGTATTGCCTAATGCGTTATGGTCGTTTCGTAAAGAATTCGTGTAAAGAATAATAAAAAGAATTTACTTTCTTTATTATTCGAACCACAAGATGACAACTTGTACAATTAGTTTATTTTTAACCACCTTATGTGACTTCACCTATAGTGAAATCGAACAATGAAACAGATATTTTTTTTTTCTCCTGATTTCCAATTGCTAATAAAATCACGTTTTATATATACAGGGTCCTCATTATATTATCCGCTTATTAGTCAGATACAGTCACATCTTCATTATTTTTATAATTATATTTATTATATTCAAGCTGTGTTCCGGCTTTTGGCAAGAACTTGGATACCGTTCACACAGAACTGCTATCCTATGTACACAGTTGCAAAACCCTTTTGAGCACTTCTCAGAATTCAATATACATATTTTCATAAATGGAATAGATATCGAAATTCAAGCGATGAACTGCTATATTATTTCCACTCCTAACAGATAACTTATATATAGACACAACTCAACAGTAGCCTCAATTAAATTTTCTTTGACATATAGAAAGGAGGAAGAAAGTTGAAAATGCATATAGATAATTTTCACTAACTTATTTTCATTCACGCATGTTTCAATTAAATGGCATCTCTTGAAGGAGTTACTTCAATGTACAAAGAGATTTGAACTAATCAACAAAGTGGCTGAAACCTAAATATTTCTTAGCTCTATGAGTTTATTTTACAAACTGAACTCAAAACATTTTTTTTTTCTATAAAAAAAAATTCAGTTTTACAAACATATGTAAATATGAATAATTACATTTGTAACTCATCACCATTATTATAAGGAAGCAAACGGTGGGTATGACATGAGAAGACGGATAGCCAGGAAATCAAATAAACAACTTGTTTTTAATTAAAATATTTGCTAAATGTATTATGTATTTTTTGTTTTTATAAACATATTTACATCGTCGATGTTAAATTTATGTTTTAATGTAAATGACTGACGGGCAAAACAATTCTCGTTTTTCAAATTGTTTATATTTGGAGTCTTCTAAGTGTTCGTAAGAATTCTCTGATAAAAAATACGATACTGGCAAAAGACTTTATCATATATATGCAGTATTTAGCATTACTGATTTTAATGATGTTTTATAAGGGTAGAATTGTTCTTAATGATACCTCCGTATGTTCTCCACATAGATCTCACATCTTTACAATTGAATTGTATTCCAATTGGATAAACTTGTTCATATGGACTGTTACTATTAAACAGAAATGCAATTATTGAAATTTCTTTGTTTTAGTATACCTAGTTACAATTTACTTTGAGTGAACTAAATTATGAAATTGAAAAATAATATTCACTAAATAGCAGTTGTGCAATTAAACCATTCTTGATTTCCCTCTTTTTCCACAGTATTAAATATTAACTAAACTTAGTGCTAATTGAACGTCAGAAGAATCATTGCAACAAAAATATTATAACATAATTTAAAAAAAATACATAAAAAAAATTATAAGAATTATTCCGGTAGTTCTAATCATGTCAAAATCGAGATCCCTACTTGAAGAACACTTTCACACCATGGGAGCATTATTCAATATGCCACTCATAATTCTTTCTTATGAATTCATTTACAGCTGTCTGCATTGTCTCTGAAATGCGCTTAACAAGATTTTCTAAACGTCATGATGGAGGGCAAAATAGTTATAGTTTTCTAGGTAAGGCGCCTAAACTTCGAAGATTTATTTTAGTTTTCTGCCATAAGGCAATAGACGTAGCAAATCATCTTAATTAAACCTTATTTTAGTTTAATATGTTTACAAATGCTTAAAGAAAATATTTCTTATATTGTATAGTAAACGTGGTACGTTTGGCAGATACCAGATACCACTACTACTGATACAGAAAATCTATAGGATAAAACTATTGCTAAACTTAGCAGTAATACATTCCAAAATTAAGTATCTGTGAAAAGTTGCATTTAAAAATACTCTGAATTATTTAATTATAACACATAAATAAAAATGGCTTTCACGCAGGGAACGCGTAAACTAAGATTTCCCATTTGCTGGTTTGACAAATGCATCATCTCACCATTTATTTTATATTTCTAAGTCAAATCCAATAAGTATAAGTGAAGGGATTACTGGAGACTGAAAGTTCAAATAACTAGCTTAATATTTGAGCTAAGAAATAAGGTTAGGACGAAATTTGTAGTTTAACAGGGCTGGTAAGAATGGAGATATCAATTTTTGAATTCCCCCTCTTACCCCTCCCCCACTCATGGTCCAATTTCAGCCATTAACGACCATAAAATTTAGTCTTGAACGAAAAGATTTAATATTGAGTTAGGTATAGATCAATGACGTCATCATCACAACATATTTTCAAGTTCAATGAAAACAATACATAGTATTTAAGCTCCTAATAAATTGGTTCATGATATAACTGCTTATTATTAATATGTCATTAGTAGGAGGAAGGGGGAGGGTTTACTGAACGCCTTCTACGTGTAGGTACGGGCAGGAGTGGGGGTAATAAGGGAGGCCTGAATTTAAAAATAGCGGTATTTCGTTTTCTATTAGTTTTTCTGCAAATATGCACATGATAAAAGTAGTTTATTTTTTTATTTGAAATAACTTTTGTGATATTCATTTTTGTCTTACAACAAAGTATAAACGAGATATACACTATAACTTTAGCGGGAGCCAACAATTTTATTGGGCACTAAAGATTGAACCGAACTTAACAAAACTCGGTTTGTCAATTAGCATTAATACTTCCATGATTATAAGCTATATTACAATTTTTAAGTTCGAACGGGAGTGGGGGTTATAAAGGAGGCCTGAAATAAAAATTCGTTGTATTTGTTTTTCGACAAACGTGCACATAACAAAATTTGTTTACTTTGTTATTTAGAGTAACTTTTGTTTTATACATTTTTACGGGAACAATGTATGAAGCAAGTAATTTGCTTAGAAATATTGATATGCTCATCAATTCTTTCTAATATGAACTACCAGGAACCTCGCCTGGAAAAATTAATTCAAATCTATGTTAATATTTTGAACTTAATAATTCAAAGCTATGCAAAATGCACAGGAGACGGGAAATATGACAATATGGAGGACAGTGAAGTCTTACATAAAAAATTAATTTTATTATAAAAAAAATCCACAGCAACAACGGGTATAAACCCTAAACACAGGGACGGGTAAATGCCAAAATATTGTGGCAAGTAAAGCCTAGCCAAAAAAATACCATCACCATTCAGACTCAAATGAATTCCCGGGCGAAGCCGGGTATCTGGGCTAGTATATATATATATATATATATATATATATATATATATATATATATATATATATATATATATATATATATATTATATATAAAATTGTAACCTCTGTCTGTACATTGATTTTTTTCGCGAAATTTCACGATAACTTTTCGTTTCACATGTCATAGACACCATATCTGCATTTTGTTTCTTTCGTGTATGTTTGTTTGTTTGTTTGTTACCTTTTCACGCATAAACGGCTGAACCGAATTTTATGAAACTTGGTATGTATATTACTACTAACCCAACTTAGACTTTAGGTTATACTAATTTTCTCTGAGACGAACAGGAGTGGGGGTTATAAGGGAAGCCTGAAATTAAAAATAGCGATATTTCGTTTTCTATTGGTTTTTCGGCAAATATGCACATAACAAAAGTTGTTTATTTTGTTATTTAGAGTAACTTTTGTTATATACACTTTTGTCGTATACCGAAGTTTAATTGCGTTATACGCTAAAAATTATAGCGGGAGTCAACAATATTATTTGCCAAAAAAGACTCAACCGAACTAAATAAAACTCGGTATGTGTATTAGAAGTGAGGCTTTCATTATAATAAGCCATACCACCATTTCTATGGACGGGCAGGAGTAGGGGTTATAAGGGAAGCCTGAAATTAAAAATAGCGATATTTCGTTTCCTATTGGTTTTTCTGCAAATATAAACATATCAAAAGTTGTTTATTTTGTTATTTAGAGTAACTTTTATTATATGCACTTTTGCCGTATACGGAAGTATAAATGAGTTATACGTTAAAACTTTAGCGGGCACTAACGGCTGAACCGAACTTAACAAAACTCGGTATGTCAATTAGCATTAATTCTTCCATGATTATAAGTTATATTAAAATTTTTAGGTTCGAACGGGAGGGGGGTTATAAGGGAGGCCTGAAATAAAAATTCACCATATTTACATGTATAAGAGACGGGAAATATAAAAATATCGAAGACTGTGATGCCTTTTCGAACAAATAATTCTATTATTAGCAAATCCACGGCAACGACGGGTATCAATCCTAAACACTGGGCGGGTAAATCTCAAAATATTGTGCAATGTAAAGCCTGCTAAAAAATACCATCACCATTTAGCCTCAAATGAATTCCCGGGCGAAGCCGGGTATCTGAGCTAGTATATATATATATATATATATATATATATATATATATATATATATATATATATATTTATATAAATTTTAACGGACCTCATTTCCGTCATCTACTAGTGATCGATGGACATTTGAGGAAATTATTCGAAAATCGCGCCATAAGTACAACCTCAATAGCAGATTTTGCATAAAGGAAATCTGCTAATAGTATATAGAATTCAAACTTAAAATATATTCTAAAAGGTGAATCACATCCCGGGCGTCGTAAATTATTTAAAAATGGATTTGGGAATAATGAATATGAGCTTCAGCGAGAAGTGGAAGGCCGTGTACCAAGCCTCAGCAAACTCGAGATCTTATTTATTCGGTATCCGTAATTGGTTTCAGCCCGTATTTTCTATTCACTCTACACTATATTTCGTTCATTCATATTTTATTTTGAGAAAATTAGGTCTTTAGAAGTTTTTTAAAAAAAAGGATATACTAAAAAAATAATAATAATTAAAAAGTAATTACTTCCAGCCTATGATGCCGAAGTAAACATATACATTCAGTCAATAACACCGTAACTGGCAATGTGAGTTTCATGTAGTGATAAACCTAGCACCTAATTACTTTTAGCAGATTTCCCTTAAAGGAAAACAGCTATTGAGGTCGTACTCATGACACGATTTTCGAAAAATATCTTCAAATGTCCATCGATCCTACCTAGGAGATGACGAAAATGATGTCCGTTCAAAATTATATATATATATATATATATACAGACATATATATGTATATGTATATATATATATATATATATATACATATACATATATATGTCTGTTAACACTCTAGCGGTCGCAATTTTTGTTTAATCTTCACCAAACTCGGTATTTAATCGTTTTATGTAAAAAGGAAGATTAAGTTCGTTAAAGGCTGAAATCAGACCAGTGGGAGGGGGAGTTTAAAGGGGGGATTTTCGAAAATTCGAAATATCTCCGTTACTATACGTCGGATCGAAAACTTGTATAGATGCAATCTTATTGGAAATTAAATTTACTATAAATATTGTTATGCACATTTATTCTGTATCTTGAATATTAACCGAGATATTTGCATTTGTATTCTGTGTGTGGTCGGCAGGAATGGGCTGCTCGGTACTTTCCGAAGAGAGCTCTGGCGGCCGTTTTCGTAACTGTTCGTCCCTCATGAATAAGATTAGAGATCTCTTACTACTACACTTGTTATTGGGTAGATTTCTCTATTGTAAAACTTCACGTGGGAAATCTGCTTAGTTTACGCAGCCCCTGCGTTACGGACTTTTAATAATTAATTATACTACTGACTAACGTTTCAATGTGTTTTAAAGAAGATTATATTTTTAATATCCCACAAAATACCTTCCGTTCCCTTTCTAAAGCAATATACACTTTTAAAAGATGTTTAATTATTCTGAAAGAATATATATATATATATATATATATATATATATATATATATATATATATATATATATATATATATATTAAAAGATATATAAAAAATAACTATATTCATATAGAACGCTATAAAATAGCAAGAATGTATATTTGACAACAGTTTCATTGCTAATTGTTACAATCACAACGTATTTTTTTCCAGTCAGGTATTGCTTGGCTAATATGATTAAATTTACAGGGAACTTATGAAACAATTTGGACGGGAACTTTTGAACCGAACGTCATATTAAAATACCTTTCACAAGATCTTTAGAGGATAATTATTATTATGGATTGTGGTTGTGGTGGGGGGAGGGCGGTGTGGCAGGCACTCGGGCTGATGAATTTCCCGGGCTAATATTGGATTCCATGCCTCTCCCTTAGAATTTTAGAGACCAGTACACAGTAGTGGCGACTGCTCAAATAGTCTGACCTGCTTTGAATGTAGATACACTTACTCATCTGCACACATGTTTCTCTATTAAATGGAGAATATTAACCTGAGTGTTTTGAACTAACCATAAATTCTATAGTTGGACAAATTAATGTAATAGCGCACAATTTGCATGAAGATAGCAGTAAATGGAATTTTTTTCTATTCCACGTTTTTAAACGTTTATATTTTTCCCAATGCGTGATTTATTTTGGTCCATTATCAAGGAGTCATTGTGTTTTAAACATTTCCGAGTGACTGGCTGACTTCTGATTTGTTCACTTATGGTTCATAGTAGTTAAATTGATTTTTATAACCAGGATTATTATCTGAGGAAACATGAAAATAGCTATGCCAGAGTCTTGCTATTCACTGATATTAGCTAATAAGCATAGAAGACTTTGCGTCATGGAAAATCGCATTCAAGAGTATGAATACTTTTTTTGTAGTTGTGACCATAGGTCCTTTCCAAACTGACATCTAAGCGAATTTCCATTTGGTTATAAGCTATTGTGTAAGATATTTGATACTAGAACACTATTTGCACAATTTCATATATATACTTATAGTGTGTATGTCGGCTAACGTGTCAAAGTTTTAATGGATATTCCATTATTGTTGAAAAACAGAATATAAGGTTTTCTTTCCCTTCTAAATTTTTAGAAGATTTCCATTAAGGGAACATCAGCTATTGAGGTCGTACTCATGACGGGATTTTCGAAAAATTTCTTCAAAAGTCCATCGATCCTACCCAGGAGATGACATAAATGAGGTCCGTTAAAAATTATATATATATATATATATATATATATATATATATATATATATTTGTCTAGCGGTCGCAATTTTTGTTTGATCGTTGTCGTAACGAAACTCGATATTTAACCGTTTTATGTAAAAAGACAGATCAAGTTCGTTAATGGCTGAAATCGAACTAGAGGGAGGGGGGGGATTTTCGAAAATTCAATATATCTCCGTTATTATGCATCGGATCGAAACATTGTATAGAATCAATCTTATTGCAAATTACATTTACTATAAACATTGTTATATACATTTATTCTCTATCTTGAATATTAACCGAGATATGTGCATTTTTATGAAGTCTGTGTCGGGTATAGTTCGGATTAGGTCAGCCAATTCCGTCACTTCTCGGCTCAGGTGGAAGCTTCTTCTAACCTTACTTTACCTTCGTTACTTTGTGTGAATTTCGATCCTGCCCAGGAGATGACGAAAAACTCTCGTTAACTTGTCTGTTAACTCTCTAGTGATCGCAATTTGTTTTTACCAAACTCGATATTTAGTCGTTTTATGTAAAAAGAAAGATCAAGTTCCTTTATTTCTGAAATTCGACCAGAGGGAAGGGTTAAAATGGGAGAATTTCGAAAATTCTTAATATCTCTGTTATTATGTGTCGAATCGAAAAATTTTACAGAACCAATCTTATTGCATACGCAATAACTATAAATTTTTCTAAGTGCGTCTTTTTCACTATCCTGATTATTAACAGAGATATTTGCATTTTTTAGTTTTCGGCCTTCAGTAAAGCCCCGCTTCTACTCATGTCATATTAACAATAAGCTGTTATATTATGAAGCTCATTATTTAAAGCCGAATCTCCGAAAGTTGTTCTAATTGAACTTTTCTTCTTTGAGTTAAATAGAAATATGTGACGCACGTGGAAAATCTGCATAGCCCACGCAGACTCAGCGTAACAGACATTTTTAATTTGTGCATAGGCCTGTTTAATCCCTCGCGAGGGAGAATTTAGTAGTGAACTAAGTAGTGAAACTCTCCGTTACTATGAAACTCAGAGAACATTTGTAAAGCGCGTTACAGAAGAAATTAACTATTTAAGACATTAAAAAAAACCCCACAAGTTTTATTCTAATTCCTATTCTAGTCCCATGCATAGGACCGTAGTATTTAAGATTTTGCTTAGTTTTTTTTAGGACAGTTCCAAGTCGACAACCTGGCAAGCAAATCTATTTCTGTTAAAGCTAAAATACTTTATACAAAAGAAAAACTGAATCATGGCGTTGTTGTTTGCCTTCACAATATTGCATGGTAAGCCAAATTACTAAAATCCATCGGACGTTTAATGTACTCAAAAAAAGTTGAAACTTTCATTTTACCTTCTTATACACACACACACACACACACACACACACACACACACACACATATATATGCTATTTATTTAAGTCCACTTTATGCTACTATGGCTAAGTGGGACGGGTTATCTACTGGTTACCGCCCTTTTGTAGCCAAGGCGGGACTATGGATTTTATTTAATAAGTTCGTCACTAAATAAATTCCTATTGCCCAGGCGGGAATCGAACTCGTCATTCTAGGTTTACCTATGATATTAAAACCGACGCCTTAACTCACGTGCCAAACCTGAGCCCCCAAGTATATAGAAGAAACGAACTGTATATAAAAATTGGCCCAACAAGGTTTACCATATTTTTCATCATAGTTATAATTAGACAACTGTTTTCCTTTACCTCATTAGCTTTTACACTTCATTGGTTTGTTTTGTTTCAATCTAACTCGCTCTTTTAATTCTGTACCAAACCCACCAATACCTTGCTCCAATCGAGTAAATACTATTTAGCAAAGAGCACAACATCTCACTCCCATCAAGAAATAGAGTGTTAGCAGATTTCTCTTAAGATGAAGGCCAGAAACTGAAAATGGAATCGTTACGCTAATTTCGAAAAATGTTTTCAGATACCCATTGATCTCCACCGATATGGCTGGGGCTCACACCATGCTTGAATTGCATCAGGAAAAAAAGGCTGAAATAGATGGATGTCAAGAACCATTTAAAGCATAAAAAGAAGCTGACCTCAAGCAGAGAAGGAGAGATAAGTAGCATGGAAGAGTTGAGACGAAGTCGCAAATGCTTGGGAAGATCGACGCCAGCGACTTGAGCAAGCACAGCAACTTCAGCAGTTCCAGGCAGATCAAGCAGACTCTTGGCTTGCTTCAAGAGATGCCTTCATAAACAATGATGATCTTGGTGAATCAATAGCAAGCGTTGATGAGCTCCTGAGAAAAACAGAAGCATTTGGCTGAAAAAACAGTTTTGGGACAACTTTGGCGAGTTGAAGAAGTGTAGAATATGGGAAAAGAGTTACTCTCTAGGGAACATTATGCAACAATCAACAATAGCTCAAATACTCCTGTTCTTAAGCGCAAAAAAAAACGTTTAGAATGTTTAATCAGAATGTGTCTCTTTATTCTTCAACCTATGGTTTTTATACCTAACCTATATCATAACCTCCAAAGAGATATAAATATAAGATATCTATAAATCTTTCATTATAATATTCACCCCCCCCCCGCTAGAGTGTTCTTCGTTCAGTGGAAGGGGAACTGTCATCACCCCAACAGGTCTGACAGGCCTGAGGAAACCGACCAAAGTAGTAGTTATACTAGGGCTTCAGATAAAAAAAATAAAAAAAAAAAAAAAAAAAAAAAAAAAAAAAAAAAAAAAACAAATTCACTCCCTAACAGGAATCGTTTCGCTAATTTTGAAAAATGTATTCAGATACCCATGAATCATGCCTTGGAGAGAATATCAGTTCAAATATAAGCATGTACTTACATTATCTCTCTCTCTCTCTCTCTCTCTGACACACACACACACACACACACACACGAACACGAACACACATACAGATATATATATATATATATATATATATATATATATATATAAAGAAATATATATATAAAGAAAAAAACGGCATCAATGAACATTAAACATTCATCGAAAAATGTTACATCTTGATGTATCTCGGTTATATTGTAATGTAGTACAAATGTTTTTCTGTACATATTTTTCCTTCATTATTGTTAATGGTTTTATTTGTATTTTGGTGTCTTAGGCATTTTGCAAACCTCTACTCCTGAAAACTAAGTTTGAAGTTTTGTTAATATAGAAAGTGTGAAATATAATATGTTATATGTAATCTGTTCAGGTATGACAGACTGCGACGCCACACTTTTTCATTCCTGCATTTGGGAAATCAACTTAATTTACTCAGCCCATGCGTGATGGACCTTGTTAACAAAGACGAATCTTATCTACATATAAAAAAGAGCTTTCTTAAGATCCAAGTTCTTCCGGCAAGCCTTTCCGAAGCCACTCATTTCCATTTCAAAAGATACCATTCCTTAAACCACCCTTTTCCCACCCCACATCGTCCTCCCCTAATAAAAGAATGCTCTTTACACTAACTCCACGGTTGTATTCTTTTCTCTCCATATCAAACCTATGGCAGCAGTCTCAATGAATATTTCGAACGGAATGCCGAATAATACATTAAACGCGATACATAATCTTTTAGTTTTGAATAAGATCTAAGTTTGTTAGCCAGGCAAACAGGTTTTTAGCAGATTTCCCTTAAGGAAAATCAGCTATTTGTATGAAAGGAGGGAAGGGTAGGGGTCTAGAAGAGGACAAAAATAATAAACTTGAAATCTTCGCTTGCCAATTAGGAATACATGAAAATTGTATAATATCGTTTTTGTTTAATAGAAAAAATCTACAAATCATGTTCCGAAGTTTTTTTATCCCAAGAACTGCAACAGATATTTTTTTAGGAGTTATCACAGTTATTCTAATTAAATTTGTTAGTATTGCTATTAGCGAAATTCCTTCAACGTAATTAAATTCGTAAATACACTACGAGATTATTGAAGATCACGTAGAATTTCTAAGTCGTGAGTAATTCACATTTCTATAAGAATATGGATTTGCAAGTTCCAGCGTAGTGTTTTTGAGTAGTAATGATAACACTGGAAAAGGTTAATGATGGCGTAAGTGGAGCCCTCCCACTCCTATCGGACTGAAGATTAAAGAAAATCTTAATTGATGTCATCACGATAAGCATTTCTATGTCTCGCACAGGGAAGTTCAATTAATACAATATTTGGTATTTAAGTTTCGAACAAAGTGGTTTATGATATAGCACCTTAATAACTGCAGGGTTTGGGGGTTCATTGAAGGCTGAAACATAAAAAAAGTCCTTCTCGCAGGGGCTGGGTAAACTAAGCAGATTTCCCATGTGAAGTTTTACAATAGAGAGATCTGCATCTGGTAACACAATACCACCCTGATTAAGTACAAACAGTAATGAGAAATCATTCAGTTAATTAAAATAAATTCCCAACTGAAACGGCTTCTGAATTGTAAGAATAATTTATATTTTAATAACTCAATTTTAGTAGTCCAAGAACTAAAGAAGGGGGGGGGGGCGGATGAACAGGACGTATTTGCATAAATCCCCTCAAAGTAACGAAGGTAAAGTAAGGTTAGAAACGACAGGTAAGGTTAGAAGAAGCTTCCACCTGAGCCGAGTAGTGACGGAATTGGCCGACCTAATCCGAACTATACCCGACACAGACTTCATAAAAATGCACACATCTGGGTTAATATTCAAGATAGAGAATAAATGTATATAACAATGTTTGTAGTAAATGTAATTTGCAATAAGATTGATTCTATACAATTTTTCGATCGGATGCATAATAACGGAGATATATTGAATTTTCGAAAACCCCCCCCTTTAAACCCGCCCCCCTCCCTCCCTCTAGCCCGATTTCAGCCATTAACGAACTTGATCTGTCTTTTTACATAGAACGGTTAAATATCGAGTTTCGTAACGACAATGATCAAACAAAAATTGCAACCGCTAGAGCGTTAACAGACAAATATATATATATATATATATATATATATATATATATATATATATATATATATAATTTTGAACGGACCTCATTTTCGTCATCTCCTGGGTAGGATCGATGGACATTTGAAGAAATTTTTCGAAAATCCCGTCATGAGTACGACCTCAATAGCTGATTTCCCTTAAGGGAAATCTGCTAAAACGTAAATAACTCTGTAGACAATCGATATTATGGAACAACATTTAACATTATTTATAGGACATTACATTTTCAATAAGATTGATTCCATTTAATTTTTCGATCAGAAGTATAAAACGGGAGATATTTGGAATTTTGCAAAATTCTTCCCTTTAAACCCGTATCGATATAAATCAGCTTACTTGACCCATCATACTTTGCAAGCCATTCTCAGACTGGCACGACTAGTGGAATATTTTATATAGGATGCAGCCGTTAGTTTAGTTATCTCTTTGTATTATATGTTCTCTTGATTATATATTATGTTGACGCGAAACTAGTCGAGAAATGTAAATTGTTTATTATTTATGTATGGTTTTCATCTTTGTTGAACTTCCGCCATAGAATAATAATGTAATAATTATTATATAAATACTTTATGTAGCTCATTATCAGAGGAGCACTTCAAAATTCCTGACTTCAAATTCCCTTCGCGGAGTAAACAGGATTTTAAAATTAATCTGGGAATAAACCTTTTTGATGGAGTGAGCAGTGTTTATGTTAGGCAGTTCATTAATGAGCTTAAATCTCCAAGATAATCCTTTGGGCCACTCTTTGAAGTCATACACATCTGCCTTTTGTTGTAGGCCTTTTTCTGATGATACAGCTTTGAGAACTTCCCGTCCTGTCAGAGGAACCCACCAAGCAGATCGTGTGGTAAATCATGATCCATTACAATGACCTCCCCAGCTCTTGGGCTGACTATATCACTGCATGCCTTTTCTGGACGAGGTCCCATGAGTGTATGTGTCTGTTATCCATCAAATCTGCCAGTCAAAGATTTAATATACAATTTTTCTCACATAATAAACAACTTATTTCACAGTTGTTCCAGAATAGTCAAATTCCGTTATATCCTAAAGTGTTTTTTAAACATTCAGTCAGGAAATTAGTTAATTAAAGTTTAGGGCTATTAAGTTACGTACAACAAAAGACAAAACTCGAAGGGTTTTTCTAATTCTCTCAGGAGGATCATTTTAATAATTTCCCTTAGGGGAAATCAGCTATTGAGGTTGAACTCATGACGCGATTTTCAAAAAATGTAAGTAGATGACGAAAATGAGGTCCTTTCAAAACTAAACACACACACACACACACACACATATATATATATATATATATATATATATATATATATATATATAATATATATATATATTATAATTTATAATTTTTTTTTATTGTTTCCTTACAATAATGACCCTATAAGAAGGTCGTTTATTTTTCTGCATGTCCCATGCAAGTTAGCATACCACATGCATTTATAGTGTATTACAAATAAACTATATATAAATTATTTCCAGAGGCTATACAGTGATATACAGGGTGGAACAATAAACTTTGCTAGAGGAAGCAAGTGTTTCCAGAGCGAGAAGTTGAAAGGCGAGGTAGCGGGAAGATGAAAGAAGAAGCTGGGACAACAGATAGGCAGAGTATTTGGTGACAAAAGTGGGGGTTATTTAGCGCTAATGACTGCTAGTGCGTTAAGTGTGCCAATGTTAACTGGGCAAGGCGGCACCAATGCAACATGTGCAATACACCTAAGTTTGGTTATGTTGAAGAGCATACTGGAAATACTGGAGGATATGACGTCCGTGGTCGGGTTGAGTACATAAAACGAAACGATGATGAGAGTGATTATGATGAATTTGGGAGAAGAAAAATATGAAAAATTGACAAGGAGTCTGAAGACAAGTATGATGAAAAAATAAGTGAGGAGGGATACTCTGGAAGTCATCATGATGAGGCAGAAGAAGAGTATACAGGGTCATTTGCAAGAAGTCTTGTCATAGTATCATCATATTTTGGAAAGAATTCACACATGAATTCTGCACATATTACGCATAATAAACCCAAAAGTGGTTTTTCCAGTTTCATTAAAGGGGGAGAGTTGTGGTATATCAATACAATTTATTTAACATATCATAAAAAGTCTATTTAACATATGATAAAAAGACACATGTTAAAAACAGGAGAATGAATTGTTGTATTGAATGAATGAATTATTTTGTTGTTTTACTTTGAAATTAAGTTGTGTATGTGAATATATTACACATAGGCTTTTAGCAGCGGGAAAAATAGAGGATGAACAATCAGACGGCACGCTGAGAAATCTACTTAGTTTTGTTAGGGAATTTATTGATCTTCTCTTAACGCACGGTATAGACCAAATTCTCTTTAATCAAGTGAGAGAGTCATATCATCATAAAAAACTAGATTAGCTTTTTGCCACCTGCATATTGTGCATAGAATGTGGGCAGAGCCTGTGGTATGGTGGATGGTATAGCTGACTATAGTTAGGACCTCGCCTGGACTGCACTATCTTCATGTGAGTATGAGGTATGCCATTGCGAGAATGTCCCTCACCCCGGTCTCAACTTCAGAGCTGAATGGATGATAACATCCATAATCCATATAGTCAGTCCATCTTACTCCTTTTTTTGTATAAAATTAGAACTGCCCAATCTCCAAGTCGGAGACTTAAACCAAAGATAAGTAAAAATAAAACTTCACACAATTTGAAAATGGTAACCCCTACAAATGTGTCTTTTGCATTGTTTGAAGGTGAGCTTGATAATACCCTTCGTAATATAAATGTTGAACTTTTATGTTAGGATAACTGTTTTACCTTGCCCTAGATGTGGCAATCGGAGTGAAAAACTAATTCTGGTGGTAAAATATACAGTATGTACATAGAGCATATGCCGAATACCGACGATGTATCCATTGCGAAAACGGCCAGTGTATTCGGAGAATTTGCATGAAGAACCCACAAATTAGTGCTGGCAATAAATAAGGATCTATATTTTTATTTTTTTATTTATTCATACAATAATCGCATCAGTTCTTTCATCAGTTATTTAACACTCAATAACCACTAATCCCCACCATTATATCATCATCATTATTATTATTTTAACCACCATTATAATCACTTTATTATATTTACGCAAGTATGCTCATTTCTGCAAATATTTTCAGTATTGTCCTATATTATAATTTTTTTAAAATGTTGTTATGTTTCATGTAGTGTAGCACGCTGTCTATATACGGGCTACAGTCATGTAGTAATTCAGTCAAAGTGTATGGTGTGAGTCCTTAGATAGCAGTCAGTAAGTATATGTTTTATAGTAAGTCTATAGTTACAGTGTTGGCAGTAGGGTTCGTCTTCTCCAGTAAGTAGGTAAGTGTGAGTCAGTCGTGAATGGTCAATTCTCAACCTCGTTAAAACTACTTCTTCTCTTCTAATTAGCCTTTTTGAGGAAGGCCATTCACCAAGTACATGGTTCAGTTCTCGAAGTTTGTTATCAGTTTTGGTAAACCAAGATTTCTGCCATGAATTGAGTTTGATATGTTTTGCTTGGGCTTGAATATCTTGATATGTACAGTATGTGTTGTCGTGAGTTCTTTTTTGAGTAGCTGACTTGGCAAGTTCGTCTACTTGTGTGCTTTGTCTAATGTTTGTATGTCCGGGTAACCAGTACATAGTTATTCTTTTGTTTAATGTCTGGATTTTGTGCAATATGTACGAGATGAGTGGATGTGAACTATATATGTTTTTTATTGAATGTAATGAGCTAAGAGAGTCAGGGATCTATAAGTACGCGTTATCCCTTAAGCACGACAGAGAGGGGGAAAATTAGGTACTCTTCGCAAAATGCAGGATTCTTTATAGCGAAAATACCAATATAGCAATTTTTATAGAACATTAAATTGTCAATAAGATTCCTTCTATACACTTTTTCAACTACATGTATACAAACTGAGCTATTTCGAATTTTCGTAATACTCCCTTTAAACCCCGCCACACCTCCCACTGGTCCGATTTCAGCCGTTAACGAATTCGAATCTTCATTTTTAAATTAAACGTTTAATTAAGGTGTTCAGTAACGATCAGAAACATCAAAATGTGTGACCGCTAGAGCGTTAACAGGCATATAAAAAATTCTGAATGGATCTCATTTTCGCCATCTCCTGACTACCCAGCGACGAGATGATAAAATCAACGGATATTTGAAGGCATTTATCAAAAATCCCACCACCAGTACAACCTCAATAGCTTAAGGGAAATCTGCTAAAATTAGTTATTCTTAATTATTTGGGATTTATTACATTCATTTTATGTAAATAATTTATTGATTTATTAATGAAAGAATGATGTACGGATTTTCCGCAGCCAGATTTAATACTAGAGGGAATGGGACTGTTTCAATTTATCTAGCATTGTGTTCTATTAGATTAAATTATGTTCAACCATCAACACCATTTCTCCTAACCGTAACACGAATTAGGAGCAAAATTAATATATACATGCCTATCCACAACATTGTTGAGTTCGTGCGAAGCCCAGTTAATTCTATTTTATTTGAAATAAATTGAATAAACAAAGTAATATGCTATACTTTGCTTATTCAATTTATTATAGCATGTAATATAAACAAAGTATAGCATACGTATAGTAATTGGTTTTAGTAAGTAATCAAAGCTTTCAGATAATTCTTGCCGGAACAATTTTGAAAAAATACACTTTTATGCCAGTGACTAATTATTTTAAGGGTCAAATATTACTTTTTGAGTAAAGCTAACTGTAATTTCTGAAGGACCCGATATTTATTATCTTTACATTGGAATCTTAAAAAATGGCACATGAAAATACAGGAAAGGTTTATTCATAATTCATTTTAAAAATGAAGGTTATCGAAAATTATTAATTGGATAAGGAAGGATATATATATATATATATATATATATATATATATATATATATATATATATATAAGATTATACATTTTCGAGCTTTTTTTTTTTGGCTTTGTTTACCTCAAATGGTAGTTTTCTCCTCCTGAATTAAACTATATAAAGCTATCACTCTGATGTAAATTAGAAAATGTAAAGGGAGTGATAATTATTTCACGTGGGAAAATTCAAACAAAACCTTATTTTAAGAAAGGAAAACCTTTAAGGTTTTATTAAAGTTCACACTGCGAAGAAAATTAAACGATCTTACATTCAGATTCCAGAGAGAGACTTCCAGGAACTTTAAAAGAAAAGATTTATTTCATTCTCACGGCATAATGCTATAGGATTTCCAGATTCTGTTAAAGGCAGTCGAAATAAATTAAGCCTATTCATGAAGTCTTCAAGTATTATATATTTAAATTACTTTCCAATATTATTTAAATGTTTATGTGTTACTTAAAGCTTCTCATTTTCTTAAATACTTAATTTACATTTGATTAAATCCTGTATGTTTGAATAGAATCGAATAGAAGTCAAATTAATGATTAGACTGACATGAGTTTCTGCTTGTGATAGTTATTTTGACCAACGGCTCAATTGAAGTGAGTGAGAGTACATTTTGGTCCTGATACTTTCGATAAACTTTAGAAATTCTCCCTAAAGTGACAATGCTTAACCTATGGTTAAATAAGAAATCAATCTTCTTTATAGTGTTGTATATTAGGACTTTGGAGACTGCAGAATATTCAAAGCGTGCACTTGATTATAGCGGGAGAGTAGGGGAGAAAAACATATACTGAGCTTTCAATATACATAGCTTTATTTACAATGGTAGTTCAAAAACAAACTCTTGTATAATGCTTTGTAACGCCGCAGGAAGATAAGAAAAGAAAAGATAAGATAAGAAAGAAGTTATAACCCTTCCAAATAAGGATGGAGACTTTTCGTCGAACGGAATCTCTTAGTCACCCTAAACATATTCCATCCGAACACCTCGTGCCTTTCATTAAAGCGGCATTAGATGGTAACAATCAGGAATTCGCAGACGATGTCCACTTAGAAACTACTTGCTTGTTGAGTGCCACCCAACAACAAGTATCTAGATACCAGTCTTCAAAATAATATTCAAAAGTTAAAAACACACGCAGGGGCTGCGTAAACTAAGTAGATTTTGGACATGAAGTTTTAAAATAGATAAATCTACATACCGCTAACACTTAACACCACCGTGTATAAATACAAACGTTAATGAGAAATATTTCAGTTAATTTTAATAACCTCCCAACCGAAAGCGCCTGAATTGTAAACAAACAGGTGAGTCAGCCTCTCAGACCTGAACTGGAAAGTAAAACAATTACTTTAATATATCTGAATATAACATAGACTCAATGATAGCCCGTCCCGGTTACCCGTAGTAGCATAAAGTTAGACATATTTCGGGATTCACTGTGATCTAAATATTTTCAACACAATATTTTCAAGGAATAATTTAAAATCTAGTCTCGTAGGCAGTTTAAATTAAAAACAATTTTAACTTGTGCCTCGAGATAAAAGAATAATTGATTTATAGACATTAGAAGGAAAGCTGAGTGAAATCACGTTGCAAGGACAACTTATATAACTCAACAGTTAAATCTGTTATTAAAACAATTTGACATGTTGAGCTAATTATTTCTCTCGTTTTGTTTAAATTCTTTTAAGTTTGTACAAACCGCAGATTTTAGAATTGATATTTTTTATTGTTCGATTAGTTATTACTTATACTTTTTATACTTATTATTTACTTATTTTGCAACTATTTTTCATGAACTACAGTAGAATAATTATTAAGATAATGTTACTTATTGCATGACTGAATAGCTTAATCATTAGCTCTTTTCTCTGGTGGACAATGACTTTAATATGTTTGGAAATATATTTATGGTTCATTATTTTTCCTAATTGAAATATTTTTTATTATTATTTAGTATGATAATTATTTGTGGCCCGCCCTTCTAACGGCCAAACGGCTCTTTCGGCCCCACATTGCACTACTTGTTGCGAGAGGCGAACCAGGGTAATGCTGTTGCTTTAGCACCAATGTGTATCTGATTATTTGTTTTAGGTTTTATTATTTGTGACACAGGTACCTTATTTCCCTCTCCGTGGGAATCCACTACCCTTGGTGTTACAATTAGATTTTTCTCAGGTGCTAGCTCAGTGCTCACTTCTCCAGCGAGTTAAGGCTGCGATTTTGTGAGGCATCCTTATTCCTCTTTATTATTCAAATTTTTGTGTTCAATATTAGGTATTATGTAACAATAAAAATTTCTTGCCAATCCAAATTCAACAAAAATCGTAGTTGTTTTAAGAATTAACTTCTAAAGTGTCAAAACCCGAATTCTTCATTTTACAATCTTGACAGTAAATGTGAAAACAGTAATTCCTCATTTCCCTCAGATCTTGTCCTCCATACCTTTCCCGTTTTTTTTTTTTTTTGTTTTTTTTCAATTTAAATACTTCAGAGGTAAGACTGATTTATTACAATATTTCTTATTACGTGTGTATTGAAGTAGTCCAGTTTCTGCCCTCGCTTATCTGAGCTCATAGGTGCTATCATTTTTATTTTTAATATTATTTTATGATTTACCCAGTGGGACTTGTTTTTATAACTATAGCCCGCATTTATTTATCTTTTTAAATATTTATTATTTCTTCTAGAAATAGGAGTGTGTGTGTATATATATATATATATATATATGTGTGTGTGTGTGTGTGTGTGTGTGTGTGTGTTTAAGGCAGGAGCACCGTGCATTTATTTTCCAAAGAGCAGAATAATGAAAAGTTTATTGTTGTAAAATATATAATGAAAGTAATGCTGAGCTGAGGGGAAAAAACGGCATGAAACTGGCGACTGTGTTGATACAAGAAACAAAGAGGAGAGAGGCAATTTAAAGGGGCCACTCAAAGTTTTAAAGGTCCCTAACAACAAGCCCCGATAAAAACAGAACTCAACTGTGGCACACTTTTTTCCCCAATTTCACTCCACTATTCAGATGGTGAGGGTCTATTTCGCTCCTGCAATCGCTTTGACGTGTGCTGATTGCTTCTGAAAATTAAAAAGATTCCGGTGCGAACAATATTGAAATGCATGTGATACAAATTGCTTTCTGGTATCACGTGAAAGAATCCACTTCAATATTGTTTTGTATGAGTAATAATTGAATTTGCTCAACGTTGGCATACCATTGAAAAATAATCAGTGAACAATAAAGTATGTTTTAATTAATATTAATGAACTCTAGCCGACCGATTTGATTAGGCATGTGTGTCCTTTCTTATTAACAGCAGTTTAATTAATTTTTGGGAATAAACAAACTCACTGAAATGTGTCATTCACATTATTTCATTTCTCCGTCTATTTACCGACAGGCAAATTGTTTAAGCGATAGTATTAACAATACAAAATGCTTTTAATGTTTATTAGAAAATTATTGGTTAATCCAACTGTGGTTTATAGTTGCTTCCTTAGTATTTTAAATATTAATTTTCATGAATCAAAATAGTCTGAATTTAACATTTAAAATATACTACCATATTTTTATTTCCATTATTTATAGCCGCTAACCGTGTGGCTCAATCCGCCTGGGACTTCTTCGAGATACAAGTACCATTTTCTCCGTCATGGTCGCTTTTTGATTTGAAAAATTGTAGAATTTTTGGCACCTCCCACTCCTGGCGAGATAAGCCCAAATCGGAGTCCTTCCGATTTTTCTTTATTCGTAGCCTCTCCCACGACACATTAAACTTGGTATTCCTCTGGCGATTTCAAATATCGCTTTACCGACTCGAGTCAAAACTCTCGGATACATTAGGTTCGGCCGGTACCTGAAACTAGAATAACTGCCGTCTGCCGTCCCGACAAGTAACGATGGAACTCGAAAGTAAACTTTCTTTTTGCGCTGCATGAAATGCCTGTTCTAACAGGCTCTTTTTTCGTTTCGAAGAGTCATTTTTCAAAGGGGCTGAACGGTCTAGAAACCCACCGAAGCGATTTCCATTAAGTAATTAAATGAGGCCTTTAATCTCTATTACGAATTTTATAGATACACTAGCGGACCCGGCAGACGTTGTCCTGCATGATATTTCAAGCGATTAGGATTTTAAATTTAATAATATTATGTTTAAAACAAAAGCAACTTTTAATAACACAAAAAAACAATATTTGTTATTCTGGATTTGGGCTGGCTGGTGGTTGTCCATCATCAACGGAAGGATAAAAAAGGTCAAAAACCTCCACTCTTAATACTTCTTTTATTACAGACAAAGTACTTTCGGGGTGAACCGTCCCATCATCAGTGCTCTACAGTTGACCCCTATTGAGCCGACATCTCCGGCCAGACTCTCAATAGGCTCAATAGGGACCAACTCTAGAGCACTGATGATGGGACGGATCACCCCGAAAGTACTTTGTCTGTAATAAAAGAAGTATTAAGAGTGGAGGTGTTTG
Organism: Riptortus pedestris; assembly: GCA_019009955.1. Classification (NCBI taxonomy): domain Eukaryota; kingdom Metazoa; phylum Arthropoda; class Insecta; order Hemiptera; family Alydidae; genus Riptortus; species Riptortus pedestris. Next base: position 124,421,374 of record CM032228.1, on the reverse strand, counting down.
ACCTTTTTGATCCTTCCGTTGAATATTTGTTATGTGCACGTTTGCTTAAAAACAAATAGAAAATAAAATATCGCGAATATTTTATTCAGGCCTCCTTATAACCCCCACTCCCGTTCGAACATAGAAAATTCAATATAGCTTACAATCATGGAAGAATTAATGATAATTCACGTACCAAGTTTTGTTAAGTTGCGTTCAATCGTTGGTGCCCAATAAAATTGTTGGCTCCCACTTTTATTTTTTTGTGTATATCTCGTTTATACTTTGTTATACGACAAAAGTGAATATATCAATAGTTACTCTAACAACAACTTTTAACTTGTGCATATTTGCCGAAAACCCAAAAGGAAACAAAATATCTCTATTTTTAATTTTAGGCCTCCCTTACGACCCCCTCTCCTGTTCCATCTGTCGGGCTGATTTGTGACGCTAAACCGTCCAGAGTTCAGTGACATACACACGTACAGTAGAATTATATATATAACGATTTAAATGTAATTTAAATCAAATATATTTATAAAACTACATTATAAAAAAAGTATTAACAAAATTACTTTTATATCTCTTAGTGTTTATGTATTTGTCTCATTTGCTCTCTGGGAACTATTTAGGGCTCACATTGTTTTCGTGGAGCATTAACAATTTAACAAATTTGGTTCTAAACATTTTTTGATCCGACTCATAATAAAGGAGATATTTTGAATTTTTGAATCTTCACCCCCACCCCATATTCTACGTACTGTTTCAGCCTTAACAAATATGATATTTAGTATTAGTGATAAAGTTATGTATCGAGTATGATATAGATGAAAGAAAAAGTTTTAATTCAAGGCAGTGAAATGTCAATTAATGACGCCATCACAGTTCGTTTTTTCATGTATCCCGAATAGTAAAGGCCAAAATGTTGAAAACAGTATTTCGTATTTAAAAGTCTGAGAACAGGTGGACAGACTCGCTGGACAAGTTTCTTGGCCCTTTTCCAGATCTCAGTCCACTGTCGGGAAAACCAAAAAATACTTCCTGCAAAAACACATCAGTCAGAGAATCCAGCTCAGAGAGTGGATTGCCAACTTCTACAGGAAATATTAAGAAACGTACGGTTAAACGTTTTTACTGTCTTCTTTTTCTTTCAATAGTACTGATCTTTAACTGTCTATGTTGACATAAAATTTCGAGATATATTTGAAATATTCTAAGATTAGTTTTTCACTTGAATAATCATCCAAAATGGTTATTTTTAACTTTTCATCTAGCACTTACACATTTATTAATATCTTAAATGAAAGAACAGAAAAAATACATAAGAATGAAGAATTAGATCTCCAAGATTCCAATTCATAAGCATTCCAAAAAATTATTATAATTTTGAGGAGAACAGATTTTTCAATCTACAAAGAAAAGATCCATTACTCTCACAGATATTGAAATAGAGTTTTCTGGTTCTTTAATTACTGTTTAAGGCATTTGAAAGAGCATACTGGAAAATTGTTCTCATCTGGATACTGTAACATCAACCGTCGCAAATCAACCCTCCATGGAGCGTAAAAGTTGGAAAATAATGCTATATAATGAAACTAAACGTGGAGATCTTCAACTTTTTCCTGTGACATTATTTGATTAGTTTTTCTGTTCTGCATTTGATCCGGCTTATCTTGGACATCATGTGTGTGTGTGTGTATAATCTGTTAACGCTATTTTAGTTTGAACACTATCAAAACTCAGTATTTTTGTGCTTCTTGTAAAAAAATAGATCACATTCGTAAATTACTGAAATCGGACCAGCGGAAGGGGATTATTAGAGTGTGGGGGGGGGGGGGAAGTAATCGAACACGTGAAATATTTCAAGTTATTTTTCATTATTAATTGTATCGAATGCTATATAACCTACGTCATTGCAAATTGAATTTATTGCTGTTCTTTTCGATTTTTTCCCCAACGGTAATATTAACCGAAATATTGCAATGTTTTTAATTTTCAGCTCAAGATAAACCCCCCCCCTCTACTCACCTCATTAGTGATAAGCCAATAAATCAGGAGGTGTCTTATTTCAAGATTAAATATTGTTTTTAGTGGACAATGTGGGGAGTTTCTAAGGGGGTTTAATCAGAATTTAAAAATTTCTCCGTTATCCCGCCGAACAGGAAAATGCTGTATCGAGTTTGTTGCAAACATTATAAAAATTGTTGTTTACACTTTTTCATATATGATAGTTATGAAATAAAGTCTGGGAAAAGGAACGTATTTTATTAGTGACCATTTCCCTAAAAATGTTTGAAGACTTTTTCTGAGAAGGTATAAGAAGAATAATGATGAAGGTATTCAGGAAGCTGAATTACAAATGATTGTATATTGCATATCCTTCTCCTACAGCGGCTGTTTGTCGAAGCTTAATGGAGAGGCGGAAGATGATATTGCAGAGTGCCATACTGAATTTCTCGAGGAGTATATGAGTATGACCTCTTAATTAACTTCCGGCAGTCAGGTATCTTGATCGTCACTAATCAAATTCTTTATGCCTACACGAATTTGTGCTGATACCAACGCCAGATAACTTAGATGACAAATCTGAGCAATGTACCATAAAAAAAAAAATAAAAAAAAATACTGAAGTAAATAACCGTCAATCTTTATTGACTGTGTCCCAGATGTTCATGTTTGCCTGTGGACAAACGCTTGAGTAGATGAAATGGTCATTATATCAGTAGAATTCGAATTAACGAATCTGTAACTCAGTTATAGATACATCCATTTCAATGGAAAATACTCCTAACATTATTTAAAAGACTAGCAGAAGCAAGTACAGTGGGACCAGATATTTAATATATAGGAGACCTCGAACAAAGGCCCCTAAAAAAGCAAATTCAGAATATTCGATTCAGATGTGCGGACGATTCTTTGATATTTGTCAGCTTGGAGGGCCTAGTCATCAAGAGGCTACCAGTCGTTCCGTCAACATTCGTAAGGATTTTCCGTGGAATAAAGGAGGGTGAAACGACTTGGGCATATCATAAGGCTAATTTTTTTTCACAAATATATTTGGAGCGGGAGGCCTATAAATTCCTATTGTGAAGACATTATGGATTTTCATAGGATTTCTGTGAGTATAGTAATATGAAAAGGGCAGCTTCCGCCCTGCAACAAAATGGTTGCAACTACGAGGCGTATTAACCTTTAATCGTTTTAAACCATAGTCATTTTACGTTATTTTGAAGAAGTGACTGTAGCTGGATAGAAAGTTCAATGATTGAAAGTAGAAACGTTATATTTCATTTCTGATTTCTTTTCCATGATAGCTCACTAGCACTAATCGTTTCTTGTTCAAATCGTCCTTTTCAAATAACACAAGCTAAGAATTATGTAATGTGCAAGTTTAAATGAGTAGCAAATAGAAGCTATTTTTTGTTGTCACAAAATATAAATGGGGACTTTTAGATACCTGGGGCTTTATTATGAAGAAAACATTCATTCGAAAACTCATAGAACACTTAAGGCCATCCAAAAAATACTGAGATCGGGATGTATTACTTCATTCAAGCAGTAAATATAGATTGTTTGATAATCATTTATTAATTTCAGGTAAACTTCTTAATTACTTGCTTTGATGTTCCATATTTGTCCAATAATACTTTGAAATGACTGTATTCAATTGGTAGGTCGGTCGGTATACAATAAATGTTATTGTAAATCATGTGTAATTTAATTTTGTTTTATGACTTCCCTAAGTACCACTTCTGATAATTGCTTGCCATTTAATTATTTTATATTTGGCATATATACTGCACGTTTTAGATATAGAAGGCTAAAGTGAATTCAGGTGGGTTTAGAACGATTCTCCTGCTAATTGTAGGAATAACCTGATCCAGCAATATCTAGAATCACCCCATGCAGACCCATTAGCCACTAACTACTCTAATTATTATATAACAATCCTCCATTCTTAACTCTTAGCTTTTTTTTTTTTTTTTTTTTGTTTACTATAATTTGAACAAACATTTCAATTAATGTACTCTGAAACATCTGGTGGTATTGAGATTTACCTATCCCTAAATTCAATCGAATTTTTAATCGATACTAATATTGATTATATAGATATGGAGGTGTTACGTAGTGAGGTCTTTCTACAGCACATTAGGCAGGTGAGAAATCAACCATTAATGTTCTCCTCGAGGCGCGATTTTTGAAAATAATCCCAAACGTCCTCGGATTGAATTTAGTAGATAAAAAAGTGTGTGTTTGTATGTGTCCACTAACATTCTTAATTTTTATTTAATTACGAAACTCCTAGGTATATCTATCATGTTAAATATAGGTACTTATTTTCATATGCATTATTCTGACAAAGACTACATAAAGGAAAACAATTTTTGCAATTAATTTACTTCATTATAACCGGAAACGTATGTTGCTTCTGTCAAACTCTTCATGAGCACATACATCTCCTCACACAATGCAGTCTTCGTTTTTATCTATTGCACTGATACTCTACAATCGCTATATATCTAGAACTGAATGGAATTTACTACTTTTTGAATCCATCTTACAAAGAAAATGGCCTTAGGTATCATAGATCATTTTTTATTTTGTTAAACACAGAATATACATTACAAGACAAGTGAAAAACCTTTTGTTGGAGCATTCGATTAACAATTTGACATATTAGTTCTCAGATATTACAAAATAATGGCTAAACATAGATGAGAAGGTTTTTCGTTTCAGGCTGATCATCATGGACCCAAGTTCTTCTAAGGTTAGTCACAATCTTCAAGCCTGTCGTATGAGGGCTTTTCCATTGAAAGTATATGACAAGTTTCTTTGATCTTAAGCTACATTTGATGGACTCTGCTAAATGATTTGACTATAGTATTAGATTCTATACACTGGGGAATCAAACCTCAGTCATTAGTCATTTGAAAGTGGACCGATATATCAAGGGAACGACAGGTGAAAGTCGACTTTCTTGGAATGTGCAAGGGGTTATTTCGTGATTAAATTCATAATATTTTTTTTTATTTCTTGACGCGGATTCATTTGTATTTCAAAAACTATGGGAAACAACTACATAGCTGCCTGTATAGGACTCCATACGCGTAGACCTTCCAACAAGCACTTCTCCGTCTAGGCATGCGGACAGACTCTCTGGAAGTATGCTCTCGTATAGCAGAGTTGTTTACCAGCAAAGGCCCAACCTTATCATTTTCACAATTAGACTTTCTTCTTGTTGCTTTTAGAATGCTAAAACATTTTTAATAGCCGTATATGGCTTCAACTGTATCACATTACAGCGCATGGCACGTCAACGCTATCTAGTAGAAAACGAGATCATTCACCAGTGAGAGAGCTAAACGCCGGTCTATCTTGGTCATGACATCTATTAGTTCATGATTATGATGAAAATTTTATTCACCAAACGCTGCCAGGAAATCTATTGCAAGGAGTTGCAACCCACTCAGAATATGCCTGACAGCGATATTGCAAGTATCACAACTTTACATTCGAATGTTATTTACATTCCAAACAAGTATGTAGCGATCTGGTTGCGGCAATGGAAAGTGTAAGCTGTAAAAACATAAAAATTCACACAACCATATCACTTTCAACGAATTTAGGAAGGGTTTCACTAACAATCAGTGACCCAAAAGTTAGATAAATATAAATTGATTTATAATTTAAAAAATCGCCAGTAATCAATATAAAATTCTAAATGAGAGATATGCGCCTTTAAAGTAATATAATGGGCACACTTTTGCCTAATTAAACTAAATTATAAAGAAATAAAACTTAGCTGAATTCTGGTAGTCTCTCTAAGAACAGGCTCACCCGTGAATATGTATCAGCTGACGGCAGAGAAGTTTAGCAAGCTGACCGGCCGAGATCTCCCTTCCAGGATGTCTGAGGTCTAACTATGTTAATCCTTTGGCGAGATTGAAATATTATAGCCTGAGCCCAAGACGAACTTTGCGCCTGCCGAACAAAAATGCTCAAAAAGGGTACTATACGTAATTCAGCTATCGTAATTCATCTCGAATATTGTTCAGTGTATTGACTTTTAAGAGCAGTGAATGTTATTATAAAAATCAATTGGACGTTACCTATCGAAATGCCAGACCACTTGGGGACTTGACTTAAAATTGGATGAAACTCTAAATTGAAGGTACAAAACTCTACATTTAAATACTCATAAATAATAATCAAACTGAGCTTTGTGCTAGCAGTACTCATAATATACAAAATATATGATCATTTATGACAGGTACATGTAATGTAATCTCAGATTCATTGCAAGTATTACCTCATGTCTACTACATTTACACCATCTGTTTAAAACCATTAATTGCATCAAAATCACAATGGATATAGTTACATAAATTCATTTCCTGTTTCAAAATTTAACTTACACGAGGGTAAATTATTTGAATCCTCCCTTCTTTAAGTAACGTAATCATAAATTAAATAATATTAATAATAATAATTAATAATTAATAATATTAATTTTTTAAACAGTTAAAAAATATTTTGGCTAGATTTATTACACACTGCTTTCTTCCTGAGTATACCGTACATGGAGTCAGAATTTTTCACATACAAGGTCAGTTGAGAAATGAGCTGTTCCACCAAATTGAAGGTATATTTGCCGACGCTACATCTCCAGAATGAGGGACAGTGACAATAAGCTAATCTTGCTTTTCAAATTAAATTTTGACTAAAATAGAAGCAAAAACCTAGATTAAGATATTAATTGTTAAATAACTTCCTGGTTCTTAGGGGTGAGATATACTATGAATGAGCTGAGACCGGAAGGCTGGGAAATCCGTTTAACCGGCTGGTTAATTGCATCATTCATCCTTCCTTCAGCAGGAATCATGAATCAAATCCCTTAACACTGTAGCTCTCATTTACTCCTCACTCGCCAATCATTCTCAAATGGAATAGCGAAATAAAATAAAATTTCTTGCAATAGATTCCCCTACCAGATACGTAAGTACAAGACAGATTAAACCTTTTGGTCTATAACTGGTACATGTCCAACAGCCTGCATAAGATTTGCTGCATATGCCAATAAAGGTAATATTTAGTATATTATGGTTAAAATCTTCTGGTGAGAGATACCGAGGGAGGTATGAGACATGTATACTCGAAAAAATATTCTGCCGTTTTAAGAATCAAAGTGTAAATTTAAAGATCAGTCGAATTCAATATGTAGGGACCGATGGTTAAGTCAGTTCCATCAAGCACTTCCGCCTGAAAGGTGACGGTAAAATTAGCTACAGCACTTCACCCACACCAAAGGAAAATTTTACCTCACCCGTTCGTTATCAATGTACAGCTGTGTCGTGAAATAGGGATAACTGAAATGGTGACTTCCTCTACTTATTTCCATCGGTTGACTTCGGAACATAACAGCCTGTTGTAAAGCTAGCTACGAACGTCGGGTCCTCAGCTGGCTGTTTCCTTACTAGCTTAAATTTCTCGGTCATGACGCGTTTATTAAACATGTTTCCTTAAATGAATATCAGATAAGTAGGAGTAGAGGGAACCCGAAAGCTTTAAAAGAACTAAAAAAAAACAACTCACTTATTATTCCAATTAGAAGGAAAATGATCGTGATTTGCTATTGTCAACAAATTGCCACATTGGTTAAGGCTGATTATCATAAGTTTTTATTCTCGTGCTGTGTTTTTAGTTTTACATTGACTTAGTTTTATTGCCCAGGAAAGCAAAACGTTTGCTTTAAATTAATGTAGACTGTTGGAGAGGCCAGAAGATCTTTTTTATTGCCTTAAATTAGAATGTAAGAGAAAAAGAAAAAGACATTTTCAATTCCTTCCTCTAAACATAGGGCGTTTAAACCTAATATTTATTTATTTATAATTATCAAAAGGACTATTTTAAATAGGAACAAGTACTGAATATGTATGTATTAATAATATATATATATATATATATATATATATATATATATATACATATTGTATCTGGCAAAAGATTGGTACATCTCAATTTGAGATATATGGTATTTCTAGATCTTGTTTTATCATGACTGATTTAGCAGTGTGCCTTAAAGGTTGATTAAAATGTAAAAAAAAAAAAATGTAAATGCTTACCAAATAAGAAACGGAGTATTTCATTGGCGTCGAACGGAAATTGTAGATTTTGAATATCAAGAAAAGCATATTTTTCGGTTTTAATTCACTCCTGCACGTCGGAAATTCAGGGAAATTGTACCTTTCTAAAAGTTGTTTTATATTAAAATTCTCTTAAATTATTTAGCAGGCTTCTATTAATAAGCTGCTTACAAAGGAATCCTACCTTTTAGAAGCACTTCATTGCGGTCCTTCGTCCTCCTACATTAAGGGGGCTTATTCCATACCGTAGGCGGTTTGGAATTTCCTGCCTTAATTCTATCCTGCCAAAAGTATATATATATATATGCATCTAATTTTTCTTGTAAAAATACATTCTTCGCGGCTTCTAAATATGTTATTTGTAGAAAGCTAATAAATCCTTTTTCAATCTAACCACATCGAAGGTCCAATATTATTGATTCTAAGACAGGAGGGAGTTGCCTTTACTCTGGAAAGGTAAACACCTACAGAGAGTCTTGTTGTTTACCAGTTCCACCTACTTATACATTATTTCGCTGGGTCAATGGCGTATATCAACATATCATATTCTCTATATAATTGCTATTCAACATCCCTTAATAAACATCCTACGTTAAGTATATATATATAATATACCTAACTAAAATAATTTTCTAATTAATTTTAAATACAAATCATATATTACGATATTAATAGTATTAACTTTTTGTGGTGATCAACTTTATATGATTTATTTACCAGTGGAACAAGTTACCCGTTATGAACAAAATGTTTTCTAACCTCCCAAAACTGACAAACTACCGATTGAGTGACTTTTGTTTATCGAATGCAATGAAACGTTATGTTTAAAATTGCCATATTGAAATATAGCGTGTTTTATAGTTGTAAAACATAACTGTAGTTCATTTCAGTAAACGAAAATTTTGTTAGTTATCCAGAGGAAGAATTTTCAGAGCGGTGCTTACTTTCATTGATAATTAAATTTGAAACTAATTGCTTGAAGAACCATGTGTTAATTAATCCCTGCTGCAGTTAAAAAGTCTGTCACACGGGGCCTCCTTAAAAGTAAGCAGATTTCCCACGGATTGGAATGACTCTCTGATGAGGGATAAATTAGAATAACGCTAAGACGTCATCTAACATTCTATCTCTAGGTTTAGATATAAAGGTTACAGGAATAAAAATTTCACTTAGTAAAACACAGTATATTATATTAAAATGTACGGAACTTACACTCAAGACTCTCATAACGTTATTTTACCCCTTTTACACTTCAGTTAATTGTATTCTATAATTTCCACGTAATATACTGTCCACGTGCAAAGTTCATTTTCCAAATAATAGTCTTGTCATACGCTCACGAGGTAATCAAATAATTTACTGTATATGCATACCAGATGAGTTGGTGTTACCTGAAGATTTTTAATAAAACCTTCCTAAGGCACACTTAATGTGAACATGGTTTTTTGGGGAATACCTCACGGCCGGGAGCAATTTTTGTTTTTTTTAATAAAAAGGGGCTTTACTAAGGATTTTGTTTTGAGTTCGTCACTAAATTAGTCCTATTGCCCAGGCGGGAATCAAACTCGTCACTCTAGGATTACCAGGTGAGATTAAGGCCAACGCTTTAACTCAAAAGGCAAACGTTTTCCCCCCCCCCCCCTAATTTGTTTTCATATTAACGTTTTTAATAATTATACTGTACATTTTGTAATAGATTGGTACAAAAAAAATGACCGTACACGATTTTTTGATACGACCTCAGTGGTGGTCGGACCAGAAGTGAGGAGGATTACCCCACTAATTAATGCTAACCTGCTAAAAATAAATGTTATCCATTTTTCGATCTATGTCTCAGAAACAAAAAAAAAACACTTAATGATTTAGTTTATAGCATGCACATAATAAACATCAATTATTTCTTATCTATTACAAGCTAATTCTTTTTTTTACGTGGGAAAGTTGTATAAAGAAATAATTTTGTGACTAACTTTTTTTTCAAGTTCTGTTTTAAGTTCTTTCGTTTTGTTAACATTTAAATTATTAAAAACCGTAACGGAACTTCAATACAAATATAACCATCATTTGCCATTTGTTATCTCAATCTTTGAAATATAGAACTTCATGGAACAATAGCACCACTTAAATAAAAACATTTAGATCATTTGTAACCAGTATATTTTATGCAAATGTGTTTATATGCTCCTAATATTAATTTTTATCTTCATATTTAAAAAATAAATTTATAACATTCACAAAACCTTATAACTAAAATTTCTTGAAAAACAACTATTTACGATTAAATAACACAATAAAATTGATAATTAAAGTAAATGCCACTAATAAACCAATAATATTGATTGAAACGTACGATGCGGGGCTCAGGTTAGCCATGTAGTTAAAGCGTTGACTTTAATCTCACATGGTAAACCTAGAGTGGCGAGTTCGATTCCCACCCTGGGTAAATAGAAATTTATTTAGTTATGAACTCATTAAATAAAATCCTTAGTCACACTCTGGCTAGAAAAGGGTGGTAACCTGTAGATAACCAGTCCCGATATTTGCATAAAGTGGACGTTAGTCAATAAATAAACGTACCAATTTGATAACTAGATATTGATTTGAAACTTACTTTAAACAAAAATATTGAATAGTCAATAGTCAAATATGTCAAGCTATTAAAAAAAGCTTGTGGTTCGACTTAAAAATCATTCGAAAGAAGACTCTTTAATGAAGAGATGTGTGACTGGCGTGAGTCGAAGCATGCAATCCACACCAAGTACGGCCCGGAACAAGAATAAGCAAATGCAATGTGCCGAACCTCACCGGCACACAGTGGGCCGGATGGCCAATCTAGGTGGAAATAATTCATGAAATCAAAACATCTAATTAAGTTATTTGCCTTAATCTGGAACGTCTATTAATCCAATATGGCATGGTATTTTGGAATTAGAACCCGTACAAACATCACAAGAGTAGACAAACAATGACAAATCCGATGTTTTCATTCTAATGATTAACAAGTTTGCAACTCAGTTTTACCTAAAAATTTACTTAGAAAGGTTGCTTTTTCTGTATTTAAATTATCGAAAGTAAATTATTAAACAGTTTTATTAAGATGGACACCATATCCATAGGTAAGTTAATAATAAAAATACAACAATATCTCAAAATTATACGAAATAAAAAATTTTAACATCTGTAAAAAAAATATACCGCATAATACCGCTAAGATAATTGTGTCTGGTGTTGTTTATAATACAAACTAACATTTAATAAAAAATAGAATTGCTAATATTTGCTAACTTTGTCGTACGGGCTATTTTCAGAAAAAGAAATCACGATTACGAGACGGGACGTTTTTCTTCTTTGGCAAAGCTGTTCAAACACAAAGCCAATAATTGAGACCATTTTGTCATAATTTGCTGTGAAAAATATCAAACAACAGTCATTGGAAAAATTGACCAGTAATTTAAACCTTTTATTGTAAAAAATTAAAATTAAATGGCAAGAAGCTGGACGATACAAAGATTTGTTTCTTAAAAAAAATAATATTTGGTTGGATAAAATTTTCACATTTATATGTATATGTGATGAAGAGGAACCTCTGCCATCTACTTCTGGAGGTCGACCAATTAAGCCATTTGAAGACTGCTGTGCTAAAACGAAGAAAACAAAAATAGGAGACATTATAAAAAGACCTTTAAATGAAGGTCTAGTGTTTGCTTCTGAAGTCGCGAAAACGTGATGCAGCTAATATCATTAAAGAAGTAGCTCTTTGTTCATCTGATGTAGCTACTCAAATTAAAAATTTTCGAATTAGTAAACTTAATGAAACCCGCCCATTTACTAAGGAAGAAGCGTTAGCTATTTTCATTCACTGTAAGCTGTCAAAAAATTCATATAAGTTGCTTCGGAATCATGCATTAAACATTAATCATAAAATATATCCATCTTATTATCAATTAGGAAAATCAAAAAACGATTGTTATCCATCTGGACCTGGAGATATGGTAGTTACTGAAAATTGCGTCACTTTCAATGCACAGTCCATAGTAGATTTGACAACTATGAGACTTGTTCTTGTCCACAGCAAAGTTTTTCAAAATTTCCCCTCTCAAACAACATTTGTTATGACATGTAAATGGGGTTGTGATGGTAGCAGTGGTTATAGTAGGTACAAGCAGAAATTTGAAGACCAGGATGCCGATGATGAGTATTTATTTTCTTATTTTTTGTTCCTATAAAAATGCACGAATTAGGTAGAGTAGAAAATTTAGTTTGGAGCAATCCTTTTCCTTCGTCCACACGAAACTGCAGGGCCGCTAAAGTTTATGTTTTCCAAAGAAACCACCGATTTGACTATCACCGAAACAAATAAAATTAAACAACAAATAGAGTTGCTGCAACCTACTAAAGTAACTTTGGAAAATATAAATATCAGTGATCATTACAAATTTTTGCTGACCATGGTGGACGGAAAAGTTTGTAATGCTCTAACAGGGACCAAGTCAAGTCAGAGATGTTATATATGTGGAGCACAAAGGCTGTTGCTGACTTCAGATCCTTTAATTAATTCTTTTAGGAAGGAGACCAGGAAAAGTCGAAAACGTTTACATAAGGCTGTGCTATCGCTTTTGCAGCCTCCAAGTTCCAATATAAATAAAGATTCAGAAAGCGATAATAGCGATAGTGATAGTGATGATTAAGTGATAATATCTCCCATTAACATAACATTGGATTTTTCTTTATATATTGTGGTTATTATTTTCTTTATATATTGTGGTTATTATTTACGACTAAATAATTGTATAATAATAATAATAAAACGATAAAACATTAAAAAATAACAAGTTAGCAGTTTTTTCCACCTAGATCGGCCATCCGGCCCACTGTGCGGCACTTTGGGTAAAGTTCGCCCAACCTCACATCACTGTTCAGTCAGACAGTTAGAGCAGTCATTCTGTCAGAGCTCTGGTAGCACTGAGAGTGTGAAATATTTTTATTGTTCTCAGTAAGGATAAGGTACAATTACATTCTTATTTTTTTAATGAATTTAAATTGGCCAACTTATATTGTATGAAGGATTTCATAATATTTTAAAGTATTTGAAACACTTTTAAAACCAACTTTTTTAAAAGCCAAACTATAGTAATTATATTTTTTTTAGTACGTTGCACACGTTTTGGAGTTTGATGAAAACGATTTATATCTCTCGATTCAATTTGTTTCAATTATTTCAAATATGCTTTGTTTATGTAATGTCTGAGGTAAATACATTTCATGTACATTATATAGGAATGAGTGGTCGGCTAATATTCCCAATTATTCACTAGAGATAATTATCCCATGTTGATTGAATGGAAAGCATAACATTCTTGCTCCGTTGTTGAAATAGCAATGAGAAACTCAGATATGCCCGAAATTAAACAGTATTCCCTACAGCAAATTAAGTTCACTAGCCTAGTTGATTCTGTTAGAAGTGAGTCCTATTATTTGTCTGGTGTTTCCGAGATACTAGAAATGAAATCTCGTTACTTGGCGAATCAGGAAAGGGAGAAATTTAATGAGGGTGGAACTCGATGAGAAGCCCTGTTTGCACAAGCACCCTCTGGGGTAAAAAGAGGTTTTCTTATGAACTATAATACAATGGCTAGCATAATATTTTTCATTCCTGATTTATTTATTCTTCTGGCTCAATTATATAGGTCAAATTAAATAAAAAGGTTTGAGACTACCGAACTCTCAATTTTCATACCAGCTTCCTTTCTTCTTTCCTCATCATTCATAGATATTCTCCTATTTAAGAAATAATTAAACAATAGAAAGTAATGCCTTTGTTTTTCGCAAGTGATGCAATAATGGCCACAACAACTTGGAAACTGCCAAAATAGAAAAGAAAAAGTACTGCCAAAGAATCAAAGTAGAAAACTAGCAAACAAAAATAACTGTGTTGGTAGCTAAGCATACTCACGAAGTCTTTTTCGTATTTTGCTTTGAATTTAATGTAGTTTTAAGTGTATATATGAAACATTACTACGAACATTGTCTAGTCGTCCCTTCAATACAAGATTTTTATAGCTTCACACAACAATCTTGGTCTACTGATAGTGAAACGTCCTCCCATTCCTGCCAAGCCAATCGCCCTTGGAACGTTAGGCTCACCTGTTGAATCTATGCCTGAGAGCACATCTTTTCTCTCACCAGCTAGAACCTCTTGTTTGAGTGGCCACAGGCACACTTCCTTCTAGTTGCAGTATGTAGCACATACTGCAAATGTTGCGAGTAAGGCAACTGAAAGATACAAATCATCTACATACTTTTAAAAGGACAAAGAAGTTCTACTGCTGTAACCTTCATCTTGAACCCTTTGCACTACCATTTCTACATTTACCTCAGGTTTATAGCAGATTTCCCTTGAGGGAAATCAGCTATTGAGGTCGTACTCACGACGCTAGTTTTGAAAAATTTCCTCAAATGTCCATCGATCCTACCCAGAAGATGACGAAAATGAGGTCCGTTCAAAATTATTTATATACATATATATATATATATATATATATATATATATATATATATTTATTTGTCTGATAACGCTCTCACAATATTTGTTTGATCGTTACCAAACTCTATTTAGTCGTTTTATGTAAAAAGGAAGATCAAGTTCGTTAATGGAAGAAATCGGATCAGAGGGAGGGGGGGAGGGGGGGTTAGAGAGGGGAATTTTGAAAATTCGAAATATCTCCTATACTATAAGTCGGATCGAAAAATCGTATAGAACCAATCTGATTGCAAATGTAATGTTCTATAAATATGTAATGTTCTATACATATTTTCTGTATCATGAATATTAACCGAGATATTTAGATTTTATAGTATTCAGCATTTGGCAAACCCCCACTTCTACTCATGTTAAATTAACAATACTTGGTTATGTAATAAACCACATTATTCGAACCTTAAATACCAAAAATTGTTTTCAAGAGACCTTTATTATACAACATACATGCAAATATGCCCTGGTGACACCTCTCACCCCCTTCTTAAGTTTTTGAACTACTTAAATTTGATTCATTGAGATAAAAATTATTTTGATTTATTATAAATTATAGTACTGGATAATAGTTTTCAATCAAATTAATATGTAATATTCTGATATATTTCAGTAATTGTTTTTCTTTCCGGTGATAGGTGGGTTGGCAGACCAGTTTGTTTAAATTTCATAGGGTTCCCGCCTGGAGAGGAAAGATTTCTTATTACTGTTTGCATTTATTTACTTAATATTCAAGGTGGTGTTGTGTTACCAGTATGCAGATTTATCTATTATTAAACTTCAAGATGGAAATTTGCTTAGTTTACGCAGCCCCTGCGTAACGGACTTTTCTTAATGTGTCCACCACAAAATATTTCTCAATCAATTCTTTCTTTTCTTATCACCTTATCCATGGACATTAAATTAAAGATTATTATGGACGTATAACAAGTTTATTATGGACGATTCACTCTTCAGGCAATTGCTCACTAAGAGAACACTATTTATTTTTTTTGTTATTAATAATCACCTACTGACTTCCTTTCTTGTGTTTTACATAAAGTTTTTTTTTTTAATATAGGTTCGTTTATGTGTCTTTTGGAATAAATAAATGTATACAATTGTATTATTGAGTCGAAACAGTGATAACCGGTTTTACTTGGTTATTCCTTATTCACCTAATATAGTCACTCCTTTCGTCAATATTCGTCCAATGGTCCTCCTATGCCTGTGCTACGTAAAACAATATCACTGCAATTTTACGAAAACAAAAGGATTACTCAGAGCTTAGTTTACGAAATATTTATATTTTGACGGGGAACCATTATAAATTCAATTCGTCCAATTGCTAGATTTTACTTTAGGAGTATTAAACCTGAATGACTGTACAGTTGTTGCACATGTTACAGGACATTTTTGTTACTTGATGAATATAACAGGATGATTTCTTCATAAGTCAATCCATTATTTATATTTACAACCCACCAACGACGTGTCCTGAATATATTAGATTGCCCCCCCCCTGAATATATCGGGTATGCGCACATATCATCTAAAAGTCAAGTATTTGAAGCGATTTTCGAAAAAAAATTTCAAATGTCCCGTTCTACCCAGGAGATGACGGAAATTTTATATATCTATATATATATATATTTGTTAATTCTCTACCGGTCGCAAGTTTTCTTTAATCGTTACCAAACTCAACATTTAAACGTTTTATGTAAAAAGAAAAATCAAGTTCAATAATGGCGGAAATGGGACTAGGGGCAGAGGGAGTTTAGAGGGGGAGATTTTCGAAAATTAAAAAAAATTCTCCGTTACCATACGTCGGATCAAACAATTGTCTAAAACAACTCATATTGCAAATGTAATGTACTATAAATGATATATATGTGACGGACATTCTTCAGACTGATTGAATTTAAATAGATGAATTTCGGATTGTTAAGTTATAATATTTTAAATACATGTTAAATTTGACTTGTTAATATTGTTATCCTTAGTTGTAGAATCTAAAAATTTCTAGTTTATATTTTTAGCTTTTGATTTGGGGAATTAGCTTAGAAGGAAAACAGGAGTAATGAAAAATAAAAAAGTAAAAATAGAAGGACTCATGTTGTCGTTGAAGGTAAATTTTATATAGGTTTGGAAAAAATAGTGTAATATAGAGAAGGGCCCGGTGAGGTATTGGAGAGAAGGTAAAGCATGGGTCAAGAATTCATTAAAGGAAGCCATCCATAAAGCAGTAACCTCCTGCCCTCTCCAGCCGGAATTAGCCCTTCATACCAAGGTAAATACTCAAACACAGCCAGGTAAACCCTTTACTCTGACGTCAAACAGCAACAACATTTCCCAGATCCTAAGGCAAAAAAAAAAAACATTTCACTATTAGTCCTTTTTTTTCACTTTACTTCTTAAGGAAACATTTCCTCTTGTTTGTTCTACAACTGATACTTGTGATAAGGAAAACAATTCCTCTTCTAAACTAAAATAACAAAAATAAAATAAACGGGATCATTCCAATTCTCGTTTTAATGTTTTGTTAATGACGAATACGTTTCATTATTTCTGACATTTAGTTGTCACTTATAATTGCAGGTTATTGTAACAGTCAAATAATTTCAAGCAGTTGAACAATGGGAATAAAATAAGTGCTCACAAAGTTTTGCCAAATATTATCTGGCTAACGACTGACGAATGCAATTGTAGTTGAAAAAATGAAGTTAATGCTAACAAATATTTTAATAATTTTGAAATGTATAACAACAACCTAGCTCACTAGTCAGTCTGCAACTTATGTATTCCTTGAACGCGAAATCGATACAAAGAAGTACTAATGTTTCAGGGAACTACTGTTTTCACAGTTTTGTAAAAGGAACTATCAATCAGTGATGAGGTGCCCTACTCAGCAGGTCAGTGAATATCTTATATATATATATATATATATATATATATATATATATATATATATATATATATAATTTCTTTACATCTATTACGCTTGAAAAAATACTCTGCGTTAATTAATCTCTTCTCAAAGCCAGTCTGGTCAGACTGTTTTTGGACTTTACTAGTCGCAGAGGACGATGTTAATGAACATGAGCTGGATTGGACGGAATTTCAAGAAGAGCTAAAAGTGCCAGATGGTATACTTATAGAAAGGGTCCATGAACTAATAGAATCAGTAGAAGAGCAACTAGTGCCAGACGATATTCTTATAGAAAGGGCTCATGGCCCGATAGAATCAGAATTAGAGCTACAAGTGCCAAATGATATGATTATAGAAAGGGCTCATGAACTGATAGAATCAGTAGAAGAGCAACTAGTGCCAGACGATATTCTTATAGAAAGGGCTCATGGCCCGATAGAATCAGAATTAGAGCTACAAGTGCCAAATGATATGATTATAGAAAGGGCTCATGAACTGATAGAATCAGTAGAAGAGCAACTAGTGCCAGACGATATTCTTATAGAAAGGGCTCATGGCCCGATAGAATCAGAATTAGAGCTACAAGTGCCAAATGATATGATTATAGAAAGGGCTCATGAACTGATAGAATCAGTAGAAGAGCCACTAGTGCCAGACGATATTCTTATAGAAAGGGCTCATGGCCCGATAGAATCAGTATAAGAGCTACAAGTGCCAAATGATATGATTATAGAAAGGGCTCATGAACTGATAGAATCAGTAGAAGATCCACTAGTGCCAGACGATATTCTTATAGAAAGGGCTCATGGCCCGATAGAATCAGTATAAGAGCTACAAGTGCCAAATGATATGATTATAGAAAGGGCTCATGAACTGATAGAATCAGTAGAAGAGCCACTAGTGCCAGGCGATATTCTTATAGAAAGGGCTCATGGCCCGATAGAATCAGTATAAGAGCTACAAGTGCCAAATGATATGATTATAGAAAGGGCTCATGAACTGATAGAATCAGTAGAAGAGCCACTAGTGCCAGACGATATTCTTATAGAAAGGGCTCATGGCCCGATAGAATCAGTATAAGAGCTACAAGTGCCAAATGATATGATTATAGAAAGGGCTCATGAACTGATGGAATCAGTAGAAGTGCTTGGAGAAGCTCCTACGGACATATTATTGAATTAAAAACACCATTCTTAGAGCTACCGATTTTTATTTTTTTGTTTCACTTGATAATAAAAGAAATTCATAGGAAAAGCTTAGTGTTGATTTCATAGAGATTTTTTTTTATGGATCACTATACCACATTATTTTCAAATTTATAAATTCACCAAGTATATGTGAGATGTTGGGAAAAGGTAAGGAAAAAAATCAGTAAGGCAGATACAAGATCACTGCAGAAAAAGGACTAGACAATACCTAAGTGTACGATGTTGCATATTACGAGCAATTAGTTTTCCAGTATTTCCCGTGAAAATAATTACTTTTAACTTTATATATTATTATTTATTGACTCCCACTTTTTGTTACTACGGTTAATCCTTACGGGTTATCTTCAGGCTACCACTCTTTTCTAGCCAGGGGACTAAAGATTTGATTTAATGATTCGTCACTAAACAAATTCCTATTGCCCAGGTGGGCATCGCACTCGCCGCTCTAGGTTTACCGCGTGAGATAAAAGCCAACTTCTAATTTTATTAATTATTTTTCCAGAGGTATGTACTACAACTACCATTCGGATTTTTTTTTTTTTTTCAGGGAGTAATAAAAATACACTTGTCAAATTATTAATATATAAAACATTGTTTCAGTGAGTATTTAATGAGAATGAAAGTAGTATCGTGTGATTATAAGAAAGAAATGCTAAAGGTTCATTGCTAATGGGCCTAAGTGAAGGGAGTACTTTTCATTCAACATTCAAACAGAATTGGTTTAAGGTAATTTTGAATTCCCTAGCATCATGTAATTAAATTTACGAATTAATGAACGATCTGTTCGAAAGGAATACTAATCAGGAATGTGGAATATTTTCATAAACTCCTGAATAAATTTAATATAAGAATTTATCAAATAGGCCGAGAGCGGGAGAGAATTGTCTGAATTAATTTACATTGAGGGGATGGGCCGAAGGAGTAATTCGAATTAAATTCG
Organism: Riptortus pedestris; assembly: GCA_019009955.1. Classification (NCBI taxonomy): domain Eukaryota; kingdom Metazoa; phylum Arthropoda; class Insecta; order Hemiptera; family Alydidae; genus Riptortus; species Riptortus pedestris. Next base: position 124,401,663 of record CM032228.1, on the reverse strand, counting down.
GTATCACTTGGTTCGTGATGCGAAGCAATTAGCAATGGGGCATGTGCTAGCCAGAAGGCTCCACACTTACTATACGAGTAGATCAGGGGTCAGGCAGCACGTGCTCGGATCCTTAACCCATAAATTCTCTCCCGGAAGGGAACGACCTTTTCCTTCTTATCGGTAAACAATAACTAACCAAGGGAAGGCTTATCTTTTCATTTAACACACACCAATAGATCTGATTACATGCCTCCATTATCAATTTTACTGTTCAGGATCTAAGTAGATAATATAGATAAGATCCCAAAATTTTATACAATTATAAAATGTGTGAGGGATAATTAAATTTGAATACAATACCATAAAAAGTTAAATAATGTACGGATGGATGAAGAAAATAATTAATGTTCTGGTAGTGCAAAGGAATATAGAAAAATAAAACTTAAATATTACCTAAATGAATATTATTATATAGAAAAGGTAATATAAGGCTGAGGAAGAAAATGTTTAGAGTAAGCAGAGAAAGATTGAAAATGTAACCTGTTTGGAAATATGCTTGATGAACTGCGAACCCAAAAACCCTCAACATTTTGAATAGAGATGAGGGAAAAGTGACTAAATACTTCTCTTAAAAGAATATTCGGGAAATATATCAAAAGTGTGGAACCCCTAAAGTAGGGAACTACACCAGAGATGAAAGACGACTGTTAGTTTGCTGGAGGACTGAGCATGGACATCGAACAATGTTGTTCTATTCTTGCCGTGATAAGTTGTAAAATATTTAGGGAGTTGAAACTAACTGCAAATGTCTTCTGTAACTTGGAATGGAAAAATGAAAATAGAATCGCAAATAACTTCAACAGAATTAACTATAATGATCGCAATAGCAAATATATGATACTTCGAGGGATGCTGGGTGGTGCAGGAAATAATATATACGGATGAAGAAATTAGGCCTGATTTCTTCTACATTACGTGAGAGTGAATTTTCAATGCACTATACTTAATTCGAGTAAAGAACCTTTAAGAGGTGTAGCGTAAGCCATAGTTCCCGGTCAGACACTCTATTCCAAATTATTAACGAAATGTTAAGCAAATGTTGACATTTTAGCACATATCTCTCAACATAAATCAGTTTCTCGACAAATTGCTTCAAACAATGGGTCGACGGCGATCCTATATATATATATATATATATATATATATATATATATTGAATATTTCTAAAACGAAGGAACCTTTCAGAGAGAGAGAATATTTTCTATATGACAGGTAAAATGAAGTACTTGACATGTAGTTTAATAACAAATAGGTTAAATACTAACATATCCAAAACATATAAACATTTACAAATACATATAGTATAAAATAGAATAGGTCTACATCATACTTACAAAGATTTAAAAGGGACAACTTTTATTATATTCATTTAGACAAAGCACGGACGGATATGAGAAACACTAAGATATTTAAGGAATACTTTCCATAATATATAAATAAAGTACAACTAAGATGTACATGAAGGAATAAATATATTATTCTAACAGAGATCTTGCCAATCATTATCGATGTGGGGCACAAACCAAATAAATAAAAAAAAAATAGCATTTATTTTGTGTGTGTATATATGTATATATATATATATATATATATATATATATATATATATATAAAATAAAAGTGACTAATATATAATATATAAATATATAATAAAAAGTCCGTCACGCAGGGGCTGCGTAAAATAACCAGATTTCCTATGTGAAGTTTAGCAATAGAGAAATCTGCATACTGGTAACACAACACCACCATAAGTAAATACAAACGGTAATGAGAAATCTTTCAGTTAATTTTAATAAACTCCCAACTGAAACGGCTTCTGAATTGTAAGAATAACTTATATTTTAATAACTCAAATTTTAGTAGTCCAAGAACTAAAGAAGGGGGGGGCGTGGATGAACAGAACGTATTTGCATAAATCTCACAAAGTAACGAAGGTTAGAAACGACAGGTTAGGTTAGAAGCTTCCGCCAGAGCCGAGACTTACGAAAACGGCCAAACTAACCCGAAAACACCCAACCACAGACTTCATAAAAATGCAAATATCTCGGTTAATATTCAAGATAGAGAATAAGTGTATATAACAATAGTTATAGTAAATTTAATTTGCAATAAGATTGGTTCTATACAATTTTTCGATCGACGGAGATATTTCGAATTTTCGAAAATCCCCCCTCTAAACCCTCCCCCCCCTCCCTCTGGTACGATATATATATATAATTTGGACCGGACCTCATTTTCGCCATCTCCTGGGTAGGATCAATGGACATTTGAAGAAATTTTTCAAAAATCGCGTCATGAGTACGACCTCAATAGCTGATTTCCCTCAAGGGAAATCTGCTAAAACATTGTTTCACGCAATCTAAAGTGATGAAAATTGTTGTATCAATTGCATCTAATCCTTACTGAGACCAATTGAAGTATTTCAGGACAAAAGAAAGGATTTTTAGTTCTCCAAACAGCATTTCTTTATTCTCTTATTCCATAAAGCAGACGTTTCGCCCTCCATTTCATAATTTTCTTAATGGTTTGTAAGAACTCTGTTAATCTAAGAAACTTATGAATTGCTTTTATGGATGAAAGTTGAAAAAATGACCCTGTATGTTTTTAGCATTGCTAATGCCCAGGAGAGCGAAACGTCTGCTTTATGGAATTAGAAAATAAAGATAGCTGTATTGAGAACTAAATATTTTTTCTTTTATCCTGAAATTGTTGAATAAATGTTATTTATTCAGGTTACGGCAGCATAACTTCCTTTATATGAGCAAAAACTGGAAGGAAAAAGGAATTTATGCTGCTGCACTCAGCAGTATCCCTTTTTTATCCTGAACAGGCATGGCTTCGGTTATGTAGGGTCTTTCTTTTGTATACCGTCTACAGTCATGTATGCAATAGATATAGTCTGTTTAATAGTAAAATCGCAAGAGCAATATGGGTTGTGACGTTTGTCAGTTTAAATCTTTTTAGGTACAGTTTAATAAAGCCATGTCTGTTTGTAACTGTGTTCTTTAAAAGTCAGTTGGTCATTCACTCTCCGATATTCAGAAATTTCGGAAATGAAAGTCTTAAGCGTTGTTCTTTATTTGTTCTTGTTCAATGCCATTCGTTAATATTGTGTTTTTGTAGTAAATATGTATTCTTTAGTAACATGTGCTGTTTTATGAACAACTTAATTAACCAAAACTTCAAAATAGTTTTTTTAGAGATTAGAGTGCTTTTATTGTGTGTATACTATAATTGTTTTTTTTGTTTTTTTATGGTGTGCATATGAATTACGCTTTTGATAATAGCCAATTTCTCTGCTTGATTAATTGTAATCAATCCGTTCTAATTTAAATTTTAAAACGTGAACTGAACGTGAAATTTTTGCAAATTTTCTGCAACTATTGTTTAATACACGTTTTCTGGAACTTGAACATCAAGCAAGTTATATGTACTTTTATTCTTTTTCTACCTACATAAACTCGAACTCATCAAATTTTCCCTTAGCAACTGAGTGACTAGACATCTCATGTCAAGCTTATACAACCATTACTGTTTAAATAGATCTCGTACTACTGGAAAAATATATGGGGAGAGATCACCAGCATAGTGGAAAATCTGCTTAGTTTATAGAGTATAGCCAGGATGGAACGCTTTTTTTGGTCCACTTAATAATCTAATAAACGAATTGTTATAAGAATAAAATCCGAAAATTGCAGAAACATTACACCTTTTAGCAGATTTCCCTTAAGAGAAATCAGCTATTGAGGTTGTACTCATGACGGAATTTTCGAAATTTTACTTCAAATGTCCATCGATCCTACCTAGTAGATGACGAAAATGTCCGTTCAAAACTGTATTATTTATATATATATATATATATATATATATATATATATATATATATATTTGCCTGTTAACACTCTAGCGGTCGCAATTTTTGTTTGATCGTTACCAAATTCGATATGTAGTCGTTTTTTGTAAAAAGAAAGATTAAGTTCGTTAACGGCTGAAATCGGACCACGAGGAGGGGAGGTTTAGAGTGGAGGATTTTCGAAAATTCGAAATATCTCCGTTACTATTCGTCGGATCGATAAATTTTACAGAATCGATCTTATTACAAATTAAATGTACTATAAAATTGTTCTATTCATTTATTCTCTATCTTGAATATTAACCGAGGTATTTGCATTTTTATAAAATCTGGGCGGCTAACAGACGGTGTCTTTCCCGCCAAAAGCTAGTTCCACCGTTTCATTAACTGCTCGGCTCTCGTGAAATTTCTCTATTGTAAAACGTCACGTGGGAAATCTGCTTAGTTTACGCAGCTCCTTGTGACGGACTTTTTTTAGAAATGTCTTAATGAGCAAGACACTTTTTGAATCTTCCAAGAATTGAACTAGACCTACCAAGAGATTGCGTTCACTACTAAGAGGACGATTAAGGGCCCGTTGTTCGAATCCCGGTATATTCCTTCCTTTATTGCCATCTTGAACTATTAATAACTGATGGTGAATGCCGGGCTTAATATCAATGAAATAAAGTGACTCATTTTAGTAGAGGTATCATATATTAAGGAGCTAATTTACAATTAATTCCCTTAGCTGCCAAACAGATGCGTAGCGTAGAGCCTGGGAATATATTTTTGAAGAATTTGGCAATTTGCTACCATCTTTGATCCAGTTTTCGATGTATAAAATATAAATAAATATAATTTAATTATAGGCAGTGCATTGTGCCCTTAAGATCAAAAATTAATATTAATTAAACATAATAGTTGAATCCTTTTTTGAGCCTGAAGATTGTGAAAAATTGAATCCTCTTCAAACCAATTTGATTTTTGTGTCTATGAGATTATATAGCTTCTGGGTACATTCACTTAATGCTTCTACATTTTTTCCAGAAAGGGGTTTTGAGAAATGTATGTGCTGGGTGAAGAGATATTGATCAGCAACTTCAATATCTATAACCGCTGGAGATAAGAGTCTGAGAAATCTCAGAAGACCTCTCCTAATCCATCTGTGAGCTAGCTACACACGTCCAGAGAGCACGTTCCCACCCAAACCATGCGATTGTCCACTTATTTTTGTAAATATATTTTACTACATATTGTTTTTCCCTCAAAAAATATAATTCACACAGAAAAAGATAAGATCACGGCAGTGACCAAACCATCTATTGACTGAAATAGATCAGATGGAGGTTATCTCTTAATTTTGAAAACAATTATATATAAAATAAGCCAATACAAAATATAGATATTTTGAGAGGAACCAACGGATTTCTAATATTGGAGAAATTGTGATTCATCAAATCCAGGCTTTCTTCTGCCCTACACTTTACATTGCCTTTACTGATGTGGCACAAACTATTCTCCATTTTATGTTTCGTCGTCTTCTAGGTAAGATCGATGGACATTTGAAGGCATTTTTCAATAATGAGTACAACATCCATAGTAGATTTCTGGGGAATTTGAATAACAGAATTCTAGTTTGTTATTCTGAACCAGTTACACAATCGATTCATCTGACATCAGAGGAAAGCTTATATTTATTAGGAATATTTAGTTAGCTTGAATTCAATTTAGTTTCTTAATCAAGTTAATTCATGAAAAGAGCAAATAGAAGAAATGCACTTGCTTAATAATTGAAATTTGGTTGTCACTAGGATAAAAATAAATAAATTAAAAAGTTAAAAAAAAGAATATTTAATTAAATCTTGAAGAGTCAATGTGGAAGGAGTGGATGTCCCGCCTAGTAAGAATACCCTCTGTCCTGAGTCCAATAGGTCTAAGGAGTTGTTTTTAGAGAGTCCACTATTAAATAAACTCACTTACTCGAAATTCGAACCTGCATGGTTTCCCAACCACTTTGACCACTTTGAACCACTTTGACACACGCTCCCTAAGTGGCATCGCTGCCTAGTGAACTAAGAAAAAAAAACAATCAACTTATAAGAGGTAAAGCTCCAATAAGTAAGTACACGCCGCTTTGATTGAATATTACTCCTATGAGTTAATCTGGAGTGGTTTCAGATTAAGAATTGCATTTACAAGCATGATGGATTAGACTTCCACGTTTTCAGATTAGAAAATGTATTGATTATTTTTTTCCTTTCATTAAAAATGACATCGTCATTTTTAATTATGAAATACAGAAAATAATTTTGTTTCTTACTCTTATAATGTACTCAAAATTTAAAAACCTTAACCTATAACACTTACACCTATAAGATTCATTATACAAGTATAGCTGGTGCTTATCATTTTTTTCCCTTATAACTCCTTAAGCATAAAGAAATTTAGTACTGCAAAATAGAGTTTTTCGCCATACCGTTTCTTCAATACCTTTCCAATAAAAATGGTCTGTTATAAAAAACCATTTCTTCACATTGAATTTCACATTACTTACTTCGAATCTCGAAGACGTTTCACTGTGACGGCTGTAAATTGGATTGTTCCTTTACTCTACAATGGAACGAACGCCCTACCATAGCCTCTTATTATGATCATCACTATTCCACTGACAATATAACGTACATTATTTATTTTTAATGAAATGACTTCAAGCCCCATAGGAGTAATTTGCCTCCGAACCCTTACTTCAAGCCTTTATATAACACAATCACCCTTAGATAGATGTTAATAAGACCTTTACAATAGTTCAAACAACTACTATTTACCGTAATTACAATTAAGGGGTTTCGCTTGTGTCATCTGTTACATTGACGAGGATTCCTGGAAAGCGCCTACGCCCCGCCCCCTCCCCCCTCTCTCTTGTATCTCAGAGAGAAGCGCGAATAATGCTCCACGCAAAGGCAGAAAGGACCTTGGTGTGGCTGCAATACTTAATGCCCTTGGAACCCTGGCGCTTATTAGCAGATTTTCCTTAAGGGAAATCAGCTATTGAGGTCGTACTCATGACGCGATTTTCGAAAAATTTCTTCAAATGTCCATCGATCCTACCCTGGAGATGACGAAAATGAGGTCCGTTCAAAACTATATATATATATATATATATATATGTCTGTTAACACTCTAGCGGTCGCAATTTTTGTTTAATCGTCACCAAACTCGGTATTTATTCGTTTTATGTAAAAAGGAGGATCAAGTTCGTTAACGGCTGAAATCGGACCAGTGGGAAGGGGGTTTAGAGGGGGGATTTTCGGAATTTCAAAATATCTCCGTTACTATACTTCGGATCGAAAAATTGTATAGAACCAATCTTATTGAAAATTAAATTTTCACGAACACGAAACCAGAAATGGAACACAAAAACAAAAAAACAGAAATGGAACACAGAAACAAAACGGAAAACCATTGGTTAAGATAGATTTGGAACAGATTACTATTAACTGTTTACAATTGCATGTCGAAAATGTTTAAGAACGACAATTTACACAGAAATCACCCACAACAAAACATGACTGATTAGACAATATCATTGATTTCGGAACGGGAACTGAATGTTCAGCTCTAATAAAATATTTGAAGACGGTATATTGGCCTTGCCTGTGCGACAGCCATCCAAGGGCATTATGATACGAATAATTAAAAGCACACAGGATAAGTTGTTTCCCAAGAATGTATCTTATTTGAGAATGATTTATCATTAATGAAATCAAACATTTTTTTTTACTCGATACCCTTGCCATAAAATTTGAAGGATACATAATAATGTTATATACGTGATTTGTACAATTTATAATTTTTAGAAGTGAAAAGAGATGGTTAATCCCGGGATTGTGCTAGACAGGTGGTTGGCAGAGAAGGATCAAGAGCCGTCGAGAACAGACTACCCCTACAGTCAACAGCAGCTATTAAAAGAACCACAGGCCACCCTCAATGCATTTAAATCAACCACTTCTAGCCCGTTTATTTTGTATTGTCCAAGCCTAATGCTTGGATACAAAGGGTGACTAACCCCTTTAGATTAACATAATATCGGGTAATTTACTATTTATTCTTCATGACATTGCATATACAAACCTTTGTCTTACGTAATTACTACTATATAAGATAAATTCTAAGGGTTTCAGTTTTTCTAAAAACAGAGTGTATCAAATATTCTCTAAAATAGATAAAAAATGATATGACGAAATAGCTTGTGTTTTCTATAAACTGGTTTAGTTAAATTTAAGTTTTAATAGGTTTAGTGTATAATTAGGAAATTTATAGATAAGTTTTAATCAATTACATACATTTTGATTTGCTTCCAGTTCTAAAATTTTATTCAGAATTGTTTATAGGAATGAGAATTGCAATGAAGGAACTTATCAAAAGGGAAAGAATCATTTCCATATAAGAGTCTCATAACCGGCTAGAAAAATACTAAACATAGCGTGGGAGTCAGTATTTATTTATTGGAGCTTCGCAGCTTCGGCGATGTTGCTCTAAACAAAAGTATTCGTAACTTTAAAAAAAAAAAAAAAAAAAAAAAAAAAAAAAAAAAAAAAAAAAAAACAGTACACAAAAGGCGAAATTAAACACAAAAACTGAATGAAACACAAAAACGGAACTGGAACTCAAAAATGGAAATGGAACTCAAAAACAAAATGGAACTCAAAAAACAAGAATGGAAATCAAAAAACAAATATTGAACACAACAAAGAAAAAAAAGAAATAAATGAACAAGAGAAAAAATATTTAAATATTCAATAAATAAATCAATAATTAAAATAAAATTGGAGTATAAAATGAATAAAAGAAATTTAAAATAATTAAGGTTTACATAAAATATAAGTTGTTACTGGTGACTATTTACATAAAATTCTGTACCTCCCTAATACACGCTCGAGTGAGTGAAAACTCTTACACCCACCCACACACACACACACACACACACACACACACACACACACACACACACACACATACATACACAAACACAACTCGCACGCGCACATGTATAGGAAATTATAAACAAAATTTTTAAAACGCCAACATTAATTTTAAATGGATTATATTAGTTATATTTTTGTGTATATGTTAATGTCTTTTAGATGTTGTAGTATAGTGGGTATGTATGGGCTACCTTCAGTGAGTAAGTCGTGTAGGTCGTGGGGTATCTGTAAATGATCTCGTCTCTTGCAGTCTGTCAGTATGTGTTTTATTGTAAGAGTCAAATTACATACATTGCATTTGGGCTACTCCCCTTTTTTCATTAAATAGTTATGAGTAAGAAGGGAGTGGCCTATGCGGAACCTTGTTAAAAACACTTCCTCTCTCCGGGAATTTGTTGCAATTTTGTTAGTCAGTATTTTAAAAATATTAATAGCATATCGTTAAGTCTGAAAAATATTGTTGAATTCCAGCATTGGCCAGTCATCTAGGAAGGTTCCTCTCTAAAGGCTAGTTCAAATGTTAATAATTTGTTTCAATCCCCAATTAATACCTTCCTTTAACAAAATCTCCAGAAAAAACATTCCTACAACTCAATACAAGCTATTTTAGGAAATTGGTGACGTGTTATTTCCCACAAATGACATTTCATTTTTCTTAAAAAAAAATGTTTCTTAAATATGGTAACGTGTTTCGTAAAATACGCACATCATATTTACACAATACCATCTCACATGTGTATCGTAATTTATTGAGCAAATAATACTGGACGGTCAAGCTATTTTGTAAGTTTTGTTTTGAATTTAAATTGCCATAACTCCAATATGGGATGATGTAATTTAATCAAGTTTGGTAAGTTTTTTTCGTCTTTCTTTGATAATTCTTTTCTTAATTTGCCAAATCATCAAAGGGAGGATGGTGATGTTGAAATGGACATTAATTATTCTACCTAGTAGATGATAAAAATGTGGTCAGTCCCAAATAATGAATATGTGTGTGTGTGTGTGTGTGTGTGTGTGTCTATATATATATATATATATATATATATATATATATATATATATATATATATACTAGCTCAGATACCCGGCTTCGCCTGGGAATTCATTTGAGGCTGAATGGTGATGGTATTTTTTTGGCAAGGCTTTACTTTGCATAATATTTTGACATTTCCCCGTCCCAGTGTTTAGGGTTTATACCTGTCGTTTTTTTTGTAAGACTTCACTGTCCTCCAAATTGTCATATTTCCCGTCTCCTGTGCATTATGCATAGATTTCAGCTATTAAGGACAAAATATTAACATAGATTTGTATTAATTTTTCCCGGTGAGGTACCTGGTAGTTCATATTGGACAGAATTGTTGACCATATCAATATTTCTACGCAAATTACTTTAGTTTTACTGTATATCTCGTTTATAATTTGGTATACGAAAAAAGTGTATATAACAAAAGTTACTTTAAATAACAAAATAAACAACTCTTGTTATGTTCAAATTTGACGAAAAACGAATAGAAATCGAAATACCGCTATTTTTAAATTCAGGCCTCCCTTACAACCCCCACTCCTGCCCGTTCCTAGAAATGTTGGTGTAGCTTGTTATAATGAAAGCATTAGTGCTAATACACATACCGAGTTTTATTTATTTCGGTTGGGTCTTTTGTTCCAAATGAAATTGTTCACTTCCGCTGTAGGTTTTAGCGTATATCTCGTTTATAAATCGGTATATGAAAAAAGTGTATATAACAAACGTTACTCAAAATAACAAAATAAACAACTATTGTTATGTTCATATTTGACGAAAAACCAATAGGAAACGAAATATCGCTATTTTTAATTTCAGGCCTCCCTTATAACCCCCACTCCTGTTCATCTCAGAGAATTTTAATATAGCCTAAAGTCTAAGTTGGGTTTGTACTAATATACATACCAAGTTTCATAAAATTCAGTTCAGCCGTTTATGCGTGAAAAGGTAACAAACAAACAAACAAATAAACAAACAAACAAACAAACAGACTCCAAAGAAACAAATTGCAGTTATGGTGTCTAGGACATGTGAAACGAAAAGTTATCGTGAAATTTCGCGAAAAAAATCAATGTACAGACAGAGGTTACAATTTTATATATATATATATATATATATATATATATATATATATATATATATATATATATATATATATATATATATATATATATATATACAGGGTGTCCCCAAACCAAACGGCCAAACTTTAGGGATGGATAGAGGATCGAAAAACTAAAACAAAAAGTCCTCTGGCATATGCCTCGTTTTCGCTTCGTTTTCGAGAAAATCTAAAAAACTAAAAATAGTTGTGCAAAAACTAGTTAAGGCCAATGGAAGAGCGGATTTTATTCCTTGAATGAATTTTAGCAATAAATGTTATTCCAATACAATTATTGTATTCTAATCTTATACTAACAGAAAGGTAATTGAAAAAAAAAATATTTTTTATTAAGAAAAAATAATAAATTCTTTTTTATTCAAATATTCATAGTATAAAAAAAAATACCTATTTAAAGTAGATAACATTATGAACAATAACTGAAGATTAAAACATAAAAAAAGATTAAAAATTTATAAAATAATTAAATATTCTTACTTGGAAAACATAAATGTTTCAGTTTTTATATGGGCCTACCTTAGTGAGAAAAAAAACCCTGAAAATTTTGAAGGTTTTACCTTCTCTAAAATTACATCGTTAATTTCTAAAGCGTCAACGTAAATGTTGTTCGAAGTGCTGGCCTCTCGCTGCAATACACGCATCACATCGCGTACTCACAGATCGCACTGCATCTAATATTGTTCTGCGGTGAGCTGGTTGCAAACCATTCTGATGCGCTCGATGAGGTCATCCCTTGTGCGGACGGGCTCTCGGTAGACATTTTCTTTCACGTATCCCCACACGAAGAAATCTAGTGGCGAGAGGTCCGGAAACCGGGGAGGCCAAGGCACCGGCCCACCTCGTCCTATCCAGCGACCTGAGTAGTTGATGTCCAACCAGTCTCGTACGGCCCTTCCGTAATGTGCATGACAACCATCGAGTTGAAACCAGCTCTCAAGCCTTCTTTCCAAAGGGATATATTCCAAAAGTGCCCGTAAGTCATTCTCCAGGAATAGATGATAACTTTCAGCGTGAAGTCGAGCAGGTAAAAATACGGGACCTATTATGTGATTATAACAAAGACCGACCCACACGTGTACAGAAAACTCATGCTGGTAGTGAAATTCTCTAACAGCGCGGGGCTTTTCATGTGCCCAAAGGTGGTAGTTTCTTTGATTGAATATGCCCGCACGTGTAAAAGTCGCTTCGTTTGTCCAGATTACTTTCGAACTTAAATTTACATCGTTTTGCAATTGTTCTTTGTACCAATTACAAAAATTTAATCGGCGGGGATAATCAGCGGGTATTAAATTTTGTACCTTTTGTACATGGTAAGCATGCCTGCGGACAGCCCTTAATGTGCGCCAAATGATTGTCTTTGGTATGCTTAGAACTGAAGCAGCTCTCCGGACGCTTGTGCCAGGGTTGGTATTGAAGTGCCAGTATCCTCTCCCTCCGCCTCAGGTCGGCTTCCATCGGAGCCTGCATACGGTTTCCACGACGATTACATGAGAAGGACCCAGTCTCTCGAAGCCTTCTGAAAGTGCTGGTAAAAACACCTCTATGTGGGGTTTCTCGGTCAGGAAACCGTCTGCGATATTCCCGAACTGCCTGACGTGCCTTGTCATCGCAGAATCCGTAGACGTAGACTATGTCTGCGTATTCAGCGTTGGTAAATCTAGCCATATTAGTTGACTTCACTGAACAGTACTAGCAACACCACTAATGTGAGAATGCGAGGCTGGATTCCCCCCAAAAAGGCATAAAATGGTAGTAAACATTTTAATCCTTTCTTTTTAAGTTTAAACACTCAACCTAGAAGTTTTATTGATAAGGAAAACGTGAGAATATTCATGTTTTCTAAATTTACTCCTCGTAAATTAAAAAATTAAGCTTACTCAAAAAGCCAATAGTTTTTTTGTAATTTAAATACATTATTAAAAAAAAATACACTTTTTGCACAACTATTTTCAGTTTTTTGTGATTTTCTCAAAAACGAAGCGAAAACGAGGCATATCCCAGAGGACTTTTTTTCTTAGTTTTTCGATCCTCTATCGATCCCTGAAGTTTGGGGATCATGGATTCCCTGTGACTCTCACAGGAAGGAGTCACAGGGAATCCTTGGTTCCTGTCACATCATTGTGAAGAGGGCACTGATGATGGAGCGTATGCTCTGAAAGCGCTCTGTCACAACAAATAAAGAATAGTGAAGGGACGAGGCGTTTTTTCTTACCTGAGATAACAAAAGTTGTTTATTTTGTTATTTAGAGTAACTTTTGTTATATACACTTTTATCGTATACCGAATTATAAACGAGATATACGCTGAAACCTATAGCGGAAGTGAACAATTTTATTTGGGACAAAAGACCCAACCGAAATACATAAAACTCGGTATGTGTATTAGCACTAACGCTTTCATTATAACAAGCCATACCAACATCTCTAGGGACGGGTAGGAGTGGGGGTTATAAGGGTGGCCTGAAATTATAAATAGTGATATTTCGTTTCCTATTGGGGTTTCGGCAAATATGCACATAACAAAAGTTGTTTATTTAGAGAAAGTTGCTCAACAATTCTTTTCAATATGAACTACCAGGTACCACATCTGGAAAAATTAGTTCAAATGTATGTTAATATTTTGTCCTTAATAATTCAAATCTATGCATAATGCACAGGAAACGGGAAATATTACAATATGGAGGACAGTGAAGTCTTACATATAAAATTAATTTTATAATTAACAAATCCACAGAAACGACTGGTATTAACCCTAAACTCTGGGGCGGGTAAATGTCAAAATATTGTGCAAAGTCAAGCCTTGCCAAAAAAATACCATCAACATTCAGCCTCAAATGCGAAGCCGGGTATCTGAGCTAGTATATATATATATATATATATATATATATAGATATATATATATATATATATATATATATATATATATATAAATATATATATACATACACGGGACGCCGATAGACGGTGAGGCGTAGTGAGTTCATCCATCACTACCATCATTAAGGTAAAGGCCAAAATAGGTAAGGTTCGATCCCTGCCACGAGTACGAGTTAGATTACGAGTTTGCTAACGGAGTGCTAGTGTCACAGTGCTTCTGGATCAGCGGAGTCTAACGAGTATATACGACAACTCGATGTCTCTTAGATTTCACCCTAAATCAGGCTGCCCCTGGTTTCATGGGACCCGTCTGTCTTCCGAAAGTCCTTCCAGTTTTGCAATGTACAAACGAGCTAATAATCATTTTAAATTTGGGATTTTACCACAAATAATTATGAGAACTTATATGCGTATTTCGATCCATCTTTATCCATTACTCGAAAAATCTATTTGGCTTGTTAAGAGAATATTCTTATTTTAATATCTTTTTGACATTATTGTTCTTCATAAGCACGTATTCTTTTATAATTGGAAATGAACGTAAGTTTAATAGTTCAGAATGAATGTAGGTTAATAATGTGAGAAAAATATTAAAATTCATGCCTTTGTTGATCTTAACTTACATTTCAGGATACAACAAGCTGTTGAAAATCAGCAGAAAGACTTAAAAGAGTCTATTTGTCATTCGATTTACAGGACTAGAGTGGGATTGTCTCCATAGGAATGCCTAGCCGGGCGTAAAGTTTTACGAGGGGCTCTATAAAAGGATAGGGTATAGAAATGGCAGAGAGAGAGAGATAGAGAGTGTGGGGGGGGGGGTGAGAGTGAGTGAGAGAGAGAGAGAGAAAGACAGTGAAGGGGGGGGGGTTAAGGGGGTCTTTAGGAACCTGACTCTTGTTATCCACCACCGGAATATCCACGGGTTTACATCAAAAATGAAATTTTATCATACTCCTCTAACGAGGACCCATAACGTCCCTCCAAAACAAATCGATTGAATCATGATACTCAGTTCACTTTTACTTTTCATCTGACCTCACAGTTAAACTGAAATGGCTGTGTTTGTGATAAAGCACAACCACCGAGAGTATTAAATAGCTATTCACACTTACAGGTCAGCTGTAAAAGCAAGGCGATATCTATCAACTCCTTCGTTCGCATTTGTAACATCTGTTGCCTCCGATAAGGGATCATAAAATATTTATTGTCTCTTCACTTTTTCATGGAACATCTTTAAATAAAATATTATTAAATAAAACTACATGCAATTACAGAATATAATTTAGAAAATATTAAAAATCGAAGGCTTAGTATTTTATTAGCAGATATTTCTTAGAGGAAATCAGCATTATGGGTTCTATTCACGGCGCCTTTTTTAAAACGATTCTCTTAATTGCGTAGATCCTACCTATGAGATGAGAAACGTGAGGTCCGTTAAACTTTGTATATGTATATAATACACACATCCAATTAGTGTTACACATTTTTTTATGAGTGGGGAAATATATTATGTACAATATTTAACTTATGATAAAATTATTATTTGTAAAGGGCTAATACAAATTAAAAATCTAGTTAATGAAAATAGTATAATTCAGAATTTATTTTTTCAATTTGTTGATAGTATTGGTAAAATATGCACCAGTTTTTATCCCATCAGTTATATAATTAACCGCAGTTGTAATATTTTATTTAAATATTCTATCTCTAAATATTTTCTGGGGTCTCAGATTAGCCACGTGGGTTAAAGCGTTGGCCAAAATCGCATATAGCAAACCTAGAGTGGCGAGTTCGATTCTCGCCTGGGCAGTAAGAATTTATTTAAATCTGTTTAAATAAAATCCTTAGTCCCACCCTGGCTAGAAAAGAGTGGCAACTTGTAGATAACCCGTCCTAATTAGCCCGCTAGTATATATATATATATATATATATATATATATATATATATATATATATATATATATATATATCTAGACAGAGTTTGGAACATATTCACTTTGCTCGTACCACTGATTCTTTTGAGGATTCTGAATTCCATCGTTACTACTCTCAATTTCAACTATTTCTGCCGGATTATTCGTCATAAAGCCGATAGTATTAGCAGTTTTCTTTAACACGGAAATTTTTGAAGGCCTTTCAATTGCTTTAACCATATGGTATCTTTATTTTCTATTAGAATGACCTTTAAAGCTTGCCCAGGTGTTAGGAAAAACACCTTCTTGAAAACATTTCTTTTGAAGATTTTATTTTAATTTTGAGGTATTAAATATACCCATTGAATAATATCTACTACGTCTCCGTCAATTCGTTTATATTTTATTACGTTCAAATTCGTTATAAGGTTCGTTAAGGTCAGTTTTTCCGCCTTTTAAGTCTTGGCCAGTTAGTGAACCAAGTGGGTCTTTTGCAAGTTATCTTGCTTTTGTACGATATTCATTGTCAGCGTTGAAAATATTTGTCTTAGTGAATGTATTAATTTAAATGACTTACTAAATGATACTCATTTAATTTAGCGAATGTCCCGTCTGGTTTCATGATTTTTGTGTTTCAAATTCTGGGTTTTCATTACATTGATTATAAACCCGAATAGTCCATATAACACTGATTTTAATAAGTATTCCGATCAATATTTGACAGTTTTTTTTTTTTGCAAGAATTTATATGTTTGCTTCTGCCCATAGTAACTATTTATTTTTCTCTTAATTAAATGGGCAGATTCCCACTTTTGTCTAAAGATTTACCTTTTGAGTTCGTTGGCGTTGTCTGGATATAATGGTTAGTAGTTTTTTGTCGTTGTTGCCTAAGTGTATCGTCGCAACACGGAACAGATTTATTACTGCTTACATAACTAAATTTCAACAATTTTTTATTGGACACATTACTTATTACATAATTAAATCTCTCACCCGTTTGAATATTCCGTAGCTATTAATGATATATATACGAAGAAATCTTCTGAGTAGAAGTGGAAGTCAGTATTGTGGATCTTAAATTTATCTCACATGGCAAACCTAGAGAGTCGAGTTCGATTCTTGCCTGGGCAATAGAAATTTAATTAGTGGTCGAATTAAATAAAATCCTTAGTCCCACCCTGGCTAGGAGAGGGCGGTAACCTGTCCTAATTAGCCTTAGTTGCAAAAAGTGGACGTAAATAAATAATTTGTTTTATTTTTAAATTTATCATATGGCAGTAAGCGGTGATTTGTCACAATTTGCCCAATCATTTTTTTACACAACATATTTGTTGTCGAAAACTTTTCTTTGCACGAACAGGGTGTATTCATATTGTATCGTCGTCCGAAAATACTTCGATTTCGCCAATTATCCGAAATAATCAGTTGCATTTGTTTTTGAGAAGTGTGTGATTAAAACTGGTTATTATTTGCGATATATTGTCTATAAGCATCTATATTGTAACCCCTCCATCAATTTTGAAAGTTTGTATCCCATCGTTTTTTTCCGATTTACAATTAACAAATTATTACTAAAAACAAAAATTATTTATTCTCGTTCTCTGGAATTTCTCAAAACACATTCGAGATCTACAATTAGAATGGAGAATAATTACCAATATTCCACCAAGTTTTTTTTTCTCTCTACGTCTACTATAATATCTCGTTCGTTTTCACAGAATGAAAGTCGGTGATCAGGTTCGCCATACGAGTTAAGACGTTGGTCTTAATAAACTTAAGATAAACCTAGAGACGTGGGTTAGGTTTCCTCGTTAGAAATAGAAATGTATTTAATGACGAACATAATAAATAAAGTCCTCCACCCCACGTACGGGAGAGAAGGGTGGTAACATGCAGATAACCTGTTCCTTATTTACATAAAGTGGAAGTAAAAAAAATAATATTTAAAATTTAAATAAATTTAAAAGTGCCAATATGTAATTAATTATATGTATATGATTCGCAGATAGTCTCAGTTACTCCTAGTGAAGATGATTAGGTGGAAGTGGTTAACACGGACTGAGTACTAAAAAAATCACATATCTCGGTTAGAATTTGACTCAGAAAAAATCCCTAGAATAACATTTATAGGGGATTAAATTTGCTATAGGATTAGTTAGTATAATTTTTCAGCCCGATTAATGATAGCTGAGATATTACGCATTTGTTTTATTTTCGTCCTTCCTAAGGTCTTAGCAATTAGCAGATACAATCTTTATTTTGGTATAATGACAAAAATAATTTTGTATTAACGTAAAACCTTAATTGATGACGTCAGACCGGAGACATTCAGCACTTCTCACGTGGTGAATGAACAGTGAAAATGATGTTTTATTTTTAAATTTTGATTTATACTTTTCCATTTTTCGCATAATAACTGTCATATTTTGAAATTCTCCCTCCAAACCCCCTCCCCCTCAGTGTTAGTAAAGAGTAAAATAGTCTAAGTGGATAATTTTCATTCCTCTCGTTCAAACGTTTTACATTTCTATTGAGGACTATTCAAGGAATAATAAATCCTGGTGAAGTAGAAAATGGTTTATGAAAAATTATTGACGAATTCATTCACTTCCATGGGTTTAGTTTGGCTTATAGGGATTTGATAAATACAAGACCGAAGAAGAAAAAAGGTTTATTAATTAAATTGGGCCAATAAAAAAGTATTTTCCACAAAAAATGAAGACTAAATACCACCTTAAATCAATGAAATAAAGAGAGATATCCTCCATTTTATATTCAATACCAGAAATTCTTAGGTATTGCGATAATTTTGACCGGGAGTATATATATTATATATTTGAGATGATCACTCACTCGCACACGTAAAAACTTCGATCACGAATCCCTCGAGTTTTGTTTGTGGGCGGTTAAGGATTTTAAAGGTCCTATAATGCCGACCGAAAAGAATATATATATATATATATATATATATATATATATATATATATATATAGAGAGAGAGAGAGAGAGAGAGAGAGAGATATAGAGAGAGAGAGAGAGAGAGAGAGAGAGAGAGAGAGAGAGAGAGAGAGAGAGAGAGAGAGAGAGAGAGAGAGAGAGAGAGAGAGAGAGAGAGAGAGAGAGAGAGAGAGAGAGAGAGAGTGTGTGAGAGAGTTGGGGAGGGGGTTGAGAGAGTAATAAAGTTCAGAAGTGAAAAAGAGTTTCAGTTTTAATAATACTGGTCTGAATGATGTGGAAACTGAAAAAAATATATATATTTTCCCCACACCAAATTTAAATTGAATTTTAGGCAGATAGAGTTTGAGTAATATAGATAGAATAATTTATCATTTGAATAATACACTCATTTCTTTGTCTAAATTCTCACAACATAGTGAAAGTAGGCCATGACAGGAAGGTACATAAGACAGCTTATGCTGGTTGATAGAAGGCTCAATAACAGCGCTGGCCATAAGTGGAATTGCATTCTCTTATGCCATTACACATGTATGTGGATCCACTTCCTATACCTTTATTGCTCGATGGTCTGATGCAGAAAGCAAAGGGAAACCGCTGCATGTCCTCGTTACCATCTTCGTTCCCGTGAAAATCAGGGTTACCTGTTCAGCGGAACAATTACCAGGAATAGCCTGTAGTTACAAAGTGCACATTCAAGAAATTCAATTATAAATTAACGCCGCTTCTGACTAAGTCATTAGCAGAGAAGGATCAGGCTCAATCCTTTGATAGATCTACTTTGTTAAATTACATAGAATTAATTGAGTAAAACAAATTATAAAAATTTTGGAACTTTGTCAATATTTATTATGAGTAGATCTATTTATGTATTTCATTTTGTCACTTCGGGCTCTGAAATTTTAAAATATTTATAAAATTATCATAAGCAATACATTAGTTTTCTTTTGGGGGAGGGCTCAGATTATACATGTGAGTGAAAGCGTTGACTTTAAGATCACAAGGTAAACCTAGAGTGGTGAGTTCAAATCCCGCCTGTGTAATAGGAGTTAATTTAGTGACGGAATTCATTAAATAAAATTCTTAGTCCCACCCTGGCTAGAGTAGGGTGGTAACCTGTAGATAACCCTTCCCAATTAGCCTTAGTTGCATAAAGTGGACGTTAATAAATAATTAATTACATTAGTTTGCCAGATGTCGGAAAAATTTAAAAATGACCTAAGATGAGTGGAATTTCATAATTCTAGCTACACCTACTATTACTGATTAGAAAGGGAATTATGTTCGCCATTATTAATGATTAATGCATTAGACGAATTTTGAATTTCAGCCTTTTTCAACCAATTAAAGAAGTAAATAAGGGGACTGAATTCAATGTTGCTATGAAAATAAAATTCTGTCACTAGATCTCCGTATATTGCCCATAACGGTATGATATTTCAGTATACAACTTCTCATTTTATAGCCTTTATGGTTTGGGCAACATATTGCCATCCATAGATCTCAGAGCTGTGGAATATAAGAATAGATATAATAATAATAAAAAATACTAAAATGCATATCATAGATGTAGAAACGGAGGTTAAAGGCCAAGATAGGAAAGCTTGAAAGGAAAAAATAGGGAAATTAAGGTCAGACCTATATACCTGTTGAACTGTAAATACAAGAAACACTGACAGTTTTAAATTGGGATGATGGCATATCACGACATGCGTTCCTACAGAAGATTCTGAGAGCCCAGCAGGGAAGCGAATTGCTTTACGGCAGGGAAGGGACAGCTAACTAAGGAGCTGGGAAACCGCCTATAGCGGGTCTAATAAGAGCAGGAACACACCCTGGCCTATGAGGGAAAAAGTTTAAATTGAAAATGTGGTACAATATAAAATAATTGGGTAACGTTGCGCCTTGGGTGCGATTCCCCCAATATACATATCGCTTTATGCAATGTCAGACACACTAATTGAAATAATTTCATCCTGGCTATCAAAGGGCAGTGACTCAGATAATCCGTAGAGATGAACGTTATTATTTTTATATAGTAATTACCGTCAACTTTTTTACACTACTACTATGGAAAATTTACAGAGTACCACCCTAGCCTGGGTGGGACTTGGGATTTTATTTAATGAGTTCGTCACTAAATAAATTACTATTGCCCAAGCGGGAATCAAACACCCCACACTATGTGTTTACCATATGAGACCAATGCCTTAACTCACACAACAACCTGATCCCCTAAAGTAATTTACTATACGTTTTAGTTAACAATTTCTACATGTGCTTTTAGTGGACAAATTCCAGTTGTAAACAGTGTTAAAAAAGTAATGTTATTAATATTTTTTCTGAATTTAAATTACTTAATTGAAATTCACTTTATAAAGTATTTTAAACGAAGTATAAATAAATAATTATTGTTTTCTTGCTACATTATTGACGATACCCTTGCATAATTGTAAACTTTGCAAGAGAAGTATAGGAATGAAAAAGCAATTTGGGATAAAGTAATGGAGTGTAATACAATTCCATGCAGTTTTAGCCATTAGGAATAGGAAGCTGAAACAAGATTTCAGCCGTAATATATGAGAGTAACAAGTCGAGACAGTGATATATCTTGTAGCAGGGTTAAGTTGATCATCCAGATTCTCTACTGTCTCAATTATTCAGAGAAGGAAGAACTTAAACTGAACAAATCTTCTTGGATAAATTTTAATACTCCTCTTTCCTTCTTGATATCTGGGGCTCTAATTCAAAAAGCTTTCATTCATTCAGAGGATTAATCAGATATACAAGGCCCTTTTCATATACAATTTTTATTTCCATTAGCGATAAATCTCTTTCAAAATACGTCATCAGTGACCTTTGAACAATAACTAAGAAGATTTAAAAAAAAAAATAAAACTTTAGCCAGGTTAATGATTGATTAAAATACTCTTCGCGGTAAACAAGCATATTAACAAATGATAAAAATGTTTAAAAAAATAATAACACCATAAGATACATAAAACATCAAGAAAAACACAGCGAAGTGAAAGAGAACATTTTTGTTTAATAGATGGTAGAGGTACATCACGAATGAAGGTAGAGGAAATCTAATTTTGTTTAAGACTTCCTTATTGAGAACCGGAGTATTTCGTTGTACCCTATTCGGGAAGCGGAGTAATTCTAATTCCATTAATTGAATTTCTATAATTCTTCCTTAGGTGCTCTGTATTGGATGAGTTGTATATCTTGAATAGTTTGCAATGAAGCACAGAATTATATGTAGTGAATTAGTAACTGCACTTCTCCGATGGTTTAAATCAGGGGTGACCAACCTTTTTAATCAACGGGTCAATTTAAATTTTTAAATTTTTTGGCGGGCCGCACATAAAGTAACACTTATTAATAATTTAGAAAACATTATTTATTATAAAACATTAGGATAGAAAAATATAAAAATTAAAAAAAGTAAAGATTTCATTTACAAATTTTAATACAAAATAAAAAAACAATAAAATAACAGGAAAAAAATATTATTGAAAGTTTTAATCAGACTTTTGGTACTGTTTTTTACAAACTAATCTAAAAATTTTCCTGGTGAATTATGCTGTGCTTAACGAGTGTTTCCCTTCTTGTGGTCTTCTTAATGTCTTGAAATAGCCTTCCTGATCCTTCTATCACAATGCTTGACATTGCTCGTGCTTCAACTCTCAGTATACTGTCGATAAATTGAAAAGTTTTCCAAAAAAGGCTTTAGTTCATCTTACCGGTCTTTGCCGGTTGTAGTCCCTTGCGTTGGAACCAGTGAACACAATTCTTCGGTAATATTAAATTTGGTGTCAATACCACTTAACAATATAGTCGTTGTGCTGTATCAATAATATCGCAACTCACATCAAGTGCCAAAGAACCGTTTTCGAATTTTGCAAATGAGCTCACGAAGCGTTGTTGCTATGTTCTTGGACCACTCTTCATTTCTCCTTGCGATGGTGAATCTTGATAAACCAATGCTTGAAATAATATATATTTTATCAGGAAATGCTACTTCTGCAACAGCAGTCAGACATTCTTTTATCATCTCTCTATCCGCAAAGGGTTTCATTTTTTTGCCAATATTTGACTGACAATAAAACTGGCTTTAAATAATCGGTTGTTTTCCCAAGTTTTTTCTCCATTTGATTAAACCTATCTATCCGGAATTGTCCGGTTAAGTTTTTATATTGTTGTTCATGTTTTGTATCCTAATGCCTTTTTATGTTACTTTTTTTTAATGTCGGCACAGTCTCTGAACATATTAAGCATACAGCTTTATCTTTGAGGAAAGTGAAAAAATAATCAATTTTCCACATTTCTTCGTAATGTCTGTGCTCATCAACAACCTTCCGTTTTTTCATTTGCTTTTCCGACATGATATTATAGATTAAGAAATTTGAAAGTTAAAACATTTTGCAGGAAAAATTAATTTTGAATAAAAAAAAACTCTAATATTACCTTTTTGACATTAATTTTGCACTCACGCCTTTCAAGAAACACAAGAATTTCTAATATTGCTAGTTAACAGGTTATCAGACTGATCGTGTGACAGAAGCAAATACAAACTAGCACAGACGCGGCGCGTTCGTATTGAATGTTTGAACAAGTCGCCGATAAATAAGTAACTCGTCACAAAACATTGTTTCCGTTTAGTATGTACTACCGTTAAATTTTAATTAATTTTATACAATATATTGATTGGAGAAAGTCGATAAAATAAATTCAATTTTAGAAATCCTTGGCGGGCCGCATCTTGCTTATCCCCGGTTTAAATTTACAAGAAACAGACTAATGAATGCTCTTCTGAAGAATCCAAGACTGCAGTTGTTCCAATGTAACTTTTTGAGCTCTGCTACACTCAGTACTAATATGTTTCCACGGCCCATTCTCCAACAATTATTATCGATCTTTTTTTAGCTACCCCTCAACTTTTTACTTCTCTATCCCTTTTTCGGTTGGCACCCAAAACCAACCCCCAAAAACCCAAATAGGCCTCCGCATAAACAACATTCTTAAACTTCATTGTTATTTCATGCAATCCAAGTCCCCACACACGTTGGAAGTATTATTTCAGGTGAGCATGTCCATCCCTCCCCTCCCTATTTTGGCCTCACCATTCCCAACAACGCCGTAATCAGCAAACGGCATTCCTTCGACGATAACGGTCCCTTTATTGGCATTTGATTGCTGACTGAAGAGCCACTTCAGAGCCAATTTATAGTTTTTATTGTCTAAAAAAAAAGAAATAATCAAATGTTTTCCTTGACGAACACGTTACATATTATGATTTTTGGAGTCTTATGGTATTATCCGTGTCAGGGTAGATGTAAACATATATTTTTGGTAAATATAAAAAACTGCCTACTACTATTATTATTTTGAAGTTGAGACGATGTATATACCTAATTCTAGTTTTGCAGAAAGCTAGAACAACACTGAATAGCTGCAGGCGTATATTGTCGTATTTAGTTTGGACGACAACCCTTAACATATGTTAAAAAATGGAGATGAATTGAAGATATAGAAGTAAAAAAAAATTGACTCAGGGGAAACTTTACGGCTTATACTTTTTTTCTGTTTAGCGCCGACCTATGAATATCCCAAGGACGGATCTCCAAATCCGAGCGGAATAGATTTTTCTTTTTTTGTGACAGCCTTGCTGTAAAAATCCCCATCCTTCACCGGCATTTTCACAATCCCCAACCCACAACAATCTCCCTTGAAAGCACTATCGATTTCTGAAAAAAGTGAGATTTCACATGGTTTGTATTCATCGTCATTTAATAACCCAGTTTCTCAAACGTGAAATTGTTAAATAATGGAGGAGGGGGAAAGAAACGTCAACACTGATACAGTCTTCGAAAACCAAAATCACAGTAACTTCTAATTAAAGATATATGATTACTAGCGGACCCGACAGACGTTGTCCTGCATGATATTTCAAGCGATTGGGATGTTAAATTTAATAATATTATGTTGAAACAATAAAAACTGTATCACAATAAAAAAATTAAAGTAATTAAATCCGGTGAAATTTGTGAATGCTGCCAGGAATTTATAACGAACGGATTAAAACATTTATTATTGCAATGCTCGGAATACAGCTATTACAGAGAGCAATATTTGAAGAAGTTTATAGCCACAAGTGATGACTTAATGTCATTGGAAAATATCCTTCACATTGAGGACATTTATAAATTGAACATGATTTACTCATTCCTGTCAGCAGTATGCAACTAGGCAACGACATAGTTTATACCATTATCTTGAAAATTAAACCCTATAATTTTGAAATGTCCAACGAAGTCAATTAATGCGTCACAGTAAACAAATGAACAAAAGTAAATTCGTATATTTTGAATAGTACTAATAAGATTAAATTATAAAGAATTTTAGAAGTTTAAGTACATGAAAACATTTAATAAAAAAAAAAAAATAAATAAATAAAAAAAAATGCAAAATGTATTATTTTATTGTAGTAGGTTAATATTATGTCATTAGTTCTTATATATATCCTTTTTGTAAATTACTTGCAAGATTACTAACACTAAATGGGCCAGACTCAGGCTAAAATATGTACATATTAGCCAATAAAATCTATCTATCTATCTACCTATCTATGTTGAAAACAAAAGCTACTTTTAATAACAGATAAAACAACTTTTGTTATGTGCCGTTGCCTAAAAACAAATAGAAAATGAAACAACGCGATTTTTTTATTCAGTCTCCCTCATAACCCTCACTCCCGTTCGAACCTAAAAAAATTAATATTGCTTATAATCACGGAAGAATTAATGCTAATTTACATATAGAGTTTTGTTAGATTCAATCGTTAGTGCCCAATAAAATTGTGGGCTCCCACTTTAATTTTTTAATGTATATCTCGTTTATACTTTGTTATACAACAAAAGTGAATATTGCAAAAGTTACTCTAAATAACAAAATGAACAACTTTTATCCAGTGCATATTTGCCGAAAAATCAATAAGAAACGAAATATCACTGTTTTTAATTTTATGCCTCCCTTACAACCCCCACTCCTGCTCCATCTGCCGGGCTGATTTGTGAATCTAAACCATCCAGGTCGTCACCCAAAGTCATACAAAAAAATTCATTCAAATCGGTCCAGCCGTTTAGGAGTTCAGTGACATACACACGTTCAGTAGAATTATATATATATATATCTATATATATATATATATATATATATAAAATAAATCTTCAATCGTGTATTAATACTTCACTTTTATATCAATAGAATTTCCACTGTTTGGGGGAAATGAATGAGTTAGTCAAGGATTCAATTAGATTTTGATTTAAATTAATTTTTATTTAAAATAAAATATGACGGATAAAGTGGTTCTGTTGCATTAGAAAATATTGAATAAATATACTCCCTCATTTCAGGGATACAGACCAGGGAAAACATCATGTTTGTTATTAACAAATTTATTAAAAAAGGTTTGGAATTTAAATAACCAATACTATTATTATTTACTGTATGAGATGGCAATTTGAAACAATGAATACAGAAGCCATAGTGAGTCTACTGGTGAATAATGATGCAAACCAAGATTTAGAGAACTATCAATCAACGTACGCAAACTCCAAAGAAACATTTATGGTTTAATACCTTTTTTCATAAAAATAAAAAGAGGAGCAAGACAGTGAGTTCCCCGGACTGGCTATATCCGGCAAAAGAAACGTAGTATGGAGCAAATATATCAATATATTGTTGAATATACACTGTCAGGGAAAGTAGTATTTATTAGAAAGAGGAAGGGCCTGGTAATGAAAAAAGGAGGATGATGTTGGACCAGTAAACTCCTACGTTGAGAAACCATAAGGGGGAAAAGGGGGGGAAAAAACCTTGAAAACTGGAAGAAGGAAATGAAGATTGCATGCGTATTTGAAAAAGGCTGATTTGCCTTTATTTGAAATAAATAAATAAACCTCTCCAAAAAACTACTCCAAAACAGTCGAATGTGGTAGGTATGGAATTATATATTTTTTGGGCTGTTGGATGGAATGAAACAGTCCTCAGTTATTAATTTACTAACAGAATTGATGCTATTTCAATTTTAATACGTGTTTTACCCATTTTAGCAGATTTCCCTTAAGGGAAATCAGCTATTGAGGTCGTACTCATGACATGATTTTCGAAAAATTTCTTCAAATGTTCATCGATCCTACCCAGGAGATGTCGAAAATGAGGTCCGTTCAATATTATATATATATATATATATATATATATATATATATATTTATATTTTCAGGTTAATTTTTTTTTTAAGTAAACATTATTTGTTCTCTAGATTAGACCTAGAGAGAAAAGTCTGTCACGCAGGGGCTGCGTAAACTAAGCAGATTTCCCACGTTAAGTTTTACAATAGAGAAATTTCACGAGAGGCGAGAAGTTAAGAAAACGGCCGTACTAGGTTTTGGCAGGAAACTCACTCTCGTCCGTTAGCCGCCCAGATTTAAAAATAAATGTAAATATCTCGGTTAATATTTAAGTTAGGGAACAAATGTATATAACAATATTTATAGAAAATTTAATTTGCAATAAGATTGAATTTGTACAATTTTTCGAACCGACGTATAGTAACGGAGATATTTTGAATTTGCGAAAATCCCCCCCCCCCGCTACCACTGGTCCGATTTTAGCCGTTAACGAATTTGATCTTTCTTTTTACATAAAACGACTAAATATCGAGTTTGGTAACAATCAAACAAAAATTGCGACCACTAGAGCGGTAACAGACAAATATATATATATATATATATATATATATATATATATATATATATATATAGAGAGAGAGAGAGAGAGAGAGAGAGAGAGAGATACAGTTTTGAACCGACCCCATTTTCGTCATCCGCTTCCCGCCAAAAGCTAGCTCGGCCCTTTGCCGTAACTGTTCGGCTCTCTAGGTAGGATCGATGGACATTTGAAGTAACATTTCGCAAATAGTGTCATGAGTACGACCTCAATAGCTGATTACGCTTAAGGGCTAAAACGTTAATAGTAAATCATTGGTATTTATGTTAATATTTTTTCACAGGGCAGTATTGTTTATACACTTAATAAATAATTGGAAGGTTTGTTATTATACACTTTTGAGAGGCCCATAGAAAAAAGCCCAGGTCTGCTGAGGGTCAAGCACTATAGCTGGTGGGAAAAATTAGCATTTATTATTACCAACGGTTGTATGGCGTCATTCACACCCAATACTGTATTTTGGATCAAAATTAAATTCCTTTTAAATTGGCCCGGAGATATTCATTTTCAAACCCCAATATTCATTATTTTTAAATCATTTCTCGTATCGTCATGGAAAAATGTATTCATATTGGTAATTAAAAAGCTATGGTTAAAATTTATAAATGTCCTTGAAACAAATTACATTCTTATTGCTCTTCTTATATTATTTCCTTTTAGCTTTTTCAATCTCTTTTCATACAATTTTCATATTGTAAAATATTGTCTTCAAATATATATCTTAGACTGTTCAGTTTATTAGTTCATTATAATAAATTGACGTTATCCTTTCCAAAACAGCTAAAGCTATCTTTTAAATGAGATTTCTCTTGAATTTAAGTGGATTGCTAGAGAAGAATTTGTAGCCCGAAAAAGTTTTCTTTGTTTGCGTTTTAAATTAAAGTATATTGTCTTGGTTCATAGAATCTTTGCAGCCAAAAAGAAAACTACTTCAATCTCTTCCAAAACTAATTTTGTAAAATGGATTTTCAGTTAATACTTGTTAGTAAATTGCCAACAAAGTTGAATAAAAGTCTTATATGAATTTCTTATTCATTCATATATATAAAAAGGCCTCAAATAAGGTAAAAAAAAAAAAACTACCGAAGGCAGCAAAGCTGTCTCATTGATTTTTAGCCGACTACTTGATCGAGCACCACAGAAAATAATAAAAATAAAAATGTTTTAGCAATATAAAAATATGTTGCTTAACTTCTTAAAGAAATGAAATCCTATTCATTATTGATTATTTTAGTTGCCACGTCTAATAGAATGTTCTGAAATGTGTTGTTACTTTTATTACAAAAATAATAATAAAAACACACAAGCTTTAGAGTTTTTATCACCACAATTTGTTTGACAATGCACTACACACGGTAATTTTTTTTAACTACTACTCACAGTATGCAGTGATAACTTCACTTCTTATTTGCAAAGTAGAATAACTCACGATCACTGAAGATCACAAAATACGGCACTGCACTAATCATCACAAAGAACACGGCACTTCACTGTTCTTCACATAAACAAGGCACTACACTGATTTTTACATAAAACACGGTACAGCACTGAAACTAAAATCCGCTGTTCACTAAAGCTGCACTGATGGCACTGTTATTCACTTGAAGAGAACTGAGAACAAACTTAATGTCGGCCGAGCTGGGCCGCTCTTATAGAGCGTGATCAAAGGACAAGGGGCCAGACTAGCCTAGATTCCAGGCGGTTGTCGCCGAGAACATTCCAACGGCCCCTTTCATCCTGTCGGTTCCTTTCATTAACTTCGTAATTCTTAGATAAGTGATTAACTCTGTTTAATTTTTCATGGAGGCATCAATATTATCCACAACAAAGGAAAGTAAAAAGCACTCTGGCCCAGCATTAAAATTTTCTAATTTCATCTTATATTCAGTATCATCTTATATATCGAAGGAGCTCTTATATACCTTTCATTCACTACAAACCATTCTTACAAATTTCTGCATTAGAAATTCTAATGCTTGAGCTGTAGGACATAAAGACTAAATCATCGTAATATATTGATTATATTTATTTTTTGAATATATTCTTCCACCTGTCCTTAATAATATTTAGTAGTATTGTTGTCAAAACACCAAAACGGATTGGGATAAAACGATAAAGCTTCTACAGAAAGTGCTAAAAGTTGCATCAGTTGTAATATTTAATGATAATTTAAGAGTACAGTTTTACTCCCATCAGCCGTGTGTCAGAAAGTACTATTTATCAGTCGTACGAAATAAGAGCACTTCTCCATTGGGACAATATTTTTACTGTCTGCCTTTAAGTTTTATTTACCTTGAAGGTGGCATTCCATGTCATGTGGCTTCTTGGCCGAATTAAGTCATAATGTATTCTCATTCTTATCGATGAAATAAGACAAGAAGTAAATAAGAAATATGCAGACGAGTTCAGATATGCTGCAATTATATACTTTAATTCTAAACTCTTACTCATTTTCGCGCAACAGACGCAATGAATTTAGAAAGTGGTGAGGGTTGTTCTAGAAGAAGGAAAGAGAGTTTGTTTTCACAGTGTAATTGACTTTAGATATTCTACTGGAAATTTGAGAACTTAAAAATAATTAACTCAAACAAGAACTCGTTTTGATGTTTTCGACTGTGGAATTATGTATGACTTCAGGGGTCACAATTATGGCACACTAAGTCACAGCCTTTTATTAATAATTGGCGATTTTAAGGGGAGAGGTGGCACGGGAACTTGCTACACCCTGTATATCTGAATATAACATATTAATTTTATTGAAAAGTATTTACAAGATCTTGTACTCTAATTTAAAATGAATCAGAATAATTTGTATCTCAATCACTCAAATATAAGTAGTCCAAGAACAAAAGAAGGGAGGGGGGAGGGTGGTCATCAGAACGTATTAGCATATATCTCAGAAACTAGAAATTCAAGAAAAACAGTATTTAACCTTGAAATGAAGTGATATATATAGTTTTTAAACGGACCACATTTTCATCATATCCTGTAGGATCGATGGACACTACAGGAAATTTTTCAAAAATCGCGTAATGAGTACGACCTCAATAGCTAATTTCCCTTAGCGGAAATCTGCTAAAGCAAAACAAATAGTACCAATTAAAATGTTTAAAAATCAATTAAATACATAAAAATACTAATGAGAAAGACACAAGGAATTGGAAAATGAGATTAGAATGACGGACTCGACAACTATGGACAAAAACAATTTTCTACAACCCAGAAAAAGTGACCAAATCTTTAATGTATACTTAAAATTCATTAAACATTTATAGTGATAAAAATTCTCTATCCAAATAAGTATTTATGTAAAGGAAATTTTCTACACGTAATAGTGATATATCTAGTCATATAGATTCCTTTATTTCTTTCATTACTTTAAGTTAGCCTTCGTGACAGACCAAATAAAATATGGCAGCTTTTATTTAAAGTCATGTTCCCTGTTGTAGAAAATAAAGAAGGCCATCCCCTGTGGCCACCAAAATAAGCAATTTGTTAGTGCAGGAAGAACATTCAGATGACCTTATTTCATAAACTTTTCTTCTATTGCGCCCATAGTAAGAAACATCCCACTGCCATCTTCTAGGGCAGCCTCACTGATATTTTTCAGTTTTTTTGGTGTTTTTTTATTTTTTTTATTTTGCCACTCTTTTGACCCATTAAGTCAGATTTCAGTCAGTTACAAACTAGATCTTCAGTTTGGAAAGGACGTTTCTATTTCGTGTTTAGTTGTAATCAATCTAACGTTAAAAGAGTTTATAATGGTCTGTGAGTGTGTGTGTGTGTGTGTGTGTGCGTGTGTGTGTTGGTACATATTTTTGTATTATGATTCGCTGACGAAATGACATTTGAGGGAAAAAAATCTGTAGGTGACTTCCTTTGGCAAAATCTGCTAAACGTCATGGCTGCTTGTTCACCTCAAAATATTATGGGTGAAAAAGTTTTGAACCACTGGAAGAGCAGCTTCCAAGACTTTATTCGAAGGCAGAGAAGTGAACTACCCGAGATTCCTAGGGAAGATATACAATGCCTTTATTCTCCAAGATAAGAGAAGCGAATGTAGGATGTTAAGAGGAAAATTCACAGTGATATTTAGTATCCGGGAGTATTTAGATAGCTGGCCTAGATCCAGCTCTACTTTACTAGCTTACAGAGAATTAATGTTTATATCGAACGACCAGATGGTGCAAATAACATCTTTTATTGTTTCGAAAATAGATTTTTTATTATGAATAAAAGAATAATCCAAGCATAACCTTATAAACCTCTTCTTTTAAATATCTAGTTCTTTTAAAGCTTTATAATTATGAAAATAAAATTGGTTACATTTATTACTCATCATCGTTGCATATAAAAAGCAAGGATAGAAATCATAAGAAATGATGGCCATAGCTCTTGCTAAAGCTAGAAATATTGTCTGGAGAAAGACAAAATGTCCTTGTCTACTGATGAGAGGAAAATCTCAGCGATTTGGTTGAGGAAATAGTGACCCAAACCTAATACTTCCAAGGAACTGTGAAGGTGGGCCGACGACAGATCTATGGATCGCAAATTTGGCTAAGCAAACCAAGTAAGAAATCATTATTCCTCACTTCATGAATAAATAAATAATATATATATATATATATATATATATATATATATATGAATGAGTGAATGAATTTAGTCTTTATTATAAAGAGTAATATATTGAGAAGGTTGTCATTAGAAGGGCCTTAGAATCTTATTGCAGCTGATGTTGTAGTTTATTATTAAGCATGGATTGTATCTGTAGACAATCGTCTCGTTTCGTTGCTTAAACAGAAGATTCCATACTGTGATTTTAATGGACCAAGTAACCACACACAAACAAATTGTAGAAGAAATCAGAAGGAGAATCTCCAAAAATAAATCTCCCTAAACTTTGCTACAATTCCGTAACAATTTAGACGAATTAGACGTACAGGACATATCCTATTGTGATATTGATGGCAAAAATGAAGTATTGATCTCGGCTATTATAAGTGGACTGTTACAGAGTTAATTCATAACTGCAATAAAATGGCCTTATTGTTTATATAAGCTGTAAAGTGAAATGTTATTTTTCTGTATTGTAATTGAATAAATGCCAATAGCCATTGTTGGAGGACTACAAAAAGTTTTTTTTGTTTTTTTTGTTGTAATATTAGGAAATATTTTCTTATAAGACTAATACATTTCATTATCTCGCAATATAAGTTAATTAATACACATTTACCAATATTCACCAAGTAAATGTGTAAGCCCCAAATCATAATTATATGTACTAGCAAGTATACAAAATTCATTTTTGGAATCTTTAATCTCACTTTTACCATTATTTCTGTCACAATTTTTATTCGAGAGCAAATAAATTCTGTAATGGTCTTGGTGAAGATTGTAAATTCAATAGGCGTTTACTGCTTTGGCTAGGTAGCCAGAATAAAAGTTGTTTGGAGGAATGCCCAATTTTCCTTCAAGTCTTTCTATCTAGAATCTCATTTTTAACTTTCCTTCAGCATATAACATCACATCTCGTTTATTAAACACATTAAATACTTGATTACTCACGGCAGCTAGATTGAGTAGTATGATTTAAACCGAAATACAGTTATCTAATAAGGTATGCAAATTGGATTACGTAATCCATTTAGGAGTTAGCGTGAGGGTGACAATAGCTTAGAGGATTGATTAGGGATGTTTCCAATTCCTAACACCCTCTCTCCACGCATCTCCATTTCCAAAACTATTTTATTACCACCTCCATAGTATTAGATCAGCCCTTAATATGCTCTTATTTATACAAAGGAAGACAAGAATAGTGTGACTGCACTTCTGTATACATTAGTGTTTTGCACAAATATGATTGAGTTATTTACTGGTCACAAATTATAGTTCGCTTTGACCAAAGTCGTGACACTGAACAGTGCTTAACCACCACAATTATTCAGCTTTAATTAGATCAACGAAGCCACTTACAACTACAACAAACACCTAGCCCGTGGTCTCCCCCAATTTCACGATTCTAACCACCTATCATGTCTAATGTTGCACTCTGACACCATTTCCTTCTACTCGCTACAACCGCAAACACACTTTAGGCTTAGACTAAAAGAAAATACAATAATAGCGTCACACTTTAAATTGTTCTCGTAAATCTGTATTAACAATAAAAAAGCTCTTTCCTACTTCTATCCTCCCACTGTTCTCCATTTTTCATCATCTTCCAACTTAACCTATACACCTCATATTCCCCTATTTGTCACCCCCATGCCCTCCCTCCTATGCCTTTCATACCAAACCTACACCCACTAGGCTTAGCCACCGCCTACCTCTGCACAGGGGTTTTTCCAAATTATTCCTCTCCTTTCACTGCCCTTCGTTCTAACCTCAGTTATTAATAAAAAGTTTACCGTTGGCCTTTATTTTACATGGTAAACCTAGAGGGACGAGTTCGATTCTCGCCTGGGCAAAGGAAATTATTTAGTGACGAAATTCATTAAATAACATCCTAAGTCCCACCCTCGCTAAAAAAGGGTGGTATCCTGTAGATAACCCGTCCCAATTAGCCTAAGTTGCAAAAAATGGACGTTAATAAATAATAATAATTAATAAAAAGTACAGCTCCTTGGTACTCTTTGGGTACGGTTCCATTTTTAATATTAACTTTGGTTTTTTTTTTCCATAATATACTGAAATATTCCTAAAGGGAATATTTCCTGTATTTTAAAGATTGTTATCGTTCTCATCATTAATTTATTGTTTTTGTAATACTTCTAAAATATATAAACATTGTGTTCATAAATAAACCCACAATTTCTATGTTCATATCTTGTGGCAATCAAATCCCTCCTGCTGCAATGCCTTGATGGTAAAGTCATACCATAATCTCTTCTCCACTTCTCTAAAAATAAGAAGGCTAAGAAGACTGCTCTTGAAATTTAAGCTAGGCATAAAAAGAAATACAGTTGTTTAAAGTCAAGATGTCATATGCATGCCCTGAACCATGGCTATTGGATGATATTTGGCGAATGTTTTATCGTTCGTGGGGTCAAATTAATCCTGATTCCCATAAAAACTATTGAATTACTTATTTGAATTAAGTATAGAAAAAAAATCGATACAATTCTGTTCCGGCATTCTGCTGTAATACAATAAAAGTATTATATGTAAATCCTCCTACATCTGGCAACAATTCCTTTTGAATCACGCAAGCTTATGAGTTGGAGTGACGATAATCTATTCTCTATTTCGATAAATGGCAAAAAAAAAATACAAAAGTCCGTCACGCAGGGGCTGCGTAAACTAAGAAGATTTCCCACGTGAAGTTTTACAATACAGAAATTTCACGAAAGCCGAGCAGTTAATGAAACGGCCGAACAAGCTTTTGGCGGGAAAGTCACTTCGTTCGTTAGCCGCCCAGATTTAATAAAAATGGAAATATCTCTGTTAATATTCAAGATAGAGAATAAATGTATATTACAATATTTATACTACATTTAATTTGCAAGATTGATTCTGTACAATTTTTCGATCTGACGTATAGTAACGGAGATATTTTGAATTTTCGAAAATCCTCCCCACTAAACCCCCCCCTTCCGCTGGTCCGATTTCAGCCGTTAACGAACTTGATCTTTCTTTTTACATAAAACGACTAAATAACGAGTTTGGTAACGATCAAACAAAAATTGCGACCGCTAGAGCGGTAACAGACAAATATATATATATATATATATATATATATATATATATATATATATACTGTTTCGAACGGACTTCATTTTTGTCATCTACTAGGTAGGATTGATGGACATTTGAAGAAAATTCCGTCATGAGTACAACCTCAATAGCTGATTTCCCTTAAGGGAAATCTGCTAATATTATTATTTATTAACATCCACTTTTTGCAACTCAGGCTAATTGGGACGGGTTATCTACAAGTTACCACCCTTTACTAGCCAGGGTGGGACGTTATTTAATGAATTTCGTCACTAAATAATTTCCTTTGCCCAGGCAAGAATCGAACTCGCCACTCTAGGTTTACCATGTGAGTGTAAGGTCAACGCTTTAACTCACATAGCTTAACTTGAGCCATAAAAAATATTCAATATGAACATAAAAATTAATTTTAGGTACATGTAAACATATTTTTTATAAAATATGCTGCTTTAGAATGACATAAAATTTTAATATAATAGTGTTATTAATTTTACTCTTCCATAAAGTTTAATATTTGTAGTATTGAGATAAGAAATAGTAGATGGAAGTTTGTTTCAAAATTCAATTGAGGTTATGTTAGGAAAAAATGTTAATAAAACGAAACAGCTTAAAAATTGTAAAAAAAAAAAGAAAATTAGTTTTTATGCACTAAAATAG
Source organism: Riptortus pedestris (assembly GCA_019009955.1). Classification (NCBI taxonomy): domain Eukaryota; kingdom Metazoa; phylum Arthropoda; class Insecta; order Hemiptera; family Alydidae; genus Riptortus; species Riptortus pedestris. Next base: position 124,365,747 of record CM032228.1, on the reverse strand, counting down.
AAAATTAGTTTTTATGCACTAAAATAGAAAATTAGTTTTTATGCATTAAAATAGAAAATTAGTTTTTATACACTAAAATAGAAAATTAGTTTTTATGCACTAAAAAAGAAAATTAGTTTTTATGCACTAAAATAGAAAATTAGTTTTTAATACAAAAAAAAATTATTTATATCTTTATTTTTTGAAATAATATAAAGGAAACATTAAGTGTTTAGTTATTTCTGAGAAAATAGATCAAAAAATGAAAAAACATTTTAGCTTTAGTGGGTTAGCATAATTAGCCTATACCTAGCAGGGTAAACTTTTTCGCTGCAGGACCGACCTCAGCTGAGGTTGTATCAAAGAATCGCTTCGTTAATTTTTGTTTGAGCCAATCTATCAATATAGTATAATATAATTATTAAAAACGCAAATATGAAATATTTAAAATGAAAATTTGCACCCGGCAGTTAGGTATTTTCAAAAATCACGTCCGCACTGAAAGTGCTACGTAGTGGCTAGCAGTGAGAAAGAAAACAAATCCCAGAAAACCGGTTATTTTTATGAACCATAAAGGCTTTTGTATAAGCTTATAGAAAATAAAACCGTCATACTTCAAACCTTTTAGTGGTTGTAGCTTAATTGAGTCTTCCGTAGATTTTAGTCGTGCGTTCCACTCTACGTGCCCCTTCACTCTCAAACGACCTAACTGGATATGAATTAACTATGAGCTCCCGAAGTTGGCTCTAAGAATTATTTACAAGCCCGGCACATAATAAATCACCGGAGACAAATTATTTTAGCCTTCTATTGTACTGAAACATATTATTAAGTGAATTTGGGGAAAATTCCGAGTCGACAGAGGATATTCAAAAAGAACAGAGTTAGACGTGATTCTTGGAATCCACCCTTCCAGCAATAAAGTAATTAAATGGCAAGCCATTTAAAAAAAATCCCTTTCCTTCTTCAATATCATTAAACCCTTATCAGTGTACTGTAGGTTTTTTTTACATAAAAAAAATCCAATATGTTAAGAAAATAAATAAATATATGGTTCCCGAAAACGAGAAACAATCCAGGAGTAAATCGAAGTTTAGAATTACAATTATTTATTCAAAAGGTGTATCGGTGGATTTATTCATTTCATAAGATCTCATATACCCAGGACCTTTATGAGGCTTTTAGGAAGCATTTTATCTTATGGTGTTAATGAAATAATTTGCCATAAATAATTGATGGCACATTAAAAAATTATTCGGAAACTAACCCAATAACGCTAAAATATTTTCCACTTTTCGATCTAATTTCTCAGAAATAACAAAACGCTTAATATTTCATTTATGCCATTGCAACAAATAATCATATGAATGATAAACTAATTTTCTTTTTTAGAACATGGGAAAGAAAGTTGTATTAAGAAAAACATTTTGTGAAGCCAACTTTTTTTTTACAATTTTTTAAGCTGTTTCTTTTTTTAACATTTTTTTTCTAAAATTTGAAAAACCTCATTGGAATTTTGAAACATATGACACCATCCTCTGCCATTTCTTCTTATCTCATTATTTGAAATGTCGAACTTTATGGGAGCGTTAAAGTAATAACACTAATATATTAGAACTTTTATATTATTTGTAAGTAGTATATTTTATAAAAAAAATGTATTTACATGTATCTAATATTAATTTTTATCTTCATTTTTAAAAAATAATTTTTTTTTGTCATTCATTACCTGGCAACTTTTTTGAATCATTAGTAGATGCATAAAAGATGAGATATATGATTTCAAATCAAATATGGAACTTGATCAGAAAGGCAATAATGGAATTAATACGTCAACCCACCGAGGAAAACATTTTAATTTAAGGACGAAAAGATGTTATTGAAATGAAATAATAGACAGGATGGACAGTCCTAATAATTTGGAATATAGTATTTCGGCAGATAGAAAATATGAGAAGTGAACACATCTCTAATTCAGATAATGATGGAAAAGGGAAAAAGCCACACTAATGCCCAGCACCCAGCTCTTTGAATAGCTACAAATCAACGCCAATTATCTATGGCACCTTGGAGACCATGACACAAAGCCGGTCTTAAACCACTTCCGCCCGCCGGATATAGACCTGGACTCAGGAAGTCTTAAAAGTAAGACCTTTCCTCTAGATGATTTAAGCCATGGTTGACATTAAAATCTATTTATGTGTAATAAAACGTATGGGAAAGATGAACACTCAGAAAGATGGTCTCTCATTAATGGGAAGTTGGTCTTAAACAGGGCCTTCAAAGTGGTAACACAATGATTCAAAACCTCGCGTATAATTTAATTAGCGGCCGAAATCCAAAAAGAAGAGGAGAATTGAAATTGGACTTAAGAAGAGACTGATGACCAAGCAAGGCATAGGACTGCCGGATGAGAAATACCAAGTAATGGTTTTTGAAAAAACTACAGGAAATTTACAGTAAAGAGCGAATAATTGGGATAAGCGTCCCGTGGCATGCGGAACCTATTAACAACCCCAGACAGTGCACCCCAGAAAACCCTTCACACATCCAGCGGGAAATTTCTCTGGATATACCAGAGACTGACAGCAATTAGAAAACATGGATACGGAGACGACTTTGATGACGTCGGAAATACTACCAACGGGTAATATACCTGGAAATTCTGATGAGTTTAGATGAAAAGAATACTAACCCCTCTGAGATAAAGGAGTCCCTGCAGTAGAAACAACGCCACAGCTGGTGAATAATGCATTTAGAACTGTAGAAGAAAGGGGAAATCCATTCACAGGGATCAAAGAAGCGGACATTATGGGCAAGGGCAAATTATTCAATCAGTTGCTCGAAACTGAAAACGCCCAATCTCGATTCGTAAAAGTGAGGAAATTACCCAGGCGGATATTTCAATCATAGGAGATTGACTATGGTCACCTTGACCAGAAGGGTAGAGAGGTCGACGAGAAGAAGGGATGAGCTAACACCCAACTTTTTTAGAATGCAGCCTGCACTACCCAATATAGAAAATGAGTTGGTTTCTTGGTTGCTACGCTTCGGTAATGATGTAGCTTTCAATGTATATACTATCGACAAAAAGTAATTCAGAAGATATGGAACGAAATCTGAAACCAAAGGAAAATGTTGACTCCTGATCATAGGCTAGTCTACATAGTGCATGGAGGGAATACTAAAGAGCAGAAGCAGTTCCGGTATATTAGTGACGGTGGACAGGGAAAAGGTTTGAAGATCTATAGTAGGCAAGTCATAGAATACTCTGATGTTGAAACACCATAGAATATCGGAAACATAAGTCAGAAATTTAACGAATATCATTGCAGCCTGGTATGGTTTTGATAATGTCATCAAAAACCAGATGGGGGCTCAGGTTAGCCATGCGAGTTAAAGCGTTGACCTTTATCTCACATGATAAACCTAGAGTGGCGAGTTCGATTCTCGCCTGGGCAAAGGAAATTATTTAGTGACGAAATTCATTAAATAACATCCTAAAATCCCACCCTGGCTAGAAAAGGGTGGTAACCTGTAGATAACCCGTCCCGATTAGCCTAAGTTGCAAAAAGTGGACGCTAATAAATAATAATAATAATAAAAAACCAGATGAATTTAACATAACTAATTAAATTAAAAATAACTTGGTGGGGAAGAAAATATTTTTAAGTACATTCAATAATGGAAATATTTGTCAGTTATCTCCTTGTTCTTTTATGAACACACAGATTATGAAAGGAAGATTTAATTTACACTCATAGAAGATAAATCGTTCAAGGGATAAGAATCACCCAGGGAATCGATAAATTTTCTTTAAAAGGATGTCCGAGTAGGAAAGTTATGTTGAAGAATAGTTTCCTAAAATGACAAGGGTAGTTGTCATAAGACAATTGAAGGGATGGAGCTCTCAGTGAGGGAGTATGAATTACTATCATAATATTGTTACATTTATAACAAACATAATAATTACATAACATTGATTATTAGGTTTTTTTGTTGTTTTTTTTGGATTGCAAAATTAAGTACACCCATTTTAACGTTTTTATCACTGCACAATTTATTGGACGATCACTACTCACTTTTACACACCTGGGAAATTATTCTTCACTACTAACCACAGTATGCATTGTTAATTAAACGGTCTTATTACACAGCCCAATAACTCACGAGTCATTCAATCACTGGTCAAATCACTCCACTGGTGGTAAAAACTCCATTAAACACACTGATATTTAATTAAGAAAACTGAAAGCAATCAGGCAAGCTGGCTGCCTTTGTACGCACGGGGTCGGTTGTAGTAGGTTCAAGGCACCAACTGGCCCACTGATTGGTAGGCGCCGGATCGTCGTCTAGAAGGTTCTAGATTCCCGCCATGGCTCAAGCTATGCATATCGCAGAGATGCCTTCATTTTCATTGTACTTCTGGCATGCGTGATTATATATACTTAATTTTCAAGTAGTAACAAAATCCCTCAAGTAGACCAATGGCATTTTGCAATAAATATATTGTGGATTTGAGGGGATATCTGAAGATTATCGAGCTAGTGAGAACTAGAGAACTTTGAGATGTGTGATGAGTTCAAGAGCTGAAGAATGAACACTATAGGAACTTTTATGTTTTTTAAGTACCAACAAGAATTTGTACACAAATTATATACACACATTATATACTTATACTTTCCTACGTGTATCTCTGAGGGGTGGATTCAGCAAGAAACATGGGAAAAGTGGTAATGAAAAGGGGACTGAAGCTGTGTGAGAAGTACGGAATTTGTAGATGCCAGGAAGTAGACTAAGAATTGGATTTATAAGCAGAAATAAATAATGAAACAGAATATTCAGAAGGGGCATCAGGTGACGACGTCTTCTAAGGGATCTGTCCCGTAATCGATTTGTATACTTTTCCAATGTGGTAATAGCTTCACCAGCATCTGGAATGGTGTGGATCACAACAAGTAGATCTTCAAACGTTTACACCAAATAAACTGGTAAAAAATAATTCCTAATACGAATAGGCTGGGAAGGATTTTATTATAGCTAAAAGGTAAGAAGTGTGAGTGAACAAAAGTATGGAGCCAACTCATCGCCCCAGGGCAATAGAAGCTAAAACATCAACGGCAGACTTGGAAATCAAATGCCTAGGATTATTTATGGTTATCCTGAATTAAATGAATAGCAGCTTAGTAATTTTCTTAAAAAAAAAAAAAATCTGTGAGTTCAATAAATTCATACACAGCACCTTTAAGACAAGTAATTAAATAATCAAATTGTGTAGAGAGATCACACATTATTTCTGACGGATTGACCTAGACAAAATTTTCAAATTGAGTTGAATCTCCACCAATGGAAGTTTGAGTATGGCCTGGGACTTTCGGAAATGAAGAACAAAGGCTAAGATTTGTATAAATGTCACTTAACAAGGCAGAGCTGTCAGGATTGATGATCTCACCTGGAGGGTAGTTACCATCTGCTACATAAAATATAAATTTTGATTTTATTTAAATATACCTAAATTGTGTGGAACAGCTTTTCAAACCACTCAGAAAGTTAACCTACTGGAAGGTCCTCAACTTGACAAAAGGGCATAAGTTGCCCAGGGAACGATTTTATTTTTTTTTTTTTTTTTTTTTTTTTTTTTTTTTATCTGATACCACGCATAGATTGAAGATTTTTGCAAGAATTGGTGCCTGATGACTACCTGCGTGTGATAAGGGAAGATAGGCCCCTTTTCCTGAACCTTAGTTCCATTAGAAGGGGTGGGTGTGAGACTCTTTGGGGGTGGTATATTAGGTTTGTGATTTTACTGATGGCGGGTAATGACATCAGTAAGGGATGAGGATAGAAGGAAAAGGAAAGAAGAGAAAGGAGGATAGCAAAAGGTAGAAAAGAAAGGAGAAAGACAGCAATCGCAAAATAATAAAAACTTAAAGACTAAAACCTACTCTAAATACCTAAACTAAGAACTAATACTAAGATGGGAGGGGGGCACTCACTTCGCCAAAGGGACCCTAAGATAACTAGTCAATGAGACGACCTAATAACCACTCTAATCGGGTTGAAACACTCATGTGTTAAACCTTGCATGATAAGCATTGGGGTGAGGAATAAAATAAAATGATATTAAATAAGTGGGTAAGAGATGACGGGACTGGAAACCAGGGAACGGAGAGAGGAGCCTTGTAGATCTCTGAAAATGATCTTACAAAAGAACCGGAAAACCAGGAATTTAATCTTGAATGAGTAAGGACACCTTCAATTATTATGAATTTAGACAAATACGTATTATAAACTGCAAGAAAATTTGACGTAATTCACTTTCCCAACTTCATTCAATTTGGTTCACCCAATTATGCTCCGTAACATTGTTCCTTCTACCTTTAGTTTTATACACACAAGCCTTGTTGCTACATAGTTTTGAGATATTAGAATTATATGACAAGAATTTCAATTAAGAACAAAACTACTTGGCTACACCATATTCTGCGTTCTAGGATGGATTACTGGTAAAAGATATAACATGTTCCATTAATCCAGTCGTTTAGGCCATGAAAAATCGGATATACAAGGATGCAAACAGCTGAGGATGAACTAAAGGGACAGGTAGTTTTAATGTTCTTTCTAAATGCAAATATTTCTGGAAACTGGGAGTTACAAACACACGACAAGGCTAACCGCAAGGCAGGGTGGACCATGGCCTTCATTGGTGTGAAGGGCCCCGGGATTAGGGGACAAAGTGAGCTTCTCTCATTACCATATTCCCTACAAGTGCCCTTCTAACCTATTCACAAACAGTAAGCTCCCTTAGTTTCTCATTTCACAAATATATACCACAACTCCACGTTTGCCTCTTCTCCCGTAATTATTTCTCTCAATGCCTTTCTAAAGTTAAGATCCTTCCTCAGTGTGGCCTTATCAAAATTAAACATTCATATTACCGAAATATATCTTCAGGAAATGAATTATTACTGTATGTATCATGGAAGGCGTGGCCAAATTAACTAACTGACCACCTAAACCAAGTTCCGGTCTGCTGCAGTTGTTGGCTTTCCTCCTTGACTAACATTCGTCAGGAGTTACTCAGTTGCTGATACAATGCGTTTTAGGCTATGCAAACACCTTACTATCACAGAGAGCATGAATATATTTCTAATCTAAGGTTCCTAAGGCAATCAGAGTAAGAATCATAGTTACCTAGGCCAAAGCAGCTAATACCTGACCTAAGGCTTCTCGGCCAAGGTTGCATCTAAGGCCAAATTCCTCATATTCTATGACGAGGGGTAGGAACCGTCTTCCTCGGATCTCCCTTAACCTATCCCATGAATTATGTCCAAGCTTATTTTTTCGCGTGAGTGGTTTAGTATTTGAGGCAGATGAGGTACGTCCTATCGCAACACGTTTTTTCAACCAAATATACATTTTAATTTTCCCTCATTCCACAATTTCCTGGGAACAAAATTAAATGTATTACAGTACATTAGTTATTATAAGTTATATGATGTTATTAATTATTTCCTATGACTAGTTGATATGGTGGTTATATAGCAAGTAGGGTTGAGAGAGAGTCAGAGAAGATGATTCTAGCTCGTTCGGATCGATTGGGTCAGGTGGGAAGTACTGTTCGCATTTCAGCGCTGCCTATTTTGCACCTGCCCCTGTTGACTTTTCCGTGGACCTCCTTACAGTTAATGTAGAGGTAGAGCCCACTTGAGCAAGCCTTGGTGATCAGCTATGGTGGTAATCTCTAAGCAACTTGTTCTAGACTACAGCAACACGTTTCGACACGATACTCTCCTCTTGCACTGCCATGTGCATCAGCCTAAGGCGGTTAGAAAATAATCGACCTAAAGTGAAATGAGGTCTCCATTATGTTTTCCCTACTCCAGCACAAAACTTCTAATTTAGCAAAGCGCCCTTACCTGATTTTGGCATACTTTACTGTTTGTCGAGAATTTAATGAGACCTGTAAGAGAAGACTGTATTGTGACCACTGTATGTATGCGAACCACTAATTGTAATAGAAGAATGATCAGGATGCTTTGGTTTCACTTCAGAGAGGATATTGCAAATCTGATCACAGCCCAAGGGACTAGTTTGAAGTATTTTAAGCATTACAAACCCATTGAGGCGATATACCTGATGTGAATTTAGAAGATTTTCAAATGTCTACCAATTAGATAATGTTAATGAATTATATTAAACTCCCTGTATGCCAACATTCAGAATTCTCTAAAGCTAAACTTCAATCTCAAATCTTTGAAACAACGGGGTAAATGAATAATTCATGCATACAAAAATCCATAAAATGAATGAAATAGAATTAAAATGAATAAAGTAATTAAACTGAAATAAATTGCACATTACCAAAAGTTTCCTTTAAGGGGACCCCATTGCTGATATTGGTCATCTTTCTGAGTTATTACGAGCTCTTTGAGATCCTGCCCTTGGCCCTTTATAAGATAGTCTACTATTACCAGCTGGTTGAGGTGCCAGAGCTTAAAGTACTACAAGCATGTTTGGATTAATTGCAAGTATTCATCTATAACTTTTTTTTTTTTTGGTCAAAATCTTTAACAATTATTCATATAATAATATATATACATATAAAAATGTAAATAAGATTATAAAAATTAAACTTGACAAAATAAAACATAAAACATTCAATAGAACAATTCAGTAACTTAGTATTACAGGAGATTTAATTTATATCTTTCGTTTTCAGTCTTCAGAAGATCCTCACTCTTGATTAAGTGATTTTTACTTTCAGCTCTCAATATCTCATGCCATGCTTAAATTCCAAGTCCTTCTGTACACAGATTTCTTGTAAAGGTGAAAATGAGCAGTAGAATATAATTCGCCGTCATTCGTGAGTCATTACAGTTGGTGAAAATACTCTGAGAATCAGTAGTGAGGGCATTTTTCCATTGCAGCACGGGTTGTTGGGAATGACGTTATGTGAAAACCTAAGCAACAGTTATTACCTATATGGCAAAGCACTGGTTTTATTATGCCTGATGTACGAAACCAAAATCATTGACTGATACTTCTATTGAGTCAAGAAAATAAAGATGTAGTGCAAAGCTAGTGTCAGTTTAAACATTGTTGTTTTGAGTAGATTTAATTATTCAGATTGACATTATTTTTGTAGATTGTGTGGAGCGAAATAATCACAAAGTGCATTGCATCCAACAAATACTCATAGAATAATACTTTCAGAATGTTTTAAAGCCCCCCTTAAATTTATAGCTAAACATTTTGATTTGAGAAACAAGTTTCACATATGAAAGTACAACAAGAAGATGTGACTCCAATTCGTATGGTGAAAGTGGTTTTCTCGGAATAGACTAGGAGGGAGAGGGAAGGAGTTGCTTCTGGTCACCCTCCTCAACTTAGTAAGTTATAAGTTCCCCTACCCTCTGCAGCTGTGAGCTTCCCTAGAAGGGTTGTCTCCCACAATTCTACAAACTTAAGTAACGTCATGAGTGTTTTGTCCATAGAATGAGGACAAGTTTTATTGAATTGTTCAGTGCTATATATCTATTTAAATTATATATCAAAAACGAAAGCAAGTTACTTATACTATTTGTGCTTTTATGAAAATAATTATTTTTAGATGAGAGATATTACTTTGATATGAGGGTAATTCAAGTTGCAGTGCTTCAGAAAAATATATTTACTTCCCTTATATGGAACACTTTAAACATGGATGATGGTCACTAATCCATGCTCATGGCGTTCATTTGAGGAAAGCATCTTTCGGTGGATTTCGATAGCTATATAAGGTCCGATTATATTAAGCTTATTAGAACAAGGATTGAATGCTCAATAAAGTGGTTTAGTATCGCCGTTTATAAAGATGGTAACTCAACTTAAACTCTAAGAGTTTCTCGAATTGAGCCTCATCACTTTAAAAGGCCATAAAACGTTTTCCAATTGCATACTAAATTGTAATCGTTACAAGGAAAGGCAAGAGCCACTTCATTATATTACTATGGCTAATTGGTAGTTAAAAATATGTTATTTATAAAAGTCCTTAGCAATAGTTAGCCCTTAGTCTTAGAATTAGATTGTGAAAGTTGTGACAGATTTTAAATGAAATCAAAGTCTTGAATATGCTAATCTTCCATAACAAATGAAAACTAAGTTGAAATATTTCAAACATTGAAATGAAGACTAAAATACACATTCGAGAATCACATTATACCCACCTGAAATTAATTTAACTTTCATACTTAGACAGGAAACAATTTGTATTTTTACCCGTCAACGAATGTTTACAGAGTCAGTTTAAAAAATGAGATCCAAGAAAACACTTGAAAAACCTATTCAAATAATGGGGTTCAAATCTATTCTCTAACTTATCAACTAAAAGTCACTCCCTCACCTTCCCACAAACAGGAAAGTACCTCCATTTATAGACGTATGCATTATATTCCAAAGATGAACAGTTTATACTTTTGTGAGTGGTGGTAGAATTATTTCATAGTGTTTACCACTAAGAGGAAAAGGTTCACATTATTCAAAACGATTTTAGCAGATTTCCCCTAAGGAAAATCAGCTATTGAGATCATACTCAAAATTTCCTCAAATGTCCATCAATCCTACTCATGAGATACATAATGAAGTCTGTTCACCCATATTGTTTAGAAAGGTGGTAATAAACATGGTTTGGATTGCAAAATTAAACACACACAAGCTTCGAAGTTTTTATCACTGCACAATTTATTTAACAATGCACTACACACTTCAGAATGCACTGATAGCTTCACTGTTCTTCAGATTACACAGTCCAATAATTTACTCACGATCACTTAAGTTCACAAAAACACGGCAATGCACTGTCCTTTACTTCGCGAAGGAGTGGAAAAATCAAAGGACGCTGTCTCGAAGGTGGACTCAATATATATATATATATATATTGATTGATCATTAACTCGATATTTAAACGTTTTATATAAAAATAAAGATGAGGGAGAGGGTGTTTAGTGGAAGAGAATTTCGAAAATTCGTAATATCTCCGTTATTATTCGACTGATCGAAAAACTGTTCAAAACCAATCAAATTGAAAATGTAATGTTCTATAATTGTTGCTATGCACGTTCTTTCGCTATCTTGATTATTATGCCGTACTAACTATAAGCTGTTTTATCATGAAACACTTTATTTAAAGCCGCGGAAGTCGCAAGTCAAAATTTGAAAATGCATAAAACTAAATAACGTTTTAGATTTGGTAAACGGAAGATGGAAGTTAATATTTGGAAATGCATAAAACTCAATAACATTTTAGGACCACAAATGCATTTATTAATGACGAACTCATTATATAAAATCCTTAGTCCCACCCTGGCTAGACTAGGGTGGTATCCTGTAGATAACCCGTCCCAATTAGCGACAGTTGCATAAATAACGTTAATAAATAAATAAATACAAATACAATGCATTCGAAAAACAAATTTATTCCAACATATTCTCGACAAAAACAGTATTAACGCGTTATATTAATGCGTTTTACACGAAACAGGAATTAATTCTCGGGAACCCGTTAGGCGAATGTCAAAATTTCAAAATTCATAAATATAAGTAACAATTTGTTTTTTAAATTTTTTTCAAGCAAACCAATACGTCAAAGCAAATCCCACTCTTAGTTGAAAATTTGGATTCTCAATTAGCTTTAGTTAAACCTCAATTAGCCGAGATAATCGGCTTACAAATATAAAAATTCATATAAATCTTCCAAGCCTATTTTCAGTTATTGAGTAACATAATGGCGGACAGCCAGATAAATTCTTCTATTTTGATGCGTGAAACGGAAACAAAAAATTGATTCCCTTAGAATTTAAATAGCAAATCACAGAAATGTTAGAGATTTATTTATAGAGCTTGTATAATTTATCGTTCGCCCAATTACAAGAAATTCTATATAAACCAGATTCGCCTAAGTTATTAATGCTTTGAATGACTAACTGGAAATAGGGGGTGGTGGATGGTGTTCTGTATCAGGACATGGCAGCTGCAGCAGTCAGACTGTAGCATGGAGATTTTCTCGCCCCTAGTATTACGAGATTTGCTTTTTGTATTGAGTGTTTTTTACATAATTGAATGAGATATTTTAATACACAAGTTTTGAATTCAACAAATTAGATAAATAAGTTGAATAAAGTAGTAGTGAGTTTTGGTCTGAACTACCACCATAATAGGGAATGCGTCAATTGGCCACTCGGCCTCCCACCAAACCCATAGAATGCAGGCCCAAGCACTTCATGAGTCATTAGATCAAAGATTGGCTTCCAGGAGACCGCACAGTCAAGCTAACAGTTTTTTTGGATGTCAAAGTTAGGAGATGCGGCCACTGTACATCAAAAATATTTGAAGCTATCAATTTCTGGGTAGAATAAATCACCTACACTGAACCTGTTTTTCGTCTACTCAATGGGGGTTTCTTCTATATATTTCGTTTTCATTTGGTTTACTGCCAGTAGTAATATATTTGTAGCTGATTTGAGCGAACTGATGAAGGGTATTCCCTTTCTTTCTTTCGAGAGTTACATCAGCCGCATATGCGAGAAATTTATTTATGAATATTACCCATGTCGCCTAGAATAAATCCAGGTATTATCTTTCTCTAATTTTAGGTTTGAAAGGTATGGGTAGGAACCAATTATATTGGCTTAGTCCCGACTTAACATCAAAGGCCCAATCACCCCCTTTGTACAACACTCAACACCGAATGATACTCCACCTCCGGAAGGACCTGTGAGAGTGGGTATACATACATTCCTTTGTAAAATCATACTAGATTCCATGGAAGCCCAATTAATGACATTATTATCTTAATACAGTTTCAATCAAATCAAGTCGTTACCGCTTCGAGATCAATAATTACAGGGGGATTCGAAAATTCAAAATAAATGAGTTATGATGAGACGGTCGAAAAATGTTATAGAACCAATCTTGTTAAAATATGATGCTCTACAATTGTTTCTCTCTGCATAATTTCATAACTCGTATATTGCTTCCTACCCTCTGTTTTCAATCCGAATATGTGGTGAGATGAGATCACTAGTCAGTCATAACAGTAGGTCGGAATGTATAGAATCATTGTGATAGCAAATTGAATGTACTATAAATATAGTTATATGCATTTATTCCCTATCTTGAATATTAACGGACATAATGGCATTTTTCAGCCTTCAGCAAACCCCACTTCTACTCATGTTAAATAAACAATACTCGGTTATGTAATAAACCACATCATTTGAAGCTTAAGACCAAATACTGTTTTTAAGAGACAATAATTATACGAGATACATGCAAATATGTTCCGGTGACACACCTCCCCCCTCCCCTTCTTATGTTTTTGGAGTACTAAAATTTGATTGATGAGATAAACATTATTCTGATTAATTATAAATTACAGTACTAGATATAGTAAATAGTTTTCATTCAAATTAATACGTTTTATTCAGATATATTACAGTAATTATTTTTTTCCGGTAAGAAGTTGGCAGAACTGTTTGTTTACATTTGAGATGCTGTACGTAGGGAAGTTTCTTATTATCGTTTGTATTTATTCACCTTATATTCATGGTGCTGTTGTGATACCGGTGTGTAGATTTATACATTGTTAAACTTCACGCGGGAAATCTGTTTAGTTTTCACAGCCCCTGTGTGATCGACTTTTTTTGTTTTTCATCTACCTCGGTGATAATAGAGCTCTTCAATACAAAAAACTAGCTTTTCAGAAAACGTTTTACGGTTTTTAAATACCTAAAGAAAAGAAACTAAGGAGGTTTAACCAAACTTAGTTTTAAATAAAAGGCCGTTAAAATAATGCGATAAGTTTAATTTTAGATATATTTATTTAAAGTGTAATTTATATATATTTTCTATTGAAAATCTTTAAAATAATAAATTGTTTATAAATATTTCCTCATTTTTAGGTAAGTGACTGCATGACTTTTAACTCATTACATTCTTCAGACAGTCCAGGTGACTAGAACTCCTACCTTATAGCTATCATTTATATGTCGCAGCCTGGTTCCACTTCCGTTTTATTCAAGGTTTCATTTTTCAAGTTTATTATGTATTTGGTAGACACCATATGTTTTATATACCCTACTTCCGCGTCGTATTTATTCTGGATTAGAAGTACCGTACTGTGAAAAGTTTATCCACAAAGTACAACAGACCAGCCATTATCCACGGGGAATGGAGAAAATGTAAATTGGCGGCCTCGAAAATTCCGAACATATGTCTAAAATCATCCCTCTTTATCTCTGGATAAATGTAATGTGTATTCTTTTTCGATTTTCAAAGTTAATTAAACCGTTTTATATCAGCTTTGTGAGTATATGTGAAATCCATCTAATCCTACTCTCAACGTAAATAAATAATAAAAACATTATGTACTTAACATGCCCAAATATCTGTAAATCTAGGGTTTCAGAGAAACATATCAACCTTCTCCTACAGACATCAATGGGCATTTCACCAGTAAGCGGACTAACAGGGTTTCCCATTATTAGGCTATAGAAATAATTAAATGTCTAGAATCAATTAAAGTGGAATGCCAGTTCCTTTTCATGGGAAGTGAATAAATGTATACCAATTTAAAAATCACTCATCCAAAGTATATGCGGTGTCTAGAGCAATTAACATTCATTGGAAGATGTGTATGTGAGGTGGTCATGTGAAACATACATTCACCACAATGTGCTCCTTTTTAACATTTGAAATATAAACATCACATGTAGTGGAATCAAGGAAATGAAATGAAATCATATGCAGTAATTTTTGACTCTTTTTCCTTATATCTAGGTTTGGATCACTTGATTTGACATACGTGTGTGGGCGCGCGCGAGTATTGTATACATGAGATACCCATTCATAAAATAAGCTACTACCCGCTAAATTCATCCTCTTTGTTCTTGGTTTTCTGTTAAGAAAAGAACAAAAGGAACGTCACAAGGAGATGTTTCCCATTGTCTTCTGCATAACTATCCAACAATAAAGTCATCAAAGAATGATGAATTTGGCATTTGTGTGTGTGTGTGTGTGTGTGTGTGTGTGTGTGTGTGTGTGTGTGTGTGTGTGTGTGTGTGTGCGCGCGCGCGTGCACGCGTATAGTAATTTATGTGATACCCATTCATAAAATAAGCTACTACCCGCTAAATTTATCCTCTTTGTTCCTGGTTTTCTGTTAAGCAAAGAACAAAAGGAACGTCACGAGGAGATGTTTCCTATTGTCTTCTGCATAACTATTCAAGAATGAATTCACCAAAAACTTGAAGACTTCGACACACCAGACTAAAATTGTTGAAAGTCATCCTTCCGAAAACCTTAGTCATAATATTTTCTCTAATAATTTGCAAGAAGTCATTTAACAGAATGAGTATGTCAACAAAATAAGTTTAATGAATACCTAAGCTTGGTTTCAACAATTTATTGGGCTCCAACGATTGTTGGCAGGAAAGGGATACCATTTCCCGCCTAAAGCACACAGCAGAGAATGTCAAACATTCTTTGAAACATTATGAATACTAAGTTTCTTCGTCAGGCATACAATAGAATATGTTTAGGAATAGGCATATTTGATGTCTTGGGGGCTACTTTTGTGAATAGAAATTGTGAATATTACTGAACTTATAATAAAAAAAAATGTTATCGACTAATAAGATAATTGTGACCAATAATTTTTTGAACAACGAATTGGGATTGAATATTTACCTCTTAACATTCAGCCGGACAATCTCAGCAATAGTTCTTCGATTGTTCAGAAAGTCGTAAAATGTAATAAAAATAAAAAATCAGACAGCCTTGAATTGAATAACATTCACATTTATTATTCGGCCTACATATTTCCAAAGCAAAGCTACCTCAGTAATGGTTCTTAATAACTATGAATGAATGAAATCCATGATTATGACTAATATTCTCCACGATATTTTCAACAATGCAGACGGGTTCAGGAATTTTTTTTTTCTTTTAGCAGATTTCTTCATATGTCCATCAAATGACATTGACCTAGTAGACGAAAATGAGCCCGTTCAAAATTTTATATATATATATATATAAAACTCAACATTACGTAAAAGGAATTTTGTTCATCCCTGGTTATATCGCTGGATTAAAAATTCATGTGTCAACGTCTTCAATAATTATATTTATACCAACTGGTTCTAAGTCAGGTACTTCTTTTGAAATCGAAATTTGAGAACTGTAAGGCACTTCAGTTAATCTAGTTTCAGTCTCATTTGTACACTTGAAATCCTCCTATAACAATACTGATAATCATAAGAATTCTATCACCGTATCACAATAAATCGAATAAAAGTCCTCTAGTAAAAAATCAAGAATACTTAAGCGTTTAGTTGCTTCAGATGGGATAGCAATCTCTTTCTTCGGAAACTAATATTCAAAATCCACTATTAATCCTGAGGTATAAGCGAGGCCTGAATTAATTTATCAAGTCCGTGTCAAATTTCACTGTTTTGGGCAAAGCTAAATAGTAAGTTGCATTCATGTGGGGTTCTGGGATAAGTAAAGGAAAGTACATATTACAATTAATCTAATAACTAAGTCCAAATTAATATCAATTTATTCAACTTCTGAAATACAAGTTTTAGCAGATTTCCCTTAAGGGAAATCAGCTATTGAGGTTGTACTCATGACGGAATTTTCGACTTTTTTCTTCAAATGTCCATCGATCCTACCTAGGAGATGACGAAAATGAGGTCCGTTCAAAACTGTATATATATATATATATATATATATGTATATATATATATATTATCTATCTATCTATATATTTCTCTGTTACCGCTCTAGCGGTCGCAATTTTTGTGTAATCGTTACCAAACTCGATATTTAGTCGTTTTATGTAAAAAGAAAGATCAAGGTCGTTAACGTCTGAAATCGGACCAGGGGGAGGGGGGGTTTAGAGGGGGAGAATTTTGAAAATTCAAAATATCTCCGTTACTATAAGTCGGATCGAAAAAATGTATAGAATCAATCTTATTGAAAATTAAATACACTATAAATGATGTTATATACATTTATTCTCTATCTTGAATATTAACCGAGATATTTGCATTTTTCAGTTTTCAGCCATAAGTAAACCCCCACTTCTACAAGCGTTACATAAATAATGCTCTGTTTTATAATATAAGATATTAATTGAAGCCTAAATACCAAATATTGTTTTCATTGAACTTTTACTTTGCGAGATATATGCAAATACGTTGTGTTGACCACCCTCCCTTCTTTTGTTTTTGGATTACTAACATTTGAGTGATTGAGATAAAACTGATTCTGATTCAGTACAAATTACACCACTAGCTTTATCAAATTGTTTTCAATAAAATTAATAGTTATATTCAAATATATTTCATTAATTGTTTGTCTTTCCGGTCTATCTATGCAGCGCTACGAGGTTGGTTGGCCTATTAACAATTCAGCCTTGTATTGTACATTTACTGAGCATTCACGGCTGTGTTACCTGTATATTTATGTATTGTAAACCTTCACGTGGGAAATCTGCTAGGTTTACGCAGCCCCTGCGTGACGGACTTGTATGTATTAGACAATCGAATGACCCAGGTGACCTGATATCTATATCATGTATAGGTGAGCAGCTGTTTGAAGATAACAAGGGGTCGTCAGGCTTCACAGGAATCAACCTGATTGTTGTCACGAGATCTGGTCCCGAAGGATCCACATAAAAGTCTGAATATAAACCTTCTGAAAGTCCCAGCTATCAATGGAAGCCTCATTCGGATTTCGAACCACAAATTCCATAGTTTCAGAATTTTGCTGGGATTAAAATGGGAGCAAGATTGAACTAGAATCTTCCTTCGATAGTCTAGTTGCAGTAATGATTTGATTGTCTTGTTCCGTAATATACCCACCCCGTATGTCCACTTTCGTTGATGTTAGAAGTATTCGTACCAATTATCATTTCAGCGAGCTCACAATAATCGTCGTACCATTGTGCTTATAATAATCTATGGCTTGCCAACGGTTGATCCTAATAACAACGTTTGTGTTGCTCACTCAAGAGACTGGTCACTCAAGAAGTTTCAAAGACAGCAATTTGGGAATTTGGTTTATTAATTGGGGAGAGGCTCTGGTTAGCCATGTGAGTTAAAACGTTGCCTTAATCTCACATGATAATCCTAGAGTGGCAAGTTCGATTCCCGCCTGGGCAATAGGAATTTATTTAGTGGCGAACTCATTAAATAAAATCCTTAGTCCCACCGTGGCTAGAAAAGGGTGGTTACCTGAAGATAACCTGTCCTAATTTGCCACAGTAGCAAAAAGTGGACGTTAATAAATAATAAAATAATATTAATTGGGGTGTTTGTACCTTTTACCCTTATTTTCTTTGACAGCGACCGCCGCCTCCCTCCCTTCCTACTCTAATTCACTAATGGAGGCAGACCCTAACAGATGAGAACGTTTTTATTAAAACATAATCAAGGTAAGTTGGAAATTGTCTAATAGCGTGGTAGGATATCATGAAATTGGAAAAAACTCGAAGTTCCAGGTAACAAACTTTACTTTTAACAACTCATTAATAATTTTCTAAAACAGTTTTAAGTTGTCATAACTCATAACATACGATCTAAACTCCATTGCCATTGGAAAATATAATGTAATTCATTATTCATTTGCTAGGAAATTAAACAAGGAAAAGGTATAATAAAAGCCAAAAATACTTTTACCTCCCACAATTAGAAATGCTCTAGACTAAAAGCCCTGATATCTTAATTCTAATCTTAATACAGGAGAGAATAAAATTCAAATGATGACCGCTTACATTTAAAAACGGTACTGTGTTTGCCAAATTCATTCTGCTATAAAAGGGAATGAATTTGAGCATCTGAATTGTAAAGAAAGAGGGCTGGCAACCTCTCAGATATGAACAGATCGATAAAGATATTCTTCATCGGAAAGAAAAACAATTACTGAAATATATCTGAATATAACATATTAATTTTATTGAAAACAATTTAATATATCTAATACTGTAATTTATAATGAATCATAATAATATTTATCTCAATCACTCAAATTTTATTAATCCATGAACTAAAGACGGGGGGGGGCGTCATATCAACAGGACGTATTTGCGTGTATCTCGGGGTAACTGAAGGCTGAACACAAAAGTATGAATAACTTGGATTAATATTCCAATTAAAAAAACAAAACAATGGTTGGATAACAGTTGTAGGATATAAAATTCTTAACAAGTTATTAATATAACATATAAAATATGGCCTGAGAGTTAACCACCAAAAAACCTGTATTATGACAAACGCAGAAAAACCAGTTGTAATTGAAGGGAAGGAATTTGAGTATGTAAAGGAAGACATCTACCTCGGACAGTGTGTGTCTTTTAAAGGAAGAATGGAAAACGAGCTTCAGAGAAGAATCAAAATAGGATGGTCTAAGTACTGGTCACTTAAGAAGATCTTCAAAGGCTCGCTCGTTGACAAGTTGAAAAGCAAGGTGCTGATCATGTGTGTTTATCCTTCCATACTCTGTGGAGCCCAGACCTGGGCGCTTACAGCCAGAGCAGATTCCAAGCTGAACTCGACACAGATGGCTATGCTCAGGTGTATACTAGGAGTTAAAAAGAGGGACAGGAAGAGGAATGTGGATATTTTAAAAAGAGTCCCGGTGAAGAACCTCAGGGTTAAACACACCGATTGAAGTGGGGCTGGCAGGTCATCTGGCTAGAATGAATGACAAGCCATGGGCGAAGGTCTGCACAGAATGGATCCCAAGGGATATGGTCAGGAATAGAGGAAGACAGTGCCTGAGATGGAGGGACGAGCTTATGCAGTCGTTGGCAACAATTGATGGAGAGTGGCAAGAGATAGAGAATGGTGGAAGAGGACGATCGGAAAAAATGACAATTAGGATGAACTCCTTATTTTACCTCCTAAGGGAGAGGCTTTTATACTGGAAAAGGATGCCAGTAAAGCTTATTATTATATAACATATTTCATTCCGACTCAAAATTATAGATAGTTTTATTATGACTCCCTCTTAACCCCCCCCCCGTTCACCCGGTCCGATTACGACCATTAGAAATTTTATTTTTAGCTAAAGGATGAGAGAGGGAAAACACTTTATTAAAGAATTAGGTAACGGTGCTCACTGATGGTGCTGACTACACGGCTTAATCATCAATTACATAACAACAAATAAAAAGTCTGTCAGCCTGCCAAAACTAAGCAGGTTAATAATCAATATAGTGAAAATACCTACATAATAACATTTATAGAACATATGATATTTTCAATAAGATTGGCTCTATATAATCTTTCGATCCGAAGCATAATAACGGAGATATTAAGAATTTTCGAAATTCAACCCCTCTAAATCCCCCACCTCCTCTTCTCAGATTTCAGCAATTACCAAACTTGATCTTTCTTTTTACATAAAACGACTAAATATCGAGTTTGGTAACGATCAAACAAAAATTGCGACCGCTAGAGCGGTAACAGACAAATATATATATATATATATATACATATATATACACAGTTTTGAACGGGCCTCATTTTCGTCATCTACTAGGTAGGATCGATGGACATTTGAAGAAAAGTTTCGAAATTTCCGTCATGAGTACAACCTCAATAGCTGATATTCCTTGATGGAAATTTGCTAAAAGATATATAAAATAAATAAAAAATAGATATCACTAAAGAAATATATAAAAAATAAAAGAAAAAAAGAGAAAGAAGAAAAATGAATAATAATTTAAAACTATTTATAAATGTGATGCCTGATTATTGCTAACGAATCCAATTTAATGGATTCAGTTAGAGGCAGCCAGTCTTCGTCTTCAATGCAAACTTTCTTCAAAAACTCTACTGTCATTTTGCGATTGTTACTCTTGATTCGAATCATAGACCCTAAACCATAAATTAACCGTCGCCAAACTCTTCAAGACATTTTTTTAATTGAATAAATTATGTGTCATCAAAGTAAATATTAACGTCTCTAGAAAACATATTATTTATTGATCACGTCGCATATTTGCGTGTATCTTACCTAGTATAGTTTCATTTAAAACAATATTTAAGTTTTAAATAATACTTTTCACGATATACCAGCTTATTGGTAATACAGGATGAGTAGAAAAGGGGATTTGCCGAACACTTAAAACTGAAAGTAAGTGCAAATATCTAGATTAATTAGAGAAAAAAGTTATGAAACAACATTTAGAAAAATAAAATTCCAACAAGATCGGTTTTATACAATTTCTGGATACCACATAATTATTATGATTTATTAATAACGTCAACTTTTGGCTACTATGAAATCATTTTTTTCACCTCCTGTGAAGGATGGAGGACATTGAAAAATCACTTCATGAGTACAACCTCAAAAGGTCAATCTGTTAACATTTTGCGTCATTGTCGCCTCCAATACAGTATTTGTCATCCCCATTTTTATTTTAAAATTTATTTCTACTGTGTTGAAATGAATGGAATTGATAAGTTGCGAATAAGCAAAATATGCGAGGATGAGATTAGGGAAGGGCCTGTGTGTGGAATATTGACTGTGGTAATAAATTCTCTCTGAACGCAGTGAATCAGTCTGACGAGAATATCTATCTGCTGCTAATGACTCGGAACTGATACTCTCTCTCGCTCTCTCTTTACAAAACCATCCTATTTCAATTCATCGCCAAATATATATACGCAGCTTCCGTTACATATAGGAATTTATCAGCGTATAAATTGTTTTCAATTGGGAGTAGAGGTATTGACCGCAATGGGTTCATTTGTTTCTATGAAAATATACATACGGACGAAACGCTCTTAACTAAAAATAAAGAGTTCTACTCATGAAAACAAAAAAAAAATTATAATATCATCGTTTGGAAGGAGATGGCAGTTAAGTTTTTTCTTCTCATTAATTAAATTCCACAGGCATATCTTAGGCATTTAACACTAAATGCTACTGCTTTATTAATGTGGGTTGAGCACATGGTAATTATATTGTTTCATAATGGCATTTTCCTGATTACTAATTAAATTCTAATAGTAAATGTTGTTTAACCGAATGGCATACCGTTGTATAAAGTGCTACACATGCACTGAAAGAAGTCTCCCTGTCTCATGCAGAAGCATAATATGATTACACCTAACTTATAATGAGTATAAATAATAATTGGTACGTACTTTAAAAACTTGTAAATAATCATCTTCAACAACTGTCATATTATTTGAACACATTTTATGAAGTATATATTAGAAAATAGTTATTTATTTGGAGTAATAGTATTTCAATATTATTATTATTTATTAACATCCACTTCATACTATTATTAATTGGGTCGGTCACCATCTACTGGTTACCACCCTCTTCTTGCGAGGATGGGACTAAGTTTTTTATTTAATGAGTTCGTTACTAAATAAATTCCTACTGCTCAGGCGGGAACCGAACTCGCCACTCTAGAATCACCTTGATATGTGAGATTTAGGCCAATGCTTTAACTGGCATGGCTAACCTGTGCCCCTTTTAATATTTATAAAAGTATCTATTATTCACCACAATGAATATAAAAAATAGAGGAAGAGAGTCTGATTTCTTTTGACGCGGAATGTAACGTAATTAGTCACATAACTATATGTTACTTCAAATTTTGTGACGAATAAATAAAAAATGTCCCATATCACTAAAATAGTATACAAATTTGATGCTATTGACAAAAATAAAACGAATACTTCCAAAACATGGGGTAATGTGCGACCAATTGAAAAGCTTTGACGCCAACAGGAAATGGAACTTAACGACATAAAAGCTTCATGTTAGTGTGTTTCTAATGAAGGGTTTTCCATACTGTTGAATATACATTATAATATAACGACTGTATGAATGAGAATATTAATTATTGCAGAATGTAATCAATGATAATGAATCTATTACATTTTGATTTTGAAAAGACATTTCACATTCATTACATATATACAGTCCATATAATTATAAAGAGTGATAGTCTGCATATTCCTATGTTTGTTTAATTTGATTCATATAATATTTAATTACTGTAGTATGCCATTCGTATAGCATTATTAAATAACATTCAATTATACCATTATCAAAATAATTCAAAATCTCAAAATATTATGAATCGAATAAAAAAATGTTATAGGGCCAAACTTGTTGTAGGATTATGTGCGTTCTTTTCTCAATTTATGACCATAAATAATGAAATCTATTCTACAAAATATTGTTTCATTAACACCGAAGATCTCACATAACCAACAAAGTGCAAATTCTATATGCCTGCAATATCATAGAACAACTCATGTTAAATGCTTCAAAGAATAATGCCATAGGAACTCCATTAAGACGAGTTTAAGTGTCGCAGAGTACATACTATTTTAATAAGTGTCAACAGTGCCTATATTCAAATATTTTAAAGCTGTCTACGGTACCATTAAAAGGACAGATGGCTAAATATATTTTCCATCAGACGTCTTCTGAAATGAAAGGAAGACAGATTCAGCCAATTAAGGCCACTTCAACAAAGAACCAATTATTCTTTTTTCAGGGCAAGAAAAGAAGTAGACGTCGCCATCTTATTCAACTTTAAAGTACACAATGAAGAATAGAAAATTAATATTTTCACTAACAGGAGTATTGTTATTTAAAATTATCGAGTTCATTGTGGATGGGTGTGAAAAAATATATTATTCAACCTTCTATAATAATGTGCCTCGTTTTCGTCTAAATTCGTGAACTTCTAACCGCCATTTGTTATATTTTATTTTAAATAAAAAATATTATATTTTTTCTTAATAATAAAATTTCCTAATTTGAATTAATACTAAGCGCATGGTACTTCCTCAAATAATAATTTGCTAATGTCAAGTTCTAATAAAATGTAGTTAATATGTTCTATTCTTCAGTTATCGTAAAACAATGGCCAGTAATTAACATATACTTCGATTTGTAGAAGGACCTTATTACCTTATTAGGGCAAGTTTGAACTTGCTTGCTTTCAAAAATACCTTTCTGAAATATCATTCCTCAACTATTTGATTAAACTGAGCTACTTTGTGCTTATGGAACATGTTTGTGTAAAATGAAACTACAATAAATAAATTGTTTTAATTAAGGTATTTAATTTTTTTTTCTGGAAACTTAACTTGTGTGAAGATAAGTATAATTATAAGCCTAAAAGAAAATTATACATGTGTTTAAAAGTGTTTTTTCAAACAGGACAATTTTTCAAGATGTACACAGTAGGCCTGTGTTCCTCTACAATGCGTTTTATTTAGGCAAAGTGCACTTTCAGAACAACAGCTCCATCTTCAGTGCCTTTGAAGAGCGAAAGCGAGCACTATTTTGCACAACGACCGCCGGGCGGGAGACATCCAAACCCCCTTGTAGAGGAAAACCAGTCTACTGTGGACATTAAGATATTGATTCGTTCCTCTAACACCCAGTTTCCCTCAAAGAACAATTTTCTCCAGAATTAATTTTTTGAACAAAGGTCAAAAGGACATCAAGTATCTTTCAAAAGACTTCATACTATGAAGTAGTGAACTTTTGAAAAGCTGTGAGCCAAAATATAGCTGCCACTCCTAGACCCCTGAAGTCATTTTGTCTTACTCCTCTACTCTGACTTTTCCTGGTGAAATTACTCCGCAGCTATTTTTATAACGCTGCCGATCCGGTATATTATAGTCGAAAATCCAAAATGTGAAGACCAGTTTTTTCTTCATTATTTCAGTTTCTTTTCACCACACGATTCTACATCAGACGCCATACACATCACCAGCCGAATTGTAGTATAGAGTGTATAAATAAATGACCACCCTTACGTTCCAATTTATCTCTACTGAAATCAGCCGGAATCTATCTCGCATTGAAGCTGTCTTGGCTAGACAGAAATGGAACCACGACATGAATCCATCATTGCGGTGTTGGGCGAAGCGGTCTGAGTGAACTGCTGCGCAGTCAAATAGCAACGGAAGGGGTTTATCTTTGGAAGAAATGGACCTATATCCTCGTGGGTGAAGGAGAAAGGAATGGAAGACTACACCTGGATGGATGAAATGAGTCATCCTCCCGACGGGGGAAGATAATCAACTCGTAGTGACATCGGTTTTCGTGACACATCACACTCTTTGACATTAAATTATGAAACGTCAACTACCGGGTCGAGATGAGTTATTACATAAAATTCGTAGAACTTTAAGCCAGTTTTTTTAATGTTTTATGTTATTTTATAAATGACATATGTTTTATTAATATAAGCCATATGTTTTATTCATTTTGCAAGAACCTTACTTGCCAGTTGAGTTAACAATACGTGTTTAATTATTTTGAGTGATAATCCCTATATTATTTCACAGATGTGTTTAGTAGCCTAGCTATGTAATTACAATCTGTGCTAAAATTAAATTTTTTCTGCTAAAAACTAGGCACCGACGAAATTTCAAAATTACATAAGTTCAACGTTATGTACTTCCTGTGATGTTCATTATATTAGGTGTCTCAATATAAATATAGTAGTAAAATGGTTATTGGGGAAATCCTACGAGCAGGAGGGCGGGCTTACAGAACAAAAAATACGATAAAGCAAAAGTAACTCGTTTAATAATTACGTTATATCATAAGTTATGGAACAATGATGGTGTAAAATACCTTTAGGTACCAACATACCAGGATAAGTGATATCTTACAATCGATCTCTTATTTAACGCTATCCTTCCTAGTCTAATGCCTGTAACATACACCTTATTAGTTTGGAACATTAAAATATTGACTATGGAAATCGGCTAATAATTATTTTTTCTGTAATCGTTGAATAATGGTAACATTACTAAACTGAAATGAGTGAAGAAAGTGAAACATTTTGCAATAGAGTGAAGAAAGTAATCACTTTCTTCACAAGTGAAGAAAGTGAATTGCCTTCTTAATTAGTAATAAGTATAAATTAAAAAATAATTTGAAGTTGGAAATTAAATGCTTTTAAATGTTTCTTAACATTGTAAGAATTTATTTTAACAAAATAAATTGAAATGTGAATGAATTATTGGTGGAAATAATCAATATATTTTAAAATTTTAATATAATAATAATTACCTTCCTTGTTTATAACCTGCACTTGTTTATAACTGCATACTTCACAATCATCACTAGTTGTTTTATAACTATGCTTATAACCTTTCACAACCATGCTTATAACCTACCAACAACATACCATAATCTTCACAACATCCTAATTTTGTTCATATTCTGGTTAAGTCTGATCATGTATTACACGATTACAGAAATATTTAATATTACACTCGTGACGAAAGTAGAATCAAATGTACTCCCACCATTCCACTAACGCTGGGGCACCATCGTGCTCTGTAGCGAATCGGTGTACTAAATCTGCGGCCACTCATTCTAGCACAGACCATGATCGAAGTTTCTTGACTGATTTGAAGTAGAGCGGTCTACCACTAATCTACTGAGTGCCTTCACACACACACACACACACACACACACACACACACCACTATATATATATATATATATATATATATATATATATATATATATATATATATATATATATATATACATATCATCTAAGATAGGGGATGCGATAGATACATTTATGCTGATTTAATTATTACTGATAAATTGAGGTGGAGAAAGTTGGAAACAAATAGAGAAATAAACTAGCAGGGGAACAAGATGTAAACAAATAAATTGATGGTCACATGGGGAAGGAGAGTGAATTTCATCGAATAAAGTCAAAGGTTGACCTGTGTTTTATCGATGAGCTTCTAGATCCGTCCCAAAGGGCCCCAGACCCTTACTGACCTCCCTGCCCTTCTCTCCCCAAGACTCACAGAGTTGGAAAATTACGGGGGGGAAAGGGGGGGGGTCGCCATTCGGGACAACCTTGTTAGACGTCCGAGAAGCCTCCGCTCGTTCCAACCCGATTTCGGAAATTGAAGTTTCCTCATTCCAAATCAAATGTTCCAATTCATTCCGGGGCTGGTTTTTATTTGTTTTCATCGTAAATATCTATCTCAATCTTCCTCATCAACTCCTCTATTCAAATTTCACTGGACAAATACAAGCTTATCAATACATACCGAAACAGAACACTACTTTCTTTTTTTTTTATATTCATAATTACGTATATAAACCTAAAAACACAAATATTTTCATCAAATTCCTCTTTATCAATCCTTATCAAACATGCCTCCTCATACCTTATCAAGCTATTTGTGCCCTTCTGAAAATGGAATAGTTCAATGCTTTTATTAAAATTAGATCCTTAACACTTTCTGTTAAAGAATGCGTGTTGTTGTAATCAATATTATATCACTAGATTGAAACATCAATTTGTAATGAATATATATTGAGGTATTGAATATGTTACTCATAAATCGTGAATTTCAGCGGTTTGAAAAACATTGGGGCAAATCTGTAAGTACAGTTAAAATGTGATTAGACGTATGGCATGTAGAAATAAGTGACTTAAGAATACACTTCAAAAAATATTAAATAAAGCCAAAAAACTATTTCTGAAATATTCCTCAACTGACCGTCTGTTTATCTGCCAAATTTGAAGTTTTATAAAATTCTTTATAGATTTAAATTTATAACATTGAATATGGTTCAAAGAAAAATATAAATAGAATTCCTACTTCACTAAGTAGTATTTATTTAAGGCCAGTACTTCCAGTAAGTTTGTATTTTTTCTACGTACTATTCATCCCGATGTCTAGGGATATTTCTTTCAGTATAAATGAGAGGTTGACTTCTTGTGAATTATTAAATTGAAATTACTAATAGGTTTGCCATTTAACCTGATTTTCAATTATTTTTTTTTACTTTTATTTCTTATCTTTTTTAATATAAATGAAAATTAATGTTTCGCGTGGAATCGTTTCGCTTGTGGACTGGGTTTGGTCCCCAGGCTCCTGTGAGTAGACTAACAGCCACCTCATGTAGTATCTTTCTTTAAATTATTCACTGCGAGATTTGTAATTATATCTTATTCCGAGGAATTCACTTTTAAAGAAGTTCTTCACATACTTCGAACTGAATGTTGCAATCTAGAATTATCCCCATTTTGTTATAGATACACACTTTTAGTCATCGCACTTTAAAAAGGAGTTGATAAGTCATAAAATATCTTATTCCTAGCATAGATACCAAATATCGTTTTCAGTGGATCTTTATTGCGTGAGATACATGCAAATAGTGTGACGACTTCATCAATATGATTTTATTGACAGCGTAATTCTATTCAACGGTTTTTTTTTTTTTTGATTTCTTTTAATTTTTAATTTATTTTGGAAATATAGAATATATAGTGAGATGATATAAGTAGTGTGCCATTCCAACATGTGGGAAATCTAATCAGATTACGTAACCCCTGTGTGTTATCGGACACACGTGTTGCTCTTTATCCACTCAGTGGACATAATTGACGCCTTTTTATTTTTACTAATGTGCTGATCAATCTTCAAAAGCCTCTTGCATACCAATTCCCAAGCCTTGAATTAATACTTAATGAATGAAGGCATTCCCCGAGTTCCTTCAGTAGATCTGTTGTTCGTTGAATTGCGTTTTCGACGAGAGTCGTAAATATTAATGTGATATAAATACGCATACAATTTTCGTTGGCATTATTTCAGCCCGCACAGGTCTCTTGGAGTATAATTTATATAGAAGAGATTCTGGGAATATGGTAATGATCTAACACAAATTAATTAGTTTTGAAAAGTCTGCCTAAAAATTGAGATTAAACAAACCTTTTCTTGTTGAATTATGACATTTCATTTCGAAACGGGCTTGTTCGTTAGACACGTCAAGCACTAGAAACAACAAATCTGTCGCCTATTTTGTCAATCAATCCCACTCATTGAATTGCAAACAAGCTGATCGCTCTCGTCCAAACGCTCATATTGGAAATATTGATTTCTCTTGATTAGATCTGCTCTACTGACATCGAAGATGCAGCATTGCACTACAGGAAGCAAATGTTTCTTCAAGGGCGGACACAGAAAGGATAAGTCAATGTTGGACAAATATATTAGTTAGTTATGTTGGAGTAATACATTAGTTCATTATGGGAAGTCATTGATCACATTTGAATAAATTTTAAGCTACTAATTTAGTAAATTTATCTGTGTGCAAATAAATAATTTTTAATTGATTTAATATTATATTCCTTTGGAAGATGACTCCAAAATATTTTATATAGTCTTGAGGATTCAAGGAAGCAATAATAAATAAATAAATAATGAACGTTTTTGCCGATGTCAAAAACAATTGCAATACTTTACTTATAATTGATTCACTTTATTCTAATATCTGATCCTCTAGATAATCTAATGTTTTCCTAGAAAGGTCACCTTATTCCTTTAAAATAGAAACTATAACTAAATTCATTCACATATTTTTATGGGGGAAAAACAAAATTGCTCATCTCCATAGTCAGAAAGTAAAATCAAAGGATATCCCTCGAGTTTTATCTTTAGTTTATATCAACTTAATTTGCATTTTAATTGCAAGTCTCGTTTAGAGCAATATTTTGTTCCAAGAGTGTGGGATTAGACTAATCTTGTTAAAAACATTCTCCAAGGTGTGCTCTTTTCCTTTAAGCTGATTCGAATTATAATTAACACTTCTAATATATTATATATTTAATTCAGCAATTAAAGTGTAAATATATTGTCTCCCCTTAAAATTAGTTTATCATACCCAAATTAATTAAATTAAGTTTTTTCGTATTAGATTAAAAAGAGTTGCCTTCAATTTCGAGTTATCAGCTGTAAAGGATGGCAATTCAAATATGGTTTAAATATTTCTTTCTATAACGATGTCAACCAGTGTCCTAACTATTCAACTGCTACTAGGTGGCTGGTTTTAAAAAATTTGACTCACAAGTGTGTATGCTTTTGTGTGCGGGTGGGTTTTTGATGTATCCACAAGCAATAACTTATAATTGTTTCCGTAAACAGAAACCCCTTATTTTCTGTAAAGAAAAGCCTAGAAGAAAGAAGGTCACGAGGACATGTTTCCCCTAGTAGCTTCCCGTTGGCTTCTGCATAGCTCTGTCCAACAATAAAGGCCTCAAAAAGCGCGAAGACATCAGTAGACAAGGCTAAAAGTGTTAACAGGCATGCTTTCAAAAATTTTAGTCTGCATGATGTCTAATAATAACACTAAGTGTGTGTGTGTGTGTGTGTGAGAGAGAGAGAGAGAGAGAGAGAGAGAGAGAGAGAGAGTGAGTGTGTGTGTGTGTGTGTGTGTGTGTGTATGTGTGTGTGTGTGTGTGTGTGCGTGCGTGCTTGCGTGCGCGATCATGTGTGTTTGTGTGCAAGTCTTGATTGTAGATGTAATTGTTGTTGTTTTTATTAGAGCGTTAATAATCTCTAAGTTTGACAGTCATGTCAAATTATAAGTTATACCGTCAACGGTGGACATTGGACCAGGAGGAAAGGGGTTCAAAGGTGTAGAGTGTATGTAAAATTTGAAAGCTTTAAACTGTCATACGTCACATACAAAAATGCTAATACAATTTGCAGCAACGAATATTGGGAAAGTTGTTTTTCCGTTGTATTCCATACCCCCCCCCCTGCTATTAAACACGCGATTTTCATTATTATCTAGTCCACCGTGAAATGTGTTATGCTCACCTTGGAAAGAACACAAGTATTGCATTAAGTCATCCTAAGAAAGAAATAATAAATGAGTGTGAGTTTTATATACGCACATGACGAGTATACAATACGCACATTATGTCCTAATACACAGATTTATTTGTTGAAATGAAATTACATTTTATGCATTTATGACACATATGAAATTTCAAATGTTCCCAAAACTTAACCCTCCGTCGGGCGCACCTCTGGACGAAACAAAATCGGGCGCACACGGCCTGAGAGGCCGCCCATATATTTTAGCCTCCCAGTCCCCATCTAATTAATTTTAATTTAAAATTCTGGTAGGACAGAATTTGCTAGGATCTAAGGAAAGCAAATATGCTATTTAGTACGTAAAATAATAACTTTATTAAAAAAGAATGAAGCTTAAACTAAAACAAGTAAAATTGATAAGGCGCATTCGGCCTGAGAGGCCAGAGTTAGACTAGCACTTATTTTTCAAGATATCGACGAACTTCTTTACAGAATAGCATTAATCTTAGTAAAAGAAACGATTGCAATAGATATATCATGAAAAAAACTCATCTTTGAAATTAAGGAGCAATTGGGCGCAGTCGGCCTCACAAGCCAGCTAGGGACCAGACGGGCTGGATGAAGGATGGCAATAGACTATAGTAGGAGATTCTAAGCATGAACACGAATCAGGAATCTACTGGGAATGGCGGCTCACAGGGGAGGCAGGATGAGGCGGGGCATCAAAAAATAGGTTTTCCTGGTCTCTCAGGCTAGCTGCGCCCGACGAAGGGTTAATCATTACTTCATTTTGGTCAGTTGCTTTCAGAAATCTGGAAATACTTTAAAATAACTTGACCTCAACGGTGAAATCATTAATGAGGATCTGCCTCATTCATTAGGGGCATTCAGAAGCTAACTCCTTTATTGATCATTACTGAGTAATTCCACAATCTTTTCTCGAATTTTCTCCTCTATTTCTGTCACTCAGATTGTACCTGTAAAATTTCATATAATCGAAATATTTATTTAATTATTCTTAGATAAATAATATATATTACACACACACACACACACACACACACACATACACACTCACTCGTAGTTCCCATAGGTTACAGAGTAGATCTCTATTTATATTGGTTTATGCGCCATATTTTTTCATAATGTTTCTTAAAATGCTTTTATTTCTCATAACTTAGCATTTTACTCAGTTAAGATTCTTGTATTAAATTTATTTGATGGATAATAAACCTCACCTTTTCCTCACCACATTTCCTCCTCCGTATTTAACAATACTTGTTATACTGTGCTCATTAAATTAATAAAATGTCAGAATGGAGTGATTTTAATTTTAAATTCTGTGACCCTAAAACATTCAGTGTGTGTGTGTGTGTGTGTGTGTGTGTGTGTGTGTGTGTGTGTGTGTGTGTGTGTGTGCATGTAGAGCGAAAAACATTAAACTCAATTTTTCAATGATGAGTTTGGTCTATTGTTTTTG
Source organism: Riptortus pedestris (assembly GCA_019009955.1). Classification (NCBI taxonomy): domain Eukaryota; kingdom Metazoa; phylum Arthropoda; class Insecta; order Hemiptera; family Alydidae; genus Riptortus; species Riptortus pedestris. Next base: position 124,333,599 of record CM032228.1, on the reverse strand, counting down.
ATCAATTTCATCATCGCCAGTACTTTTCTTTGTTGTAAATTATGTATTATTACATTTTAATATGAAACATCAAATATTTAAAAATTTTCAAGTTATTATTAATTACTTATATTTTGTCAGTATGTGCTGTCAAAATTCTCATGGATGCGGACAAAGTAAATATACATATTCGTTCTCAAAAATATTAGAGAGTTTTATAACTATTAAAATCCGAACGATCTCAATAAATAATTTTTTATTTGGATTATTATTATGGGGTGAATAAAGATCGAAGTTCCTGTATTTTTTCTCCCTTTGAAAGGCAAGATCTTGAAGGAATGTACCATGTTTTGCCTGAAAGAAAACTGGAGCAGCTTTTGAAACACGAATGAGGGGAGGAAATGTTGAGGAACATCAATAAAAGCATTCTATTCAGGCTGCTGTCAGCTTCTAAATAAGTGGTTCCTATATCCCAAGTGCCTCTGGAAATTGGTTGTTGAGAGAAATAAAGGTTAGCTGAGAGTGTGAGACGAAGGCAATTGAAGGTATTCTAAAGGAAAGTGACTTGGGTCTGTGATCTTAGAAAGAGTCAACGAAGTTAGTAAATTACTTCGTTCAATGAAACTTTGTTATTTAACGTTAAGCCCATGTGCCTTCTTAAACGTCTAGTCTAAATAAATGCCAACTTTTCCAACGTAATATTTTCTTCGATAAGAGTCAACAAAATAAAATGTTTTGGTCAACGAACAGCACAGAGTTAAATGTCATTATTTAATATAATTTTATAAAAATATCATTAAACATCTTTTATGTCTATAAAACGTATTTGAGGCAAACTTAGAAATTCTTTAAAAATGTCTATGCTCTGATCAAGGCAAACCGTTACTTATTTACAAGTTACGATAATGCCAAATCACTTTAAAAAGAGTTCTAATCACGTTTTCAACCCAGTAGAGAATTAGGTGAGTTTCTCTCATGAGGCTCACCATTCGGAAACCACTTGTTCTACACAGATGATGCTCTACTGTAGGTTTGGAACTCTAAATGAGTTCCGTGTCTACGCCACCTACGCTCCAAGTTAGATAATAATCATTCTAAAGTTCACGATGGAAACGTAATTGGTTGAGGCGGAGAACTTCTTCCCCTCTCACTTCTGAAAGACGCAGAGCTAATGAAACTTGTAGTGAAAATGTACGTCTGCAGTCTGTGGATGATTTCATTCGAGGAAATTAACTGAAATCTACTATCTTTAGCAGTATTTCATTCCACGCCCTAGAATTTATCTCGATTTACGAGTACTTCTCATAATCAAACTGGTAAGTGGAAAATATCTTTATTTTGCTATTTTCTTTAATTGGAAAACTTTTATAATAATAAATTGTATTTATGTTCTTATATTTTATAAGATTTATAAATATAACACATTACCATATATTGTACGTTCACTTAACATACGATTTCTTTTTCAACAAACAACAAAGATGTATTTTAGCAGCAGGGAAATCAGCTATGAGGTCGTACACATCACGCGATTTTCGAAAAATTGCTTCAAATGTCCATCGATCCTACCCAGGATGTGACGAAAATGAGGTCCGTTCAAAATAATATATATATATGTATATATATATATATATATATATATATATATATATATATATTGTTGCGAAAAATAAATAGATGAATAATCCTTCAGAGAGAGAGAGAGAGAGTCGCGTATTTGGAAAGTGTGACGTAGATCAAAGAGACCGAAAAGAATGTTCTAGGTCTGACCAGTACCTTCCAGCCAGACCTCGAACAGTCTAGACAGTTCCCCTTTGATGTATGCCGCCTCCCTATAAAAATGAGCTCGGGCCAGCCGTGAGGAGTTTATGCTCAGCGATCTTGATGGTCACATCAGTGCGACTTAGTGCAGTGCGGTAAAGAGTTTTTATAAGAAGAACAGTGTTGTGCCGTGACTGTAAGTAACAGTTTAGTGCCGTGTTTAAGACCGTGCAGTGCCGCGAAGTAAAGGACAGTGAAGTGCCGCGAAGTAAAGGACAGTGAAGTGCCGCGAAGCAAAGGACAGTGCAGTGCCGTCTTTCTGTGAATTTCAGTGAATTATTGGACTGTCACTCATTGAAGAACAGTAACGCTATCAGTGTATACTGGGAGTAGTAATTAAGAATAACCACCAAGTTTAATGTGCATTGTGAAATAAATTTTGCAGTGATAAAAACTGTGAAACTTGCGAGTATTTAATTTTGCAATCCAAAAGAACTCTTATTAAAAACGTTTATTACTGATTTTGGTAATTTACAAAAACGTAACAACTGGTGTCAGAAGTGGGATTGCAAAATTAAAATAAACAAAAATGAAGTTTGAAGAACTAAAAGTGGAACAACTAAAGAAGGAGCTGTCTAAACTTGATCTGCCAACAACAGGAAATAAGGCTGAACTACAAAGGCGGTTGACAGATGAATTCCAAAGACGAGGAATCGATATAAGTACACACGACTTAGACGATAAAGAAGACGTTACTGTAAGTAATCCTATCTCAAGTAGCAATTTGGACTTAAATGCAATTTTAGCCGCTATGATGGAAAATAACCAGAAACTCTTAGAAGCTTCTAAGAGTAACAGTGAGAAAATATTAGCGGAAGTCAGACAAGAATTCCAGGAAGCTTCTAAGAGTAACAGTGAGAAAATATTAGCGGAAGTCAGACAAGAATTCCAGGAAGCTTCTAAAACTAACAGTGAGAAAATATTAGCGGAAGTAAGACAAGAATTTCTAGAAGCTTCTAGAGCTAATTACGAGAGATTAGAGGAAGCTTCTAAAAGTAACAGCGAGAAAATCATAGCGGAGGTCAGACAAGAGTTCCAGGAAGCTTCTAGAGCTAATTGTGAGAGACTAGAAGAAAAATTTCAGGAAGCTTCTAGAGCTAATTGCGAGAAACTCGAGGAACTTCAGGAAGCCTCCAGAACGACAAACCTCAAACTCCACGAAATATCAGAGGTATTGGGCAAACGAGTGGAAGCCATTGAGCATAGAGTAAGCGGGTTTGATGAAAAATTGAATAATGTTGAAGAGAAAGTGTCCAACCTAGGAAAGAAGGTAGACGATGAAATACGTGAGCTACAATTCCAAATGGATAATCTACATGTTCGAGAGGGTCCGGTGAGGCTCATTTCAGAAAATTCCAGCAAGATAAAGACTCCGACTTTTGACGGTAATGTACCATTTAACGTTTTTAAATTCCAATTTGAGACGGTTGCCAGTAGAAATGGATGGAATAATGAAGAGAAAGCGGTAGAATTGATTTTGGCACTGAAAGGAACCGCTGCAGAAGTCCTGGAGAGTTTACCGGCCGCTTGCAGAAATAATTATGAGGACATCATGGTGACCTTACAGCGCAAGTTTGGCGGTGAACATAAGCGAGAACTGTACAGGATGGAGTTACGGGGCAGAATGCAAAAACCGAACGAGACGCTACAAGATTTTGGCATGGAAATCGAACGTCTAGTGCAGCTGACGTACCCAGGTGAAAATCATCCATTCTTGGATCAGTTCAAGATTGAAGCATTTGTGAATGGTATACGAGATCCAGACGTTAAATTCGCGGTGTGTGCTATGCAAAAATCATCCTTTGCTGAAACCATCTCTTATGCGCTAGCCCAGGAGACTGCTAAAGTCATTTCAAAGCCGCAAGTCTACAATGTGCGACGTCTTGTTGCTGAAACACGAAGTGGCGGCGACGAAAGGAGTGACATAGAAGCAGTGGTCAAGCGGATACTGGAGGAGCAAAGGAATAGATCACGCGCCGAATGCTTCAACTGCGGTATGGTTGGCCATTTTCAGCGAAACTGTAAAGCACCAAAGAAAGGGTTGAGATCTTTTACACCATGGAGGGACCACTATCGGGCGAACAACGTCCATATCTCAAGGAGTGAAATAGAAGACGTGGTCAAGCAAGTACTGGAGGAGCAGATAAATAGATCGCGCGCTAAATGCTTCAACTGCGGCGAGGTCGGCCACATTCAGCGTAATTGTAAAGCGCCAAGGAAAAGGTCGAGATCTATTTCGCCATGGAGGGACAACAAACAGGCGACTGACGTCGAAATCTCAAGAGCCAATGTTAAAGTAGAACGAGCTCGCACTGAGTGGCAAGAACTAGCTCCTAAAACCGATGGCTCCACCATCTCCATTTCCATCATACGACAGAAGAACAGCAACCTTACTGCTCGTGGACTGATCAACGGGAGGAAGCAGGTCCTCACCATGGACACGGGAGCGACACACTCCATCATTCGGCCCGATTTGGTAAAAGGGGCAGTGGAACCGTTGGAGAACGTACGACTGCGAACTGCTACAGGGGAGTCAGCCACAGTCTACGGAAGAGCCAAGATGAGAGTGACTATCGCCAACATCAGCACTGAACATGTCTTTGTTGTCGCTGACATAATGGATGAAGTGATCATCGGCGTAGACTTCATGATAGCCCACGGTATTGAGCTGCACATGGGTAAGCAAGTTATGATCTGGCGAAACACCGAAATACCTTTGGATGTCGGACATGAGAGCAAGACCACAAAGAAACTACGTACCGACGGACGCCAGAAATTGTCACGTCGAGCAGAAGCCTCTTCTATTGTTCATAGGAAAGGGAGAAAACACGATGAAGACCCAGTCCTCTCAAGGCGGCCATGCAACGTAGAGTACAAGGATTGTACAAAAGCCGAGGAAGAGGAGTGCGTCATTGATGTACGAATTAGCCGTGTTAACTCAGGGGGAGCCAGGTCGACGGCGCAGAAGAGTGGCACTATTCTGGCTAAGGAGGACAATGGAAGGTCGACCCGTCATGAAATATTGGACAGCATAAAAGTGACCAGTAACCAGATGGGTGGCGTGCGTGGTCGAGCAGTGAATACGGAGGAATTTACGGAAGGACGAATGGGTCTGCTATTCAACCCACAACGCAAGAGGGGACTATCGCCTAAATTGTGGACCTTGCAGAGTGATCGAGAGATTGGGCGACGTTGTCTGCAGGATGCAAGGATACCACAGTCCGGGGTCTGGAAGGAAAGTGGTACACCTAGAGCGACTAGCCAAGTATGGCAACGGCGATATTGAGCCTATTCGGGACGAAAAGGCTTAAGTGGGCGGCAGTGTTGCGAAAAATAAATAGATGAATAATCCTTCAGAGAGAGAGAGAGAGAGTCGCGTATTTGGAAAGTGTGACGTAGATCAAAGAGACCGAAAAGAATGTTCTAGGTCTGACCAGTACCTTCCAGCCAGACCTCGAACAGTCTAGACAGTTCCCCTTTGATGTATGCAGCCTCCCTATAAAAAGGAGCTCGGGCCAGCCGTGAGGAGTTTATGCTCAGCGATCTTGATGGTCACATCAGTGCGACTTAGTGCAGTGCGGTAAAGAGTTTTTATAAGAAGAACAGTGTTGTGCCGTGACTGTAAGTAACAGTTTAGTGCCGTGTTTAAGACCGTGCAGTGCCGCGAAGTAAAGGACAGTGAAGTGCCGCGAAGTAAAGGACAGTGAAGTGCCGCGAAGCAAAGGACAGTGCAGTGCCGTCTTTCTGTGAATTTCAGTGAATTATTGGACTGTGACTCATTGAAGAACAGTAACGCTATCAGTGTATACTGTGAGTAGTAATTAAGAATAACCACCAAGTTTAATGTGCATTGTGAAATAAATTTTGCAGTGATAAAAACTGTGAAACTTGCGAGTATTTAATTTTGCAATCCAAAAGAACTCTTATTAAAACCGTTTATTACTGATTTTGGTAATTTACAAAAACGTAACAATATATATGTCCGCTAACTCTCTAGCGGTCGCAATGTTTGTTAGATCGTTACAAACGATATTTAATCGTTTTATGTAAAAAGAAAGATCAAGTTCGTTCGGACCAGTGGGAGAAGGGGGGTTTAGAGGGGGAGAGGATTTTTGAAAATTCGAAATATCTCCCTTACTATACGTCAGATTGAAAAAATAAACTTGATTGATTGAGAAGAAAATCATTCTGATTCATTATAAATTACAGTAAATAGTTTTCAATCAAATTCACATGTTCTATTCTGATATATTACAGCAATTGTTCTTCTTTCAGGTGGGGTCAGTCGGGTTGGCAGACCTGTTTGTTTACATTTCAGACGCTTCCCGCCTGGAGGGGAAAGATTTCTTATTACCGTTTGTATTTATACACTTAATATTCACGGTGGTGTTGTGTTACCAGTATGTAGATTTATCTATTATTAAACTTCACGAGGGAAATCTGCTTAGTTTACGCAGCCCCTGCGTGACGGACATTTTTCTATTTGATGTCATAATAGTAAAATATTTTTTCAATTTTACGGGATGAGTCCTGTCATATTTTTGAAGTTCCACAAATCATACATAATTAGTGAATGCTACTTATAATGTATTATTTTTATGTAGTAATAGAAAATTTATTTTTGGAGTATCAACTCTTTTATAATGCTATCCTATTAAAAAAAAAAGAAAAAAAGAAAAAAAAAAACAGTTGCCACTTTATCCAAAAGTACCTGGAGACAGGTTAACTAGAGAGAAATCATCATTCAATTCTCGCAAGGCAGCTATGCTTCGGCTATTTAATGAGCCCAAGACTAAAGATACTCTTATTGCCCTCGAGGAAATGAGATTCACGTCACTAAGAAAATTAAGGTCTATGCTTTAAAACTGGGATATCCAAAACCCTCATATGCTTATATTTCATTTAAGCTAAACGGTCCAAATTTTCAAAATAGAAGTTATTTGCCCTAATATGAAGTCAGGCTAATCCCAAATACAGGAAATCTTCCATAAAGCTTTCTTCATCTAATCTACTGCCCCTTCTGTAATGTACGATTTTTATAGACCCAATCAAAAATGTCACTATTCAATGCAGGATTAACCAACCAAAAATTTAGTATGTATTGCAAAGAAAGTTTAAAAATTAGATATTATAATGCCTTATATTATTTATTTTGACTCAATAATATTACTATTCCTCATTAAATCTTATCGTAGGGAGAGATAATAATAATATTAATAATCTACTATAAATTGAGACATTTTATTATCTCTCCCTACGATAAGATTTGATGAGGAATAGTAATATTATTCAGTCAAAATAAATAATAATAGGCATTATAATTTCTAATTTTTAAACTTTCTCTCCCTATTTATTAAAAATCTTTTTCCCCCTTTTTAATTATAAAAGGGGCTTAACAGATTTTTCTCATATACCAAAAGACTAAGAGTTTGAATTTTAGTTCCTCCTACGAGTACTTCTTACCCATATTCTATTTTTGGCGGCCTTGCTACAAAATGTACAAATTCTTCAACTAATCATTATTAGTTTAACTTTTTACTCTGATATATGATAAACGAGCAATTCTTTACATTTTAATATTCATTATTAGTTTTATTTAGTCTATAATAACTTCTAAATATTTCTAAATCAAGAATCTAATACCTAAAATATACAATAACATAAACTGAGTTTATCCACAACAGTTTTTATGAAATACACCCTACAAATATTTGTTTTACATTAAAAAAATACAAATAAAACATGGATGTTATGTTTTTTCTACAACTCTTAAAAGAAACCGTTCCTCTTCTTCAAAATGACGTCATCTCAAAAAAGATTTTATTAAACGAATAGAATAAATCATAACATTTTATTATTTGACCATGTTGCCAAGGTGGATAAAATAATGAAGGACGTTTAACTCATGCTGAGCTTTTACGGAACTTCTTACTTCCGAACAGAGTTTCTTAACGGAACTAAATCGGCCCTACATGGTTTCAAGTAGTGTTTCGATGACGAAACGTGTATTGAACTAAATGAATAATAATTAAGAAATGTCAGAACGGTAGTCAATTTTTCTCTTAATATCTAAATAATTAAACAAGTTAAAATCTTAACATTTCAAGTGTCACAATGATATGATCTGAGTTTTCCATGTACTAATTTGTCCCTTTAGTTCATTGTTGAAAAATTGCATGGTCTGATGGAGAGTTTGAAAGACTTCAGTCCATTGCTCTAGGCTTCATTCTACATTAATTGTCCTTTTGTATCGTCTTTGAGTAGTTGATAGAGCTCTGTAGTTATAGCTGTTGTCCACATGAAATAAACGTCACTATTTAACTCCCTAAGTATTTGAATATATTCTTGTTTTTAACCGTAATATTTTTTGGGGTCTTGCTTGCAGTACCATTTTTTTCTCCTCATAGTAACCCTATGAGGAGTTATTTATTTGAATACATGTTCCATTGCCACATGGCATATTATATGTATGATTATGTTAAAATACATTTTTATTTTACAATATATACACGATAATCAACCATATAATGAAATATAACATAAAACAAATAATAATAACAAATACAATTAATAAATGAAATGAAAAATAAACAAAAATCAAGAAGAATCAACTGAAGTTAAATTCAACCGATTTTTAATTTCCGAGTCTATGTATGGTAAATACATTGAATTATAATTCTCTTTCCTTACAATCAACTTTATATTCTAATGTATTTTGCTACATCTATATCATATGTATATCTACACTTTTGATAAACTTTATAAGTTCTTTATTATATTTATTAAACAAAATATGAGGTGGTTCTGGCCAATTATCTCCATTTAAAATTATGTTAAATATTAAATTTGATCTGTTTTAATTAAATGTTGACCAGTCATAGAATATATGTAAAAACGATTGTGTTGTCCGTGAGTCGCAAGTACATTATCATTGTCTTGAATTGTAAATCTTTTTAAATAATAATAAATAATATTTATTTATATGTAGTACCTTATAGTAAAAGGTTAACATTAGTGGATTTACTAGCCTTGCCTCAGTGGCTCTCCTTGCAAACCTACCTGTCAGTGCGGCTTTAGCTATCAAACGTTTTTCTTAGCTAGAGTAAACACTTTTAGTCTGGCATTTTGTATTATGTTGTTTTTATTTTTATAATATGTTAAATCACTAGTATTAAATGTTTTAGACCGTTTAACTTCAAGATTTTAAGGAATTTTAATGATGTTTTGAATGACATATGTTTTTAATATTCTTTTTATTTTAATGTTTTTTTTTCGTTATGTTTAATATCTCTGAAGGTGGTGGTATGTACTACTGAAATCTGCTAAGCTGGAGTAATACTACTTTTGAAGTATCGGAAAACTCTTTCAGTCATCTATTTATTTGTCCTTCACTTCCAGCAATTCCCATATATTCTACGATGAGGTGAATACAGGTACAGCGATAGAAACCTGTCTGAAAGCTTCAGACTAAACGTGAAGTCAGCCCCTTGCTTGACTTTCTACCATGGGTATAATTGACTCAGACCTCTTACATGTTTTACTGTTTTCAATACATGTTAAAAATTCCATAGTTTTCCTTGATCGAGATATTAAAAATTACCAAAACGTAGGCAGGACTGTTGGAATAGTTTTTCACCAAGAGAACTCATAATTTGATGTGGGTTTAAGTCGTTAGGTCTGAATGTGTTCGCCGACGCCTGTCACTAATTTGACAAAAATAGTAACCAATTAAAACATTATAGAGGGAGTTATATTACTTTTAGTCTAACGGCCATTTTGTGTGTTGGTAATTTTGCCTTCGCTAAGAGACTCTTGAAGCGTTCTTTTTCTTTATAGGACTTGGGTAGCGTCTGCATTGAGGGCATAGAAGGACTTCCTTTTATACTGCTTCCAAATTATTGCTCTCCGTAACTATCGCACTCAAGTACTTGAGCTGGCTAAAACCATGGATGCTTTAGCTACCCCTATTCAGGAAAGCTATCAATTTTCCCCGTCCATCAAGAGGTTATTATGTACTTGGTCGTGTCCCCACATCTATTGAGCCCTAGATCTGATGTTGCTCCTTCGTGTACTACAACCATTGAAATATTTCTCATAGAGATCAACACACACCATGCTCAGAGTGTGGATGAGATGTGTCAGACTAATATATTGAAGAGTTATGATTCAAAGCGTAACACGTTTTGTAATTAAGACAAATTATTACAGATCATTCTGCAATTGAGGAAAAAAATGGGCACCTTATTTTACAGAAATAAAATCTAGCTAATACTGATTACTGAATTTACCATCATAAATGCATAATACTATTTTATATTTTAGTTTATTAATCCACGATAAATTAAAATTACAAATTAAATGCTGATAACTCTCGAGCTAGCACATTTAATTTGGAAAAACGTTTTTGACCGAATTCATACAGAGATGAATTGGAATCATTAATTTTTGAAAGTGATCTGGAACAACAAATAATATTTGCCTATCTTTTTTTAAACAAAAAATGTCATCATTTAAACAAAAAATCACATCTTTGATGTGCTACAGAAAAGACGGATATAAGAAGGAATGCCCTCGCTAAAGACTAATAGTAAAAATAAGAATGGTCCACCTATACTATATAACTAACTCATTTAAGTCACACTTCAAATCTACTGTATCTTCTAGTCTACATTTATATTTTAAGAAACTGGAGTGCAGTTCGTTTAGATTTAAATATCCCAGATGGATTTTTTTATGAATGTTTGGAGCTGACTAATATTGGAAATGCATGATTGGCAGGTGTACTGGGCGGTCAGCAGTAATGACTGCCTCTACCAATAGATTTGAATATCTACTACATGTATTAGACTCTCTTACTAATGATAATAGTAACTATTATTATCAGTAACGAACTACTGACAAATGGGAGTCCATACATAGACACTATTCTCAAACATTTAAAGACTATACACATCTATTCAAAAATCTGATATATTTTTAATTTAAGTTTTACATTTTTATTTGTACAACATTTTTGGATGCTAAAATAAAAATTTTATCTAAACCTAATTTTTTTGGTTTTCAAGTTTTCACTCACTCGAGTGTGTATTAGGGAGGTACAGAGTTTTATGTAAATAGTCACCTGTAACAACTTATATTTTATCAAAACCTTAATAATTTTTAATTTCTTTTATTCATTTTATATACCAATTTTATTTTAATTATTGATTTACTTATTTATTTATTGAATATTTAAATATGTTATTAATGATTTCCCTATTGTCCAATGTCGGTAGTTTCGATCTCAGTTTTGTACCTAGCTTTGAATTTTGTCTTTATTTGTTCCCTTGTTCATTTATTTTGTTCTTTGGCGTGTTCCATTTATATTTTTTGATTTTCATTCTTGTTTTTTGAGTTCCATTTCCGTTTTTTGAGTTCCAGTTACGTTTTTGTGTTTCATTCAGTTTTTACTTTTAATTTCGCCTTTTGTGTTCTATTTCTTTCTTTTTTTTTTGCTTTCCGGTTGTGTTTTGTGTAGCTATTTCTTTCCCATTTCTGTTTTGATTTCATCTCTGTTTTTCGTGTTTTCTCTCTGTTTTGTGATCCTTTTATGTTTTGTGTTCCTTTTGTGTTCTATGTTCCTTTTCTGGTTTGCGTTTTGTGTTCCTCTGTTTTTTTTTTTTTTAACTTTTCTGTTTTGTGTTCCAATTCTGTTTTGTTTAATTTTGTTATTTTTTTGTATTGTTTCGTTTTCATTTGAGTTGTGTTTTGTTTAGTTTTAGCTATCAGCTATTGAGGTTGTACTCATGACGGAATTTTCGAAACTTTTCTTCAAATGTCCATCGATCCTACCTAGTAGATGACGAAAATGAGGTCTGTTCAAAACTGTATCTGTGTGTTCATATATATATATATATATATATATATATATATATATATATATATATATATATATTTGTCTGTTACCGCTCTAGCGGCCGCAATTTTTGTTTGATCGTTACCAAACTCGATATTTAGTCGTTTTATGTAAAAAGAAAGATCAAGTTCGTTAACGCCTGAAATCGGACCAGTGGGAGGGAGGTTTTGAGGTGAGGATTTTCGAAAATTCGAAATATCTCCGTTACTATACGTCGGATCGAAAAATTGTACAGAATTAATCTTATTGCAAATTACATTTACTATAAATATTTTTATATACATTTATTCTCTATCTTAAATATTAACCGAGATATTTGCATTTTTATTAAATCTGGGCGGCTAATGGATGAAGTGACTTTCCCGCCAAAACCTAGTTCGGCCGTTTCCTTAACTGCTCGGCTCTCGTGAGATATCTCTATTGTAAAACTTCACGTGGGAAATCTGCTTAGTTTACGCAGCCCCTGCGTGACGGACTTTTTTAAGTTACGAAACTTTTGTTTAGAGCAACATTGCCAAAGCTGCGAAGCTCCAATAAATAAATAATGATAATAGTAATACAGATAGTAATGAACTCAAGTTGATAAGATAAGAATCAAAACTTTTACCCAATATCAAGGAAAACATTCATCTCCTTTGCTAACCTCCATCTCCCCAGATGATTGGAAACGAGAGTTTCAAAAGCTCATATTTCAAAGGTGGAAGTCAGACTGGTCGAAAAAACATGTCAATAAACTGGGACAAATTATAGAAATTACTGAACGTTGGAATACTGCAAGTAGAAAAATCCGAAAAGAGGAGGTTGTTCATGCCCATTTCCGAATTAGACACACACAATTAACATAGTTATTTATTGAAAGGCCCCAGCAACCTGCGATTTTTGTAATGTACAGCTTACTGTCTCACATCTTCTCCTCAATTGTAAAAAATATGATCTTCCAAGAAGAGCTTTGAAGCTCAAACCGAACTTAAGAGAACTCCTTAGAGACGATGAAGAAGACATAAAAAGGCTTTTTGTATTTTTAACTGAAACTTGATTGTTCCAAGAAATATAGACCCATTCACCCTTAATGACAGAAGTAGACGCGGTATGTTGTAATAAAATTAATCTAAATTAAAGATAACAAAGAATTCGATATAACTGAAATATTAGAAATTTGAAATATTAGGGCTGTAACAATGGTCGAGGATGGACCAATTTAAATGCTCAAATTGTAAAATGTAAATTTCATTAAGAATGTATGAAGGCAGTTCTCAACCAGCTACCAGAAACAGACGACTCCAAATACAAGCATATTCGCATTTTATTAATGTTGTATAAAGTTCGAGGATAGTAAATAATTTCAAAGCTTGAACACTTTTTAAATATTAATAAAATAATAAGCCAAAGTCAGACTGAATTTAAGCCACGGAGATCAGTAACAGCTGAATAACAGAAATTTATATAAATAAAAAAAAGGTTTGTATCAAAAATAAGATATAAAAACAGAACCTCCTTACACATAAAATATGTTTATCAACGCCAGAACACTTTCCGAGCAAGGGCTCCATCATAAGTGGACTGCCGTCAAACAAACACTATAACAACTGCTTTCCACTTGATAGCTACCTTCCACCGTACAGCACATCTCATTCAGTAATATGGATTCTAACGTGTCTGATTTTCTATTTGAATTCGGTTTCAGGCCATTCTAAGAACAATGATATCGTAATTGAAAATCTTGTCGCTCTCCGTTTGCTTCTCAATTACTGAGAAACATCTCTGACGATTTCAAAGGGCTTTTATATTTTTCAGTCAATTATCCCAAGGTACAATATAGGCTTTATTAGAATCCATCAATATCGTCGTTTCGTTGGTTTTATGCAAAGACGTAAAGAGCAATGTGTTTGTATAATAACAATTTTGGACCTAAATCGTAATTAATATTTATGAATTTTGACTTCAGCCTTCCAAAAAATATATTAGCGTTTCATAAAAACGACTGAATAGAATTCGGAAATTCATTGTATATGTATTAACTGAATGGGCATTGTTAATAGGAACAGTTAGCTACTTTACACTTTATACGTTCTTCTATCGTATTACATCAGAATGCCTTTTATAAGGTTTTCTTCGGGTGCTAAGTTGATACACCCGTTTTATTTTGACAGTAAACTATATTTATTTGATCCTAAGAACAATAACAAATTCATGAGTCTTCGTGCCAATAGTCAGCTCATGTTTCATGCTGAAAAGTAGGAAAATGACTAATTAATGGATTATTTAGTGCTTCCGATTATCCAGTGGTCATCTTTCGATGGAAGCTCATTATTATATCAACTAGTTTCTGGATAACAGCAATTCTGATCATAAATTCGACTTAAGTGCTTATATGTCGGGTAAAACAAAATAATGGCAGCACTTTTACTGTTCATGTTACAGGACATTTGTGCTCTTGATGAATATAACTCGATGATTTTATATTTCCACGGGAAAGCATTCTATTTCAACACGTCAACAATGGGTACCACGGCTAGTAATAAAAATAATTCTTGGAGCTTTAAATGGGAAAGTCTCATAATTCTCAGTCTGTACATCAGAAGGCCTATTTTCCTGAAAAACCTGAAATTAATTAATTCATTTTAAATTTCTTTAAATATAGATCTTCCACGTTACCAAGGGAATATTATATATTCAGTTATCAAGCTTATCTCCTACTCTGAGGAATATTAATTTATACTGAACACTATTTTTGAATTATCGTTACCTTCTTCAACATACTTTACTGCTTATGCTGATGAAATAATTATATTAATCTTACAGATATTTTAGCTTCTATATTCAAATATTCTTATACATATGTATGGCATTATGCAATAAAGTCTACGTAGGGTAAAGTGTTTCTCGTTAACCCTTGGCATAAACATTTTGAAGAAAATTCTATTAATTAAATCGAACCGGTTATATTCACTAAGATATCACTTTATTAGTAGTAGTTTTTTATTACAAAATAAATTAATACAAATAAAAATAACGAACTATTTTAATTGAAAGTAAGAGGATAAATCTCCAAATACAGCATTCATTTGGAATTAACGGTTTCTCCAATTAAATAGTTCACTTGAGATCTCACCGTCATTGTATTTAACTAATACTCCATTTTGAATTTGTTTAATATTCAAAAAACCTGAGAAGACAATAAAAGCAAGTCTAAACTTGAAGTCAAGCTTCGCTTTATTTTTACACTCTGTGAATATTAGAGAACAGGATCCTAAAGGTCAGGCTACAGTTTATTGGAAATTCTAAGCTTCTCTGTGATGTAATTGATTTACCAAGTTATTTAATTTTTTTCATAAAGCACTTCTCATAAATGAACACGTCTTGATTTAACTTTGATCTACCATTAAATTCTCTTACGACTACCTTTACCCATTATTAAAAAATAAAACTCTATTTAACTATAGAACGTTTTATACGTAATTTATGCATGGAAATTTCACAATCCTCAGAAAACTATTTCTTAGAAACAGGTAAACAAGAGCTTATTTATGTACAAGGATTTATTATGTCAGATAAAATATTTCGTGTAATTAGTCATTCCCTGTCCTCATAATTGCGATGTAAAGTTACACGACAAGCGACTATTGGAATACGTTTATTTGTAATCCATCATTACCATAAAATCGAAGCAACATAGATCAAACTTAAGTCGTCACAATTGTACATTTCTCATCATACTGCTTAACCACATCATCACTGCCCCATATACTATCCTCATCATCCCAAAGTAATATTCATTACGGACGTCTTCTTCCCAAAGTTTAGATTTGATTTGAACATTCCGGTAATAAGACCTCACAGAGTACCCGATAATGGAACAGTAGAACATGTTTTTAGATATATTCATCAGCGTCCACTAGTAACCTACCTTCACTTCCCATCATTAAACCAACACGTGGACAATCATCTCCCAAACAGTTTTCATCGTTACCCTCTTACTGTTGCAAGTAAAAGGACCTAATACATCATTCAACTCGAGTCCATTATCACAGCGAATGCTACCAAAATTATTAGGTACCTCATCAGATCCATTAGTTTCGTCATACATTCAAAGAATTTGTATAACACTACATAACATTTTTAATTTTTTTTTTCATGTCACCATGAACAAAATACATAATCACGACCAATCAACACTAATATCATCAATCGCACCACCATGTTTAGCGTTTTAACTAACATAATAGTTGTCGTCATTTAATTATTACCTCATCGTTATTTTCTTTTTCTACATCTTTTCTTCCAGTTACTCATCATAATTGCCACCACGGAATTAAACACACAGTCAAATTCATTTCACCATTATCATCAATTACACCGTTTGTACCATCATTACCAATGCAAACTTCATGAACGCCGTCTCCATCACCGGCATTTATTTAATGATATAAGAAACACCTAATGGACGACCATAATTATCAGAGCTCGATTGAAGGTAGTAATATTAGAACTAACTTTCAACTTGGTTATTGATGTGTCCACAGATTCCACTAAAAACATGAATTCTTTATAGTATGTTAGGGTTTATGTTGACTGTTTGACTTAAGGTTAAGGTCCTAATGCACTTAGTATGCCTAGAGTCGTGTTTTCGAATCCCACCAGAAGGCTCTGAAGTCCTACCCTAGCTAGAACAGGTTGGTTGCCTGTTGATAATTTGTTCCGGTTAGCCTGAGTAGAATAAAGTGGAATATAATTGAATAGTAGTCTCGCCCAAATTTTCATTCCTGGAGAGCTATTTTGTTATTAATTGAGCATTTGTATACAGTTGTTCAGTCGTACTTCCGCTTACTTAGTTCACTAACCGGCCGTACATCAGGAGGTCGCCGTGGACGGCGGCCAAAAGCAGAAACTGCAGCGCTAGCGTATAGGATGGAGCGCTCGTTTTAGGCTGGGCAGCTACATTGTTCCTGTGTCCGGCACTTGGTTTTGTTTATGCTCCGCAATCGTGAAAGTTTTTCGACTCTCACAGCGATTTTTCTCAGAAAGAATCTCTCCGCATCGAAGATAGAGGACTCCGCTATCATTCTGCACCAGTTAGAAGAAGGAATCTGATGTGGAACACAAATAACACTGGAAGGAAAGTCCGCCTCATTGAAAGTATATTTTCATCGAAGGCACCTCTTTATGTTACTATAATGCTAGCATTACCGACGTTGACAATCGAATGAGTACTCATGAAAAAGGATATTTCAATCATTATCTAGTGTATATAAAGTATTGGCTTGCCGCTAAAGTTGACAAACTAAAAAAGGGCAACCATTATTTTTCTTTCTATGTTTTACAGCCCTCTTTAATAAAGTTAAAGTTTCTTTGTTTTAATAACCGATTTATCAATAAGAGTTAATGTTTATTTCATTAGTTTTAAGGCTTCTAGGAACTAAGATTAGTATTCTTTTGTAGGTTTTAATTGTTTCAAATTATTATCATTATGTTCTAACCTATCAGAAGGTTCATTACTATAAAGTCTGTGTATATGCTATAACTTATTCAATATATTTTGATTCTTTGGAGAACTCAAATAGTGGCTTGTATTTTTTCACACTCATCTTTCCAAGAAAATAATAAATACTTCGGTATAATCAAGGTGAGGAATTTATCTCTTTTATTAATTTTATTTCAGTCTAATGCTTTCTTATTATTCACACAAAGGCTAACCGCACGCCCTTAACAAGAGTACTAGCTAATGTCCGGGAAATCATTTGAGACTGAATGATGATGGCATTGCCCTTGGCAAGGGTTTACTTTGCACAATATTTTTTATTTCCCATTGTCAGAGTTTAGGGTTTATTCCCGAGTATACGGCGTTGCTGGGGACAATAATAAACGTATTTGTTATGTAAGGCTTCCCTATCCACAATATTTTTATATTACCCGTCTCCTGTGTACGAAGCTTTTTTTTATAACATAATTGACTATATAATTCAAAATCATAGAAAGTATTCTGTATTCTGAACCACGTATGAATAAAAGTTTCTTTCCCTAAAAGCGGCAACGTTGTCAACTGTTTCATGTACGTAATAATCAATATTAAAAATAGCATTTTGTATGTCTACTTTTGTTGAAAGTATACTGTGTATTCATAATGATACATATAATGTTCAGTAAAGTAGAAAATATTAACGGGGCAGAGTTAATAAACACCTGAAATAACTGGGCGCATCTCTTCATCGTTCATCCTTTTAAATTATTTATGTGAGACTTAAACACATTCACATTTCTGAGAAAAAACATTACATTACTAAAAGTTTAAGCATCAAATAAGATGAAAATATGAACCAATTCGAGGTCTCGAGAGGAGCGGCAGAGGTGGTAATAACCAATTTTTCCATTCCCGCCATAATACGACGTTACACTAAAATAATTTTTCCTTATTTCATATCCTCCCAGTATTAAAATCCAAACGTTTTAAGCATAAACTCAGGATATTAAAGTAATTTTAATCAACTTGAAAAGCTAATAGCAAAAACAACTTATTCTAATGTAAGGATAGCAGTGAGAAGACAGGAAGGAAGACTCTCCCTCCCCTCCCAACGCTCAGTGTTGTCAACCAACCTCCCTCTCATTTAAGATCTCAGTTCTGTTTACATTAAATTATATTAACAATTTTTCCATTCCATACCTCCCTTACAACCCCCACAGCTTATAACCATGAAGAAGTTAAAGCTATTTCACAAATAGAGTTGTGTTCAGTTTGGTCATTAGTGCCCATAAACTACTACTACTAGCGGGAGTAATGTTTTTAGCGTATATCTCGTTTATTTTCCGGCATACATCAAAAGTGTATATAACAAATGTTGCTTGAAATAACAAACCCAACAACGTTTCTGGTGTGCATATTTGCCGAAAATAACCATAGGATACGAAATACTGCTATTTTTCACTTGATACTTCCCTTTAAACCCCCACTCCTATTCATCCCAAGAAATTGTAGTATAGCTTATATTCTTGGAGGATTTAATGCTAATTCAAATACCGTTCAGTTCGGTTTAGTCGTATGTGCCCAATAAAATTGTTGACTCCCGCTATAGATTTTAGCGTATATCTCATTTATCCTTCGTTTAAAAAGTACATAAAAACGTTACTTTAAATAACAAATTAAACAACTTTTATTTTGATCATGAACATTGAGAAACCAATATGAAAGGAAATATTGTGATTTTTTGTTTCAGAACTCCCTTATAACCCCTACTCTTGTTCGTCTCTGAGAATATTAATATAGCCTAAGGTCTCAGTTTGATTAGTAGTAACACACATACCGAGTTTCATGAAATTAGGTTTAGTAGTTTAGGCATTAAAAGGTCACAACAAAGAAATAAACTGACACCAAAGCCACAAATGCAGATATCGTGTCAATGGCATGTGAAACGAAAAAGTATCGTGGAATTTCGAGAAAGAACCAATTCACAGATAGAGGTTAGAATTATATATATATATATATATATATATATATATATATATATATATATATATATAGAGAGAGAGAGAGAGAGAGAGAGAGAGAAAGAGAGAGAGAGAGAGTGAGATAACAAATGAAAAAAAACAACTCATTTCTCAATGGAAACTATGTACAGCCTCTTTCAGGAAAACTGCTGCAACAGGCTTCAGAAGCAATAACATTAAATGATAGATATCGACAGGACAACTTTTCTCTCGAGGTGAATAAGGACTTCAAGAAAAGTCTATCCACAAATAGTGGTTCTGCAAAGATCCTGTCAACCCATTTAGATAGGAAAAAAGCTATAACGCTTATCTATATTGGTTTCATAGAGGATATTTTTAGTGAGGTTTCTTTAGAAAAAGGAGCTATTGAGGTTGCTCACAGG
Source organism: Riptortus pedestris (assembly GCA_019009955.1). Lineage (NCBI taxonomy): Eukaryota > Metazoa > Arthropoda > Insecta > Hemiptera > Alydidae > Riptortus > Riptortus pedestris. The sequence goes on along the minus strand of CM032228.1, from coordinate 124,314,042 downwards.
ACAAAATTACGTTTTAAAAAAATCTTCAAATCTTCACTGAAGTCTGAATTGCGATGTAAAAGTAAATATAATTCTTCATGTATCTGTAAATATGTAATTGCTGTAATTTCTTCTTATTTAATTTAATTTTTGAGGTTATTAATTCAGATTAATTTAAACTTATCCCACTTTTGATTTTTTTTTTCAATCCCATTAGTCAATTATAACGTTTTATTGTTGTTATAGTTTTTTTCTTTTTTTTTCGTTTTTTTTTTTTTTCAAAAAAACACCTAATGGATATAGCTATTGTACAAAGTACTATAGTGTGCTATTTTATCAGTTTCACTGCATACATATCAAAAAAATTACTGGGTAATCTGGTTTAATTTATGATTCTGCTAGGTTGTCTTTACAGAAACAACATAGTCTCGAAATAGACAACATAGTTTTCAAGACCTTGTTTCATATCGGCTTGGATAGGATTCTATGATGATTCTAATATGATTTGAAAGGTAAAACTGAAAAATATTGCCTAAATGCTAAGCACCTTAGAACATTCTCTAATTATACAGCTTCTGAGTACCTTTTTTTTTCTTTTTTTTTAGTAGAGTTTTATAAATATATGCTCTAAGATGACTGATCAATAATGGTTATCAAAAACCTAGTAAAACTCAAAAACACTAAAATATGTCTGAGAGAAATTTATTTCTCTCATTACATATTTCTGTATGTCCTATTTTTGCAGAAAAAAATAATTGATATCACGGCTCGTGACTTTAGCTATCCAGAATCTAATATTTATTATCAGAAGAAACGTTAGGGTTTCAAGAGGCAATTTTTTCTTTTATTCTGGTGGAGTGGTTTGAAGAGAAAAGGCCACAAATCAGATTAAAGTTCAATTCCAGTTGGCTTGGACTCGGGGGTAATGTCATTTTCTATTGGATTAATAGATACAAGGTTCAGAAATGAATTATTCACAGAAAAATTCAATTTTTTAATATCAACGGCATAATCCGTTTCGACCCTCATTGAACTTATTTATTGACTAGTTTCTGCCTAGCTAGAGTATAGAAACGCCTAGCTTTAGAATGTTGAAATTTTGGACTGGAATAACGTATAGTCGCACACCTTCCCTTTGCGAACGGGGAGGGTTTAAATGGGAGAAAAGTGAACAAAGTCCGTCACGAAGGGGCTGCGTAAATTAAGCATATTTCCCACGTGAAATTTTACGATAGAGAAATCAGCCTAATAATAACGGCAGTAGTAACGAATCTCTAAACCAATTCAAGAGGGACGAACAGTTACGGAAACGGCCCAACTAGCTTTTAGCGGAAAGTCCCGAATATGCCCGACTTCTGCCGACCACTCACACAATACAAATGCAAATATCTCGTTTAATATTCAAGATACAGAACGCATGTATAGAACCATATTTATATTAAATTTAATTTTCAATAAGATTAATTCTATAATTTTTTTTCGATCCGACGCATATTAACGGAGATATTTCGAATTTTCAAACCCCCCCCCCTCCCACTGGTTTGATTTCAGCCATTAACGAGCTTGATCTTCCTTTTTACATAAAACGATTAAATTTCGAGTTTGGTAACAATCAAACAAAAATTGCGTTAACAGACAAATATATATATAATTTTGAACGGACCTCATTTTCGTCATTTCCTGGGTAGGATCGATGGACATTTGAAAAAATGTTTCGAAACTCGTGTCATGAGTACGACCTCAATAGCTGATTTCCCTTGAGGAAAATATGCTGAAATTAGAAATTTCTCTGCCCCTATGTTCCTCTGAATATATGAATAAGACCTATGTACATTAATGCATCATGATATCTATCATGGCATTTTTGAATCAAATGTATTGTAACGGAAATATCAAGTCACTTTAAAATGTTAAATGAAGGACTGCAAAACATTTAGTATATATATCTAAGTTAATGTGAGTACGAGTAAGCTATATGACCTTGCCAGATCGTAATACTTAACTTGAAGTAAAGGTTCATGTTAATGTGCCTTCTAATCCTTTACAATACAACATACTATATTGCAAATATACTATATTACATACTATATTACATTATTACAAATACAATAGCAATTGCAGCTATTATCTCTTGGTACGCAGAACAAATTTACGATGATGCTTCCATAACTGGAAATTTATGGAAACACGTTATGTATGTATCTGTGATTACTGTGTATGTATAGATTTTTCAAGTTGCAGTTACTTTTTCAGAAACAGATTGAGTAAAATTTACTTATTACGGATGCTCTTAAATTAATAAATACTGTATTCATAACATAAAACATCCACCCGTTTAGGTAATACATTACACGACAAATGTAGTGCTTTTGGTTAGGTATATAGTTGCCCATAAGCCTTTTTAATATACAAGGCTTTGGAGGGCATCATGAACCATATCGTGGCGCTCTCCAAGTTCTTCTAGCATTTAAACTGAAGAACAATACTTCTCTTTCAGGTAGCTCGCGCTTGCCCCATAAAGTGAGCCAGATAAAAATATGTGATTGATTTTAAGGACGTATATCATTAATCCCACACATGAACTAAATACTACTAACATCAGAACCCTTTTGTGATCACTGCCTTTGAGACCATTTAGCGCGGTAATCTAAGACGAATTACATGCGCGACACCCAATTCATTCCTGAATCATCTTAGCTATGAGTCCTGCGAAATGTTTCAGAGCTACACATAAGTAGCACATGATCAGAAATGGGCCGTTTATGAAGGAATGTTTCATTGCGATAATATTAACAAAGTTAGCAATAGATTCTCGAATGTTAAAGTCTCCTTCGTAATAAAGTTCACACTATATACGATTTAGCAGATACCACTCATCCTTTAGTTGTAGTTAGCCAATAAGCTGAAATACCTATATGTTAGGGATTATTAAACGGAAATAACTTCAAATTAAGTTGGGCTGATGTGGTGGTGTTGACAGGTATCATGTGGGGGATCATCAGGGAATGTTCCTTGAATAGTATACGAATAGCACAGCAGAATAAAACACATTGCTTTGAGGGGGGAAAGTAATCCATGAAATGAAAAATTAAACGCATTGACGATAAGGGCTTAATTTGTTTTTAAATCAAAATTTGGTACATTATTAACTTTTTTAAAAAGATAAAGTGTTTGAGCTCCATGTTATAAACCCACAACACAGATATCTACATTTAAAAATATAGAATATTTTTGTTCTTTGATTTACTAAGATATAGTTAATGCGGGTGGGAAAAAACCTGACGGTACGATGCTAAATTACAAGCATTAGAAGAAGAAACGGGTGGTTTAATTTATTCTTAAATAAAACGTGAGATGCAATTCCCTAAGCTTGTCGGTCTACTTATTTCTTTATTCATGAAAAGAAGGGAAGCGCAGTATGAAATAATAAAACAATCTGACTTTTAATCTGGACTTCCATAAAACGTTGGTGAAATTTACAATTTATTTCATTTCTCTAAGATGTTTGCAAATTTGCTGATTCAGCGAATAACCGGCGATGAGGTTAAGTTTAGATATCTAATAAACTTTCATTCTATTTTGAATGTTAGTTATGTATTTATTTAAGTTTGTGTAGTCTGTGTGTGTGTGTGTGTGTGTGTGTGTGTGTGTGTGTGTGTGTTTGTGTGTGTGGGTGGGAATTTTATTCTTAAATACGACGATTAAATTTGTAATCAAAATTAAAATTCATTAATTGTATGAAACTATTACATGAAAATGAATTTAACTAGGTTTTTAAATTTTTCAAAGAAGTTGTACAGTCCTTATAATATCCTAATAAATATCCCGTTTGGCGATTAGAAATAACCAACATTAGTATACTTTCAAGGTAGTTTCAAAAACCAAATCGTAAATAACTCTCTTCAAGTGCACTGGTTCAAAGCGTATTGTTGTACGGCATTCATTAAAACAAGAAAGATCCTATATGTATTTTCTGTATCACATTTAGGAGAGATTATCAGTCCAGATATTTGGACCCTTAAACCCTATGAAGAGTTATTTATATGAATAGATGTCCCATTGCCACATGACATATTGCATGTATGATTATTTTTAAATACATTTTTATTTTACAATATATATACATTAATCAACTATTTACTCAAATATTATAAAAAAGAAATAATAATAATATAATAAAATATTAAAATAAGTAAAATAATTACAAATAAAATTAATACATGAAATGAAAAAGTAAATAAATAAGATAAGAACAAAAAAACATATCAATTAAAGTTAAACTCATCAGATGTTTAATTTGCGAGTCTATGTAAGTTATATTTATATTTATATAATATATTGAATTATGATTCCCATTCCTCACAAACAACTTTACATTCTAATGTATTTTTGCTACATCCATATCTATACTTTTGATAAACTTTATAAGTTCTTTATTATATTTATTAAATAAAATATGAGGTGATTGTGGCCAATTACCGCCTTTTAAAATTATGTTCATTATTAAATTTAATCTATTTGATTAACTGTTGAACAGTCATAGAGTATATGTAAAAACGATTGTGTTGTCTGTGTGTCGCAAGTACATTTGTCATTGTCTTGAACTTTAAATCTGATTAAATAATGTCTTGTCTGTCCATGTTCCGGTAGAAATTGTGTGCATTTGTGATGATGACTCTTAATTGTGTTGTAGTTATCGTGAGTTATATTTGGTATGTATTGATGTAAGCTATAAGATTTGTTACATGTCGTTCATTCTCTGTTCTACTTACGTATTGTGTCGGTACGTAAGTCTTTTTTAATGTATGAGAGTGGTAGTTGGGAGAATTCTGGGTTTATTTGTGTATCTTGGGCTACTTTCTTTGCTATTGTGACAATTCAAGACATCGACAGTAATCAGCTGATTAATATAACTCTCTGGAATTATTCTAATAGTTCAGTGGAAGCTTGCTTAAGGGAAGGGATTAAGCTTCACACCCTCTAGCAGCTACACTTTTGTGTTAGTTTCGAAACTCTCGAAGGGATATTGCATATGCATATAACGAAGAGTTATGTTCAGTTTCATAAATAAAGACATATAACGAAGACGTGAGTCTTCTTTAATGAGTTCAGCTCTAGACAAAATTTGAATATTAAAGCGTACTGAATTTCTGATTTTGATGGAAATGAACTTGAGGTAGAAAAATGATACCCCAAATTAGATGATCTGTGTCACTCACTGTATCTATCTACATTTTCAAAGAAAAAACACTGAAACACAAAATGTATTCGTGTGATTCATTTAACCCAAAATAGTTATAAGTGCACAGGATTTGCATAGCAATGTGGTTTTCTTTCGGTGCTACTTTAAAATCCTAATTTAAAGAGAGAAAAAAATTATCACATAGTGTGTTATATTCATTAAGTTTCTAAGACAGGAACTTATTACATTGTTTATTAGCTGAAGTTGTAGCTAAGAATATTAACACTATTTTTTCTTCTAATTAGTTAGTGGTAAGTTTAATGCCATAATAATAATGTATGATTATAATATCCGCACACATTTCTATGTTAATATAAGACACCTTTCTTCCTTAAACGTCATAGGTCCTCGCTTTAGCTTCAGCCTGAATTAAATTAAGTGAAAAAGTTTTGCCATAAGCATATTAACATAAAATAGGTGTCTATTATGAACATGTTCCTCTTATTGTTCAATCGCCTTTCATTTTCTACACTTTAATATTAAGTTGAGGAACGATGTCGATATATCTAACCAATATATTGCCTACCAGTTAAAAATTCCTTAACTCTACACTTGTTTCATAAGTGGCGATACAGAACTAAGTCTACTATTAAATTAAATGTGCTCCCACGAAATTAAAAGTCGTTCTTTATCAATCGGTGGAGACAGTCGTTAATGGCTAATATACTAGTGTAATTATCAAGTGTCCGACTTCGTGTAGAAGTTTCTAGCTGACTTCTAAGTTTGCAGGGATTAGGGCGGTTACAAATTAAATGGCTAGCCAATATGGTGTCTCATTTATGAAATCAGTCAGAGCGTATGTGTTGTCTTTATCGCACCTTGAGTCTCCTTCTTGTTCGTACGATAAATGTTATTTTTACATGTTCATGTGAGTTTATAAACTACACTCATTTAATATTTGTTCTTATTAGAGAGCTTACAATTAAAAAAAAAAACAAAAAAAACACTCATTCATCAGACAGAAGGCTCACTTCAAGATACAATGAACACACATGTTCATTCTGATTAAATAAACTTTTAATATCACTATCCATGCAAATCATAACTGTCAGGATCATAGAAACAATGAAGAGATAAATTAAACTTGCAAAAATTCTAAAAAGAACGCCGGCGGAACATGTATGCCTAAGCACTAAAATACTAAACAGTGCAAGAAAAAATAAAAAGGAAGACTCCACTGGTGAAGGAAGTGTAAGATTCAATGTCGCAGCCCTTATCCTTAATATCCTACCTTTTCGAACCGCTTCCATATTCCCCAATCCAAACTCCAATTTTTGGTCATATTTATTATCGTTCTAATAAATAGTTCATTTTGGAGTGGGGGGGGGCAATTATTCTACCATCAAATTGCTGTAATACAGTGGCATACTTTATGACTATAGAAATGCCAATGGTGTTGAGGTTCCAACACTAACCTATATCTTTCTACCTATATAATTAAACCCCTAAGGTTTGTCTGATATTCTTTTTAAACTTGACCAAGAAACATTTTTCTACGTTTCAGACTATTCTAAGTACCATTTTATCAAAATTGAAAATATTGTCTATCTCTCTGTCCGTCCGTTTGTTATTCAATCACTAAACAACAGCTCGAAAGATTCAATGTTCATCTATATTTGTCAGGCTACTACCCCAAGAAACAACATAGGCTTCATGTGAATAAGTAAAAACTACTAGAAAAGGGAGTGGGTTATTTGGACACCATAACACATATTCGACAATATGAACACGATCGATATATGGATGGTTGAAATGTAAAAAGTATATTGTTTTTAGAAATGTCAATACAGTTTTAAGTGTTATATACCATTACGAATTTCCAAATTTCGGCCACCGACTTCTGGACGCTAAACAGATAATTCGTATTTCAGTGAAAGTGAGAAATTTGTGTACATGTATTAACTGAATAGGCTACTGTTAGCACTCGCTATTTTATTTTTTGTTGCCACTCTCGGAGGTGGGGATTTACTTTGAGGGAAAAACAGATATCATTAATATTGGTTTTATTAGGGAAATGTAAAGAGTAAATTGTGTTTAAAATATATTTTCCATTCCTAATAGGTTGTCCAACCATTATATAATACAGGAAACTAGATTGAATTGAACCTTTAGCGATAATAAATTCATCAACATTTGTCCAATAGACATTCCATGTGTCACGCTTATAACAAAAATATGACTGAAATTTGGTGACAACAAAGGGGTTATTCAGTGTTAACTTTTTTCCAATATTTATTTTTCGATGAGATAACATTATTATTTCAATTCATTTATGGGTAAAAACTATTTTATGTATATATTCTCCTAATTGGAACTTTTTACTCCTGACTAGCTGCATATTTAAATATGGCTGCTTATTATCATTTCGTGCATAGATTAATGAACTTCTCTTTTCTACCCAGAATGGGACTAGGGAATTTATTTAAAGAGTTTGTCACTAAATAAATTCTTATTCTCCAGGTGAGAGTCGCACTCACGGCTTTAGGTTTAATAAGTGGGAATAAGATAAGAGCCCCTATAATTTTTCTTTGATTGTTATTAAGCATGATATTTTAGCGTTTAATGAAAAACTAAAGATCAATTTCTTTAATTTCTAAAATCGGAGCAGAGGGACCGGCGAGTGAATCAAAACATCTTTATTTTTAAGATTTTGATGGAAAAATATTATAATTCTAATCCTCCCACTCCTATTCCTCCCAAATTATCAATAAACCATTATGTCAAGAAACGACTTATCTTAAGGCCAATTACGACATTATGTTTTCATTGCAACTGCATTATGCAAAACACATGGATAAATTCGCGTCGTCTCTGATATACTGCATTTAGAAGTATAAAGTTTTAATTTGATCGTTACCATGCTCGACACTTCACCAATTTATGTCCAAAATTCTCTAGTAAAAATAAAAAAAATTGAAAATATTCCTAATTATAATATAATTTGAATCGAAAAAGGTTGCATACATATCTTGTTAAAACTGTAATATTCTACAATTATTGTTTTATACATTTTTTTTCTATAACACGAATATTAATGGAATTTTTCAATTACCCCCCTCCTTCTTCCTATGCGATATTATACCCACCACATACTATATCAATAATAAACTCATCAACTTTCTTCTTATTACTGAAAAATCAGAACAAAATATTTAAAATGATAGAGTTGTATTGCAGCAGGTAGGAAATCTGGTAAGTGTACGTAGCACTTGCTAGACGCACTTTTGTCTTTGGTTTAAATTAATTAGACATTTAATTATCTATTTATTACAATAATATAAATATAAGAGCATGGATGTAATAAAAAGATCTAAATTCAAAAGTTTAAAAGAGCCTGAAATTTAATCACTCCATATTTGAAAAGAGGCTTGAGTTCTTGTAGACATACTTTGAGCAGGGATAGAAAATGCTATGAATGAGAGGGCCCTTTAGGTGAATGAAATGTCATGGGGTCACTCGAGGAATTGGTTTGCAGAGGAGGAGTTGTGAGTAGAAATAGGAGTATTGCTGACATAAATTTATTTGGATAAATAATATTTATTTTGTGCGGATAAATTGATAACCAACGTCTGTATCATTCTCTTGTGATGCGAGTGCATAATGATAATTTTCATCTCAATATATTGACATATTGATACATAGATGTATTGAAATGATTACTCTACGTCTTAGCAACGGTTTACAATCATGATAGTATACTATGGTCAAGCGTCTATTGGAAATACGAGGAGAATTCATAACATTTTAAAATGTGAATATTTTAGAAAGTAGTAGTACGAAATTATGCGAGCACCTTCAAAATGGTTTTCTATAATTCATTATTCTTTCGCGTAACAAAAAAAAGGTAGTTCTAAATTAAACTAACTATCACTAATATAACTGATAAAATTGTGGATAAAATGAGCAATGGGGATATTAAAAGTAAGTAAAAAAGTGAATAATACAAGAGATATTAAAGCTTATACCTACCTGGGGCTCAGGTTAGCCATGTGAGTTAAAGTGTTGACTTTAATCTCACATGGTAAACCTAGAGTAGCCAGTTCGATTCCCGGGTGGGCAATAGGAACTTTTTTAGAGACGGAATTTATTAAATAAAGTCCTTAAGGATCTGGCTAGAAAAGGGTGGTAACCTGTATATAAACCGTCCCAATTAGCCTTAGTTGCAAAAAGTGGACGTTAATAAATTAATTATACCTACCTATTTCTATACTGATGAATAATAAGGATTAAGAAGAATTATTTAAAGCGTTTACCTGAATAACAGTAACAAGGAAATCCCTGATTTAACATTATCTCATACGAAGATTATGGCATTAGCGTCTAGTAGAATGTCTACCTCCTTATCTATTAACCTATGTTCAAAGATTAATGATGATTCCGCCTTTCATTTTACTTTGGACATACACGAAAGTGATCAGTAAAGAATTAAAGTACAACTGACCTGCACTTGCCTCTATAAAACGGTAATGCAGCTGCTAATACATTACTAAATTACGTGATAAATATAAAGTTTAATATAAAAGTGGTAATACACGAAAAAGACATACTCGATACTTATTTAAAAAGAGAATAAAATGAATGTTAGAAAGAACCGACGGAATTAGATCACTCTTGTAAGGTACAAGTTTCCTTAGGTGGGGAATTTAAAATGATGTGAATAGAATTATGTTTGCACAAAAATCATCTATAAGATACTGTTGGAGCACAACTACTTGTAAATAATGACAAATTGCTTATTTTTTTAAAGAATTAGGTCCATAATTATAAGAATATAATGTTGGCATTTATGATCAACCATTTAAATGTTTAGAAGCAGTGCTTGTACATATTTATAGATTATGAAGGAGGTTCAAGTCCGGACAACTTAAGTTCAAGTAAAAAGAAGTAGAAAAAAGTTTTAATTGATTTTATTACCGGAAACAATTAATCAAATCTGACAATGGTAACTAACGTTCTATAGTTTGAGATTAATTCATCATTATATGAGGTTAGAGCCTCCCAAGTATAATATGAGATTTATTATAAATTCCGTAATTAAGTAGGCATATATAATAAGTGATACTGGTAAAACTAGGTCAAGTCCCCCTGTAACTTTAATTCCTCTAACCTTTAATTCAGGATTCGAGGGGGAAAGAATGCTGACTTTGTGAATGCATCGGTTCATTTTAAATTTTTGTACTCAGGTTAACTGATACATGTTTTGAAGTTCTGTTTTAACGATATATAGCAGGGCTTTCATTTTTATTTAAACAATATATTTATTAGTCAACAACACCAAAAAAAAGAGGTCGTCACCCATCCTTAGAATCTTTAGGATTTAGGATTAATGTGGTTTGGGCAATCAACAGCTAGGTTCTTATGCCCTTTATATTAGTATGATGCTGTTTGCAAGTGTCTGTATACTTTATGTTGTAAATAATATTATCTAATAGATTGTAAAGGCTCTTACCATATCCTAAGGGTATTTAAGTTACTAATTTTTATATAATTATTTATTAACTAAATCTAAGTTTTCTTTCTTAAAAGTACTTATTTTCTACTGGAATTACAATTAGCTAATATTACAATTAAATGACACACTGTATGTACTTTTTCAGTTTTTTTTTTTTTTATTTATTTATTTTTCAATTTATTTAAATCATTTTATCACACATACTCACACACTTACTCATACATACACTTACTGCATTTTTTTTAATATATATATATTTGTTTATTTTTTTTTATTATTATTTTTCTTTTATACATAAATAAATAGATGAAAGCCACCTTGGATTATCAGAATTCTGCCAGTCCAGGGATCTAGCCTCCCTCCTCTTCGCCCTCATCACCTGCATTCTTGCAGCTTACCACCAAGCCTATAATACTGCTAGCTAGCTCCAGTTTAATGCCAGCAGGCTGAAGCTGTAATGTTCGTAAGAGCAATAATTTCTTCTACTGGACTTTTCTTTCTTCACTTGGTAGGGGTAGTTTTCTTAATTTTTTATGATACTGTCATTGCTGTCTGTGGAGGTTGTTACTTATTTTTTTTTAAAGTAATTATAATCAATTCATCACACATATATACACACTGTTTTTTTTTTTTTTTTTTTTTTTTTTTTATACAAGTAATTATAATAAATTCATCACACTCTCACACATACACACTGCATTTTTTTTTCTTTTCTTTTTTTTTCTTGAGTAATCTCACTATATACATACATATACACAAACATCATATATGTAATATGTACATATAATATATATATATATATATATATATATATATATATATATATACTCACATTTACTTATCCTTATATGTACACTCAAATACAATATTTTTTCAATTAGTTTCAAATAAACCTGACTTATTATGTACCTAACAAAAGTATTTTCACTTTTGAATGTAGTGTATGCATCTTATAAACTATTCATCTAATTGTTGTCTATTAAATTTTATTATAAAGTGACAGCTGCTTTAGGAAAAGAATAATTTTATCTATTGCTTGGGATGAGTCTTGTAATGCCATTTTTATGTTTGGGGGGATTCCATTGTCTTCCAATGTAGTTTGGGCAGTTTGACATTCTTCTAATAGATGCTGAATAGTGAACGGAACATTACAATGCTCGTATAGTGGTTCAGGGTCTTTCGTAATCAGATGGATATGTGTATAATTTGTGTGTCCTATGCGAAGTCTTGTTGTCACTAGCTCCTCTCTTCGGTTTCCTCTGTAGGAGCTACACCATTTCCCTGGAGAATGTTTTATATTTCTCAACTTATTTGTGAGGGGCACTTCTGACCACATTAAATGCCAATTGTCCCGGACTTTCTTATTTAGCCAAGCGCTCATATCGCTTGCTTCGTAGACAATGAGTTCAGGCCCTACCATGTGCGCTGCTTCCTTTGCAGCTTTATCAGCCGACTCATTTCCTACGATTCCTGAGTGCGCAGGTATCCACAGCAGTTTAATTTCTTTTCCTAAATTGTTTAAAATATGTAGGTAGTTGTAAATTTTTGTTATTGTGATGTGTGATTTGGAGTTCTGGATACTTTGAAGAGCGGACATGGAGTCTGTGCAGATCAAGATCTTGGTGTGATTGGCATTTATGGCTAGGTATAGTGCTGTAGCACTCCATTGCTTGGAGCTCGGCCGTATGGATGGAAGCGAATGGGGATAATTTATTTTTCTTTATTAATTTTCCCATAATCACTGCATATCCTACATGTTCTCTATTTTTCGATCCATCAGTGTATGTGGATGTGAAATCTTTGTGGGCATTTAAGTAGTAATATATTTGGTCGATTACGGTGTTCCTATCCAGTGACCGCAGTTTGTAGTCTATGTTAGGGGGTTGAATATTCCATAGTGGGATTTCTTGAGCAATATCAGGAAGCACAGCTTCTATTCCATGAATATCGGTTGCTACTTGGAGATGTCGTATACCTAGTGGAGCGGGATGGGATGGTCGGCTATTGTATGCTCTTATATATCGTGGATGGAATATATAGTTATGTGCTGGGTTCCTGGGTTGTAGCTTGAGTTTTGAGATGTATGTGTTCACTATTGCCTGGCGTCGGAATACTAGAGGTGGAAGAGAAGCTTCTGCACATAAACTGACTGTAGGGCTGGTTCTGACGGCTCCGGTGGCTAGTCGGATGCCTGTGTGGTGGATCGAATCGAGTAATAGGAGGTTTCGGCTACTTGCGGATGAATATACGGCACTCCCGTAGTCTATTTTTGATCTGACCAAGCTGGTGTAGAGAGTTAGCAGAGACTTGCGATCTGCTCCCCAGGAGGTGTTTGCTAAAACTCTTATAATTCTTAATCGATTTGAACATTGGTCTCGCAATTTTAGAATGTGGTTCTTCCAGGTTAACCTTTTGTCCAATATTAGGCCTAGAAATTTGGTTTCGTCTTGGAAATTTAAGATACTAGCATTTAAGTAAAGCTCTGGAGGTTGGGATGGAGTTCGTTTCCTGGAAAATAGAATGCAATTAGTCTTCTCAGTTGAGAATGGAGATTGTTTTCATTTGACCAGTTTTGAAGGCTATATAACAGGTTTTGTAGTGTTCTTTTTACCCACCTCAGACTTCTAAATTTAAGGAAGATGGTGAGATCGTCGACAAACAAAAAGTTTAATTGTCCTTGGTATGACGGTGGCTATTGAATTTATGGCTATTGCGAAGAGGATGCAACTCAGAACACTACCTTGTGGGATGCCAAACTTCATACTGGATACCTTGTCTCCTATCCTGATTCTTATGTATCTTTCATCGAGGAAGCTTTTGAGGAAGTTGCCTAGATTGCCTCTGATGCCCCAACCGAAAAGAGTTGTAATTATGGAATTTCTATTTATGGTGTCGTATGCTTTTTCAATATCAAAAAATATGCCTATTGCTTCTTGTTGTTGGATGAAGGTGTTGTATATTTCGGCCTCCATTGTGACTAGCCCATCAGTTGTTGATCTGCCTTTGCGGAAGCCACATTGGTTGTCTGATAGCAGATTGTATCTTTCAATTATCCATATTAGCCTTTTATTCACAATTTTTTCAAGCAACTTAGAGAGACAACTGGTAAGTGAAATGGGTCGATAGCTATTGATGGAATATTTATCTTTGTCAGGTTTGAGGATGGGAATGATTATTGCCTCTCGCCATTTATCTGGATATACTGAAGTCTCCCAAATCCTATTGAATATATGTAGTATTCTGGTTTTTGCTGCCGGTGGGAGGTTTTTGATCATTAGATTATGAATTTCGTCTTGGCCTGGAGCTGAAGGTTTAAGTTCATCTAAAGCCTTTTGTAATTCCCAGGATGTAAATGGGCGATTATAATCATAGTGCTGGCTTATTAGCGATATTTCTAGGTGCTTAGAATTTAGGGAATGTATTTCAGTTTAATGCCGTTTGGTCACAATTCTAAAAATAACAATTTCAAAATGGTATTAATAGAATAAATTATAAAGAACTTTAATACTACTAAATATCTGAGTACATTATAAAAACGTTATTTTAAGATATTTAGAATTACCATAATCATTCCCTATTGAAATATTTATTGGGGCTTTTTCAATGTATTGTCTATGATGATGTGAAGGTCCAGGTCCATAAACAGTAGTAATTACTAGTAGCTATAATATTGCACTAATAGTCATAACTTCCCTGTGTTGTTAATATAAGAGCATACTGTCTTCCCAATTGCTTGGATATTTTCCCTCTACTTCACTGTTCACTTCCACTGCTATACATATTTTATATGTCTTCTGTTATTTCTTTTTTTTCTCTAAAGCTGTTAAATTTTATTCTGATTATAACGGCAGACCACCCGGCCCTAGTAGCGTAGTAGATTGATATAATTCCATTTATTTTAGACGAAACTCTTATCTGGAAAGTCTACTCCACCTAATGTATTTAGAGGGCAAGGAAGAGCAAAAATTCACCCAAAACAAAAAGTCCTTGTTAAACAAATATATATTTAGATAATATTAGAATACATTGTTTATGAAAAAAAAATATTATAGAAGGAAGTGCAACTTTTTAAATTTCAAAATAACAAATATTTGATAAAATTAGGTTTCCGTAGTAGGCAGAAGATACATACAATAGCATCCACCAATTGCAGTTCACACACGTTTATACAGTATTTATTAGAGTGTGAAATAGGAAACATGAAAAGCAATTAGGTTGACTCCTCTATTCGTATTGCGAAATATTCAGAATTAGAGTACTGTTTAAATTACAAAGCCGTCCACAAACATTTCCCTCTCCCTTTAGTGGATGTACCTAAAGGCCAATCTTCCATAACAAGGTACTGAAATCCGTAAGTATAATTCTCTACCAGTTATTGTCGAACATGAGTGACTGATGGACGTATTGACATAATGGAAATATTACGGGAGTCACAATCCAAAACAACTGACAAATATGTATTCTAATATTTTCGGGACTCTTAATTTTTTCAAAGTCAACCCCATAGTTGGTATAAGAAGAGAATAATAAAAATCATCTAACTGTTCGTAACACCGCAAGATAAGAAAAAACCTTAGGGGTTAATTAGGAATAAATTGTAAAAATTAACATTAACATGCCCCCTTCTATAAAAAAATAAATTGTGGTAATTCTGAAGAAATACTAAAAATTGTATAAGCAATCATGAAAATAGGTAAAATCAGTACTCGTGATTCAATCCCATATGATTTGCAGTTCAATTTCGTACATATCAAGTATTTTTATACAGTGAATGTCATAACTGAAACAGCATTGGAATGGACTGTTGTGCTTTTCTGAATTGGTCAGTAGGTTGGTTAGATCTCCAATAGATTGGTTTGGTCTTGTAACTAATTGACAACCAATCAATGGTAGTAGTTATTCATTGATTAGAAGTAAACTGTGCAAGACCTGCTGAAGAATAGACAATTAGTATCTTGTTATCATGCCCATGAAACCCATTCAACCGATGGTCTCCCACCTCACAGACCACATCAATTACGACATGTTTGTCAGCAAATATCCTTTTTCTCAAGTGTAACTAGAATACATTATTAACTTAATTTATACATCAATAGTTACTTTCAGTTTTAAATGAATTTACTTCGATTTACAGATTGTTTCTTTTTTCATGGGGAGAAATGTTTCTTTTCTGTTTTAAAAAAGACCCTTCGGTGATGGATCTAGACTAAAATTTCAGTCATAAAATTTTTTATATTATTTTTTTTTCTTTGGGAGACAAGATTTTTAAATTTCATTGTAAAATATTTTTCTAACGGTCAAAATAAATACAAATACATAAAAAGTCCGTCACGCCAGACCAGGTTTAGCTGCGTAAACTAAACTAAACAGATTTCCCAAGTACTGGAGTGACTCACGTCATCTTACCAAATATTTTCTATTTCTATGTAAAAAATCGAGAAGTGGGAGGGCCGGGGAGGGGGGGGTGTCACTAAGGGCTAAAAACAAGGAAGTACGGATACCTCGATTAGTATTTAATTTACTAAAAAATGCATAGAACATCTATTGTTGGGCATCAATTGTTTAACAAGGTTGGTTCTATAATATTTTACGATCTGGCTCATAATAACGGATGTATTTTTAATTTTTGAATCCCCCCTCCTCTAAACCCCCACTATTCCATGGCCGACTTCAGCCAATAACAAATATGATTTTTATTGTTGACAGAAAAGGTTAAATGTCAAGTATGGCATTGATCAAATAAACATTTTCGAGTAAAAATGTAAGATTTTAATTGATGACGTCATTACACAACGAATTTGCATGTATCTCGCATAATAAAGGGTTATTCAAAACAGTATTTGGTATATAAGCTTAGAATAAAGTGGTTTGGAATATAACAGCTTATTGTTAATATGGCATGAGTTGGAGCGGGGGAGGGGTACTAAAGGCTGAAAACTAAAAAATTCAAATATAGTCATGATACTGAAAAAACATATATAACATCCATAGAACAATGCATTTGCAATAAGATTGACTCAATATAGTTTTTTGATACGACGAATAATAACGAAGATATTTTGAAGTTTGTGTTGACCTCATTTTCGTCAACGTCGTCAAAGGATTAATGAATATTTGATGAGATTTTTCGAAAATCGAGTCATGAGTACAACAGTCAATAGTTGATTTCTAGTAAGGATAATCTGGAATTATACATTTTATATATATATATATATATATATATATATATATATATATATAAATCCTCAAAGGAAATAAAAATGCCAACAGCTCTTTACCCAAAATTATCAATATATTTATTTCACTATGGAGGGGAGTGCTGTAGACATTTTTATTTCTTATAAAGTTTCATTTACTCAAGAAAATAGAAAACTGAAATTAATAATGCAACTATAAAATATGAAATCAGCTGGAATATCTGTGATCTAAGATATCTGTAGTTTTTATCAAATTACGTATGACGTTTTACACTAAAAAAAGAAATAATAATTCACACTAGGTAAATATTCTGCCACGTAGACAGTCGTATAGCCTTTACAACTTTAAGAATATTAATATACCCAAAACATTTGTAGTCATGAATTAGTCATTAAATAAAATGGCTATCCTTTCAAATTCCCAATCATGTCACAGAACAAGAGTTGTTGGTATACAGGCACAATATATTAATCTACTAATAAAATTGACAATAATAATTTCATTAAATAAAAGTTTAACTGAGTAGATAAGACTTTAAAGGTCTTATCTACTCAGTTAAACTTATCAATTCTTATCGTTTTCATCGAATTGTTTATCTGCCCACTTGAATTCGCTCTTTAATAGGTAAAATATTGACCCTAACTCATTTTGTATAACTTTTCGTAGCATATTTTTTTGTAAACCACCCAGAGTAAATCCGTTTATCTCATTATCTTTTTCTAACTCTTTTTGTTTATTCATGATAACTTCGGGAAATGTGTCCACTGATTTGGACTGGATGTGATAATAGGGATCCTTTTTGATGATAATTTATCTTTAATATCAGAAAATAGTATCCGACAATATATTTCACACATTAAAGAAAGTATTTTTACATTTTGAGTCCTCAGAATTACCGCCCTACTCATACATTTTCAGTTAAAGCTACTGTATGACAAAATATCCAGGTTTAATTTCATAATAACATAACGAAAGAGTAAACCATTATAGAATAACAAAAAGAACAAGTACACCATCATAGCTTGCAAAAGAAGGCTACGAAAACATCAATAGGTAAGCCATGGAACATACAAAACAACGTACTGCATCACTACTTAACCTAAACTCATGTGACACAAGCACCTCAAAATATTATTTTCTAATACAAATTAAAAAATATGTCTTAGCCTAATAAAACTCTGGCAATGCTTTTCTGAATTAGACGATGCCATAACTGTTGGTGAATTACGAGTAATTGGTCCAACATAATTAACATTCTTCTTCGGGTCGTATTTCAAACATCGGACTTGTACAACCCCTTTCAAGTCACCCTACTAATATTCCTCTATTTCCCGTATTCCAAGAAAGGGTCGAATTTTGTGATGAAAAAGAATATTCGCACCGAATGAGATAAAAAATGGTAACAAATTATTGAAGAAAAAACTATAAAAGTATAGCCTTCTTTATTCCAAACTATAAAAGAGGAAATCGAATAGAAGAGATGGCTCTCAAATGGCCCACCCATTTTACGCAACTATAAATAATTAAAAATTAAAGTATTATTATATTAACTTTCTCCAACACCTTGACTTCATGAAGTTTGATGTGATGATTGGTTTGCTAGAATGTTCTGATATCTTTGAGTCATAAGTCGATGATTTTTCTTCTTGATGATAATGTGTCTGGTACTAATCAACCAGCCTTTCGGACCGATGTGTATTTCGAGCCACATGAACAAGCTGTATGCAAATAGCAACATAGGCTTTCCTATTTAGGAGTATGGGCATACAGGCTTGTGAAAACTATTCTTTTCTTTATATATATATATATATATATATATATATATATATACAAACAACCTTCAACACACATCAACATTTACACGGATAGCCACAATTCTTTACAATCACTTCAAAATTACACAATTCATGACCCTTTGACAGAAAAAATCAGACAGTTACTTACAAGACTTAAACAAAATAATATACACATACACTTTTGCTGGATCAAAGGGCATTCGGGAATTTTGGGAAACGATCTCGCTGATTTATCTGCAAAATCAGCGTCAAAAGATACCAAATTCCAGAATGCTACAACAAAATAACAAAATCACACTTAAAACACAATTACTTACTGACACAATTAACTGGGCACGGAACAACAAATTCTTATTTTAATCGTTTTGGCCCAACAGATCAACCAAACTGTTACTGCGACTTTACTACTGAACAGACCAAAGAGAAAACTTTAAAACCCAACTAAAATGCCGACAAAAAAATTGGCCTGTTGAGGAAAAACTATTATTTTACATATAAACATAAAAAACCATTAAAACAGTTTGCTGAAGAAATGTATGACTTCCTGTATTATTTGAAACTGAAATACAGTTAATTAATTAATTATTCAGCATTGAATTCAAAATTTGTTTTTGTTTTTCTTTTCTTTTTTTTTCTTTTTCTTTGTTGTAAATAATTTTATTGTACAAATATTTTATGTTATTACAGTTTAAAAAAAAAAAAAATGTATCAAGCACACGTTATGTAGTAATTATTGTACGGGACGTGCGGCTAATAAACTCCCTTCCTGTAGGGTTACTTCAGGAAGGAAATAAATAAAAAAAAAATAATAATATATATATATATATATATATATATATATATATATATATATATATACATACCACGTGTATATAGGTATATATATATATATATATATATATATATATATATATATACACACACACTTAAAATTGCCTTCCTCACTATAAGTAGAAGAGAAGGTTAGGGCGTTAGAAGATTGAAGCGTAACTACTTTGCCGCAACTAATGAAGGCTGAACCTCTCCCAGCCACAAAGTAGAGAGATCTAAGGTCTAATGGGGCTTAAGCCCTTTCGGGCCCCATCAGTTATAGTCCTACTTTTACAATTCCCAGAAAGAGTTTCACTTTCATTATTAAATTATATTCCACAATTCACTTAACTTCATTGAGTTGGGTTTTTTATTGGTTTACTTCACAGCTACGAGAAGCCTCATTCATTAGTTTCCTGTTAAAGTTTAAATAACTTCATTGAGAAACAATATGTTTCATTTACACAAGGGTGGCGTGGCTAACAAACTTAAATTAGCTATTAATAGCTTTATAATGCCATTAAATCTGGGCCCAAGAACCACAAGTTGTCTAAAGGGGAAAGAATTAAGAAGTAGCTTAATCTGTAATAAATCTACTGGTATACAGAATGATTATTCTCGCGCAACCATTATATTTCATTACTTGGTGTAGTTTTGTGCGGTCATTCGAAAATCGAAATCTCCTCATTTCTACTTAAAAAGTGAAATGCATGGGCAATATCTATGGGATATATAATTCAGCGCGAAGTTATATTTTTCTTAACCTTTATGTAGGGATGTGAAAAAAATTTGACTTCACTGGGACGTGGGGTGCTCAGCACCCCAATTTTAAATTTCACCTATTACAATAATAAAAAAATTTTCTTTTCAGTATTTCATTTTAGCCTTTCTCTGAATATCAAAAAGAGTTTGGGAAACATGGTAGAAAATAAAATTTAAAAAAAAATTTACAGAAAATTCAAACTTTAATTATATAAGTAACTTTCAGCTAATATTTTTTTTAAGACCAAGAAATGGTTCATTTTTTAGAGGAAAATATTTTTAAATCTTATGAAAATTTTAAAGTTCATATTAAAGAATAAAAATACATAAAAAGAAAGAAAATAATAATTATAATAAAAAATTGTGCAGGGGTCAATGCTTGTTGCAATTTTTGCAAAGCACGGCCGAGCATAACTTGCAAGATGGTGCTTTGCATTTGTCACAGGTCTGGGTCGTTTTTTGATCCTTATTTCTTGGGCATGTAGAACATCTTGACTGTGATTTTTTAATTTTTTGAGTACTTCTTGCAGTAGAGGGGGCTGATTCGACTGATCGTTCTCTTGAGACTGGTCCTTCCTGAGTACCTGTCAAGGGTAATTCCTGTCTTTTTCTTTTTTTCGAGTTTTTTTCTTCATATTTTTGGATTATATGAGAAATACAGTCTCGAAGTTCACGGGGGAGTCGTGTGTTCAAAATTCTCCTTTTCATATGAATGGCAACCATACTATCTCGTAAGAGTTTATTGAACATAAAGCGGTCAATTTCATCATGTTTAGGGAAATGACTGTAAATTATGAATGCATTATTAGTACTGAAGTCCAATATTCCATAAAACATGGTCAAAGTCCAGTGGTTAGATCTTCTTTTCGAACTATACACGGAGCACTTCCGATCCAAATTGCCCACCCCTCCTTTGGTGGAATTATAAAATGAAATGATATCAGGAAGGCCGGATATAGGGTCACATTTTTTATCATGATGGGTTAATGACAACAAAATTACCGCTTTGGATTTCTTTGGGACATACGATACAATTGTAACATCCTTTGTAAATCCAAATAATGACGAACCAACAGGACGTTTTTTGTCAGGTAAGAATTCTTTAGGAATTTTCCTTTTATTAGCACGCAACGTTCCGACAACAGTCAAACCCTTTTTCCGCAAATTATCCACCAAATCCATGGACGTGAACCAGTTGTCACATGTCACGTTGCGGTTTGTTTTGTATATTGGTTCACATAAACGAATAACCGATTGAGTTGGTTTCTGGAGTTTACGTTCTTCTGGTGGTAAAGTCAAGCCATCGGTATCCTTACCACAGTATAAGTAAGCATTATACAAGTAACTGTTACGGGCATCAGTCAAACAAACTACTTTCAGGCCGTATTTAGCGGGTTTGTTTGGCATGTAAACTTGAAACTTTACCCGGCCACGAAATGGTATGAGGGACTCATCTATGCAACAGTTTTCCCCAAGAGTGAAAACTGCCTGAGAGTTTCGGAGAAATTCTGAAAATATAAAACTGATGACAGAGTGGGATCGGCTAGTTTCCTTTCAGCTCGAGTCTTACTATCATCAAACCTCAAACATAAGGTAATAATAAAAAATCTTTTAGCACTCATCGTCGCTCGGAAAATATCTCTCCCATGCCCATCATTTGCGAACAGAGATATTACCCGTTCACGACCACTTTTCATAATGCTGGAAAGAATAAGCAAACCG
Source organism: Riptortus pedestris (assembly GCA_019009955.1). Classification (NCBI taxonomy): domain Eukaryota; kingdom Metazoa; phylum Arthropoda; class Insecta; order Hemiptera; family Alydidae; genus Riptortus; species Riptortus pedestris. Next base: position 124,292,081 of record CM032228.1, on the reverse strand, counting down.
AGGTATGCTCTTAGCTCAATCAAGTCTAAGGGTTTCAGTTCAGGGATGTGGGGAGAACTCCACTGTTCCTTATATGACTCAATTTTTTCGTTAGTGTGGGTCATAATAGTTGTGAGCATTGAATTGGTAAATAGCAAATTCCATACCTCTTCAGGTGTTGCGGTTTGCCCCATCTCCTTGGCCTGCCGACGTATTCCAGGCAAATGAACAATAATGTTATGTGCTGGTGCTCTTCTTCGCGTGGGAGGAGCTTAGGACCACTTGAATCGATTTTTGCCATAGTAAAAATTCGAATTCGTAGATCTGTCACCAGATTCATCTTCGGATGATGACAAAGGTTCTTGCTCAGATTCTGAATCGTGGTCGCTAACGATAATGCCATCTACATTTCCTTCGTTCTCGCTGTCCTCTAAATCTGACAAGATTGCGTCCCGTTGAAAATTTGGGGTTTCTTCCTGAATATATCGTGAGGTGGAAGTTTGCTCATGACTTTCTGCTTCAGAAGAGTCCACAAAAGATAAAGCTTCTTCACTATCCAAACGGTCAAGTTCTTGAAGAATTAAACTCGCGAAATTAGGATCTCGAGTATCAAAAATATCGCGATCACGCTGCATGTCAATAGAGCAAAACTTTTGTCACTATTGGGACGTGGGGTGCTGGGCACCCCAAACACACTAGATATGTGATCCGGAGAAGAGGCAAATGAGAACTGAGCTAATGAATTGGAAGGTACCCGCGGGACAGGAAAAGTCAGGAAGGCGAGAGGTTCTAGGTTTGTTTTCATGGGAGTAGTGACAATTCTAAGAACGCAGGCGGTGCTGAGCACCCCACGTCCCTACATAAAAGTTAAGAATGATGACAGTATTTTTGTGGTGCAGGCTCAGTTTGTTAGTGCATCACCTAGGCTTGATAATTTGCATCGACTAAAAGCAAGTAAACGTGAGCTCGAGGTCAAAAAGGAGATTGGTGCAATATATTGGGTATATCATAAGAAATGGTTGGACGAATGTTGTACTGTCAGCAGGAAAGTTATACGGAGTATACAAGGTATTTCAGTTTTGGCATCTCTATTTGACCATCTGGTAACCAGATTGTGGGTACGAAATAACATCAACTTCAGGTAAATGGTGGACAAGCTTTAGCTGAGAGGGATATATATTTTTTTATTTGTAATTTACTTCTTGTATACATGTTTGTCCCCATTTACTTCGTTAGCATTATCAGTACACAGTAGTTATACTTTATTAACCTTGTTCTTATTTTTAAAATAAATATTTAGTCGAATCTAACAAGCCACTTCTACGGATTGATTCCGAGAACTAAAAATCCTATTTTCTATGGAATTTACGAAGGAGAACATCATGGGGACAAGGACATACCATTTATACTGTTGGCTTCTGAAACACACCGACTCTCAGTAAAGAAATATTTCTTATAGGAGGACCGTATATACGGGTATAGTAGTAATTTATGTAAAACGGACATCTCTGAGGCTAATCAGCTGGAGCAATGAACATACTGACTCACTGTTGACCCACAATCACCTGAAGTACAAACTCTGATTTGGGTTATGCATTTCCATTTACTATTTTAAATGCTCGTACCCTAGCTGGAATGATGGGCTGATGAACCAACTTAGAAAAATCAGTATCTTTTTTGGAATTAGCCATCAGGCGTTTTGTTTATTGCCTGGAGAACGTCCTAAACTTGCTATTATGTTTGCTATTTTCCCTAGCTAATTTGTAAGTGACATATTTGGAATTAACCATCAGGCGTATTGTTTATTGGCTAGAGAACGTCCTAAACTTGCTATTATGTTTGCTATTTTCCCTAGCTAATTTGTAGGTGACATATTTGGAATTAACCATCAGGCGTATTGTTTATTGGCTAGAGAACGTCCTAAACTTGCTATTATGTTTGCTATTTTCCCTAGCTAATTTGTAGGTGACATATTTGGAATTAGCCATCAGGCGTTTTGTTTATTGCCTGGAGAACGTCCTAAACTTGCTATTATGTTTGCTATTTTCCCTAGCTAATTTGTAGGTGACATATTTGGAATTAGCCATCAGGCGTTTTGTTTATTGCCTGGAGAACGTCCTAAACTTGCTATTATGTTTGCTATTTTCCCTAGCTAATTTGTAAGTGACATATGACTTAATATTTCTTCCGGAAAAATCTAACGTGATTTTAAGGACATGAATTTGTAGTGTAATCACAATCGTTTCACAGCATTTTTTGACTTGGTTCCACACTCCTAAATCAGAAATTTAAAATTTGCTGGGTTTAATCTACGTTTTTGTTGCGTGTCCCAGTTATCAATATAATTGTTTCTTACTTCGATTTATCGTTACGAATGGCTATGTTTCTGAATATAACGAGCTCAACTATATTGTCAAAAAAAAATCAATCGGCTTCACATATTATTAACGTGATTGACTCCAATAAAGGGAAAATAAAGATCCCCTAGCGACGTCCATTGAGGAAAATTCCTTCATGCCAGCTCTCATGTAAAATCGCAACAACAATTCTTAACTACTTCTTTAACAAAAAATACGCCAGCTTTTTATTTTCTTTATTATTTACAATTAATTTATTGAACTCTACTCTTGTTGTCTAGTTTCTGCAGAAGAGGAAATCTAGTGACTGCATAACGTTAATTTCGTCCAGACACGATTTGTTGTCTGTCACATGAACGAGGCAAACTCCGACCATATCCTACGTGAATTTAAGATTAAATTTCTGTAATAGAAGGTCATATATTTGTTAGCCAGAGAGAGAAAATTCAGTAAACGTCTCCTACAATAAACGGGAGGTAATTAAACAAACAGGTTAAAAACTCCATATTCACACAGATGAAAATATTTAAGCAATAAATAACAAGGTGAATTATTGGTGTTTTAATTTCGCTTCCATCTCTTTTTGCATTACATTATAGTTTTTAATATTTAAGAAGCAACTTAACCATCGTGTCTGATAACAGACATCTCATAATCCTAAACGGAATACTATTAGTGTATAACTTGATTTTAGTCAATTGTAATTGAGGTAATTGAGAAGGTACAATTCTTTTTAAACTCAATCAATTCGAAGGCACATTTTAATCCAGTTTGCAATGCAGATTTCTCAATCTTTGGGTATGAATACACAAGTACTTCATAACCGATCCCATTTCCATTTTCTCCGAATGCCAAAAAGCCTATAACTTGTTATCACTCTCATGATTCAATATCCATTATCTTTAAATTTGTTATGTAGATTTACGACTGGAATTAGGGTGAATATTAATGAGTGCGTTACCTATCAACCAAAACGAACACTAGAAGTTAATTTTATTAAAGCACATTCAACATTTAGTTTTAGTTATCCTATATTGCATAACAGAAAAGGAAACTTCAAAATTCAGTTGCATTCATAAATTCGGCCTAACTTATAGCATATAATATAAATAAAAAATAATATACCACTACTATGAACAGTCATATGACCATCTAATTTAAGACTATGAACCGCTAGACAATTGTTGGACTAAACTAATTCAAATACTTCCTAATACACAGAAAGACTAAGACCAAATAAAAAGACAAAATTTTAATTTAGTGTTAAAAATATTTGATGCAATATTTATTCAATGAATACGAATATGTAAAAAATATTTAAATCCGATTTAGAAAACACAACGGCCTTATTATTTCTTTTGTCTAATTGTTTTATTATAAGACAACAGGTTTTCAAAATAATCAATTATGTGTTTCATATTCCTACAAACTCCAAAACAAAAAGTTAAATCATATTTATTTTTAGCTGGTGGTGAGAGTGATGAATCTGGTGAATTACAAAAACATTTTTATGGCTCCTCACAATTTATTTCTTAAAACGCTTAGCACTTTCGAGAATTAAATTCCCATCCTCGGAGCTACGAACAATAAAAGCCATAATTAAGGAGTTTAAAAATTAGTTTTTACATTTTTTTTTATTTACATAATTGGCCATATAACGCAACAGTCTATAACATTATAAAATTTACAACAATAACATATATATTTAAAAACATAGTTATAATTAAAATATAATAAATTAGTATAATATAATTAATGTCGTATTTACTATTTAAGCATTAAATTAACATAAGCCAAATTACTGTCAGAGCGTAGGGCGTGCCTATAGAGTTGCTACCGGGCTGAACCCAGCCGATGCACTAAGGCCGAGTCCAAGCCTCGGCGGAGGGAGCAGAGACAAGTCTGGAAATGAGAGAAGCGTTAGTGTCCGTCTGTACATTTACATTTACTTTATTTCTGGCATTCTCGAGTTTTATCTCAATACCCTCAACCTTGTCCATCAGATAACCTCTTACGTCGCTATGAATTAATATCATCTGATGGTCCTCAGCTGGGTGGTTGTGCTCCTTACAGTGGGAATAAAACCCGGAGCTTACCTCTCATGTGTTCTTTAGCCCTGATACGTAACTTCCTCTGTGTCCTTCCTACGTAGCTGGCCTCACACATCCCACATTTCAGCAGGTAAACCCATGATCTGTCTCCTAGAGTAGCATCCTTGATTTTAGAGACAAAATTCATCCGAACATAAAATAACCACTTAATTAATGTGTTTATTGTTTGTAGCTCTGAGGATGGGAATTTAATTCCCGAAGCGCTAAGCGTTTTAAGAAATAAATTGTTAGGAGCCATAAAAAAGTGTTTGTGATTAACCTGAAACAGTTAAATGTTTAAGAAAACTTGTTTTCACAGCTTGAAATAGTTCTTCATCTTGTTACATAAGTTAAATTTGTTCATCTCGTGAGAATAAGTTAATACATTCTTCTCCAAACTGAACATATATCAATTTGTTTCAATCATATCTCTCCCGTAGCCTCCTTCTTTTAAATCTTCTTTGTATATTGGAGAACAAATTTTCTCCCACCAAATACTCATTGCTGCTCTTCAAAGCTCAACACTGAGATAACATTTATTATAACAAGTCTTTGGAAAATGGGAATGTTTCTCCTTATTTAGAACTGTTGATTCCCTAAACGTTTACGACAGAATTCACAAATAAATTGATTCAAATAAGTTTATTTCATATTTTCATTGAATTATGAATTCACAGTGATAGCGTCGAAATCATATTGAAGAGTTCAAATTAAATTTCTTGCTTCTAACATTTTGGATTGAGTTACGTTACTACTTTCGTTGATCGTAGTATACGTTCATTTCTATAAATTATTTCCATTTCTTTAATCTTGTTCTTTAAATAACTATTGAGACATAACGCCTAGTAGATAGAAATTTTCATATATTATTATATGTCTTCATGATGTTTGCTGACGTTTCGCTAGACATCTTTCTAGCTTGCTCAGTGCTTTCTTTGAGACTGAAGAGTTCTATTCCTTCTCAGGTATATATTGGTGTCTTGTCCGGTCGTCTTGGGCGGAGTCTTCCCTTCCAGATGGTGTCTTCGGATACTTGGTCTGGTGCCCGCCCTCTAGTGACGTCTGTTTTGTTAGTCGGACGATTCTTTCTTGGTCGAATTATTGGTTTGGAAACCTGTATATCAACAAAAAAATAGCATGCTTAACATTTAAAAATTATTTCTATTACCAAATTTATAGGCTATGAATATACTTAAATCTGGCCTGCTCATGATTAATTTATTAATATTAAACTAAACACAAATAATGTCCCCAAAAAATGTAAAAATAAGATATATATGTGTGTGTGTGTGTGTGTGTATATATATATATATATATATCATCTAGGGCGAGAAAACCCTTTTCTAGAATTTCTAAATCCAAATTTTAAAGTGAAGATCATCTCAAAAAACTTGGTTTTGCAATTTCAATGTTCCCCTATGATTTCTGACTAATATGATGTCAGCATTACAAGATTAAGGGTGGAGGGTTATATAATATAACCTAAATAAGGTTACAGAACTTATCTAGATTGTCTAAAGTTTAACCGATCTAAGATTGACTCTCTGACTGTCCAATTTTGGACAAAGAGTGGTTTTGTGTTGTGGTAAACAAAAACCAAATGTCTATACTAGTGAGCCCTTTAGGAACTACAACAGCCTTTAAAATTAATAAATAATTTTATTTAGTGATCCATTATGCCTTTTGCTTTTCTGGGGGAATAGTTTCAAAAGTAGCTGAATTAAATCATAAAGCCTACTGAAACTTTCATGGAAACTAAGGTAATTAAACATTCTAGCAAAAATATTAGTGTTAATTTCTCAGATGTTGACTTAGACAACAATATCTTTCCTAAGAGCATACTACACACAACACACGATACACTTCCTTGACCCCATGAGCTCATGGGCTATTAAAAACAGCACTTACTTTGTTACGATAATGTGGCATAATCTTTGAATAAACCAATAACTTCTTCAGATTTCAAACTTCACGGAAATGTTCTTATGTAAATAGTCTGTCACATAATATTCACTATAACATATGGCACACGTGACTTATTCATGTTAGTCTTTTTGTTAACTCAAGAAAGGTACTCCTCAAAACGTTTACATATATTTAATGAATGAATGTTAATATTTATCTTAGTGTTTTTGCATTTAATGTAAATTTAAACATTCTACCAATAGTTTGTAAGATTTATCTATATCTGTTAATAAATGTTCTTTATTCTTTACAAGTTTAATTATAATTTAATTCGAGTTTATTTCGTTATTCAGAACACTGTTTTGTGTTTTGAAGTAAAAATTACTTTATTTTGTATATTAAAGCATTCATTTTAATAGAATAGGAATCTGAGAAATGAACAGGGCACCTCTATTATTATGGGGCTTTAAAACCCTATAGCTTTCACATAGAGTGGTCCATGTGTCACTAAAATGAATGAGTTGTCACCCATTTATGTGGAAAATCCTAAATACATTAAGTATTTTTTGCCATTTAAATATTCCCCAGGAATAAAAAATAATGAAATTTTAAAATACATCCAACAAGGAAAAACATCGTTGAAATATTGACAATAAAATGTATATTCAATTCTCTCTCACTTTCTACTAGAAATACCCATTCAACCGATTCAGTTTAATTTTTTTTTTCCTTCCCTGAAGCAAAAGTATTAAGAAAGAAGGGGCTTGTCAATCAGAGGAAGTGCATGATTCCATCAGGCTTTTTCTATCAATATAATTCAAGCTTACATTTATACAACTTATTTTTAGACTTCTTCTATTCAAAAGCTTCTTCAATAAATATATGGACCAATCATCTTGAGTGTCTAGGGCCATTCCCTGAATTATTTACCTTTTTTTTCTGGGATTCTTCACACTCTAAAGCCCCAAGCAATATTTTTCTTGCCCTTTTACAGTTAAATGTAGGTTAATTTTAATTTATTTGACTCTCGTTTCCAGCCGTGTATCAAAACCTTCATTTGTTGTATTTACCTCCCAATCAAACTATTTTAAATTAAAAATTATATATAGGAGTACCCAATCATTTCAACTAAAACTAAAAAAGACAGTAAAGAAATCAACCTGCAGATTATCACTGTATGCATGACTAGAAACGTTATCCTAAGTTAAACCTAATATACAGGGCCTTGAATACGTTTCAGAAATCCGTTCCGTAAGAGATGTGTATACTAAGCAGAACTTCTACGTAAATTCGGACGTAATTTGGAACGAACTTAAAATAGTTGCTTAGATAGGTGTTTCATTTTGCTTATAAACTTAAAATGTAAGCCGTGTAGGTGAAGTTTTATCTAAATTGCGTACAGGAAACACTTACATACATAGTACTTAATGGCAAACCGTCCTTTAGCAGTTAAACACAATTACAGACAGCATCCTCCCTAACCCTCTCGATTTACTGGAATTCAGATGTTAAAATAATGGAATACCTCAAAGCTCTTTCAGGGTTATGTTTTCAGCATTCACTCCATTAAAACACAAACAAGCCTGCAAAACGACACAAATAAGCTTTTCTGCCCGTCGTTGATGAGTTGATAACGAAATGGTTTCCCATGTTAATATCAAGATTACATAAACCTATGCAGGGAATCATCCTGTCATAATCATCACCACACAAATGACCTGTAATATGTACAGTAAATGTGTAGTCATGGTGTTAGATCCGTGATGTGAAAAGTGGTAATTAGACGTATTTATATATAAAATTTATTGTCATCAAATTACAGTCGTTATAGTTTTCGCACGATTCATGGAAAAGCTATGGGACAAATATTGACAAGTTTATTAGCGTTTGTGGAATCAAATAAATCTGGTTCCCAGTCAAAATATAACTACATCATCTTAACATTCGGAAGAAAATCAATATGATAAAATTCTTTCGCAGATCGCTGTAATACCATATACGTATAAAATTATGACCAGAAGTCTATAATTATCTAACTGTGTTAGTCGTTTATATTCAAAATATTATTGGTAATATATGCATATAAATTTTATAGTTTAGTCCACACCACCCCAGATTCAGATTTTGTTTCCTTAATATATGATAGAGCGAGAGTACCTATGCTATGTATACAAGTTATTTTTCTCTAATAAGTTAAGGAAGATAATTCATCCACTTGTATCTGTGGTACTGGCCAAGAAACGGGTTAATATGTAAACACTCTCACTTGTAACCTGATTAGAGTAATTGTTAGACGGTATCTAACAGAAGCAGTCTCTTCTCCAAGATTAGTAACTCAAGCCGGTTTTCTACTCAGTCGGCAGGTTCCCCAATGTTGGGAAACAGTGTTAATCACATTTAGGAAGTACGAAGTAGATTAAAGGAGCTGACCGATGGTCTAGCCCATCCTCGGCAATACCCGTCCGCGATCTATAAGGTCTAGACCAGGGGTCTCCAAACTTTCCAGCCTTAGGGCCATACTGATTACTCCAGTAAGTTCCGAGGGCCAAAACCATATTATCATTGTTGCCAGTGGTAAAAAGTGAAATAGTCCACTGATAAAAAAAAGGAGAAGACCTTCTCCAAAATGAAGCACACAAAAAATGTTTACAGATCTAATTTAACCGATGAGCATCTTAAATCTCTTTTAATAATAGGTACAAGTAAAATTAGTCCACAACTACAAACTATTGTCAGTGAAAAATCTCAATTACATAAATCTCATTAGTATTTCATATGTCATTATGCTTGTTATAAGTTATGTTTTTATTTAAAATGTATAAAATGTTAGTTGGATTCATTTCAATAATTTGTTAGTTATTATATACTGAAGTTAAATTTTCTGCATATTATACATGTCTTTACTCATTACAATTCTGTATTTCTTTATCCAACTTGTCACAAAAACAATAACAATAAGCCTACAACAATGTTATGAGTAGTTAGCCCATGACCATATCAATGTAGATGTCATATTAATAATTATTCAACATAAAATTAGAATACTTCAGTAAACTAAATTTAATTTGCTATAAAAAATATGTTCTCTAAAAGGAGTTTTGAAGTATGTTAGCTCTCCGCGGGCCGGACAAAATCTGCCGGATGTGGCCCTCGGGCCGTAGTTTGGAGACCCCTGGTCTAGACCATTCCACTTTTATGTTTTCCGCTCGACTATAAAAGCGGTTCAGCTCGTCCGGAGAGTTAGTTTTGTTCTCAGCTCTCTTCAAGTGATCAACAGTGATTTATAGTTGGTGCGGTAAAGTGTTTTAGGGGAAGAACTGTGTTGTGCCGTTTTTATGTAAAGAACAGTGTAGTGCCGTGTAAAAGTAAAGGGACAATGCAGTACCGTTATCTTTGAGAAGATTAATGCAGCGCCGTGTTTTTGTAGCTGTGAAGCTATCAGTGCTTATTGTGAGTAGAAGTTAAGAATAATTAACCAAGTGTGTAGTGCATTGTTATATAAATTGTGCAGAAATAAAAACTCTGAAGCCTATGTATGTTTAATCTGCAATCGAAAAGAACTCTAATAAGCAACGTTTATTACTGATTTTGTAATAAATGTAACAATACATATAATTATCTTGGAGAAAAACAGAACTTCAGTCTACAGAGAAAATTAATTTATTAAACAAAGGAAACTTACAATAAATGTTATTATAGAAATTTTGCTTTTAATATTACCAGCACTTTTCATCTTGGCACTGCCATCCTCCTCAACCGAATCTTCCTTTTCTTCCTGTTTTTCCTGCGGTTTAGGGGTGGTTACGGGTGGTTTGCTATCGTCTTTACGTTTACTCGGTGTGCTTCCTTCTTTTTTTTCCTCTTCAATATATGGAAGAGGATCTGTGCTAAGTACCAGGGATTCAACATGTTCTTTTATAAAATCTAAACCAGGGTATATTAGCATGATGTATAGCCCTTCTGCGAGTGCACAATCCATTGGAGTACGAATCGCCCGACACCTTTTTTGGAAATCATCCTTAAGGGAATAGATTTTAAAGAGTATTGTGCTCAAGGTTCCAACTGCACTTCCGCCGCTGACTATAGGTCCGCCCAGGTCGTTGATACAGACTCCACCCCCTTTTTCAAGGCACATCATATTCTGTGCGTTTTCTTCTGATGGTGGTTTGCAGGGACAGAATGAGTACGCAGCAATGTCATCTCTATACCTGAGAGGAAATTCGAAACCTTTACCGACCTCTCCCCTGGCAACCAGAGTGCACACGAGACGCCGAGAAAGGTCAGGCTTCGCTGCCGACAGCTTCATAATGTCTATAGTTGGCGAGGATAAGTTAAAAGGTTCGTCAGTTTGAATGAGTCCAAAGTCGTAGGCACCAAGCTCGAAGGCTCTGTATTTGGGATGAATTATGTAGCGGGAAATTGAACGCACCTGCGTATCTTTTGAGTACATTTCATCGCCTCTGTAAACATCTGTCAGCTCGAAAGCGTGGAGGCAATTAGGAGATGTTAAAACCCAATCCGGTGCAATCAATGATCCACTGCAAGTACGATACAAATCATTCTCCTCCTGGGAAGCAGTTACGGAAACCACGTATGGAAACTTTTCTTGCCCATCATTGCCAGTATCGCTTTCCTTTAATCCATTCACATCACTATAAAGCAGCAGTAACAAAATCAATTTAGAGGGAATCATATTATAAAGTTGAAAGAATGTACTTTACAATTGCTTATTATCAAAAAAACACATGAAATGTAGGCACATATTATGACATTTCTTTTTCTTTTTTTCTAAATTATTATTATTATTTATTTATTAACATCCACTTTTTGCAACTTAGGCTATTCGGGACGGGTTATCCACAGGTTACCAACCTTTTCTAGCCAGGGTGGGATTTTAGGATGTTATTTAATGAATTTCGTCACTAAATAATTTCCTTTGCCCAGGCAAGAATCTAACTCGCCACTCTAGGTTTACCATGTGAGATAAAGGTCAACGCTTTCGCTAACGGCTCAGGTTAGCCAAGCGAGTTAAAGCGTTGACCTTTACCACACATGGTAAACCTAGAGTGGCTAGTTCGATTCCCGCCTGGACATTTAGAACAGGGGACAATGACAGAGGGGTAGGGAGTAAACGGATGAACAATAGATAAAATACAAATAATAATAATAAATAAATAAATACAAACGGCAATTAGAAATCTTTCAGTAAATTTTAATAACATTCCGACGGAAAGGCGAAATGTAAACAAACAGGTCTGCCAACCTCTCACAGTGAAGAATAAAAAGTTCATCACGCAGGGGGTGAGTAAACTAAGTAGATTTCCCTCCTGAAGTTTAACAATAGGTACATACTGGAAAAACACCACCAAGAATATTAAGTGAATAAATACAAACGGTAATCAAAAATCATTCAGTAAATATTTATAATTTCCGGATGGGAAGCTTCTGAAATGTAAACAAACAGGTCTGCCACCTCTCAACGAAAAGAATAACAATAACTGATATATACCTGAATATAATATATATTTTTTATTGAAAACTATTTACTATATCTAGTACTGTAACATATACTTAAAATGAGAAAATTTTTCATCGGAATTAATCAAATTTTAATAGGCCAAAAACTTGAGACAGGGGGGGGGGGCGTCACGAGAACAAATTTGCATGTATCTCGTATAACAAAGGTCACTTGAAAACAATATTTGGTATTTAAGCTTCGAATAAAATGGATTATTACGTATCAGGATACTGCTTATGTAACATGAGTAGGAAAGGGGGTTTGCTGAAGGCTGAAAACTGAAATATGCAAATATCTCGGTTAATATTCTAGAAAGAGAATAAATGTGTTTAACGATATTATTAGTGCATTTAATTTGCAAAATGATTGGTTCTATTCAAGTTTTCGATCCGATGTTTAAAAACGGAAATATTTCTAATTTTCGGAAATCCTTCCCTCTAAACTCCCCCTCCTACTGGTCCGATTTCAGCCATTACCGAAATTGATCTTCCTTTTTATATAAAACGATTAAATATGGAGTTTGATAACGATCAAACAAAGTTCGGCCCGATCCGGCCTTCATTAAACACACAATAACTTATTCTAGGCTTGAAATTGAATTAATTATATATGTCGATAACCTACTAAAGCAATATTAACCGTGGTTACACCTAATCTACCTCAAGAACTACAGTGGCTTATAAATAGTTATAATAGTCAAAACTACTGAGACACCGGTTTAATGATTAGGAATCCTATAGGGTGCCACTTGTAAACTTATAAGTATAGGATGAAGAGAAAGGCCGAGTCCTTCTTTGCCTGCCTGTCCAAATGAATGATGAAATACAAATGTAAAACGACAAACTGCTCTTGGACGATTTCAATGGCCGGATAGACAGAAAAAATACTACATACCGAAATAAGTCATTGGCTAACTTGTTTTTACAATAATAATGAGAGACGAAATACTGAGTTTGAGAGAACAATACTTAGGAAAGTGAAGGACTCAACTATTATGTTTGAAACAGATACGATTTTGGATGACTCAGAATAGAATACTTTCAGGGATTGGTTTTATGTTGGTGCTTCTTATTCATTCGTAGTAATTAATATATGAAGAGATATATACCTGCAAGCATCAAATAGACGGGTTCAAAATGACATTTTGAATAGGAACTTCAGTTGACTAACTAAGGGTATAAGCAAGGTCTCTTTTTACAAACATCTATTTATAAACTTCTGAAAAAGGTTAAACTGTTTTGAAGACCGAATTAGTGAAAAATCCTTAGAAGAAGTATTGAGATATCAATCAAACTCATTGAGTAGGGCTTGAACCCACGAACTGGAGAAATCATTACTTCATCAATATAACGTCATTGCTCATAAAAGGGTTATCCTAAATTTGCCCAAGTAGTGAACTAATAATTTTATTTATCCAGGAGTAGCATTGGGTAAATGTATTTTTTTAAAATAATATATATATAAAATTGTAACCTCTGTCTGTACATTGATTTTTTTTTCACGAAATTTCACGATAACTTTTCGTTTCACATGTCATTTTATGAAACATGGGATGTATATTACTACTAGCTCAACTTAGACTTTAGGCTATATTAATATTCTCTAAGACAAACAGGAGTGGGGGTTATAAGGGAAACCTGAAATTAAAAATAGCGATATTTCGTTTCCTATTGGGGTTTCGGCAAATATGCACATAACAAAAGTTGTTTATTTTGTTATTTAGAGAAACTTTTGTCATATACACTATCGTCGTATACCGAAGTATAAAGGCGTTATACGCTAAAAATGATAGCGGGAGCCAACAAGAGAAATTTGCTCAACAATTCTTTGGAACTACCAGGTATCTTACCGGGAAATATTAATTCAAATGTATGTTAATATTTTGTGCTTAATAATTCAAATCTATGCATAATGCACAGGAAACGGGAAATATGACAATATGGAGAACAGTGAAGTCTTACATAAAAAAATAATTTTATTATTAACAAATCAACAGTATTTACCTAATCACTGGGACGGGTAAATGTCAAAATATTGTGCAAAGTAAACCTTGCCAAAAAATACCATCACCATTCAGCCTCAAATGAATTCCCGAGCGAAGCCGGGCATCTGAGCTAGTATATATATATATATATATATATATATATATATATATATATATATATATATATATATATATTGTAAATTATAAGCACAACCCACGCAGGTGAAATCTGTTAATCATATATGTGCATACACATGATAAATGAACTTTATAAGTGAAGTGTGAATGTAAATAGAACCGACAATTAAACTCAGTACTGATTTATTGCTTATTGAAAATAAATGGAGCATTTCACTGAAACCCTTGTGGTTTAATGTGTTAATTTTAAATTAAAACCAAAAGAACTGTTCATCTGTATAATTTACAATTTATTTAATGAATCAGACATTCACCACTAAATCCCGCCCGAATTGATTCATGACTTCTCCTAACAATGCCAAAACTCTCATCATTTTAGGCGAGCTTATTTAGTGGTGCTTAAGCGGTTTCAGAACAATTTGAGAAACATGTATAAAAATGTTCAATACATTTTTCGTAATTTTTTTTTTCATGAATTCTGTTATGATAAAATTGGATGGTTTGGCATATTATAATTTCACTGTGGATGAAGTGGATTTTTTGTGTTTTGACTACAAGAACATCAAGAGTGGAAATTGGAAAATGCGAAAGAACTTGTTTGTTTTATGGTATAAAAATTCTTATAATTGCTGATTTGACGGATCTGAACAACAAAAGAATAATTTTTTAATATACTACATTAGTAACATATGCACTATTTTTTAAATTACTACCATCATAAATTGAGTTCAATAGTATCCGTAATTTGTATTTTTGAGTCGATTAAGGCCATTTTTGTATATATAAAAGTAATATAACGATTTCAAACCCCCTCCAATATATTGGGATATACTGACTGACTTGGGAAGTCTCCTACAATTAATAGAATATACATGCGTATATAATAACATGTAAAAAAGATGAATCAATAATTTCGGTTAAAATGAGAAATAGTTTTTCATGAAGGTATCTGAATTCGTAAAGAACCATTTATATTTTAAACAACTTGAAATTGTTCAAAGGGAATATGAAAAATAAAACTTGGAATTCGTATATGAGTTCAACTCAACTCTTTCTTTAACAACATCTCTAGAGACTTCATTCGTCCTTTTTATTTATTACTCACCACTTGTGGCATAATGTGACTAAGATTAAGTAATTCTATTTACTTGTTTCAGGAAAGCTGGCGAAGAAAAATGGAGACTAGCACGGTAAGGGCTGTAAGTAAACATTAAAATATTAAAAATTGCATTTACTATGGCTAATAGCTTAAAATTATTTTCATAATAATGGATTTTTTTTTATTGTGCAGAAGTTTTTATGATGTTCTGACAAAAAAAGTGTGTCACACTCAA
Source organism: Riptortus pedestris (assembly GCA_019009955.1). Lineage (NCBI taxonomy): Eukaryota > Metazoa > Arthropoda > Insecta > Hemiptera > Alydidae > Riptortus > Riptortus pedestris. Next base: position 124,276,776 of record CM032228.1, on the reverse strand, counting down.
TCTGCTACACACATTATAAATTAACATTTATAGTGTCATAACAAGTTCTAATTGAAATCGCAAGAGTAAGAGTGGGGGTTTACTCAAAGTTGATAACGCCTAAACACAAATACCTTCTTTAAAATAAGAATCTCAACAAAATGTATAGAACCTCAATAATAATTTATTTTATTCGTCACGCAGGGGCTGAATAAACTAAGCACATTGCTATCGCGATAGTATAACACACTTGTAATCTCATTTCACCACGGATTCTCTATTTATATGTAAAAACAAAACGATCAGTAAAGGGGTGGGGGTGAGAATTACTGAAAGCAAGAAAGAACGAATAGCTCGCTGAGTTACTAAATAATGCATTTAACAACAACGCAGAATGTAGAACATCTAATGACATAGAACATCAGTAGTTTTATGATATTCATCCTATAACATATTACGGTCCGATTCATAATAATAGATATATGTATTCTGAATTTTCGAATTCGTTCCCACCCTCTCTTAATTAAGAGTGGAGGTGTTTGATATTTTTTGATCCTTCCGTTGATGTATAACAACAATCACGGAACATTAAATTTACAATAAGATTGGTTCTATACACTTTTTCACTTCGACAGTTAAGTCCCAAGATGTACACCAAGCCGCCGACTCAGGAATCCTCATCATTCCTCCTATATAAACCCCCTCCCCTCCTACTCATCAGCCAGTTGTATCCCAGCTATTGTTCATGTAACATCTATATGTATTTGTAAATATTACGAATAACGTTTTTTTTTTTTTTTAAACTCTACGTTTAATTATTATTATTAATGAATAATAATAATAATAAACTCTACGTGTGCCGGAAGTCTGTAATTGACGTATAATAACGGAGACAATTCGAATTTTCGAAATGCCCTCCCTCAAACCCCTCCTCCCACTACTCCGATTTCAGCCATTAACGAACTTGATCTTTCTTTTTACATAACATTTATGAATTTAGACTTTGGTAATGATCACACATAAATTATATATATATATATATATATATATATATATATATAATTTATGTGTGATCATTACCAAAGTAAATATATAATATATATATATATATATATATATATATATATATATATATATATATATATATATATACACACAGACACACACACACACACACACACACACACACACACGTACGCACGTTAGTTCCGTTAAGGGAAATCTGCTCAAACGGAATTTTTAAAACATTTATTTTACCAACCCTTTCCTCCTTGTTCAATGAAAACAATAATTCTTATTAGAGCTTAAATAAGACTTCGTGGTGTGATGACATGATTTATATGTTTTAATGAAATTTCAAGCTCTTAGCAGACGCATGTAGATGTCCGCATGGAATTATCACGAATAAATATTCTCATAAGAAATAAAACAAGACCCTGAAAAATAATTTTCAGAAAGATTAGTCTTCTCGTTAAAGGGGGGAAAAAAAGAACAGATCGAGAATTAAAAAGAGCATACCTTTTAAATTATATTTTTCCTACAAGCCTTAGGTAAATATTTTCCTGTAAGGCTTCACGAAAACTTGGAAAAAAGTTTAGTAAGCACTTTTCTCCTCATCTGCATGGCAGATGGAGACCTGTCAGTAACACCTTTCTGACTTTCTGCAGAAAGTCATATTTAATCTGAATTATTTATAAAGGCTATTTTTACAGACAGCTGAAAAACTGTGGTCAATATGATGAATGGTAAAAAATGAAGAATTTTTAAAGGTTAGATAATTACTAAATATATTCATTTATTTAGATTTTTTATCATATCGTGTGTGATATTGTGTGGTCCTGGAGAAATGTTACGCGTTGACTGTAAAGCGTTGTGTAGTTCTTGTAAGCTGAATAAGGCATTTAAAGGATGTTCGTAGTTCATGTAATAGTTAATAGTCTTGTTGTCAGTAAGTGTTTTTAATTCTTGAAAAGTTTTTGTGTACTTTTCACTACTGGTAAAGTTTCTAAAATGTTTTCCAAACATATTGGATTTATTCAAAGGGTAAGTTGTTCAAATTCAGTTAATTAACAGTCCAGTTATCGGTTGAGTTTGCGTTTATACCAGATTAAAATCCATCCATCATTTTTTTTTCTACTTTATATGACTCATTGAGCTTGGCTTTCTTCCTCTTATAACTTTAAGATGTTCTAGAGATGGATATCTTCAGAATAAATTGAAAACCTGTTTTCGAATTTTTACAGCATGTCGGCATTCATCGTTCCACCAAGGAAAATGTGTTTTTTTTTTTGTATGTGTGTGCCGTTTTGGGAGTTGTCAGATGCTTCAATTCATACTGAATTTAAATCGTAAAGCGTAAATATTTCTGTACTGGTTAATTTGTGTTCAATGTGCTTTCGATATAAACTCCAATCTGCTTTCTTAGTATTATACCTAGAAGACATGAAAATCTTGGAGGGTTAACGTCAAGAAAGCAGATGATTGGGGAAGTGTGTTGCTATGCGTATCGTCATCTACTTGAGTAAATAAAAGTCCGTCACGCAGGGGCTGAGTCATCTACTAGGTAGGATCAATGGGCATTTGAAGAAAAATGTCGAAAATTCGTCATGAGTACAACCTCAATAGCTGATTTCCCTTCCTTTCCAGGGAAATCTGCTAAAAAAGGGGGTTTCAAGCGCACTTTCAAAACCGCTTAAATTTCCTCAAAAAAAGGAATCGGAGACCACCACTAAATTTCCTGAAAAATGAATAAAAAATAAATGTTTTTAGCAATTATTTTATAATTCTTGTAAAAAATGCATGCAATTTAGTTTAAAATTATCTATTTTTTAATAAAATTGGCATACTTTTTTATCCATTTACGCTTAGCAAAATGGGTGTCCTTTCAGGATATCTAAAAATTTTGGAACGGCTTAATTTCCTCCAAAAAGGGAAATGGAGGTCATCTCCAAATTTTTTCAGGTAATCGCTAAAATTTTAAAAAATACACTTAAAAAAAAGCAAAAACCTAGCCCAACATCTTTACTGTTTGTAGAACAGGAGTTCCAGAATTGACTTGACGTATTAACATCAGCTAACAGTATAAAAGGCATCGGTCGGTGTGTTAGTAAGTCTCGTATTTCTGTTACGTCAATAGGTTGCTTCGGTGGAAGATAAACAGAAGATACAGTAAAGCGAAAAGGTTGGAGCACTATAACAGGAACAGCTTGAATGGTTGTTCTTGAACAGATTCATATGAATGTTCTCATCAACCATAACAGCTACTCCACCAAAAGGTTTACCTCCTAGAGAAATGTCTTGCATGAAAAATCTATACCCTTGTATACTGAATTCCTGCTCTTGCTTTAAGTGTATTTCTTGTACTGCAATCATTGGTTATGTTTCAGCTGTCACATACGTTTTAGTTCACTAGATTGATTATAGATCCTGTTAGCAGATTTCCTTGGAAGCTTGGAGCTTGGAGCTTGCCCAAAGCTTATTTATACATTAAGAGGTTTAGAAGTGTTAGTAAAAGAAGGGTCTAGAGCAATTTTGTTTTTAGCAGATTTCCAAGGGAAATCAGCTATTGAGGTCGTACTCGTGACGCAATTTTCGAAAAAATTCTTCAAATGTCCATCGATCCTACCCAGAAGATGACGAAAATGAGGTCCGTTCAAAATTATATATATATATATATATATATATATATATATATATATATATATATATATTTGTCTGGTACCAATTATTGTTTAATCGTTACCAAACTCGATATTTAGTCGTTTTATGTAAAAAGAAAGATCAAGTTCGTTAACGGCTTAAGTCGGACCAGTGGGAAGAGGGTTTAAAGGGGGGAATTTCGAAAATTCCAAATATCTCCGTTACCATACGTCGGATCGAAAAATTGTATAGAATCAATCTTATTGCTAATTAAATTTACTATAAATATTGTTATATGCATTTATTCTCTCACATGCCGAGTTTTGTTAAGTTCCGTTCAATCGTTAGTGCCCAATAAAATTGTCGGCTACCGTTTAAGTTCTCAGTGTATATCTCGTTTATACTAGGTATATGACAAAAGTCCGTCACGCAGGGGCAGCGTAAACTAAGCAGATTTCCCACGTGAAGTTTTACAATAGAGAAATCTGCCTAATAACAACTGTAGTAGTAAGAAACCTCTAAACCTAAAAAACATTATTTAGGGCGCCCAGTAGTTTCTAGCCCCAAAAAACAGTTAACCTAACCTCTAAACCTATTCACGAGGGACGAATAGTTATGGAAACGGCCGCCAGAGCTCTCGGCGGAAAGTCCGAACATAGCCTACTGGTGACCACACGCAGAATACAAATGCAAATATCTCGGTTAATATTCAAGATACAGAATAAATGTATAGAACAATATTTATAGTAAATTTAATTTGCAATAAGATTGTTTATGGACAATTTTTCGATCCGACGTATAGGAACGGAGATATTTCGAATTTTCGAAAATCCTCCCCTCTAAACCCCCCCTCCTACTGGTCCGATTTCAGCCGTTAACGAACTTGATCTTTCATTTTACATAAAACGCTTAAATATGAAGTTTGGTAAGGATCAAACAAAAATTGCGACCGCTAGAGCGGTAACAGACAAATATATATATACACAGTTTTGAACGGACCTCATTTTCGTCATCTACTAGGTAGGATCGATGGACATTTGAAGAAAAATGTCGAAAATTCCGTCATGAGTACAACCTCAATAGCTGATTTCCCTTAAGGGAAATCTGCTAAAAACGAAATATCACTATTAGCAGATATCCCTTAAGGGAAATCAGCTATTGAGGTTGTACTTATGACGCGATTTTCGACATTTTTCTTCAAATGTCCATCGATCCTACCCAGGAGATGACGAAAATGAGGTCCGTTCAAAACTGTATATATATGTGTGTCTGTTACCGCTCTAGCGGTCGCAATTTTTGTCTTATCGTTACCAAACTTGATATATAATCGTTTCATACAAAAAGAAAGATCAAGTTCGTTAGCGGCTGAAATCGGACCAGGAGGAAGGGGGGTTTAGAGGGGAAGAATTTCGAAAACTCTTAATATCTCCGTTATTATGCGTTGGATTGAAAGATTGAATAAAACCAATCTTATTGAAAATGTAATGCTCTATAAATGTTGTTCTGTACAGCTTTTCACTATCTTCATTATTTACTGAGATATTTGCATTTTTTAGTTTTTGGTCTTGAGTAAAGCCCCACTCCTACATTACCTTATGGAAAATCAGCTATTGATGTCGTACTCATGACTCGATTTTCAAAACTTTTCTTCTAATGCCCATCGATCCTACCTATGAGATGACGAAAATGAGGTCCGTTCAACATTATATATATATATATATATATATATATATATATATATATATATATTCTATGTCTATATCTATCTATCATAAATATTCTATTTATAAATTGTTATATTAATTTTATTAAATTTTTGAGTGCCAACGTGAGAGACAATTCTGATGATATTGTTGTTTCGTTTAATGATTAATGTGAAATGCGAGACAAAATATAAATATGACATTGTTGAAAGAGCAGAATGAAGCATTGAGTAAAAAATGGAGACTGAATAATGAAATCCAGAGAAATAAGGGAGCGTGGAAACATTCCACTTACGATTAACGATATCTACACCTATAAGTTTAGAGCAAGCCTTTATAGGGGGTGGCAGAATAAAACACTCATCACGAGCTTCATTAAAGAAGGCAAAGCTATTCAAGATAGCCTTTATAATTTTTATTCATTTAAGCTACAAATTTAATTAGTTTTATAAAACGTATGATTCAGACACCAATCTGACCTGGATATTCCAGAGATGTTTATTTTTTTAGAAAAAGTAGATATACTCCTATTAACGCCTTTCAAAGGAGGCATTAATGTTTTCCCATTTCCTTTTCTCGCTCTACAAAAAACCCACCAGATATTGCCCTCTGCATAAAATTTGTAGCCTTCAGATTTTAAACTAATAAAATTAAAATTCTTGTTTTACAAATAGGAAAACAATAGAGTTTACATAGCTAAGAATCTATTTGAATGAAAACCACAATTATAAATTTCATAATAGTACCCTATCTGTAGTCCTCCTAAAGTTTAAATTTCAGAAAAAGAAATCTGTTATGAAATTTTAATCATACCAAAGTTCTAAATTTTTTAGCTCTTTGAGGAGGTTAAAAAATGGCACACGTTTTTCCACCCTACTCGTAATAATAGAAATATTTTGAATTTCCAACTTTCCCTCACTCTAAATCCTTCCTTCAAGTCCATTTACGATTTTAGCCGTTAATGAACTGGGCCTTTAGTTTTTCGTAGAACACTGAATTATTCAATTTGGTAACTGTTAAATATTATGACTGCAAGAGCGTGTATTATGTTTGAACGGATCATTTTGTCATCTACTTAGGATCGTTGAAATAGCTGATCACCTTTAGGTCTATCTTCACAATTGGTCAAGATCGCTTTACATTTTTATTTTTGAATGGAGTTAAATTTTATTGGCATATCATCTTTGTGAGTGGCGATATAGTAATATGTATAGTTGAAATAATGTGCACCACCACTTCCCTCTGGGAAAATATAAACGTCTTTTGTGTGGTAAAATGAATACAAAGTAGGTAATCTATATCACTCAGCTATTCTGAATGGATTTGTTCCAAAGATGAACCCAGCAATCACCTATTTAAAATACACTTCACTGACAAGCACGTCCTAGCCTACGTGCTTTGCTTTCAATCTTATTGTTTTTGTCCTATTTTATGTTACTTTATTACAGCCCTTATATTTTTTACTTTGTATATTTTACAGTCTGAATTTTTTATTATTGATTATCTCAAAGTATTCATATTAGCGAATTTCACTCCAGAGGAATCAATACATAAAGTTATCAGGGGAGCAAGTTTTCTAGATATATTTCAAAAACTTTGCAATCCTACCTAATAAGTGGCAAATTGAGGTCTATGCAATTTTTGTGTGTGTGTTTGTGAGGGGAAGAGAGCACACGAGATGTGTGTGTAATGTTCAGTATAATCGTCATAACTCATCCTTAACAAATGTTTTCGACATTTTTATGAGTATTCAAAATACGCTTACTTTTAAATTTAAAACGTTTTTATCATATTCATATAGATCATGTTTATTTTAGGTAGAGGTTACAGATTATAGCTACTGAAGCTAGAAACCTTCCGTCTAGAATGAATTTTCTGATAGGAACTGCTTAACACTTGAATAGCGAATGCAACTGTTACATTTTAGCAATTGGAGTGATATTTGCTTAATTGCCGCTATATACAATCCTTTAACCTTAGTAGATGCTTGGGTTGACATTTGTTGTATTTAAAGTTCATCCACATTATAAATTGTAAGGTTAACATTAACCACTGGCTTCTCAACTAAAGAATTTTATTATTAAATAAAATGTATTAGTTGCTTTGTGAAGACCAGATCTCGCTTTCAAAGCATATCCTCCCACAGCCACAAACCATCACAAAGTACCAAGAAATATTGATAAACAAATGCCAACTTTACTTGTGAATGTGTATTTGTGTATGGTTGATTGCGCTTGTGTATGTGTGTGTGCGTGTGTGTGTGTGTGTGAGAGAGAGAGAGAGAGAGAGATGCTGAAAACACTCCCGTAGGGAAATAGGAAAAAAGGAGTAATCCTGGATGAAATTGGGAGAAGGGGGGAAAATTAAAATAAAAATTAATTAAAAATCAGCCCCACATCTCCTTTACTTATTTTTTATTTTCTGTCACTCACTGCCGATTTTAATTTGGGAAATCATAACTTGGTCTGTTTTTAAATGTAAAACGTAAAACATTGTATTGTATTTATAGTCTTTTTAATATATTGATATTCGTATTTAATTTTATATTCAAATTTATGCCATTTTAAATTTTATTAAATACAATAGCTAGTTTTAATATTTTATATTATTATTGTTAATAGCTTTACAAATTTAATGTAATCCTCTACTGGTCTATATTTTGTATTTTTGCCCGTGTACAACGAACACGCACTTGGGAATGGTACAGATGTGTTGAAAGGTCTCGTGATGTATATAAAAACCTTCATTGAGTGGAAAGACTCAATTCTTCATTCCGTAAATTCAAGAGCCCCTCTTCCAGCATCCTGTACTTTATAAATATCTGTTCCGGACAGCACATGATAGAATGTTATGTCAAATATAAGGTAATCTTCCGTTGAATTGATGTCCCCAAAGAATTGTACAAAAGCGGGAATACGACTGAAGAATGAAGTTGAATTTAGTATATATAGCCTAATGTGAGTCGAATTCTGCATTAAATAAAACATAAAAAAATGAAATGTCCTACCGATTTAAAAAATAAAAAAAAAAAGATCTAGTTGTGAAAAAAGTATCATAAAATAAAGTTGCATCTATATATATATATATATATATATATATATATATATATATATAAATATATATATTGCTACATCCACGGGCTAAACCTTGTAATTGTTCGTGTTAAAAGGTAATATCGATTTCCAGGGGCACAAACGTATGATAAAGAGGATAACAATGACGTGCAGTGGTTGCACGTGCCTTATCAGCATCAGGCCATCAACAATTAGAACTTCTTGAGGAAAACTCCATTCATAGCAATAATCATGAGAACAAAATTACACTCGAGACCATATTTTCCCTCCATAGCCAGTAGCATTCATAAAACTGACTTATGATAGGCATTAGGTAGTATGAGCTTGAAAACTACAACTTTAATATGCCCTCCAGTCTTGAGCCACTTACTTGTGGTAAGTGAAAATTTAGAAAATAAAGTGTGTGTGTATAAAGTACACCCATATATGTACATATTCCTCTGGAAATGTTCTTACTTGCGCATTCTCTTAATCTTCATGCTAAGATAATTTCAGGCTATCCATAGTAGTCGATCAATTTGATGATGTTTCATATCCTTCATCTTTACTCTAGTCTTGGAATACCCTTTTCAGTGGTCTTCATTACCCAAAAAACCGGTTTCTCCTAAGTGCCATTGGCAACTTCTACTCTGCCTTATGTAGTAAATGGTCTTGCGACCGTCTTGTTTATTTGCAGATTGTAAAAAGACAATTTTCCAGGACCTAGAACCAGCAAGTACACGCATGTCTCAGACCTGTAGTATCTGCTTTCAATCTATTATTGTCCATTACAGTCTACTTACGGTATTTAAACCTAGAAAACTACCAATAAAAGCATGTATCGACAGGTATACCCCAGGTCCCCTTCTTCCTAGAGGATTTCGTATACATGTTCTTTTTCATACTTATTCTAAGCCCTCCCTAAATTTTATGTTGTCCATGTTATTTCTTGTAGTCAACACGTCGCCTGCATACCATATGCAGTATTTTAATTTTTATAGTTGCAGAGGTTTTCCTTATTTTTTACATGCCACTTATAGCCTGATTAAACAGAGCTGATATTAAAGAGTTTTCTTGTCTACCTCTATTGGTGACTAATAGAATTTCGAATTAACTCGGCGCCTCGTTCGTTTAATCTAGTTCCACTATTTATAAAAACAATTTATGGCCACAATATTTCATTTAGTTGGTGGACGTTGCAATTACTCCAAGATATAATGTTTCTGTCGTAAGAGCAGACTATATCCCATGCTAGGAGTATGGAGAAGTACAACCAACTTGTAAACCAGTTACAACCCTGGGAAAAAGAAGGGGGTGAGTTTAGGGAGTGGGTGTCTTTGTCTCTTAAAAAAGCAACTAGCTAGTAGTCTTATGAAGTTACAGATTATACTATGGAAATCTTTTATCGAGAAAATATCAGCTATTGATTCAGCCTTGAAAAGGGACTGGTTAACGCCCTCCCAAAACATGTAGGGCACATGAAATTCAGAAGAAATGACAGAGTTGAAATTGTACATGAGTTTCACCGGTTATTGTACATTACTAGGACAGTTATGTGTGTAATTATAGTGTAAACTGTGTAATAAATTACCATAGGGAAGAGGGACTGGAAAATTTCCAGTAGTTAAGAAGCTGATCACGTTCAACAGCCAAAGAAAGAAAGATAGCTGTCAGCATTAGATCCCATAAGAACGCAGCCATAGCGGGCATGCCGGCCTTGGAAATGCATCAACTTCAAATACTTTGCATCATCTGGTCCAAGAGGGTCTCAGAGAAACTTCATTTCCAAGAAAGGACGTCAGCAGAAGCAGATATATAGAATAAAGTAACATTAATTAACAAATGTCCAACCTTGACGATGACAGTACTTGACTCCTACTCGTCTTTCGTGTGCTTCTAGCTAATTCTGTGATTCGATGACTGCTAGATAATGATTTTCTACGAGGTGAGAGGACGCGCTCCTACTGGAACCTACGACCCTGAATCAGTTGAGAACAAAGGGCAGGAATAAAGAAAATCTAAGAAGCCTGAGATTAGCACAAAAACTATGGAAATATTTGTTGTTGCTTGGAGCTTGCCTAAAGCTTATTTATACATTAAGAGGTTTAGAAGTGTCAGTAGAAGAAGGGTCTAGAGCAATTTTGTTTTTAGCAGATTTCCAAGGGAAATCAGCTATTGAGGTCGTATTCATGACGCAATTTTCGAAAAAATTATTCAAATGTCCATCGATCCTACCTAGAAGATGACGAAAATGAGGTCCGTTCAAAATTATATATATATATATATATATATATATATATATATATATATATATATTTGTCTGTTAACGCTCTAGCGGTCGCAATTTTTGTTTGATCGTTACGAAACTCGATATTTAACCGTTTTATGTAAAAAGACAGATCAAGTTCGTTAATGGCTGAAATCGGACCAGTGGGAGGGGGGTTTCAAGGGGCGATTTTTGAAAATTCAAAATATCTCCGTTATTATGCATCGGATCGAAAAAGTGCATAAAACCAATCTTATTGCAAATTAAATTTTCTATAAATATTGTTATATACATTTATTCTCTATCTTGAATAATAACCGAGATATTTGCATTTTTATGAAGTCTGTGAGACATGTGGTCGGGTATAGTTCGGATTAGGTCGGCCATTTTCGTAACCGCTCGGCTCAGGTGGAAGCTTCTTCTAACCTTACCTTACCTTCATTACTTTGTGAGATTTATGCAAATACGTTCTGTTCATCCGCCCCCCCCCCTTCTTTAGTTCTTGGACTACTAAAATTTGAGTTATTAAAATATAAATTATTCTTACAATTCAGAAGCCGTTTCAGTTGGGAATTTATTTTAGTTAACTGAACGATTTCTCATTACCGTTTGTATTTAATCAGGGTGGTATTGTATTACCAGTATGCAGATTTCTCTATCGTAAAACTTCACATGGGAAATCTGCTTAGTTTACGCAGCCCCTGCGTGACGGACATTTTACTAGAATGCAGGTATATATTTTTTATTTATAATTAAAAAAGGATTAATTTAAAAAATGATTCAAATAAAATAAGCGTAACCAGCGTTGAACATTGGGCTTACGATAAATTAGCCGGATGATATAGGTGAGAAGACCACCTAATATTTATTTAAAAGTATTCCCCTTCCTGATTAAGTATCATTGCTCACTCTGACGGATTCCAATACTGGTTAAGGGCGAACAGTGAGAATGTGTATAAAACATGAGTGAGAATGGCGGTGGTCGAAGGTTTAATGCGATTGAGGCAGATTTCTATGGAAGAAGGGGAAGTAAGAGGATCCTGTGAACAATAGTAAATGGGCTTTACTCCTCTCTCTGAGGTTCCACAACATTGGCTCCTTCGGCCATTGTCACTCTACAGACTCTTTCTACCTTCCTCCCTTGAAGAACCCACAAACAATGGTTTTCAACGAAAGATCTCTTCTCAAATATCATCGCCCGTATAGAGAGAGTTCTAATCTCATGCATTAGCCAATATGAAAATAATTAAATATAATTTTGATCCCTCCTGAATAAAACCACAATTTTTCATTCCATTTCCATTCAAACATATTCCTTAATTAGATGTTCTCTAGTCTCACGTAAGCTTACTCTTAAATCTAATCGCACTCATAAATTAATGAAAACAACCATGTATAAGAACATTCTACTGGAGTAGGATATCCAAAAAGTCAAAATTAAGAAATCATATATATAAAGTTCTGAAATAAGTACAGAGGGAATAACAGGTCTATTAAAATAAATAATAATGACCTTAATATAATAAGCTTATATTAAATGTCTAATATCTTAAAGATGAAGTGGCTATGGAACTTTCCTTTCGTACGAGGGATTTCTTCCTTTCCCACGTTTACACCCCCCCCCACACACACACACACACATATCTTATATACATTAGTTTAGTTTTCTAGTTTAAAGGTAAGCGTTTTATTGTAATTTCTTCTTTTCTTTTCTTTTGTGTATTTGTGTGTATATATATATATATATATATATATATATATATATATATATATATATATATATATATAGGTTTATGAATATAGAATGGTATAGTATATAATAAAAGCTATTCTCTTACCGTTATTAATGTGATTTAGAGCACCCCTTGCATTCAACGACATTAGCAATTGCAATTATGTTTTTGGATTGAAGTTGATTCGATTAGTAATACTCAAACGATTTGTTACTTTATAAACCACGTGTAACATTAATGTAAGATAGTTAAATTTAGTCATATTCAAAGAGGCATCCTTACCTGATGGCTACTTAAGAAGACAGCCAAAGGTGATATCATTTCAGTCTAGCATCCCTTGCTTCTCCCCCTAGTAGTTTTCAAATTTATTCATGGTCCTAATCACTGTCTCTCGTACTACTAGTTCACAAAGACGTAAATAAATAAAATAAAATTGAGGAAGGATACACTGGAAGAGGAAACTGTAAGATCTCTTGGCTGTAAGTGCTGTCAGCAGCTAATGAGGACTAGTATGAGAGGATCATTACTATTCTTTTATAACTTGTACATTTTTTATTTTCTCTTATAACTCTTATTTTTCCTTCGTGTGTCATTGCTACCTGTTCCCCATTTACTAAAATACGAGCAAATAATAAATCTTTCTTGAGTTGACTAAATTTGCTGATCATACTTTGTTTATTATTATTTACGTCCACTTTATGCTACTTGGCTAATCGGGACCACCCTTTTCTAGCCAGGGTGGGCCTAAGGAGTTTATTTAATGAGTCCTTCATTAAATAAATTTCTACTGACCAGGGCGGGAATTGAACCCGCCACTCTAGGTATACCATGCGAGATTAAGACCTACGCCTTAACTCGCACGGCCAACCTGAGCCCCTGATCATGCTTTATTGGAGATAAATGATTCACAGATACCTTGGAATAAACTTTATAACGCAGCTTAGTCTTTAATTTTAGTGTTTTATTGAGTTAACCTTTCACAAGCAAAATAACAATATGCATATTCTTAAATTGTTTCGTGAAAAAAAGGGATACATAAATAATCAGAAAGTGAACAATAAGTAAAATCCAAACTAAAATTAGCTAAAATCAGTGACCACATATTAATATTTTTTTAAAAATAAATTGTATAAAATAAAATAAGAACTTTTTAATTATTACATTATTTCAAATCAATTTTCTTACACCTCATACATTTCCAAGTTTTCATAGCACTTATGATCTTCAAAAAAAAATGAATGAGAATGAAAATGGCTTTACAAAAAATAAAAACCGAATTAAAAAAAATAAAAATTTACTTATCACTTCCGAAAAATATAGAATGTCAAACTCTATGGCATCACTGGAAAATGTTAATAATACTAATTTGGCTATGAATGCGTGCTCAAAAGTATCAATAGTGTGTACCGCAATACGCTAGCACACTCAAAAAGAAATAAAAAAAAGATGCCTCAAATGGGAAATTTTACAGTTTTAGTGTTACTGTACGTGACAGTCCCACAGTTCACAATAAATGGGTTCTGTCAGTAAAGATTGAAGAAGGGACAAGGCAATCGATGACGTCATGATGTCTGAGCAGGGGGGATAGCTGAACCTGGTACCGAATATATAAATAAATAGTCCCAAGTTAGAAAGGTACCACATTATCAATTCCACTATATGTCCAAAAATAAGTAGTAAACAGGTGGTGTCACGGTTCCGATTTATTACATCACTTCGAGTCCACGATCACTCGGAAGGTACCTGAAGTAACGAAGCACAGTGCTCTGGAATAATAAATCATGGCGCTTAAAATTGAATTTTTGAGGCACCGCTACAAAACTTGGTGTTTTATCTTTATACAGCAATAGTAATGCCATATTATATATTGAGAGAAATGGACAACGAGGGGAGAAATGGGAGTAAAGAATTTAGATAGGAATATTAGTTATTTATTGGATGTAGAACTTCATTTTTATAGTTGGTTACTCCTATTTTAAAATGTGTGTCGCAAGATATTAAAATTGTAGTTTTGGTCGGGACACATATTCGCTTTTTGACGAGAGGTTTTAATAGAAATGTAGAAAAGAAATAATTTTATGTTGGAACTAACTTCCACTCTAAGACCATGGGATACCAAAACAAAGTCATTTGGAACAACCATCCTTGTTATATTACTGCAGTCTAATGACGTAACAATAAAATAATCTAACTTCAAATATTCCAGAAGACGGCGCTGTTTAGCTTCGAAACGTCACTTTCAAATTCCGTGATTGCTGCTCACTAAAGATACAAAGTAAACCATACTTTCATTTAAGATTTTCATGACAGTTATTACGATATATTCACTTTCTGTGATAAGCATACGAGTAGGAGTGAAGTAATTTATAAAACAGATCCAATGAGCTCAATAATTTTGAGTTACAGAAAACTTTACAAAATAACAAACATTTGAGCTACAAAATTATTTGGAACAATATCCCAAGCCAATATTAGAGTTATTAGTCTATCTCCTACGTAGCTCTGAAGAACGTTTAGAGAATGTTTGCAAAAAATGAGTTACACTGACACCCTCTATGTTGCTTTTTTCTAAAGGAAGTCTGCTAAAACTAAACGGAACACGATTAATAAATGTGCAGTAGGGTGACAAGAGGCTCTCCTTTTGGGTAAATAAATTTTACCCGTTGGTAACATAAGTGTTAATTATTTTTTGAAATAATAAAGTTTATTTTATGTATTTGCCATCTTTTTGTCTTACTTAGATTAAATTATTTATCAATATAGTAATTTTATATATTATATATTTTACCTTTTACAAGTAATTGTATTGCTTGGCTCAGTCAAAAAGTGCAAGTTGAACATGAAGTAAAGGAAATCATGATTTCAACCTGGTTTTCCATTAATGCTTATATATTTTAGGTATTCCTTACTTACATTCGGCTGTTATCTGACAGTACTTTTTGTCAATCGTGGCGGGAAGAGAGATGGTTACGTTTTCTGAAGTTTGTTAAAAGGTTATTACTGATTAGTTCATAGTTAAATGCATTGCAGGTAGGTTTGTCTATTTTTATCATTTGCCAACCTAACCGTAACTTTATTGAACAGCTTTTTCACGCCTTCAATTTCTGTAGCTAGAAAACCAATGTCATGTAATAATTTTATACCTCCTGATTTTCTTTTAATTAACATATTTTTTTCTCATTAATTTATCAGGCCTTCATATTCCATTTCTGGTCATAATTCAAGTGTACGTAATTATGTAGGACTGTTAGTAGAAATCAATAGTTTGTCTGACAGCCGTTTGGCATTGGCGTCAGCAGTCGCGTAAAGTCCTATATTTTTATGTCCTGGCAGCCAAACAAATATCTTCATTACCAATCTCATTTCTTTAGATAAAGAGTCTCTTTTAGGAAACAGTGCATTCAATGAGTCGCAGAAGATATTTTTATTTCCAGAGAAAGGAATATTTTTTAAAGTTTTGAGATTAATAAAGATAATTAAAATGTTATAATGAAAGTTCACTTATGAAGAATAAATAAAACTTATCAAAGGGGACTTATCACATTAATTAAACCCAAGCGTGAACTACCTTCGAAGGTAAAGCATAATTATTTGCATAATTAACTCATTGTTGATAGGCAGAATCCCGTTAGAGCTTGAGTATAGTCTGGTTGTAAGGTGGCCCACTAAGATTTGCCTAGAGGTTTTAAGGTAATTATGGTAATGTAGTTTTAGTGAGGAAAGGGTTTAGATCAATGAAGACTGCTTCTCTAATGGGGAGAAATGATTCATAAATCTCCTATCATTCATGTCACCCTTTGTTCCTTCAAGTCGACATAAATAACAGTTAGCTGTTAAACTGATTAACCACTATCTATTAATACAGATATATCTTCTTCCAAATATGCCTTTTTCATGAATATTCAACTAGTGGGGCCATATATGTGCCCCACACTTACTGAATAATTCAATAGCTTTCAGAAAGAAAGAGAAGAAACCAAAATGTATTTGGTCCAATACGTAGGTATAATACATAAAGTGTTATTATACAAAATTGTTATATTTTGGTACAATCTTGGACGCAGTCATTCTTCAGTCGTTGAACCTAAATTATAATGGGTGGCTCCACTTGAAGTGGGAAGGCAGGCATATTTCCTCACATGTAGTTAAAGGTGAACTGAAATAGGCACAACCCCCAATTTCCTGTGGATTTGGCTGTTCCTAACAAACCAGGGAGCATTCGCCGCTATTCGAAGTACTTTACTCTGGAAGGACTGGAGTTTCTTTTTGTGTGTGTTGCTGGTGCCCTGCCAGACTGGGCATGCGTATGTTAATATAGGGATTATCAGTGTTTTGTAAAGTAGTGTTGCGCAAGCCAGCTTCAGTGGTGTATTTTTGGTTATTAAAGGGTATATTTGTGTAAGTCGTGCGTGTGCTTAGAAAGAATTTCCTTGTAATATAATAACGGAAATCTCACTGAAGTATCATAATGGCTCTTGAATAGCGTATTCTGTTATACAATAAACCAAGTAATTGCGAATACAATGAATATTCATTTTATATATTTCGCCGATGATAAATATTCTATAACTACAATATAATAAATGGAAAACATTGCTTTTATTTAAAAGAAAAATAGAAATTGCCCTCTTAATTAAGAAGCTGGGACAAAATGAACATTATATTTTCGATATAAGTTCCTGTAGTTTCCTTAATAACAACCTCATCAGAAACTGCGTTTCAACTAAGCATACACAATATATGGTACCAAATATTCACAGGCGCTTGGCTGGAAGGAACGCAATGTTGATTAAGCAGATTGAAGATTTAATGATTTCGCTGAAACCATGGAATGGGTTTAGACAACTACTCGTATTGAGTAAACACAATAACAGAAAAGTTATAGAATTAAGAATTAAAAAACAAGAAATTGACACAACTTTTATAATATAACTTATGTAAAAGAGAAAACTATCACCCACAGCAAAAATTAAAACGAATAAAATAAAAAGTGGGAACAAAATGAAGAAAACTTTATGAATACGTAGTAACTATACTATACTGGCTAGAAACGATTTGGATATTGCACAATTCATATCCGGACATAAAGAAACAAAAAATACTTACACAACTTCAAAAAACTCTACCGATTTGACAACACAACTCAACAGAGTTTCCACCATCTCGAGATATGAGTGCACTTTGACGAACGAACCAAGGAAAATATCGATGAAGCATATTATATATAAAGAAATGAGATGGGCAGCGAACAAACCAGAATCATTGCTTAAAGTTTTCATATTTGCGCAAAATACCCGTTAAGAGTAAAGTGTTCGAAGCTTTATTGGGCCATTACCAAACAATACTGAGCGCCAGACATATTTAAATCTGGTTTCTACTCAAATAAATAGGCAATAGTATCATTAATATGTAATTTTAGCACATGGGTACCTGCTATATGTAAACAGCTTACCAAGTTAAAGAAATTCAATTAGTTTTTCCTTTCTGTCGATCATAAATAGCATAATACTCATTATGTCTACATTTCGTTCTCAATGAGAAAAGGCGAGAATATGAATCAATTGTATTCTTGAATTTATTTATTTTAATATATCTTGGAAATAAAATTTACAAATAAACATACCATTGTCGAGTAATATTGAAGAAATGGAATAAAAGACTAGGGGATGAAGGAGAAACAGATTAAAGTCGAAGGATTCTGAATTGAGCCGCTGGTTATATCTAGTCGTTACAGAAACCATCTCATTATCTTAAACCGCAATCTTATTGGCAACGCTGTAATCTTTTTTTACTTTCTTTCTCTTTTCTCTTCCTCGAAATATCTTCTTTCCAATAATTCTTTTTCATTTATTATCTCTTTTTTTTTACATTTTTATCCATTTCTTTAATGAGCTCGATCGACAATCGCCTGATATTGTTTGGATCATTATGGAAACTAAATTACGTCATTGACGCTCTAATGAGAGTTACAATATGAGTAGTATAGAACATTAAATCAAAAACAAATATTTTAACGTGATGTATAATTTATAAAAATCTAGCCATACAAATTATATACATTGGGACAAAGGAAATAGTATTCACATCAATTATTCCTTATAGGGATACAATGAAAAGAATTAAAAACGAAAAAAGATCCACAAGTATTTATAAATTTACAACAAAATTCATAGCTATTTTTTTTAATGGGTTAAATAATTAAACTTTTGTATTTATATGACAATTCCTGAAAAATCAGTAGTTACCATTCAACAAATTAGCTCCATTTACTCTTAAGAACTATTGATTTCTATGCACTTAAGGTAGATCCAAGTATTTCAAGTTGGAAATAATTAAACAATAATTATTTATCGAATGTGGCTTATAATAAAAACTTCATAAATTAAAAAAAAAGGAAATAAAATTATATTAAACAAAATACAATCTAATATGAGAACAAACATTAAACGGAAATGGGACTCAAAAATGGAACTGGAACACAAAAACAAAAATGAAACACAAAAACACAAATGAAACACAAAAACATAAATGAAACACAAAAACACAAATGGAAAACAAAAAACATCCTACCTAGTAGATGACGAAAATGAGGTCCGTCAAACCTGTATATATATATATATATATATATATATATATATATATATATATATATATATATATATATGTATATATATATATCTGTCTGTTACCGCTCTAGAGGTCGCAATTTTTGTTTGATCGTTACCAAACTCGATATTTAGTCGTTTTATGTAAAAAGAAAGATCAAGTTCGTTAACGGCTGAAATCGGACCTGTGGGAGGGGTGGTTTAGAGGGGAGGATTTCCGAAAATTCGAAATATCTTCGTTACTATACGTCGGATCGAAAAATATTACAGAATCAATCTTATTGCAAATTAAATTTACTATAAATATTGTTCTATACATTTATTCTCTATCTTGAATATTAACTGAGATATTTGCATTTGTATTCTGCATGTGCTCGGCAGCAGTGGCTGTTCGGACTTCCCGCCGTGAGCTCTGGCGGCCGTTTTCGTAACTATTCGTCCCTCGTGAATAGGTTTAGAGGTTTCTTACTACTACAGCTGTTATTAGGCAGATTTCTCTATTGTAAAACTTCACGTGGGAAATCTGCTTAGTTTACGCAGCCCCTGCGTGACGGACTTTTTGTCAGTTTGTGTTTTATTGTATTAGTCAAATTTCAAACATTAATTTCATTGCTCACTTTTTTTTGTTAAATAGCCATGAGTAAGGATATAGTGACATATGTGTAGTCTTGTTAAAATCACTTCCTCTCTCCGTGTTTATGTTGCAATTCTATTAGTCCTTTAACTACTGCCAATTTATTTTGTGGTAGTTTATTGTTTGTTCGTAGCCATTTTCGTTCCCAATCAGTATTGCATTATTTACTGAAAGTCTGTTGTTAATTCATTTGTGACTACGTCTCTAAGTTTCTGAGTCCCTAATTTTGCTTGTTCGTCACCTTCAGTACTTAGTCCAATAATAAATAAAATAATATATATGTCTTTTCCTATATTATGCAATAATTAAAACAACTGAACCAAAAATTCACACATTGTATGAAAGAAATTCCCTGGAATTCCATGACGTTAACGTTAATATAGAATCTTTTTATCACAAGCAATATAACTATAACTTTTATGAAAATGCATTTTTTTTGTATTAAAACAAGTTTAAATAAAGTTTTGCTACTTCACATTGACCAAAGTTCTTTATCTGTTTTATCTTCTTAGCACTTCTGTAGCCTTTTAGAATCATCCATCATGTCATAAACTTCTTCAAGAACCATTTATCGGAAAATACTTTATTTTTAGAAAATTTAATAAACGAGTATAAGAAAACTTTATTTAAAAATAACTTTAAAAACCTCTGCTTACAGTAAACTTTTAACTTCACCGGCCCATAATTTCTTCTACCCCGTCAATTTCTTTAGTAATCCCTTTTCAAAATTCTCTGAAGTTGCAAGACAAATATTGCAGACAAACTAAAACTAAAAAGAAAGTAGTTGATATTGCTTAATACTAGGTCGGTCGTTACTTTTTTCTAAATGTGACGTTCATATAACATGGGATAAACCCACAAATTTGGAAGCATATGTAAGCATTTATTCTTAATTATCGTGTGTATGGATGAACATAATTAATTACCTCCAACTCGTTAACAGCTAAACAAAAGTATGAGAATTATGTCCGACTTTTCATTGCCAGACTCCAGATAATGGTTTGAAGCCTGTACTAGCCATTTTGAATTTAAGCATATTTCCATTAAGTGAAATCAATTTTTGAGGTGGTACTCACGATGCGATTTATCGAAAGACTTCTTCAAATGTCCGTCGACTCTTTCCAGGTGATGGCGAAAATGAGGCCCGTTAAAACACACACACACACACATCTCTCTCTCTCTCTCTCTCTCTCTCTCTCTCTCTATATATATATATATATATATATATATATATATATATATATATATATATATATATAAAATTGTTACCTCTGTCTGTACATTGATTTTTTTCACTGTACGTTTTCGTTTCACATGTCATAGACACGATAACTGTATAATAATAAAATAAAAAAATTGAAAAAAATAAAAGAATAGCATGCGTGTCCCTGGGACTTCCCATGAC
Organism: Riptortus pedestris; assembly: GCA_019009955.1. Classification (NCBI taxonomy): domain Eukaryota; kingdom Metazoa; phylum Arthropoda; class Insecta; order Hemiptera; family Alydidae; genus Riptortus; species Riptortus pedestris. Next base: position 124,255,759 of record CM032228.1, on the reverse strand, counting down.
TGGGGAAATCAAATACGGTCTGAAGAGAGTTGGGCATTGATAACCGCGAAGTTTTTTGCCCAAAATCAAACAAACACCATAACTTCATTTTGTTTCTTTGGTGTTTGTTTGTTTATTTGTTTGTTACCTTTTCACGCATAAACGGCTCAACCGAATTTTATGAAACTTAGTATGTATATTTCTACTAACCCAACATAGGCTTTAGGCTATATTAATATTCTCTGAGACGAACAGGAATTGGGGGGTTATAAGGGAGGCCTGAAATTAAAAATAGCGATATTTCTTTTTCTATTGGTTTTTCGGCAATTATGCCCATAACAAATGTTGTTTATTTTGTTATTTACACTAAATTTTGTTATATACACTTTCGTCGAATACCGAAGTATAAATGCGTTATACGCTAAAAATTATAGCGGGAGTCAACAAGTTTATTTGGCACAAAATACTCAACCGAACTAAATAAAACTCGGTATGCGTATTAACACAAACGTGTCCATGATAATAAGCAGTACCAACTTTTCTAGAGACGAGCAGGAGTGGGGGTTGTAAGGGAGGCAAATATACACATGACAAAAGTTGTTTATATTGTTATTTAAAGTAACTTTTGTTTTATAACAAAGTCGTATAAACGAGATATACACTAAAAACTAAAGCCGGGGCCAACAATTTTATTGTGCACTAACGATTGAACCGAACTTATACCATTATACGAACTTATATTATGAAACGTATTTCATGAGTTCCCCTTTTCTCATAAAAATTGGGTTTGTTTCGTGTGTTGAATTCACCAGGTATATAGGCATTTTCTTTTTTTGGCCTTCTGCATTTAGGTAATAATCTTATCCTCCTTTAGGTAAATTTACCCTACATTCATATTTCTTTGTTCGATTTCGAACTCTTCAAGTACAACTATTAACTAAAATAATTTAATTTAAGCTAGTTGAGTTTTAGGAATATTAAATCCTATGTCAGTATTAAAAGAAAAAAAAAAATTATCATGGTTTTTGGTAGTGGGAAGACTTATACTTTGAAAGTGAGATCTGGTTCTCACCGAATAATTAATCCATTTCATTTAATAATATAATTCATTTGTTCAGAAGTGAGTGGTTGGTGTTAACTGTTATAACTTATAATGGAGATAAGCCTTAAGTACATCAAAGGTCAACCCGAGCACCTACAAAGGTTAAAGGACCTTATATAGTAGCACTTAAGCAAATTTCACTGTAATTACAAAAATATAACTTAAACAACTTAAAATATAAATCCCTTTTCATGTGTTATGCAGTTTCTTTCTGAAAGTATACACAAAATGGTTTTTAATTTCAATAACTATTTTATGTAACCATTTCCACTAATAAACATAAAACACATTAACATAAAATGTTGAAAACGTTTGTTATCGATGTGTAATGGCAATTGTATTGGTGATTATACACACACATACAGATATAAGTGTGTTTATTTCTTTATATATACACTCCTCGTCAAAAAAAACGCAACACCCTAAAATTTATTAATTTCACTGGGTTTTTACTGAAGCAAAGAATCAAACCTTATTGTGTCTTATAATACAAGTACATAGGAGTAATAAAAAGTGTATTTCAGAAAAAAAAATTAATTCCTTTAATTACAAAAAAAAAAAAAAAAAAATTATCCTAAAAATGAAAAAAAATTTTTTAACTTTTTTAAAAATTAAACTGATTATTCTCGCACTAATAACCAGTGTTGCCACCTCATGCTCGAATGACAGCCTCCATACCTGTGGGCATGCTCCTGATCAAGTCCTGGACGGCCTCCTGAGGTAATCTTTCCCACTCTTCCAAAACGGCAGCCTCAAGCTCCCTGAGGTTGAGTGGTGCTGGTTTCTTGGCTCGAACACTTCTTTTTAGACTGTCCCATAAATGTTCTATGCAATTTAGGTCAGGGCTCCTCGCTGGCCACGGCAATGTGTCGATATTGATTTTGTTTAGGTAGTCCCTAACAATACGGGCAACATGTGGCCTTGCATTATCATGCATAAGAAATGCATTTTCACCAATAAATGGCATGTATGGCATGACATAGTCCTCCAAAATGTCTGCCACGTATCTTTGTGCAGTCAAAGGCCCCCCACGAATCGAAACTAACTCCGTGAGAGCTTCCCATGAGATGCCACCCTAGAACATCACGGAGCCCACACCATAAGGCTCCCATCCGACTATACAACATTTGCTGTATCGCTCATCTGGCACCTTCAACACTCTTCTGCGTCCGTCAGGAGAGTTTAGCGCCACTCTGGTCTCATCGGTGAACAGGACTCGTGTCCAGTCATCTACAGTCCAATCTCGGTGCTCCTGGGCAAACCTAAGGCGGGCTCTTCGGTGCTCTCTGGAGAGAAGTGGTCCAACCATGTGCTTTCGTGCCCTCAGTCCACTATTCCTCACTCGTCTCGTAACTGTTGATACCGAAATATGTAAGTTTCGAACACCAGCGACCAAGTTTTTTAAGTCATTTGCTGTTATTAGCCGATTTCTGAGAGTCTGGAGCCTGATAAAACGGTCGTCTTCCGCTGATGTGACCCGTGGTCGGCCCGATCCAGGTCTTCTTGCGTATCCTCCTGTCTTTCTGAATCGTTTCAAGACCCGTGCGACAGTTGAAAAGTGGACCCCAAGTCGATTAGTAATGTAACGTGTGCTACGGCCTTCTTGGTGCATCGTCACTGCCCTAATTGTGTCATCTCTATCTAACCGTGCCATAATTACCTATGAATTCTAAAATAATGCGTACTTGATGAAATTAACACGAATACTGAGCCTTAGTAAATTTTTTTTTGTATCCCTAAGTCGATAAGAATGACTATGGAATTTGTGCTGTTTCTAAACAATAGGATTAAAGATAAGAAGAAGTGCTGGAATTCAAATGAAATTGTTGTTTTTTTCCTCCAATGTATTTGTCTGATTAGAAACATCAACATAATATTTTTTATTTCAATTAAACATTTGTGTAATCAATAAATATTAGGGTGTTGCGTTTTTTTTTTTGACGAGGAGTTTACATAAACAGTTTGACACTGTTCTATCCAGTGTGAAAACGAATTATATTTAAGGGTCCATAACGACATTCGCCAGGCAATAAAGGAATCCTTTATTATAGTTATTATGGTGGCTTGGTGGTAACACACATATTCATATTCGATGCACTAGTAGTTTAGTGTTGACATTCAAAAAAATATTTGTATTGGTTAACTAGCTAACGATGAAAATTCAAGAGCTATAGGATATGAGGATTCGCGTTATCATGGAAATTGATATTTGGAACTCTAGAATGATATGAGGGAATGTTTCTTAAATTCCCGCTCAATAGAGTATCCCTTAGGCCAGCAATGATTTTTTTAATATAACGACATTTCTATCATATACATTTCAGTATACAAAAAATAAAACAAACTGTTAAAAAATTGATATTTTCTTCTCATTCTTCAATACAAGAATGGCACCTTGTTTGTCCAACTTTGAACTTTGAAGAACCAAAGTTTCAGTTTACTAGGCATTTAATAAATAAATAAAACATAAATTCGTTCATTTTAAGTTTAAATAAAAAAAAATAATAATAATTTTTTCCCATTACATCAAGTGCATATAAATCACATATTAGAAGTTCAATGGAAATAATATTTGGTATTTAACTTTGAAATGAAGTGGATCATGATATAACAGTTTATTATTAATTTGGCATGAATAAGAGTGGGGGTTTGCTGTGGGATTAAAAGGGCAAATATCTCGGCTACCATTCAAGATAGAGAATAAATGTGTATAACAATATTTATAGAATATTTAGTTTGCAATAAGATTGGTTCTATACAGTTTTTCGATCTGATGCATAGTAACGGAGATATTTAGAATATTCTAAAATATTCCCTCCAACCTCCCTCCTCCCACTGGTCCGATTTCAGCCATTAACGAACTTGATCTTTCGTTTTACATAAAACGATTAAATATCGAGTTAACGATAAAACAAAAATTAGTACCGCTAGAACGTTAATAGACAAATACACAGACACGCACACACACACGCACACACACACACACACACACACACACACACACACACATATATATATATATATATATATATATATATATAAATAATTTTGAACGGACCTCATTTTCGTCATATCCAGGGTATTATCGATGGACATTAGAAGAAATATTTCGAAAATCACATCATGTGTACGACGTCAATAGCTGATTTAGCTTAAAGGAAATCTGCTAAAATGTGTTTTTGCTTATTCACATTCTCCAACTTGGCTCATAGAGTATCCTATAAAATTAATTTCCAGCGACGTACCTTCAATTATAATTTATTTATTGTTCAGCTCTCTTTAAATCTGGTACATAATAATAATATTAAGTATTTATATGACCATTAGAGTAAGGGCTCCCGTAACTTGTTCGTCATAAACGTAATTTTCCTCTAGTTACATACAATACGTTCGCTCGATACAGCACAACTCAAGTTACTCCCTTTAACTTGACATGATTTCATTTTTCCATAAGGGATAACCCTTTGATCTTTATTCATTTCAGTTTGTGGAACCAATATTTCAGTATACATTTCTCGTGTCCAAAGATAAGTTATTTAGTTTGATCAGCTTCTTTTTAAAATTTTTGCCAAAATCTATTCACGATTAGGCATATGATAACAATATTTCCCTTTAGTTACTAATAATTTCGCTTTATATCTTTAATACGATGCCTGTTTTCTAGTAATAAATCAGTGTATCCCAGCAGACCTCGTTTAATGTTATAGTCTTCAGTCCACCAAGTGTTATTTTTTGCTCTTCAGTGACTTAGTGGTACAGGTAAGTCTTGCTGTATCTAGAAGAAGCTCTTTCAATGATGAGAGTCAAAATGAATCTATTGCCATCATATCTTCCTGGGGTATGTTAACCATGTATTCTTCTATTAGTTAGCAATATTTTATAATAGTTTTCTTGCTAATGGGACTTTTCTCAAGGATTGTCTTTTACCGAATATTATAGATTACTTTAGATGGAAGTAGTCTGATCATAATTTGAGTTTCTGTTTCACCAAAGCGAAATCATTAGACCTTAAACAATGAAATTCATTTTTATTTCTCAGGTGTACGTGTAGAACAATTTTTGAAAAAAAGATGAATCTGCAATTATCATTATATATATATATATATATATATATATATATATATATATATATATGTTTGTCATAGATATCGTCTACCTGATTTTGTATATTTCAAAAAATTCATCTTTTTCAACAAGAATGAAATTTTCATTAGAATCATTGTTCGCCAATCAGTTTTTTACCACACTGCCCACACATAATGCAGACATTTTATAATTGCATCAATAAATTTCCTTCTTCCACAATATCCAATTTGTGTAGGAAATAACAACCGCTGATCATTTTCTCTGACACACATAAAATAGGTTCTATTTTAGATTGTCCTTATGGGAAATCAGCTATTGGGGTTGTAATCACGACGCGATTTTCGAAACATTTCTTTAAATGACCATCGATCATAACTACTAGGTGAATATATATATATATATATATATATATATATATATATATATATATATATATGTCTGCTACCGCTCTAGCGGTCGTAATTTTTGTCTTATTGTTACTAAACTTAATATATAGTCGTTTTATGTAAATAAAAGATCAAGTTCGTTAACGGCTGAAATCGGACCAAGGGAAGAGGGGAGGGGGGGGGGTTTAGAGGGGGAGAATTATGAAAAATCGAAATATCTCCATTATTATGAGTCAGATCGAAACATTGTATAGAATCTACCTTATTTCAATTGTAATGTTCTATAAATTTTGTTATATACATGTATTCTATAATTTCAATATTAACTGAGATATTTGCATTTTTTAGTTTTCAGCCTTTAGTTAAGCCCTATACCTACTCATGCCACATAAAAAATACTATGTTATATAATGAAACACTTCATTTAAACCTTAAATACCAAATATTGTTCTCATTGAACGTTTAAATTTGAAGATAATTTCGTGGGAAACTTGCTTACTTATCGTACGTTAGCGTTACGGACTTTTTATTTTATTTTTTTGTTCCAGCCAGTAATAATACTGGAGGGATGGGGCCTCCCTCAACCAGCACGAATTCCTCTGCATTTAGCCCTTTCAATCGTGCCAAATAGTAAGAACTATTCTTAAGGCCGTATTTATGTTGATATAACCAGTCCTTCGCCATAATGTTAAATTGGAGTATTTCAAGCCAACCGGCTTGATTGAACTAGAACCTGTGAATTCTAGTTTAGTTGAAGGACAGCTTCCGTTAGGAAGCCAAAGTAGCCTCCGGGAATTCAATGTTCCCGTGGAATGGATTTCAATAATGTTCCTCGCCTCATTGTTACTGGGACTTCGCCGATCCTCTAGAGGACAGAGGAACTGGAAGTAATGATGAAAATAAGGCTGTTGTGAAACACTTGGAATTTTGAGCATTTCATTATTAAAAAAAATTATAAATTTGTTAATACATCATTTAACCTTTGGTGTACAAATTAACATCATTCAAATGTCAAATAATGAGTTCAATCTAAATTGCTTACTATCATTAAAAGAAAACTGCTAACAATGAATGCCCGTCTTGGAAGATTAATTTAAACTTTAACAAAAGTTTGGCCTTATAGTCACATGTGAGCATACCAATAAATTTAGAATGGTTTTTTTAAAATTGAGTTTATATTATTGGATAAGATATCAGCATAAGATCAAAGACACTAAAGTGAATTTTACTAACGAATTACAGTACAAACGATGCTAGAATGAGAATCAGAAAGCCTGAGGGCAAGCATGAGACATCAAAGGGGGCCTTAATGCGAAAAGATAAATCACATCCTAAGTTAAATTCATTTCTTAAAAGAGATAGCAAAGAGCAAAAACTTTGAACCCACTAGGATTACATTATTGAATGTCAGGAAATCTTTTTGTAATTAGTAGCAACTTATTCGAAAAAAGCTTTCTTCCACGAATTCTCTGGTATGAAAACGTTAGGTATTTATTTAAGATAACTTATTTTTATAAGAATATTAATTTAATTAATAATTTAGATATATAGAAAATAGAACTCCATATTCTAGTAGGTACTGTAAAAAAATAAACTTTCAATGATAACAATATATAGAATTTAGCTTTGGATTAATGTGTTTCATGATATAATGAGTCCAGTTGTTAATATGAAATGAGAAGTAGACTGAAAAAAATAAAAGCCAATAATTCGCTTAATGATCTAGTATGTGATACATGTTTAGTGGTGACGGTTACATATACTAGTGCATGAAGTTAAGAACCACCTTTGCACTCTCAAAAAGGAACCGAATAACACTTGAATAGGAATAGATTGCTCAATTTTCAGAACGTTAAAACTCTGCATCGATAAGCTGTAAATTAAATTATTCACACTCTCGCTCGCAACCACGCACACACGTGTGCACACACACACGCACACACACAAATATATAATCATTACATCATCCTAGCATTCAACGAAATAGTATGAAACAACTCTTTTCATGGATTATCCAGTATGAGATGAAGATGGAGGTAAGTAGCTGGCTGTTACCCGTCGTTACGGGTTGAATTAAAACTGGTTTCACGTGGAAATTAATTAAGGTTATTCTAAGTAAACCCTACTTCCTGTTAATATTAGACAGCTATAATGAAAAAAGGCAAATGGTGCCAAATTCCATTCCCTAAAAAATATATTTATAACATTTCATAATCTACTTGATGCGTTTTTTACGGAACACTAGTTAATTTAATTTTGTGACCCGGAGCTGGATATCAGAATTTCGAAACTCATACATTTAAATGCACATTAACCAAAAAGTGATTAAAGTGAAATATATTGTAAACACAAAGTTATCTTTACGCCTTTCTGATGAATTCGGCATTAAGAAAGATATTGACGTCGAAATAAGCACCCACTCCTGAGGGTGAAACAAAGCATAAAATAGCGCGTTAACAAAATCCATGTGTTTAATTCATATGCAAATTACTTCTCACTTCTATTTAGGCATTTCCTTTGAACACGAATAATCTCTTTGGCGCCCGTAAGTCGGAAGTCAAAACTCTGGTATTTACAAAAGTGAAGAACGTTTTAGGGCAGAAATCGTTATGCTAAACACAATACATTTTTTCAATAAAACGTATAACGTTAACGAAGTTATTGACGCGTTGCTTTCTCACTTTGAAGTAAACCCCACTTCCTAGCTCAAATTCACATACAGCCTATCTCAACCTTAGGATAGTTGACTCACAAATGACAAAATCCATAGAATAGATTTTAGTGTTAGAACAACAAACGGTTGGGCAGACACACAGATAGGCTTCCAATTTTGATGTCATGTTCTTAGAATGTTCGGAAACCCGGAAAAAATTGGTCCCCGCCAAATTTAAATAGAAAATAAAGCCAACCTCAGAGTTTTATTTTTATACATAATATATTATTTGATCTAAACATTGTAGTAATAAAACAAAAGAAATAAGTTGTCTGTGTCATGTTCTTCATTTTCTATCTAATTAGAGTGAACTTTTTTTTTTCATGTTATTTAGTAAAGTATATTATAGCTAATTGAGAAGGATTGATTAGCTAAAGATTACCATTCGTACTATCCAGTGAGATCTAGTATTTTATTTAGCGAGTCCATCACTGAATCAATTCCTATTTTCCACATGAGGATCGAGCCCACGCTCATTAAGACTAACGCCCCATTTGACAACATCAACATATTTAAAAGGATATTTAGAATTATATGAGGACATCTACAACAAGGAATCACATATAAAGTTTAGTTCTTTACATAATTAATCAAGTTAAAGAATCGATAGTGGATTTAAGCACGCAGTATAACATCGCGCGCACAACGCGTTTTATTCTCATCCTTCAACCTATTCTTATGTTTTTAATGCATGTTTATTTGAGTTGTTTTATATGTTTATGTGCATCTTAATGTTTTTTGTGAATGAGTGGGTGTGCCATTAATTTGTTATTTAAAGTAATAGATTTTTTTTTTTTCATTTTTTCAGAGTAGATTGAGCAAAGAATCAGCGGTTGGCCTAGACCCAGATGAAGCAAGTGACGAGAAGCAGCCTAAAATGTACCCCTTTGCGCTTGTCCTCAGGCTGAGAGTGTTACAGGTATGTTCGAATTAAAAATATGTGTTTCTCCTCTGGATATTGGTGAAGGTGCAAATCAAAGGAGTTTGGCACACATTTTCTGGCCGGATGTCCACCTATTGATAATTAAGTAATTTTAGTCAATTTTCACGTATTTGATACGTATAGGCCCGAGCCGATTAAAACAAAGCATTTACATTTTTTAAAAAAGGCCATACAAATAAATATATTCTTTAAAAAAAGGAACAATAAGAGAGGCAATATTCACATTGGGCAATGATAACCAATTGATTTTTGGTCCTATAGGCCAGGCGTTCCCGCGTTAGTCGCTGATGCTTTTGCACAGAGTTAGTGTGTTTAGAGCCAACTAAGTCAAACATTTACCTTGCCTTGAAGGAGAATTAAATATCCCTCCACTCTTTCCCAAAATAGCGATTGGTACCACTACAGCTGTGAGACGCAACAGTGCAATATACGCTTTGAGGATTGTGGTTTGAGCTACTGAAAGAGATTCAGCACCTCAAATAAGCTTTGTGAAGGGGTTGCAGACTTTCTATTCTCCTTCGAACTCTGTTTTCTCCCTGAGGCCTCAAAATGGAATTGCCATCAGCCAAATCATTAAATATCAATGATTTAAACACTAGCCATTAAACATAATAATAATTATAGAACGGAGAAATTTCCTTTTATTATTTATTTTTTTAATATTAAGTGATGTAAATAAACCAAAACTAAAAAAAAAACTATTTAGCTTAAAAAAACTCCATTCAAGCCATACCTAAGAATTGAATACTACATTTCAGATTAGTGATCAAATCACATTCTTTTTGTTATAGATAACCAACATCATCAACAAGACATGCTTAATAATTTTAAACTTACTTAGTGTAAAACATAAAACAGATTTTAATAAAATTTACAATAAAACATTTTGAAGCAATGCGTCTAAATGATTTGAGAAAAATAAATATAATATACAAGAATAGTCTTTGCGAGCAATTATCATTGAAATAACTATGTCATCATTAAATATGTTATAACTTTTAACCGGTAAGTCCAAAATGTGATACTAAAGCTCTGTAACTACTGAATTTCTTTACATAGGTATATCCAATAAATTATGAACAAAGGAATGAGAATGATCCAATTCTGTAGCTTGTTTCGGCCTCAAAGACTTTTCACATCCCTCCGATCAGTGGCCGGTGACGCTTCTCCAGCCACCAAGAGAAGAATAATAGAAAACAATTTTATTATTTTATTTGTTTATTTTAGGTATATACCTTGACACCCTCTGTGTAAAAAAATGTGATGATATTTTCACAATACGGAATGGAAACTCATTAGATATAATGATGTGATTGAGAATTACTCCTACTCCAGATGAGAGGCTCCATAAGACCACTGGCTTCAACCTCAGTCTAAAATTCTTCTATTTGTGTACTGGAAACCATGCCAGTCATTTTTACATTTAAAATGAAATATCTAATTATGTTAAAACATTGTATTTGATAGACATAGATTTATTCGAAAATATATAGTAATGTACTCTGTAAATAAAATTATTGTTAGACCCTGACAAGAAAATGGCGATTGTCAGTAGTTACCGATTCGAATACGCTCAGTTGTCTAAGTGAACTAGGCAATTGCTAACCTTTCTAGGAAAATGTTACCAGGTTAGGTAAATGTGAACCAATAAAATGAGTCATCCATCTCCAGTTAATTTGTAATCTATTCTCTTCAAACCCAAAATCATATAAATGCCTAAATTCATAAATATATTTTCAAGTGGATTAGTGGCTCATATCTATTCAAAAATATTTTATAATTTGTCTAGAAAGACATAGAACACTCTAAGGATTTTATTTTGTATAGAACAGCAATATACGGAGCAATGTTAAGGACGTGAGAGTTGAATGAGAAGCAAGATTAAAGTTTTCATTAAACCGCCATATGCCGTAACAGATTGAATATTTCCCCCAACCATGAGTAAACAGTATTTCATTTTCAGGGAAAAATCAGCCCGCCATGCCTAAAGGTATATATTGATTGAAAAACGTCATTATATGTGTATCTATTGACATTTTCAAACTGCGTATAGACAGACGCAAACTATAACTTACAGACGCATTATTGAATCTGCTCACTGTCGGGAAAAAATACTAAGGTACGTGAAATAATCCTACCGTGTATTTTTCTCATTTACAGTATCCAGAAGGGTTTAAATTCATTGTTAGAAAGGGATTTACAACCACATACGAGGTGAAGACACTTACCCACGTAGTTTTCACAGTATTTGTGTGGAAGAGAATTTTAATGGGTTGCTCCACTAAAAAGGTCTTGGTCAACAGAATTCGAAAGGTATGCAATTAGTGTGTGGGCTCTTGAGTAAATAAATAACAAGAACGGGCAAACTCGAATTAATTAAATTCTTGTCGAGTGTCATTATCTTGTATCCTTATTCCAAGAGTTTCTAGGTGACTAAATTAAAAATATTTAATTAAAATCCTAATATTGAAACATATGTCGGTACTGACCTAACCGTACTAGGAATTTTCTGTCTGTCTACTGGTTACTCTGTACCCTGCGTAATGATCATATCATGATAAAATTATGTAATGAATGCATTGAAGCTGTAGGTTCCTTGTCTTGGTGGTATGTATAATCGTTCAATACTTATAAAAGTCCGTCACGCAGGGGCTGCGTTAACTAAGCAGATTCCCCACTTGCGTCCCGTATTTGCATTTATCTCATGACATAAAAGTTCATTGAGAACAATATTTGTTATTTAGGCTTCAAATAAACTGCTTCATAATATAACATAACCTTGTTGATATGACAGGAGCGGGGGTTTATAGAAGGCCGAAAAAAAAAACGCAAATATCTCGGTTAATATTAAAGTTAATGAAAACAAGTACATAACAACATTTATAGATCTTTTAATTTGCAATAAGAATAATTCAATACACATTTTCGATCCAACGTACAGTAACGGAGATATTTCGAATTTTCGTAAATCCTCCTCTCTAAACTCCTCCCCCTCCCACTAGTCCGATTTCAGCCGTTAACGAACTTGGTCTATATTATTAAATTAAACGTTTAAATATGGAGTTTGGTAACGATCAAGCAAAAATTGCAACCACTAGAGCGTTAACAGACAAATATATATATATATATATACACCTATATACGGGCATGACCTCATTTTGGTCATCTCCTGGGTAGGATCGATGGACATTTGAAGAAAATTTTGGAAAATCGAATCATGAGCATGACCTCAATATCCCTTAAATCTGCTTAAAGTGACAGAAGCTGCGTAAACTAAGCAAATTTCCTACATACGGATATGATACTTTATTGATACCATCTCACCTTATATACTCTGTTTCTAAATTTTAAAAAATCCAGTGAGTACAAGTGGTAACTGATGGTTGCCATTCAAGAAAGTCGGAAAAACTCTCTTAGTATTTAAGTTACGAAACGATTAAAATTCGATTCGTAAAGATGAAATAAACCATTTCAAGGGAAGAATTAAAATCTGAATTGATGACGTCATGACAATGTTCTTTTCTTTTAAAGATTTATTGAAAACAAGATTTGGTATTCAAACTTCATGTAAAACGTTTCATGATATATTCGCATTCGCGCGGTGTCTGAAAGTGAACATTTCGGAAAGCTTGAAAATTTAAAAAAACATAAACCTCGAATGATACTCCAGATAGAAAAACATTGTGTAGAGCAACATTTATATAAACTTTAATTTTCAAAAAGATTGTCTATATACAATTTTCCAATCTGACTCATCACAACGGAGATATTTTTAATTTCCTCTCCTCTACTCACCCCTTCCCATGTCTTATTTAAGCCGTTAACGAACTTGATCTTTAGTTTTATATGAAACGCTTATATAACGAGATTGGTAACGATCAAACGAAAATTGAAACTGCTAGAGCGATAAGACACACACATCGATTCTACCTAGTAGATCAAAACTTAAAAATCATATATATATATATATATATATATATATATATATATATATATATATATATATATATTAGAGGGGGTAAATTTTATAATATATTCGTCATTTTGAAACCATATCATCATGTCCTGCAAAAGCTCTCTTTTTCTACTTCTTCTCTATCTTGAATATTAACCAAGACTTTCGCATATATTACATTTTCAGCCTTGAGGGCCCACTTCTACTCATTGGATTTTTATTTGGAATTACAGAATATATGGTGAGATTAGATCGGTAGCATGTCATGTCACGGAAAATCTGTTTATTTCTCGCAGATCCTGCGCGAGAGACGTTTCTACGTCATAAAATTTCAGTGTATTAAACTTACATACATTTTAAGACTAACTAAAATTGAATTCATTTTAGTATGTATATTTCTTTACAGTACTATTTGTCTGGGTTCTTAATACAACCCAAATGAGTAAAACTACTTTTCAACAATTGCAGAACCCCACTCCCTTCCCCTGAACTATAATATTCATATTGATAAACATCAGTGCCTTCCTTATAACCCACATATCCTAATATGTACGTCCTAACCCGGTTCTAGATTCAATCCTCCTCCAGGTCATTAAACAACCTATGCCTGGTTGAACGTCTTAACCTTCTTCCTCCTGGAGTATTAAGCATTTCTTCGAATGCAGTCTGACGGGTCCCATTCGTTCACCATGGCTCATTCCCTCCAAGTATGTTGTCAGATTTTCCATGAATTCATCTGCATTGCATCTTTGCTCTCCGTTTACGCAACAAAACATTTTCGCAGGGCTATTTTTTTCCTAACCAACAGGGCTAGGATGTATTATTTCTTGAGATTCCACCTTTCACTCCCCAGTATGACTACGGGTCTAATCACTTTTTTTTTGTACACAATTAATTGCGCTTGCCGAAAGCGATCCTTGAATAGAAAAATACTCCTCAGGATATAAAAGAAATCAAGTCTCCCAAACACTTTAGCTCCAATGTCAACTCTGTTTTCATTTTATTCAGTTACTTAATTAAAGCGAAAGAAGAAGACGTGTACTCACCAAAACGACAGTCTCAATCGTTCAATCCCAAGTACTTCTTTTCCTTATTAATGAGTCCCAATCAATCACACTCCATTGCCTGAGAGAGTGAATTTTAAATGGAACGGCTCAATTACTTTTTTTTCTTCCATTTCGTCATTTGATAGAAATGTGGCCAAATATCAATCATCGTTGAAAGTTAAAATGGCAAACAGTGGTCCCGATTCATCTTGGTGCAAAAAATACTTTTAGTTAGCGGATCTTGTTCAGACTTTGTATGATGTTTATTGTGGGATTTTAAAGGTGTTTTATATAGGTTGTATTAGATTTGTCAAGGTATGAGGTGGGGGTTACAGGGATGAAATAAGTATGTGTGTACGCTATGACTGGCGTACTAAAGAGTACTAATTGTTTTGCAATTGTCTAAAAGTAAGGAAAGGTTCACCTTAGGTGTCGGAGAATAGTAGGTAGTGATCCCTTCGAGACATTATTTCATGGTTTTACTAGGAACTCTCCTCTTGATCCTACAGTTGGCCGACTGCGAACGTTACACCATTCGATTCTCAGATTGTTTTTCTAACATTTGTAATTATACTGATGACTCGTGAGCTAACTTTATCACACCTTCCAAATATGAGTAATAGGTATCAAAAATTGTTTGTTTATAAAATATATACCTAGTTCATATGAATGGATATTATAACTCTTAGGGCGCCCCTGCATTTTGTATTTGATGTAAAATCAGTGAAACATAAATTAAAACTGATATATGTTATCTGTTGTTTGATAGGAACGTTGATTAACATTGCTCAACAAGTGTCCGGATCGAGATGTTGGAAACTTCCAATATTGAATTAACGTAGATTTCAAAGTTGTATTTTATTTATGATTCAACTAAGGTTCAACTAGGTTCCTTTCAAGGTTCAGGATTAATGTAAAAACAAAGAAAATATACTTGTATCAGAAATAAAAATGTTTGGGGTTTTTCAGATTTTTTGCACCATGATTGGGAAATCGGGACCACTGTGTGGCGGGACGTTTAAAAACAGCAATTATCCTGAAGAAATAATAGAAAACGAAATGGTTAAAACCCGAGAAAAGAATATTTCAATGAATCAAAACTAAACAGAAAATATAAAGAAAAAGAAAATCTAAATAAGTTATCGTTTGAGCCTCAGGATTTTAATGTTGGTGACTTTTTTTTTAGATACTATCAATTATGATTTAAAGAGAAATCGATCAGCCGTCTACGAAGATTTGCCTGACATCAAAAAAGAAGAAAATTACTCAAGATGTCAAATCTGGTAATAGCACTAAGGCTCAAATAAATACTGAGAAACAGAAAATGGATGGCTCGGAAGTTGATAAGGCTCAAAAACTAAGACAGTTGAAGATAGACGATTATTTTAGCCCAGGAAAAATGAAGAGCACAACATCTGAAAATAAAAACTTTCATTTGTAATACAAAAAGAATTACGTACATAAACAAACTGAAGACTAGAATAAAAATAATGAAGCTATAGATCGAAAAAAATATGTTTATACCATCCATATTTAATCCTTGATTAACAAATTATAGTTAGAAAACCTGAATGACTACATACAAGGATAGCATCAAAAATAGTTATTGCCATTTAAAATATAAAGTTGAAGAAGAGGATACACAGAATACAATGTTTATAAAACAAAGTGTTCTCCCTGTTATGTTTTGTATAGGAAAATCGTTTATCTAAGGTAGAGATTAAAATATCATTGTAAAAATGTCGATCATTTAGAAAACACAAACACCATTTTTAAACATAAATTTAATTTTGACATAAATATAATATATTTATTTAAAATCTATCGTCTTAGATTTCAGCCCGATAACCAATCCTTGGTGTACACTTCTGTCAAATGCCAAATCCTCCAGCCACCACATGCACGTGACATATTAGGGCACTCTCTAGGACTCAGTTAAGTTTTATTAAAGATGAGACTGACGTTCATTATCCTTATTAAAATATTCTCCTTTTTATAAACTCGATGGTGCCTGCTGAATATTTTTCGTTCCGGGCCAGGTTAATCACATCAAAAATAATATTTCCTCAAGAATGGTTAATTTTGGTGAGTGACCGCATGTCTACGAACTCCGCTTCAAGCCCGTTAACCACTTGCACTTAAAGCCGATCTTTCCATAGCCTTCCTTCAGTTTCTATTCCATGGTAATGGACATCTTCCTCGTATCTGTAACATACGGTAGAGAGTTTCTCTTTTTGTTAGTTCTTTTCTTCTCCATTGCCACATTTTCTTTTCCATTCTCCATCTGTCTGAAGGCGTTCCGTTAATCTCCTTCTGAAACTAATGGCAAGTTGAACAACAGTCAACACCAAAAAAAATGCAAAGGGTCGTCTTCAAGTTGATACATTATCAAATACCGTCAACGGAACGAACTCCAACTTCAATTACTGCAAGGAATCAGATATTACCTTTTGTTCGGAGTACTTCATTAAAAATAAGTGGCTACCACAGAACGACAACGAACGCACTTGTCTGAGCTACTGAATTAAAAATAATTGGATCTCAAGGAGGAAAACGTTCCTCCCTTAACTACATCATCTTACTAATGGCTGATCTCTTTAAAATAGGAATAACGCGAAGTCAAGGAAGTATTAAATATCTTTAGGAAATCTCTACCAAACTTCCAGCTTCATTCACTTTACATAACTGATCTGAATTTATTTGAATAGCCAAAATTCTTTTATAGGAAGGATGGAAAGACGCTTCCTTCAAAATTTTATAGTCATATGCAGATAGAAACCCAGTAAAGAGGTAACGTGGCTCGTTCAAGGATTTCCTGTGTGTGAGTGAGTGTGTGTATTTGTGTGTGCGTGTGAGTGATCTAAATTTTGTATTACCACCATAATAATAAGTATTCCATTACAGACAATTAGCAGATTTCCCTTAGGAGAAATCAGCTATTGTGGTTTTCGCATGATGGGATTTTCAATCAATTCGTACCAGTTGGAGGGGAGGCGGATTAGAGGGGAATTTCGAAAATTCGAAATATCTCCGTTATTATGCGTCGAATCGAAAATTAGTAAAGAATCAACCTTATTGCAAAAATGATGTATTTTCATTATTTTGATTATTAACCAAGATACGGTATTTTTTAGTTTTCGCCCTTCAGTAAACCCCCACCCCTTCACATGTCGTATTAACAATAAGATGTTGTTTTGTGAAGTCCATTATATAAATCCTAAATACAAAATATTTTTCTCATTGAACTTTTACGTTTTGAGTTAAATGCAAATGTTTAGTTAATGCAGCCGCTGCGTGACGGACTTTGTTAGTATATTTACAGATAAAGAAATCACTGATGTGGATTAAGAAAGATTTCGTGAAATACCAGACAATCCTGCTTAGAAAACTATACGCAGTTGCATATATATATATATATATATATATATATAAATGTGGTGATCTGATTGAGAATATGGACAGAGGAAGCATAAAATAAATTATCACAATCAAATGGCACCAAAAGAGGGAAGTTTCACTAACAATTAATTATACTACCAACCTTACATAAATATGAATTTATTTATCTTTTTAATGTTTAATATGTCATGAGTTACAATTTCTCTACAGTTTTTTTTTTTCATATTTGTTTTAGATTGTCTGTGGCATATCTTCTTTAGTCATGGGAACAGTGGCGTTTATACAAGAACATGGTGAGGTCAATCTTGGTTTGGGTTTACCAGCCGGAATGTTCACCGTCTTAGCAGCAGGTAATGCAGAACTGTTTAGTAAAAATAAATAAATGACACATTTATTGATTTTATGACAGGGAAAAATGCATTCTCAAATAAATTATTAGCTCCACTCAATAAATTGTTTTTATGAGTCTCAGGCCGAATAACTTCAAGGAAATTATTGCAATACCATCGTAAAAAAAAATAAAGGAATTAATAATCACAGAGGAAAAACCATAGGTAAAAAAATGTTTTCTCTGGAAAAGATAGCACAACTAGTTCATCACTTTCTTTTTATATAATTAATTAATTTATATTCTACATTATAGTTAGTACTCACGGGAAAATTTTTTTTTTCTTTAATATGCAAATAACCACAGTTTTTATTATATATTGAAAATTTGTATGGCTTCATTAAACTAAATTTCAAAAATCAAAAGAATTAGACTACAATTGATAATAATTTCATTCAATATGTAATGCAATAGTATATATATATATATATATATATATATATATATATATATATATATATATATATATATATATTATTAATATTATATACAAAATGTTTAAATGATACCATAAATAATCACAAACGCGGGCTTACACACTCACATATTGCAAATATTGTTATCCACAGAGAAATGTTGTATATTCTATTTTCAAACATTGTAATACTGTTTTTATTTTTCATAGCTATACATATTAATATTTTTGGCGTAGTTCATTTTTGATCCACATCTAAGAAAGCCTCACTATATTTTAATCAACTTTAACACTTTAGCAAGGTAAATCAGATTTAACTATATGGAAAACTTTTAGAACGTACTAGTGTCAATGGTCTGTCTAGGTTGAGAACATGGCGTCGCATAGTGCGGCCAACTGGGGTATTTGTCTCAAAATTCTTGAAACTCCACATGTATTTTATACTTTTAAAAAATGGGGTTAACGTCCATTAAATTATCAGGTTAGCCCAAAACTTTTATTTAAAAAATTGAATTAAGTGTTTTTAATTGCTCCAGGTTAAAAAAAATCTGGAAGCATAACTTCAGATGTGTTGTAGGTAGCTAAATTCAATTGCACAATTTTCCATCACTAAATCTCCAAAAATGTCAGTAGTATCCCTGTGATGTGAATATAAATTCCTGCATCCCTTTTGCCTTAGCCAACTCCCTAGGAAATGGGAAGGAGAGGAGGTACCCAATTCACTTACTTTACTGAATCACTTCAAGAAGCCTCGCAAATTTCAACCAAGTACGAAAATGTAGGTTCCCTTTATGCTGCCATAACTATTTTTCTGGACAAAGTTTTTTTTTTTTTATAATTGTCGAAATGGAAAATTGTGACATTTAGTTCTGCATAAAATAAAGAAAAAAAATCATCGAGATACCTACGACACAACTGAAGTTAAGCAATGACTTCGTTTTGCATAAGAACCAAATTTTTAAATAGCTGGTGAAAATATTTGATTCAATTTTATTCATATGAAATGTTTTAGCTTATCTGCTGGTTTAATAGAGATTCAAATGGCGTTGAAACCGTTTCTTCGTATATTATATATATATATATATATATATATATATATATATATATATATATATATATATATATATATAAAATTCCAAGAATATTGAGACGAAACCAAATTAGCGTCGTAACGGTTTTGAAATATAATTTATGTCAAAGCATCATGTCAAAAACTGGATGCTAATATAATGCTAAGGTAGGTAATAATATTTTTAATACACCTGAGTTTGAAATTTGCTAAATAAAATGAAATTATTTATTAACATCCACTTTTTGAATCTAAGGCTAATTGGGACGGGTTATCTACAGATTACCACCCTTTTATAGCCAGGGTGGCACTTAGGATTCTATTTAATGAATCCCGTCACTAAATAAATTCCTTTGTCCAGGCGGTAATCGAACTCGCCACTCTAGGTTTATCGCTAACCTGAGCCCCAAGTTTGCTAAGTATATATTACTTTAAGTGGATAACATGATACTTTGAAACTAGTTTATTAGTCATGCCGCTTTTACTGTAGTGAGCTGTTCTCACTAGATATTTATATTATCTGTTAAATAAAAAAGCAACTAATTGGTGTGAAATACGAGGCATGGGTGATATATTGAACCCCATTAATGGGTGAATTAAAACCCAGGGGAACAAATGAATATTAAAAGAAACGTTAAATTATCAAAGAAAATTTCAGATTTTGTATAATAAGAGTACAGTAAACTGATATCAGATTTCTTGATGATTAATAATCCATTAATTATGTATCACAAGGGAATTTAATATGGTATCTCGTTACTTATTAATTTTAGACGACTACCGATGTGACCTGCTTAAAAATTTACTCACATAAGAGAACAATTACTAGGTTCATTTTCATAAAAACATTTGTGTCATACTTCATATTGTTAGTTTAGCCAATAAAATAAGAACCTAATGCATTATCTTCTATATCCAATATTCTAGGTCACAATTCAACTTGGCGCTCTAATATTTGACAATTTAAATATTTAAATAGGTGGTTAAAACAAATAATAATGCGACAATATTATGAATGTTTCTACAACTATGCTTTATAATTGTTATAAAGTAGTTGATGTATTAGATAATGCAAATTAACAAAACTATTTTAGTTTTGACCTTTGAAATGAGTATTCACATTGAAAACACTTAATTTTAAAAAAATTATTTTCTACTAATTTCTTAAAACAGAATAAGGAAAAAATCGAATAAAAACCATATGATAAACATAAAATATCACACAATATTTACCTTACACCAAAACATTTATTGCTATTATAAACGTATATATATACCTAAGTAAAAGGCATCACATTTAAAGCTCACAACTTAGGTATTTTATATTTTAAGGTTTTGTACAATTCATAGGAAATAGAAACCCAGTTTTAAAATTCAAAAGGTATACTAAAAAAAACGGATATTTAGTAAACAAGTGTCTTAAATAAGGTAAGTGATATAATTGATCTGTACATAAATTTGAATACACAGAGTGTAACCTAAATGATGTCTAAAACCTAAAAAATGATTGTCAACCTCTAATGCATGTTACCTTCAAATTGCATTAAAGTCCATTGAGATCTTTAGCCCCACCCGTGCGAGGCTCGAGGGATCCATACGTGAGTTTTCTGAATTTGTCTTCTGCTTTTAAGAGGAACGAAGGCCTTTTTTAAGAGCTGTCCTCCATGTGTTAGTCGTGGCTAAGGTTGAGGTCTAGAGGAGCCTGCCGCTATTAGCTTTATCGACAATCTCATTAACTTGGTCCAGAGATAGAATCAGCCGTGCAGTGCTTATTCATCCCCTACCGAGATCCATCTTACTCCCTCACCCTTTATAGGTCAGTTTATCAACGTCCCTTTGACCTATTTCAAATTGAGCAGTGCCAACACAAATGTACATAACACTCTGGAAGCGAGCGTGATTTTTTGAAAATACATAACTGTCAAGTGCAAATTTATTTTTAAATATTTCATATTAACATTTTTAATAATTATATTATCCATAAAATTATTATAACATTATTATTATTATAACATCCTAAAATCCCGCCCTGGCTAGAAAAGGGTGGTAACCTGTAGATAACCCGTCCCAATCAGCCTAAGTTGCAAAAAGTGGACGTTAATAAATAATAATATTATCCATATTTTGACACAAAAGAAAAAATTAATCGGAAGCGATTTTTTGATAATATCTCAGCTGAGCTCCATCCGGCAGTAAGAAAGTTTTCCTACCCCCTTGGTGTTAATTATGCTAACCCACTAAAATGTTTTCCATTCTTCGATCTATTTTCTCAGTTATTACAAAACACTTAATGATTTAGTTTATAACATTACAACACATCAATAATTTATTTTTTATTAAAAACTAATTCTCTTTATAGTTTGGTTTTAATTTTTTTTTTATTAACATTTTTTCTAACATTTGAATTCAAAACCTCGATGTAGCTTTGAAACAAATAACACCATCGTTTGCCATTTTTCATCTCAATATTTGAAATATAGAAATTTATGGGAGAGGAAAATAATAACATTATTTAAATTAAAACCATTACATTATTCGTAAGCAGCATATTTTATAAAAATATGTCTACATGTATCTAATATTAATTTTTATAACCTTATTTATAACAGAGATTTATATCGTTCACAATACTTTATATATAAAATTCTTTGAAAAAAAAAATAACTATAATAACATAATTGTTCTTATTATTTTTGTGGTTATATTATTATTGTGTTACTCTTGTTAACATATGATTTTTAGCAGATTTCCCCTAAGAGAAATCAGCTATTGAGGTTGTACTCATGACGGAATTTTTCTTCAAATGTCCATCGATCCTACCCAGGAGATGACGAAAATGAGGTCCGTTCAAAACTGTATATATATATATATATATATATATATATATATATATATATATATATATATATATATCTGTTACCGCTCTAGCGGTCGCAATTTTAGTTTGATCGTTACCAAACTCGATATTTAGTCGTTTCATGTAAAAAGAAAGCTCAAGTTCGTTAACGGCTGAAATCGGACCAGTGGGAGGGGGGGGGTTTAGAGGGGAGGATTTTTGAAAATTCGAAATATCTCCGTTACTATACGTCAGATCGAAATTTTGTACAGAATCAATCTTATTACAAATTAAATTTACTATAAATATTGTTATATACATTTATTCTCTATCTTGAATATTAACCGAGATATTTGCAATTTTATTAAATCTGGGCGGTGAACGAATGAAGTGACTTTCCCGCCAAAAGCTAGTTCGGCCGTTTCATTAACTGCTCGGCTCTCGTGAAATTTCTCTATTGTAAAACTTCATGTGGGAAATCTGCTTAGTTTACGCAGCCCCTGCGTGACGGGCTTTTTGTGGTTATATGATTATTATTTTACTCTATGAATTGTTTTCAGATTGTTTACATTTAGAATTAAAATTAATAATATTCATGTTATTAATATCTACATTTATTTATTAAATTAACAATAATACAATTTAAAATTTAAGTGAATGTCACGTATAAACCAATAATATTGATTGAAACGTACCATATTTGATAAATAGCTACTTTGACTTACTTTAAACAAAAATTGATAAATCAGCAGTCAGCTTTGACGAAGTATTAATAAAATAAATTTTGTTTCGATTTGAAACCGAAATATACCATTCGAAACAAGAGGTAAGAAAATGCAATGCGTTACACATCAACTGAGACCCATCCGGCATTGGGTATAGTTTGGTCAGTTTCATCTGTGGTCCGTCAGCAACGAGAGTGTTAACCATTACTCAACTTCAGATTATAATATAATTGTGTTAAGTTTCAATACACAGTTAAAAATAGTAGGACTGACATCCTTTATTTCATTATTCCAGAAGCTTAGCGCTTGCAGAAGCTAACACTATCCTCACAGCTTAAATTATGCTATAGTAATAGAATGTCATTAGGCTGAAGGTATTAGATGTTTAGGTAGTCAAAACTTCAATTTGTTAAATGATACATGTTAAATAATAAGATTATAAAAAGTAAAAAGAAACGAGACATTAAGGTTGAAATTAATTATTAGAACAATGCACTTAAAGAGTTGTGTTCGCAGTGGATTCAGAGAGTCTACTAAAGGGTTAAGGCAAGAGACAATGACCTTCAAAGAATAATTAAGGCAACTCAATCGCATACCTCTGTTCTACTATTAAGATAGTTACTATGCAAATAATTGTCTATTCAGGATAAAGAGATTTTCTTCCTTTTGAATTCTTCATTGGCAACTAGTTTTGGTATAATTACATCATCCTTAGGCTGGAAACAATATAAATATTCCCAATATTGGTTATACACAAACAATACCTATCATTATAATTTGAACCGAAAGGCATCCTAAATTATTCTCGAAGAATATTGTACTAACACTTGAATTTAAGCTAGTTATAATCAAATTACAATTTAATAAAAATTAAACCAAAAAGTCATACTGACTTGTGTAAAAGTTCTACACACTTACATATCTCCTAAAAAAGTTTTTTATCCTCCCACCGAAATTGAAACTCAAAATTAACATAGTAGTAGAGCATGTGTTAGTGCATTGGCCTTTATACGAAACTACTAGAAGAATGTACAATCTTGGATCTTCTCTGTACGAAATACTAAAGATTGAAGAGACCATTCAAAACAGTTTTATTGTAAATTCCATAACACCGCTAACGTTTTAAATGTAATATAAATATTTGTGCCTGCTATTATCCCTGTGGGTACATGCAGAATAATAATCTATATAAATAAATGTAAGTGACATTGGAAAAAAAGACGTGATTTTAATTACCATAAATGTAAACAACAAATACTATGTAAAATAATTAAAATTAATAATTATGTTTAAAACGTAGAGAATAACCCAAGGTAACTAGGTTTCTGCTGGGCAGGATGCCATCTGTTTCCCGCTGCCTGACGCTACCCTCTCCCTCCCCCCTCCTTTACATCCCTTCTCCACTACAACTCCCTCATTCTTTCTTCCTTTCTTACAATCTCCCCTTTTTAAATGTTGTCCTGGTGAGTACCGAACATTAAGGTATCTAGATATTAAGCCACGCCTCTTGAGTATTATAGAGCTTACTAATTTTAAGTTCTCAAAAACATCCATTTTAGGTCACTGAGGTGAATGTTTAGAAGCTTAATATTTTCATAATTTGACTCTTATCTCAGCTAATGACCCTTAAAGTGCAATGGGTCTGAAGATGAGAGCTTATGTTCTACTAATTTCACCATCCAGCCTCTCTGTCCAACGGATATCATATAACTAAAATTGGGGACTAAACAACACACCCTCCTAGTATTTTCCATTGGTTCGCCTTGTCCTATGTGGAGTCTGTTTCACGAGACCGAACAAGGGAATAAGAGGGGCACAAGGACACGCAGTGATTCCCCATTGCCTCCTGCATCAGAACATCCATCAATAAAGGCATCATGAGGAAAATTCAATTCTAGTCCAGAGTTATTACATACCATCCCTCCGTAGCCTTTAGCCTGCATGTGCTGTCAAATGATAGGCATTAGCCAGTATTAGTACGCAGACTACAACTTTAATCTACACTCCAGTATTGCTCCACTGACATGTAAGAATTTCGAGCACTTGTAAGTGAGCATTTCGATAGAGAGGATACTAAATACTAATTTTAGAGTTTACGATTATTAAATTCCTTCAAAAATCATAAGGAAATCTCAACCTGAAATATGTGCCAACCATGCTATCAAAATAAAAAATACCAGTAAGATTTAAAAAAAGAGTAAGTTATTCCACCCGCCTAGTTTTACATGTTTATGTTCAAACACGCCATCTGCTATTCCAAGAATATTGGAAGAATGACTACAGTTGTTATTTTAGGATCCATGAATATATGTTATTTCCTAGGGACCATATATATTCCCATCATGGCAAAAAAAATCGAAAAAGAAAGTTTTTGTTTTTTTAATTTTTCCTAATCTCTCTTTCAGATGTCAGTAGGTTGTGTTTTACTTATTTGTTAGATGGCTTGAGGTTTGGATAATTTGTTCTGAAACTGTGATTGAATAAATATGGCAGTTCACCTTTCTCGAGTTCTTAGCAGCTCAAAAATACAATTAATTCTATGCTAAGATGTTCATCTACTAAGCTCAAGCTAAAATGAAACATACTTATAATCAGAAACTTAAAATTTACTAGCATGCAAAAAAAAAAAATAAATAAATAAAAATCATTTTCATGCTGCTCCACAAAGTTATTTTTGTCACTAATAAGCTACAAATGCAAGTAACAAAATAGATCTAGATTTTGTTATCCCATCACTTTTGCATCCATTTTATAAATATTCATCCAATCGAAAATATTTCACAAATAGCAGTTTTAAATCAAATTTGGAGCAGATTTCGTTCTGTACTGTTTTTTAATGGGACTAATAATAGTGAGCTTTTTTTTAAGTTTCTATATCAGATTCTCTTCCCTAGATTTAAAATGTGTTGATTCACTTTCGGTAATTGATGCAATAGTCTGGAACAATAGCAAAATAACATGAATGCCAGAGGGATATTTCTCCAATATTCCCTAAGGAATAAGTTAGGTATTCGACCGAATTTGGTGTAAATTTAGCAAACCGTCCACCAAATTTCTTTCTACCGTTGACATTTAAATGGGGAAATCCCATTTTTTTGTTTCAATATTTGTTAAAACTGTTTACAAAATTATAAATACTAATTTATAAAGTTTCTTTGTTTTTATTACATCTTTATCAATAATTTAGTGGTTTTTTCCCTCTTAGATTTAAACTTAGTCCCTAAATTAGTATTCTTTTCAGGTTTAAAGTGTATCAAAGTAGTCTCATTCTGTTATAACCTCTCAGAAGGTTCATTACTATAAGGTTATATTTATAAGCTATTCTTTAGTTTCTTTAGAGAACTCTAATAGTGGCTTGTATTATTCACCCTCATCTTTCCATAAAATAGTAAATACTTCGGTATAATCAAGGTGAGGAAATTTATCTCTTTTAATAATTTTATTTCAGTCTAATGCTTTCATATTATTACCGCAAAAGCTAACCGCCCGCCCTTACATTTTTGTGCCAAAACCAGGAAATAATGGCTTCCCAATAATGTTGCAAAAATATGACAAATGTTTTCGCCAAGAGATTGAGCAGATGAGTGACATCCTTAAACGTACTTCTTCTTATAAGATCCGGAGGACTTTTGGCCTAAAACGGGTAGACGTGCTGGCTTATTCCAGAAATAAATCTTTTCCAGGATTACAGGATTATATTTAGACAGGATTACACTCTCTAGAGATTGCGATTCGGCTAGCAGTTTTGGGTAGAAAAAAATGCTTTAAAAGCTAAATCGTTGCATTTTGTACCCAAGCTCTACGGAATTAAGGGAATTCATACCTGAGTGTCGAACAGTTAACATAATTACAAACCATTTGCCCTTATTTTTTCTCAAAATAAAAATTAAGGGCTGATGAACTTCGGTATAAACTAAACTCTCAAAATATGGGCTTTGGATTATAGTTATTAATAGTAATTTGTACATCAAATGCTCTACTGCTTTTAAGAGCTTCTGCATAACAATATATTACATCCAAATGATTACACCTTATTAAGCTATGATAAAAGCGATGGTAAATTGTGCCCACGACAACAACGACCGTTGCTGCAATTGTTGATTCCGCTCTGTAAATCTACATCATATTGTCATTCAGAGGCTAGCTCTTGCAAAAAAATACAACTAAATTGTATTTCGTTCTGTAATCATATTAATGACTGTCAGAATAAAAAATATTGATAATTTGCATTTTTTTTTAACGAATTATGTTAAAATTTGCTTTTTGGTATTAAATAATTTATGTACCAACAATTCTTGTTTTTATTTATAGCCTTTTTTATTAGGTTTTTTTCATTGACTAACTTTAAATATCTTTAATTGACAAAAACAATTGAATATTGTCACTATAGCAATCATTAAAATGGTTCCAATGAATTTGTTCAATAGATTTATTTACCATCTAAGGGGTGAGGATATGAGAAATATATGGACCAAAAAACCTCTTGGCAACACCCAGAATCATAACCTGTAAGTTTTTCTGAGTTCAAAACTATTTACAGATTGCGGTCCTCACATTTTGCATACTCAACTCCTTCTGGTGTCTGCACTAAATATATAAGAATAAGAACCAGGTAGTAGCCCCTTACATAGAAGAAATAGGCTCACCTACATTGCTCTGCTGCTCTGCATTCCCAATATCATGATCAACGCCTTGCAGTAACAACATTGGCAGTACAATAGTGAGGACACTCGGACAGGACACTCACTTTAACGCACTCATACCTCATGATGAGAACAGAAAGACCAGTATGCAGAAGATGCCATGAGCCGTTAACCGTTCAACACATACTGACTAACTGCAGGAACATTGATTAGTTAGAGACCCCACATGACATGTACGAACTTCTTACAGACAGCTGCCCATTTATCGACAATACACTAAATCAGTTTAAAAAATTGAATTTGTTTTACAAAATTTATTTTATTTATTTATACTAACATTCAATTTTTGTAACTAAGGCTAACTGGGACGGATTATCTAGCCAGGATGGAGAAAAAAATGTTTTTCTCTTCTTTAGTTTAGACTTAGTGAGGAATATAAAATAATTTTAGATAATATAAATGCACTATTTTTTTTAAATTTTAATAAATCAATTTTAAATTGTTTTAATTACTAGTCTAATGTTTATCTGTTGTTTTATTACTTGTATTTAATGTTTATTTATCGTGTTCAATTTTTTTTTTTTAGTAGAGGTCCTTTTTTATTTTTCTATAATTTTGTTTTTATTTTAAAATGCCAAATCGCCTAGTTGCGGGTTCTCCTGTATTAATAAATAAATAAAAAAAAGTTCAACATTGTTCAGGTGGAAAATACTCTTTTCATAACTTTACATGGATCGTCCAATATAGAAAATGTGTAGAAGGATACACAATTGCTCAAGTCCAAGTCAATAAAAAAGAACCATAGAAAAATCAAAATTTATAATTAAAGTGGCCAGCATTAGGATGTTCTTGCCCTTATTAAATTCCTGGATTCCTCATCGCTCATCATTACCATTCCAATATAATGCACTTTTTTCTCACCCACTCATTATTCGGTTAGGACCAGCTATTTTCGTATTAAAAAATTAATAAGCAGACATAAACAAATTAAGAAAAATATGCTGATTATAAATAATCATAGCTCACAGTTCGTCACATGTTGGCATAAAACTCACACATCATCCTTCGAATATAAAATAATTACCATTGTTGACGTTAATTATCATGTTAATTCATTATAGTATTTACCGGTGTTTGTCTTGCCGGGTTCTAGATATTACCTAAGTGCAAGAAGATTATAATGATTCTTTTTTCTGGATTCCGTCCCTTTGATATTATAATTACTTCCCTTGAGTCCCAGATATCTCATCTTCCATTTGATCTTCTTAATTAAGGGATGGCATTTAATCATTTAAGAAGTTCTCTTCATTCAAAACTCACTTTATAAACATTTCAATGCTTAAAAGTTAGTGTCCTAAGCAAATTTAAGCTCCGAGCATAGAGTTCTGATTCCTAAAATAAGCTCTTATTTTAAATGAGCTATTCTCAAATAAGCAATTTATTATAGACATTGCTGTAAAGTTTTATATACTTTTAACATGTAATTCTGAACTCAAACTGACTGACTATATTACTATATTGAAGGAATAAATAAAAACTAATGAAATATTAGCAGGAAGAACTTATTAAGCCAATAACAGTTTTCTTACATAAATGACAGTCAATATTATAATATGTTTTCTTTTCCATTTTTGTGATACTAGTAATAACAGTTTGAAATTATGGTTTAGGGCTAAACAGAGTTCCTTTGTCAATATAATCACAATTTCATCAATTGCTTTCGTCTCGTGTATTATATTACCGACCTGAGAACTCAGAAGTTGTCTGAGATCGTTGAAAGCACTTCCAATGTTGGAGTGTAGTTTGAAACTTGCCTCGTTTGGGCTACGCGTAGTTCTCCGGTATAGCCAACATCCCAGATGATTTCAACATCTTAGCGAACGACACATATAGAGCCCATTAATCATTTCGCTGACAAGAAGTGACCGCTTGACCTTTGTGTAACCCTACAGTACGGAAACGAACATCTCAAACCACTCTACCATTCTCGAAAATTGTACACTCTGATAAAGGGTGGTAAACAATGTCGGTCAAGCGTTTTTCGGGTCCCATGTCCCTCAGTAAAATGCTTATACTTTAAAGAGATTTCATACAGTTCCCATTCAATAATTCATAAAACGGTTTCATTTATTTATAAGTTTCGCCACCTCTATTTGTGCTGGAGCTGTGTAAATAGACGATATTCAAAGGTGCCAATCAAACTGCCATCCTGAATCTGATATCATGGTGCGAAAAAACGATTACTTTGAGAATATGGCCTCTGTTACTAAAAAAAAAATTAAGTGTTTATGAAAAAACAAACACAAATTTGAGATAATTTTAAATTAATAGTTCTTTAATTAAATGAAAAAAGAACCTAGGCTCCCACTATTAAAATTCTCAATTTGGAGTTCTGCTTCGGTGAAGACAAGGAGATTTTGTGTAATAGTATCATGTGAGCAACTTCAATACTCACCTTTTCTAATAAAAAAATAATAAACAAATACAAAACATAATGCTGAAACCGCTAGTATATCTTTAACCGTTAGACATACAAAAAAAAGGAACAGAATCAAAGTTGTAGTAAATAAAATGTGCAACAAGATGGTTTTTGCCCATCCCCTGGGCCAATTCTAATCGTTAACTAGATTTGTCCTATCCCGACAAAAGTTTAAATATGGAGTTTGGTGTCAATATCAGGAAATTTGTGGTC
Organism: Riptortus pedestris; assembly: GCA_019009955.1. Lineage (NCBI taxonomy): Eukaryota > Metazoa > Arthropoda > Insecta > Hemiptera > Alydidae > Riptortus > Riptortus pedestris. Next base: position 124,225,382 of record CM032228.1, on the reverse strand, counting down.
TCTAGACTTCCGAACAGACAAACCTTATATTGATAGATAGATAAATATCAAATTTGAAAAATCAAACAGACCTCATTTACTATTATTCGCGCAAGGAATATTTGTGCAATCTTTTTATGCTTGTAACTTCAATTGACACTTTTTCTAAAGAAATATTTATAAAGTGGATATTTTGAAGGATTTACATTTACAAGAGGCTTTTGATACATCGAGTAAAACTATTGATCTTTAAGAAGTGAGAATTTATGGATGGAGCAGTTACGAATCTATTGTAACTTTAATAGGTACGGGAAAATGCAATTTTTTATGTTCGCCCTCCTAACTCTCAACCCCTTTAATCAATTTCAATTAACAGCATAAGTCTACAAGCAGATGTTGCAGAAATATGAAATTTCAACAGTCTAGGGCTAGTGAGTTATAAGTACGCATAGTCATAGTGAGTTCAGATAGTGTCAAAACGGATAACTCACTTAAATCTGAGAACCGAAATTTTTGGGCTCACTTATTTATTTTACTTGCTGCAAGGAAGACTAAATTGAATAATATAGTAACATGTTTGAAGTAGTTTATGATGTAACGAAATTTCGCACTAATGTACCGGAAAGCCAACTTTTTTTACAAATAGTTAATTATTTTTATTATAAAAAAAAATTCATGAGTAATAGTATTCATTTTCTCTTACAAATTTTTTATGTATTATTTGTCTCGTTCTCATTAAATTAATTGGAAATTAAAATTAGGAGCTCTGACATATGTATGATGCTGAAACGTGACTGACTCTCTAAATGCAAGTTCTATTAGCAACTACGTATTTTTATCAGCTCTTTGACACCAACAGGGACATTTATTGACATCCTAAGAATGGAAGTGGGCAAATCTGGGATGGTCACCATTTTGTCTACCGTTCTCGTGCACTCCCATATCGTATGCAAAGAATAGTGTCTTTCACCATGAAACAACCCACTGATGCTTTATTCCTTTAACGTTGTTCAGTAGTTTAGAACTTTGGACAAGTTTGATATGTTTATATCATTATTAAAAAGATATTATTAATTCAGATTTTTATATCATTATTTTTTAATCATTGAACTTGGAGAGTAACCCAATTACTAATATTTTAACTGATTTTTCTTAAGGGAAATCAGATACCCAAGTTGTTCTCGTAACAAGATGACGTTATTATATTTTGGAAGCTTGTTAAATTGAGCCAACAGTGGGTTTTTATATGCTCCAGAAATTAAAATCGAATATACGTACCGCCACAAACAGAAAATATATCAGTTTATATGAACTGTGCTTAATATATGAAAATTAAGAAATAAGTTTTCGAAATTTTTAAGGGTATCATGAATTAGTGTTTTAATTTTCTGCTTCTGAATAGAGCCATGATTTATTTACTCATTTTAGAGCAGTTCTTTATCAATAGTATTGCCAATGAATACCTGTTCTTTATCAACAAAGTAATAGTAATTCATGGGAAAAAGAACAAAAAAAGACTTTATTTACATTTAGATTAACAATTGAATCATTAATATACATTACTACTGAATAATTTAAAGAATGTATAATTAACCATTGAATTTTTGACCATATTTCATTCACATAATATGTGCACTAAAGTTCTTTATCTGGTATACCTAATGATTATAAAAAAAAAGTTTCCAACTGGCATCGTTATTGACAATCTCATCAGACTTTCCCCGGACTCTCAGCAGGAAAGAAAGAAGACAAACTGCCAATTTTCAGGTTCCTGGAGAGAAGCTTATTTCACTTGATTTTTCTTTCATGGGTGTATTTGGCTCATGGCCTCCCAGACTAAAAAGTTAGCCAAAATATTTCATAAATAAATGATACAAAAGCTGCCTTTTTACTTCAATTTTACTTGAATACAAAGACAAATGCTTAGTTACTAATGACTAATTTTTAATTAAGACATTATATATTAGTTCAATAGAGCATAATAATAGATCAACTTATGAATAATTTGTTTTTAGAATGCTGCAAGTATTTCTATAAAGACTTGAATGGCAAGCTTGTGTCTATTCTTGAATTTAAGAATTGTCACGGACAATATCCACTCAATAACTATCTTAAAGGTCTAAAAATACATATATTTCCTTCAAGGTCCATTTTCATTCAAGATGTAAGTTGTTATTGACCAATATTAATTTCCATGGTCAGCTTTTACTGCTGTCAGTTGTAGGAACAGAGCATCCCAATTTGACTGGATAAGCATTAAAATATGTCATTTCAAAGCATATGATACCTTTCGTACTAATTATAGAAATTACAATAAAAAGCTCTTGTTTTAGAGATACAGATGCGTAGTTTTTTTTTACATTGTAATTAATTATTCAGGAGAAAATTTGTGATTGGAGGTTAGTAAATCTGTTAAATGGCAAAATATACGGGTGAGTTTCACGTATAAAAATCAGTAGGGGTAGGAAACCAAATTTCACAAAATCAAAGTTATTATCTGGTGGCTCGTGCTAACGCTCCACAATAAATAAATAATATAAAAAGTTGCATCCAAAAAATCGATGAAAAAATGAACATTTAAAGTACTATTACAAATGTGTTACTACATTCTCAACAAATTTAGGGAAATTGTACTTTAGTTAGTTACCTATGTTTCTAACAGACACTCAGGTTGAGAAACGTTTATTTATTCCAGTTATTTTTCCGTTACTTTTTAAATTAATTTTGAGTTGCACATGAACATTTTCACACTCACTATCAAAAACAGATAGAAACACTATTTGTCACATTTTCAAGTGATCTAAAATAAGAGTTAAAATTTGAAGTAAATAAGGCTAACTCTTCAAAAAACTATTAGCCTTTCCCAAAAATCTTTAATATTTTCACAAATCCTGAAATAGAAAATAAGGTAATACTCTTATGGAAATGTGTGAGTACCAAAATCCAATAATAAACAATTACAAAAAGAAAAATAATATTTTATACAGGTTAGCTGAAAAAGTAACTGAAACAAATTAAAACCTGCAAAAACAGAGATACTGTTTTAATTTCTAATAAAATGGAAATTCAGTTCAACGGAATTACTAAAAGCGTTTGGAAATGAAATGGAGCAGAACTAGGACACTTCTACCCGCCTTTGCTCATAATTAAAATAAATATTATATTCTACAAAATAGTAATGCAACGGAGTATTCTTGGAAATCAACTGTTAGGAGAAAAAACAAACATGCTAAAATGGTTTAATTATAGACAGTAAGTTTTTCACCCTAAATAAACCTCATAATCAAATAGCCAAATTTAAACCCCTCCTACATTAGATTCAGTCAGAAAAGCTACGAAGGAGAAGGTAATATTAAGAAAAGTTCAATGAAAAAACTGAAACTGAGTGAGTGCTTTGTCTTCTCAGTTTCTTATTAAGAGAAGAAAAAAATGATTTAAAATAATTGTTTTTCTTTTATTTATTGAAATATTTAGGGATTACACAATTTACACTTGCCCTCACAAGATGACATCAATACTACGTTACTGTAATCTAACTTTCAACATACTCCACGAATGCAATAATCGTCATAACAGTAGTTAAGGCAGCAGCTGAGAATGTGATAGGAATTTCTTCACTCCCTATAAAAAACGGAAAAAGATAATTATCAGGTTTTCCAAAGTATATATAAAATGTGGAAGCAAGTCTTCAAACAGATTTAAAAAAAAAAAACACGTAATGGTGAATGTATCACAAACAAACCTCAACAAGTCTTTCTGGACGCCCTTCAAATCTTTTCTAACCTAGAGCCATTTAGTATACTCAATCTCAAAAAGCAAAATTAAAAAATGTGATTTTGATGACATTTATAATTATTCAATAGAAATTGATATACGATATCTCTGTTTATGCAACGGATCAAAAATGAATACTATGTAATTTATAGATATTTTAGTGATAAACAAAGGAAACATATTTTCTATATCTGTAATAGTTACAAAAAAATGAATCAAGATACATATGATGGTGCAGTAACACTATTAACAAGGAGTCTTAATGTTTCTGAGTCCTGTTTAATTACATGGAAACGCTATTACTACGAATTCTGCTATCAAGAAAATCTTCATTTCTTGAAGAATTAGTTATTTCCATTTCCCAGATTTCTATAACTCTGACACGCGACATTAAAAGCAGTAAACCATGGTCTTTTTCACAAAGCTTGGCTTCTATACTTTAGGCAATGAAATTCAAAATGTTCTCACCTAAACGTATTTATTCATATGTGTTTTGGAAAGTTGATGAAAATAACTAGTGAATTTCAAGAGTAATTTGAAATTATTACGCAATGTGAGTTAAAATGAATTATAAAACAGAATAAAGTAATTTTAAATTTATCAGTATTTGGCAAGGTCGTATATAAATAAAAACTAATAGTTTCTAATGAAATGTTTTATTATGTCCTAGTCCACATGTAGATTCTATGGTCTGATTTCGTTCATGCACTATCTCCGACTCTTATTCCGGAAAGAGTGTTTTATATTTTATATTATGGACTTGTATTTTAGCATTTAACTCAACTGCAGTATACATTTATTGTAAACCATTCAGTTCGTCTTGACAAACGTAATAAATTATACCGAAACGTCGGCAGCAACCTGAAGTAGTTTTATTTCAATCTTAGTGACCGACAACCACATGTATTTATTTCTACGTTACAATCGACTATAATTGAGGGGGTCTATGTAAAAAGGGCGTATGGCGGTATACCCCCTTTTTGCTGCGATGACATTTCTAGATTCCTTGTCGTCTCTTTTATATCTGTACGAAATTGCGTGATTATATCTCTTTGCTTCACCTTTTACCGCCTGTATGAATCAGCTGGTGTTTAGCCTGCTTTCTGCTATTGTGATTCGTAAACATTCTATATTTAGTGTAGTGTAAAATGTTAGGTTATATTTTGCTAGTTTTGTTTGTTGCTGAGCCTTTTAAAAATGAGAAATTCGGAAGAAGTTATTAGTGATAGAACGTATTTTCAAAACGTCGACGAAAAAAAGGAAAATCTATTTTTTCAAAATCGCAAAAACAATAAGAATAAACGATATTCGGGTGAATCGTTTACTCTAAAAAAAGTATGATGGAAACTTTATCTCGATGAGTAAGAACTTTATCTCGATATTGAACTGTTGTTAACAAACCTGTCGAATTAAAGTTACTGCAAATGAGCAAGAGAATATACTTTATAGTGCTTCCACTCACTGTGTACCAGCACAAAAACACAGAGACATACTGTGTCAGTAATATGTTGCTGAACTCCTGTTAATATTTGTCTCAAATTTTTTCACTGAGAAAAGAGGATCCCATATAGTAACGTTTCTTATACGGTACTATTTTTTAAAAAAACTAACTTTCTATACATACCTGTAAATGTGTTTTTATTTTAGTTCTTACTCAACATTATCAGATCAAACTTGGCAATGTCTATGCAAGAAGGGGGGATGAAAACATGATATATGTAAAACGGGCTTATGAAAAACATGGCTGCCAGCCATCTCCCGAAAATGGACGTATGTAAGGGTATATTTAAAAGGAGTTTATTTAATATTTTTAACGAGTTGTTTTTAGATTTCTGCATAAATTAGATCACCAAAAATTGAACTTAATTTCATTACAAGAAGTTCAAGTTGCACAAGTTTCAGGTTAAACGATATATACAAGTGTCATTTGGGATTCACAATATCTCAGTACTAGGTTTTCTGTTATCAGCCCTTTTTACATAGACCTCCTCAATTGGTAATGACATTATCAAACATCTGTTTCAGGTGTAAGTATCCACACGAGCAAAGGATGGAGTGGTTACCGCGAACCTAGCTGCAGGCCGTCTCTCAGGTTCCTGGGCCCTACGCCAGCTCTGGGCGCAGCCTCTGGATGCCTGTGGGGCACTGCTGCTTGCCTCCACGTTGCAGTTCTAGGACTGGCAGTACCTGCAGTAGCTGCTGGAATACCTCAGATGGCTGCTGTCGCCATACCCCTGGCTGTCCTCTCGCTTCTCACTCTGCTTGCTGTAGTAGCGACGCTCCATCTAGACTGCACCTACGACCCTGACTGACCCGCAGAGCCGCCGCTACCAGCGGTGGCACTAGTTGCACATCCGGATCGACCGACTCGCCTAGCCTGGGTTGTCTAATTCCTTACAGCCGATGCTTGTAAAAGGGAAATCAAAACAGGGACATACAGACCAATTATATTTATCTCTTCAGGGAGGAAATTAAGTACATACTCATAAGTATACGGATGTAAACTCTCGATTTTCTTATGTGGTTGAGGTGACTATGGATAAGCCAGTTGCAAGAGCTAATTCGCTACATACTCTAAGAAATGAAACAAATCATGGTCCAATCGCCTCATAACCTGGATGACTTTTTATTCTCCTTTCTCGGCTAACTCCAATGTTCTTTTCACCCTAAAAACTGTGTAGATCATTTTACATAATCATGCTTGCAATTTGTATTCATCATATCATATTAAACCAGCTATGTCGTGTCCATAGCCAATACCAAAAAGATGGTGTTTTTTCGATTTTGAAATGCATTCGAATCACATGGATAACTCAATCATACGGCAAGAATAATCGAGAGTTTCCTCTTATGAGCTTCTATCCCATTAGCCGTCAATCATATGTATGTCTCCTTCTCATTGATTATTAAATTTTACAAACTGAGTGGTTTGATTATAATAAGTGCAATATATTTTAATTGTTTAACCTTATCTGATCCTCATTTAATGAGTTTGCCATTAATGAAATAGATTAAATCTCTCCAATAACTATTTTAATCCCAATAATGTGATTATTTGAACGGGAATATTAGTGAACCAAGGGACTTTAAATATTATTTTACCTCCCAACCTGGTTTTGTCAATTATTATTCTCTTTAGGAAATACTACAATTCGATAGAAATAATAAATAAATAATACATTTATTGAATATCATAACCTCTTTCTGCGTTCAACTTTCCAAAGTTTCATAGAAATTGGTTAGTTCTTCAGCAATAAATTCTAGCCATTTCTCATATACACGTTTTAAAATGTCTCCTTCATTAAGTGATCATTCATGTAATGGCTAACAGACCATAAAACCTTACTAACTCCACTACTAAAAAACTAAACTCTACCATGATGACATTACTCAAAAACTATTTAGCAGACTGTAGGTGAACTTAATAAAATGATAAACGATGATACAAATGAACCTGTAATATCTAGAAATATTTTAAGGGAAGCAACAATGTTATGTTTCACAATTACATTTTGAATTATATATATTTTTATTTATTTAACTTTCTTCATAGCCGTTTATTGTGGTATCTAAAAACATGAGATATTAAACCAAGACAAGTCAGTAACAAAATCAAAAAAATAATAATAATTTTCCTACAATTTTAACTGTAACATTACAGGTTAGACTCTATTTCATTTGTATTCCTTGATTAGGTTTTACACCTTGATTGTTATTTATTTTGAATGTAATATTTTTAAAAAACAAAATGTTAATATTTTAAGTTAGGTTTATTAATAAGCGTATATTCTTACTTTATCTGAATTAAATACATTTTGTTTTGGGAATTATATTAATAGTTGTAATTCTTAGATTACATACTCATTAAACCCCAAATTCTAATGCATTTTTTATGGAAACGCTATGTATGATAAATAAAAGACGGACTCGGACATCATAATTTGCACTGACTCTCTTAACTCATTACATTCATTAAAAACATATAGTTCACATCCACTCATCTCGTACATATTACAAAAAATCCAAACATTAAACGAAAGAATACCAATGTACTGGTTACCCGGACATACAAACATTAGACAAAGCACACAAGTAGACGAACTTGCCAAGAGCTACTCAAAAAAGAACTCACAACACATACTGTACACATCAAGATATTCAAGCCCAAGCAAAAGATATGATACTCAACTCATGGCAGAAATCTTGGTTACCACAACTGATAACAAACTTCGAGAACTGAAACATATACTTGCTGAACGGTCTTCCTCAAAAAGGCCAACTAGCAGAGAAGAAGTAGTTTTAACGACTTACTCACACTTACCTACTTACCGGAGAAGACGAACTCCACTGCCAACACTGTAACTATAGACTTACCATAAAACATATACTTACTGACTGCTATTTAAGGACTCGCATAGACCTACCATACACTTTGACTGAATTACAACATGACTGTAGCCTGTATATAGACCGCGTATTACACTACTTGAAACATAACAACATTTTCAAAAAAATTATAATGTAGGACAATACTGAAAATATTTGCAGAAATGAGCATACTTCTGTAAATATAATAAAGTGGTTATATATGTTAATTAACTGATTCGTCGCTAGTTGTGAAATTCGATTATAGTATGAATAAATAAATAAATGATAAATAAAAGGAATGGATTATCTTCGCGTGTTGTTTGTGGACTAAGAAAAGGGTAAAAATGTGATATCTAATGTATCGCTGTGTAGGCATTCATTCCGTGGATATGTAGCTTATAACAGATGGGATGTCAAAAAACATTTGAAGAAAAATCTATCAGATGTTTCCTTCGCGCTTCATGAGATGTTAAGCCAGGCGGGTTCGACCCGCTCTTCAAAGGAAAAAGCCTATTCCATTTTATTTTCGCGGCTAAACCCTTTATTCAGGATAAGGGAAGAATCGGTCCTATCTCTTCACTGGTTAGAGGAAATTTACTTCCTTGTGAGTTCTGAGAAGTCAACTGAAACAAGCAAGAGTTTTAATCTCACGATTATCATTCAAATAAAAATTAAATTTGGCAAACCTACATATGTTTTAATTTGTCTGCATTGCCCACAATGTATTACTAAAGGAAGCTTTAACATTAATTTAATAATAATCTGCATATATTAGCTTTGTTAATTAACATATTTGTTTTTCATATCCATTTATTAACATATTATTATTGGCAGTCTCATCGATTGAATGGAGAGATCTATTAACACCTGTACACTGTTGAATCGCGCGACGCTTTTCAATAAATTGTTCTTATTCTCTTTAACAGTAATAACCTTAGAATAAATAAATTAGCTTTGCGCAAAAAGCTACTATAACGAGTGAAAATCTGTTCCGAAAATACTCAATAAATAGTGATACCAAAATTAATGGAATTATATACAATCGAAAAAAATTACTTAAAACCTATATCTATATCACTGTGATATTTTGTTAAAATGAATAAATAAATAGACTCCATACCTCTGCTCCTTATATCGAAACCCAAAACTCTCTGAATTCTAAATGAACTTTCATAAACCCTTTACACACACACACACACACACACACACACACACACACACACACACACACACACACACACACACACACACACAAACATTATAGTTAGTCCTTGACTAAATTATTTTTATTTTATAGTGAAAAATGATAGTTATTCATATCAGCCATACACTAATCAATCAGGCCCCATCTAATTTATTAAGCAATTTAAACATCTAACAGCTGAAACATCTAACAGCTGACAAGAAATAGGGTACGGTTGACACTGGCCCATCTATTTCAACGTCTATCATATTCGGTACCTTATTTTATTTACAATCAGGGTTTAAAAAGTTTGTTACGGGTACGTCAATAAACAGAAACGAGATGTAACTACAAAACTTAACAATAGATTATTTAACAACTTCCGATTTTTCCAAATAACACAAAATCATTTGCATTTCTAAAAATATTCTTGATTCTAATAAAAAACATGCTATTTCTTTCTTATAACTAGAACCATCCACTATTACTGCTTCTACTAATTATAATATAATTTATTGAATTATACTATCCAACGATAAAGATGTATAGCAGATATTAGTATTTAAACCTCCAAAAATAAAATACTGTATGACAAGAATGGTAACCTGTATAAATTCATTAATCAAGACAAATGCCATTGCCTGTCCTCTTTAGGCTCAAAAGTTCTTATTTTCCACCTGTCTATATAAAACTGTGTTTGATGATATAGTTACCCCAATTTATGTGGAATATTAAGGTATGTTTTTTTTTTTCTTTCTTTGTAAGTGATAAATAATACTACTTGTAAAGGATCCTTAGTTTATCGAAGAGTAGGAAGCTTGGAAATTCATAAAGATACTTTTTTACAAATATTGTTTTTTTGGTGGGAAGTTTCATTGCTTTTTCATCTTTAATCCATCAATTTACAATTATTATTATACTTTTGATGCAAATATTAGATATTCAAAATAAAGGTTGCTTAATACACATTTGTTCATTCCTCATACGTTTGTATAATAATAAATATAATTATTAGAAACGACAATTGCAATTTTATGCAATATAATTAAATTAAAGAAATGAAGAAGAGTTTCTTAAATAATTCTCTTGAATGGTATAGGTGGGAAATTGCTTGACCACATTTAAACAATAAATATCATCGTGCAGAGAGATATAATTAGTTATTTATTAACGTCTACTTTTTGAAACTATGGCTAATTGGGACGGGTTATCTACAGGTTACCGTCCCTTTCTAGCCAGGGTGGGATTATATATTTTATTTAATGAGTTCGTCACTTAATAAATTCCTATAGCGCAGGTAGGAATCTACCTCGCCACTCTAGGTTTGCCATATGAGACTAAGTCCCACGTCTTAACTCACATAGCTAACCTGAGATCCGAGCTATAATTAGACAAAGCCTAAATTTAAAAGAAATGAGGCAAAGAAAATAAATATTAAACATACTAAATTTAAAAAAATGCATGTACATTTTATCCCATTGAATATAGAAGAACGAAAACAGTAAATACATGAACACTACTTTACATATTTGATTCGGTGAATAGTATACTAATCATTATAAAATATGAAACAATAGTCTCTGCTTAATAAAAACAATAGCATGACTTCTCTGTTGTAGACAAATAGACATTAAATAGAGAATATTCAGCAATCAAATGATTAATTATTCATTGGCCTAGAGGATAATTATACTAACTACAACTACTATTAAACAAACAATAAATGTTTACAAAGCTAATTCTAATGACAATTGAGAGTGTAGAGTCATTGTTTAAAATAACTTGACCATTATAATTATAGGCGCAACATTCGCCCCAATTCCCAAAATAATAAGAAAATAATTTGTTATTATACTGTTACAATATTATGTTAATTAACTGTATTAGGTCTTAATTAATATTTTCCCAACATATTTTGGGTAAAAGGTTTATTAAAATTCATTACGTTTGTATGCATGTATATTTTAATTGTATATAACTGTAAATAAGTGTAATTATGAAAATAAATCTGAAATAAATAGGAATAGGATCTGTATATAATAATTTAAGATATTTTGAAGCCTTCATTAAATTACAATATTTGTATCCCCAGACTATTTTTGGTTTTATTTTTAGCTTTAGAACACCTCTTATTGTAGATTTAGAACATGTTTTTGAAAAAATAAAATGAAATAGACTATTTTCTAAACACTGTTCAATAATTATTCATTTTTACCTTTCCTTCTCCCTATTTTTCTGTTTTGCTGCAATAAGTTTAAATACAATGGCCATTTTTCACAGAGAAATTATGTTTTAAGAGGGAATAAAAATAGTTAATGGACTGTGGAAATCTGGTTAAGCCAGAAATATTGGACCTCAGATTCGGAACAGCCCAGTTTCAGAATCAAGGAAAAGGCTCCTTCTGCCATTGTGAAATTCAGCGAACGAGAAGGTGTAAAATATTCAGAAATACACTATTGTTACTACGTTGTTAAGGTTTTAACACTGTCAAAAACTTTGTTGTTGTTGTTGTATGTTGCTTGCCATAAAAAAATACAAAAGTCCGTCACGCAGGGGCTGCGTAAACTAAGCAGATTTCCCATGTGTAGTTTTACAATAGAAAAATCTGCATACTGGTAACAGAAAACCACCGTGATTAAATACAAACGGTAATGAGAAATCATTCAGTTAATTAAAATAAATTCCCTACTGAAACGGCTTCTTAATTGTAAGAATAATTTATATTTTAATAACTCAAATTTTAGTAGTCCAAGAACTAAAGAAGGGGGAGGAGCGGATGAAAAGAACGTATTTGCATAAATATCACAAAGTAACAAAGGTAAGGTGAGGTTAGAAACGACGGGTAAGGTTAGAAGAAGCTTCCACCTGTGCCGAGCAATTACGGAAACGGCTGACCTAATCCGAACTATACCCGACCACAGACTTCATAAAAATGCAAATATCTCGGTTAATATTCAAGACAGAGAATAAATGTATATAACAATATTTATAGTAAATTTAATTTTCAATAAGATTGGTTTTATACAATTTTTCGATTCGATGCATAATAACGGAGATATTTCGAAAATCCCCCCTCTAAACCCCCCTCCCTCTAGTCCGATTTCAGCCATTTACGAACTTGATCTGCCTTTTTACATAAAACGGTTAAATAACGAGTTTCGTAACGATCAAACAAAAATTGCGTTATATATATATATATATATATATATATATATATATATATATATATTTGTCTGTTAACACTCTAGCGGTCGCAATTTTTGTTTAATCGTCACCAAACTCGGTATTTAATCGTTTTATATAAAAAGGAAGATCAAGTTCGACAACCATTGAAAATAATAAATATTTTTATTGCTACCAATATTTCGCCAAAGATTAGGACAAAGAACAAAGGCTTATGCGTACTAACTAATCAAATTTCCCTGCGATACTATAAGGTAGAGGAGCTAATTTGTGGGGATCAAAAAAGTCCTCGTCCTCTACAAGTATTTACTCTACAAAATGTACTTTCTACCCAAAATCCATCATCATTACTAATTAAAAATGTTTCACTATTTTATTCTATGTATCTCACATATAGGATCACTATTATTCATATAGTATACAGATGTTATCTGCTTATTTTATTACTACACAAAGTACAGCATTTCTTCTTACCCTTACCCTATACATTGTTGCACATCCCATTTTTGCCATGAAGACTTCAAAGAAATCACAAAATATAGAATTGTTACTTTTAGAACCGAACGTGGTTATTCATACTGAAATTGTACCTAACAAATCACAGTTCTGTCAAAAAATGCCATAAAATATTAAGATGGCAGGAATAACGTTGGTTGGAAGGAAGTACCGTTTATCGTCATCAGGAATATTTTATTTATTTATGAAGCTCAATCTGTATCCGACCCAATCATTTCATTATATACGCCCAATAACTAAAACAATAATTGATAGATACACACATTGGCAATAGATGCACATTCCTTCCACCACCCTAAGACCAAAATAACTCCTTTCATTTATTACATAGACCGGCTACTGACCTTACCGCTGTCATTGGAGGACCATCGAAGAGAATTCGAATTCATAAAACACGTTGCCAAAACTAATGGATTCGAAACCTCTCTCATCCATGGCATTTATGAACGGAGGTCCAAAAAACTTGCCCTCAAACAGTCCTTTAGCCACTTCTACGAAAATGCTAAGAAGCTCCGTTGGTACGCTATTCCATATTTAGGGAAACTCTCAGAGAAAATAGAATGCGCACTAAGTAAGATTGGAGTGGGAGTAGCATATAAGAGCGGACCGAATCTGGGCGATATGCTATGTAGGGCTAAAGACCTTATCGATATAAAAGACAGGTCCGGTGTGTACAAAATCGTGTGTGGTACATGCAAAGGAGCTTACATCGGCCAAACAGGAAGAAAGATAAGAACTCGGTGTAGAGAACATGGCTATCGCTCAGATTCCGAATTTTTCTGCCATCAAGAACAAGAGGGACATAGCGAAGGAGCCCATGAAGTGTGCTTATTACATGAAGCCAAGAAAGGTAAAAAACTAAGTGCATTGGAGGGGCAGGAGATCGCATTGAATAAGAAACTTATTGGTAGTCGCTCTTTGAACAAGAAGACCGATTGTTATAAGTCTGCAATGGTGGGGGTACTGGACCTCGACGTTATCTCCCGCGTCCCAGCCAGTCGCTTGCTGTCTTTCCCAATGAGCGCATGCAAGTAGGTCGGTAATATACTCCTATACCACAATAGATCTCTCACTTTCTGTATTTTATTTTAAGATATGACTTAAGTATATTTATTATGTTCATTGTTAGATATTTATTTGGTATTTTATTTATTGATATTAACATGTTTTATGACCCTGTTGCAATGTATAGAGTTTTTATTAATGTTATTGTTTTTCATGTGTAGCTCTGAAGATGGAGACATTAGTCTTTTAAAGCGCTTAGCGCTGAAATAAACAAATTGTGAAGAATTGGACGTTTTTTCTCTCTCTCCAAAACAATAATTATTTTGTTTTTATATTTTCCCTACATACGTTATAGAAGATATTAATACATAAATTCCTACCTGTGAGTTGACAGATCCCAGTGGTAGAAATTAATCCACCTTGTAAATAAACGAACTTTTTAAGTTTGAACGAATAATTCTTAAGTTGAAGGAAAACATGTATAATAGAACAAGAAAGATGTGGTGAGTTTTACACATTCACGTTTTAATGTTTCCTTGGAAGCTCACAAGCAATGTTGTAAGGACGTTGGTCTCAATGCTTCTTGGTGAAACTAGACCAATGGGTTCTATTTCCTTGTAGGAAATAGGTATATATTTAGAACTGACAAAATTTCTTCCAATCCTCGCTAGAAAAAGGTGTCTTTTAGATAACCATTCAGATTAGTCTTATAAGTACAAAGTGGATATTAACCTATAACAAAAATAATAAAAAAATAACTTTCCAGCTATAAATATGAGTGATTTAGTAATTTTAGGTTACCACCGAAGAAAGTGATGATAAGATTGCATCAGGTATAGAAATGCTAGTACATTAAGATGGCGTCGACGTAGACAAACTCAATGTACAATTACTAAGATTGGAAAATGCAGGGAGCCGTGAACAGATAACGCATTTCTCCAACAATAGGGCTTATCTGTTCTGAGCCCATTGTGTAGCCAAGTCATACTCCCGCGTATATAGGAACCCCACTAAGATACCTAAAACTATACCTGTCGCAAATATCTTTATTTCTTCATTCAGAAACATAATCAGTAGGCACTGCTGCCTACATCAGGTTGATGGTTTTACTTCAGTGTTAACTATTTTCAGCATATGTCAAACGAACCCAATGATTACAGCATGATCAGCTTACTGCATATTCATTTAAAATAAATATTTGTGTGAGAATTTTTATGTTGACACCTACACTTACAACTGGCATATGTCGCTAAGTGTCGAAACTAAGTTCTCTCTCTCTCTCTCTCTATATATATATATATATATATATATATATATATATATATATATATATATATATATATATATATACTCAGGTTCTATAACATTCCTGAGGTTGTTATATCTCTTTTTTAACTACTGAAGTTAGTAGTTGACATTTTTTAACTAGTTTTGTAGTTAACTACAAAAGTAGTTGGTAGTTGGAATAGTTGCAACAACTGCTTTTCAAAGCAGGAATCAAACGTATAGAGAGATGGGGGACATACTCTAAGGAGAACGCAGCTCAACTACCGCTCAACCTAATTAAAATTATTTTATATTTTTTTTACATTATTTTTATTGGGTAGGAACTATAAACTAAATTTTATATGGAAATGAAAATTTCATTATCTAAATATTTAAGATTGCCTTTCACTTTCGAGCCACTCCAGAAGGTTGCAATTTCCTTGTATTAAATCTTAAGTTTATAATAAATTTAATATTTAGTAGCTGTTTATTAATAACAGAATTTCAGTTATTATACAATAATGCCTTTATCTCTAATGAAAAACAAATGATAAGAAAACGTTAATACTTAACGCATAAGAGATACGTAAGACATGGTAGGTAAGCCAAAGCTATTTGGTATTTTTATTTACAAAATCAAAGTATAACACTTATGAAATATTTGTATTAACAAAAATAGGCCCTGCGTATTACTGGAATGGTATTTATGAAAATTGTTCCTTGAAAAAAATTAAAATGTAATTTAAAAATTAAAACCGACAAACAACATTCATGTCAAGCTCTTTCGGGGGTAATACAGTCACCGTCCAACTGCCGACTCCGTGGATCGACTGAAGATGTGGCCGCTCTCACATTATTATTTAGAAATTACATTAAAAACATGGGTAGCCATGTTAAAGAAACACCATTAGAAATAAAAAAAGAAATCATTCAAGGAGAAATATTATTTTAATTATACATATTCTCCATAGTTTCTCAACTCCTAAAGGTAATAACTCCTTTTATTCTAGAATAATTTGAATTTTTCATTATCTACATAATAGACGTTACTGCCCTGACAAGAGAGATGGAACTAAGCTCTGTTTCATAATTCAACAGTATTCTCTCAAAAGCTTCCTCCATTGTTACCAGAATACATCAACCGGATGAAAATCCTTTTGTTATGTGACTGGTGAAATCCCGTCAGAAATATGTTCATTTCGAGTTTCACTTACAAGTATTTAATACAATGCGACGTTACGTTTTACTAGCTATGTTAAAATAAAAGTCGAATTTTCACGGAATATATAGACTAAATTAATTAACAAATAATCCTATCATTTCATCAGCTGTAAAGTATGGTGTTGATTGGATGAATATCCATAATTTTATGCTTAACTCAGCAGTTACAAGTAGTTACCGACTTGAACAATAGCCATTGTTTCCCTTTAGAATACAACGATTAATTTATATTACCGCTAGTAGTACTAAATAATATTGCTCATTTCTTTCCTTTGCAATAAATGTTCATTGTTATCCCCAATATCGCATCACCTCCAAGGTCATTCTGTTTTCTATGATCTTAAAATTTAGGATTGAAAGCTGATGCGCCAGCCAGGAAGATGTGCTATACCGTAACAGAAAAATTAGATAACGACCTACTGA
Source organism: Riptortus pedestris (assembly GCA_019009955.1). Taxonomy (NCBI): domain Eukaryota; kingdom Metazoa; phylum Arthropoda; class Insecta; order Hemiptera; family Alydidae; genus Riptortus; species Riptortus pedestris. Next base: position 124,208,464 of record CM032228.1, on the reverse strand, counting down.
ATTTGCCTGAGTGGAATGAATATCTTGAATGTCCTATGATAAGAAAAACAAATTGTTTAACCCAGTGTATAAAACAGAAAAACCAGAAATCTAGGGCTCACTGGGTAATTGATGCATTAGCGGAGTAGTTGACGGGACTATATATATATATATATATATATATATATATACATGTCAAATTTAAATTTCTCGCTTTTGATTATGGGAAAGTGCAGAATAAATAATGAAGGTTACAGTGGCTCGACGACAATTGATAGACGTAACGACAACAATGTTATTAGGTTTACCAGATTCAACTTGACTTATAAGATGTTTGTTTAAGAACTATACAATCACAGGGAAATTCAAAGAATCAGTAACTTTTTAAGATGGCGAATGTTCATACCCACTCTTGTCGGTCTGATCGGGTGGACCTAGTCTATGGGCCTAATGAGCTTGGCAAACCTTGCTCGGAGAATCACCGGCAGAATGTCTCTGAGACTCTGGGTTAGGGAATTGGAAAATAGCTTGTTCTCCCACAGGATCATACCAATGGAAACCTAGACATCCCTTCTCGGTTGTATGTCAAGCCTCTGCAGCAAACCTAATATGAATGCACCGTGGCTCAGACCCTAGGGGAAGGCCTGGTCCAATGGAGATCACCATACAAGGCACTTATGCATGTGTGTATATATATATATATATATATATATATATATATATATATATATATATATATAAGCCCTTTGTACTAAATTCAGAGAACTCGCTGATTGGATTAAAAAATGTACCTCATGACTTCTATTTCTTCCTTGATAATGTTCTCATTCTAAAGTCTTGTCATTCACATTCAGTTTTAGAAGATTTCCCTGGATTAGTTAGATTGAATAAATCAACATTACATTACGAGCATAGACAAATACACGATGGACGATAAGTTTAAGGTTAATTCAATAAAGCCTATGATGCTGAAAACTTTTATTGCATTTCGGTGATCACTGTAGTGACTGAAGGCACGTATCATGGAGCTTCCCTCTCCGCCACCTTATAGAAATAAAGCTGTCCTATCTTCACAGTCAGATATTAATGTTAAAAACCTGAGCATTCTTCATTTTCCCCCCTTCTCGTTATGATGGAAAAGCTCATCGTTAATCCCAGTCCTACTGTGATTTTCCATCTCCGCGTGCAATAGAAACTGTCTCAAATTGTGGATGAATTACTCTTTTAATCAAGTGTGTAAGGCAAGTTTACTTTGGTCAGTATACGAAGCTCATAAAATCTTATGTTCAAGATTTCTCTGAAGTCTACTTCAATGTTTAATTTTAGAACATAAAAAATTATAGAATTTTAAACTTTAAAACCCGTATCATTTTTAATTGTGCATCATTGGTGGTAGGTATTGCCAAATAAGGCAAAGCTAACCTGAATGAATTCAGCGAGTTTGGTAGTCGATGGTATCTTTAGAGTCAATGTCCTTCGTCGCACTCACGGGCTGTCAGATTGATTCACTAGTGAAAATAGTGAACTAACTCTGCGGTCACCCGCAAGTACTGGTCACGTTCGATCTTGCTAATCCTAGGTTATCTTAAGCCGAATGGTCCCAAAGTGCGCCCCACACCCCGTAGCCATTAATCCAGGTTAAACTCTTTATAAGTATTATTTTCGGACAAGAGCAGGAGTTTTAGAGGTGTATTGCGTGTGTTAGCCGATCTTCTACCATCAAGTTAAATCTCGATCAACCAAACACTTTTTACTGAGGATAATAGAAATAATCCATTAGTTTCAAGATTAAAGTTGTAGATTTTCCCCTGAATTTGACACATAAATGCGTCCCTCCACTTCTAATGGAATTCCTTTATATGGTAATGTAAATTCAAAAAAACAACAATTACATCAGCCTTAAGAAGCTTATCACGGCAACTAGTTATTCTTCAAATAAGAGGCTACATCAAACGACAGTGAGCTGTTAATTATTTCAATTTATGCAATGATTTGTACCAACTGAAACGAAACTAAGTTTCCCCGAGAAAGTATCATGAAGTAATATATACGGTATTCAATGTATACAAATTTATATAATAAAATATTAAGGATATCACAATAATAATAATATTAATATAGTTTTAAAATAAATGAATTTTTTTTGTCAAACAAAAATACTAGTAAACCCAGGTTTTAAGAAATATATTTTAATAACGGAGGATAAATTAAAAAAAGAAACTTTGTTTAGCTTGTGAGACAATTAAAGTATTTATTTTTTACGTTAGTTTCATGAAACTTATATTTGATAACATCTAAACACAAATTTATCAGTGGCCATCCTAATATTCGAACATTCATGAATATAAAATCATGTGAAAAAAAATGGGTTCAGTAAACATAAAGCGGGATTCTTGAAATGATTCCTTCGGGAATCATAACAAAACCAAAAAAACAGTTGAAAATATGTGCGCATTTAGTAGTATTCTAAATAGCTGATAATAAAATTGAGAAAATATACTAGAATGAGCTAAGTATTATTTGATCTATACTTATTTGAAGTCACATACGATGTCCTATTAAATAATTCATGACGTAAACTGTTCAGTCATAGAATTCACCAGTGAGTAATTTTGTATGGAAAGGGAAAAAGTCATTTGGAAATTAATTGAAGAGTGGAAATAGCCGGGAGCGAATTCCACCAGTGAAGTTAACATTTACAAAATACATATTTGATGTTGACAGTAAACTCTCCTAATGCTGCATAAAGGAAGGGGCCCATTTTAATATTTGAGTATCTTTTCATTCAAGTTCCCGTAACGCCCAACTTCAAAGCTCATTAAACATTTCTCAATATTTCGTGAAACTCTGATTTCAGGATTTTCAATAGATATTAAAGTCAGTTATGACTGCATGGTGTCTGTTCAGTCGTTAGTTTGAATTTGAATTTCCCGCGCTCGCTGAGTTCATAAACCCGCCAGCCACACACACATGCAGATCGCCAAGGCTGTGGCTTACAGCGAAAACTACGTTGCAGTTCAAGAAGGCATCGGCTAGCTAAAAAGGATACAGTGCAGTTGGAATTCACCCGTGATAGAGTTTCAGTCAGTTTTTCATCTCCCGCAAAGCTGCCATCCTGTGCGGATCACCGCAACCGCCTGGAAGTCGGATCTTCTACGGAACACAGAACATAGCAACGAAGGAGGACTCCGTTTCCCGCAGGTGCCTATTTTAATAATGCTAGCATTATTTGCACAAATTATCAAATGAGTACTCACCCAATACAGGACCTATCGCTCATTCTATGTATATATATATATATATATATATATATATATATATATATATATACTAGCTCAGATACCCGGCTTCGCTCGGGAATTCATTTGAGGCTGAATGGTGATGGCATTTTTTTGGCAAGGCTTTAGTTTGCACAATATTTTCACCTTTACCCGTACCACTATTTAGGATTAACACCCGTTGTTAGCATTTGTTAATAATAAAATTAATTTTTTATGTAAGTCTTCACTGTCCTCCAAATTGTCATATTTCCCGTCTCCTGTGCATTATGCATAGATCTCAGTTATTAAGCACAAAATATTGTGTTGAAACTAAATATCACCATTATTAATTTCAGGCCTCCCTTATAACCCCCACTCCTGCCCGTCCCTAGAAATGTTAGTATAGCTTATTATAAGGAAAGCGTTAGTGCTAATACACATACCGAGTTTTATTTATTTCGGCTGGGTCTTTTGTCCGAAATAAAATTGTTCACTTCCGCTATAGGTTTTAGCATATATCTCGTTTATAATTCGGTATACTAAAAAAGTGTATATAACAAAATTTACTCTAAATAACAAAATACACTTCCGCTATAGGTTTTAGCGTATATCTCGTTTATAATACGGTATACGAAAAAAGTGTGTAAAACAACTGAGGAAAGAAAGAGGGAGTGAGAAAAGTTCTAGATTACAGGAAGGTCTCCCCACCCGTCCCTGACGCTCCAGGTTAACCAACAGAACATGACTAATTGCTAACTCTCAATTCCGCTAACATTACCTTATATTCAGATTCTATTTTCAATTCTAATTATGTATGTTTAAATACTTTCGTTTTTTGTGAATTAATTGATGTTTTAAACACATTAAAGGATGAAATTACTTACTTCCGATTAATTAATGTTCCAGTGAAAGACAGAGGAAGGGGGGGGGGAGTAATATACTTTGCTCCTCATGAAACAGCTACTTGTTTTTAAAATGCTTCATACAATTGAAATGTTCTTGTTAATCGTCATGTTCATATTTGCCGAAAAACCAATAGGAAACGAAATATCGCTATATTTAATTTCAGGCTTCCCTTATAACCCCCACTCCTGCCCGTGCCTAGAAATGTTGATATGGTTTGTTATAATGAAAGCGTTAGTGCTAATCGACATACCGAGTTTTATTTATTTCGGTTGGGTCTATTGTCCCAAATAAAATTGTTCACTTCCGCTATAGATTTTAGCGTATATCTCGTTTATTATTCGGTATACGAAAAAAGTGTATATAACAAATGTTACTCTAAATAACAAAGTAAACAACTTTTGCTATGTTCATATTTACCGAAAAACCAATAGGAAACGAAATATCGCTATTTTTAATTTCTGGCTTCCCTTATAACCCCCACTCCTGCCCGTCGCTAGAAATGTTGGTATGGCTTGTTATAATGAAACCGTTAGTGCTAATAGATATACCGAGTTTTACTTAGTTCGGTTGAGTGTTTTGTGCCAAATAAAATTGTTGACTCCCGCTATAATTTTTAGCGTATAACTCATTTATACTTCAGTATACGACGAAAGTGTATATAACAAAAGTTACTCTAAATAACAAAATAAATAACTTTTGTTATGTGCATATTTGCCGAAAAACCAATAGGAAACGAAATATCGCTATTTTTAATTTCAGGCCTCCCTTATAACCCCCACTCCTGTTTGTCTTAGAGAATAATAATATAGCCTAAAGTCTAAGTTGGGCTAATAGTAATATACATACCAAGTTTCATAAAATTCGGTTCAGCCGTTTATGCGTGAAAAGGTAACAAACAAACAAACAAACAAAAACAAACATACACGAAAGAAACAAAATACAGTTTTGGTGTCTATGGCATGTGAAACGAAAAGTTATCGTGAAATTTCGCGAAAAAAATCAATGTACAGACAGAGGTTACAATTTTATATATATATATATATATATATATATATATATATATATATATATATTGCCGCTAAATTAGTTTATAGTTAAGTTCTTTCTGTTTCTTGTTCAACCTCTATTTATAACGTGTATTATATGTAGTTTTAATTAATTCAATATACTTGATTCTTAGGAGAACTCAAATAGTTCTTTGTGTTATTTCCCCTCATCTTTCCAATAGAAATAGAAAAATGGTTCAGTCTAATGCTCTCTTTTATTCTCGCCTTTAAAAAGCTTCCCGCCATAACAGTGTCGTTTGTTGAATAACTAAAATTCCTGAAAAAAATAACTATTTACTATTAAATGATATAATAAACTTAAAAATCAAAGCCAATGTCAGGTATAAAACAATAATATTTATTGAAACGATCGAATTGAAAATGATATATATTATTCAAAAGAAGGTAAAGAAGAGATTAATCAGAGGCATGTGAGTTAGAGCAAGCAAACCCACGGCCCGGAACAAGAAGTAAAGAAATTGAAGTGTGTCGAACCGCAACTGAGGTCCTTCGGCATCGAGAGTGTTAATATATATAAAATCTTGATGGCGGGTTTAGGAAATAAGACGTCTTTTCTCATTATAGTCCTTTACTACTACAGGTTTCGCTGCTGCAAATACCACCATTTGACATACCAAACTTGAAACCCTCATTGTACCCGTGACTATTATAATTTGCCCCAAACCTATGATGTGCCACGGAAAAACTAATACCAGTGAAACTTGGAGGACCAAGTTTTGAGGAATGGGTTATCTTCAATCAAGATGTCTCATAATTTGTCCCAGCAACCAAAATTTATGAATATTATCAGTACCGTTAAGAAATAGCTTTTAGTATTAATTATAAGTCCATAACGCAAGGGCTGCGTAAATTAAGAAGATTTTCCACCTGATGCAATACTGATATCATTTCACCATACAATATGTATTTCTAAATATAAGAGAAGAAAAATAAGAAAGTTTGAATAGCTCGCTTAATCTTTGAGTTACGATCAAATGTATAGTACAATTTTAAATCATCAATAGTTTAACAAGATTGGTTCTATAGCATTTTTCGATCCGGGACTTAATGACGGAGATATGTATTGAATATTGAATATTCGAATTCCCACCCTTCTATACCCACCCATCCCTTGTCCAATTCAAGACAGTAACTAATCATTAGTGTTAAACAAAACAGTGGAATATCGAGTATATAATTGATTAAATACATATTTTCGAATAAAAACCATAATTCATGACGTCATCACAATATGTATTTCATATATCTCACATAATAAATTCCCCTTAAAACAACATTTGGTATTTAAGCATAGAATAGAGGCTCGTGATATAACAGGTTACTGTTAATATGGTATTAGTAGCAGTATAGATTTACAAAAAACTGAAAATTAAAAATCCAAATATCTAGGTCATTATTCAAGATAGAGAACATAAATAATTAGATAACTACTTTTATAGAACATTTTATTTGCAATAAGATTGGTTTATTCAATTTTATCGATCCATATGTAATAATGGGGATATTTTACATTTTTGAAATTACTCACTTTAAACCCCTCCACCATTCCGATTTCAGCCATTAACGAAATTGATCTTTAGTTTTATATAAAATGTTTAAATGTCGAGTTTGGCAACTATCAAGTAAATATTGTGCCCACTAGATCTATAATATACAGTCGACTCTCGATATCACGAAATTCCACAGGACTGCCATTTTTGTTCGTGTTATGTATAGTTCGTCTTAGGCATAGTTCGAGTTATAGAGGTGAACAAAATGAAAGTTCGTGTTACAGAGGTAAAAAAATGCACTGTGATTTATTCCCTACATCTTCTACAAATCTACATAATCTTAATATTTTACGAATATTTAAATGAATAAAAATATGTATATTTACATAATTAAAAAAAACGGTAAAACATGGAAAACTGAAAATATAATATTAATTCCGCTGATTAATAAATCCTTAATCTTCCTTTGCTTAAAACTGAAAAACACTATCAGTCATAATGTTGATTAAAATAAAAAAAACTTTGCTGTATCGCTTACAGCTTCAAAATTAAATATTTAATTTGGTACAGTATAATAAAAAATACATACAGTAGCCATAATAAATATCGTATAAAACAGAGTAAACAGTACCGACCATATTACTGCAATCCCACTAGTAGTTGAACTAGCTGGTTCTTCATCCTCATGATCTTCATCGTTGGTTAAAGAATCCAAAATATCGTCATCAGTCAACATGTCGGTTACCGCTACCCCTCCCTCACCTCGTTCCACTCCGCCTCTATGTTGACGTTTGGCGGCTCCACTTCAGCTTCCGCCTCTGGTTCCATTTGTGGTCAGACTTCTGTTTCAGATGGATTTTTTCCCTCTTGAAATCCACATGACTTGAAGCAGTTGGCTATTGTTTGTCAGTAATGTTATTCCAACATTTGTTGGCAAACCGCACAGCCTCTAAGAGATTAATAGTGTACGCCTTTCCGTGGACAGCAAATAGCAACTTGAAGTTCTTGATAACCCCTCTGCATCTAATGGCTGCAATTTCGATGTGGTGTTGGCAGGTAAAAATTTACGTTAATCCATTTCAGAGGAGGAATAGTATTGTGGGCTGTACAGTTGTCCAGAAACAATAGTATTTTACGCTCCCCCCCCCATAGTTTTATCTAGTTTAGACAACTATGAGGAAAATAACTCCGTGTTCATCCAGGCTTTCTTGTTTGATGTGTACTCAACTGGGAGTGATTTTCCTCCTTTAAATAATCTAGGATTTTTTGCTTTGCCTATAACTAAAGGCTTTAACTTGTTAGAACCTGTCATGTTGGTTGCAAGTAAAATTGTAACCCTCTCTTTGCTATGTTTGCCACCATGACATTTTTCATCTTTGAACTGATATGTTTTGCCAGGGAGGCACTTAAAATACAAAGCAGTTTCATCGGCATTAAAATTATTTTTCGAATCATAGCCTGCTAAGATATTTTTCAACGAACTCTTCCACTTTTCACAAATATCATCGTTCACAGCTGCACTCTCACCTCAAACTTTCTTAAACGTAATATTGTGCCTCCTTTTAAAATTTTCAAGCCAACCGTTACTGGCCTTAAAGTTTTCATGACCTAGAGATTTTGCAAAGTTTTCGGCCTTTTAGCAGATTTCCCTCAAGGGAAATCAGCTATTGAGGTCGTACTCATGACGCGAGTTTCGAAAAATTTCTTCAAATGTCCATCGATCCTACCCAGGAGATGACGAAAATGAGGTCCGTTCAAAATTATATATATATATATATATATATATATATATATATATATATATATATATATATATATATATATATATATATATTTGTCTGTTAACGCTCTAGCGGTCGCAATTTTCTCTAATTATCGGACCCCCAAGAGGAATGTTTTTGTCTTTGCATGGCTTAAACCACTTCGTCATGCACTCTTTAACATCAGGAAATTCAGCTAATCTCTTCCGCTTAAATTTAATATTACCTTCGTTTACCCGCTTTTCAATTTCTACCTGGTTTTTTATAATTGTTGATAGCGTACAACCTGGAATATTAAACTTGGTAGCGATGTCATTCTTCTTTACCCCTTCGTTCACCAACTTTATCATTTGTAACTTTTCACCAACTTTATCGTTAGTAACTTTTTATCAACAGTCAATGGCTTGGGTTGTCTTTTCGCACTAATTCTCAAATATTTCACGCACAAACAGTCGACACTAAATAAATCAAAACGCCCCACACAAAGTAAACAGACCCGAGACGAGACTGCAAACAGACTAAAGACTCTTGTTCCCGGTTATGACTCACCGACAGGTTGCAACCTGAACGCCGGGATTTCGTGTTAAACAAATCCATTTGAGAACATCGTGATATAGAGGTAATGCGCTAATAAAATTCGTCTTATCTACTGAACTAAAAGTTACAGAGGTAATTTTTGTCTCTCTTCGTGTTATAGAGGTAAAATATAACCGGAAAATTAGTTCGTGTTACGTATGGTAATTTCTTCGTGTTAGACAGGTTTTTCCAAGGGGATTAAAAATAATTCGTGATTTCGAGGATTTCGTGTTATCGAGGTTCGTGTTAGCGAGAGTCGACTATACTTATATATTTGAAAATCGCTTCATGAATACGATCTCAATAGCTGATTTCCCTCAAGGGACAACTTCTAAAAGAACTATGTGTAATACATTTTTTTGGATAAATCTAATCTTCTAATAAAATGTAAGCAACAAAGTCATTGAATATAGGAAAAGAAGGAGACCTATAAAGTCATTTATCGAAGACTACAAACATTTAATTTATTCCAGTGGGGGTAGGTAAATGAAAAAATTAGTTCCAATAAGAACTCAGTGGTTGCCAAACCCCTGAGTCCTCTAGGGGGAAGCTGGGGAGTTAAAAGGAGGGAATTTTGAAAATTCAAAATATCTCCGTCATTACACGTCGGATCGAAAAAGTTGATTAAGTATAGAACATATCGTATTGAAAATTAAATTTTCTATAAACATTGTTATATGTTTTTTTTCACTATTTTGATTATTAACCTAGATATTCTCAAGTTTTAGTTTTTGGCCCCCATTAAACCCCCACTCCTACTCATACCATATTAACAACAAGATGTTAGTTATATCAAGAACCACTTCATCCAAATGCTAAATATCAAATATTGTTCTCATTGAACTTTTATTTTTTGGGATGAATGCAAATACCGGGTGCACTTGGGAAATATGCTTAGTTAACGCAGCCCCTGAAGCTGTCCAAAGTGACGGGCTTGTTATTCTAACATACTGCATAATGCAAGGACCGTAGAATGCAACACCTTTTAAGAACATTATAAAAAATATCGTTGAAATGAGACCTCGATTCAATCTTCATCGATGGACAAATGACCGAAGGTCAATACATGAAAAACACGTTATCTATCTTCACTGGTTCATTTTCCTCTAAATGTTTTCAGTCTTCTATAAGGCCTCTTCAGGAGTAATACACAATGTCAAGACTTGACGTGACCGCCAAGGTGGAAAGATCCATTTTTTTTAGAATTATGTATTATAATTACATGAAGAGGCGGTATAGAGGACGCGGAGCATGTACAGGAAAATAAATCAGTGCAGATGGTTCATGTATTTATTAATCTATTGTCATTTATCTACTACTCTTACATTAAAAAAAATACAATGTTTGGTCTTAAAAAAGGAACGAGAAGTCAGTTTCACATAGGCAACACAAAGTAATCTGATATGCCATGTTCTGACCAGACAGTTGAAGCTATTAGGGATTCTCTATTTCAATGACAATGAAAGAAGAATTCATTTGAATAGGAATTCTTTGTAATTAATTTGAATCCCACATATATGACACAACACTACCCATTGAATGGTGTGGGCATAGAACACGTCCAATAATAAATCTCTATGGGTCCTATAAACCCTTTCTTCTTCTACAATACCCTACTCCTACACGCCTTTTACCTTTCATCTCTGTTAGCTTGAATGCTAGTCAGCTGTCATTACAAAACCTTTTAGGTGGAAGTCTTTATTAAAACATATTCCAATGCATAACAATACACAGTGAGTTAATTCATTGAATAAAAATGTAATTATTCACGCCCACTTTAAGCTACTGTGGCTTATTGGAACGGGGGTCTACAGGTTACCACCCAATGAGCTTGTTAGGAATAAATTAATTAATCTTAATTAATAAATAGCATTTCAAAGTGAGCGTGAGACGAATTCCTATGAATTGATGCGGTTTTATATTTTATCTCCGTAGACTCCTGGACGGTTAATGGTTCATGTAACTTATTAAATTTATGTATAAATAACGTAATATAGTGCTTGGTGGCAATTTAGTTATAAGCTCAGTTTAAGTAGGCGTTAAATGGAATAGTATATTTATATTTTTAGAATTAAGGTTGTGTTAATTAATTAATTCCATTTTCAGAATTAAAATAAGTATAATGTGTTTAAGAACAATCTTCCGAAAGAAGTAGAGTAGCGGCGAAGCTGAAGAAGAAAGGGTGGCCTGTTTTCTCAGGCTTCCTTAAATACAAAAACAAAACGTCCGTCCCGCAGGGGCTAGGCTAAACAAAGCAGACTTCCCTCGTGCTGGAATCTCACGCTGATAATCTCCTCTTCCCTTCTATTCAGTTTTTCTCCAGGAATAAGAAGCCATTGTAAACAATAACTCAGATTTAAGCTGGATTTCTAGTTAGTGACAGTTAATAGTTAGTATCGGCAGCTCTAACTAGAAATCGAACAATGTTCGCAACAATAGATGACTAATACTATCGTTTGCCACAAACCAAATCACAATCTTCTCCTGGTCCGGTGATTAAGCCATTAAGAGATGGGGACCTAAGGGATGACGAAAATGAAGCCAGTTTTCCTGATTCTCATCATCTTATATAAGATCCTAAGGCATTTGAAGAAAGTAATCCAAAATCATGTCAGGTGTACAACACAGGTCACATCACCCTCAGGAATAGTATTGTCCCGAATTAGGATGTAATATAAAAGTCCTTGCTTATAACCATGCTAGGCTTTTTTTCTACATTTGCCTTTATATTAAAACTCAAAAAATTTGGGGGAGTTTCGCAAAATTTGTCAAATGGGTTCTCCCAACTTGTAATTCATTAATAACGGTAAAGTCATATCGAATACTCAATTGGCGGTTCCCCAGGATCCTGGGGGGAGGTAGTAAAATTCAAAACTTTGTTTATTCTCTTATATTGTTTATGATTGAAAAATGATGAATAACATATCTTATTAAGTAATCAAAAGGTATAATCGTCAATAATATATCTGGTGTTCTATTTATTGCTCTCTGATACAAATATTAACCGAGTTATTTATATTTTTTTTATTCTTCGGAAATCCCACTTAGTTTCGACTTTTATATAAAGCTACTATCACTAAAAATCTAGCGTCCAATTTAAATTTCAGTTATTGTTGGCAAAGGCATCTTTCTATGGGGGAAATAAGGAATAGATAGAGATGTGATATCATCAGCCTGTTATTCCAGCCCATGAGAATCGGCTTAGTTTAAGCAGATCCTATCCTTATTAGAATTCAAGCTTTTAAACTAATTTGAAGATATGAAATAGATTTACATAAAATAGATATATTTTCACTTACCTAGTACATAGTATAATAAAGGTTCGAGGGTTACAAAGATAACTTTGTATATTGTTATTGTTTGTTTTTTATTTCATTCCTATTTGCTGAATACACCCAAGGCACAAAATAAATTCAGCATTTTCTCATTTTTCTTTCCAAGACGTGAATCATAACTTATTTATACTGGCTCTTTTCTTACCAGCAATAAGGAGGATTATACTCCTAATACTCCTAAACTCTACCCCCCTTTTTTTTTTGACAGATTTCTCTTCTTAAGAAAATCAAATATTCAGGTCCTCATGATGCGTTTCCAAACCAATTTCATGTCAAACAAAAATGTACAGGCACTGCAGTTCGGTAAATTTAAGAGCGTGGCTGTCGCTTTTATTTAAACAGTACCAATTTAATGTTTGAATGCTAAATGAGAATTGAAAATATTAGTTTTTTTAATGGGCAAAATTAGATAAGGAGAACAGAGGGTAATAAATAAAATTGCCAACGACTATTCTATTATGCAATGTTTCGAAAACTTTTAAGTGAACTGCATACTATTTTATTAATTTTGTTGTTAGTAAAATATTGGCGCCGATGTTATTATCCTTTAATTTTCACTTCAAATAATTTTTTATTTCTTAAGTAAAGTCTCATACGATGTTCAAAATCAGCTGCAGTTCATTACGAACTTAAATACCTCTAATTTTTCACCTTACTAAGGGAATGATAAAATTGAAGGTACAACGATTTGTATTTAATGCAAAAGAAGGGACAAAAGTTCGAACCTACCAATCACTTGTGTTATTTTATTTTTTTTCCTCCTTAAAATCTTTGTCATTTCACAATGCATAAGTGTATTTAAAATTCCAATTGTAAACATACAGAGGCAGAGCTGTAACATTAAAATGGCTAAAGGTTTCAGAGAAGTTAAGTGAACCAAATCCGGCTCAAAACTCCCTACTTCCAAGCTGTCTTGGCTTAATCTGTAAGAAATCCTTTTATTAAAGCTTAATAGTTCACTGGTTGTTATTTTATTAATACATTTTACTTTTTAAATTAATAAAATAATTTGAACCCCTCCCCCATCCCGCCAGTCACCACTCATTACTTGTTATTACATTAGATTTACAATCTGTCTATTAAGTTAATGCCTTTTAGAAGGCTTCTGTAATGTTATCAGACTGTAAATATTTGAGAGGAACAATTGAGAAGTTTAGGAGTAAAAGAAATACATGTCACTTATCTACCAGATTGAATAACTAACAGAATAGAATTCTATTAAAGTTTCTTACCTAATACGGAAATAAATGGAAATGAAATAGAAGTTTAGATTTGCTGCGGTGAGGTCTCCTTTATCTAATTTCTACCAAGTTTTAAAAACCACCGTTCGGGATATAAATAGGCACGATAAGCAATTTGGCACAACATTTTAAAACTAAGTAATTAGCTGCTTAAATTATCAAACTTTTTTGCCTTGTAAAACTTCGTCAGTACCGAGGCCGAAATATCGTGATTTCTGCGAGAGAAAACTATTCAAAATATTCAAGAATATATTCGTTCAACCAGGCACATAACTGCTAACACTCGCTCACACTCAAATAAAGCACTAGGGTACTATGCGGGGCTACTAAGATGAAACCAACTGATGGCAGTCTAAATTGTATTTACTTGTGGAGTTACAGACCTTCCAAGCAATGCCTGGGGAAAGATTTTACAGAATCTCGGAGAATTTGGATACAATATTTATAGATGGCCAAGCCACTGGGGGCTGAAAGCATGTTGTATGTATGTACGGATTACATAAATTTTTCTCTTATTGAAGACAATATATCAGACTTCATTATTGCTATGGGTAACATATAATTTTTCATACAGTCGAAATGAAATGGATTTAACCTCAATCGACAATTTAAAAAGAGTTTTTAATGTAAATTACATTTTAGAGGCTAAAACATATATTAGCGAAGGGAAATAAATCTTCTAAAGAATGTTGAACAAAATAACGTGCGCAAAATATAGAACCCGGTACAAGATAAAAATAAATGTGGACTGCAAAGGTAACAAATGGGTTTGTGGTTTGTGGACCAATCTATGACAGGATATTGGAAATATTGTAGAGAAAGAAAATATTAGAAGTTATCAAACATACTTTAGCCCCCACCAATGCTTTTTCATGTCTCGCTTTTTATTGCGCTCTAACAATATATCTTCTACCTTTATTTTCAACAATTTGTAAGATTTCTTAGAAAGGAAAATAACTATTACGCGATTTTCTAAAAACTTCCTAAGGTTTCTTAATAGGTATTCGCACACAGACACACACACACACACACACACACACACACACACACACACACTCGTGTAGCAATTTGCTAATTGCAATTGCGCGAGCAAATTAATTATGACTGTTAATACCAAATTTAACATTTTTTTATATAAAAATAAAATGACCCAGAAATCTCACGAATTAAGGAGTATGTTAAATCAGGAGAGTCGTTGGACAAGAAAAGATGAATATATATATATATATATATATATATATATATATATATATATATATATATATGTGTGTGTGTGTGTGTGTGTGTGTGTGTGTGTGTGTGTGTGTATACCAAGTGATAAATAGGGCTTTAGTCGTATTGTATGGATATAATGACTTCTTATTACAGGGGAAATAGAATGTGACCTGAAGTCATCAGCATATCAATCTTTGGTCACAAAGTAAATCTGTTCACGCAGCTCCATCATGACAAGTCTTTTCTTTTTTTTTTTTTTGTTTAATTGCTATATTGCTGGATGTGTTACCTACAGGTAATAAGGATGGGTTATCTACGGGTAATAAGGATGGGTTATCTACAGGTAATAAGGATGGGTTATCTACAGGTAATAAGGATTGGTTAACTACAGGTAATAAGGATGGGTTATCTACAGGTAATAAGGATGGGTTATCTACGGGTAATAAGGATTGGTTATCTACGGGTAATAAGGATTGGTTATCTACGGGTAATAAGGATTGGTTAACTACAGGTAATAAGGATGGGTTATCTACAGGTAATAAGGATGGGTTATCGACGGGTAATAAGGATTGGTTATCTACGGGTAATAAGGATTGGTTATCTACGGGTAATAATGATTGGTTATCTACGGGTAATAAGGATTGGTTATCCTCAGGTAATAAGGATGGGTTATCTACGGGTATTAAGGATTGGTTATCTACAGATAATAAGGATGGGTTATCTACGGGTAATAAGGATTGGTTATCTACTGGTAATAAGGATGGGTTATCTACAGGTAATAAGGATGGGTTATCTACGGGTAATAAGGATGGGTTATCTACGAGTAATAAGGATGGGTTATCTACAGGTACTAAGGATGAGTTATCTACGGGTAATAAGGGTTGGTTATCTACGGGTAATAAGGATGGGTTATCTACGGGTAATAAGGATTGGTTATCCTCAGGTAATAAGGATGGGTTATCTACGGGTAATAAGGATGGGTTATCTACAGTAATAAGGATGGGTTATCTACGGGTAATAAGGATGGTTATCTAGGTAATAAGGATGGGTTATCTACGGTAATAAGGTTTGGTTATCTACGGGTAATAAGGATGGGTTATCTACAGGTAATAAGGATGGGTTATCTACGGGTAATAAGGATGGGTTATCTACGGGTAATAAGGATGGGTTATCTACAGGTAATAAGGATGGGTTATCTACAGGTAATAAGGATGGGTTATCTACAGGTAATAAGGATGGGTTATCTACAGGTAATAAGGATGGGTTATCTACGGGTAATAAGGGTTGGTTATCTACGGGTAATAAGGATGGGTTATCTACGGTAATAAGGATGGGTTATCTACAGGTGTTATTACGGTAATAAGGATTATCTACGGGTAATAAGGATGGGTTATCTACGGGTAATAAGGATTGGTTATCTACGGGTAATAAGGATGGTTATCTCAGTAATAAGGATGGTTATCTACAGGTACTCAGGATGGGTTATCTACCGGTAATAAGGATTGGTTATCTACGGGTAATAAGGATGGGTTATCTACGAGTAATAAGGATGGGTTATCTACAGGTACTAAGGATGGGTTATCTACGGGTAATAAGGGTTCGTTATCTACGGGTAATAAGGATGGGTTATCTACAGGTAATAAGGATGGGTTATCTACGGGTAATAAGGATTGGTTATCTACGGGTAATAAGGATGGGTTATCTACGGGTAATAAGGATTGGTTATCTACGGGTAATAAGGATGGGTTATCTACGGGTATTAAGGATGGGTTATCTACAGATAATAAGGATGGGTTATCTACAGGTAATAAGGATGGGTTATCTACAGATAATAAGGATGGGTTATCTACAGGTAATAAGGATGGGTTATCTACAGGTAATAAGGATGGGTTATCTACAGGTAATAAGGATTGGTTAACTACAGGTAATAAGGATGGGTTATCTACGAGTAATAAGGATGGGTTATCTACAGGTAATAAGGATGGGTTATCTACGGGTAATAAGGATTGGTTATCTACGGGTAATAAGGATGGGTTATCTACGGGTATTAAAGATGGGTTATCTACAGATAATAAGGATGGGTTATCTACAGGTAATAAGGATGGGTTATCTACAGGTAATAAGGATGGGTTATCTACAGGTAATAAGGATTGGTTAACTACAGGTAATAAGGATGGGTTATCTACGAGTAATAAGGATGGGTTATCTACAGGTACTAAGGATGGGTTATCTACGGGTAATAAGGGTTGGTTATCTACGGGTAATAAGGATGGGTTATCTACAGGTAATAAGGATGGGTTATCTACGGGTAATAAGGATTGGTTATCTACGGGTAATAAGGATTGGTTATCTACGGGTAATAAGGATTGGTTATCCTCAGGTAATAAGGATGGGTTATCTACGGGTATTAAGGATTGGTTATCTACAGGTAATAAGGATTGGTTATCCTCAGGTAATAAGGATGGGTTATCTACGGGTATTAAGGATTGGTTATCTACAGGTAATAAGGATTGGTTATCTACAGGTAATAAGGATTGGTTATCTACAGGTAATAAGGATTGATTATCTACAAGTAATAAGGATGGGTTATCTACGGGTAATAAGTATTGGTTATCTACAGGTAATAAGGATTAGTTATCTACAGGCAATAAGGATTGGTTATATACAGGTAATAAGGATTGGTTATATACAGGTAATAAGGGTGGGTAATCTCCAGTTTACGACCCATAGGTTACCTTTTCAGCTAGTACATCCGATCCTTTCAACTCCTTAGCCCTTCTACTCTTCCTCATGTTCCCATTCTCCTGCTAACGCCCGTCTAAAAATAAAGCAACCTGTTGAATCGAAGAATGATCTGCCTTCGGAGTCTATACTAAAAACCTAAAATATTTTTATTTTTGTTGTAAATTGAAGTGCAATGGTATAGCACAGATTCACTGTTTCATACTAGGGGTTTAATTTTAAACTTAGCTGTGTGCACATCGGTGAGTGCAGCCACTGGCGATTACTCGAGAGGAAATTGTGTAGTTACTTGAATATAGAAGTAGCGATGTTTGATATTTAGAGCCATATTAAGCTGATCACTGGACATTCCACCCAAGTTGTAAGGCAGGCCCAAAGGTTGATGAGACAAAAAAATAAATGTTTCTTATTTCACATTTTTAACACTATAATTAGCCAATCACAGGCCTCTGCTTGACGGTAGTGTACGAGTTATTCAATAAAAGATAATGAAGTTAATTCCTCTGTAGAGGTTTGGTCTCGAATTGGCCATTAAAATGTATTTTTAAACTAGTACAACCTCCCGAAAATAAAGTGTTAAGTATGTCTTCTTTGTCAGATTCCTTGCTACTGAAAGATTGCTACATTTGGGAGGAGGCAATTAAATAACGTATGATTGGACCAGTCCAGATCGTGTTCGATTTTTCAAAATAAGGCCTGTATTAAATCATTTAAGGGCAATATCTCCCGGCATTCATCATTCGGCAGAAGTATGATTGTCTTCAAAGAGCAAGCTTTTCTATAGCAATATATCAACCCAAGCCAATTAAAATGAGGCTTTTTGTGGTATTTTAGGCTACCTCTAGGTAGATTTTAGGCATTGAATTCAAAATAATTAATTAAATTTCCCAAGCACGGGGTTAAAACACAGATGACGTCACTTGAGCATTCCAATCTCTACATCTCTATTGTGTCAGGCGTGAATTTAATATAATTGAAAGTAATTGTTCATTTTTTCTTATAATAATACATATTAGGTAAGCAATTTGTTACCCTTTGCCGACTGATAAATCTAATCTACAATAAAAGATTGTATTTATTATATGTATACTGAAAAAAGGAAATTAATGAGAAGAGTTGATCTCAAAACCAATTCAAAATTACCTCATGAAGTAACTCTAAAAAAGGAGAAAGAACCAAAAAAATAATTAATAAATGAATCACGAAATATAGAAAATGAAATAAAGAATGAGACTAAATAAATGTTTTGTTTAGGTAGTGTTTTTGAAATTAAATATAAATTTTGTCTCGTGTGTGTGCTAGTTTGTATATATATATATATATATATATATATATATATATATATATATATATACATACATACATATATACGATACTGAGTGGAAAATATAATAAAGAATACATATTTTTTGAGCAGATTTCCTTTATAGGAAATCAGCTATTGAGGTTGTAGTCATGACCCGATTTTTGAAAATTTCGTCAATCCTTGTCTGAGATCTGTTCAAAATTATACTATGTATAATACACACACACACACACACACACACACACACACACATATATATATATATATATATATATATATATATATATATATATATATATATATTGTTTACCAAGTACCCGTGCCATTCACCCTTAAAATCTCCAATTATTTTAATACCAGGCTGAGACTTGGTGTGCCATGATAGAGACCCCTGAAGAATCTTTTTAGTTCATATCCAACCTCATAACCTTCTCTAGTACTGCTCCAGCGACCATAACTTTGAGATTTCCTATGGAATGCCATACTTTTTATGAGGGATTTTTTTAAGTAGTAGTAATAAAATACGTCGTTTCTGAAATAAAGATTTGTGCATTTTACGGTATTTGTTTGTTTCCACTCTAGCGGTCATAATTATTGTCACCACACTCGATATAAGCGTTTCATGTAAAATGAAAGATCAAATTCGTTAACGGCTGAAATTGGGATGGGGGAGAGGGGGTTTAGAGCGGAGGGATTTCAAATATTCGAAATATCGTTATTATTCATCGGACAGAAAAAGTGAATAGAAATAATGTTATTGCAAATTTAATTGCCTATAAATGTGATAATATATATATATATATATATATATATATATATATATATATATGTATATATATATAATAAGCTGTAATATCCTGAACTACTTTATTCTATACTTATATACCAAATATTTTTTTCAAGAGACCTTTATTGTGCAAGATACATGCAAATTTGTTGAGAGATGCAATTAAGAGTTTCGAAGATGTTTCCTCGATCTATATCATATTCGTTATTTAACTGATCAAGCAACACTGAAGATCATATTTGTTATTGGCTGTAGTCGGACCTGAAATTTCAAAATAGTCGGATTCGAAAATTCAAAATACGGTCATTATTAGGTGGATCGTAAAATGGTATGGGAGCAAGGTTGTTAAACTATTGATGCTCTACAATTGTGCTATTCATTTCTCGTACCTCAAATATACATAGAGTTATTCGTACTGTTTTCAAACTTCCGCAATTCCCCTTTTACATAGAAGTAGGGAATGTGTTATGATATGAGATCAAAAGTGGGTCATACCAGCACATGGGAAATTAACTACGTTTACTAAGCCACTGCGTGACGGACTTTTTTTTAATAAAACCAGGAGTTAAGATAGTGAAACTAGAAAATAAATTTAGTCGAAGAACCAGGGAAAAAAATAATAGTTTAAGAACAAATAAAATTGTATTGTTTGTAATTAAAGAAATAACAAAGTATAAAAATGAATATGCTATTTATTTTATGAAGTTAGATTAAAATGGGGGGGGGATTCATTTTATATTTCTCTTAAGTTAGGGGGGAGGGGTCCTTTATCGAAAATGGTTTCCATAACTAAATTTATGAATAACCTAACAAGTTCCCACCAGCAATAATTCTAAGCATATAAACGCACCAATCCCCTAACCCTATGTATCCGTTCTCAACGAATTAAAAAGTCCGTCACGCAGGGGCTGCGTAAACTAAGCAGATTTCCCACGTGAAGTTTTACAACAGAGAAATCTGCCTAATAACAACTGTAGTAGTAAGTAACCTCTAAACCTATTCACGAGGGACGAATAGTTACGGAAACGGCCGCCAGAGCTCTCGGCGGAAAGTGCGAACATAGCACCGGCCGACCACACGCAGAATACAAATGCAAATATTTCAAATGGAGATATTTTGAATCTTCAAAAATCCTCCCACTAGTCCGATTTCAGCCATTAACGAACTTGATCTTCCCTTTTTACATAAAACGATTAAATTCCGAGTTTGGTAACGATCAAACAAAAATTGCGTCCGCTAGAGCGTTAACAGATAAATATATATACACACACACATATATATATATATATATATATATATATAAAATTTTGAGCGGACCTCATTTTCTTCATCTCCTGGGTAGAATCGATGGACATTTGAAGAAATTTTTCGAAATTTGCATCATGAGTACGACCTCAATAGCTGATTTCCCTTAAGGGAAATCTGCTAAAAGCAGTAAAGATCAAATCAAGAAGTTTCTCTTATCCTAGGCCTACGAAAACTAAGAACTACATACACCATGATTCTTGTAACAGGAGTTTAAATTTAAGCAACACGAGTGTTCAGTGGTTCAGGTGTCCCACGTGACAAACGCATAGCTAAGAGTAAGAATTTTCAGGCGTTTGCCGGGAAAATTCAAAACTATAAATGGCACAGGTAAGAGAATAAGCGTATAAAACAACAATTGTAGAAAAACAAAGTACAATATTTTTCGATTCGACTCGTCTTGATTTTCGTTCTCTAAACATCGACATTCCTTCTTGCTGGATGAAAATAATAAATCTTATTTGATCATGAAATAAGGCATGACAGCTTGTTGCAATTAAGTGAAGTGGGCAAGAGTGGAAACTAAAAAGTCCGTCACGCAAGGGGTTGCGTAATTTAAGCAGATTTCTCGCGTGCTGGTACACTTCTAATTTCATTTCACAGTGTTAGCATTTAACAATAAATTACGAATAATTCTCTTACATATGCATATATAAAATTTTGAACGGACCTCATTTTTGTTTTCTCCTAGTTAAGAATGAAATTTGAGAAAATTTTTCGTAAATCGCGTTGAGTCCATCCCCCCTAAGTGATTTCCCTTACGAAAATTCTGTTAAAAAGAAATAAAAGAGACTAGTGATAATGATAATTATCAATAAATTATATTTCTATAATTATTATTAAAACTAGTAATAATGTCCTTAAGGGGTGGTATTCTTGAATTTTACGATTAAGGTTGAAGAAGTTGATAACAGTAGTTATTCAAAAGCTTAATTTATTTACACACTTTTCTTGTTAATTATGTTAAAAATTCATGAAAAAATACCTACGTCTCAGAAAATGTACGTATTAGAAATTATAATCATAAACTGTCAAGATGCCAAGCTTTGCTCCGAAAATAGTTAATCTGAATAATGGATATAAATAATCAGTTTTGTTACCCCGTGCCAATATTTGTATGTATATTTTGCCTGATGGCTATTTGGGAACGAAGGATAACTGAAGTACTACTGTAGAGAGTGTGTGTGTACACATGCAATCAGCAGAGAAACTAACTAATAGTGTAGAAAACCATTCCTCAAGGCAAACTTCCTAAAGGAAGATGTTCCTACTAATGACGCGTTTTTCGAAAACGATATATATAATTTTGAACGAAAAACGTTTTCGTTATCTCAACCATTTTTTATTATTTTGAAATTTAAAAAAATGATTTTTTATTGGATTGTAAACATTTGAATGTATGCGATATTAATATAGATTGGAAGATTCCATTTCATCTGTGAAGTTTATCTGCTAAAAATAAAACGGTTACCCGTTCGGTTAAGAAAGAGTTAATTTTGTATTTTATGTCAAACTCAAAAAGAAGAAAATTAAAAAACAAAATGTTGGGAATATCATTCTGATAAAAAATGTGGTACCGACCAAAAAAAAATTGAGACCTCTAGATAGCACAAAGGGAGCATATATATATATATATATATATATATATATATATATATATATATATATATATATATATTCTCCAGTAGGATTGGGGGGGGGATTCTCCAGAGAGGAGGATTTTTGAAAAACCGAAATATCTCCGTTACTATACGTCGGATAAAAAAATCGTATAGAACCAATCTTATTGCAAATTTAATGATCTATCTATCTATATGTTCTTTTACATATATTTTCCGTATAATGAGTACCTATTAACCGAGCTATTTGGATTTTATAGTTTTCCGCTTTTAGTAAACCCCCACTCCTACTAATGTCATATTTATAATAAGCTGATATAACAGCTTATTATAAATATAACATGAGTAGGAGTGGGGGTTTACTAAAACCACTGATATCATGAACCACAAGGTTAAGTACCAGATATCGTTTTCAACAAACCTTTATTAAACGTGTAACATGCAAATACGTTCTCTTGAACCCCCCCCACTCTTCTTTTGTTCTTGGATTACTTCTTTTGTTATTGAGATAAAAATTATTTTGATTCATTACAAATTACTGCATTAGCCGTAGTAAATAGTTTTCAATAAAATTAATATGTTATATTCAGATATATTTCATTAATTGTTCTTCTTTCCGGTCTAGAACTGTTCAGGGCTGCGATGTTGGCTGCCCTGTATGTTTACAATTCCGACGCTTTCCGTTGTAGTTATTATTCACTTGTAAATTGACTGAATGATTAAAGATATACAGTTGTGAATGGAAAATTTGTTCTTTTAATGACAATAAAGAAAGCACTCCCCAGTTCATTCTTTTATTAAATCAGAAAGACATCTCTGAATATTTCAAGCATGTATATGTTAATAAAATAATTTAATCCACTTTTATATTAGGAGACCAAATTCCTTGTTCATTTTTTTTTATTATCACGAAAATAAATAAATATGTTCTACTATTTATATTTTTTAAGAATTAATTAAATATATGCTGCCCAGAAATATATTCTTGACTAGTATAAAGCACTTTAATGTATTCTTCTAAAACTCCATCCAATCACTTAAAAGTTCCTTTGCCAAGTTGATCTATGGCTTAGCCTTCTAAGTTCTGGCTTTGTGCAAGGAAAATGTTTCTTTCCTCAATCAGACTTAAAATAATATAAACCAAATTTTTTTGACACAAACTTTGCTTAATAGGGTTGACAGGTGAGAAAAAGATGTTTTCTACTCACTATTAGAAGCCGAATCATAAAAAGACTGTGCTTAAAACTGTTGATGTTACTGTTTGGGAAGATGAAAGGTTCAAGAATATGTTGCTGCTTCATCATAAAGAGGAAGAGAGGTTGTACTCTAAAATGCCCCCTTTTCGTGCTGTTTATGTAAAGTATTATTTTCTTCAAATATGATAAACAATAATGTAAAGAACATAGGTATATTAATTGATTTGTGTGTTTTAGGTGTTGATTCAGTTGGGGGAGGATTATCATATTTTGGTCTTCAATTCTTTACTTTTCAGTACCTTAGCTATTTAAACTAAAATGACATCAAACATTTTGTAATGATTCCCGCCAATAATTCAGTTTTTTAATTATAACACACTTAGTTTATAAATTTAAAATAGGTTATAAGGTAACATTGCTTTTTTCCATATATCTCCCTGGCTCTGATATCTATCAAATAATATTTTTTAATAGACCTCAGATTAATTTCTCTATTCCTTATTCTTTAAATTGTCCCCCAGTTTATCATACCAATATTAATAACATATAATTTGTAAAAGTGTGACCTCAAAAATCATCCAATTTTGTATACTCATTCACATCTACGCCCTCCCCCATACTAAATGAAATTGTGCATGTTCAACATATTTTAAAAACACAAGCATACATGTGTGTAAGGAAACTTTTATATTTTAACTTGCTACTTTAAATGGATATTTATTGAAACATTTTCCTTTTCAAATTGTAATGGCCAAATTGCATTTTTACAATTAGTAATAAAGAAAGTTATTGCAATTTTTAATATTTTTTAATTGAATTTCACTTCAAGAATCAACTATTTAGAAGCATTGACGGAGTAAGCACTGGATAAAGTGTTAGTATTAATGCTAGTAATAACGTTTTTCGGATAGTTTAAGTTGCAGCAGAGTTATTTAAAAATATAAATATTTATGTCATAAGTTAGATGACTTTTATAACGCGTGAGAAAATAATATATTCTAGATTTTCTGTGGCATGAGGATGACATTTTCTGCAGTATTCCAGCGTTGGACCGTCATGGAAGTGACCAATATATACTGGGTGGAGTTCTTACCCAATATAGAAAATTCTGGAGGGGTTGTCACAATAAAATACGGAATAGAGTGAAAAATCCAATATTATAAAGATAGTGAGAACCGGGTTGAGAGAGTGGCCTTCTCGAGGTGAGTCTGAATAAGCAAAGAGCAGTCAGAACCACTACCCAATAAAATTTTCATATCCTAGCCCCCGAATCGAGAGAATATATACATGCAAAAAGCGTCTCTCCCTCCTGCCTCATGCCTTCCTATACTAATGGCCAAATATATGTAAATCTTATATTATTAAAATTTATACTAATGTTTAAATAAGTAGGTGGTTGCGGATAAAAGGTGTCAACCGTTTTCTTATTCTTAATTCTTGAATTACATTTCACATGGGTCCTCTAGAATCAAACTCACATTCTTCATTTTTTTTAAAATGGAGATTTTATTTATAGCACTGAAATCAAGATCCCCGAATCTCATTAGGAAACAATCCTTTGGGTAAAAAGTAACAATCTCCAATGTATTTTGAGAAACCTGTGTAGCAGCCACTCACACAACGATATTTCATTCACTCCGATGGCGGCTATGCAGTTTAGTGGTTGGAGCTTATAAAACTTTCGATGAATTGAATTATTAAAGTCATCATCGCTTCCTCTTCTAGAACTAGAAATCTGCTGCTGATTTGGTGCTCCTCCTGGTACAAGCAGGAAATGTTATTTTGAGGGAATGAAACCGTGATGTGGTTGCGTTAAACAAGCAATTCGCAAACTGCCGATAAAAAGGGCAGGACATTGACAAAAAGACATTTTTGCCTCACTCAATTAATGAAGGAAAAGTAGAAAAATATGTGGAAGGTGAATGTATGGATTACTAATAAGTTGAAGATATAACTAATCATCTAATTTAATAGTTTGGGATTATCAATATGAGTTTTTTTTTCCATTTTTAAAATAAATGTTACACTTCACACTAACCTACAACTGAGCAATACAGAAATATATTAAAAATGTTATTTATTAACGTCTATTTTGTGCTACTACTGGATAATTGGGACGAGTAACCTGCAGGTTGAGGGGGACAAAGGACCCCCCTATAACCTTGTAGGGTGAGACAAAGGATATTATTTAACGGATTCATGACTAAATAAATTAATTCACGTAGCTAACCTGAGCCCCAGTAATAGATTAATATAATGATATGCCAATTAAAATCCAATTCTTTATTTCTTCCAATCAAAACTTACAAGATACACTTACGAAATAATGAAAACTCTTAGTATCCGATATTGAGATTCAAAACTAACATTTTTCAAGTTTGAGTTGATTGAAGTGGCAAAAATAACCACATTTTGCATTCATTTTCCATTTCAATATTGATTTTTAAGTTAAAGAACCGGTAAAAAACATAACATCATTCCTACTAATTTATATAAAAGGCGAAGTCCGTACAAAAACAACAATACGACTCATAATAATGGAGATGTTATGAATTTTCGAATTCCTTAAGGGAATCTCCTAAAATCTGATTCAAAATCAACTTTTGGTGATTTTAATTCTAAAGGACTCGTATAATTATTACCTTTGCTTCATTTCTATATATCCATATAGAATATAGGTTCTATATACCTTTGTCCTTGAATATCTTCCCTCGTACAACAGTTGCCTTCTTCTCCAGCTATGCTCTTGAATTACTCATAGTAGGCAAACAACGCTTAACATTCTAACCTGAGAAAAAAAAATGAAACTAGAAAATGTCTTCGTTCAAATTAGAAATACAGAGAGTTGGTACAGAGCATATATATATTTATATATATATATATATATATATATATATATATATATATATATATATATATATATATATATATATATATATATATATAACGAATTTCTTCGCAAGTGTGGAGATGTGCTGATGGAAAAAATAATTGTTTTCTTAAAAAAAATAATATAAACCTACAAGTTTTGCTCTATAACATTTTTTGATCAGATTCTTAAGATCATAAACGTGATTGAATTATGGCCCCCGCTAAGGATTCTTTGTTCCATATGATTAGCAAACTTAGTAGATATGTAATACCTAGTCTGACACACTAGATGGTAGAGGAAATCAAAGGATCAGAATCAATTATATAATTCATCTACAAAGTTAACATACCATCTTTATTCAAATAAATTTAAACTTGTGGGTGATCATTTTTATTAAGGAATTTCTGTAAAATAGTGAAATTATGAACTTAGTAAGTGCAGTGGGAATTTCGTGGTGTAACTAGATTCGGGAAAACCATCAAGTTCTTACAGCGACAGGGGTTCTTATAGTGCTTTCAAATGTCTAATTAATCTCTTCTCGAATCCACCTCACCAGAAGGAAACTGTTGGAGTGTTGAACTAACAATTTACTTTTTATATTGTTCTGGTTGTTTTCCTAGCCCTGAATTATGTTTACTTAATCTGTATTTCTTTGCCCTTCGTCATAACCGGCTTTCTCCTGGGCTGTTCTGATTCAAGCCAGCTATTTTTTGCTAACTCAATTTTCCTGTTTCCTTTTTTTTTGCCGTCATAACTTCTTGAATCTTGAACCCTAAGAGTTAGATTTCTTTAATCACTGTCTGTATTTGATCACTAAAGTTCTTTGTTAGTTCAAATGGAAATGATTCCTGTTTTACTCATCCAGCATGATCCTGCGTGTTAATTTTTTTAAATTATATAATTATTCATATGCATAAAGTAACTGTTTGGCACTTGTATGGAGATTTCTCTATTGTGTTAATTTACGTGGGAAATCTGCTTAGTTTACGTGCGCCTGCCTGCATGACGGGCTTTTCTTATACATGTTCCTTTTGTATTTAATGTTTTTTCACCATACTACGATGTAATCACCTGTTTTACACACTTAATTTGCGGTCCGAAAGCTACACTTCGCCGACCTAGGGCCGAATTGGAATATTTCGCACAGGGCGCAAATCAGCTGTTTATTATTTTAATTCATTATTTCATTATATACATTATATAGTTGTTTTGCTGTATTTTTGTTTGGTTATTTAGTAAATTATGGACTAATAATTTATCAGAATATAGTAAATTATATGAGCAAAAGAAATCATGGCTGATTTGTTACCAGCAAAATCAAATGATAGGTTATGACGAAGAGTTATACAAGATTTTGAAAACTGGTTAAAAAATGGAAAATGTAAAATCCTGGAGATTGTGACAGATGGAAGTTTTTACTCGTATATCTCTCGGTCCTTGCCAAAGCAAAACATACCCAGTACTTTATGGAGTAAGTACTCCAGATAAAAAGTTGTTTAAAAGTAAAAGAAAATATTCATCTCACCCTATTTTCCAAAAAATGTATTGCTTTTTTGAAACGGTACAATCGGTTTTTGGTTATCAGCCAAAAAAATCAAATGTGTTAAGTGCCCACTGTTGTAACCCAATTTTATGTTAAATGCTCCTGATAATGATTGGTTGCTAAACAAAGTAATTTTAGTTTTCGGGTGTTTGGTGCATGCCGATGAGACGATCTAACAAATTTGGAAATTAAATTTGATGTTAAAAGATAATGGACACTTTTTTACTGTTTTTCCTTACGATGGTAAAACCCACACTCAAGACGA